>CATOUR010000026.1:10227500-12627500 GCA_951848785.1 Callosobruchus maculatus | reverse complement strand
AAAGTTTCTTAATCACAATTAATAGAAGTTCTTCATTTTTTTGTAAAATATCAAGTACTTATATATTTTCGATATCAGATTATTTGAATAATAACATGTATAAAAAAACATAGAAAATGACAAAAAATATTACTTAAAAGTTTACATTACTTTATTGAGTATTTCTGTCGTCGACACTTTCCGATTCCAAGCTGGTATTGACACCTTTGGGAGTATCCGTATCGAAATAATTAGTTACTGAACCCTGTAATCAATTCCACAAAATTCTCTGTTCGAACCAAGCGCGCCTTCATTGACGTGTACAGCTCTATACTTGACCAAAAAATATCGAATTAGTATCGCTATCAATACTTTTTATTTTCGCATCCCTATCCAAACTTCTCACCCATAATGGCGCGGTCAAACTCAGGAACCATTTTTATTCAGGAGATGCTCTGCTGGTTGTTTACTATGCTGTGGTGCTACCACAGCTGGCGATCACGTGGCAACTGAAGTGATAGGAACGTCGTTGAGCTTGTACGACGACCTCGGATATGTTCTAAACTTCTCCATTTCAGAATACATAATTACGTAGCGTAAACGTTGCCAATAAGATCAGACAGTTGTCTCTTTACACTTAGAAGTTTCCTTGAGTGTAGCAAATACGTGACACAAAAAATACTGCTTGGGTTCGCATGGTTAATCAAAAAACCATCGTACTGCTCTGTCTGGCAGTAGATAATTAACTCAGAGTAACAACTGAACATAGAGGAAGTCAACAAACCACTTCAGCATGGCGTGCTCAAAGCCGTTATCTTTGACACTTCAGCTTCCAAACCACAGTCCAAGCATTGATCAGCTGTGACCTCGCAGCGACAGTTCGAATAGTAAACAATGCTGTGTAACGCCAACTAACCTGAGAATTCTTCCAGTTACATACACTGCACTTTTTGAGTTCTATCTCGAAAAACTGTTAAACTGCACTTGAATATAGCACAGCAAGTCCGTAAAGCTTCACTACAGTTACCAACAAATAGCGAATTCGATTTTACTGACCAAGCATAAAACACGCACAAACAAAACAAACGTTTGACAGTCGAGGACACGTCAAACATCTACCGTAAACAAGTCGCATGCGGCGTTGCCCGCTCCTCAAAATTATGCAAGACTTCAGAGTTTCCGTTTATGATGAAGTAATATGCAGTAACGCAGTAGAGGTCAACATATCTATTGATTTTACTGTAATCATTCCTGAACCATCAAAATACCGTCTTTTTTAACGTAGAATGGAATATTTCTGAATACTGTACAATTAAGGCGATAGTAAACAATTATGATTGCCATATCTGGTGGTAAGAAAAGATGTCGGCCTATTAGAATTAGTTGTTTACTACGTCTATGTTTAGTTGTTACTTTGAGATAATTAAATAAATCGTCGATGTAAAGTGCAAGAACACATGTCCCAAACCCAAAACTTAACTTGTTTTACACAGCTCACCGTGACATTCATGTGTGAAATGGCATCGCCCAGATGACAGGCACATTTTGTTCTCTGTAGGAATGGAACGTCACTGGTCGTATAAATATACAACTCATAACTTACTGATTAATTGTGTAAGATGTTATGTGCGATGGGTAGATAGGAATTATTTTAAATATAATGTGCATTCAACAAAGGTCGGTTCAGAAAAACCTGTTAACTGATCTAACAAGTGAGTGAAACATGAGTAGAATAAATGAGATGGTTAATTAATCCACACCTTGAAAGTAATTTTCCACATACAAGTAATACACGCTGATATGCGTTTAATGTAGAAAATGCAATTGATTATACGAGAATGAAAAGGGCCTAAGTCCAAGAGGAAGAATTTTGGAAAATTAACAAAATAAACTTTTGGCTTCCATATTTTTTTGTTATTTATCATATATTTTCCAACATATGATATGATATTTTAGATGCCAAAACTGAAAGGACACACCATTAATTTGGGTCTGTTTTCACGGTCTGGGATGGAATGAAGTGTGAACTTTGATTGTGCGCAGTTAAGTCAATTTTTAAAAATATGGACTAGGGCCCATTTTAATCTCATGTATCTCAATTTTTTAGAAGGCATCTTGTAATTTGGATACATTCTAAAATTCGGCACACGTTTTACATTTAATGAAACTTGATGCAAATATTCCGTAACTTAGCGCCGTATTTATAGTCGTCTCTTGAGTAATACTTAAGATAATTAGGCTTTAGGATGTTATTTTTGTAGCATTTTTCGAGGTGAGCAACTTTTCACTTATTCTACTACACTTCACTACGTTAAAAAAGAACTTAAAAAAATGTATTTGAGCGCCATATATTATTGAAATATCTCTTTTTCAACATCAACTCCATTCATATTTTTCCAAAATATTGCCGCTCAAAAAAATCGAAACCTCAGTTTTTTTGTATTTCAAAATCCAATACGAAGGAATGCCTCGATTCTCAAATTGAAATTCTCGTGCGCTGCGCTGATAAAGATTTTCCACAAGATGTATTCCAATTTCCGATAAACAAAATCCTGCCTAAGTAGGGAAAATGAAATATTTGTAGCCATCATACATGAAATAACAGACACTTACCTTTACGTGACGATAAAAAATGGAGAGCCTGGGAGAAGGCGTAAGCTCTCGAAATCTATGAAAAAATATTATCTAACTTTTATACATAGTTTTTCTGTAGTACATAAATTTATTTTTTTTATATATAACCCCAAATCGAAAGTTTTAAGTTTAGCAATAATTTGGCAAAACCATCTTAAGGCGGGTTCTGACTGATTCACCATGAATGAAAACGACGTTTTTCTTACTATTCAATTTTACTGAATTATTTTAACTGAATCAGCATTAATGAAATTGACTTTTGAATTCATTTTTTAATACTCATTCAGCCAACTTCATTAAAACCAATTCAATAATTTCAACAGTACACAGTGCAGAACGATCTAAAGCAATAAATACTCGTATGTACACAGAAAATTCTAGGTCACTTAGTTTCTGTAAGGCATGTTCGGATAGACTCTAAGAAGATGACTTATGTCGCTAGGTCTTCCTTCGCAGGTCAGAAGACAGCCGTTATAAACACAAAAGATTTTTCAGTTTTTTAACCCCATACCCCCAACCACCCCAATTCCACCCCCACCCAAAAAAGTATAAATTGATTACGAACCTCTAGAATGCTTAAAAGGAAGATTGAGCTGTTTTTATATTTTTAGTTTTTTTTATTCCCGCGCTGCCACTGGCACCATACGCATTTGGCAATTTGGCAAAACCATCTTAAGGCGGGTTCTGACTTCATGCTGAATCAGTTTGACTGATTCAGCATGAATGAAAACGACGTTTTTCTTACTATTCAATTTTACTGAATTATTTTAACTGAATCAGCATTAATGAAATTGACTTTTGAATCCATTTTTTAATACTCATTCAGCCAACTTCATTAAAACCAATTCAATAATTTCAACAGTACACAGTGCAGAACGATCTAAAGCAATAAATACTCGTATGTACACAGAAAATTCTAGGTCACTTAGTTTCTGTAAGGCATGTTCGGATGGACTCTAAAAAGATGACTTATGTCGCTAGGTCTTCCTTCGCAGGTCAGGAGACAGCCGTTATAAACACAAAAGATTTTTCAGTTTTTTAACCCCATACCCCCAACCACCCCAATTCCACCCCCACCCAAAAAAGTGTAAATTGATTCTTCTTCTTCTTCTTATGGTGCCTTGCATTAAGCGTTGGCGACTGCTATGGTTATTAGGTTTTGGTACTGATGTCTGTCCAATGCTGTGTGGAGAAGTTGTTCTGCCGTTAGTCCAGTCCATTGCCTAATGTTTCGAAGCCATGAAAGTTTCTTTCGGCCTAGCCATTTTCTGCCCTCCATTTTTCCGTTTAGGATCAGACGTAGGAAATCATACTTTGGTCCTCGCACTATATGGCCGAAATACTCCATTTTTCTTTTCTTTATGACGCTGAAAAGATTTCTTTCCTCGCCGACCATCTGTAGCACTTCATCATTTGATGTGTGACTGGTCCATGATATTTTCATCATCCTTCGGTATGTCCACATTTCGAAGGCCTCTATCTTGTTTATAAGATTCCTTGTTAGGACCCAGTTTTCACTGCCATAGAGAAGGACTGACCAGACGTAGCCTTTACAGAATTTCTTTCGTATGGATATATCCAAGTGTGGGTTACATAATAGTGATCGCAGTTTGATAAAAGCATTGCGCGACTGTTCAATTCTCGATCGTATTTCCATGTCTGGGCTAAGCCCTTCGTTGATCCAGCAGCCCAGGTATTTGAAGCTTGCTACCCTTTCCAGTGCCTCCCCATCCAGTCTTGGAGCCTGATTATCTGGTACTCCCTGCTTACTAATGACCATAAACTTTGTTTTGGTCTTGTTGATGGAGAGCCCATAGTTTTGGCATTCTGTGCTCACCCTGTCAATTAGTTCTTGGAGGTCTTCCATATTTTCCGCGAGCAGGGCTGTGTCATCAGCATATCGGATATTATTTATAGTTTCTCCTCCTACTCTAATGCCTTTACCTATATTGTCTATGGTCTGAAATATCTTTTCTGAGTAGAGATTAAACAAGCATGGAGATAATACACAGCCCTGTCGTACCCCCCTCTGGATGGGAATATCACGTGAGAGCTGGTTGTTTACTCTGACGCATGCGGTTTGGTTCCAGTACACGCTTGCTATTAGGCGTATGTCTTTTCCATCTAGGTTGATGTTGCGTAGATTCTCAATAAGTTTGACATGTTGCACCCTGTCAAACGCCTTTTCAAAATCTATAAAACAAACGTATACCGTTTTACGAACCTCACGGCATCTAGCCAGAAGATTGTCCATACAAAACAGAGCTTCTCGTGTCCCCATGCCACTTCTGAATCCTAGCTGTTCATCACTGATTGCCCGTTCACATTTGTTATGTATTCTGTTTTGAATAATTCGTAAGAGAAGTTTTGTACAGTGACTCATTAGGCTAATAAGTCTAAAGTCGCTGCAACTTTTAGGATTTGCTTTCTTTTGTATGGGAACAAACACAGATTTCAGCCATTCATCCGGAATATTGCCACTGCTGTATATGTTGTTAAGCAGGTCAGTCATTGCTTGTATGTTATTATCATCGAGAAGTTTTAGCTCTTCGCTGTATATTTCGTCCAACCCAGGTGCTTTATCGTGCTTCAGTTGTTTTATTGCTTGTTCTACCTCTGATTTTAAAATGCTTGGACCAGTTTCTACATCAATAGGCTGAGGAGCAGGTCGTGTGTCCTCAAAGAGTTTACCAATATATGCTTCCCACTGTTTTATTATGTCTTCTGTATTGGAAAGTATGTGTTGGTTCTCGTCCTTTATTATATGCAGCCCATTATTCCGTTTTCTTCCTGTAACCTCCTTCACTTTTTTATGGATATTAAACTCATCGTGCTTTTTTTGTAGGTGTTCCATTTCTTTGCACTGTTCTTCCATCCAATTTTCCTTCGCTTTCTTTATCTCATTTTTTATTTCTCTATTAACCCTGTTGTATTCTTGCTCGTTTTTATTCTTAAATGTTCTTCTGAGTTCCATTAACTGAAGTATTTCATTTGTCATCCATTTTTGCTTCTTCTTTTGAATAGTTCGTTTTAAGGTTTCTCCGGCGCTCTTTATTCCATCACGAATTTGTTTCCATTTTTGATTCGTGTCAACAGTTTCGTCTTTATGGAGGTTTTCTCTTATGTTATTGTTCATAATTACTTGGAACTGATTTCTCTTAACTTCATCTTTTAGTTGTCTCATATCATAACTTGTTGTTGTTGGTGTTTTGGTCATTTTCTTAAATTTAACCAACATTTTGGTCATTAGTAGGTTATGGTCAGAGGCAACGTCAGCACTTGGATATGTTTTAGTACATTTGATGGCATTTCTGTAACGACTATTTATCAGAATATAATCGATTTGATTTCTTATGATGTTATTAGAGCTGTCCTGAGGCGATTTCCAAGTATATAGTCGTCTTTCAGGTTGCTTGAATAATGTGTTTGTTATCAAAAAAGAGTGTTCTTGACAAAATTCAATGAGTTTTTCTCCTCTAGGGTTTCTCTCTCCGAGTCCATATGCTCCAGTTACAGCCTCTGTTGTTTCGCGTCCTACTTTGGCATTCAGATCGCCCATAATAATTGTGATTTCATTTCCTTTGGTATGTCGTAGTACTTCTCTAAGATCTGCGTAGAAGTCTTCAATTTCATTTTCTGTACTTTGCGCGGTTGGCGCATACACCTGGATTATGTTAATATCTGTTGGTCCATGTAGAGTTATCATCATGACCCTTTCAGAGTAGGGGATAAATCTTTTCATGGAATTATTAAGCGCCTTATCTATTATGATTGCTACTCCATTTTCATGAACATTGCGGCAATTTCCTGAGTAAAAAACAACGAATTCGTCGCTCTTAATATGACCAGACTCGGTCCACCTTGTTTCGCTTATGCCTAGCAGTTGGATCTTTAGGCATCTCATTTCTACTTTGATGTTTTCCAACTTTCCTGGTTGGTACATCGTTCTGACGTTCCAGGTAGCCAGTTTACGAGGTTTATGATTTTTTGTCCACCCGGGGATTCTTCGCACCCCTGTCCCATCGGAGGGACGCCGGGGACTCGGGGCCATTCCTTGTGTGTAATTCATAGCAGTTTTTCTTGGGGAACGGTAGTGCAGTAGGACCCCTCGTCTTTCTGCACCGCAGTACTGTAGCCGGTTAAACCATAATTTGATTGTCGCCTACAGTTTCCTGGTATTGAGCCCTTAGGGAAGTAATTCTTCGATGACCTCAACCCAGTACTGATACAGCTGCTGCTCTGTAGCAGGGTGCTTTTATACTATCCCTAAAAGCAGGGTTGCCACCTGCGCCAGGTCCGCCGTATCGAAGCCCTTCTTCTCCGTCGTCACCGCCGGTGTGGTCTTCATCCGTGACCCTGGACAAGGGGCCCTTACAGGGTGCTATCAGCCGGAGCCAGCTGAACCCAGGTTTTTTAGCGAGGTGTTACTCCTCGTAAATTGATTACGAACCTCTAAAACGCTTAAAACGAAGATTGAGCTGTTTTTATATTTTTAGTTTTTTTTATTCCCGCGCTGCCACTGGCACCCTACGCATTTTCCGTCCTTGCTATGGTAGTGATACTATGTCGAAATTTCATTAGAATACACAATACACAGTACAGAACCATCTAAAGTATTTTAAAGCAATAAATACTCGTATGTACACAGAAAATTCTAAGTCCCTTCGTTCCTGTAATTGGCCAGGCAATGCTCCCATGGACCTAAAAAGTGTGTTATGCCACTTTCACATGTCAAAGGATAGCCTATTATGAATACAACACATTTTTCAGTTTCACAACCCTCCACCCCCCAAACACCCCAATTTCACCCCACCCAAAGAAAGTAGGAAATGGTCAGGAACACATCAAACGCATAAAAACCAAGTTTGAGGAATATCTGGAGAAGTGAAAGATGGTGACAAGTGAAAAGCAGTGTGCTCGCAGTGACAACAAAAACTGTAAAAGATGTGGTTCCACCGCGAAATCTGGTGCGCAATGTATTAATTGCAAGGCGGTTATTCATACTGGTTGTGTGAAATATATGAAAAACCTGCAGAAAATTGACGACAAGAGAGTAATTTGCTGTGAGGATAATAATCTGGCAGACATGATAATGAAGCCGAATAATGCAGAGTTGGATGAGGATGAGGATATCTCCTTCTGTAGCGTTGACGACTTCCTAGAGGGTGAGGTGAGCACTAGAGAGGTGATTGTACTGAAGGAGCTTCTCAAACATAAAAACTGCATCATAAAAACTCAAAAACAAACAATTAATTGTTTAATCGAGCAATTGTCTGCATTAAAAAAGCAAATAAAGCCAGACGCAACGACATCTGAAAAACTACACGAGCATCAACTAGATAGTGAAGAAGCAAAGGCAATCGATAACTGTAATACTCAAGCGATAAAAATTCACAGTGACGTGAAGGAACCTGCGAAGACAATACAACCAAAAACATCAGCATGGTCTTCGGCGGGTACCACGAGTGGTATAACCAGGCACCAGGTGGCTGCTGCGGTTAAACGCGCCACCGAACGCGCCAATTCGTCGGCTGCTGCTGATGGTACTGCGCCTGCTTCTGCTGGTGCTACGACTTCAACGGCGACGGAGGTACGGCCAACTCCAGCGAGATATTCGGAGTCAGATGGAGGTGGTGATGTCGACGGTACCGGAGACTGGCAGGTTGCGAGAGGCAGACGTAATCACCAACGTAGAAAAAGTCTAGTTATCGGAGATGGGCCAGATAACTCAGCTATAAAAGGCGTCCCAAAGAAGGTGTCACTGCACGTCAGCAGAATTCATCCTAGTACTAAGCTGGATGACATGCAAGATATGGTAAAGGCTAATTTCCCTGAGGCTTCTGTTGAGCAGGTTCAATCAAAATACCCTGGAGAATATTCATCTTTCAAAGTATCAATTTTTCAGTCAAACTTTAAGCAAGCTCTGAATGTTAATAAGTGGCCAAAAAATACGATCATAAATCGTTTTTTCCAGAAGAAAACGGGTATCACAATGATACCTTAGAATTTTATCCACAACTTTTATTATTAAATATTCAATGTTTTAATGTAGATAAGCTGAATGAGTTGCAGTTGATTTTATCAAATTTTAGTAGTCTTAGTTTTTTATGCTTTACAGAGACATGGGCGACGAATGACTCTATTGGACAGCTTGTTTTAGATAACTACTATTTATCCAGCTATTATTGCAGAACAATATATAGGGGAGGTGGTACAGCTATCTTGTGTAAATCTGATGTAACCAGTAACAAGGTTGATCTGTCAGAATTCTGTATGGAAAAACACATCGAATTATGTGCTACAAAATGTATGAATGGTGTTATCATTATTGTGTGTTATCGGTCGCCTTCAGGTGACATCAACTTTTTCTGTGATAATTTGAATAAGGCTTTTGTATATAAACCTAACCTGAAGATTGTTTTATGCGGTGATTTTAACGTAGATTTTTATTCACAAAATCCTGAATTAGATAAGCTCAATAATGTACTGAGCGAATTCAACTTGGTTCCTGTAGTTGGCTGGCCAACGCGTATTGGTCCTACGTCGGTCAAGACTATAGATCAAGTTTACATAAATTATGATTTCAACGGACTGAACTGTGCCTTAGACAACACTATTTCTGACCACAGAGCCATTTTGTTTGAGGTCGGCTTTTCTATGGTATCGAGTAACAAACATATCTATGCAGAAAAAAGAATATTTAATGAAAGTAGTATCAATAGCTTTATAACAAGTCTATGGTCAGAAAATTGGTCCAAGTTATACAGTATCTATGATGTGGATTCAGCATTTAATTATTTTTTCCAGATTTTTAATTATCATTTTCAGGTCTGTTTTCCACTGCAAAAACGTTTGATTAAGGATAATAATAAGGGTTGGGCGAATAACGAAATAAAGCAATCCAGTATGCAACTAAAAGATGCGTTTTTACGGGCAACTCTTATCCCTGAAAGTAAAGCATCATATCTCGAATTGAAAAGAAAACATCGTAACCTAGTAAAGCAGACAAAAAAGAACTACTACCAAAACAAAATTTTCAGGTCAAACAATCCCAGTAAGGCCACCTAGAAAGTAGCATCGGAATTAACGGGAAATAAAAAGAAACATAGTAGTATAACTCTGAAAGACGACCATGGAGTGGTAACTGATGTACAAAGCATAGTTAACAAATTTAATAATCATTTCAAGAATGCTCCTTTGGAAATTATTAACCAAATTCCTAAGAAAAATTCACCTGTTTTAGTGTCTCGGCCTGTCGACTATCCTAGAATGCATCTTTATCCTTTTACTGATGAAGAATTTTTTGAACTTATTAGCTTGAGACTAAAAAACAAGCACTCTACTGGTCCTGATGGTATTCCAGGATTTCTTGTAAAGAGGGTCCTGAGATGTATAATTAAGCCATTTGTCTTTTTGGTAAATCTTTCCTTTTGTGCTGGAAGGTTTCCTCAGAGTTTGAAAACTGGGAAAGTAGTTCCTATTTATAAAAAAGGAGATCCTTCTGAAATTAGAAATTATAGACCTGTAACAATCCCTTCATGTTTCTCCAAAATATTCGAATACTGCTATCTAGACAGATTAAAACAGTTTTTAGACAAAACAAACGTTTTGTCAGAAAATCTACATGGTTTTTGCAGTGGAAAATCGACACTAACGGCTTTACTCAGTTTTGTTCTAAGGTTGATACAACTAATTGAAGCTGGTGAATGTCCTGTTGGGATGTTTTGCGATCTCAGCAGGGCATTTGATTGTGTAAATGATGAGATGCTGGGAAAAAAGTTAGAACATTATGGTATAGTCGGTCCGTCATATAATTGGGTTCGATCATCCATACAAAGTCGAACTCAATATGTATGTATGCCTGAAGAACGTCATAACCTGATTTCTGATGTAAAATCAGAACCAGCTACCATTGACTTGGGCGTCCAACAGGGATCAGTTTTAGGACCAGTATTATTCTCACTCTACATCAATGATATTGAGAATTGTATTCCCCATGGCACCTTCACTTTATATGCGGATGATGCCGCGATAGTAGTGTCTAACAAGTCCAATGAAATTTTACAAAAACAATGCGAGCATGTAATAAATGATATATATGCATGGTTCTCCAATCACCACCTCCATATGAATTTAGAAAAAACATCAATTCTAAGATTCCACAATGTGCAGAAACAACTAATGGTAATTGACCTTAAAATTGCACACTTTGAGCTGAGTTTTCATGAAAAAACAAAATTCTTAGGTTTACATTTGGATGAGAACCTTATGTTCAAAGCGCATTGTAGCCACTTGGTTTCCAAGTTGAATTCACAGTCATATATGTTAAAAAATCTAAGAACTACTCTGACCGAAAGCCAACTTTTAACTGTTTACTATCAAAAACAGAGGTCAGTTCATCCGAAACAAAGACCTACATAATTTTAAGACACGGCAGAGTGATGATTTACATGTACCATTTGCTAAATACTGCAAAGGAACTAGGTCACCCAACATTCTGGGACCAAAAATTTATAACAAGCTGCCCAATGAAGTGAAGAACTGCGCATCACTTAAATGTTTTAAAGAAAAGCTTAAAGTTTTATTGTTAAATAAGTGCTTGTATGACGTCACAGAATTTGTAAATATTTAGATCTTTGTATTGTTTGTATGTGTTTTGTTTCTTTGTCTATATACATTTGAATGTTTCTTTTTGTTACCTTTATACTGACGAATCCAATGCATATTTTATGTCGAATGGATAATAAAGAATTATAATGCAAACAAAAAAGTGCAGCTCGGGCTCCGACACACCGAGCTGCTGTTCCATTACCCAATGACTACTCCTCACACCGTGAGGTGAGCAATCACTGGGTCCGCGAATCGTGCGCCCTAAGTAGACGAAGGGACCCAAGGATGACTGCCTTCTGCATTCTGGCGGCTAAGATGTGCGCCGCCGCACGGCACACCGGTATTTTGCGCAGTGCAGAGAGCAGCGTATTCCTCATTCCACCTAGGGATCCAATGACCATAACCAGCAGACTTACAGTGTAGTCTGGCCAAAGCCTGAGAAGTTGTCCGAGCAACTCCTGATATTTGGTCCGCTTTTCCTCCTCCTTAGAGACGATGTTCACTTCGGCAGGCGCCGAAAACTCAATAACGAGCATCGTCTTCTGTTGGTGGTCGAGAAGGACTATGTCGGGCTTGTTTGCCTGTACAAGCTCGAGCGTGGGGAACGAGTAGTTCCAGTAAATCCGGCATCTCTCGTTCTCCACAACGGACTCTATATCCCCTGGAGCGTACGGCAGCACCGGTGTCTCATCGATACCGTATGAGTGCCTTAAATGATAGTAGAGCACTCGTAGAGCCGCGTTGTGCCGATGGACGTAAGCCGTCCCAGCGTACGTCTTACACGCCGACAAGAGATGCATAAGCGTCTCTGGCGCCTGTCGGCAAGCTCTACAATGGGTGTCGGGTACATCTACACCCATAACCCTTTTACGGTATACCAAGGTGTTGAAGACACCGTCTTGGCAAGCCATTATAAAGCCCTCAGTCTCCGACTTCAACCCACTAGACCTTAGGAAAGAGAAGGTCAACTGCTCAGACAAGCCATGCTCTTCTAGATGTTTGTAGAAGATTCCATGCATTGGCTTATCTTTATGAAGTCTTAAGAGGAAGTCGACTTCGGCAGTTTTAATGTGGGCTTTTAATTCTGCGGGAGCAAGTTCCGTAATGGACTGCTGACACCTCCGCTTGAAGTCGAGTGTGAGGCTGAGCTCCTCGGCTGCTCGTTTCGCTGCGCTAAAAAGAAAGGCTCCTTTTCCCGCATTCTCGTGCTCTCGCACGAAGCGGATCAGGGGATCGGTGCTGTTCGTTACATAGCAGGCAGTGGCCAGTACTACTCTGTTGTGCAGACGCTCCAAACTCAATAGTCCACGCCCTCCCAGGTGTCGCGATAGGTATATTCGCGGGACAGAGGACTTAGGATGCAGGCTTCTCTCCATATTCATCCTTTTGCGGGTCTTCGTGTCGATTTCCTTCAGCTCGTTCACTTTCCAGTGTATAGCACCAAAGGTGTATAATAACAATGGGACCGCAAGCATGTTTGTGGCAGCGACTTTGTTCTTGCCGGACAGTTCTGACGACTAGATCTGCCGGAGTCGGTGCAAATACTTGCGGCGGAGACACTCTTTAACCAATGCTGCCTCTTGGACATGACGCTGCGCCACTCCAAGGTAGGTATAAGTATCTCCGGCATGCAGTTGTCGCAAGATGCTCCCATCAACGAGCTGTTCCTCATCTCCACTATCTCCGCTTCGTCCTTTCTTGAGATGAACCAATGCACATTTGTCTGTCCCGAACTCCATTCCGATAGCATGACTGTACTCCTGCACCACCCTCAGCGATTGTTGTAGTTCGCCTTGGCCGGAGGCATAAAGTTTTAGGTCATCCATATAAAACAGATGGGTGACCTTGTGCCTCCGGTTATTGGGCGTGCCACAGCTGTATCCTTTAGTATTTCTCAGCGCTATGGATAGAGGCAAAAGTGAGATGCAAAAGAGCAAGGGACTCAAGGAGTCTCCTTGGAAGACACCTCTTTTCAATGACACCAACTCTGTCTGACCCCGAGTTTCACCTGATGTTATGGTGAACCGGGTCTTCCAGAGTGGCATCAGTTGTTTGATGCACCCCACTATCTGATTATCCACCGAAAGACATTCCAACAGCCGCACAATGAGCTCATGAGACGTGCTGTCGAATGCCTTGCGATAGTCAATCCAGGCCATAGAAAGGTTTCGCTTGTACTGCACAGAGTCCTGCGTGACACATCGGTCAATCAACAGGTTCTCCTTGCAGCCAGCTACTCCTTTCTTTGACCCTCTCTGTTCATACACGTCGAGAAATACAGGATTCACAGCTTGAAGGATACGCATGTACAAGATTCTGGTGAAGAGCTTGTAACACGCGTTCAGACATGTTATTGGCCTGTAGGTTTTGGGATCAGACAAATCTCCGGTCTTCGGGAGAAGCACGGTTCGACCCTCGACAAACCAAGCCGGAATTGGCTGCTCCTGATTTAGCCACGAGTTAAAAACTCTAGCTAAATGCCGGTGGCAACTGGGGAATTTTTTCCAACAGTAGGTGTTTATGCCATCAGGGCCAGGAGCTGCGAAATTCTTTGCGCCTCGTAAGGCGTCAAGAATTTCTTCCGTGTTTATCGGGTGACGCAGTACATTCAAGTTAGGAGTCCTCCTACAAACGGACTCAAACTGCGCCAAGGCCGGAGTGTCTGCTGAGAGAGGTTTGGGTTGTTCGTAAATGTCCCTCCAAAAGGCCTCCACGCGATCAGCAGTTGGCGGCTGCTCTATGGCTGGAGGCGGCTGTTGGAAAAGGCGAGAAGGTCTTTCGTAGAACATTCTGTTCTGCTCCAGACCTCTCGCCCGCGCCACCAACGATCGCTTAGCAGCGATTAGCATCCGTATCCTGTCAAGACAGTGTTGCTTGACAACAACCAGTACCGCTTGACTGAGTGTATGATGGTCGCGCCTCAACCCGTAGGCTATCTGGCGCACTCGGCGCGTAAAAGGCTTCCCAGCCGCTCTATATTCCATCACACACTGGATACGGGATGCTTCCTGGCGAGCCAACTGGATTTTCGCTTCCATTTGGCGCACCCGTCTCTGTGCTCTCTCAACAGGAGAGTCTCTCACTCTCCCCTGTCTAGCTAGCCTCAGAGCCGCAGCGTAAATTTCGCAATTGATGCTCCAAATGTCAGAGGCCTCCGATAGACGTTCACCCACAACCTCATCCTCTCTCTTCAAATCTGCCAGCTTCAAGGACCTTCCGTTGTTATGCAAGGCCCTTCGGTCTCTGAAATCCCCAGGTGAGACGACTTGGTCGATTTCCCTCTCAGCGGGCCTTACCGGTGAACTTTCAGCCTGGTTAACAGGCCTTCCGTCCGCCGAAGGGGCAGGCTGAGCTGGAGCACGAACATATCCCTGCCTCCGGAGGTACGATACATAATCTCGCAAATTCTGAGAGGTAAGCGTGCTATGCTCTGGGTGCATTTCACACCACCTCTCACACATGCGGGACATGTATCCCCTACGGCGCGGGCTACTGCTCTCGTAGCAGCTCAGTAGGTCATCCTTGAGCTCCGTCGTCCACCTAAAACGGTCCATGCCAAAAGAATTATTATTATTGTTTAAAACAAAAAAGTGCAGCCCGGGCTCCGACACACCGAGCTACTGTTCCATTACCCAATGACTACTCCTCACACCGTGAGGTGAGCAATCACTGGGTCCGCGAATCGTGCGCCCTAAGTAGACGAAGGGACCCAAGGATGACTGCCTTCTGCATTCTGGCGGCTAAGATGTGCGCCGCCGCACGGCACACCGGTATTTTGCGCAGTGCAGAGAGCAGCGTATTCCTCATTCCACCTAGGGATCCAATGACCATAACCAGCAGACTTACAGTGTAGCCTGGCCAGAGCCTGCGAAGTTGTCCGAGCAACTCCTGATATTTGGTCCGCTTTTCCTCCTCCTTAGAGACGATGTTCACTTCGGCAGGCGCCGAAAACTCAATAACGAACATCGTCTTCTGTTGGTGGTCGAGAAGGACTATGTCGGGCTTGTTTGCCTGTACAAGCTCGAGCGTGGGGAACGAGTAGTTCCAGTAAAGCCGGCATCTCTCGTTCTCCACAACGGACTCTATATCCCCTGGAGCGTATGGCAGCACCGGTGTCTCATCGATACCGTATGAGTGCCTTAAATGATAGTAGAGCACTCGTAGAGCCGCGTTGTGCCGATGGACGTAAGCCGTCCCAGCGTACGTCTTACACGCCGACAAGAGATGCATAAGCGTCTCTGGCGCCTGTCGGCAAGCTCTACAATGGGTGTCGGGTACATCTACACCCATAACCCTTCTACGGTATACCAAGGTGTTGAAGACACCGTCTTGGCAAGCCATTATAAAGCCCTCAGTCTCCGACTTCAACCCACTAGACCTTAGGAAAGAGAAGGTCAACTGCTCAGACAAGCCATGCTCTTCTAGATGTTTGTAGAAGATTCCATGCATTGGCTTATCTTTATGAAGTCTTAAGAGGAAGTCGACTTCGGCAGTTTTAATGTGGGCTTTTAATTCTGCGGGAGCAAGTTCCGTAATGGACTGCTGACACCTCCGCTTGAAGTCGAGTGTGAGGCTGAGCTCCTCGGCTGCTCGTTTCGCTGCGCTAAAAAGAAAGGCTCCTTTTCCCGCATTCTCGTGCTCTCGCACGAAGCGGATCAGGGGATCGGTGCTGTTCGTTACATAGCAGGCAGTGGCCAGTACTACTCTGTTGTGCAGACGCTCCAAACTCAATAGTCCACGCCCTCCCAGGTGTCGCGGGAGGTATATTCGCGGGACAGAGGACTTAGGATGCAGGCTTCTCTCCATATTCATCCTTTTGCGGGTCTTCGTGTCGATTTCCTTCAGCTCGTTCACTTTCCAGTGTATAGCACCAAAGGTGTATAATAACAATGGGACCGCAAGCATGTTTGTGGCAGCGACTTTGTTCTTGCCGGACAGTTCTGACGACCAGATCTGCCGGAGTCGGTGCAAATACTTGCGGCGGAGACACTCTTTAACCAATGTTGCCTCTTGGACATGACGCTGCGCCACTCCAAGGTAGGTATAAGTATCTCCGGCATGCAGTTGTCGCAAGATGCTCCCATCAACGAGCTGTTCCTCATCTCCACTATCTCCGCTTCGTCCTTTCTTGAGATGAACCAATGCACATTTGTCTGTCCCGAACTCCATTCCGATAGCATGACTGTACTCCTGCACCACCCTCAGCGATTGTTGTAGTTCGCGTTGGCCGGAGGCATAAAGTTTTAGGTCATCCATATAAAACAGATGGGTGACCTTGTGCCTCCGGTTCTTGGGCGTGCCACAGCTGTATCCTTTAGTATTTCTCAGCGCTATGGACAGAGGCAAAAGTGAGATGCAAAAGAGCAAGGGAGTCAAGGAGTCTCCTTGGAAGACACCTCTTTTCAATGACACCAACTCTGTCTGAACCCGAGTTTCACCTGATGTTATAGTGAACCGGGTCTTCCAGAGTGGCATCAGTTGTTTGATGCATCCCACTATCTGATTATCCACCGAAAGACATTCCAACAGCCGCACAATGAGCTCATGAGACGTGCTGTCGAATGCCTTGCGATAGTCAATCCAGGCCATAGAAAGGTTTCGCTTGTACTGCACGGAGTCCTGCGTGACACATCGGTCAATCAACAAGTTCTCCTTGCAGCCAGCTACTCCTTTCTTTGACCCTCTCTGTTCATACACGTCGAGAAATACAGGATTCACAGCTTGAAGGAGACGCATGTACAAGATTTTGGTGAAGAGCTTGTAACATGCGTTCAGACATGTTATTGGCCTGTAGCTTTTGGGATCAGACAAATCTCCGGTCTTCGGGAGAAGCACGGTTCGACCCTCGACAAACCAAGCCGGAATTGGCTGCTCCTGATTTAGCCACGAGTTAAAAACTCTAGCTAAATGCCGGTGGCAACTGGGGAATTTTTTCCACCAGTAGGTGTTTATGCCATCCGGGCCAGGAGCTGCGAAATTCTTTGCGCCTCGTAAGGCGTCAAGAATTTCTTCCGTGTTTATCGGATGACGCAGTACATTCAAGTTAGGAGTCCTCCTACAAACGGACTCGAACTGCGCCAAGGCCGGAGTGTCTGCTGAGAAAGGTTTGGGTTGTTCGTAAATGTCCCTCCAAAAGGCCTCCACGCGATCAGCAGTTGGCGGCTGCTCTATGGCTGGAGGCGGCTATTGGAAAAGGCGAGAAGGTCTTTCGAAGAACATTCTGTTCTGCTCCAGACCTCTCGCCCGCTCCACCAACGATCGCTTAGCAGCGACTAGCATCCGTATCCTGTCAAGACAGTGTTGCTTGACAACAACCAGTACCGCTTGACTGAGTGTATGATGGTCGCGCCTCAACCCGTAGGCTATCTGGCGCACTCGGCGCGTAAAAGGCTTCCCAGCCGCTCTATATTCCATCACACACTGGATACGGGATGCTTCCTGGCGAGCCAACTGGATTTTCGCTTCCATTTGGCGCACCCGTCTCTGTGCTCTCTCAACAGGAGAGTCTCTCACTCTCCCCTGTCTAGCTAGCCTCAGAGCCGCAGCGTAAATTTCGCAATTGATGCTCCAAATGTCAGAGGCCTCCGATAGACGTTCACCAACAACCTCATCCTCTCTCTTCAAATCTGTCAGCTTCAAGGACCTTCCGTTGTTATGCAAGGCCCTTCGGTCCCTGAAATCCCCAGGTGAGACGACTTGGTCGATTTCCCTCTCAGCGGGCCTTACCGGCGAACTTTCAGCCTGGTTAACAGGCCTTCCGTCCGCCGAAGGGGCAGGCTGAGCTGGAGCACGAACATATCCCTGCCTCCGGAGGTACGATACATAATCTCGCAAATTCTGAGAGGTAAGCGTGCTATGCTCTGGGTGCATTTCACACCACCTCTCATACATGCGGGACATGTATCCCCTACGGCGCGGGCTACTGCTCTCGTAGCAGCTCAGCAGGTCATCCTTGAGCTCCGTCGTCCACCTAAAACGGTCCATATCATTGCGGGGGTCGTCATCAGGGCGATTCGAAGCACCGCCACCTTGCCCAACGCCGGCTTCCGAAACCGGCTCGGTGTGGGTGCTTTTCCTTCGAGGTGGTCGAACCCGAAGATAGGGCCCGTCAGGTGGTTAGCCTTAGGGCACGCAGCCGACATTTCCGGAGGCAGCCGTCCAAATTGCCTCCAGAGGATGGACCTGTGAAGGTTGCCGACCGACTTACATCCTTTGGCTTCGGTATACCCCTCGGTGTCGCCACGCACCGAATAGCCTCTTGATGCTGGGCGGCTTCCTGGGGGTTTATGAAAACAGCCGCTTCTAACATGAAGAACAGACCCTGTCGGAGTACCGCTCCTCACATGGAGATCCGTCGTGTCCTATTAATTGTGGAATAGCCGATCCTCTGGATGCAGACGCTATTCCACTGAGCTAGTTTTGGTCCGCCCCGGGTATTTGATTTCCCCGGTACCACCCATATCTGGGAGGCGTTCCCCTATCCGCCACCTTGGGGAGGCGCCACTGAGGGGATCTAGCAACCCCTCGCGGAGAATTATTATTATTATTATTAAAAAATGGAGATCCTGGGAGAAGGCATAAGCTCTCGACGGTTACCAAAATTACAGGAGTATTACCTACTACGACCCCACAGCCAAATTTCACTACAATCCATGCAACGCGTACAGACAGACGGACAGACGGACAGACGGACAGGCGGACAGACGGACAGACGGACAGAAGGACAGACGGACAGACGGACAGACGGACAGACGGACAGACGGACAGACGGACAGACGGACAGACGGACAGACGGACAGACGGACAGACGGACAGACGGACAGACGGACAGACGGACAGACGGACAGACGGACAGACGGACAGACGGACAGACGGACAGACGGACAGACGGACAGACGGACAGACGGACAGACGGACAGACGGACAGACGGACAGACGGACAGACGGACAGACGGACAGACGGACAGACGGACAGACGGACAGACGGACAGACGGACAGACGGACAGACGGACAGACGGACAGACGGACAGACGGACAGACGGACAGACGGACAGACGGACAGACGGACAGACGGACAGACGGACAGACGGACAGACGGACAGACGGACAGACGGACAGACGGACAGACGGACAGACGGACAGACGGACAGACGGACAGACGGACAGACGGACAGACGGACAGACGGACAGACGGACAGACGGACAGACGGACAGACGGACAGACGGACAGACGGACAGACGGACAGACGGACAGACGGACAGACGGACAGACGGACAGACGGACAGACGGACAGACGGACAGACGGACAGACGGACAGACGGACAGACGGACAGACGGACAGACGGACAGACGGACAGACGGACAGACGGACAGACGGACAGACGGACAGACGGACAGACGGACAGACGGACAGACGGACAGACGGACAGACGGACAGACGGACAGACGGACAGACGGACAGACGGACAGACGGACAGACGGACAGACGGACAGACGGACAGACGGACAGACGGACAGACGGACAGACGGACAGACGGACAGACGGACAGACGGACAGACGGACAGACGGACAGACGGACAGACGGACAGACGGACAGACGGACAGACGGACAGACGGACAGACGGACAGACGGACAGACGGACAGACGGACAGACGGACAGACGGACAGACGGACAGACGGACAGACGGACAGACGGACAGACGGACAGACGGACAGACGGACAGACGGACAGACGGACAGACGGACAGACGGACAGACGGACAGACGGACAGACGGACAGACGGACAGACGGACAGACGGACAGACGGACAGACGGACAGACGGACAGACGGACAGACGGACAGACGGACAGACGGACAGACGGACAGACGGACAGACGGACAGACGGACAGACGGACAGACGGACAGACGGACAGACGGACAGACGGACAGACGGACAGACGGACAGACGGACAGACGGACAGACGGACAGACGGACAGACGGACAGACGGACAGACGGACAGACGGACAGACGGACAGACGGACAGACGGACAGACGGACAGACGGACAGACGGACAGACGGACAGACGGACAGACGGACAGACGGACAGACGGACAGACGGACAGACGGACAGACGGACAGACGGACAGACGGACAGACGGACAGACGGACAGACGGACAGACGGACAGACGGACAGACGGACAGACGGACAGACGGACAGACGGACAGACGGACAGACGGACAGACGGACAGACGGACAGACGGACAGACGGACAGACGGACAGACGGACAGACGGACAGACGGACAGACGGACAGACGGACAGACGGACAGACGGACAGACGGACAGACGGACAGACGGACAGACGGACAGACGGACAGACGGACAGACGGACAGACGGACAGACGGACAGACGGACAGACGGACAGACGGACAGACGGACAGACGGACAGACGGACAGACGGACAGACGGACAGACGGACAGACGGACAGACGGACAGACGGACAGACGGACAGACGGACAGACGGACAGACGGACAGACGGACAGACGGACAGACGGACAGACGGACAGACGGACAGACGGACAGACGGACAGACGGACAGACGGACAGACGGACAGACGGACAGACGGACAGACGGACAGACGGACAGACGGACAGACGGACAGACGGACAGACGGACAGACGGACAGACGGACAGACGGACAGACGGACAGACGGACAGACGGACAGACGGACAGACGGACAGACGGACAGACGGACAGACGGACAGACGGACAGACGGACAGACGGACAGACGGACAGACGGACAGACGGACAGACGGACAGACGGACAGACGGACAGACGGACAGACGGACAGACGGACAGACGGACAGACGGACAGACGGACAGACGGACAGACGGACAGACGGACAGACGGACAGACGGACAGACGGACAGACGGACAGACGGACAGACGGACAGACGGACAGACGGACAGACGGACAGACGGACAGACGGACAGACGGACAGACGGACAGACGGACAGACGGACAGACGGACAGACGGACAGACGGACAGACGGACAGACGGACAGACGGACAGACGGACAGACGGACAGACGGACAGACGGACAGACGGACAGACGGACAGACGGACAGACGGACAGACGGACAGACGGACAGACGGACAGACGGACAGACGGACAGACGGACAGACGGACAGACGGACAGACGGACAGACGGACAGACGGACAGACGGACAGACGGACAGACGGACAGACGGACAGACGGACAGACGGACAGACGGACAGACGGACAGACGGACAGACGGACAGACGGACAGACGGACAGACGGACAGACGGACAGACGGACAGACGGACAGACGGACAGACGGACAGACGGACAGACGGACAGACGGACAGACGGACAGACGGACAGACGGACAGACGGACAGACGGACAGACGGACAGACGGACAGACGGACAGACGGACAGACGGACAGACGGACAGACGGACAGACGGACAGACGGACAGACGGACAGACGGACAGACGGACAGACGGACAGACGGACAGACGGACAGACGGACAGACGGACAGACGGACAGACGGACAGACGGACAGACGGACAGACGGACAGACGGACAGACGGACAGACGGACAGACGGACAGACGGACAGACGGACAGACGGACAGACGGACAGACGGACAGACGGACAGACGGACAGACGGACAGACGGACAGACGGACAGACGGACAGACGGACAGACGGACAGACGGACAGACGGACAGACGGACAGACGGACAGACGGACAGACGGACAGACGGACAGACGGACAGACGGACAGACGGACAGACGGACAGACGGACAGACGGACAGACGGACAGACGGACAGACGGACAGACGGACAGACGGACAGACGGACAGACGGACAGACGGACAGACGGACAGACGGACAGACGGACAGACGGACAGACGGACAGACGGACAGACGGACAGACGGACAGACGGACAGACGGACAGACGGACAGACGGACAGACGGACAGACGGACAGACGGACAGACGGACAGACGGACAGACGGACAGACGGACAGACGGACAGACGGACAGACGGACAGACGGACAGACGGACAGACGGACAGACGGACAGACGGACAGACGGACAGACGGACAGACGGACAGACGGACAGACGGACAGACGGACAGACGGACAGACGGACAGACGGACAGACGGACAGACGGACAGACGGACAGACGGACAGACGGACAGACGGACAGACGGACAGACGGACAGACGGACAGACGGACAGACGGACAGACGGACAGACGGACAGACGGACAGACGGACAGACGGACAGACGGACAGACGGACAGACGGACAGACGGACAGACGGACAGACGGACAGACGGACAGACGGACAGACGGACAGACGGACAGACGGACAGACGGACAGACGGACAGACGGACAGACGGACAGACGGACAGACGGACAGACGGACAGACGGACAGACGGACAGACGGACAGACGGACAGACGGACAGACGGACAGACGGACAGACGGACAGACGGACAGACGGACAGACGGACAGACGGACAGACGGACAGACGGACAGACGGACAGACGGACAGACGGACAGACGGACAGACGGACAGACGGACAGACGGACAGACGGACAGACGGACAGACGGACAGACGGACAGACGGACAGACGGACAGACGGACAGACGGACAGACGGACAGACGGACAGACGGACAGACGGACAGACGGACAGACGGACAGACGGACAGACGGACAGACGGACAGACGGACAGACGGACAGACGGACAGACGGACAGACGGACAGACGGACAGACGGACAGACGGACAGACGGACAGACGGACAGACGGACAGACGGACAGACGGACAGACGGACAGACGGACAGACAAACCGACGGAAATGAGTGACTTAGATTTTCGTTATGCAGACATCATAAAAGGCCTAAAAAGCGTATTATCTCAAAATTGAAAATTTTCGCACAAATACTCGTCTGGCCTATCGGTGTGGGATATAAAATGGTGAATGTGCAAACAAATCTTTTACAAATGCAATGCCGAAAAGATGTCGGCGCCTCGGAATACTTTAATTAAACACATTAACATCTATAAAGGTCGTGTGTTTTTGTAATTTTACACTTATATGTTGTTTGTTCCTAACCTGCTTGTTGTGAAGACACCATAATAGCATAGCCAAAATTTTTAAAATGGTTTTACGATTGTATTAGAGCTGGCAACTTTAAGTCTGTGACTCAATGCGGTGCTGTTTTTCATTGGCAAACCTCATTGTTAAAGCTCTGAAGATGTCAATAGACATTGCCTAAAGCTTGGCAGTTAACACCAGAGTCTCTTTTATGCAGTAACCCAGAGTCTTTTTTCAAAATTTTGGCCATATCAAACTAAAAATAGGCATTGTACAACATTCAACGAATGACAAATATATCTAAAATAAGTTTTTTTCCAATACATGATTTTTTTAATAATGTACTGGAGTCTGCTACTTCATTTATAATATCCTCGTTGGCTATTTGGTTGAGTAGGCTTGTGTGGCAAGCGTGGAAAAGAGGCCGTTTGACTTGGCTTGCGTGAACCTGCGGACGCTTGTATCCGATCGGAACTGGTGTCGGTTTTTTGACACAGATCAATGGGTGTTTGCGGCAAGCTCTTGCGACGCATTTACACGTTGGTGCGCGTTTAGTAGCCGCTGTGATTGCGTGATGAGCGGACGTATGGTTTACTATTCAAAATGAGTGGCTGATGGTCGAAGGTCGAACGAAGAGAGTTATAATGTTCTTGGAATATTACCAGAGCGAGCGCGTATCTGGAATCCCAAAGACATTAATCATAAAGATAAAACGATAGTTGCAGATGCTTGGAGTCAGTGTCAGCCAACTTGGATGTCCGTAGGAGGGGTTTATCTATGGTCCGTAGCACACTGACGCATTGGCAAGCGTGTAAACGACTTCCAAATGCCAAGCAACATTTGTGAACGCTTGGGGCTTGTGGATGCTTGTCAAGCTTTGGCAAGCGTGGAAACGTACCTTAATTTTCGTATTACAACATTTGTGAACGCTTGGGGCTTGTGGATGCTTGTCAAGCTTTGGCAAGCGTGGAAACGTACCTTAATTTTCGTATTATGCAACGAGACCTCTGAGGCAACGACGTAATCGAACGCTTGGGGCTTGTCGCTTGTGGTTGCTTGTCGAGCATTGGCAAGCGTGTAAACGTACCTTTACAGACATTTACAGAGTACCGCACCGGCGCGCCGCTGGAATATTCATTTTTCTAGAGCCTGTGCCATCTCGAGCTGGCCAACTAAAGCTCTGTTGGTATACAGATAGGATTTAATGCCACGTTAGCAGGTTACACTTTTGGTGTGTAGATGACACCCCAAGTAAAAAAAGCACAGAATATCAAATGACAAAGATCAATGTCACCTAGCAGTGCGACAGAGACGGAGCACAAAACAGGCGAAAAGCGATCGTCGCGACGCCCGTATAGTTTACATTGGTTTTTAGTTAATCTGTTCAGTTTATCGTGGTTTATTTATTGTAAAACAATGGTGAGCCTGGGCCTTCTAGGTTTGTTAAAGGAGGAAACCTGAAATTCCATTGGTAAGTACAGCCGATATTTTTATATCCTAGCATTTTATTATAAAAATGTCAGGGAATTCAAATTTGAAAGTGTTTGTTTGACGAACTTCCAGAAGGAAGACTAATTTCTGTAGTTTCTGATTGAAGTGTTGCTGTTTGGAAAATAATTTATGATGATAACCCAGTCACCTACAGATGTATGTACTGCAATATATTGTAAATGTAAAATGATCATTCTTTTACGCTGCCAGTTTCTGTTACTGGAAGTCATTCATTAATGTTATGAGAGTAACAATTTATATTTCATCTATGTATTTATTTGTGTATATATGCACCATAAACTAAAATTACATGCGGTCGCAAAACCAGAACTTTGCAGGGGGGTGGCTAGAAGTTTAGTTTTTTATTTGTAGGCATAAGAGCTGATAAAACATGCTTAAAATGCTTATACATTTGCTCTTTGAAGATGTTTCGATTAATAATCTGGATCTAGTAGATACTGATATATAATTTTATTTCTGTATTTATGAATTGCAAATAAAAATGTCATTATCTCATATATATTTTATTTATAAAGGGTTTTAATGTAATTTGACGTATTCCTGTCAGGGCATGATCGTAGAGCTAAGATCAGTACTTTTTGAGATTTTTCAATCTCAAGGGAACCACTGGAAAAACTTGCCAATAATCTAGGCTTCTCAAATGAGGTATAAAGTTGAATTCAATACTTACATTCAGGAGCACAGCCAGGATTATAATTAGGCAGACTGAATCCAGTGGTTGAGTCATCGATCACCTATTAACCTATTATCCTTATGGTGATGAATATTTTTTTGAAGGCGCTGTAATACATCTTAAACATAGCAAAAATAACTTGAGGGGCTGAAAACTGCAAGCCCCTTTAGTTATACAGGGTGTTTGGTAAACATATGCTGCAAGCATTCCTTGATGGTTTTTGAAAAACCGCTCCATTTCAAAGATACAGGATGCAAAAAATTACGACAGTAACATTTTCTTATCAAAAATCACATGACCAGTTGCTCGATTTCAACCATCAGCTTGGATCCAAGCAGGCACTCTTCTCATCAGTGATTGCCAAACTCTTTCAAATACACCAGGTCTGTTTTGATTGAAGTTATTAACATCCAGCAATTATGTGATTTCGCAAGTCGCCCAAATTTTCCAATGGAGTAGCATAAACTAATGAATTTAGATATTATGATACATTACATCTCCTCCTAAAAAATTATTATCACCATAACGATAATAGGTGGTCGATGGCCCAACCACTAGATGACTATCAGTCCCCTGTCCCCTGAACATAAATCCTGGCACTGCTCCTGAATGTAGGTACCTAGGTATCCAATTCGACATTTTGTACCTTTTTAAAAAGGCGAGATTATGGGCAAGTTTTTCCAGTAGTTTGTATGCGCAGTGTCTTTTGAATATTATGAGCTAGTTATGATTCAGTTGGAGCGAAAACGAAAATGAGACTATTTTCCTTTATATCTGTTTTTTTTTTCTAACATATTGTACCTTTTCACCTATTTGTGATGGTATTGAATTAGTGTTAGGCGTATTGTACTGAAATAAGTGAATATGTTACTGATATTTAACGTAGATTTTTCATTGTTTAGACAATAATGCCAGATTTTGGGTAATTATTTGAATTCCGT
Organism: Callosobruchus maculatus; assembly: GCA_951848785.1. Classification (NCBI taxonomy): domain Eukaryota; kingdom Metazoa; phylum Arthropoda; class Insecta; order Coleoptera; family Chrysomelidae; genus Callosobruchus; species Callosobruchus maculatus. Next base: position 12,601,002 of record CATOUR010000026.1, on the reverse strand, counting down.
TAAAATTGAAAAATCTCAAAAACCATTGATTTCTGTCCATACATATATTCACCTAAATTTGTTGCATTTTAGCTCTCCTACCATGCCCCAACAGGAATACGTCGAATTACATTAAACCCAGATACCCTTGTTCTCTCTGAAGCACTGATAACGAACAATAATTGTATAGTGTATTATTTTCTGTAGATGCAATAATGTTATATATGTTGCTTTATTTGAAGAATTTTAATAAAATAAATTCTGATATGGAATCCCAACAATGGATTATTTCGATATTCACCCAATAAAGTTATAAACAAATTATATCCAGATATGTATTCATATTAAGCGACATATTGTCAAAATCACTATTGCCGCATTAATATTAGTTAAATGACATTAGAAGTTTTTTTTGACATCTTCATCAAACAATTTCATATTTATCAGTCTTATCGTAGTATCCAAACATTTGCATCAAAATATCAATATATAGGCTCAAAAAGTGCATTAAAGTATAGTGTCTCCATATATACATATAACGCATCATGGCCGACTTTACTCACTAGGCCGGAGCATTGAAATATGGCAACACTGAATCGGGAGCCGAGCTTGTGTCATTAGTGTAATTCTTCCAGAGTAAACAATAAGATTGGAAGGTGATTTTTAATGTGTTTCTAATTATTTATCTGCACAAACGAAACTATGAAGATAAAAAGATGCCTGCAAAGTGTGTAGTACCAGGTTGCAATAGCAATTGTGCTTCCAAACAAGGACATACCAACATAATCTTCCAGAGTAACAACGAAGAGTGGAAGGTGATTTTTAATGTGTTTCTAATTACTTACCTGCACAAACGAAACTATAAAGATAGAAAGATGCCTGCAAAGTGTGTAGTACCAGGTTGCACTAGCAATTAGTGCTTCCAATGAAGAACATAAACAAAAGTGGGTGAAAGGTATTCCTCATAAGGGCTGGTTATATTTATAAGAATAAAGTCAATACTTTACAAACATTTCAAAGGATAAGACCTATTTTAGAGCACAATGTGGTACCTACAATGTTTTCTGGATCTCCCAAATATCACAGAAAAAGACAGTTAATGGAACTCATCTGGGCATGCCAACGAGGGCATGCATCTGGGCATACCTACGAAAAGATTTGATAGTGAAAGGGAATCAAGACCAGCAAGAATGGCTTCACACAGTGACCTAATAGTGAATTTTTCTAGCTCAAGTGACAATTTACAAAGTAAATTGAGTGTTCGGTTAAGTGGAAGTGGAAGTGGCAGCAGGAAACAGGTTGCGTTTATTTTTATTTTGTAGTGTCTGACTATGATGAGCCAGACATCAGATGTAAGTGGTATTAGTAGTAGTAGTTCTAAAAAGTATTTTTCTTAATTTATTAACCCAGATGAACTCTAATACATATAAAATGTAATAATTATTCTGAAACTATAGGCCCCCCTATTTGACAGCTAAGCCGCGTTGCCACATCTAAGGCTCCGGCCTAGTGTAGGGTCGGCCATGAATGCATACATGGCCGACTGTACTCACTAGGCCGGAGCATGAAATATGGCAACACTGAATCTGGGGGCCGAGTTTGCATTTGTTGTTATGTCATGTGTATTCTTCCAGGTGCAGAAAATATGGCTGGAGGGTGATTATTAATGTGTTTCTAATTATTTACCTGCACAAACGAAACTATAAAGATAACAAGATACCTGCAAAGCATGGAGTACCAGGTTGTAGCCCAGGAGAGGACTAGCAAACCATGGCCCAACATAACCTTATTCCAGATTAAAAAGAACGTTGCAAGGTGATTTTTAATGGGTTTCTACTTATTTACCTGCACAAACGAAACTATAAAGTTAAAAAGATGCCTGCAAAGCGTGTAGTACCAGGTTGCAGCCCAGTAGAGGCATGGGTAGAGGACTACCAAACCATGGCCCAACATAACCTTATTCCAGATTAAAAAGAACGTTGCAAGGTGATTTTTAATGGGTTTCTACTTATTGACCTGCACAAATGAAACTATAAAGATAAAAAGATGCCTGCAAAGTGTGTAGTACCAGGTTGCACTAGCAATTGTGCGTCCAATAAGGGACATAAACAGAAGTCGGTGAAAGGTATTCCTCGGAAGGGCTGGTTATATTTATAAGGATAAAGACAATAATTTACAAACATTTCAAAGGATAAGACCTATTTTAAAGCACAATGTGGTACCTATCATGTTTTCTGGACCTCCCAAATATGACAGAAAAATACAGTTAATAGAACTCATCTGGGCATGGCCTGGGGCATACCTACGAAAGGATCTGATAGTGAAAGGGAAATCAAGACCAGCAAGAATGGCTTCACAGTGACCTAATAGTGAATTTTTCTAGCTCAAGTGACAATTTACAAAGTAAATTGAGTGTTCATTTAAGTGGAAGTGGAAGTAGCAGCAGGAAACAGGTTGCGTTTATTTTTATTTTGTAGTGTCTGACTGTGATGAAACAGACATCAGATGTAAGTGGTATTAGTAGTACTAGTTCTAAATAGTATTTTTCTTAATTTATTAACCGAGATGAACTCTAATACATATAAAATGTAATAATTATTCTGAAACTATAGGGGCCACTATTTGACAGCTAAGCCACGTTGCCACATCTAAGGCTCCGGCCTAGTGTAGAGTCGGCCATGATGCATATAATAAACGCGCTTCTTGCCTGTTCCGTAGCTCTATCTCTCTCGCACTGCTATCCGTACGCGGCGATGTACGGGAAGGAACGGACAGGGCCGATCCATGTTAAGTTATGATATCTATGCCCTATGCCTTAACCTAACGTCAAGTGTCTATTAGGTTAGAATGTCAATGCAAGTGTCAACTACATAACCTAAACTTCTGATCAACAACAACAAATCAACGAGACGAGAATCTCTTCCTATGAGATCAACTGATCAACATTCAAATAATTATGTACTTATGAGTGCTGAGGATTAGTTTATTAGAATTTCTCCTATAATAGTTATAATTCGTTAGTAATTTGCTTTGGTTATTGGTTTGTGATAAAATGTTTGCTGCAAGTACTCAGTGTAAACATTGGATGTTTAGCAATGAAGAAGAATTAAATAAATTGAGGGAAGCTGCCAATACAAATCATATTCAAACTTATGGGAAGAACATTGATGTAATTTATATTTTGTAATTTTTTCAATATATTTGTGTATTCTGTAACAAAAATACTTGTGGATTTTAAATATTGTTTCTCTAGCAGGGAGTAGGTTTTAAATACTACTGTTTACTGTTCATAACTTATTAATGCAAAAGTTGTTTCCTCCATTAGACTGCAATTACTTATACACGTTTTTTCCAGGCTGCTGCTAAATACGATTTTTTTCTGACTCCTGAAGAAGAAAAAATTATGGTGAAAAGATTTGAGTTACACCTTAGAGACTTTTGTAAAAGGTTTCAACCAAGTATGCCAAGATTTGTTGTTGGTACCGCTTTTCACTACTTCAAGAGATTCTATATAAATAATTCGGTAATGAACTACCACCCCAAAGAGATAATGTAAGTAACTTAAGGTGATGAGGAAGTTTCATGTAGGCATCATCAAAATCTCAAATATCATCTGCGAATTTGCTTTGCAGTTCTGATGCAGTCCCAATATGAGACAATACTGCATCTCTTTTCAAGCTTTCCTTACAGTTGGGTTAGGGCCTGCAATGAGATGAGTAGACAGTATTCTGACTCTAAGATGCTGATGTAATACATCAGGCACAATTGCTGGATCTCATTTTTGATTTAATAATACGATTGTAACACTATGTTGTTTTAAATTTTGGAATCACATATATAGTGCTACTCTGACTTATTCAACATTAATTACTACGTTTCTACAGCCTTTCAAATGTTTTCAAAATGTTTTGTGTTTTGAAATATCATGGAAACGTCAATTAGATGCGTTTTCAAATCATTTACTATTCAAGGGCGATTATTTTTTGGGACTGTATCAAGATCCAAGTGTTGTGGAAACACAAGCTCACCTCATAGGTGTTGTCTAGGAAAGAGATGCACAAGGACACGCTTGAGTATTACTCAAGTGGATACTTGAAGGACAACTATGGATATGGCCCTAAGAGAGTTGAAAATTGGACATTTGAACTCAATATGCTTAAAAAATAATAGTATTTAACAGAATGTCCACTTTGTTATGTAATGGTTTAAGTTCCCACATTTTGATTTATTATGAAACACATATTTAGTCAAATTCAGTGATAATAACAGTTTTACTGACAATATGTATATTAGTTCTGATTAATAAATGTACTTAACTATTTGAAACCATTTTAACTTTCAGTAGATTCCTGATAAACTGTGAACTATCCTGTGATATTCATACCTAGCTAAATATATTATGTATAGACATATGATGGTATGCATTCATTTATTTCATGAATTTATCTCCATTTAAGGGTGACATGTATCTACCTAGCTTGCAAAGTAGAAGAATTCAATGTCTCGATTCAACAATTTGTTGCAAACATCAAAGGTGATAGAGAGAAAGCTACAGATATTATATTAAACAATGAACTACTGCTGATGGAACAACTGAATTTTCATCTCTCAATCCACAACCCATTCAGACCTGTGGAAGGCCTACTGATAGATATAAAGGTTGGTTGTTTTCATTTCAGTGTTTGAATTTAATTTGTTAAAGTTCTTGAGTAGCAGCAACTTATATATTAGGAGATATAATTCTTTATAGGAAATTAGCCGGGAAACAATATAATTGTACAATAAAGGAGTACAGTCAATGAATAGTGTTTATACATGGTTAGACAAAAGTGGTGGAATATATTTAGTTTTTATTTTCTTTATATCAGGATCAGCACGTTGTGTGTCACATTTTTCGAATAATGAGGCCATTGCTCCTCAATGTAATAATGTTTCGGCAGCGATTTTTCCCAATTAATGTAAATAGATTTTCGTGTATGGTGATCCATTTGGAGCACTGAACAGTCTCACAACATGACAAATATGGCTGTAGTAAAAATCCCTATAAGGACTGTCAAGAAGAATATGCTGTATGCAAGAACTTTGTGCTGGTTAATTTTTAACTCTCTTATGTTAATTATATTGAAGGAAAAACTATATTATTTATATTATGGAATGTCTTTAGTTGCACTAAAATAATTAGAACCATATTCTGAGAAAGATGAACTGTACAAGTTTTAGCTACCTCTAAAGGAGAAAAATACTTTATATATTGCAGAGACATTGGTGGGATTTTTAAAATAATCTGATTTTTTGTCAGATGAAAAATAAAAGCAATGAATCAGGAAGACAGGCATAGAACTTTCAGATATAAAATTATAAGCTCATATTTGACTAAAGTAATTGCATGATGTTCTGCTAGAGTATTACACAGTTTTATGGGAGATGTTTTTTTAATTGACAATCTGATATGTATTGTGAATGAATATATTCTCTTGGACTATATATTTGTTAATGGATATTGGCTGCGTTTGTTATTTAAAAAAATAGTTTTATAAACTTAGACGTTTCAGTTTATTTTATCTTAAACCATCTTCAGCTGTACAATATCACAATAATTTATATAAAAAATAATTATTAAAACTTAAAAACACTCACTTTACAATACAAACCGAGACACAAACATATGTAGCTTTTCGGAACTACTTATTTTCAAAATTAAAACCAAAAACTGAGGATTGGCAACAAACTAGTGTTGTGTATAGGATTAACTTGTTGAATGTGAGGGAATTTATTAACGTTATTTAACAAATAGAATCATAAAAGTCATAATATTAGAAATAACAAAGATAATATCCGGCATGGAAGCCTATATTCCTCATGTCGTCAAGCATCCCTCCAAAAATAAGCCATGGTTCAATCAGCGTTGTAAAGATGCCTCAATCAGCGTTGTAAAGATGCAGTTACCTCCATAAACCAATATTACAAAGAATGGAGGAAAAATCCAAATGCCGAGAACCGCCGCAGTTTTATCGACACCAGAAATCACTGTAAACGCGTGATTGACAGCAGCAAGGAGGAACACAACAAAAAAATTAAGAACAAGCTCCTCTCGTGTCCTTCGTTCGTTCAGAACATTCTGGTCTGTAGCTAAAGCTGTTAGTCAGAACTTTTCCTATTCGTGAATACCACCCTTGACCAGAGAGGACAAGTCCATCGCTTCTGCTTCTAAAGAAAAAGCAGACATCTTGGGGAAGTTCTTCGCAGCCAATTCTACTGTATACTTTCAAGGAAGTACTCCGACCACCGCCATAAGAGTGACCTCGAGAATGGCAGAGGTCAAGTTTCAACATTGAGATGTAAAAAGCATCCTCCAAAATCTGAACACGAATAAAGCTACTGGTCCTGACCAAATTCCAGCCAATGTCCTTAAACGCTGTGCCGCTGAGCTTGCACTTATTCTTTGCAAGCTCTTCAAACTTTCGTATCAACCAGGCGTGTTTCTCACTTCGTGGAACATTGGCTGCGTACAACCCATCCCTAAGAAATGCAAAAAAACTGATCCCACCAATTATAGACCTGTGGCTCTTCTCAGCATCATGTCTAAGGTTATGGAGACTGTCATTAGCACACAGCTCCTGAAATACCTGGACAACAATAACATCATAAATGATCGCCAGTATGGCTTCCGTTAGCACAGGTCTACAGGTGAATCCCGTGTTGTTGCACTTGACATATCGAAAGCTTTCGACAGAGTGTGGCATGTGGGACGTCTGGTCAAGCTTGCTGCTCATGGACTACCACCTGGCCTGCGCCAGTGGCTGAATAGCTTTTTGAACGACCGATTTCTGTTTGTTGTAGTCGAGGGCTGTTCATCAGACGTATTTTCAATAAACGCCTGTGTTCCTCGGGGATCTGCCCTATCGCCTACACTGTTTCTGCTATACATCAACGAGCTGCTGGAAATAACATCCAATCCAATGTACAGCTTCGCAGATGACAGTACATTAGTGTCGTGCATGGAACCAGGCAAGCCACTATCATCCCAGGAGACGGCACGTCGGCGACAGCAGCATGCCTCACAGATCAACGCAGATATCAAACAATTGTCGAGTGGGGATTAACAAATAAAGTACAGTTCAACGTACAAAAAACTCAGGCGGCAACACTTACAAAGAAGTCTCACGATGGCTTACCAGCCGTGGAAATGGAGTGTCACCCCATAGTCGAGTCACCTTCCGTCAAGCGTTTGGGGATCAATATCAACAATACCATGTCCTGGCACGACCACGTCGTCTGTATTGCTAAAGCGGCATCCCAGAAGCTTGCAGTTTTGTTCCGCTGTAGGAAGTTGTATACACCAGAGCAACTGCTGCTCTACAAGGCACAGATCCAACCATCGCATCACTGGAGTATTGCTCCCATGTCTGGGGATGCGCTCTGAAGCACTCTCTAAAGCTTCTGGACACTATCCAGAAAAGAGCAATTAGATTAATCGATACGCCTAATCTCACAAAGGACCTCCACAGCCTGGAACATCGAAGGAGGGTGGCTGACCTATCCCTGTTTTACAGATTCTATCACGGAAGATGTTCGAGTGAGCTCTCCCAGATAACAACACCAAAGGCCGTCCGAACCAGGAACACTAGAGAAGCTCTGCGAGCTCATTCTTACCAGGTCGAGGTCCTTACTCCCCGAACCAGTCTCCTCCAGCATTCCTTCTTTTGGAGAACTTCGACGCTGTGGAATCAGCTGCCGGGGAATTTGTTCCCCGACGCCTACAACCTGCAGCGTTTCAAATCTAACGTGAATCGACACTTAGTCTCTCACAGCGCGTCTATAGCGCCATAGGCTTTCAGCCTTTGCGGGAGGCTGACCATAAAAAAAGAATGTCCTGCTCTTTCAAAACATGCACTAGGAACGGACATAATTTTGATTTCAATCACACACAAGAAAATAACTACCACAAGAGATGCATTTTAAAGAAATGATCCACATAGTTCATCATTCATTCTACATATTTAACATGAATACCTGGTACAAGGTATATATAATTATAATAAAATAACGATCATGTATTCAAAAACTTAGGATTTCTTGTATAGCCAGGAGGGAGGGTTTGAGAGTCAGAACCCCCATGGAGAAAATTTGTCACAAGAATTTTTAAAACAAGTATGTATGTGAATTCCACTAGTACCTAATCTTTAGTATTTGAAAAACAATATTGTCTTTATAGAACAATAGGCGTTAGTTTAACTGTGGTTTAACTACATCTTTATGCCATTACTGTTACTCAACCAGGTATAAATTCCGTATGAACGCAGCCTTTCTCCAACCGAGCTTTGCATTAATCGGCATTAAAGACTTGATTAGCTACAACTAGTGAAGCCAGGGTGCCCCATTATTTACGGATTATAGTATACCGGGTTATTCACGTTATTCGACACGTAGCATTATGCCTCAAGTTTCTTATGAAAACGAAAATAGTAATTTCGGATGGATAGGGACCCATTAACGCTATATTTTAAAAATATTTTCATATTATATACGGTGTCCTCAAAACACGAAACGTATCAAAGTTATATAGTTTTTTAATTAGAACACCCTGTATATTATTACATATTCGGTGATTTGGTTTGGTGATTTCTAGTGTGACCTTATGTATCACACATGGGACTTAAAGTTAACCGTTTAGGTTTAAATCACCATTTTCGGTATAAGTAGAGGTCAGAAAAAAATTGAATATCACAAAGATTATAAAATATAGAAAGCTGTGACTTTGCCGTATTACTAAGCATGAAATACGTAAGCTTAGGGTAGATGGTCAAATGCGAATTACGTTTGTGCTTGGAAAAATCGGTTGATTAATTAAGGAAACTTCAATCAGAGAATCAGAGATACCTTGATTTTTTTACATAGGAATGCCAAATTTTTTGATACGATTAAATGTAACATTTGATAACCTTTTCTATGATATCAGGTTGTGCGTATCAATCTCTGGTAGTTTTCATTTAATTTCAGATTTTGAATCAAATTGATGTTTTTCAATTTTAATACCTATAAGCAACCTAGGATATTGTGAGATATAGGCAAAAACCTGTTCAGGTAGAAGAAAATAACTAAGTTAGTAGAAAAATATAGACGAACTAGACTAAAGAGACAAGATTATAAAAATTACAACAAACCAACTCTAACCAGAAACAACGGCGGTAACATTATCTGAGGTCAAGAGAAGCTGGAGTAGTTTGTTATCTGCAAAATAAAATTTCACATTTAATGATATAAAAAGTACACGTATTCAATTCTGTCAAATCAAAAGTAACGATACCTCTGACTGGAGTTCTGAAAATTGTTCAGTGCCTTTAGCAAGATCGCAGAAAATGAAATGAAGAATGAATTAAAATTTATTCAAATTATAAAACATAATTTAGGTATCATGGAAAGCAGAAAATTAAAATCTGATTTGTCAGTATTCCTTGTTTGCGATCTTGCTAATCGATAGATAGATAGATAATCTTTTAGTTCCAACTGACCCTGCCAAAAAAAAAAACATGTCAAAAGGAAGAATTAAAAAAATATAAATACATCAAATAAAGAAAACCACAAACCTACATACATACAATAAAATACAATAAAAATCATATAAATAAAAATAGATTAATTGATCAGTTATCACAGCCCTATTTGATCACAGAAGTAATCGTTCATAATATGTCTTGCCTAACAGAAAGTTTTCAATTCTGAATTTTAATATGTCTTTTTTATGTAAGTGTACCTGGTTCTATGAAGCATGAGGTTGAATAATCATGTTCAGGAACGGAATCGTCAAACAGATCAAAATCTTTCCTTACAAAAATATATCCAGAATATAACTACGTCAGTTAGTATATTGTGTTGGATAAAAGTGTTCTTACAGCTGTCTAGATACTGAAAAAAAAATAGAGGTAGCCAGAGGTATCGTATCGTTAAAGTTAATTTGTTGTGAGGAATTTTTATAATCTCGTCTCCTTACATACCGATTTGATTAAATTTTGAAACTAAATGAAAACTACCCGAGATTGATATTTACAACCTTATAACTTTAGGAAGACTATCAAATTTTACATTTAATATTATGAAAAATTAGGAATTCCCATTTAAAAAAATCAACTTATCTCTGATTGAAGATTCCTTAATTAATCGACCGATTTCTCCAAGTAATTCAAATTTGACCGTCTAACCTAAGCTGACGCATTTCATGTTCAGTAATGAGCAAAGTCACAGCCTTCTAAATTTTATAATCTCTGCGATATTCAATTTTTTCTGATACCAACGTATACCGAAAATGGTGATTTACACCTAAACGGTTCGCTTTAAGGTCCATGTATGGTACATAAAGTCACACTGGAATTCATCAAGGATCTAAATATGCAATAATATAATATAAGGTCATAAGGTGTTCTATTTAAAAAAATATAACTTTGATACGTTTCGTGTTTTGGGGACACCCTGCATAACATGAATTTATTTTTAAATGTAGCCTTAATGGGTCCCTATCCATCCGAAATTACTATTTTCTTTTTCATCAACTACTTTAGCCATAATGCTCTGTGTCGAATAGCGTTAATAACCCTTCTCAATTATACTTCGATTGGTCACATCCGAATAGATCACCCTGTAGTGATACTTCGTAGCACGTCACACGCAAGTTTAGAGAGGTAAAATGTCATCCCCGCCACATCACCATAACATCCTCCCACCAGTCAGTATACTTCTTGCGCTCGCATGCTAAGTACGTGAGGTACCGGAAATAGTGCGCGAAACGAGAGCGTAAAAATGCCGAAAAAAAGTGTTAAACGTAAACATTTGAAGGAGATGGACCATCTTAAACGGAAAATGCGGAAACTGGAAAAGGAATTCAGAAAACGACATGACGACTCAAGTAAGTAATATTATCTTTTGATAGGATATGGGAATATTGACGCTGTAGAACCGGTTTGCTTTTTGTTTACTATAAACAATACCCTGCATGGTCTATGACACATGCCCGTTAGATGCGTTATTCATTTAACATGGGTTCGTCTACTCTGTAGACGTGGTTCTATTTTTTGGGACAATTCGTATGGGTGTATGATTCTGAAAAACAAACAATCCTGCATGGCCCATGGACATGCCCGCCGGATCAGTTACTAATAATACTATGATTTATGACTGGCAAGGATTTGTCTATTCTGTAGACATGGTTTGTTTTTCTGCATATATGTATTTCGAAAAATAACAGTTTATGTTATAAACAAAAACCCTGCATGGTCTTTGACACATGCTCGCCAATGGAATATCATTGTGAGATGGCGTGGGTTTGCCTATAGTTGTTCCTATTCTGTAGAGACAACGCCATACACGTTTACAACAAAAACAATCACACCCCGCATAGTTTTTGACTTATGCCTATTGAACAATTTTAACAAATTCGAAAGAATGGCCATATATTTTATACATATATTTTGGCCTCTTTCAGGCGACGAATCGAGCAGCTCGTCAACCTCAGACGACACGAGTAGTGCTTCCCTCCCTAGCACTACGAGATCGGAGAGCCCTGAACCCCTTACTGCGCTAGGAAACGCTATGGGTGCTGACCCCACAAATAACAGCTTATTTGGACCAAACATACCTGACGAAGTCGTAGTCAGATGGAAGAGCTACCTATCGATGGGGGTAGACAAAGAGATGAAAAGTAACCTCCTTGAAAAATACAAAATACCCGAAAATTGTCAAATTCTCCAAGGTCCCAAGCTAAATCCTGAAGTGCAGGCTCTACTATCGCCTATTGAGCAGAAAAAAGATAATTTTCTCTTGGAGTTGCAGACAGTGATGGGTAAAGGCTTAACAGCTTTAGAAATTGTCCTTACTCGACTAGCTAAAGAGAAAGGGGAAGGAGATAATGGAGAACCGAACGAAAACCTTTTGGGTCTAGCAGAATCGGCTCAGTTGTTTTGCATCGCCCACAACATTGTTTCTGCACATAGAAAATTCCAAATAAATCACCACTTCAACCCGAAAACACGAAAGCTTGCAGCTGCGCAACCCATAGATCTGCTCCTTTTTGGAATAGACTTCGCAGAAAAATGCAAGAATGCTAAAGTTCTGGAAACTACTGCCAAAGAACTCCAAGCTACTGCTTCCACGTCAAAAAACTCAACAGCTGTGGCCTCGAAAAAGAGGTGGAAACCAACAACGACTTGGCAGGACAAAGGAGTGGGAAGGTACGAGGGGAAGTACAAACCACGCTATTACAGAGCGCGGAACAAACCCCAATCCAAGCATTACAAGAAGGATGGGAGGAAATAACAAAGGTAAATATTAAGAATATTCAAGTTGCAGGGAGAATTTAATACTTTCTTCACGAATGGGAGAAAATAACCACTAGTAAACTTGTACTTAGTTGGGTAACTGGCTACAAAATCCCTTTTGAAAGTAAACCTTTCCAAATTTACCCTCCTAAAGTTTCAAAACTTACAGAACACGAGGTTAAGCTATACTCGAAAAGCATCCAACAACTGGTGGATATAGGTGCTGTTAAAAGCGTTAAGAAATGTGAAAATCAGTTCTTATCAAGGTTTTTCTTGAGACAAAAAGACAATGGTGAATTCAGATTCATCCTAAATCTTAAAAAGTTGAACAAGTTTATATCACCCCCTCACTTCAAGCTAGAAGACATCCGAACTGCCAAAAACTTAATAACAAAAAACTGTTACCTTGCTTCAATAGACCTAAAAGACGCGTACTTTTCTGTTCCTATATTTGCACAACATAAAAAATATTTGAGATTTACATTTCAAAATAAAATCTTCGAATTTCAATGTTTACCATTTGGATTAGCCACTGCGCCTTTTTGTTTCACCAAACTGCTTAAACCTGTATTTTCCTTGTTAAGAGAACGACACTTTATGTCTGTCGTCTACCTAGATGACTGTCTTTTATACGGAAGCAGCCGTGTTCAGTGTGAACGAAATGTAATTGAAACCACTAACATACTTGAAAAACTAGGATTTCTTATCAACACGAAGAAAAGTCATAGAGAACCTACTCAAAACATTGATTTCTTAGGGTTTACCTTAAACACAGTCTGCATGGAAATATCAATCACACAAAAACGAATAATTAAAATCAAAAGAAACATTCATCATTTCCTCAAGAAAAACAGGGTTAAAATTAGGGATTTTTCCAAGATAATAGGCAATCTAGTTGCGGTATGCGTGGCAACAGAATACGGCTGGTTTCATCTAAAAACCTTAGAACGAGAAAAGTATATTGCACTTAAGCTAAATAGGGGAAATTACAATGCAAAAATGCTTATTGGCTCTGCTATAAAAAAAGAGCTTCGGTGGTGGCTAAAACGAGTAAACGGTGCCAAACAAAGTATCTTACAACCTGACTATAAAATTAAGATCTGCTCAGACGCTTCGCGTTCCGGGTGGGGGGCTTACTCTGATCATACAGAAACTAAGGGGTTTTGGCAAAAAAGAGAACAGGCCGAACACATAAACACGGGAACTTAGGGCTGCGTTTTACGGATTAAAAAGTTTTGCAAAAAATCTAAAAAACTGCAACATTTTACTTCAAATCGATAATAAAACTGCCATCTCTGTTATTAATAAGATGGGTAGTGTAAAATATAAAAATCTAAATAGTTTGGCAAGACAATTGTGGCAGTGGTGCGAAAAAAGGCACATATTTGTTTTTGCAACATACATAAATACCATAGACAATGCTATAGCAGACAAAAACTCTAGAATCAAAAATGTAGACACTGAATATTCGTTAAACGAGGAAACCTTTTTTGATATCACTAAAAAATTAGGTGTACCCGAAATAGACCTGTTCGCTAGCTATCTAAATAAAAAATGCAAGCGTTTCGCTTCACGGTTCCCCGATCCTGAGTCAGAGTTTATAGATGCTTTCACAAAAAAATGGGGAAACTTAAAAGCCTACATATTTCCCCCTTTTTCGCTTCTAACGAAAATCCTAAGTAAAATTGAAAATGATGAAGCCGAATGCCTTGTAGTTTTCCCTATTTGGAAAACACAACCATGGTACCCCAAATTAGAATCCATGATACGCTCCGAAGTTGTCATTTTAAATCCAAGGCCTGATTTACTTTTGTCCCCTTTCAGGGAGCCCCACCCCCTCTGGAAGAACCTTACCCTGGGTGCGGCGATTTTGTCAAGCTTGCCTTTACCAGGAAGGGCATTCCGGGTGACACCATAGACATAATGACTGCCTCGTTAAGTAAAAACACACTGAAGCAATATAATTCTACCTTTTCTAAATGGTGGGGCTTCTGCAGGGGGGAAATTGAGACCATTTTGCAGCCTAATGCCCAAAAAATACCATCCTTTCTAAAAACAGAGTTTGACAAAGGTGCACAGTATTCGACGCTTAATACGCACAGATCGGCACTAAATTTGATTTGCGATGGGGGGAACTCAGAAATAGTTGTAAGATTTATGAAAGGTATCTTTAAGCTACGCCCTCAGTTTCCAAAATATCAAGAAACCTGGGACCCACAACCTGTTTTAGCTTACTTAAGTTCTTTATACCCCCTAGATAAACTTAATTTAGAATTGTCAACAATTCGAATGGTTCTTCTTTTAGCCCTTTGCTCAGCTCAAAGGGCTCAAACTTTTTCCAAAATCAGGTTAAGTAATATTAAGATAAGTGAAGTAGGTATAGAAATAAGATTTTCCGACATTCTTAAAACTTCTGGACCTAAGAAACCTCAACCTGTGCTCAGATTTCATTTCTTCAAAGAAAATCCTGAGCACTGTATTTGTTCAACTCTGATGCATTATATAGAAAAAACAAAGGTATTTAGAGGAAATGAAGACTTTCTTATATTAACGATTAAAAAACCGCATAAACCGGCTACATCGCAAACAATAAGTCGATGGATTAAGAAAGGGTTAAGAAATGCAGGAATTGATCCAAAATTTAAAGGACACAGCACAAGGCATTCTTCCTCTTCCGCAGCTCTCAGAGCTGGCACCTCAATCGAAAGCATCAGGAAGGCTGCAGGATGGTCCGAAAAAAGCGAAACATTTAATAGATTTTACAATAAACCCTTAAGCACTGAAGAATTGTACTTTGCTGATTACATAAAAAAGTATATTTGAGTAAGATTCACAATATACTTACCCTTCTGTGCTGTAAATAATAATCGAGATAATAATATTAGCGTAGAAACTACCCTCTACGTTTGTTATAAAGATTACTTTAGCGAATTTATATGTTTATTGTTGCCTTATTTTGTTAGGTGTATTTACCTATATGTTAATAACGTTAGATACAATCATTCCTACTAAACATTAAGTTACAAAATAATATATTAGTTTTTCTGGAAAAAAAAAATAATGATAATAATTATAATAAATATATTCATTACTACCACGGTCAGTTTATTTTACGGTGGACAGATCGCCCAACTCTAAACAACTACAGGGTGATCTATTCGGATGTGACCAATCGAAGTATAATTAAGGATTAAACGACTTACCTGTAAGGAAGTTCAATCCAAATTATACGAGATTGGTCACATCCGAATAGAGTCCCGCCTCTCAAAAAACTTGCTTCTTGATATCCTTCAATAAAATCTGATGACCCCACCCAAGGCGATCTGAGAACCTATGCTTCAGAAGTATACTGACTGGTGGGAGGATGTTATGGTGATGTGGCGGGGATGATATTTTACCTCTCTAAACTTGCGTGTGACGTGCTACGAAGTATCACTACAGGGTGATCTATTCGGATGTGACCAATCTCGTATAATTTGGATTGAACTTCCTTACAGGTAAGTCGTTTAATCCTTAATAAAGAATGATTGTATAAAAAACTTTTTCATATAGTTGTTTAATATTCTATTTCCCATAATACTACAGTATTGTGTTGTTTTTATTTCAAAGAAACAAAAAACAAGTGATTTTTCTTAAATAACATACTATACCCTTGCATTAGGCTCATTTGATAGAGATCTTTTTCTATTTTCAATGACGTAACATGGTTATTACTCAAATACAAGAAAATATTTGAAAAATTAAAAACTTTATATAGTATATTACATCACTAATATTAATTTAGTACGGAACTGTTTTCTGCATATCATTTGTCCCTAAATCGTTTCAAAGTCTTACCAACTACTGACCGGGCGTTGGGTTTTCGATTTGGACGGACTCGTGGAAACCTTCACATGCTTCTACTTGCGTTCGTTTCCCATCCCATAACCGACTATAATCAAAATGTTTATGCATTGAGATTCTGTTAAATGAACTATTTCTAATTTTCGATGACCAACTTATTAACAGTGTCAGACATTTTGTCGTACTGTAATTACAGAAAGTTTCTGTCACATTTATTGGCTTAACTTATACTAAAAAACTTCAGCACCTGTACTCTGTAACTTAGAAACGTGTTTCTATGTACTATGTACTATGGGATCGGGTGGCTTCGTAAACATGTCAGCATATAGTAGGCACGTTGTGCAAACTGCCCTACAGAGTACCGGCGCAGATATCTTGTAATTGATGTAATACTTGTTGTTTCCAATTTTTTTGAAACATTTTGTTGTATTTGAATACTGACGTGTTATCTCATCGAAAAGACGAAAAAATATCTATCAAATGAGCCTAATGAATGGGTATACTGCTATTTAATGAAATCAAAGGTTTTTCGTTACTCATTTGTTATACAGGGTTATTCACGTTATTCGACACGGAGCATTATGGCTAAAGTATTTGATAAAAAAAGAAAACGATAATTTTGGATCGATAGAGGCCCACAAAGGCTACATTTTAAAAATATTTTCATGTTATACAGGGTGTCCCAAAAGCACGAAATGTATCAGTTATGTTTTTTTGAATGGAACACCCCGTATATTATTGCATATTCAGATTCCTTGGTGAATTCTATTGTGACTTTATGTATCATACATGGGACTTAAAGTGATAGGTTTAGGTGTAAATCACCATTTTCGGTATAAGTAGATATCAGGAAAAAATTGAATATCGCAGAGATTATAAAATTTGGAAGGCTGCGACTTTGCCGTATTACTAAGCATAAAATGCGTCAGCTTTAATGAGAGTGTCAAATTTAGATTACGTTTATGCTTGGAGAAATCGGTCGATTAATTAAGGAAACTTCGATCAGCGATAACTTGATTTTTTCATATGTGAATGCCTAATTTTTTTATACGGTTAAACGTAGAATTTGATAACCTTTCCAATAATATAAGGTTATGAATATCAATCTCTGGTAGTTTTCATTTAATTTTAAATTTTCAAACAAATCGGCGTTTTTCAATTTTCCTACCTATAAGCAACGTAGCAGGCCATGAAATATAAACAAAAACCTGGTCAGGTAGAAGAAAACAACTAACTTAGCTGAAAAATACACACGAACTAGACTAAAGGGACAAGATTATAAAAATTATATGATATCTAGAACGAGTTAGATTACTTACTCTGTTCTCCAACATGATCATCGTTTTGGACCAAGACATATATAGAAAAATTTGTTCTTCAGAACAACTGCTGCTCTACAAGGCACAGATCCAACCATCGCATCGCTGGAGTATTGCTCCCATGTCTGGGGATGCGCTCTGAAGCACTCTCTAAAGCTTCTGGACACTATCCAGAAAAGAGCAATTAGATTAATCGATACGCCTAATCTCACAAAGGACTTCCACAGCCTGGAACATCGAAGGAGGGTGGCTGACCTATCCCTGTTTTACAGATTCTATCACGGAAGATGTTCGAGTGAGCTCTCCCAGATAATAACACCAAAGGCCGTCCGAACCAGGAACACTAGAGAAGCTCTGCGAGCTCATTCTTACCAGGTCGAGGTCCTTACTCCCCGAACCAGTCTCCTCCAGCATTCCTTCTTTTGGAGAACTTCGACGCTGTGGAATCAGCTGCCGGGGAATTTGTTCCCCGACGCCTACAACCTGCAGCGTTTCAAATCTAACGTGAATCGACACTTAGTCTCTCACAGCGCGTCTATAGCGCCATAGGCTTTCAGCCTTTGCGGGAGGCTGACCATAAAAAAAGAATGTCCTGCTCTTTCAAAACATGCACTAGGAACGGACATAATTTTGATTTCAATCACACACAAGAAAATAACTACCACAAGAGATGCATTTTAAAGAAATGATCCACATAGTTCATCATTCATTCTACATATTTAACATGAATACCTGGTACAAGGTATATATAATTGAGGTTTTGAATAAAGAAAAAAATATATTTTTTTTGTGATAAATCGAAAGATCATATATAAGTTTTATAACAAAACCGTTTTTGTTTTCTTTTTTTTCGCAATAATTCAAAAGTTATATCAAAATAAAAATGGGTTTTTGAATCGAGTACCGAAAACACGCCGACGGCTCCCGAACCCGTGTGACGTAATGATGGTGGTTAAGATGCTCCTTTGACCAACGACATCCTACATCGATACTAGATTCTAGATTCCCAGTCAAACGTGAAAATACTTGCTAGTAACTAGTGTATATTTGTTGCAATATAGCCGATGAATGAAGTTTGCAGCTCAGGACGACCTCTACGATCGAAATAAATATCTTTTTGAATGTTTGAAATCAGATTACAGATTCCAGTAAGTAAGTAAGTACCTAGTCAAATATGTCTTATTGAAACTATCTGGTGCATGTTCGGCTAGCCTAGTGGTTCGAGTATTGGCTAATGGATCCGTTGGTCTGGGTTCAAAGCTCAGCCTGCCCAATTTTTTTTTAATTTTTTTTTTATCAAATAATTAATTCATGTGCTTTTTGCACTTATGTACATTTTTTCTACGATCAACATAAATATGTTTTTGAAACAAATTCTATCAGACATATTACTTGCACTGCATAGTGCAAAATCTAAGTACAGGACGCAGTGGACAATTCAAAAAATCAGTTCAAATGGTGTTTGTCCGTCAATATCAACCGCCAATATTTTTTTTAAATGTAATAGTTGGTTAATAAAACAAAATCCATTCATTTTTTAAGTTTTTAATATAAACATAAAATAAAACTCGTAATCACAACAGTCTTCTGTTTATCACTTGGTATCTTTATTTATTTAACTTTGAGCAATGAAGCTTAATAATTAAATTTTCATAAAAATTTAACAAACAAAAATATATAAACGCAATGCAAACAAACAAAACTTATTCTTCTATGAGTTTCAATGTTATAATTATCTTTACTGTACGTAGATGCTTTTCTGTTAAAATATTTGTTAGTAATTTCATCTTATATGAAATGAATCCAATTTTTTTTAATAAATTATTAATATGTACATCCCAACGTAAGTGTGAGTCTAAATATATTCCTAGATACTTTATTGGTACTTTTTTCTATGTTCGGGACTAAAAAAGTAAGCAAGTATCTAATCAAATATGTCTTGTTGAAAATATCTCCTCAATCGAAGGATGGCCCAGCGGTTAGAGAGTCGGATAGTGGATCTCAGGGACTTTGGGGTCTTTGGATCGAAACCCAGGCCTTCCAACTTTTTTTTTTTTTTTATCAAAAGATTTATGGTGTGCTTTTATTTTAGCTCTCACCTCGGCTCTCACTGACTCACTGACTCACTGAAGAAAGCTTATGCAGAACCTCTGTCTATCCGTCCGTTTGTCTGTCCTTATACAAAAGATAGCCAAAACTACAGGTGCTAGAGAAAAACTAAATACAGATTCGGATTGAGCCAAAACCACAGGTGCTACAGAAAAACTAAATACAGATTCGGAATCAGCATGAAAAAGCTAGTCCGGGAAAAATCCGGTTTTGTCAATATTGCCATTTTACCTCCCACACCGATAGGTGAGAGGAGTATTGTAATCGCGAAAATTTTCGATTTTGAGATAATACGCTTTTTGGGCGTTTCATTATGTCTACATAACGAAAATCCACGTCACTAATTTCCGTCGGTCTGTCTGTCTGTCGATCTGTTGGTCTGTCGGTGTGTTGGTCTGTCGATCTGAAGGTCTGTCTGTCGGTCTGTTCGCGTTCTTCTACCCTCGTAATCTCAGTAACCATTGCATGGATTGTGATGAAATTTGGGCAGTGTTATGCTGTGGGTTATGTTGCTATAATTTTGAAAATCGTTATACGGGGGCGGAGTAATTATCAAAAAACAAAAAAAATATTGCTTAAACTTCGTTTTTAGGCGTTTTAGGGGTTCCTGATCATTTTCTACTTTTTCTTGGGTGGGGGTGAATTTGGGGTGGTTGGGGGGGTGGGGGGTTGTAACACTGAAAAATTTGTTGTATTCATAATGGGCTGTCCATTGATATATGAATGAAAAACCTAGCGGCATGATACACTGTTTTAGGTCCATCCGAACGTTGCATGCTTATTATAGAAACCACGGGATTTGTGATGTATACATACTAGTATTGTTTTAGATCGTTCGATATCGCGTAACGCGAAAATCGTTCAATTGATTGCAATTAAATTTTGACACAGTATTACTACTACTGTTTTATAATAATAATAATAATAATAATAATAATAATGCTGCCATACGCTCCAGGGGATATAGAGTCCGTTGTGGAGAACGAGAGATGCCGGATTTACTGGAACTACTCGTTCCCCACGCTCGAGCTTGTACAGGCAAACAAGCCCGACATAGTCCTTCTCGACCACCAACAGAAGACGATGTTCGTTATTGAGTTTTCGGCGCCTGCCGAGGTGAACATCGTCTCTAAGGAGGAGGAAAAGCGGACCAAATATCAGGAGTTGCTCGGACAACTTCGCAGGCTCTGGCCAGACTACACTGTAAGTCTGCTGGTTATGGTCATTGGATCCCTAGGTGGAATGAGGAATACGCTGCTCTCTGCACTGCGCAAAATACCAGTGTGCCGTGCGGCGGCGCACATCTTAGCCGCCAGAATGCAGAAGGCAGTCATCCTTGGGTCCCTTCGTCTACTTAGGGCGCACGATTCGCGGACCCAGTGATTGCTCACCTCACGGTGTGAGGAGTAGTCATTGGGTAATGGAACAGCAGCCCGGTGTGTCGGAGCCCGGGCTGCACTTTTTTGTTTTAAACAATATAAAAAAATAATAATAACAGTTACCCATTTCTAGGGCAAATACAAAAAGATAGAGTAACATAATATTTATAAACTACATCAGTGAGAAATTGAAGAAAAGCAAAATAACAGTATTCTGATCATTGGGAGAGTGTGTAAATCTACCCGTATACATATTTACTTATAAATACATATAAACATAAATACAAAATAAAATAATATTACTCCAGCATTAAAATGTATAAGTCGTAATAGTAACAAAAGTGAAGGAAAAAAACAGATTAGTCAAGGTACAAATTAGCCATTCTGACTATTTCGCTCCGAGAACATGTGAATGTATCACAGTGAGAACTAATTTTATTGAGACATTTGCACATAACATATATGGGTGATTTAATTAAGAGATTAGTTCTTGCTCTTGATAATTTGAAGGTGACAAAGTTGCGAGAAGTAAATGAAGGTGCATTAATGTTTATTTGCAGCAAGATTTCAGGACAGTCGATGGAATCATTCATTAATTTAAAGAGAAATACAGATGATGAGAGTTTCCTTCTGAACTCTAATGTCTTAATATCAAAACGTTCGCAGAGCTCAAAGTTACTGATGCCTTGTTCTGGATAGATTCCTTCAGATTTGAAGTACAAAAATTTCAGAAATTTTCTTTTTGGGAAAATCGGGCCAGTGGCGCCGCGGCAATAATAAAAAAACTAAAAATATAAAAACAGTTCAAACTTTGTTTTCAGGCGTTTTAGGGGTTCTTGATCATTTTCTACTTTTTTTGGGTGAGGGGTTATAAAACTGAAAAATTTGTTGTACTCATAGATCGTTCTACATATATTGCGTAACGCGAAAATTATTGAATTGATTTTAATGAAATTTTGACACAATATTACTACCGCAGCGAGGATGGAAAACACGTATGTTTTGAAAAAATATGTCAGTGGCAGCGCAGCAACAACAAAAAAAAAAAGGTATGAAAACAGCTCAAACTTACGGGTTCCATATTACACTTTTTTATGTCCATCCGAACATTGGCTTGCCTATTACAGAAACCAATTTTGCGATCTGTACATAGGAGTTTTGCTTTATTTCGTTCTATGTATATTGCGTAAAGCGAAAATTATTGAATTGATTTTAATAAAATTTTGACACAGAAGTTATTACCGCGGCGAGGATGGAAAACGACGCTGTTTTTGAAAAACCGTGTCAGTGACGACCCAACAATAATCAAAAAACCAAAAATATAAAATCAGCTCAAACTTTATTGTTAAACGGGTTGGAAGCTCTTGATAGTTTCGCATCGTCCAGTTGAAGCATGCAGAAAAAAAACTGTGGCGTTCTACTTCCAAAGGAGGGAGACGCAAGAAACTATTTACGAGGGTTTTTTGTGTTGGATGTTGTTTTTGCGGGCGGATGGGCGATAGCTGCAAGGGGATTTTAGACTATAGTTTCATGCAATATGGGAAATAATAAAATGGTATCATCATTGTGTGTGGGAAGTACTGAGTCAATCAACTTGACTCCATGTTTTTATTAGTACAGTTTGTAATCATGAATACCTAATATTACAAAATGGTATGTAGAATGAAGATGCTTGCTTACTCCGCAAGAGGGAGATAAGTTCAAACATTTGGTTCACAGAAAAATCGGAAAAATGAAGGGTACCGGCTTTTCTGTGAACCAAATATTTAAAATGGTATGTGTCGCTGAGTTCATGTTATAGTTTTGAGGAAATGAAATGTAAAGGCGGTTAAGTTTCTGTTTTGCAGTCCAAAGGTCCAGCGATCGATCCCAATGCTAGACGACTTTTTTTCTTATTAAATTCAGGCTCAATAATGTTTAGAACAATTATTGTTGTTAACCTAAAATTCAGAGCCTCTGGCAACTTTCAAAAAATTCCACAGTGAGAGCGCCGTTTGAATTTACTCAAGTAAATTCTTTCCTACTTTTTGCACTTGTTGCCCACATTTTTTCTACGATTGACATAAATATGTGTTTGAATCAAATTCTATTAGACATATTAGTTGCACTACGTAGTACAAAAACGAAGTACCGGAGGCGGTTTTTATTTTGAACAAATAACGACATACTGTGGTGATTTACATTTTTCATGTTTTGCCAGATGCATTTATTTTTAAAAACATTTTTTTCCCGACGGAATCGGACTACATTCATTTTTAAGCAACTATGCAACATTTAATTTTTTTTTTCTTATAGCGTTCTTGTATAAATTACATACACTATACAAACAGTAATTTTTGTCGTAATTCTCCAATTCTGAAACAGTTTTTCAATTTATCATGAATAGTAGGTACACATCATATGACTGAGTTACACATGGGCTGTCTTTGTCTAAAGATTTTGTTGTTTATAACAGCGTTGACAGCTACTGTACGGGAGTTGACAACAATAGGTATTGGAGATACACGACTAAAAAGCAATTTGTTAGTTGATCGGTTAGCCATGTGTGACACAGGATTTATAAAAGCAAAGTCTGACAATATTCCTGATGTCGATATATTCATGATAAATGATTTTTTGAAAAATGACGTTCGGTTCAATTCTGCTGAAGTTCGAGGCGCTAAGGCATCAAGGTAAGTTTGTTAAAAAATTATAAATGAAAGTATTTAGGTATTTATTCTCCATTATATTAAATATAGTCATTTATCTCATTAATTGTAGAGCATCGCGTGAGAGTTACGGCGACAAAGCCATAGGTTATGTGCAACTTAGCCGAAAAAATCATATTTGTATAATAAAAGGACGGGTATGTCCAGAACATCGGGTCCGGAGTAAGGCTTACTCAGTTACTGTAATAATAAATGAGAAGTTAAGAAAAGTTCAGGATGTCCAATGCCATGACTGCGCAGCTTCAGCAGGTATAGTCTAAGAGCGCGGTAAGTTTTTATACCTTGAAGCGACCCACACTTTTGAAATCACGTAATCGATTTGTCATGAAAAGACGTTTTCAAAAAGACGACAGTGCCAGTTCCATTGTTATCTGGGGGTTGCCCCTCAAGGGGTGCAGGGGTGAAAACTCTGCTTTGCGACGAGTTTCGAAAAATTGCGCCGTTTTGGTAAGCGTTATCGAAAAAAGCTTCAAATGTTTTATGGAGAAAATAAAATTCTGCATAATTTTAGTCTTTACATTTTTCGTGTGCGAACAATAGTTTCCATTCTACAGCGCCCCAAAGTTAGGGGGTGGTTTGTGATTTTTACTAAAATGATAATTTTGTAACCTATTATGTCGAAGAACGCTATCAAAAAGTTCTGTATCACTTTTTATCCTAAGAGAATAACATTTATCAATTTATCAAATCTCTATTATCTGCAGCTGCCTAGGTAACACGTTTGGCATTAAAAAAGAGTACGACACCCCTTGAGCGGCTACCCCAGATAACATTGGAACTGGCGCTGTCGGCTTTTCTTGACAAATCGATTACGTGATTTCAAAAGTGTGGGTCGCTTCAAGGTATAAAAACTTACCGGGCACTTAGAGTAGTAGTTTATACTTCTATTAAACTCAAATTGTTTGATGTTATGAACAATAATAATCTTGTATACATATATACATATATTATATTGTCTGTACAGGTGGTTGCAAACATGCATTGGCACTTCTTATGTGGACCCATCGCAGAAGTGAAGAGCCTACACCAACCGAAGTAGCTTGCTATTGGCAGAGAGCTAAATTATCAAAGATTGGTACAGCTATAAAATATATTGAAGCAAAAAATCTGACAAAAAAAAACTCTGCTACTCCGGTTGAAAATTTTCCTGATAATAGTACATTTTTGCAAGAAGTCATTCAGTTAGCCAAAATTCAACAAATAGATTCACAAATTGGACAGTTAAATTTTGATTTAGAATCCAAAAAAGCCTACAATTTATCTTTACATCGATTAATTATTGCTTTTCATAAAAATACTGATTTGCGAGCAGGAACATTTTTGGAATTTGCTATAAGTGAAATGGCAGAAACTCTGTGTAAAGAAGCTGAACAGCTTACCAAACAGCAAAGCGAATGTCCAATTTGGCATGAACTTCGTTATGGTCGTATTACCGCATCAAAATTTCATGAAGCTGCTCATTGCAAAACTAATAATGGTTCGCTAGTTCAACAAATCCTTGGTGCAAGTAAAGTCCATCAGACAAGTGCTATGAAACGAGGGAAAGAATTGGAAAAAGATGTTATCCACGTTCTTGAAAAAGAATTAAAGGTAAAAATAACGCATGCAGGGATATATCTTGTACCTAGTCATCCGGTTTTTGCAGCATCTCCTGATGGAATGACTAGCAACGCGATTGTTGAAATAAAATGTCCCTCAAGTCAAAAATCATTAAATATTTTTTTACCAAAAGGTAAAGTTAACTCGAAGTGTAATGCACAAATGCAACTACAGATGTTATTAGCCGGTAAAAAAGAAGGTATCTTTTGTGTTGCTGATCCCAATTTTGAGGAAAATAAAATTGTTTATATTAAAAAAGTAAAATATGATGATGCTTATACGCAAGATCTTATTAAAAAAAGTCTATTATTTTGGTCAAAAAATATATTTCCAAAACTATTAAAATCTGTACAAACTTAAAACATGCAATCATGTCTTATAAATCATTATACAGGGTGGGCCAATAGTGCGTGGGCGGAGGATTGTGGACTTACTAAAAAATATTTCAAAAATCTGTCACTTGATCATGGTAGGGACCCTCAAGGGCTATAACGTAAAAATATTTTCACTTAAATTTTGACGTTTATACAGGGTGATTCATATCAAACGTACATTTTTTGGAATGGAACCCCCTACATATTATTGCATATTTGGATTCCTTGGTCAATTCTAGTGTGACTTTATGTATCACACATGGAACTTTAAACGAACTGTTTAGGCGCAAATCACCTTTTTTGGTATAAGTAGGTATCAGAAAAAAATTGAATATCGCAGCGATTATAAAACTTAGAAGGCCGTGACTTTGCGGTACGATTAAGCATGCAATGCGTCACCATAGGTCAGACGGCCAAATTTGAATTCTTTTTGTACTTGGAGAAACCAGAGGATAAATTAAGGAAACTTCAATCATAGATAACTTGATTTTTTCAAATGGGAATGCCTATGTTCGTTTAAAGAATCAAATGTAAAATTTCATTACCTTTCTAACGATGTAGCATTCTCGATATCAATCTTTCTTTGTTTTCATTTTATTTCAAATTTTCAGTCAAATCGGTGTTTTTCAATTTTCCTGCATGTAAGCAACCTAGCAGGCCATGAAAAATAAACAAAAGCTCGTTAATATGGAAGAAACCAACTAACTTAGTAGAAAGATGCAAACTAACTAGAGCAACGAGGCAATATTATGAAAATTCCTTACAACATATTAGCTCTAACCAGAAACAATAGCGGTAACAAGAACGCTCATTTTTCACAGCCTACTAGCTTTTAGCCAATCTCCAAAGTCAGTAAAAAAATATCTAATCAAAGGAAAACTACTAGTGATTATTGCTGGCAGTAGAATATCTATGTCTTCTGAATAAATTTTCTCATTTAATGCTATAAAAAAGTAGCCATTTCCGTAAGTCAAAAGTAATGATTCCTCTGACTGGAACCCTTCAAATTCTTCAGTAGGTACTTCTACTTATTAGCAAAATCGCAGAAAATGAAACTTGAATTGCAGTTTGTAAAACATAATTTAGTTTGCAGAAAACTACATAAAATAAACACAATTACAACCTAGCGTAATTAAAAAATTCTAGCAATTATTTCAATAGATGTTCAGAATGCTCCAGTTGGAGATATCTTCAATTTTGACTTAACTAAATGGAAATTACTAATTTTTTTTATCCCATTAAATGTGAAATTTCATTCTAAACATGTTAGACTGTAAGCAAAAATCGCTGGTAGTTTTCCTTTTGTTTCAAAATTTGTAATAGCTTTGGAAAGCTGTCAAGCTCTAGTAGACCTCAATATCTAGTAGGCTGTGAAAAATGAACACTTCTGTCGTACCCCAGCTACTCATTGACATTAGATATCTTGCCGCTGTTGTATCCGATTAGAGCTAATATGTTGTAAGGAATTTTCATAATCTTACCTCGTTGCTCTAGTTAGTTTGCATATTTCTACTAAGTTAGTTGGTTTCTTCAATATTAACGAGCTTTTGTTTATTTTTCATGGCCTGCTAGGTTGCTTGCACGCAGGAAAATTGAAAAACACCGATTTGACTGAAAATTTGAAATAAAATGAAAACAAAAAAGATTGATATCGAGAGTGCTATATCGTTAGAAAGGTAATAAAATTTTACATTTGATTCTTTAAACCAAAATAGGCATTCCCATTTGAAAAAATCAAGTTATCTGTGATTGAAGTTTCCTTAATTTATCCTCTGGTTTCTCCAAGTACAAAAAGAACTCAAATTTAGCCGTCTGACCTAAGGTGACGCATTTCATGCTTAGTCATACCGCAAAGTCACGGCCTTCTAAGTTTTATAATCGCTGCGATATTCAATTTTTTTCTGATACCTACTTATACCAACAAAGGCGATTTGCGCCTAAACGGTTCGTTTAAAGTTCTATGTGTGATACATAAAGACACACTAGAATTGACCAAGGAATTCAAATATGTAATAATATATAGGGGGTTCCATTCAAAAAAATGTAAGTTTGATATGAATCACCCTGTATAAACGTCAAAATTTAAGTGAAAATATTTTTACGTTATAGTCCCCAAGGGTCCCTACCGTGATCCAGTGACAGATTTTTAAAATATTGTTTAGTAAGCCCACAATCCTCCGTCCACGCACTATTGGCCCACCCTGTATTTATATCGCGGTTTACAAGTACAATAAATAATAAATGTATTAGTTTAGATAAAACATACAACTAGTAATTAATTTTATTATACAAATACTCTTAAGCTTAAGTAGAAATTATAGGCGCGTGTAAATTAACTAATGCTGCAGCAATGACAACAATATGGTCTGTTAACGGTAACATATTATGATTAAAAACCGCATGAGGTTTTAGAAAGTCAAATTGTCTTATTCTTCCGATTATGCGTTCTATATGGATACGTAGGGCAGCGATTCGTTTGCCTAGTAAGACGTCACCTTGTGATAACTCCAGAATTAACTGAAGGAGGTCGAATTAATTCAATATTTTTGTCGTCAAGAAGTGAAACAATGTTTTTGAATCCTCGGTCGGCCATGACAGCGCAATCCCTGGGTAGTTCTTCTAATAATCCGCTTTCTTGAAATAATAGTTCATCTGAAATTCGACCTCCAAATCCTTTTGATATAAAATTTATAAAACCATCTGGTGTGCAAGATATTAAATACTTTAAAGTATTACACTTTTTATACTCTGACCAAGTTAAAGATTGGTACTCTGGATCACTTGGTTTTTCAATTTGTATTTCAAATGCATCGATTATAGCAATCACATGATTATATGAAGCTCTAAATGGTATTGGTAGAATTTTTTTTATGTTACTAGGCTCCGGCATGTAAACAAGTTTTTTTAATAAATGTGCCAATACAGGAACTGTTTTATTAAAAATAATACTAGCATTGCTCACACTCATTCCAAACTGTTCACTTAATCTTTCAAAAGTATCTTGGCATCGTATTTTCATCAAAGATAATTTTATATTGTTAATATCAATATTTGATATAACACTAATACGTTCTAGCATCACATTCCATTCTTGAGGAACTCCAGTATACGCCTTTAAATTATTGTTGATTAAGTAATTTGTCACCTTTAAAATTTGAGATTTTTCAACAGAAGACTGAAAGTTGTCAGAATCCATACTACACGGGCTGCTATTTATTGAAGGCTCATAAGTATCTTCTGAACTATTTGAAAATGATTGCTGACAGAATCGTTTTATTGGCGATGTTGCAGTGCTAATGGTATCCATTTTAATTGGTGAGCAGGATTTATCAACTTTGATTGATAAAATTTTACATTGAACTGACACGCTACGATACTTGGGGCGACTATTCACTTGTACAGCAACAGTAGGGTTGTTAATATTAGTCTGCATTCCAACACTGACCTTTTGGTCAGATGGTACATTTGAGGGAGCAGAGTCAACTTCAATATTTTCAATAGTGTTGGCTGATACAGTATTAATGTTTGGTTCTTGAGGATTTTTAATTTCAACATTTTTTGATGATACACTTAAAATTTCTTGAATTATTTGTTGTTTCCGTCTTTTTTCTGCATCTGGATGAGGAATCGTTATACTACCTCGCCGTTTACGATTAGGTTGACAGTCAAACTTGTGTGGTACTACATCAATTTTAATCTTTGCGGGACCCCCCATTCTTCTGTAATACATATAATTTTCCATATCATCTTCCAGCTGGAAAAAAAAGATAATAAACTTAAAAAAAATATCTAGTCTGATACATGATGTACCTAGAACGTTTTAAAAATATCAAATTGAATCTCAATCAATAGCTATAGCTTCATATTATTTAAGCACTTTATATTACCAATACAATTTTTTAAAAGGGTATGAGTTTTAGTCCCGTTAAAAAAAGTGTTTACTGAGCTCTACTTATTTGATTTCTACACAAGGGCCGATTTTATCAACATTTCAGATCAAGCTTCTGTCAAAACTCTCTGAAAATTGAAAATTGCTGATTTCTCTTAAAATTTCCTTTAAAGTGATGAAAAATCACATATTTTATATACAAGGGTAGATATTAAGACCATCTAGTATCTCTTCGAGTCACACTACTGACACTAATATGTGTGAGTGTGTGAAAATAGCATTTTGTTGTGACATACTGTGTGAGCGCAGTAAAGTATTTCTGAAGCCAATCACTGTTCACTAATCAAAAGGCAACCTACCGTACCATTTTGTGCCTACCACTATATATCTACTCGTCGTTAACTGTCAAGGGGGTCCGGAGGACCTTTGCCTTTATGTCATAGTTAGCCAGTTTGTCATTCTGTCGGGCTGGTCACCCAGAAACCAGACAATGTTATAGATAAAAAAAAGAGAGTAAGAAAGTAGAAGAGCAAAGAGAGAAGTGCAACTGCTAAAATAGGCATCGTTAAAATAACTATGGTAATTTTGATGCTCTAAACGCAATTTTGTTGGGATCAGATGTTGCTAAAAAGGAAATTTATATGATCTAAGATTCCACTACTTAATTTTGGTTACTGTGCGAGCCGCGGCCTGGAATGTTTGCGGACTTGCTCGACCGTGTAGTCACTGAGTCACGCAGCAAAGGGTTGCTATGCGATTCTGCTTGTTCATAGCGCCGCTGCGCCTGTGTTTTGATATAGTCCTTTAAGTAAGGAATACATATATCCATTCTGTGAGTCTGTGTCTGTGACTGCGATGTTAGTGACATGCATTGAGGCATTGGCAACTTGACATGGAACACTTGATAAGTTGATTGCTGATATAAGATATACACATCACATAGGTACACAATCTGATTTTTGTGAACATGGATATAACTTACAGAAATTATTTATTAATATTACACCTTTTCCAGCTGTTAATCGGAAAGCGTCAGTTGTAATTCAGAAAGCATCATATGTAAATCAGAACGTATCAAATGTTAATCAAAAGACTATTTTGTTTAACATTGAAAGTCAGAATGGGTCATATGTAAATCAAAACAATACATTCTGATTTTCGTTTGATTATTCTGATTTACATATGTCGCATTGTGATTTTCAATTGACTGTTCTGATTTACATTTGATCCGTTCTGATTTACATATGATGCTTTCTGAATTACAACTGATGCTTTCCGATTAAAGATAAATTCAGATGCACAAGACATCCGACGATACGACGGTACGAAACTGTTCCTATTGGTTGAAATATGTTGGTTTGACATCATTTTGAATATTTCAACCAATAGGAACAGTTTCGTACCGTCGTATCGTCGGATGTCGTATGCATCTGAATTAAGCTTTACAGCTAGAAAAGGTGTAGCAGGGTTCCATTTTTATGATTTTGTTACATAATTTCAAGATTCAAGAACCTTTTTGACAGTCATCCAGTTTTGACGTTTTGTTTTCAGTTAAAATACCATTGGTCATCAAAATATGCATGTTGATAAAAATGGTCCTTTGATAAATAATAATTAATACGAGTGGTTATATGAAATATCTACTTACATCGAAATGGTCTTCACAACAATAAAATTTCGTTTTCGTTTTTGGATTATCTCGATACACAGCTTTAAACCATCTATTTCGACGTCCTTCATCCTGCGGAACATTTAAAAATACTTTGCCAGGAGTTTTTTTTTGTAGTATTCTTGCATAATGGCACAAAACAATAACGATAACTTTTGAGGTTCGACATTTTCAACTATAACTATATTTGAGTATTTAGCAATGATGTCAGAATTTAATAGATCAAAAATGATAAAGCACTGTAATTCTTAGCCGCATCCTTCACTTCACTTTGCTCAGCTCAATACGTGTTATTTTTATCCAAATCAATTCAGACTCAGATGACGTTGACGAAAACTGTTACTTTTAGGTTATGTTATAACTATAATGAAACGAATGTCAGTGTCATATTTTGGACATTCGCGGATGCGATTGCGAATATCTGCTGCCAACATTCACAAATGCGAATATCCAGCTTTATATTTACTAAAATTGTAAATAAATATGTTAACATCCATAGAAGGACATGGACGAATTAGTGTTACAATGTACATATTATACTCGCATAAATATTACATATGTTAAGATAAATAAGGTTATGAGTAATTTGAATGAAATTTGTTTATAAAATTATGAGATTACTTATGGATTTAGTTACAATATGTTCTATTTATTAATTCATGTATTTCTTTCCTATCTACTGTACTTAACCATTCTTTAAGAGATTTTTTGAATCGTTTATTGGATAATGCCTTTATATTATTAGGTACTCTTTGATAATTTAGTTTTGGAGCCAAATAAATGTATGATTTCTGCATAATAGATTTTCTCGTTTTAGATATGCCTTTCGCGTGTAATTTATATCTTGTGTTATGATCGTGTTTGATGTTGTCGTGCTCATTTGAATTTTTGTGGTAACGAGTGATAGCATGTAAGAAATAAAGTTGCCTGACATCGTGTAGGTATCAGATCTTCCCTAAACAAACCGTGACTAGGATACAGGTTTGGTTAGCTAAACATACATTTTAGAATTGCTTTTTGGAGGATATCTATATGTTGTGCATGCAGCACCCAAAATACCATAAATGAGATGGGTTTCAATTAATACATAGTATACTGTCCGTAGATGCTTTTCTGTTAAAACGTTTGTTAGTAATTTCATCGTATATGAAATGAATCCAATTTTTTTAAATACATTATTAATATATACATCCCAACGTAAGTGTGAGTCTAAATATATTCCTAGATACTTTATACTTTTTTCTATGTTCGGGACTAAAAAATATAGTATTATTTTTGTTTACTCTTATGTAAAATAATTATACTTATAGTTTATTTATCATATAAGTATGTATTATCAATAATAATATTAAATAATAAAATAATTATTTTAAGTTTTGGTCAAGAAGATAACATTGAAACTCATGGAAGAATAAGTTTTGTTTATTTGCATTGCATTTATATACTTTTGTTTGATAAATTTTCATGAAAATTTAATTATTAAGCTTCATTGCTCAACGTTAAATAAATAAAGATACCAAGTGATAAACAGAAGACTGTTGTGATTACGAGTTTGGGTTACATTATGTTTATATTAAAAACTTAAAAAATGAATGGATTTTGTTTTATTAACCAACTGTTACATTTAAAGAAAATATTGGCGATTGATATTGACGGACAAACACCATTTGCACTGATTTTTTGAATTGTCCACCGCGTCCTGTACCTACTTAGTTTTTGCACTATGCAGTGCAAGTAATATGTCTGATAGAATTTGTTTCAAAAACATATTTATGTTGATCGTTGGAAAAAATGTACATAACAAGTGCAAAAAGCACATGAATGAATTATTTGATAAAAAAAAATGAAAAAAAAATTGGACAGGCTGAGCTTTGAACCCAGACCAACGGATCCATTAGCCAATACTCGAACCACTAGGCTAGCCGAACATGCACCAGATAGTTTCAATAAGACATATTTGACTAGGTACTTACTTACTTACTGGAATCTGTAATCTGATTTCAAACATTCAAAAAGATATTTATTTCGATCGTAGAGGTCGTCCTGAGCTGCAAACTTCATTCATCGGCTATATTGCAACAAATATACACTAGTTACTAGCAAGTATTTTCACGATTGGCTGGGAATCTAGAATCTAGTCGATGTAGGATGTCGTTGGTCAAAGGAGCATCTTAACCTTAGACAAGGAAAGAGAGAGGACGGAACCCGCGACTGACATTTCTGATACCAAATGGCACCAAAGCGCTATTCCCAGTGGCGTAACTAATGGGATTAACGTTCTGGTTGAGCTATTTGTAGAAATAATCTTTTTCAAATAAAATTTAATGAAATATTGTTATTCAGGGTTTCTATATGGCCAATTTCGCCATCCACAATTAAAACTTAAGTGACTAACATTACCGTAACCGTGATTTTCATTCGACTGCTGTTTTGTGGCCAATAATATATAAAAATTGATAATGTATATATTTTATTCAGTCATGAACATGTTATGTTCATTTGCAGTATATGACTGATGGAAGACACGATTATACTTCTACCCAGAAAGAAAAAAACTGCTTGTAGTTTGTAGTAAATCAATTTTTTATTATTAAAGAACACATAATACCTATAGTATATTTATATTTATTGACATTATGTTTATATATAAAATACTGTCTATTACATACTGTAAACAGAAGCAGCAATAAAACATTTTTGTTATTATAGATTAGCTTACGAGATTGAGGAATTTGATGCCTTCAATCTCGGAGTCCCCATATGCAGTAAAAAAATCTACTTGCTGTTACGCTGTTACTTGCTGTTTGTAGTGTGTAATGAAGAGCAGTATTTTTAATTACTCCAACGAGGCTTTTTTATACATAACTTCTTTTTGCGACGGTGGCAATAATTAATGAAAAAGCTGGGGGGTTAAACATAAAAATTATCTCAGACATGAAATAAAGTAAGTTTTGGGCTAGAAATACAAAGGTCCTTTAATCTTATCCAAAATCAAAACATTTACAAAATTAGAAAATGACTCCTAGATTAGCTAGTAGTAAATAAAAACGAACAATTCATTCAATATAGGTGAGGTCCTATAACTTACATAGAAATTACAACTCTATTTTATCACTTAACCCCTTGCTTCCAGTAAGTTCTAATTTATTGCAGTTATGTATTTACTTATGGGGAAGTTTGGGTGAAACTCAGTATTGTGTGCTTCAACAAAAATAATTTTTTTGTAGGAACGTGGCATTTCGCTTGCTCCTACAATTGATGGCAGTCAATATTACAGTCACGAAGGTCAAAAACTACCAATATTTTACTGCCCTTTAAACAGAATCATTTTTGTTAATTGGCTCCGAACTGGATTGTCCTGTTGTGATCGAGATTTTACAATAAAATGGATTCTGATATTTAAGTATTTTGTGCATACAGCTTTTATTAAAAAATATATATGATTTACATCATTTTCTAATACGTGACGTTCTAAGCAGCTGAAAATAGGGGTGCCTAGAAAACTTGATATTATTTTGCTTATCAGCAAAGGTACAAAATGTTTGGTGTGAATACAATTTTCATTAACTCTCAGAAAATGTTCCGATTTCAAACATATCTTGATAACATCATTTGATGGGTAAGTCAGACCGCCGTGGCTTTTAAATTCAATTAGGGAATTGAGAAACCGAAATCTAGTACCAATCAATGCTGTGACACATGTTTCACATTTTATTGTTTTTTGTAATTGGTGCGAAACATAACCAGCAATATATTGCACAAT
Source organism: Callosobruchus maculatus (assembly GCA_951848785.1). NCBI lineage: Eukaryota > Metazoa > Arthropoda > Insecta > Coleoptera > Chrysomelidae > Callosobruchus > Callosobruchus maculatus. The sequence continues at coordinate 12,566,063 of CATOUR010000026.1, read as the reverse complement.
TTGGGATGAACATTCACTTATCACAGGTGCATTCATGATGTAGTCATGATCCTTCCAAATAGTTTCTAGATCATCAGAAGGCTCATTTATGTCTATTAAACTATGGTTAGATAAACTACTATTAATTACATCTTCAGACCTTACATTTTTTGTAGAACTACTTAGAATAGGGATTTGATCTAATGGAATACAGTTACCCATACCGCCCTCTCTAATTTCTGCTCGAACCAGAAGCCTTTTGTAAGCAGCTAGAAACTGTCGAGCGGTTGGGTTATTATTCCAGCCACCTCTTGATCTAATTGACGAAAAGAATAATTCTAAATGATCTTGACTAATCTTATACAACGGAAGGTACAGTAATGTTTTTCTCTCAGAAACAAGTTCTTTGTACAATCCTAAAGAACTTGATAATGAAATTATTAATCCAATAAACCCAGTTTTTCTGTTAGACATGATTACTTGCTCATTATTAGATAATTTCAACTTTGAAAGATAAAAATTGCACTATTGATAAATTCCGCAGATCGATCTATATTTCTTTGACATAAATCTTTTTTATAACCTGGTGCTACTAGGGTTCTGCTGTTTAAAATATCGAAAATGCTATTTACAATTCTAATAAATTTAACTGTTGCCTGACTACCTTTAAAATCCTCAAGATTCAGCTTTTTTTCGCAATACTCAATAGCATCGGCTACTGATGCACTAAGTAACTGAACTGCAAGCCGAACCTTCATTTTTTGTTTGAAAAAAATAATATGAGCGCGACGTAACTTATTCCCTAAATGTAAGCCCTCGCTAGTTTGCAGCTTCTCTAGAAGCGCTATGTATTTCCATTGAATAAAATTGTTATCACAATCAATTAGGATTTTCTTTTCACCAAATGCATTGCGAATAAGTTTTATCATATGACATGGATCATAAAAAATATATACATTGTGATCTGTAACTCTGAAACTTGTCTGTATATTTGAAATGTTAAATAAGAATCCAAAGTTATGACACATAGCGGTATTAGATGGAGCACCATCGAATGTGATTGACATAACTTTGGCTCCCGTATCTTCAATCAGATGGATGCATTGAGATACAATTGAATGTTTTTGACTGCCATTCAAAGAATCTGTAAGAAAGTAACCGACAGGTAATTTCCAAGTTCCATTGATGCAAACCAACATTATAACAAAAGCTTCTTTGGCTAAAGCATTAGAGTCATCGTTTAAATTTGTACCACAGTTCACATAACCATGGAATTTTTTTCCATCCCATTCTAAATGTTTCCGTATGGCTATTTCATCGATAATTAATGAACAAATTATTGGTCTGTCAGATGATTGAACCTTATTTCTTAAGGTATTTATTGATTCCTTGGTAAAACCAGGCTCAGCATCCACATTCTGAAACCATTTAGCAATAGTTTTGCTATGCGGGAGACAAGTGTCAAAAACATCTCTCACATAGTTGTATGCCTTTGGTGAAAAAAAATTTAATGTCAGGGCAAATTTCCTAAGTTCAGGTGAATATTGAACATTTCTCCCCATTTTTCTGTTCAATATTTCTATGTTAACCTTGCTCATATTTTGAACTAAAACTAAATTTTCTTGAGATAGTAAATTTTGTCGCTCTAATTCCTCAGCAATTATTTTTAAAGAGGCTACTTTTTTGTGTGCTCTTTTCAGTGATTGACCAAGGGCACGGATTTTTTTCGTTTTTTCCTTATTCTTATCTTTTTGCAGCAGCAGTTCTCTTCTAAGTTTCTTTTTCCGGGGAGAGTCATCCTGTGCAGCCAGAGCTGAGGTTGATGGCGATGGTTCTGGATGAACATCACGTTCACGGGGTCTTTTTCTTTCTTTTGCCTAAAATAACAGAGCTGTATATTAGACAATGTTTGAAACATTATTTCCGAAAGAAAGACAGAACAAATTAATTTATGATTTAAGTAGATGTGAATGAGTGACTGAATCTTATAGGAAAAGTGACAGTAACATTTTGTTTTGATTTCGTATCGAGTAAACACACCTAAATATAGTTGTTTAATAATGTAACTGTAACACAAGAAATTATTACATTTTTGAGGTTAGCTGCCTTTTGATTTTCATAGCTATCAATTTTTAAATGGTTATTCAGCCATTCGTAATCGTATTTCTCCTTACTTTATTGCACTGTTTATTTTGGAAACGTCATCACTAATACTCAAATATAAAACCAAATTTGAGACCATAAATATAGAATATAGGCATAAGGCATAAGAATGATTTTAAATTAATATCACACCCAAATCATAACTCATTAATGATCCAATTATATACAATGGAGTGAAGATTTATAACAAGCTTCCTCCTCACAGGTTTTAGTGAATATCCCAAAAGTTTTGTTTGTTATTATATAGCTTTGTCAATAAGAATCTTGTAAATTCTTAGACTATAAAGTATATCGATCTATCTATCTATCCATCTATCCATCTATCCAACTATCCATCTATCCATCTATCCATCTATCCATCTATCCATCTATCCATCTATCCATCTATCCATCTATCCATCTATCCATCTATCCATCTATCCATCTATCCATCTATCCATCTATCCATCTATCCATCTATCCATCTATCCATCTATCCATCTATCCATCTATCCATCTATCCATCTATCCATCTATCCATCTATCCATCTATCCATCTATCCATCTATCCATCTATCCATCTATCATAATCCTAGAATGTTTATTATTTTAATATTGATTAAGCGTAGACAATGTAAGCTAGGAATTATAACTTACAATTTTTGGACGTAAGTATTCCGGAAGCTCGTCAAATATGGTGGGGACTGCTCCTTTCAGAAGATATACTTTTTGATTTGTTTGATGAAGGAAATTCTGTTCAAAATGCTTAGAACAAAGCCTATCGTTGCTTGTAGGCTTCCAACCTTCGATCCTCATATTTTTGATCCATAAATCATGTCTAGGAAGATCTTTAGGAAACCTGTCGAGGAAGAAAGAAAATTAATTTTATTATTCATACAACTACAAATAAAGGCCACCCTTGAAATGCACACCTTGTATAAGGGTATTGGTATATTATATATTACAATGCAAAGTCATAATATTTCTATTCAAAATGTAAGCTATAATAGATACGCCACTGGAAAACTGATTGTATTTGAACCAAAAAATCCCTTAAAAACATAATTTTTAGACTTTACGTGCTCAAAAACATTATGATTCGCATGTTAGTGGTACATTCCAAATTATATTTCGGATACACATATATCTTTGAACTAGATATCGAGATATTTGCATGAATTTCGGATACACCAAAAAAATAAGATCATAAATTTACCTGTGAAAAGTGATTCCTGGCTCCTTCCTGCTGCTGTGGCTTTTACAACGGTAAGCTGCACACCCCACCATTACGCTCACCACAATATTTCACAATTATTGGTCTTAAAAACGTTAAATATCGCAAAAAACACCACCTTGACACTACCGTCAGTTTTCCACCAGCATTTTGACAGCTATTCATTTTCGGTATCAGCTAATCCATATAGCATCAAATGGGCGTGCGGTATCCCCTCTCTTTCCTTATCTAAGATCTTAACCGCCATCATTACGTCACACGGGTTCGGGAGCCGTCGGCGTGTTTTCGGTACTCGATTCAAAAACCCATTTTTATTTTGATATAACTTTTGAATTATTGCGAAAAAAAAGAAAACAAAAACAGTTTTATTATAAAACTTATATATGATCTCTCGATTTATGACAAAAAAAAATTGATTCAAAACCTCAATTATAATAAAATAACGATCATGTATTCAAAAACTTAGGATTTCTTGTATAGCCAGGAGGGAGGGTTTGAGAGTCAGAACCCCCATGGAGAAAATTTGTCACAAGAATTTTTAAAACAAGTATGTATGTGAATTCCACTAGTACCTAATCTTTAGTATTTGAAAAACAATATTGTCTTTATAGAACAATAGGCGTTAGTTTAACTGTGGTTTAACTACATCTTTATGCCATTACTGTTACTCAACCAGGTATAAATTCCGTATGAACGCAGCCTTTCTCCAACCGAGCTTTGCATTAATCGGCATTAAAGACTTGATTAGCTACAACTAGTGAAGCCAGGGTGCCCCATTATTTACGGATTATAGTATACCGGGTTATTCACGTTATTCGACACGTAGCATTATGCCTCAAGTTTCTTATGAAAACGAAAATAGTAATTTCGGATGGATAGGGACCCATTAACGCTATATTTTAAAAATATTTTCATATTATATACGGTGTCCTCAAAACACGAAACGTATCAAAGTTATATAGTTTTTTAATTAGAACACCCTGTATATTATTACATATTCGGTGATTTGGTTTGGTGATTTCTAGTGTGACCTTATGTATCACACATGGGACTTAAAGTTAACCGTTTAGGTTTAAATCACCATTTTCGGTATAAGTAGAGGTCAGAAAAAAATTGAATATCACAAAGATTATAAAATATAGAAAGCTGTGACTTTGCCGTATTACTAAGCATGAAATACGTAAGCTTAGGGTAGATGGTCAAATGCGAATTACGTTTGTGCTTGGAAAAATCGGTTGATTAATTAAGGAAACTTCAATCAGAGAATCAGAGATACCTTGATTTTTTCACATAGGAATGCCAAATTTTTTGATACGATTAAATGTAACATTTGATAACCTTTTCTATGATATCAGGTTGTGCGTATCAATCTCTGGTAGTTTTCATTTAATTTCAGATTTTGAATCAAATTGATGTTTTTCAATTTTAATACCTATAAGCAACCTAGGATATTGTGAGATATAGGCAAAAACCTGTTCAGGTAGAAGAAAATAACTAAGTTAGTAGAAAAATATAGACGAACTAGACTAAAGAGACAAGATTATAAAAATTACAACAAACCAACTCTAACCAGAAACAACGGCGGTAACATTATCTGAGGTCAAGAGAAGCTGGAGTAGTTTGTTATCTGCAAAATAAAATTTCACATTTAATGATATAAAAAGTACACGTATTCAATTCTGTCAAATCAAAAGTAACGATACCTCTGACTGGAGTTCTGAAAATTGTTCAGTGCCTTTAGCAAGATCGCAGAAAATGAAATGAAGAATGAATTAAAATTTATTCAAATTATAAAACATAATTTAGGTATCATGGAAAGCAGAAAATTAAAATCTGATTTGTCAGTATTCCTTGTTTGCGATCTTGCTAATCGATAGATAGATAGATAATCTTTTAGTTCCAACTGACCCTGCCAAAAAAAAAAACATGTCAAAAGGAAGAATTAAAAAAATATAAATACATCAAATAAAGAAAACCACAAACCTACATACATACAATAAAATACAATAAAAATCATATAAATAAAAATAGATTAATTGATCAGTTATCACAGCCCTATTTGATCACAGAAGTAATCGTTCATAATATGTCTTGCCTAACAGAAAGTTTTCAATTCTGAATTTTAATATGTCTTTTTTATGTAAGTGTACCTGGTTCTATGAAGCATGAGGTTGAATAATCATGTTCAGGAACGGAATCGTCAAACAGATCAAAATCTTTCCTTACAAAAATATATCCAGAATATAACTACGTCAGTTAGTATATTGTGTTGGATAAAAGTGTTCTTACAGCTGTCTAGATACTGAAAAAAAAATAGAGGTAGCCAGAGGTATCGTATCGTTAAAGTTAATTTGTTGTGAGGAATTTTTATAATCTCGTCTCCTTACATACCGATTTGATTAAATTTTGAAACTAAATGAAAACTACCCGAGATTGATATTTACAACCTTATAACTTTAGGAAGACTATCAAATTTTACATTTAATATTATGAAAAATTAGGAATTCCCATTTAAAAAAATCAACTTATCTCTGATTGAAGATTCCTTAATTAATCGACCGATTTCTCCAAGTAATTCAAATTTGACCGTCTAACCTAAGCTGACGCATTTCATGTTCAGTAATGAGCAAAGTCACAGCCTTCTAAATTTTATAATCTCTGCGATATTCAATTTTTTCTGATACCAACGTATACCGAAAATGGTGATTTACACCTAAACGGTTCGCTTTAAGGTCCATGTATGGTACATAAAGTCACACTGGAATTCATCAAGGATCTAAATATGCAATAATATAATATAAGGTCATAAGGTGTTCTATTTAAAAAAATATAACTTTGATACGTTTCGTGTTTTGGGGACACCCTGCATAACATGAATTTATTTTTAAATGTAGCCTTAATGGGTCCCTATCCATCCGAAATTACTATTTTCTTTTTCATCAACTACTTTAGCCATAATGCTCTGTGTCGAATAGCGTTAATAACCCTTCTCAATTATACTTCGATTGGTCACATCCGAATAGATCACCCTGTAGTGATACTTCGTAGCACGTCACACGCAAGTTTAGAGAGGTAAAATGTCATCCCCGCCACATCACCATAACATCCTCCCACCAGTCAGTATACTTCTTGCGCTCGCATGCTAAGTACGTGAGGTACCGGAAATAGTGCGCGAAACGAGAGCGTAAAAATGCCGAAAAAAAGTGTTAAACGTAAACATTTGAAGGAGATGGACCATCTTAAACGGAAAATGCGGAAACTGGAAAAGGAATTCAGAAAACGACATGACGACTCAAGTAAGTAATATTATCTTTTGATAGGATATGGGAATATTGACGCTGTAGAACCGGTTTGCTTTTTGTTTACTATAAACAATACCCTGCATGGTCTATGACACATGCCCGTTAGATGCGTTATTCATTTAACATGGGTTCGTCTACTCTGTAGACGTGGTTCTATTTTTTGGGACAATTCGTATGGGTGTATGATTCTGAAAAACAAACAATCCTGCATGGCCCATGGACATGCCCGCCGGATCAGTTACTAATAATACTATGATTTATGACTGGCAAGGATTTGTCTATTCTGTAGACATGGTTTGTTTTTCTGCATATATGTATTTCGAAAAATAACAGTTTATGTTATAAACAAAAACCCTGCATGGTCTTTGACACATGCTCGCCAATGGAATATCATTGTGAGATGGCGTGGGTTTGCCTATAGTTGTTCCTATTCTGTAGAGACAACGCCATACACGTTTACAACAAAAACAATCACACCCCGCATAGTTTTTGACTTATGCCTATTGAACAATTTTAACAAATTCGAAAGAATGGCCATATATTTTATACATATATTTTGGCCTCTTTCAGGCGACGAATCGAGCAGCTCGTCAACCTCAGACGACACGAGTAGTGCTTCCCTCCCTAGCACTACGAGATCGGAGAGCCCTGAACCCCTTACTGCGCTAGGAAACGCTATGGGTGCTGACCCCACAAATAACAGCTTATTTGGACCAAACATACCTGACGAAGTCGTAGTCAGATGGAAGAGCTACCTATCGATGGGGGTAGACAAAGAGATGAAAAGTAACCTCCTTGAAAAATACAAAATACCCGAAAATTGTCAAATTCTCCAAGGTCCCAAGCTAAATCCTGAAGTGCAGGCTCTACTATCGCCTATTGAGCAGAAAAAAGATAATTTTCTCTTGGAGTTGCAGACAGTGATGGGTAAAGGCTTAACAGCTTTAGAAATTGTCCTTACTCGACTAGCTAAAGAGAAAGGGGAAGGAGATAATGGAGAACCGAACGAAAACCTTTTGGGTCTAGCAGAATCGGCTCAGTTGTTTTGCATCGCCCACAACATTGTTTCTGCACATAGAAAATTCCAAATAAATCACCACTTCAACCCGAAAACACGAAAGCTTGCAGCTGCGCAACCCATAGATCTGCTCCTTTTTGGAATAGACTTCGCAGAAAAATGCAAGAATGCTAAAGTTCTGGAAACTACTGCCAAAGAACTCCAAGCTACTGCTTCCACGTCAAAAAACTCAACAGCTGTGGCCTCGAAAAAGAGGTGGAAACCAACAACGACTTGGCAGGACAAAGGAGTGGGAAGGTACGAGGGGAAGTACAAACCACGCTATTACAGAGCGCGGAACAAACCCCAATCCAAGCATTACAAGAAGGAGGGGAGGAAATAACAAAGGTAAATATTAAGAATATTCGAGTTGCAGGGAGAATTAAATACTTTCTTCACGAATGGGAGAAAATAACCACTAGTAAACTTGTACTTAGTTGGGTAACTGGCTACAAAATCCCTTTTGAAAGTAAACCTTTCCAAATTTACCCTCCTAAAGTTTCAAAACTTACAGAACACGAGGTTAAGCTATACTCGAAAAGCATCCAACAACTGGTGGATATAGGTGCTGTTAAAAGCGTTAAGAAATGTGAAAATCAGTTCTTATCAAGGTTTTTCTTGAGACAAAAAGACAATGGTGAATTCAGATTCATCCTAAATCTTAAAAAGTTGAACACGTTTATATCACCCCCTCACTTCAAGCTAGAAGACATCCGAACTGCCAAAAACTTAATAACAAAAAACTGTTACCTTGCTTCAATAGACCTAAAAGACGCGTACTTTTCTGTTCCTATATTTGCACAACATAAAAAATATTTGAGATTTACATTTCAAAATAAAATCTTCGAATTTCAATGTTTACCATTTGGATTAGCCACTGCGCCTTTTTGTTTCACCAAACTGCTTAAACCTGTATTTTCCTTGTTAAGAGAACGACACTTTATGTCTGTCGTCTACCTAGATGACTGTCTTTTATACGGAAGCAGCCGTGTTCAGTGTGAACGAAATGTAATTGAAACCACTAACATACTTGAAAAACTAGGATTTCTTATCAACACGAAGAAAAGTCATAGAGAACCTACTCAAAACATTGATTTCTTAGGGTTTACCTTAAACACAGTCTGCATGGAAATATCAATCACACAAAAACGAATAATTAAAATCAAAAGAAACATTCATCATTTCCTCAAGAAAAACAGGGTTAAAATTAGGGATTTTTCCAAGATAATAGGCAATCTAGTTGCGGTATGCGTGGCAACAGAATACGGCTGGTTTCATCTAAAAACCTTAGAACGAGAAAAGTATATTGCACTTAAGCTAAATAGGGGAAATTACAATGCAAAAATGCTTATTGGCTCTGCTATAAAAAAAGAGCTTCGGTGGTGGCTAAAACGAGTAAACGGTGCCAAACAAAGTATCTTACAACCTGACTATAAAATTAAGATCTGCTCAGACGCTTCGCGTTCCGGGTGGGGGGCTTACTCTGATCATACAGAAACTAAGGGGTTTTGGCAAAAAAGAGAACAGGCCGAACACATAAACACGGGAACTTAGGGCTGCGTTTTACGGATTAAAAAGTTTTGCAAAAAATCTAAAAAACTGCAACATTTTACTTCAAATCGATAATAAAACTGCCATCTCTGTTATTAATAAGATGGGTAGTGTAAAATATAAAAATCTAAATAGTTTGGCAAGACAATTGTGGCAGTGGTGCGAAAAAAGGCACATATTTGTTTTTGCAACATACATAAATACCATAGACAATGCTATAGCAGACAAAAACTCTAGAATCAAAAATGTAGACACTGAATATTCGTTAAACGAGGAAACCTTTTTTGATATCACTAAAAAATTAGGTGTACCCGAAATAGACCTGTTCGCTAGCTATCTAAATAAAAAATGCAAGCGTTTCGCTTCACGGTTCCCCGATCCTGAGTCAGAGTTTATAGATGCTTTCACAAAAAAATGGGGAAACTTAAAAGCCTACATATTTCCCCCTTTTTCGCTTCTAACGAAAATCCTAAGTAAAATTGAAAATGATGAAGCCGAATGCCTTGTAGTTTTCCCTATTTGGAAAACACAACCATGGTACCCCAAATTAGAATCCATGATACGCTCCGAAGTTGTCATTTTAAATCCAAGGCCTGATTTACTTTTGTCCCCTTTCAGGGAGCCCCACCCCCTCTGGAAGAACCTTACCCTGGGTGCGGCGATTTTGTCAAGCTTGCCTTTACCAGGAAGGGCATTCCGGGTGACACCATAGACATAATGACTGCCTCGTTAAGTAAAAACACACTGAAGCAATATAATTCTACCTTTTCTAAATGGTGGGGCTTCTGCAGGGGGGAAATTGAGACCATTTTGCAGCCTAATGCCCAAAAAATACTATCCTTTCTAAAAACAGAGTTTGACAAAGGTGCACAGTATTCGACGCTTAATACGCACAGATCGGCACTAAATTTGATTTGCGATGGGGGGAACTCAGAAATAGTTGTAAGATTTATGAAAGGTATCTTTAAGCTACGCCCTCAGTTTCCAAAATATCAAGAAACCTGGGACCCACAACCTGTTTTAGCTTACTTAAGTTCTTTATACCCCCTAGATAAACTTAATTTAGAATTGTCAACAATTCGAATGGTTCTTCTTTTAGCCCTTTGCTCAGCTCAAAGGGCTCAAACTTTTTCCAAAATCAGGTTAAGTAATATTAAGATAAGTGAAGTAGGTATAGAAATAAGATTTTCCGACATTCTTAAAACTTCTGGACCTAAGAAACCTCAACCTGTGCTCAGATTTCATTTCTTCAAAGAAAATCCTGAGCACTGTATTTGTTCAACTCTGATGCATTATATAGAAAAAACAAAGGTATTTAGAGGAAATGAAGACTTTCTTATATTAACGATTAAAAAACCGCATAAACCGGCTACATCGCAAACAATAAGTCGATGGATTAAGAAAGGGTTAAGAAATGCAGGAATTGATCCAAAATTTAAAGGACACAGCACAAGGCATTCTTCCTCTTCCGCAGCTCTCAGAGCTGGCACCTCAATCGAAAGCATCAGGAAGGCTGCAGGATGGTCCGAAAAAAGCGAAACATTTAATAGATTTTACAATAAACCCTTAAGCACTGAAGAATTGTACTTTGCTGATTACATAAAAAAGTATATTTGAGTAAGATTCACAATATACTTACCCTTCTGTGCTGTAAATAATAATCGAGATAATAATATTAGCGTAGAAACTACCCTCTACGTTTGTTATAAAGATTACTTTAGCGAATTTATATGTTTATTGTTGCCTTATTTTGTTAGGTGTATTTACCTATATGTTAATAACGTTAGATACAATCATTCCTACTAAACATTAAGTTACAAAATAATATATTAGTTTTTCTGGAAAAAAAAAATAATGATAATAATTATAATAAATATATTCATTACTACCACGGTCAGTTTATTTTACGGTGGACAGATCGCCCAACTCTAAACAACTACAGGGTGATCTATTCGGATGTGACCAATCGAAGTATAATTAAGGATTAAACGACTTACCTGTAAGGAAGTTCAATCCAAATTATACGAGATTGGTCACATCCGAATAGAGTCCCGCCTCTCAAAAAACTTGCTTCTTGATATCCTTCAATAAAATCTGATGACCCCACCCAAGGCGATCTGAGAACCTATGCTTCAGAAGTATACTGACTGGTGGGAGGATGTTATGGTGATGTGGCGGGGATGACATTTTACCTCTCTAAACTTGCGTGTGACGTGCTACGAAGTATCACTACAGGGTGATCTATTCGGATGTGACCAATCTCGTATAATTTGGATTGAACTTCCTTACAGGTAAGTCGTTTAATCCTTAATAAAGAATGATTGTATAAAAAACTTTTTCATATAGTTGTTTAATATTCTATTTCCCATAATACTACAGTATTGTGTTGTTTTTATTTCAAAGAAACAAAAAACAAGTGATTTTTCTTAAATAACATACTATACCCTTGCATTAGGCTCATTTGATAGAGATCTTTTTCTATTTTCAATGACGTAACATGGTTATTACTCAAATACAAGAAAATATTTGAAAAATTAAAAACTTTATATAGTATATTACATCACTAATATTAATTTAGTACGGAACTGTTTTCTGCATATCATTTGTCCCTAAATCGTTTCAAAGTCTTACCAACTACTGACCGGGCGTTGGGTTTTCGATTTGGACGGACTCGTGGAAACCTTCACATGCTTCTACTTGCGTTCGTTTCCCATCCCATAACCGACTATAATCAAAATGTTTATGCATTGAGATTCTGTTAAATGAACTATTTCTAATTTTCGATGACCAACTTATTAACAGTGTCAGACATTTTGTCGTACTGTAATTACAGAAAGTTTCTGTCACATTTATTGGCTTAACTTATACTAAAAAACTTCAGCACCTGTACTCTGTAACTTAGAAACGTGTTTCTATGTACTATGTACTATGGGATCGGGTGGCTTCGTAAACATGTCAGCATATAGTAGGCACGTTGTGCAAACTGCCCTACAGAGTACCGGCGCAGATATCTTGTAATTGATGTAATACTTGTTGTTTCCAATTTTTTTGAAACATTTTGTTGTATTTGAATACTGACGTGTTATCTCATCGAAAAGACGAAAAAATATCTATCAAATGAGCCTAATGAATGGGTATACTGCTATTTAATGAAATCAAAGGTTTTTCGTTACTCATTTGTTATACAGGGTTATTCACGTTATTCGACACGGAGCATTATGGCTAAAGTATTTGATAAAAAAAGAAAACGATAATTTTGGATCGATAGAGGCCCACAAAGGCTACATTTTAAAAATATTTTCATGTTATACAGGGTGTCCCAAAAGCACGAAATGTATCAAAGTTATGTTTTTTTGAATGGAACACCCCGTATATTATTGCATATTCAGATTCCTTGGTGAATTCTATTGTGACTTTATGTATCATACATGGGACTTAAAGTGATAGGTTTAGGTGTAAATCACCATTTTCGGTATAAGTAGATATCAGGAAAAAATTGAATATCGCAGAGATTATAAAATTTGGAAGGCTGCGACTTTGCCGTATTACTAAGCATAAAATGCGTCAGCTTTAATGAGAGTGTCAAATTTAGATTACGTTTATGCTTGGAGAAATCGGTCGATTAATTAAGGAAACTTCGATCAGCGATAACTTGATTTTTTCATATGTGAATGCCTAATTTTTTTATACGGTTAAACGTAGAATTTGATAACCTTTCCAATAATATAAGGTTATGAATATCAATCTCTGGTAGTTTTCATTTAATTTTAAATTTTCAAACAAATCGGCGTTTTTCAATTTTCCTACCTATAAGCAACGTAGCAGGCCATGAAATATAAACAAAAACCTGGTCAGGTAGAAGAAAACAACTAACTTAGCTGAAAAATACACACGAACTAGACTAAAGGGACAAGATTATAAAAATTATATGATATCTAGAACTAGTTAGATTACTTACTCTGTTCTCCAACATGATCATCGTTTTGGACCAAGACATATATAGAAAAATTTGTTCTTCTGGTGTACCTGAAAGACTGGTCGGTTCTTCATCTAAACGAGTATTCCTGCGGTCTGGCAGTGCAGCATTCTCAAGAGTCGCATCGGTATTCCAAATTTTTTGACATTTGGACAATTGTGTCAGTCTTGAAAAAGTGAGTAGAGGAAATTACAAGTTCAAGTAAGGAGTGAGAAGTGAGTAAGTAATATGAGCAAAAAGAAAAAAACAAAGAACATTATTGAATCCCAAGATGAACACCTGGACAGCACAACACTAAATTCTAATACAGATATCCTAAATATTTCAAACGTTTTAAAAGAAAATGAAGAACTAAAACAAATTCTAGAAAATACAAAAATTCTACTAATAGAAAAGGAAAAACTAATTGACCAGGTAATGAAGGAAAAAGAAAGACTAATTGCACAGTATAATCTAATAACATCTAATATAGTAGAAAAAGACAGTCTGGTAGAAACTGTTGATAAAATATCGCAAAGACTGGAAAAACTTGATGCCATAAAACAACAAAAACATTTTCTGAAGCAGTAACAACTCAACCTGAAAAAAAGGAAGAATGGTCAACTGTAGTAAAAAGAAAAAAGTCTCCGTCATTGATAATAAAACCGAAAAATATTAATCAAGATAGTACTAAAACAAGAGAAGTTGTCGCACAGAAAATAAATCCATCGGATTTATCGATTGCTATCAAAAATGTTAAGTCGGTTGGTCAAGGTACAGTTATTGTTGAATGTAATGATACCGAGTCGCTGGAAAAACTCCAAAACAAAGCTATGCTCGAACTGTCGGACGAATACAGGGTGGAGCTACCAAGGACAACCAACCCAAATATTATTGTAGTCGGTGTGCCAGGAAAGTATTTAGATTCTCAAGAAAACTTTATCGCTAAGGTGAAACGTCAGTTAAATATTGCGGAGGATGAGGACAACGATATGAAAATACTCAGGAGATATAAGCCTAAAGATAAGAGAACTTTTAATATTATCTTAGAAGTAACCCCGTTGGCGTTTAAAATTATGATAAGAACTCGAAGGGTATTTTTTGATTGGGAAAGCTTCCCTGTATATGAGTACATTCCGGTGCTTAGATGCTATAAATGTTGGCACTATGGCCATAGAGCAGCACATTGCAGACAAAAAGATAATATTTGTCCCTTGTGTTGCGGAAATCACAAACTCGATGACTGCAGATCAAACGTTAGGCAATGTACAAACTGTAAGTATGCATTTGAAATTCTAAAAATTCCGAACATAGATTTCAAGCATTCGGTATTTGATAAAAGTTGTATGAATTTTAAAAAGGCACAAGAAAGAACAAAGTCTCGCACATTGTACATATAGCAATCAAGGTTAGCAATTGAAGGCATTCCCCTAACTCACGAAAAAACAAACGATCACATGGAGAAAACTTTTGAAGCATTTAAGGAAGACAAACAAAAGCAAAAACGTGAGCCCTACGATGAAAAACAAAAACTTCTTTCTAGAATTAATGTGCTCGTAAGCCAGAATAATGAAAACCAGGTTACTATAAATGGACTTAAAAATGATATTAAAGGATTTGAAAACTCTAAAGAAACCTTAGTCTTAATAGGCACTCAAACATCCTTGGAAACCTCTCACTTGCGTTTTGAATAAAAAAAGCAGAATCTATATAAAAAACCATCTGAAATATTGATTCTTTCGGATGAACACGGGAAAAATTTGAATAAAAATATTGAAAAACATTTGAATTTGAAAAACAATAAAATTCAGTCGATAGTAAAACCTGGTGCTCATTCGACGGCGTGCTCCAATATCTGAGAAATTTAGTTAAAGATTATAACAAAAATGATTATGTTGTCATTACTGCAGGTTTAAATGATTTATGTAATAACAATAGACCAAGGCTTAACAATGTACATAGAATTTTCAAAGACTGTCTAAATACTAATTTCCTGTTTTTATCTTGTCCAATTTTGCGTAAAAATACTAATATTAACAGTAATGTTAGTCGATTTAATGATAACCTAAGAAAATTTTTGAATACATTTTCGAACAGCTCTGACACCCTATGTGATTATGTTGACATCAACACGGATAGAGGCTTCATGCCCATGGGCAGTAACTGGTTGATTGGTAGGATGATATCAAAATCCATTCAGTCAAACATCGAACAAATTGAATTATGCAATAGTAATTTAGAGAAAATTGTTGATCCCGAGCCAACAAATGTACAACAGGTTAATAGATCTCCTCAAGCTCTCGCGAGGACCCTGCATATTGACACTCATACTCATTCAGTCAGTCTATTTGAGGAACTAAATACTTGTAATGCAAATAATATCGGTAATTTTGATCCAAATGTTTCACATTCCTCGACTTATTTAGAAACAAGGCTATCGGAAATAAAACGTCGTCCAAAAAAAATCAAATCAATAACTCTGGTTCTACAGAACATTCAATCAGCTAGAAACAAATCTGACGAACTATTTGCTTTTCTAGAATGTCATAATTTTTCCCATCTAGTATTACTTACAGAACATTGGTTAAAAGTAGACGAACCATTTTGTGTTCCTAACTATCAGGTTATATCTCAATTTTGTCGATCGGAATTTTCGCACGGTGGAACTAGTATGCTTATCAATACAGAATTATTATCAGAATCTGATTTCACTAGTTTTAATAAATTCGACTTTCTTATTTCCGAAAAGTTTTTTGAGTTTTCTTTACTCTACTCGCAATCATCGAACATTTTCATTCTCTGCATCTACCGTTCACCTAATCCTTCTAATATTACACCATTCTTAGAAAACTTCGAAATGCTCCTCTCAAATCTTCCAACTAAATCAAATCTTATTGTTGCTGGCGATCTAAATATTGACTTCAGTGACACACAAGTTAACTCTACCATCCTGCTGCTTAATTTGCTTGAGTCATTCAACCTCAAAATGCATGTTAAAAAACCAACTAGACTCACAAATTCATCCTCCACGATCATTGATTACATATGCTCTAATCTTGATAGAGACGTGAAGTGTGACGTAATTGATGGTGGTCTTTCTGACCACAATGCCGTTATAGCAACCTTTCCTTTAGAAACTGAACGTTACAGACGCTACAGTAAACCAGGGAGAATCTTTAGTAAAAAGAATTTCATATCTTTTAAACGCTTTTGTAACGATTGCGAATGGGAACACGTCCTTGCTGCGGATGACCCACTCAATAACTTTAACCTAATTCTTAGTTCTTTAGTTAACAAGGCCTTTCCTCTATGTCCCTTGAAAAAGAAAATGAATCAAAAGTACTGGATAACAAAAGGCTTGAGAACATCGGCTAATAATTTAAGATCACTAAACATTATCAGAAGACACTTTAGTGCTAACTCCTTTATATCGAATTACTACAAACTCTACCGCAAGGTCTATAGAAAATTGGTTAAAAAAGCTAAATTAAATTATTACTCACAAAGGCTAGATAACTCTAGTAACAAATCAAAAGAAACATGGAAAATTATTCGTGAGGTCACAGGAAAAACTGGAATAAATATGCAGCAAGTTAATGTTGAACCAAACGATCTAAATAAGTTCTACTGTACAGTTGCAGAAAATCTGACTAACTGCTTAAAATCGGACGTAGATCCTCTAAGTTATCTCAACAGTATGCATGGTACAAATTCATTTTTTTTCAGCCGACTGATATCCGAGAAATTAAAGCTGTCATTAAATCTATCAAAAATCAAAATGCATCTGGATGTGATGGAATCTCCGCTAAACTTCTTATGGAACTTCCAGATCGCCCTTTGAGTGTTTTATCAGAAACAATAAACAAATCGTTTTCAGAAGGCACATTTCCTCCTAGCTTTAAAAAAGCTCTTGTAGTTCCACTTCACAAAAGCGGGGATATAAAGGATCCATCAAATTACCGCCCTATTTCTTTGCTTTCAACTATTTCCAAAGTCGTTGAAAAACTAGTTAAAAGACGAATGATGGACTTCCTATCTCAGCACGCTGTTTTTAGCTCTTCTCAGTTTGGTTTTCTTCCCGCCAAAAATACTCATGATGCTATGTTTTACGTTCTGGAGCAGCTTTTCACACACTACAACAGCGGCCAGGCAACAGCAGCGGTGTTCTGTGATTTTTCGAAGGCTTTTGACTGCGTTAATCACAGAACGCTGCTGCGGAAGCTTGAAGTCTATGGTTTTCGGGGTGTGGCACTGGAGTGGTTCAAGTCTTATCTTTCCTCAAGACTCCAGTGTGTCTTAGCGAATGGCAGAAACTCTTCTGATCATTTTATTAAGCATGGGGTCCCTCAAGGCTCTGTGCTGGGCCCAATTTTATTTCTTTTATATATCAACGACTTATTTCATCTTGATATATCTGGAAAGTTCACTGCCTTTGCTGATGATGCTACTGTGATATGGCACAAAGACGAGCCAGAAGATCTGGTCCAAACAATTGCACGTGAGATCGTTGTTATCAAAACCTGGTGTGATTCAAATGGGCTTTTATTTAACTTTAAAAAAACACAAGTTCTTGGATTTCGTGTTGATATCAATGACATCGTTTGTGAACAATTTTCCATCAAAAGCTCTGAATGTACTAGGTTTCTTGGACTGCAGCTTGACGTTGACCTTAAATTTCAAAAACATATTATCATTTTGAACAAAAAGCTTGCATCAGGCTGTTATTGCGTACGAGCTGCAGCAACAAACTTGGGCATCTCGATTACTAGGACAGTTTTTTTCGCGGTGGTGCAATCCCATCTGTCCTACGGTCTACCATTTTGGGGCTGTTGTAGCCAGTTCCTTTTCCAATCTGTCTTTAAGTTGCAAAAACGTGCAATACGATATGTTGTAGGTGCTTCTTGTAGAGATCCTTGCAGACCGCTTTTTATTCGTCTCAAGGTCCTTACACTGCCATCTCTTTTCATATTAGAGACTACGAGCCTAATACATAAACATCGTTCTTCATTCTCCGACCATCAACAAGCTTATGCAACTCGCCGAAGACATGACATTCCGCTACCAATACCTCATTCTACCCTCGTGCGAAATTCCGTAATATATAATAGTGTGAAAATATATAACTACTTGCCATCGGATATTAAAGCAATCCCAAATATTATGAAGTTCCGTAAAGCGTTAAAAAAAATACTAATAACACAAGCATTCTACTCGCTGGACCAATATTTTGAATTTTCCTTCACTCAATGAGTTAGTCAACTATTGCCCCAAGTGTTTGATGAACATAAAAATAACCTTCATCTATGGGGTGTCAGTAAAATTTTTAATTTGTGAATGTCTGACTTTTAAGTATTTTATTTATTTTTATGTATTTGTATTTTAATTTTTATGTATATGTACTTTCATTATGTACTTTTACATAGTTATTTGCTTTGTCAATAAAATTTTTTATATATCTTTGGCAATAAAGCATGTTAACCAACCAACCAACCAACCAACAAACAAAGATTAACCAGAAACAACGGCGGTAACATATCTTTGGTCAAAGAGAAGCTGGAGTATGGCAGAAATGGATTTTTTCACGGCCTACTAGCTACTGCAATGTACTAGAGGTTGGCAATTTCCAAAACCATTAAAAATTCAGAAATAAAATAAAAACTACTAGAGAATGTTGTAAGCAGTTTATTATTTTCATAATCAAATTTCACATTTAATGATATAAAAAAGTATGCAATTCTGTCAAAACTCAATTCAAAAGTACCTCTGACTGGAGTTCTGAAAATTCTTCAGTGTCTATTAGCAAGAATGCAGAAAATGAAGAATGAATTAAAATTTATTCAAATTATAAAACATAACTTAAATGGCAGAAAATTTAAATCTGATTTGTCAGTATTCCTTTTTTGCAGTATTGCTAATAGATATTGAAAAATAGAAGGGCTCCAGTCACCGACTATAAACCTTTATAGTCGGTGGCTCCAGTCAAAGCATGGCCGACTCTACACTAGGCCGGAGCCTTAGATGTGGCAACGTGGCTTAGCTGTGAAATAGTGGCCCTATAGTTTCAGAATAATTATTCCATTTTATATGTATTAGAGTTCATCTCGGTTAACAAATTAAGAAAAATACTTTT
This sequence comes from Callosobruchus maculatus, assembly GCA_951848785.1. Taxonomy (NCBI): domain Eukaryota; kingdom Metazoa; phylum Arthropoda; class Insecta; order Coleoptera; family Chrysomelidae; genus Callosobruchus; species Callosobruchus maculatus. Next base: position 12,546,713 of record CATOUR010000026.1, on the reverse strand, counting down.
TAGAACTACTACTAATACCACTTACATCTGATGTCTGTTTCATCACAGTCAGACACTACAAAATAAAAATAAACGCAACCTGTTTCCTGCTGCCACTTCCATTTCCACTTAAATGAACACTCAATTTACTTTGTAAATTATCACTTGAGCTAGAAAAATTCACTATTAGGTCACTGTGAAGCCATTCTTGCTGGTCTTGATTTCCCTTTCACTATCAAATCCTTTCGTAGGTATGCCCCAGGCCATGCCCAGATGAGTTCTATTAACTGTATTTTTCTGTGATATTTGGGAGGTCCAGAAAACATTATAGGTACATTGTGCTTTAAAATAGGTCTTATCCTTTGAAATGTTTGTCAATTATTGTCGTTATCCTTATAAATATAACCAGCCCTTCCGAGGAATACCTTTCACCCACTTCTGTTTATGTCCCTTATCGGACGAACAATTGCTAGTGCAACCTGGTACTATACACTTTGCAGGCATCTTTTTATCTTTATAGTTTTATTTGTGCAGGTAAATAAGTAGAAACCCATTCAAAATCACCTTGCAACGTTCTTTTTAATCTGAAATAAGGTTATGTTGGGCCATGGTTTGGTAGTGCTCTACTCATGCCTCTACTGGGCTGCAACCTGGTACTACACGCTTTGCAGGCATCTTTTTATCTTTATAGTTTCGTTTGTGCAGGTAAATAAGTAGAAACCCATTAAAAATCACCTTGCAACGTTCTTTTTAATCTGGAATAAGGTGATGTTGGGCCATGGTTTGGTAGTCCTCTACTGGGCTGCAACCTGGTACTACACGCTTTGCAGGCATCTTGTTATCTTTATAGTTTCGTTTGTGCAGGTAAATAATTAGAAACCAATTAATAATCACCTTCCAACCATATTTTCAGCACCTGCAAGAATACACATGACATAACAACAAATGAAAACACGGCCTGATCTCCAACGTTGCCATATTTCAATGCTCCGGCCCAGTGAGTAGAGACGGCCATGGTCAAAGGTATCGACTTCGACGCAAATTAGTACTTTTTACACCATTACATATGATTGATAGTTGCGTGCTGGAGCAACAGTCGCTGGTTGTTTTTGTTTCATATCAGGGTTTTTAATTGTCTTGGAAACGTTTAACCTCTAGTAAATTGCGGTAGCCAGTAGACTGTAAAAAATATCTATTACTGCCATACTCCAACTTCTCTTTGACCTTAGAGATGTTATCGCAGTTGTTTCTGGGAGAGTTGATTTGTTGTAAGGAATTTTTATAATCTTGTCCCTTTAGTCTAGTTAGTGTGTATTTTTCAGCTAAGTTAGTTGTTTTCTTCTACCTGAACAAGTTTTTGTTTATATTTCATGGCCTGCTACGTTGCTTATAGGTAGGAAAATTGAAAATCGCCGATTTGTTTGAAAATTTAAAATCAAATGAAAACTGCCAGAGATTGATATGCTCAGACTTATATCATTAGAAAGGTTATCAAATTCTGCGTTTAACCATATAAAAAAAATTAGGCATTCCCATTTGAAAAAATCAAGTTATCGCTGTTTCCTTAATTGATCGACCGATTTCTCCAAGCATAAACGGAATTTAAATTTAGCAGATCTCATCAAAGCTGACGCATTTTATGCTTAGTAATACGGCAAAGTCACAGCCTTCCATTTTTTATAATCTCTGCGATATTCAATTTTTTCCTGATATCTACTTATACCGAAAATGGTGATTTACACCTAAACGGTTCGCTTTAGGTTTCATGTATGATACATAAAGTTACACTAGAATTCATCAAGGAATCTGAATATGCAATAATATACGGGGTGTTCCATTTAAAAAAACATAGCTTTGATACATTTCGTGTTTTTGGGACACCCTGTATAACATGAAAATATTTTTAAAATGTAGCCTTTATGGGTCTCTATCCATCCGAAATTATTATTTCCTTTTTTATCAAATACTTTAGCCATAATGCTCCGTGTCGAATAACGTGAATAACCCTGTATAAAAAAGTTTTTATACGATCATTATTTGGTGAGATATGTACTACATAATGGGCACAGTGTAGTGCAGTTTTGTTTTACGGCAAACTGACATTACTAAAGTGTAACCCTTCTATGGATAATTCCTGGCTACGCCTTTGACTCAGTCCTCAAGCTTAGAGCATATTTTTAAGTGAAACTAAATAGTGGAAGTTTTAGTAATATTAATTAAGTTTGACATCTTATATTATTTTCATATTTCAGACTCGCTGTTCTTTGCATGACCCTGAAAGGCTCAGACAAGGAACTGAACATTTCTTAGAACGAGCACTCTTGACAGATGCGATTCTACTGTATTCGCCAAGTCAAGTAGCATTGGCAGCTGTATTACATGCCGCCTCAAAGTTGCAGGAGAATTTGGATTCATATGTTACTGATACTCTATTTGGAGAAGATGGCAGAGGCAAATTGGAGGATCTGATAGATGCTGTTAGAGGTAAACTTAGCATAAATAATGTGGAACAATATCAGTCATCAGCTTCGTATCTTAACATAATTACTCGTAATATAATACATGTTACTCAGAGTAACATGTTATTATCAGTATCCAAATAGAAGTACTATATTTGGATGCAAATTTTTATATGATATATTCCTTACAATTAAACCTTCATTATGCATTGAAAGGTAAGGTTAAAATTAGTGAAATTGGGATCAACAGCTAACATTATGTTTTGGTTAGTAACTGAAGGAAAAGAAGAAGAAGAAATGGAACTTTTTACTCTTACAATGCAACTAATATTTTTGGATTTTCTGGTTAAAACATCAACTATCCGCCTTTTGAATAAAACCAAAAAGAGATATGTTATTGCTGGTGTCTTATTTATGAACACCAAGTAATTTAATACCCTCGACTGACCTCCTTTGCAGCCTGTCCAGCTCGTGCTGATGTTTTTTCCTTTTCAGTGCCCTGTGCTAAACTTGCGCTCCGTAAAGGAGAATCGACTGGACGATTCCGTTCAGGAGTACTTGTTTTCTACTGCTGGGCACCCCTGTACTCGACATCAGTCTTGAGAGCATTGCTATTCTAGCTTCTGCCTTCTGGGTTGACTTCTTAATGTGGTCGTAGAAGTACCTCCCGTTGTTTATATAGACCCTCTCATGGATATACCGGAGACTACCCTCCTGCCTGTAAGTTGAAAATTCACCTCCTTCCTCTTTATCCTATATACTGGTAGTATTACTGCCTCCAGTCTTTTCTGGAGCTAAATCTAGGTGATGATCCCTGATTCAGTCGAACTGGTAGTACCACTTAAAGACACAGCTAGGGCTTTTGCGAACTCCGCTATAAATGCTGCCGTTCTCGTTCTATCTAATGGTCTCTCAGTAAATCTAGGCATATGGCAAATTTTAGGATCCATGCAGGGCTTACGTATGGTTTATTTAGTCGCGCTTTATAACAACAAAGTTTCGAGTGACTACATTATATACAAAATTTAAATAGTTACATAAAAATAGGGCATAAAGCATTACAACGTTGATACATTGAACATAAATTAATGGCCGATTGTACAATGCAAGCTTAAGCTTCCTAAATAAACCGAGTTGCATTTAGGGCTTTAATGAATTTAAGGGCATTCACAATCCAAGCTTAAGCTATAAGGTAAGCCGACGTTGAACCACGGAAGCTGCAAAACGTCCGTTGTACAATGCTAGCTTAGCCGCTCACTCCAAGCTTAACAGTAGCTTACCGTAAGCCGAAGCTTAACCCGAGCTTAGCTTGAATATAAATGACGAGGGGTGGGTTGGCTCACTGGTTATAGAGTCGAGGGCTCGTGACCGCAAGGTCCCGGGTTCGATTCTTGTTAGAGGTGGAAATTTATTTCTGGTTTTTTCAATAAAAAAAATAAAGATCCATAAATAAATAAATAAATAAATAAATAAATATTTTATTGCCCAACAGACACGAGGTCCAATTACAGGACAAAATCGCTTCAAACTAATGACAAAAAGAATAACATTTGACATAAACTAAAATTAAAACTCTGTTAGCTCCAAAGACGCCTTCAGATAGTGCCCTAGTTCACAAATAAAACTAATTTGAAAAATATCAATAGCTTAACCGGCAGTTGATTGAATTAATCAGTTGATTTAATGTAACATTATTGACATCACAATTCGAGAGGTAAAGGTTAAAATTAGCACACATCACATAAATAGGTGAATTTATCGAGACATTAATTCTTGGGGTTCTGTTATAAAATGTAAGGTTGTGGCGAGTACTTACTTGCGGTACATGGAAATTTATGAGAAACAGTAAATCGATGCAATCGATAAGACCATGTAATATTTTATAAAGAATGACTACACTTGTTGTGATTCTACGTTGATGCAAGGAGTGCACAGAAAAACGATTTAGCAATATATTATTATCATATCCTCTATTCGGGTAGTTTCCATCCAATCTGTATGACAAATATTTTAAAAATCGCCGTTGAACCTTCTCAAGTTTATGAATATGTACATTATAATGAGGGTACCAAATGAGCGAGCAGTACTCAAGTTTTGGTCTGACTATGGTAAAATATAAAATTTTCATAGTCTCAACATTATTAAACAAGCGGCAATTCCTTATAATAAAACCTAATAATTTTGAGGCTGCATTAACTATTACATCTATATGATTAGTGAATGATAGATTATGTTCGAATATTATCCCTAAATCCTTTACCTGTGCTTCACAATGTAACGGTGTGTCACTAATGGTATAATCAAAAGATATACGATTATAGTTTAACGTAAATGAGCACAATTTACACTTGCTAGGATTCATATACAATTTATTTCTTTCGCACCATGTCACAACAATGTTTAGTTGCTCTTGCAAATATTGGCAATCAGCTGTAGTCTTTATCGTATGATAAATCTTTAGGTCATCCGCAAATAAAAGTTTACCACATGACAGAATTGAGGCTAAATCATTAATGAAAATTAGGAATAGCAGAGGCCCAAGATTAGATCCCTGGGGGACGCCTGACGTGCTCAAGTATTTGTCAGATTTAAAGCCGCTATAATGTATATAGTTCCAACGATCTTTCAGATATGAGTCTAATAAGATCAATAATGGATCAGCGAAGCCTATGGCCGATGCCTTCTGTAGAAGTAGCGTATGATCAACCTTATCAAATGCCTTAGAGAAGTCCGTGTAAATTACATCCACTTGTTGTTTCTTGTCAAAAGCATCAGCTATGTACTGTTTGATTATGATTAAATTTGATAAGGTTGATCGTTTGCTTATGAATCCGTGTTGTGACTCAGCTATAAGAAGTTTTATTTGAGGAAATATTTGATTGTACAAAAGCATTTCAAAACCCTTAGAGAAGTTACACAGAATAGAAATTCCTCTATAGTTTTCGATCCTTGTTGGCTCACCATTTTTAAAAACGGGGCAAATTTTTGAGATCTTCCATGCTTTGGGGAATCTATGCTGCTGTATAATAGCATTATAAATTTTCACAAGTGGCACAGCAAAGGCTCTAGCACAATCCCTGACCAGAAAGCTAGGGATCATATCATGACCAGCAGCCATTTTGTTTGCAAGCTTTTTGAGAACATCGAACACCTGGTCTTCCGTAAAATATTCAACAGAGATGCATGTGCTGTGAACTGTATTGGAGTCTGTAGCAGAGGTTGCCGCATATGCAGAGCCTGGTTCAAAAACTGAGGAGAAAAATTGTGCAAATCCATCAACTATTGCTCGGCCACCCTCAATCTGTTCATCCCCTCTCAGCATGCTGTTAGGTATGCGAGAGTTTCCCCTGTTTCTTTGCGCATACGCCCAAAAGCTTTGCGGATTAGAGGATATGCTATTTTCCACGGTTAGCGTATAATTTCTATGAGCCAAACCTATTTTAGCTTTAACTTCTCTTCGAATCCTGCTGAAGTGAGAATAGTAGCGCTCCTCCCCAGATCTCTTAAATAATACTCTATAATGTTCTTTTAATTGGATATAATAAATTATTTCTGAGGTAAACCAGCAGGGATATTTCCTTTTATTACTCCTATAACGTGGCACACACTGATCCAAAATATGGTATAGCTTATTATAAAAGGCCTCAACCATAGTTTCCACATCCGCCGCTAAATCCAGGAAAGTCCAGTCACTATTTAAGAATTGGTAATAAAGCTGAACGAAGTCCGCTTTACGGAAATTATAGGTATTGTTTGAATGATCTGAAATTATAGCCGAATTTGCTTTATCCTTTTTCACAAAAATACTAGCTTTGAGTGCAGGGTGGTACTCATCTTCGTTAATCAAGGGGATATCATCGCGTGTAACATCCACAAATTGATCACACAAGACTAAATCTAATAACCTATTAAAAGAGTTTAATATACTATTATACTGCTGTAGCCCAGCAAAATCTAGGAAATTGTTGAAGGTATACGTCTTAGGATCACTGTTATCGTAATTGACATAATTCGGTATATTGAAGTCTCCTAGCACAATGACGTTTTCCTCGTCAATTAACGACTGTTCAAAATTATCAAAGAAAGTATCAAAATCAGATTGTGAAACCTGAGGTGGTATGTACACTACATATATATGGTAAATAATGGTATCTAGCTTACATTTACATCCTATGACGTCAATAAGTGGAACCAGCTCATTCAATACAACCATGTCCTTAGCAATACAGTTGAAACTATTCCTACAGGCTAATAGCACACCCCCACCTCGAGATGTTTGAGTAGTTGCGCGATCCCTATCACACCGGAATACAGTATAGTCCTCAGTAAAGATTTCAGAACTCCCAACATCTGGTGATAGCCAAGTTTCTACCAAAGCGATGATATCGTATTCTCCATCCGCCACGCTGTTATATAGTGCTGCAGTTTTAGTATTTAAGCCTCTGACGTTTTGAAAATATAACCTGTATTCGGCTGGTGTATGTCTGCTGGGCTCACCTAGTTTGTTTGGACGATAGTAGGTATTCCTCTAATATTTTTTATCTTCAGCCCTACCTCTCCATTGGCGATTCTATTGTTGAGTTCCGCTTTCAATTGGCGATAGAATGATATCTGCCGAGGAGTACGATCCAGTGCCACGTTGACTGAAGATAAATCAGCATGGTTCTTCAAATCACCAGCTTTCTTAATTAGACGATGGACTGTACTTTCATCATCGAGTTTTATTTTTAGTGGTCTGGGGTACGGTTTTGTAGCGTCAAATTTGCCAAGTCTAATCGGTTTTATTGAATTAGACTCTCCTTCGTATGACAAGACTTCAAGAATACGTTTGACTTTGTTACTGTCAAAACTCTGGCGTTCTCTGGCAGTACGTAAAGATTGATCCTCTTGAACTCCGAAGATCACTAAATTACACTTCCTTTGGTTTCTATCAAACACCTCTTGTACTACCTCTTCATAGCTGAATGACTCCGTTTGAGGTTTATGTTTTTCAATGGAGGCTTTCAATTCTTTCAACTCACCTTGTAGTGACATGATCATTGCCTTCAGTTCAATAAGATTATTTCCGGTGGCTGATTCACACCCATTGCAGGACCAGAGAATATTTTTCTTTTGCTTTATTGTCCTTAGCTCAGTAGTTGTCAGATCCACACATTGGTGATAAAATTTTTTCTTGCATATGTCACAGTTGATGATCTTATGCTCTTCAACTATACGATTACAACATGAGCATTTTACATCAGCACCCATTTTGCAGGTTGTTAGCAGCGCACAAATAAAGAAATGTTACGGCACTGGAGCTCAGGAATGTGGAATTTTCCTTGTTTTGGACTGATTATTTGCGTTGCTATACCAAACTTCTGCTATTTTCATGCAATTCGCATAAGAACTGAATGGAAAAATCTCACCCAGTATGTGCAGGTGTTGATTTAACAGATTCACGCACTAACACAAATTCTTTCACTTGAGTACTATCAAAAATTCCAAAAATTTAGGAGCGATCAGAACCTACGTATCAGTCATAACCAGTGGCGAACAATAATAAAAAAAGGTCAGCGAGAATCTCCATCTGAGCCTTCACTGTTGGCTTCTAATCAACAGTGCTGTTCCCAGAGTGGCGCCGGGAAACAGTAACAAAGCCTACACGGAACACAAGGCTAATGACCAGAGCAGTCGATGCCGATGACACAGAGGTAAAAAAAATACAAATAACATGATGTGTCATTTTTGGAAAGATTTGTGTCTAATTTAACAAACAGCAAGTAAGAGAATAGACACAGAAACGGCTGTTGCCCGAATTTGGCACAAACCGTCACAGTGACAAACCAGAAAAGATTATTTTTTAGTAGCGGCCAATCAAATTGACGCTGACTGACTGTTTGTGATTGCTCTGCGAACAGCCCTTATGGCAGTACGCATTGCTTCATTAGTGGCAACCGTAGTGAATTTTATTATCAACCAGGTTTAACTCAGCCAAAGGTTGTACAGCGGATATCAAGGTTGAGCCAAAGCTTAGCTAAGCTGTTCAACCGGCATTTGTACAACCGGTCCAAAGAGTTCTTAAACAGTTGTCCGTTCTCGTTCTATCTAATGGTCTCTCAGTAAATCTAGGCATATGGCAAATTTTAGGATCCATGCAGGGCTTACGTATCGCGAGATATATTAAGCGTGGTGGGCGAACTTCGTACATTAAATATGTATTCTATAATTTCTTTCAATTATTTTACACGAAGTGACGTGACCCACGCTGACGTCGCACAACAGAGGGTGCCTGAAAATAAGCTTGTTTATTTGGAATTTAAGCGGTTCGCCTCTATCGGACCCACATCAAACAACAAACGGCAAGTGACCCTTCTTGTCTTGTTTGTGTCCCAACTTAGCCCTCAATTTAGTAATCAATAAAGGTCTCTTAAATACGACATGGAGCGTCTTTTCTGACGGGACATGCCTTACCAGTGTCACTATTCTTGAATTTGAGGGAGTAGAACTAACATGAGAAGTGGGCGTAGTTCTTTTTATGTGACGTTACTATATGCTTGAAAAGATTTCTATCAAAAAGAAATAAATCTCATTTGGAGATGTTATCTTTCATTATAGTCTCAAAAATAAACCAACCGACTAACCTTTAAACTTTTTGTGAAAGTAAAAATTTTGCTCCCTCCTGCAAATTCATTTATCCTCCCCGATATTCAAAAAATACTGCTTTTTACTATCAATACAATACGAGGGAATGCACTTGAGGGAGCAGTCCCTGGGAGTGCTTCTTTCTATTGATTTCAAGGGTAGGTCCACAGTGCTATTGCTGCATATTCCCATTTCCTAGCACCTTTCTTGTGATTGGTCAAATTTAGTCTGATCCTTTGAAAATCGGGCCTCCATCTAATATTTTAGTTCACCTATCAAAATCCTCCTTCACCAACTTGGGGGTAATAACATCGACTATAAGCCTAGTCGGTGGGTAGTAATAATGTTCAGATAAATAAAATTGTACAATAATAAAGAATCCTTATTTTTCAGGTATTAGATCTATGGTAAAACTGGCTGATTCAGTGCTAGATAGAAATCAACAGAAGATTTTAGACAAAAAATTGGATAAATGTAGGAATCCTGAAAATAATCCAGATAGTGAAATGTAAGTACCTAATGCATACTCTATACCGTAGTACTTTCATCAATCTCTAGAAACAAAAAACAGTTATACAACCGTTACGTTGCTATATCATCGCATTTAAAATAATGACGATTGAAAAATTGGCGCAAACACGTTCGGTATAATAATTCCATTGTATGTTACAATATTTGTGAAATTGCAATAATTAGATGACGTGAATTCACCATACTCTAGCAGTGTGTTATGCGCGTGAAAATAATGAAAAAAACTAACACGTTCTTATCTGATTCTCATTTGTTTTCAAGTTGTATCGCGATTGAAAATGTTTATCTAGCTTTCCGCTTGTACCTGAATTTTGTCATAATCAAAGTATGTCATGTTCGAGGCTCAAAGACATTTGATAACTGATGTTTTGATGAAGTGTAAGTGTACTGTGACAGAACGTTTATTTAAATTTAAATCGCCACGCAACAGTTGAAAGCAATTTTCAATATCGGTCTTCTGTAGGTAAACGTGTAGAATGGTATGGTCGACAGTTATTTAATTGGCCTTTTCATTTTGGAGAATCGCCTCACAGGAGACTCGGTCCACCGGAGAAAAAGAGCTCAAAAAATTCAAGGTGTTCACGTGCTCCCGATATTTGCGAGACCTGTTTACACAGTAACCACCGACGCGACGGTAACAGTCTTTCCAGCAACGACAAATGGACGGTGTTATACAAAAGTGACGTGAGAGCCACCGATCTGTTGTTTTGAGAAAATTAGTTTTGTATTAAGCTGCCTTCTGGACTGTACTAGTTAAAAAACGCTTTTATTATAATTTTTTATATTCAAATAAAATTAGAAAAAAAACGAACCAGACATAAGATTTACTAGCAGAAATGGACCACCTATCTACCCAAATAAGCTGAAGTACGCTTAGTTAACAAAGTTGTTTTTTCTCAGTCTCTGAAACTGAATCACGACCACTTCTTCCAAGATGTTTTCAAAAGCTTGACTTTGGAGATTCTTTCAAATGATGATTATGCAAAATGTGACTGAGCTTGGAGACCATCTTAATATTATGACCATGGTAGGATTTTTACCATACGAGTTTCTTAACAGAAGCATGTTTATACATATTTACGTGAGCAGGAACCAACTTGCTTTTGCGTACTCATCCTAGCATCATATTCTAATCAAATATTCAAAATACCCCTACCTGGTCTGCCGACGAATATACCTTCAAGGAATATATTCATCCTAATCTTGTTTTGATATCATAATTCATCTAGCAATCTACACTAGCGACTTATAGTTTTATCAATTATGGTGTATATCTCACATATTGTGGATTATAATACTGCTATATTTATCCAGCGGAAAAACATGGCACAAAAAATGTGATGTTCATGTTCATGTGTTTTCGATGTTTGGCAAACCTGTTTAGATCACAATACGACCGCAGCCATACTATGAGGAGGCGTCGACAAACAGCTGTGTATTTGATTCTTCAGGAAAGGTGGCCTGATCTCCAAATTTGTCGGTGCCAGGTGTGCGCTTAGGCATTGACATTTCTAAGTGGTGTAAGCTTGCCTCTGACCAAACCACGAGAACTCACTCATTGCTCACCTGTTTTCCTGTTTCTCCGCTGGATGGATATTAATGAATTTCTTCATTAGATTATTGGTTTGACAATATAGAATAGGAACTTGCCCACAGATGTCGCCAAAATGTAAACAGTGCTTTAGGACATTTATGCTCAATGTAGAATGGAACGTCCAGGTTTTCGTATCAAGTAAACGATTATAACCAAAATTATGTTAAATTCCTTATGGCACAGCGCCATCCACATCGTGTTCGTTTTGAGAGGCGGTCTGTTGTGGTGTAAGCTTGGCTACGGCCAGGCGACAAGAATTCACTCATCTTGCGCGTGATCACTCTTTTTCTTCGCTGGACAGAGAATAGGCACTTCAAGTTTCTACAAAATTGAAGTGTACTACATGATGTTCTTGTAAATATTAGAGTGCAAATATACTATCAGCACCATGGACCTCCTGCATATGTTGCTCGTCAGGTCAAGCAACATTTGGAGGAACGTTTTCCAAGGCGTAGGAGGTTCTACTAATTGGCCTTCAATCTCCAGAACTCCTACCACTAGATTATTGTTTATGGGACTGCATCAAGAATGAAGTATACAAAATAATTATATATTAATGCGATGAATTAAGAATACTGGAGTTCATACTACAGAAGAAGGAAATGAATCAATTGGGAGAGCAACAAGCGCTCTTCGTTGACGAACCAGAACATGTTTAGTTTAGAGGTCGATGGCGGTATCTTTGAACATTTATTAAAAGAACGCTATGATTAAGAAAGTGGTAATATGTGGGACTTGTTTATTTATTATTATGCTATAACTTGCAAACAAAAGAGAATCGGGCATGGACGTATGTGTTTTTAACATTATTTTCAAGTGTATAATACATTCCTAGAGTTTGTTGGGTTCCTCCCAACTCAACTCACCCTTTATACTTGAAAATCTAAATTTGAATGTTTACCCGGAAGTGTTCAACCCTGTTTATTTTTATGGATGTTGTGTTAATTCATTCCATATTTCGTGGAAAGCCCCTCGATAAACAAAGAGAGTGTCACCGAGTATACGTGTCAGAATAAACTACCGTTGTTTATGTAGCACTAAGTACTAAACACTATAGATATTTTAGACCAAAACATACTATGTTCTCATTTGAAACACAAATATTATATAGCATATCATATCCGCAGTGGTAGGAACTCTATATAAATTAAACTTCTTTTTTATTGTTTTTATTGGTTTATTTAGTCGCGCTTTATAACAACAAAGTTTCGAGTGACTACATTATATACAAAATTTAAATAGTTACATAAAAATAGGGCATAAAGCATTACAACGTTGATACATTGAACATAAATTAATGGCCGATTGTACAATGCAAGCTTAAGCTTCCTAAATAAACCGAGTTGCATTTAGGGCTTTAATGAATTTAAGGGCATTCACAATCCAAGCTTAAGCTATAAGGTAAGCCGACGTTGAACCACGGAAGCTGCAAAACGTCCGTTGTACAATGCTAGCTTAGCCGCTCACTCCAAGCTTAACAGTAGCTTACCGTAAGCCGAAGCTTAACCCGAGCTTAGCTTGAATATAAATGACGAGGGGTGGGTTGGCTCACTGGTTATAGAGTCGAGGGCTCGTGACCGCAAGGTCCCGGGTTCGATTCTTGTTAGAGGTGGAAATTTATTTCTGGTTTTTTCAATAAAAAAAATAAAGATCCATAAAAAAAGGTCAGCGAGAATCTCCATCTGAGCCTTCACTGTTGGCTTCTAATCAACAGTGCTGTTCCCAGAGTGGCGCCGGGAAACAGTAACAAAGCCTACACGGAACACAAGGCTAATGACCAGAGCAGTCGATGCCGATGACACAGAGGTAAAAAAAATACAAATAACATGATGTGTCATTTTTGGAAAGATTTGTGTCTAATTTAACAAACAGCAAGTAAGAGAATAGACACAGAAACGGCTGTTGCCCGAATTTGGCACAAACCGTCACAGTGACAAACCAGAAAAGATTATTTTTTAGTAGCGGCCAATCAAATTGACGCTGACTGACTGTTTGTGATTGCTCTGCGAACAGCCCTTATGGCAGTACGCATTGCTTCATTAGTGGCAACCGTAGTGAATTTTATTATCAACCAGGTTTAACTCAACCAAAGGTTGTACAGCGGATATCAAGGTTGAGCCAAAGCTTAGCTAAGCTGTTCAACCGGCATTTGTACAACCGGTCCAAAGAGTTCTTAAACAGTTGTCCGTTAATCCTGACTAATATAAAATGAAGCAGCTCAAACGCCAGCGGCAACTAACACATGGGGCGTAGTAGCAGCATGTAGGTTAGGGACCTAAATTGCAGTTATATACATAAATTCTTTCAGCCAGTACTCTACACAAGGCTTTCGGACTAGACTATTAATTATGACCCAGTACGAATAAAGCAACAAACTATCAAAAAAGTCTTAAGCGAGCTTACCGCCTTGTTGACCCGATATAAGCGTCAGAGTAAATTGCCGTCGTTGATGTAGCATACTACATACAGGGTGAGTTTTTAGTACCGGCTCGGTCGATAACTCCACTACTGTAGAAGATAGCGAAAAAAGTTGTATATAAAAGTTGTAGCCACGGATATGGTCCTTGCTCAGAAAATATTTTAATGTATACAGGGTGATCCATAACTACGTGGTGATGCAAACATGCATCTTTTTAAATGAGACACCCTACATATTATTCCATATTCAAATTCTACTAATGATTTCCGTTCTTGCAATATAGGCTATTGTTACACTACACAGGGTATTTCAAAAGTTATGACCATTTTTATATCCAAATCGCAGTCAAATGAACGTACTGTATATCAAAAAGTAATGAGTCAAAAATTATTTTTTTTCATGCGAAGATTGAAAATATCCTCTAGTTTTAAAATCGGCTATAAAAAAGCCCGTGACGCATATTCGTATACAGGGTGATGTAGAATGCAAAATCCAGATTTTCTCTTTTTTTTTTTTTAATGTGACCCCCAATATTTTATTATCCCAAAGAATTGCTTTTAATATGCTCTTTCATCTTTGTATAGCACTTGTTGTACCAAAGGTCCATCAGCTTCCGAGATATTTCGATTTTTCGATAAATTTAAAATATAGCTTCTATTTGTGTACTGCAATTCATTTATTTTGAGGAAGTACTATCTAATTTGTTTTTTATTCAACAAACAACTAAATTATAAGGTCATGATACTATTTGATGAAGTCAAAACCTTAAATCATCGAGATAATAAAGTCAAGTATGCTGAGAAAACAATTTTGTAGGCGTGATGCATAATCATCAAGCAGATTTATCAGGTAGGCCTTGAAAAATCGACAGTTTTCATAACCTGCTCAATAATTCCGTATCGTGTGAAAAACCAGCTTCAAAAATGAATTTTTCCATTGAGGGTATTTAGGAAAATCTTTGAGAAATTGTCTACTTGCCTCTAGAATATATTAACTATGAACAGCAATATCCAGAACGGAGGCACTCTAAAACTAATGCGTTTGATAGATTGAAGAATCGTTTTATTTGGACTGTGTCGTTTAATATTTCATAGCCTATCTGATATATCTGCTTGATAATTATGCATGACGTCTATAAAATTGTTTTCTCAGCACACTTGACCTATACTATCTCGGTAATTCAGTGTTTTGACTTGATCAAGTAATATTTTAGTTGTTTGTTAAGCAAAAATAAAATTTGATTGTATTTTCTCAAAATAAATAAATTTTAGTATACAAATAGGAGGTATATTTAAAATTTGTAGAAAAATCGAAATATATCAGAAACTAACGAATGCAGCCATCACAAGTGCTATACAAAGATGAAAGAGCATATTGAAAGCAATTCTCTGGTATAATAAAATATTGGGGATTTCATTTAAAAAAAGAGAGAAAATCTAGATTTTGCATTCTACATTACCCTGTATACGAATATGCGTCACGGGCTTTTTTATGGCCGATTTTAAGACTAGAGGATATCTTTAATCTTTTCATGTCAAAAAAATAATTTTTGATTCCTTACTTTTTGATATGTACAGTACGTTCATTTGACCGCGATTTGGATATAAAAATGGTCATAACTTTTGAAATACTCTGTATAATGTAACAATACCATATATTGGAAGAACGGAAATCATTAGTAGAGTTTGAATATGAAATAATAATTAGGGTGTCTCATTTAAAAAAATGCATGTTTGCATCACCACGTAGTTATGGATCACCCTGTATAAATCTAAATATTTTCTGAGCAAGGAGCATATCTGTGGCTACAACTTTTTTCGCTATCTTGTAAAGTAGTGGAGTTATCGACCGAGTCGACCGAGCCGGTACTAAAAACTCACCCTGTATATAATAGACAAAAGCATTATATCACTTAATATACGAATATATCATTGCAAATCATGAGTACTAAAAACTCGACATGAAACCTTCTTGTTAATAACAATCTTTGTTCTCTTTCAGCTATAAAAAGAAGATGCTCGCAATGTTGAACGAGGATGATGACTTGTATGGTGCCATTTCAGAACAGAATTACTCAATGGACAACTCTGCTTTGAATATGTCCATTCCAACGTCACCTCAAGTTGCTTAGATACATAGTAAATATTTTTTTGATAATTATTTAAACAAAAACAAAAAGTAATATAAATGTATCTTTACAACCGTAAATTTTTATGTATCTGTTATACTGCGAATTTTTAAAACTATTCTGAGTCATCGACACTTACGCCTTGGAGACCTAAACATCCCGATCACCGACAGCAAACAGGTTAGACCCCTCATTCAATTCATGATTATAAATTTGTTTATGTTATTGAGCATTTAGCTATGCTGTGGCAGTCAACTATTGCGTGAAATCGCCACTTTGGCAGATTTCTTGTTTGTATATGTAACACTCAACTGATCGGTAATAGCTAATTCGATAATTTATTAGTAAATGCTACTTCGTTAAAACGGCGATTTCACGTGTTAGTTAGTTGAGCGTGATAGCTTAGCTAAATAGCTGTCGCATCGAAGTGATGCGTGAAATCGCGACTTTTTTTAATATTAATTAATTTGTTATCTCTTTATTGGTGGATTGACAAATTTGTATCACTTGCCTTCGGAAAGTGAAATTGCTGAATTAAGGGCTGACTGGGTGTCATATTCCTATGATCGCCAGCAATCTCATCCTGCTATAAAATCATACTTGCATTATTCTATCTAATACTGAATTCAAATAAATACACCACTTATGTGGCAGCAGCTCGATGGAAATGAAAAACGTTCTTATTTAGCCAATGTCTGTAGCTAGGGGGAGAATGGAAGGAAAAATACTTTTTCAGGAAGAAGACATCTTGAGCAAAGCAGGAAAAAGAAGGCAGCATATTCACTACCTACAAATGTATGTGGAGAAAAACGTTAGGCTTGGAAGCAATAAGTCTAAAAATTATGTAAATGTAAATAGTTCAGTATTCATTATAAAAACAATGTCTTCTTTTTAAACTATCGAAAAACACTTATAATTTAGTAAATGTAAATATATAAAGATTTTTTGATAGAAATCAATGTTTTTAACATATCACATCGCACGTCCACGATACTTTGTTGATCATTCAGGTACCTAATAAAATATAATCAAAACATGTTGTTTGTAGGAGATATACTAGCAATTTAAGCTGTAAAACGTCTCTTATCATATCAATTGCGCTGTGGCTTTTTCCGATTGTGATCCCGCGGTCTTTTGCGTCCGCTACATACGAATATGCGTCCGGCAGCCTTATTATGAAAAAATTTGCGACAGCGGTCGCTGAGCAGATGCCAAGCAACAGAGACAGGACAGCAATAGGACCGTCAAAATTGTAGGTTATATGTTGTTGTCCGTCACGATGACTCTTTGCAAAATACGAAATTACGTTTGACAGCAGATATAGCGCGATTTTTGCCCGTCGATCGCTTGTCATCTGCAAGATACGTAATAAGCCTGCGGGAAACTTGCCGCTTCTCGTTGGCTATTTGGTGGTCGTCCACTGATAACGCGTATGACACACAACAGTTTTAAAAATGCGCAGTGTAGTATGGTATAGCTAATAACTAGCATATTTAAAATCGCGACATTAGGGGCCGTATTCATAGTCGATACCTAAGGGTCCCTTAGTACAAGAGGGTCCCTTATGTAAGATTTTGTGTTTCGAGAGTTACTTGAGGGTCCCTTACGTAAGGCTCCCTTGAGTAATACCCGAGAATAGCCACCATAGAGAAGCGACACAACCTGTCGGCACCTTCGGCGGGTCATTATTTGGTGACCTTGAATCGGCTTGAACTGACACGCATAGAGCAATTCCACGACCATAACCTCAAACATCTTGATCAGCTGATATTGGGCGACCGCAAGTTTGACGGTTTGACATTTGTCCACAATAACTCCGCGCATGCGTTATGAAAATCGGTCCCTGCTGTGTTCCTTCTCTGTGATGGCCATTCTCGGGTAATACTCGAGTAACGAACTGTTAAAATGACATTTCGTTGCAGTCAAGGTGATTTTGTAGTAAGGTGTTGTCAGTTTCTATCACACCCGTAAAAATTTGCGACACAAAACACGAAATAGTGACACAAAATAAAAGAGAGAGAACAGAATACATCAAAATGCGTAGGCATAACAAATCGACTTAATTTGATATATGACAACGTCGCCAAATATTTCCCCGTCGTCTCGTAGATGTTGTCTAGGAAACAGATATACAAGGAAGGACACATTTGAGGGTCCCTCAGGGGTGGCTTGAGTATTACTATGAATACGGCCCTAGATTTGTGATATCTTTACCACAATAAAACACACTGTCCGATCTTTCTTCATTTTGATTCCCTAGGAGCACTTTGCTACTTCGTGGTCAATAGGTTCAATTTGAGTGAAGAGAGAGTTTTTTCAATTTCTTAGAAGACTCAGCTAACAAATTTATTCCTACAACATGTGCATAATCCTTATCGAGCCTGTGAATGTTAGCAGCAGCCCTGGTATTCTGTTCTGCCTTTGTGGCTTCTTACAACAAAAATAAATTAATACAAAAAAACTTTTTAAAAAAGGCTTTTATTAAAAGGTTCTAAAAAAAGAAAATATGTTCCTTTAGACTGTTAACTATCAACTTATAGCCTCATTATACACAATTTATTGATCGTAAAAGCTTGTCATGCACTATAACCTACCTATAAGAATTCAATTAAACTGAAATTTTTTAGCAGACCAAGTTAGTCAATTGAATAGGTACTAGTTTTTTTTTCCTTTGGGAGCCGTCAGCACTTAAGCCTTTAAGGCCTATTGTGCTATAACTTCGCAGAGGGGGGACGGTGCACGGCCAGCACCGTTGGAATGATACCATCATCCCGGACGGTCCGACGGGGGTCCCCCCCGTCCGGGCCTTCCGGACGATCATCCAAAGTGCCGGCCGCGTAGGATGCTCCGCTCAGCACTCCTGTGGGCGACACCGACAGCCAGTCCAAACTGTTGTCTCCCTGGTGCAATTCAGTCAACCACCCAAGCGCTAATCGCGCACAAGGCTGCTGCTGCCCCACTATCGAAGGCAGACGCTGTTCACCGCGCAGCCACGTGGGTCCCTATACTACCTATACTAGTACCTATACTAGTTAATTTACACAAGTAAATCGCGCGACAAGCTTTTATGATCATATAAATTGTTTATAATGAGGCTATAAGTTGATAGTTAACACTCTAAAGGAACATTTTATTTTTTTTAGAACCTTTTAATAAAAGCTTTTTTTAAAAAAGTTTTTTGTATTAATTTATTTTTTTCTTTTTAGCTATTAACTTGCATTTATATCAAACAAAATTTTTATTTATTCTCGGCAAGTCTTTTTATTTGATACCCATATTGCAGAAGTGCATTAAAAATAATTATTTCGCCATCTTGGATGATCCGCCATAGTTGGTTTAGAATGACGTCACATTATTTTTCGAGTCACTCTCAACAAGCCCTTTCACTGTGCAAAGACTCTCCTCTCTCAGGTCGTAAACAAGGATCATGCAGTGATAAAACAACTCACCGACTTTGAATAGTATATTTGCCCCAAACTCTTACAACAAAACATATCATCGTATTGTATCTAAAAATACATATTATTTGCCATCATTTGAACGACAGTTTCTAACTTAGAATTTGCGTTATCCTGATATCCACTCATTTTCGTAGATTTCCTTTTATTAGACATCATGAAAACCTTAAACTAAACTAAAAATATAGACCTACTCTAAACATAACCTTAAAACTGTATTGGTTATAAGAGTCCACTAACGACACGAGTTTATCCTTATTACTTTCCCAAAGTCAGTCCAGCACCCCAAATGTGCCTTTAGAACTTATTGGAAAATACTTACCGCGGATCTTCTTTACCACTTACGTCGCTGTCACAGCCATACACACCGTCTGTCCGGTCTACCCTTCGTGGTTGCTCGGTACACCAGCGGTTCGTTAGCTACCCCCTAACCTCATGTCAATGTCGTCACCGTCGTTGATACAACATGGTGATGACCACTGCGTAGGTTGTATAAAGGAACTCGTACAATTCGATCCAGAATCTCCTGTGACTGCTGCCAGATCTTTGCTCACACCGCAAGCCTCTAGTTGAGCGCCAAATGCAAAAAACTCTCTTCTCTCAGATCGTCTGGTTCATGCAGTGATAAAACAACTTGCCGCCTTTGAATAAATAGTATATTTTCCCCACTCTCACAACATCGTTTGCCTAAAAATGACATCAATGGGTCTATTGTCAGTGATGACATTGCTCTCATTAGATTGTCATTCCCTTTAACATCTACTGGGCGTTGTCATATCAATATGGATACCCATATTGTAGCAATGCATTCAATAACTATTCCACTATTGGATTTAGAACGACGTCATACAGCTGATCGTGCATTGTCATCCAAACTAAACGTGTATACAAAATTTCAGCTCAATCGGTTGAAGATATCTGCTTCAAAATTGAGTGACAAGATTCCACCAGAACAAGCGTACATACATTGTAAGTTAAATAAAAGCTTTTAAAATACATAAACGTACAAATTACTCCTGTAGTATTTATATAGAAATAGACCAGAGTTAAGTGCGCAAGTTTTTATTGACGTTTGTCTTGTTGCTCGGATGAAACCATTGACGTCTTGCCCACGTCAATGGTCAATGGAATTTACTTTTTTTGTAATGATTGATATCGCTCTTTGGTTGAGGTAAACGCTAAAGTTCACCCTTCGAATTATCTTGGAATACAGATAAATATTTTCTACATATTCAACAACGCTAAAAAGTTGGAAAGCACCATTATCGACATTCTTCGAAAATTATAGAGGCCACATCTAGAAGTGGATTAGTCGTAGCAAGTGTTGGGGACAGGAGCTTAATCATGAATCAGGCTTCTATAATAGCAAATATAAAATAATGGTATAAATAATAAGCAATATATAAAAGGCATCAGGACAATTGTATTGATTTCTAGAAAATAATTTGATCGCATATGACGGACACTTTATTGAATAAATTAATAAGCAGTAAAAAAAATTACAAAATCTTTATTTCAGGACTATGCTATACATATAGATATATCATCTTATTGCGGTATATACATTTTTGGTATATTTTTGCAATTCAAGCTACATAGCTTACACTTATACAGGGTGAGTCAAGCTCAACGCCTCGGACTCTTGTGACCAAACAATACCACTTTTCGAAAAATCGACTTTGCAAGTATATGTAGGTCGAGTTGGGCTACATTTTAAAAATAATGACTTTTATACAGGGTGTCTAATAAAAGCGTGACATATCAAAGTTATGTTTTTTTAAATGGAACATACTGTACATTATTGCATATTTAGATTCCTGGGTGCATTTTAGTGTGACTTTATGTATCATACATGGGGCTTTAAGTGAACCGTTTAGGTACAAATCACAATTTTGGGTATAAGTAGATGTCAGAAAAAAATTAAATATCGCTCCTATTATCAATCTTAGAAGGCTGTGACTTTTCCGTATTACTAAGCATGAAATGTGTCAGCTTATGTTAGACGGTCGAGTTCGAATTACATTTGTACTTGGAGAAATCGGTAGATCAATTAAGGAAATTTCAATCAAAGGTAACTTGATTTTTTCAAATGGGAATGCATAATTTTTTTTATACGATCAAATGTGCAATTTGATAGGCTTTCTAATTATATCAGGTTGTGAATTTCAATCTATGGTAGTTTTTATTAAATTTCGAGATTTCAATGAAATCAGTGTTTTTCAATTTCCTTACCTATAAACAAACTAGCAGGCCATGAAATATAAACAAAATTATATTCAGATGGAAGAAAACAACTAACCTAGCAAAAATATCTAGTAAAACTAGAGCAAAAGAACAAGATCATAAAAATTCCTTACAACAAATCAACTCTAACCAGAAACAACGGCGGTAACATGTCTAAGGTCAAAGAGAAGCTCTCCAGCTTCTATAATAAATAATAAATGGATAATTTTTGCAGCCTATTAGCGACTGCAATGTACTAGAGATTAAAAATTTCCAAAATCACTAAACAATTTGAAATGAAAGCAAAACTTTCAGCGATCGTTGCCGTCAGTCTAATATCTTTAGAACGCAATTTCACATTTAATTGTATAAAACAGTAGTCATTTCCGTCAAAGTCAAAAGGAATGATACCTCTCACTGTCGTCCTTTAAATTTTTCAGTATCTATTAGCAATATCGCAAAAAAGGAATACTGACAAATCATATTTTAATTTTCTGCCAGGTAAATTATGTTTAATAATTTGAGCAGATTTTTAACTTCTTCTTCATTTTTGGCGATCTTGCTTATGAGTATTGAAGAATTTGCAGAACTCCAGTCAGAAGTATCGGTTACTATTTTTTTATATCATGAAAAGTGACATTTTATTCTGAAGCTATTAAACTGCCAGCAGCATTACGTGGTAGATTTCCTTTCATTTCAAAATTCACAATGGTTTTGTGAATCGTCAATCTTTAGAATATTGTAGTAGCCGGTATGCTATGAAAAATACCCATTTCTGTCGCACTCCAGCTGCTTTTTGACCTTAGATGTGTTATGTCTGCTATTTCTGGTTAGAATTGATTTGTTGTAAGTCATTTTTATAACTTTGTCCCTTTACTCTAGTTCGTCCGTAACTATCTGCTAAGTTAGTTGTTATTTTCCATCTGAACAGTTTTTTGTTTATATTTCATGGCCTGCTAAGTTGCTTATAGGTGGGAAAATTGAAAAACACCGGTTTTACTGAAAATTTGAAATTAAATCAAAACTACCAGAGATTGATATTTATAACCGCACATCATTAGAAAGCTTATCAAATTGCACATTTGATCATATAAAAAAAATTATGGATTCCCATTTGAAAAAATCAAGTTACCTTTGATTGAAGTTTCCTTAATTGATCTTCCGATTTCTCCAAGTACAAATGTAATTCGAACTCGACCGTCTAACGTAAGCTGACGCATTTCATGCTTAGTAACACGGCAAAGTCACAGCCCTCTAAGATTTATAATAGCTGCGATATTCAATTTTTTTCTGACATCTACCTATACCCAAAATTGTGATTTGCACCTAAACGGTTCGCTTAAAGTCCCATGTGTGATACATAACGTCACACTAAAATGCACCCGGGAATCTAAATATGCAATAATATACAGGGTATTCCATTTAAAAAAACATAACTTTGATATGTCACGCTTTTATTAGACATCCTGTATAAAAGTCATTATTTTTAAAATGTAGTCTAACTCGACCTACATACACTCGCAAAGTCAGTTTTTCGAACAGTGGTATCGTTTGGCCACAAGAGTCCGAGGCGTTGAGCTTGACTCACCCTGTATATTACAAATTCGTTCTTAGATATTCCAGTCACTTATATTTTGTGGAGAATAAATACAGAAAGGAGGTAATTTGAGCAGCAGAGAAGGCACTGATATTTTGTTGATCGGCAATAAATATACATAAAATATAGGGCCGATTTTATCAACATGCATATTTAACAAAGAATTTAACAAAGCTTTTCTATTGGATGTTATTTAGCAAAAGCTTTCTATTGGGTATTGCGGGCTAGGTTAATAAATATCGTCCAATAGTATCTTATCAATATTGAAAACAAAACGTCAAAGCTGGATGACACTTTTCATCATATCGTATATAAGCTTTATAACAAAACTATTGTTGTAACAAGTGTATATTTGTTGCAACATAGGCGATGAATGAAGTTTGCAGCTCGAGACGAAGCCAACGATCGAAATAAATATCTTTTTGAATGTTTGAAATTAGATCACAGATCCCAGTAATAAAGTACCTAAACAAATATCTTCTGAGGCGGTTTTACTGTAGCATGCTAGGTGGCCGAGTGGCAGAGTAGCCGGCTCGTATGACTTGGTTCGCTGGTGGTGTTGGTTCGAGATCCAGCCCGTGCAATTATTTTTTTTTATTTTTTTTATCCAAAATATTCATCGATGTGTTTTACTCATGTTACACACATTTTTTTGTATCATCGACATAAAAATGTTTTTGAATCAAATTTTATTAGACATTTTACTTGACATATTGCAAAAGCTAAGTACCGGAGGCGGTGGAGAATTCAGTCAGTGGAAGTGAAGTTTATCCGTCAAAATCAATCGCCAATTGCTCTGATAGCAGTATCAAAATGAAATTATTCCAAAAAAGTAAAATTATTCGTAATTTTTGTTGTACTAGTAAAACATCTAATAACATTTCATTCAAAAACACATTTATGTCGATGGTACAAAAAAATGATATAACATGAGTAAAAAGCATTCCAATGAATATTTTGGATAAAAAAAAAGTACTTGCACGGGCTGGGTCTCGAACCAACGCCACCACCGATACCAAGTCATACGACTCGGCTACTCTGCCACTCGGCCACCCAGCATGCTGCAGTAAAATTGCCTCAGAAGATATTTGTTTAGGTACTTTATTACTGGGATCTGTGATCTAATTTTAAACATTCAAAAAGATATTTATTTCGATCGTTGACTTCGTCTCGAGCTGCAAACTTCATTCATCGCCTATGTTGCAACAAATATACATTCTAGTTACAACTGTTACAAGTATTTTCATGAAGTACGTCACACGGGTCAGGAGTCGTCGGCGTGTTTTCGGGATTCAAAAACTCATTTCTATTTTGATATAACTGTTGGATTATTGCGAAAAAAAAACAAAACAAAAACAGTTTTGTTGTAAAACTTATATTTGATCTCTCCATTTATCACAAAAAAATTATTCAAAACCCTAATTTTTTGCCATCATCATTTAGCAGAAGAAAAAACCAGCGATCAAATGTACAGTTTTTGAGGAATCTGATTGGTTGAAATTAGCAATTGCTAAACTTTTGATTAAATAAGAAAATGCAATTTTTCACCAATTTAGGATGGAAAATCAGACTGGAAAAGATACTAGACGGTTCATAATGGTCGATTTGTATATCAAGCATGTCATTTTTAACCTTTTTGAGGTAAACTTCAAGAGAAATCAATAGTTTTCAGAGAACTTTGACAGATGCATGTTCTTGAACGGGCTGCTCTGATTGGTCAAAGCCTTTGTTAAAATGCGCCTGTTGATAAAATCGGCCCATAGTCTATCATTTAGTTTCTGCAGTCTGCAGGCAGACACCTATGTCTATAGAATTTGTTGTAAAGTTGTTGCTGGCACACTTCAACATAACATAGCCATGTCGTAGAAGCAATATGTTTTTTTGTTCAATTAATGATAATAGGAACCGACAAATTATTTATAAAAAAAATAATTTCTTTCTTAGGGAGTTTTGAAAACTCTTATTCTGTTAAAATTTTGGATTGGTTGAGCCATATTTCACATACATATACATACGTATATGCTTACGATTTAAACTTAATGCAGAATGCAGAAAAAACACGACGATGTAAAATTATTTGAAAGGTGAGTGTGTTATAAGCTTCTGGATTATTGCATCGCTATATAATGTTCTCATAATCCATCATTGGATTTGCGTAGTAATATAAAATCACTTATATTTCCATTATCAGAGCTCGAAGCTATGAATTCTCAAAATGCCTTCCAAAGTTTTGTAACTGTACTATAGGTGATGCTTCAGGAGGCTGCTCTTGAAGGGAAGAGGGCGGATAATCTACATAGTTCCTCAGGCAGGTGTTGTGAGGATGCCCCAGAGGTATCTGGCTAGGCAAAGGAGCCGTTTGTGGTGCTGGTGGCAGCATATTAGGCATTATTGGGGGTGCTGTTGATAAACCTGGCTGACCTGGGTAGTTGAAGAACCTGAAAGCAATAAATTTGAAAGATAAATAATGTGTTGCACACCTAGACGCCAATTATTAACAGAAAAAATAGTTAGGTATGTGATGTATGGGTATTAGACCGTGACATTTGCTATATCAGAATTCAAATAAAAGTACATATACAGAAAAAATATATAATTTGTATCCAATTGAGAGATAAGGTGACAGGTATTATTTAAATGTTTACTTCCTGGCTATTTGCCTTGATGATATGTTAGTCATCAGCTAAAAAACCCCATATAACACACGTAACTATAGTCTGTCCACTGAAGAAAAGGAGTAAAAAATTATTTCAATCCCATATTTTGGGGCTTTACTCGGATAAATCGAACTTAATTTTTCTGTTTATAATAACATCACTGCTCTCAGTATGCAGTTTTGTAGACAATGTGCATATAACCCTTGACCATACAGTAAAAATTTACATATATTGTGCATGGTTACTCCGTTTGTTTGGTAGATAAGGTATAGTAGTGTTTGAACCAAAAAGGTGCATAAATCCACTTTGTATTGACAATCTCGGTGTCAAATTAGAGTCAATCTGAAAGGTTTTGATGATAAATCCTTTTGCCGAAGCACGATACTGATCTGGTCACTGATACGCGATGAATATTTCATGATTATATTTGACAAAGGAGTTGTCGTCCACAGACTTTTAGCGCAATAGGTCCTCAGAAGAGATGACCAGAAGGGCCTTACCTGAAAAAAGTACCTTCTTCTTAACTCACATAGGGGAATGGGAGGTTTTCTTCGTGTATTTACCACTTTGATGCAAAATGAAATTCTCTTACTGTTACTTCAAACTATTTGGTGTATTGGAATATGATACACCCTTTTGTTTTTACCGCTATTGTATATTAGGAATACGTATCTCGTCAAAATTATTTTAGTAACATACATTGATCAAGGTGTATCGAGTCATAATATACCCTAAAGACACTAGTGAGGACCAATAAGGTACCATTATCTTAGGTGCCTAGTCACACAGAAGTGGGAGGTAAAAAGAGGGTCAACAGGTGTGCCATGCGCAGAACGCCCTCTCATCGGGCCAGAACCAGCATGTGGTATATCATGCAATATGGTACGGACAGTTGTCACCAGATGGATGTCAAACGAGCACCAGAAGCGCTGGGACAGAGGGGTGCGGAATGTTCAATCTAAGAGGATGCTGACTCAGATTGAGTAGGAAGGAACTACGAAAGGTCGTTGGATTTATAACTGGCCACTGGACGTTCAGTGCACACCTGCAAAAGCTGAGGATTGTATTGGCAAACCCATTCCTGTCCTGAGTGAAGGAACTCCTATCTAAATGTAGGCCAGGAGGGAAGTCAGAAGAGCATGCATCTCAAAGTTCGCAAAGAACTGGATGGAACTCTGTTTGATCCCTGTGACTGGGGGGTGCACAATAGAACTTACGGCTGAGCGGCAACTATTAGGGCAACTGAACCCGAACCCCCTAACTACCGAAAAAAAGGTTTACCGAACAAACAGATCGACGGAGGTCAGTCAAATAATATGTTATAGATTTGTATTGTGATCTCGGTCGAAAAAACTAATAACACTTCGACGACTAGTGGTGAGAATAATATATTTTTGACTTACCATAATCTGTCTCCCAAAAAAATCGGCCTAGGGGTCAAAATTCCCATTGAACTGTAGTACTGCTGAGCGAGCAACTCGATATCGTTTGTGTATTTTCTTTTCCATTTTGTTCGTCTATTTTGGAACCATATTTTTATCTGTAAGTTAAGAGTTCAGTTAAGTAAATATTAATAAATTATCCGTGAAAAATTGCATTATACCCATTATCGCCAACTTGAAGAAATAGAAGGGCATATTGTTTATTATTTAATACAAGAAAGGTTTGTGGAGGTTAAAAGTACTACTTTTTCGGTCGCCTTTTGGGATAAAATGTAGAACACTTTTTCGACCGTTTGCCATTCTAATTGAAACGATCTCCGTTTTCCGTTTCTCGTTTTTTTTTTCAATAATAATTAAAGTATGGTAGTATAGTAGTAGTCGTAAATAATACATCAACGTGAATTACAGAGGGGTTATGAATTGACAGCACTACAAAACATATGACTCCAAAGTTGACATTTTCTGCAACTACATTTGATATTGCCCCGCATATTTTGAGGTCTTTTAACTTTATCTCAAAGAACTGATCTTCAATTTTGATACTTCACCCGCAAATTGTGATTGAGTAGGTAGGAATGTGCTTCATGGTAATGAGGAATTTCTTTCTTTTTGCCGTGTACTACTTCATGCTCCATACCTGAGTTTCCGTGAGCTTCAGCGTTTTCGACAGCTGGCATCGTTTCGCAACCGATAGGTACTTATTTCTTTCAAACTCTGCTTCCAGAGATTTGATCTGGGCAGCTGTGAATGCAGTTCGTGGTCGTTTCTTCCTTTCTTCGTCTGATTTACAGTCTGAGTACGAATAATCTACAACAAAAAAAAAAACAGATATTAGTTTTAAACAGCTTGATTTTTTCTAATGGTATTGCGGTCAAAGTAAATGAAACACTTTTCATTCCCACGACGTTTCGGTTTATTATATTTAAACCATCGTCAGGTGTATTTTGCTTCAAAGTTTGTTACATGCTATAGGAAAATAATAAACTGGTATCACTGTTATGTGTGGGAAGTACTGAGTCAATCAACTTGACTTCATTTTTTATTTTGTCAATCAGTTGTAGAAATATATAAAAGCTGAATATAGGAACATATCCCAGGCATCCTAAATTTAAAGCGACTGCTCTCTTAATTCCTAATTAGAGTGATGCTGCCTAAGCTTATAAAACATCTATGCATTTCTGGACTAGAACCTGTATTGAGGACAAGCATTTCTAGTTCCCAAACCATTTTTAAAGCTCAAAAATTGTACAGTAAGCAAAACTCTCCAGAAAATGTTTTTCTATTTATTTATTCTAAAATCCTTACAAACATAGCACACATAACAAAATATCAGAAACATCGTAAGATATGGTGTAATGAAACCGTAACGCAAGTTGCTTAGACACTTCTGCCTGGTTTGCAGAGCACGTCACACAAAAAAATCACATTTTTGTGTCATTTATTTGAATGAACTAAGGTAGTACAGGTTGTTGGTATCTGGAGTGATATTGGTACTGAAGTGGAGATCAACATTAATGTTTCTTTTCAAGATATTTCAGGTAAATTTAAAATATAAAATAAACATGACTTGTCTCTAATATATTTTTTAACTCGTTTTTGAATACACTATCTTTTTTATTAGCTTGAGATATACAGGTAAATTGTTATAAAATTTAAGACCGAAATAATAGTAAGATCTTTGATATATAGTCTTTGTAAACAGTTTTATCTGATATTTTTAATTATGGACGATCTTGTGTGATAGGTTGCATTTGTCATTTCGTTGTTGGGCTGATATGAAATTTCAACAAACAGTGATAAGTAAAAAGCAATTTTATATCCAGTAGTTTGTTTCCTGAATTAACATTTTGGTACTAAATAGTTTTTTCCTTGAATATAACTTTCAGTAATGTATTTTGCAATATTTGTCATATGTTTAAAGTAGAGTTTAAAACTCCTCCATAGGCCACAATACAATAAAGAATGATAGATTCTGCTATTGATTCGTACAACATAACTGTTAACTGAGTGTTTTTTTTTTGAAAGGACGTCACATAGAATATAAAACAATCAATGATAAAACTTTGCTATATGTTCCTTCCACCTCACATGTTGATCTATTCCTACTCCTAAATATTTTAAGGAAGATACTGTAACATACTGTATATTGTGGTATGGCTCTGTTTCACATAATGGGACAATTGCATGTCCGAGGGTGCGCTACAAAAACTAATTCGAATTCCTTTTTGTTTGGTTGTCCTTAACAATTGGTAAACATTCTTCTTCGCGCATTTTTTTCAATAACCCTTACATAGAGTAGAATAATAAGTTAATTAGTTGTAAAGTGAAAAAACGTCATTTCGGTACCTGTCCGTTTTATGAAATTTCGAATTCATTGCTCAATATCACGAAATATTTGCGAAGTTTATTTACCAAACCCTCAAAGCGTTGAGTATCACTCATCTAATTTTGATTTTAAACGTTTCTGTGGATATTTGTTCCTAATTGTTTCATCTATTTTCGAATTAAACGTGTCCGGTAAGATATCCGTCATTTCGGTATCGTTAAGTGTATAGAGCGCCATTTACTTATTATTGAGCTAAAACCGAGTGCACATTATCACAAACAGTTGGGCGGTAGTGTTTATCGTTAGATGCGTGGTAAGTTTTTGCTTGAAACATACAGTTTTTTGCCAGTTACTACTTTTGTTTCGAATTTTGGATGCGTACACTTACTAGTAGTCAGTTCGGTAACACCAATAAATAAATATTATAATACGGTTTTAATGAGTATATTTTTAATTATTTGTTTAGGTATATAGGTAGTTATTCTAACCTCAAATTTTGTGTTTCTAGTTTTCGATAGAGACGGCGCTGTGTGTAATTTAGTTTAATTTCGCCATTTCGGTAACAAATACAGTACTATATTGTTACCGAAATGATTCGTTGGTTACCGAAATGACTAATGAGAAATTACTTCTTTAATAATACGGGACAGAATGGATGATGCCGAGAAGCTTAATGAACTAAAAAAGAAGCTGAAGAGGTACAGGGAACAGGCATACGAAAACAAATTAGTTAAAAAACGAACCCTAAAAGAAAAAAGAAAGGCAGAACAAAAGCACAAGAATAAAACTAAGGAAGATTTTGAACAAGTTTTGAAAGGCGATTATCGAAAAAAAAAACAGCAACTAATAACAATGCTCCTTCATGTGAAGAGCAAAAAGAGATATGTTGTACCAAAATAATCATAAGAAAACCAGAGAGTAATGAGTCTAAATCAAACCAAAAGCTAAAGACAACTAAGAATGGAATTGATAAAGCTACGTTCCAAAATAATAATAAAGTGGATAATAGTTTCAAGATTAAATTGAATAAAAAAGAACAGAGACGTAGCAAAGTCCAACAGAAAAAAACAAATTCTGAACAAACTACTAACCAAAGAAGGGAAGACTTAAGAAAAAGGGTTGCAAAATACAGATCAAAGATGACCGAAGAACAGCTGATAGAAAAAAGAAGAAAGGATAGAGAAAGGTATAAACTTAAAAAAGAAAAAGGACTAACACCAGACATTAATAAAATGTCTACAAAAAAGAAGAAACAAATACGCAAGAAATGGAGAGAAGCTAGTTCAAGTTATCGAAAAAGAAAACGGTTACAGCAAAAAACAGAAAACTTCCTTGGAGAAAATTCCCCGCCCATAAGCGACATTGAGGTAGAATCAAATCAAGACGATGCTGTCGTAAATGAAAACTTACCTAAAAATGTGAATGAAACCAGAGATGTTGCAACAATCGAAGAAAAAAAATCTGATCAGAAAAGTACAGGACGAAAAAAAGTTAGAAAAGATAGAGCAAGTTGTTATAGGAAACATTCGATTATTTTTCTTTCTGACGTATGCACCGTTATTTCATATATTTTTAAATTGAAATTAATGAAATAAAATATATTTTTGGTAACATGGTTCTATTTGCTACGAAACCCCAATTTTGAGTTTCAAAAATCATTTCGGTAACATTTTATCATTTCGGTAACATTCCAAGAGAGTGGAATTTTCTTCAGTATTTAATTTTTTATTTTACTTTAACTGTCATTTTAGCTAAAACATTACTTTCCTCTAATAAAATATTTTCATAAGGTATTGAGCTGAGCATTTATTCAACTATGAGCGAAAAACTAAAGTTTTAAAATAAGAGCTGCAGCCAAAGTTATCTAATATCATTTTAAATATCTCATTCTATCTGGTTCTAAAATACGTTTTATAAGTATTAACCTGTTAAACGTATTCGTATTCAAGATTTTTTGTCAGTTATTCGACGTTACCGAAATGACAGTTTTTTGTTATCTATCGTGAAAAAAAGTTAATACACGCAAATATTCTAATAATTTTGCATTGCTAGTTAAATGGCAAGATGAACATTTAGCTTTCCGGAAATATTCTAAAAATTTAAATCGGATAACTTTTATTTTTTACCCTCTTTTGAGTTCGATTTGTCCCATTATATGAAACATAGCCGTATTCCTGTATTGTGTATTAGTTGTCATACATGATGTAAAGTCAAAGTGTTAGGTTAGATCTTTGAAGTGTAAACGTCATCGAATCGTCTAGAGTTTTCGGGAATGACGGATGGCATTCTAGAACGTCATCGAATTCTCTAGATGGTTCGATGAAGTGTATATAAGGCGCCACGGGTAGCGTGGAGTAGTTCAGTTCAGTTGAATACAGTTCTAGTTGAGATAAGGTTAAGAGATATTGTATTGAGTTGTGAAGTAAAACGGTGAAAGTTACGTCCAGCTTGATTCCTTGGGTGAAGAAAAAGAGGCCGTCGTGACAATACTTTCTCCATTTTTCGACAGTTACAAGTAATTTGGTCATTGCAATACGAAGTATGTATTTTAATTGTAATTTCTAGTGGTTGAGCTACTGCTATGGCTGAAAATGCTAAGTATTATGTTTTTGAGGCGTTAAGTTTAAGTAAGCTATTGTCCAAACAAAGTCCTATTTTCCTCATATCCGATTCGACCAAAAGTGCAATCTCTCTCCAACTAGTCCCATTAACAATCAGTGCGGTGTCATCAGCGTAACAGATAAGTTGAACCTCAATTAAATTAATTGTGGCAATGGAATTCACACATACAAGGAACAATATTGGTTCCAACACTGTTCCTTGAGGTATACCGGTTTCTATCCATATGAATGAGTGTTTTCTTCAAAATGAATTAAACTTATCTGTTGAGTGATAAGTGTTGGATCGATCTATTTTATACCATTTATTGTATTTATTGTGCGATTACAAATAGTAAAACCAATTGAAATTCTGTCGGCCTTTGTAGCATCGCTGTCTCTCCGCCAGTAGAAATTCCTGAGCGACATAAAAATAAACTTATTTAGCAGCAGACAAATTCGAGGATGCGGAGTCGATGAGCGTCGCTCGTTGGCCGGCGCGCGTCTCTCGACCCATGCACCAACTCCTAATTGACACGCGGGTTTCCTTGTGACAAAGTGACACTAAACGCTGTCTAATTACCGGTCCAAGGCAGCTATTTAAATCCTATTTGCAATTGTTCAGCTTTTTTTGGCACCACACAGACAATGCGGTCGTCGCGCGATACGCTGATTGAGATATTTAATTTGGATACCGTAGCCTCTAACCTATTCCACACACGTTAAGTACAATAATTTGGGTTCGCTGCCAAATACATCAATTGTTATATACGTATTTCTATTAATTTTCTATTATCAAGCTTCCTGTTATACTCCGAACTGTAACCCGAGCGTGGATAAATCACTTAGGACCGGTTTCTCAATGTCCAGTTAAATATTTATCTAGAAGATAACCAACTGTTAGATAAATTGTTTAAACAATTGAAGGCTAAACTTACGAAGTCACGTAAATCTTATCTGACAGTTGTATCCATAGAAACGCTAAACGCTATCTGGCAGATCCCTATCTGACACTTTAACTGGACATTGAGAACCGGCCCTTAAACAAGTTATTTAACCGTATCTTGAAGAGTTTTTAAACTTGATTGTGGTTGTCTTCCCTATATGTTACTGGCCCGTATTTTGTAGTGAGGGGGTTATGGTTCAAGTGCCCTAATAGTTGCTGCTCAGCCTTAAAGCTTGTTGTGAACCCCCAGTCAAAAGGATCAAACAGAGTCCTATCCCAAGCTCTTTGCGAACATTGTAATGCATTGGACTATGCTCTCCTTTCTTTCCTTCTGGCTTACATTCAGATAGGAGTTCACTCAGGAAGAGACAGTCGAAGATAACATGCTTAGCTGTTTCCTCTGCCTCACCGCACTTCCTGCATAATCGGTTTGCCACTTCAATCCCCAGCTTCTTCAGGTGTGCATTGAACACCCAATGGCCAGTTATAAATCCAACCACCTTTCGTAGTTCCTTCCTGCTCAGTCTGAGAGTCAGTGGTCCCAGATCTCACGATTTATCGTGAGATCTACCGATTTCAATCCCAATATCACGATAAATGACCTGAATCTCACGATATTTTTATGTTTATGATAAGAACACAATACAGGGAGTAAAAATCAACATGGCATGGGTGATACGGTGATGGGTTAACCTGCCTTTAAATGACCAGTGACGGATTCTAGCCATAGGTAATTCCCCCGTACCTGGTACGACCTTCTGTTCTTCTGTTTAAAATAAAAAAATATAAAAATGGCGTCCTCCTTGTCTTTCGATCATCACCATATTCACAATGTCTTGACATACATGTTGTGAACTCGTAACGTAAAATGCATTAAGTCGGAGCATGATGAGTATTGCCAACACGAATATTATCAATAGTTTTGAGAACTGTAGTTCGCCATCGTTCGCGATTTACTGTCAGTTCAGTGGCGCTCTTGATACTCATATCCAGCAACTGTTTCGTCGTATCCACCCAGCGTGTAGGGGGACGGCCACGGCGCCGCCCACTCGAGGCATGACCCTGAACTACAAGTTTCTCCATATTATCGCTTCTGTGTATATGTCAGAAGAATGTAAGCATTCTCGTCGACACAATGAAGGATAGTATCTTTGGATTACCGAGCTCATCCGGTAAGGAAACGTTAGTTCGATGGGCGGTATAAGGAACTCTCAGCATTCTCCTCCACGTCCACATTTCAAAAGCATCTATGCGAGCTCGATCTGTCTTTTTAACAGTCCAGGATTCCGAAGTATACAAAAATATGGAGAACACAAGACACTGAACCAGTGACTTTTTATAGCTTTAGTGATGTTATGGTCACGCCATATTTTAGTAAGGTTTGTCATTCCGAAGAGACTTCGAAAAATCCAAGAGAGATGATTCAAAAAATGAAAAGTGAAACGTTATATTCAAAAGAAACCAAATGTAATTCTGAAACACATTCAGATTCAGATTAGATTTTTTATGTTATGTTATCATTATAATTATTAGTTTTATTTTTATGTTGTTCATTATTAATGTTTTTGTATATTATAGTGTTGTTTTATTTTTCGTTTGTTTCAATAAAAATTCCATATTTTTTTTATTTAGACGTATTAATGAGTCAATTACCATTTATTCAAATGATCTCTGATTTTTTTGTTCATTTACGTGAAATAAAGATATTCTTGACAAGTTCACGTAAACCATATAAGCTCCTTACAGCGTTGCCAGTATTTAGACAGTGGTAAATAAAGGCTAGCAACAGTAGTAACGTCAAATCCACGATTTTTTTCGAGCAGTCTCACGAAATCTGTTTGGTGTCATCTGGGAGTCTGAGAGCGTCTGCGGTTATAGAATTCGAGGGTCCCCCATCCTTTTAGATTGAACAATCCTCACCATTCTATCCCAGAGCTTCTGGTGTTCATTTTACACCCAACTAGTGACAGCTATCCGTACCACGTTGTATGATATACCACATGCTGGTTCTGGCACAATGAGAGGAAGTTCTGCGCCTTCCTTTACACACCTGTCGGCCCTCTCGTTACCACCCACTCCTATATGTGACTAGGCACCCAAGATAATGTTACCTTCTTGGTCTTCGCCAGTTTCATTAGAGTACTTATGGCAGTCCCACACTATTTTTGAAGTATAGTGGTTACTCACCAAGGCCATTAGAGCTGCACGGCTGTCTGTGTTTACATACATAGTCTTTTTGCTGTGCCCTTTATGCATATTCTGCAGAGTCTGCGTTCATAGGACCAGAACCATTTGCGGGCATTGCTAAAATCTCTGCCAGTAAACAGGAAACCATCTCAGAATGGGCAGAGAGGGAAGCACTCTTACACTGGCGAGATATACACCAGGGTTACTACACTCAAGGCATTCATACCATACCTCTCTATAGACGAGGATCCTAGAATGGAGCAGGAATGATCTGCGCATTCTGGTCAGTCTCTCGACAGAACATTGTTGTCTGAGAAACCACTTGCGGAAAATAGGTCTGGAACAGACATCGGACTATCATTTCTGCTACATGGAGCATGAAACATCGGAGAAGATAATATGCTTCTGTTCAGTGCTGGAAAGAGCTAGGTTTCAGACTTTCGTATTCACCCAACTGAAACCTACTATGACTACAAAGAAGCCCCATCCAACACGACCATCGCCTTTGTCAAAAGGTTTGGATTGTGTGAACTCTAAATAGGTATGAGTCACAATAGACAATAGGGTCGCAGTGGAAGGAAGTATTATAAACACCCTACTCACTC
Source organism: Callosobruchus maculatus (assembly GCA_951848785.1). Classification (NCBI taxonomy): domain Eukaryota; kingdom Metazoa; phylum Arthropoda; class Insecta; order Coleoptera; family Chrysomelidae; genus Callosobruchus; species Callosobruchus maculatus. Next base: position 12,510,941 of record CATOUR010000026.1, on the reverse strand, counting down.
TCAACCTAACCTAAACTATTCTATTTGTGATTTTATCTTCTTTCGAGATCGCATGATAAAAACTAAATTGGTACACAAGCATGTGTAGATTGCACGGTGAGATTGTAGGTGGGAGCCACGATAGAATAATAGGGTCGCAATGGAAGGAGGTATAATCGCCCCACTCATTATCAAACCATAATCCAACCTATCCTAAACCTACTGCGCGGAAAAAAAGTTATGTGCATGATTTCTAAACTGAGAAGGCTTGCCTCAGTTTATATTAAAAATGATCTTTTTAATACTCGTAACCGGTGTAGTTTTTTATTTTAGACGGTTTAGGAAAATCGACTTAATCACAACGACAGAAACGCTCGCACACCTGGAAGTGTGAGAGACAGTTTTCCATGCTGACGTTGAACCTGCTTGAGTCCTCTGATCACATGTCCAGCGGACGCAAACGCGTCCATCCGACATGTCACCATGGACCGACCACCTAAAGCCTGTTCTCTCTTTTCTTACCTCCAAGCCCTCCTACCACTTACGAAACCTTCGTCGAACAACATAACAGCAAGAGTGTATTGTACGTACGTAGTTATAATTATCGCTTCTACGTTCTTCGCTTTCTTTAGCATTCAGAATTTTCCTCACCATGCAGTGGATGGTCTTCCAATTGACTGTATGGGAGACTACCAGTCTCACATGTTATGTGCCTTGATATCTTCAGGTAGGATTGCTCAGGCTTCTTGTCTTTTCCTATATACGCGGAAAGGGCCATGTGCCGTTAGAGCCTGTGTCAAGAAATAGCAGGTAGTTGCTCACAATTCACCCATTATTCTATTGATGCCATTGATGGTATCAGTCTTCTTGTCCACTGCGCAACATCCGTCGTTTGAGACCATATCTGCTGCTGGTTCGTTGTCAGCAGTCCTTCCGCCTCGTCTCTATGTCTCCGTGTGAGAACGTAGATATATCTTTCCTCTTCACCTAGCAGATGCAAGGGTTGTATCTCTGTCACAACTTGCAAGGATTCACTGAATACTGAGAGGTAGGCATTGGCTTCTCTCAGCAGCGACTTCCTTTGAAGCCTGTTCAGCTTCTGCTGATGCTTTTTGCTTTGGAGTGCCCTGTGCCAAACTGGCGCTCCTTAAAGGACAATCGACTGGACGATTCCGTTCAGGAGTGCTGTTTTTCTACTGGTGGGTCCCCCAAAATTCGACATCAGCCTAGAGAGCATTGCTATTCTAGCTTCTGCCTTCTTGGTTGAATTCCTAATGTCATGACTGGTATAGTACAATGAATAGTTTCAACGAAGTCTTACGATAATAATTATATGATTTTAAGTTATTTCCTTTGCATTGTACCGGTGGAAAAAGTGGTCAGGTGAAACGGAGCCAGAACTACTTTAGTACAGCTTTTGGTATTTCAAACAATAAGGGGTAATTCGTCAAGAAGTGGTCTGCCAGGCGTTTGCCAAAAAACAAATAAATTATAGCAATTTCTGTTGAGCGGCTAGCGCTTTGTGGAAATCCACGAAAAACTTCAGGCCAATTATAATGCTGTAAATACGACATCGCCTTTACGCGCACATAAATCCACGCGCCAGGCCTGGCAAATTTAATTTACTACTTAAGAATTCTTATCTGTCGTTTATTACTGAAATTAATGTCACTTATACGCTTCTAATAGTTTCGGTCAAAAATTTACTTTTACAGTGTCGGAGCTGCGAAAATGTTCCAGAAAAATTCCTATTTAAATAATGGAGATTGGAATTGGAATCAGTTTGATCAGTTTGAGTAAAAAGGGACTGACCGGGAACCTTATCTGAGGTATGTTTTCTGAGCATCTTATGCCTTAGTTAATACTTCCCATGCCATAGATTAGAGGAGTACTACTGTGACCTTGAAGAACTTCTAATTTGAGATAATACATATTTTGTTTCGCTTGAGACCGTTGTGAAAATCTATATGTCACTCATATGGTTCTTTCTACCTGTCTAATCTCCACAACTGCTGCACAAATTTTGAGCCATATTAGATAATACTTGCGGTCACGGAGATGTTCTATTTTTATTTTTATGGTACTTTACGAAAATATTGTCCTCCATTTCAGATTTTGATGAAATTTAATGGGCTATGGCTGTGAAGTTATATAATAGATAATGGTGCAATATTGTGAGAAATCGGTACAGGGACGGCGTGATAATTATATCCCCATAATAATCAGCTAAAAATGGAGAAGAACTTCCTGAATTTTTATTTGGTGGTTTAGGGGTTCCTGTCCATTTTGGTTTTTTAGGGTGCTGGAGTGCGGCTGATGATTTTCAGACTTATCCGAACTTTGTCCTCATTTTTATGGACTACCTAATTACTTGAGTGTAATGAAAATTTGGCAGTTTGGCTACCAACAGACACATACGAAAAAGTGTGTAGTCTTTGGAAAAATGGTGAAATGACGGTGACGTAATTCCGTAGCAAATACAAATACGCCTATTTAGGGCTTAAAAAATCCTGGTTATTTTTCCAAATTGGGGTGGTCAGAAAGCTGAGTGGTTGGTTATTTAATAACCTGGGAATTTTCTGCTCTGGCGAAATCCAGACGAATACAAACTAGTGCTAATTACCTTCAAAAGTAGGTGTGGGCCTGTAGGCATAGAATTTTTTGAGTCACCCACATTTTGTAATTTGATAAAGACAGACAAAAGTAGTAACGTTAGTAAAATGTTTAAATGTCAACAAATATGGTTTTAATTATACAAGGTAAACAATAAATAGTAATCCACAATTTTTGATTAAACGTTATATAATGCCGTAAAAATCTAACCCGCAGAAATTCGCCCCCCAACCCCACCCCGGACACATATTTTTGGCTGATTAATGCCGCTAAAGTCCCCACCCCCACCACCGTTCGTAATTTCTTCCGGTTCAATCTGAGAGCGTCTGCAGTATTAGAACACAACGGTCCCCTCAGCATCCTCCGACCATTCAACACCATTCTGTCTCAGCGGTTCTGGTGCTGATTTGATACTCAACTGGTGACAGCTGCCCGTACAATGTTGTATGATGTTCAACGTGCTAGTTATGGATGGATGACAGGGAGTTCTGCACCTTCCTTGGCATACCTGTCGGCCTTCTCATTCCCACCTACTCCTATGTGACTAGACACTCAAGATAATGTTACCTTGTTGGTCTTCGCCAGTGTCTTTAGCGTAATATGGCAGTTCCACACTATGTGAAGTATAGTGGTTACTTGCCAACGCCATCAGAGCTGCTCGGTATATTTTGCCGGATTTCGTAATGGTGGCTAGTTCTGCTTGGAAAAGGGTAGTTTTTTCACCTAGGTGGATACTTTGTTCCGCCCAGGCCTACCACCGTATATTTTTTTATATAACTGAACAGACCGCGTAGGCAGAGCCTAAATACCAGAGTACCACTGCTGCTGTGAAAGGGTTATGTTAGGGGAATTTTGTTAACGCGGGATTTGAATGGGCCAATACGCGCAGACCCAATAAATACATCTCCTCGGAATCCATTCCAAGTCTTGGTTACCGCTCGGTTCTTGATGTATGAAGAACGACCGCCTTAGGCTGAGATGCAGCGGTCGCGCGGGTGCATCTGATATGAGCGGTGAGCAGCGGAACGACAGAGCTCAGAGGAGCAGATTCCGTTTTAATATCGGTAGAAAAGCGAGAGGTCACCAACAACACGCCGCTGAGAAAGTGGCTGGAGGTGGCGCGTTAAGGCCGGGTCGCCAATTAGTCGAATTGCCTTTCTCTGGACGGCATCAAGTATAGACAGGGTAGTAGAGGCAGCAGCTCCCCAGACATGTGAGCAATACTTCAGGCCAGGTAATATCTGGGCTTTATATAGCGTGAGGAGGTTACATGGTGGGAAGTACTTTCTGGCTCTAAATAGGTACCCAAGCTTTTTACCAGCAGCTATTGCAATTGACGCAACATGTTCGTTCCAGATCAGATTGTCTGTAATGTTGACTCCTAACAGCTTGAATGAGTGACTCCTTGGCAGAGCCCGGTTGTCCATTAGAACCCGGTGTTGGCTTGGGTACTTCTTGTTTGATAGCGTACAATACTGGGTCTTGGAAGCATTAAATTTTACCATATTCTTGAGCCCCCAAGCGGTAATGGTATCGAGATCCTTTGAAAGTGAAGCTGCCACTGCCAGTCTTCTGCATTTCAGCTCGACCACAGAGATCGGTCTATTGCTCATGATGCCTGCATGCAGCGCACTGTCATCCGCAAAACTGTGGATTGGATTCGTAGTGCTAGAGAGTAGATCGTTTATGTGAAGCAGAATCAATGTCGGAGCCAATTCTGATCCCTGGGAAACCCCAGCATTGATGCTATGGAAAGAAGAGGAAAAGCCGTCTACCATAACAGAAATTTTCCGACAGAGAAAGTATGCGAGCCAACCGCAGAGCTTAACAGGGAGCCCGTAAGAGGGGAGCTTGTTTAGGAGATCTGCATGCCACAGTTGATCGAATGCCTTTGAAATATGGAGATCAACGATGTGAGCCTCGCCAAATGACTGGATAAGTTTACTCCACATCTGTAACGTAAGCCAGGAGATCTCCAGTTGATCTTTGGTGTCGGAATCCATATTGTCTGTCGTTGATTAAGTTATGGAAGTATTTCTTGAGCTCTTGGTTAACGCATTTCTCCATCACTTTACTGATTACAGAGAGCAGTCGAGCTATAGGTCTGTAGTTGCTCCGATCAATTTTGGATCCCTTTTTTGGCACCGACTGGATTCAAGCTGTTTTCCGGTCTTTCGGGAAAATGCCGGAATCGTAAGACATACGGAAGAGGCGGGCAAATATGGGAGCGAGCTCCGGTGCGCACTTCTTCACAACAATGGAGGGGATTATGTTGGACCCATTCGCCTTATTAGTATCAAGTGACTGCAGCACCTTCCGAACTATTTTTGTTCTGAACGTTATTTCGCTCATGGCTTGGGGTACTCTCAGTATGGCTAGTAACTGGGCACTGGATGATGCCTTCTTCTGTACCTGATGAATTTTTGGAGCTATCAGTGTACCAGGTGATACCATTCGACATATGTCGGTATCTCCGACTCTTGGTATTCTGTCGGGTGGCATCTCAAGTATGTCGTACAGCAGGTTATCGTTGTGTGCTTCATAGCGGGTTGGTGAAACCAGTTGCCATGTTACTGCATTCTGTATGCAGCCACTTTTGCCTCTACCAATGTCGCCCACTTTATTTGCAGCCCGCTGCACCTTTGTCAGTGCTTTAGATGCTGTGCTTCAGTTTGATGAATCTGTGGCGACCATACAATAGCACTGTCCGCCATCGTGGATCTGATTACCCTGGTGTAGAGCAAGATTAACATCGAGGGGGTTAAACCGCAGGCACATACGATGGCTTCCAGTGTTGGTACTTTTACTTTTTCAATATATTGAGTTATTACCCTACGGGCAGAAATCATTGTCATAATTTCCGATTCCTAGAATTGTAGTACAAGAAGCTGATTCTATGTACAGGGTGATCTACTAAGAATGGACGCCGGCAATATATCTGTAACTGTTAATCATATAACTTCCAGCAAACAATATTATTAGGTAAATCGGCTAAGCGAAATCGCGAAATTTTTTTTAACTTCCGCAAGTGGCCGCTAAGGCGTAACTGTTACGATCAAGGAGGAAAACGGCTTTTTTTCAAAAAATATCCAAATAAAGGTATACTATAAATTCTACCATCATGTTGACTGGACGAACCTGGATTTTTTTGTAGATCGCTTTTTGCCCTATCTTGGAAGATGTAGTGGTAGTGGAAAGTCAAACAAGTTTTTATTTAAATGGCAATAACTTTGGTACAAGTTAACAGAATTGAACAGGCTAGGTCTCGTTTGAAAGAGGAGTGGTATGCTATACCTCTTTTAACATGGGTAGATGGTAGACAGAGGACGAAATCCTTAGCTAGCTAGTGTGTTGGGAGTTTCAGAAACAATTGGTGGCCTATAGGGATATAGCCTCCGTCGCAACGTTTTAGTAATAATTCTACCTCTAGAAATAATATTTTGACTTTCTGAAATAACCACCAGGTGGCTCAGTAGGCGCCAATAAGTGATGTATTCCATTTTCATAATATTTGTTTTATTGATATCTCCGGTTTAAAAATAGCTAGGAAGTTGAATCTTGCGCTGACTTTTTAAGAATTTCGTCCACTATATATCTACGTTGAAAGAGATACAGCACATGATTTAAAATTATCGCAAAAATACGAAATAATTGTTATGGTGTCAAATACCACCGTGTAGCTACTAAGTCAAGATAAATTTAGACAACTTCTATGTACAAGATCATTAGGTCAGAACAGCTCTATCAAAAGAGACCTAGCTTGTTTAATTCTGTTAACCTATAGCAATGTTATTGCTATTTAAACAATAACTGCTTTGACGTTCCCCTACCACTACTTATTACAAGATAGCGCAAAAACCGATTAACAAAAAAAAATCGAGGATTGTTCAGTCTTCATTTTGGAAGAATTTATAATATATTATTATTTGGATATTTTTTGAGAAAATGCCGCTTTCCTGATTGATCGTAACAGTTACGCCCCCTAGCGGTCACTTGCAGAACTTAAAAATAATTTCCAGGGATTCCTCTTAGCCGATTTACCTAATAATATTTTTAGCTCGAAGTTATATGTTTAGCGAATACCGAGATATTGCCGGCGTCCATTCTTAGTAGACCACCCTGTACATGTACAATTTGTTCCTGTGTTTTGAAAGATTATCACCTTTCCTGTACAGAATAATACGACGCTGATATTTGTGCTGAACAAAGTTGTTCACACAATTTGAAATATAGAGGTAGAGGCAATTTATTTGTGTCTTGCACAAGAATGCTCACACTTAATATAAACTAGAAAAACGAGAAGTAGTGGAAGCATTAAAAGCTACACTGTTAAAAAATATTTAAAATTTTAAAATTTTGATATGGCGCATGATGTCATTCATAAAAAAGAATGCACATGCCATTAAAAAATATCTTATTGCAGTCTTAAACTGTGGCAGAGGGAGGTTTTCAACTTCAGGATCCAGTTTATTATACAATTTTGAACCATAGTGAGAAACTCCATCGCGTGATTTTGTCTCCTGGATGGCAGTTTTAAAGTGTGTTTGCATCTAATAAGTACTATACCGACGAGTATGGGTTTCATACTTATCCTGATATTTACGAATATGCAATAAACATTCCAGCGCATACTGTGACGGGATAGTTGGAATGTTTAAGTTGATAAATGCTTCCTTGCAATGATCTCTGATGGTATGTTTACTTTCACCCTTACTGCTCTTCTTTGGAGTCTAAATATTCTAGGAAATATTGACGAATGTCCACAGGGGAGTAAACAATAACTTAGTTTTGAGTTAGTCATAGTTCCCAATATTTTCAGTGATAAAGGCATCTCAACAGTTTTGGAATTATTCAACTTTAAGTGATTCATAGCAAACCATGACTCAGCAATTAGCTTTAGGTTGCAGGAGTTTTGCAACAATTGATTCAGATCTTATGCCCTAATTAAGAGTTTTGTGTCATCATCAATATAGTCTATGTCTGTTATATCAAAGAGAAGGTTGTTAATGTAAAGAAGCAATAGCACTGGCCCAAGGATAGAACGCTGTGGTACGCTATTTCTTACATCGAGCTTCTCAGATCGCGTATCTTCTGGCTTCACATTTTGCTTTCTATTTGGCAGGTAATTTTTACTAATAATAATCTCATGTTACGCACGGTCCGATTCAACCCGGTACTGTTTCCTAAATAATGTAAAATTTAAGTCGAAGCGTCACATTTACCGGATAATATATTGCGTTGGGTAGATAGCGCTCGGTGTTTGTTTTTTGTGTCATTTTTCAACGCTCTCCGGATCGTTAGCCGTTTAAAATCTAATTTCGTCCCGGCAGCCGCAAATTAGCGTCTTCTCTTAAAGTGTCTGCACTTCCCACAGTACGCACAAAACGACGTTGGAGCACGGGACATAAATTTCGATACGGCAAATTAAAAACAACTGTGGCTGCGCTCGCTGTCACATCGGTGTTAGATTCTTCTCGCTCTTTAAGATAAAGACTCTATCTCTTGTAACGCTGTATCCGGTCACCAATTAGCTACTTGATATATTGGATGAGGGGGAGGGTTACGCTCGTATTTGTCAAAAGTTAAGTATGGGGAAATCGGCCTCATTTTCCAGAGTTGAAATTCCACACCATCGGTAGTAAAAAATGTAATGTGAATCATGTGAAACAGTTGCTTCACACAAAGGGGTATCGTCAGATTAACAATAATTATTGTTCTAACTTGTATGTCTTAGCTTCTAATAAGTTAATTGAAACTGTACCTCCCCTTCATGAAAACACAATTTTGAAAAACATATACAACAGAAAATGCACAAACGAACCTGGTTGAAACTAGACCAAAATTTATCGACAATAAATGTTTACTAAGTCTGTTTTCCTTTTAATGCCAGTTATTTTTTTTCCTTTTTGTTTAAACTAACCATAACTTTTGAAGCAATGCGTGCATTTTGTTAAAATGAAAATATTAATAATGATAATAGCAAATAAAAAAGTCGGCCAAGAAAAATAAGAGGTTCAAAAAAGTTAGAGCAGGCGACAGAAAGGTTCTGTCGCTGCGCCATCTGGTACCCGAAGGTAACGGCAAACCAAAGAAAATTGCTTCTAAACAGCAGCAGACTTCTTGGTGGAACGCCACGGCGCATCCGCTTAAGCCACCAGAGAGCGCGGTTCTATATGCTGCTGAATATGAAAGCGGATATACGAGGGTTGCTCTATATCTCCGTCAATCCATCAGTACGCAGACAGCTGTTTCACGCTTATTAGCGATCATCAGTGCGCCATAGGCCGATTGACGGAAATAGAGAGCATCAGGTTTAGATTCAAAAATTGGAAGCCCTTTCATTTATTCATAGAATAGCCCCCCATGCCGGATCTTATCAAAAGCCTCTGAAATGATTAAACGCAAGATGGCCAGTAATTTTGACTTGCTATGATCCTAGTGAAACACAAATTGAACGTCGGGAGTCGGGAGCGATGCTATGATACGAAAAAAATTAAGTCAAGTTGATTGACTCAGTACTTCCCACACATTACGGTCATACCAGTTTATTATTTTTCCATAGCATGAAGCTATAGCCTGAGATCCCCTTGCAACCAAATCATCGCCCGCCCGACCAAAAAAAGTATGTCATGCTATGCCGCTAGGTCTTTCTTCAACAAGTCAATGGATGGTCTATTATGAATACAAAAAAAGTTGAGTTGAGTTTTATGGCAACCACCCTTAACTACCCCAATTTTACCCCCACCCAAAAAAGTAGAAAATGATCAACCCCTAAAACGCCTAAAAACGAAGTTTGAGCTGTTTCTATATTTTTAGGTGTCTCATTATTGCTGCGCCGCCGCTGACACGATTTCCAAAAACCATAAATGTGTCCTATCTTCGCTACGGTAATATTACCACAGTATTATTTCATTCATTAAAATCAATTCAATAGTTTCCACGTTACACAATACAGAATGAGCTAAAGCAATATTCTTATGTAGGTATACGTTAAAAAATTCTAAGACCCTTGGTTTCTGTAATAGGTAAGACAAGGTTCCAGTGGACCTTAAAAAGTCTGTTATGACGCTAGGTCTTTATTTCGCAGGTCAATGGATAGCCCATTATGAATACAACAAATTTTTGAGCTTTACGACCCCCCACCCTTCAATCACCCCAATTTCACCCCCACCCAAAAACAAGTAGAAAATGTTCAGGAACCCCTAAAATGCCTAAAAACGAAGTTGGAGATGTTTTAATACATTTAGTTTCCTTATTATTGCTGCGCAGTCAGACACGGATTTAGTTTTGGGGGGGGGTCCAGATTATGGGTGTCCTTTCGGGGGGGGGCGATCCAGATTTGAGCTGCCACCTTAAATTTGCTGTCATCCGGGGGGGGGGCAAAAATTTGTGGATACCATTTTTTAGATGGTATTGTATAACGCTTCTCGGGGGAGGGGGGTCCGGACCCCTCTAAACACGTGCCTGCGCGCAGTGCGCCGCCAGTGACACGTTTTCTGACAATTATTCCACGGTTTCCACAATACATAACGATCAGAAGCAATACTCGCATGTATACATCAAAAAATTCTAACGCTTGGTTTCTGTAATAGGCAAGGCAATGTTGGGTCTAAAAAAATGTATTATGACGCTAAGTCCTTCTTTCACAGGTTACTGGACAGCCTATTATGAATACAACAAATTTTTCAGTTTTACAACCACCCACCTCCCAACCACCCCGATTTTCTCTCACCCAAAAAAGTAGAAAATAATCAGGAATCCCTAAAACTTTCTTTGAGAACTTGTAGCCACCAGCACCTTTCCACGACTTTGGAATGTTCTGAGAATTGTGTTAGTTATTGTCACAGGATATGCTGAGCGACCTCGAGGTGGTTAATATAATTTAGAAGTTGCGCTATTTCTGAACCATTTTGCTACTTTCCATAGAGGCAGTTGAAATTCTGCCAAAAATTCAATCCACCACTCATTTCGAAATTCATCAAAAAGATTGGTTAAAGAACCATAGGGAAAGATTATTAAAAGTCCTGACAAAACTATTTTGCAATTTGAATTTACTTGGAGCAGCGTAGTTAATTACAATATGGTTTGAAATTGTACTTAGTACAGCAAACAAAGTAATAAAAAGCGCATATTTTAAAAAACTAGAAAATATTAATAAAAAGCATGGGATAGGCCGTGTTATTCGCACAGTTAAAAAGAAGATTCATCAGAACAGTCGTCCTCTACTTCTTCTGCAGCGTCTTCATTGAAAGACAAAACAAGACTGACACACGGTTTCCTCAGCGGATCCAAGCTGCTCTCTGCTAAATTTCTGAGCATAATGTTAACGGTATTGCCGAAAGTGTTTAGTAAGCGCGTCAGCGGCCTCATCCGACGTCATTACTATAGGCAACAGTCTTTTCAATAACAGTAGATCCATGAAGTAAATTTTTCTGAAGAGTTGGTGTCATTGGATGCCACGAAATCTTCGACTTGTATTTCCGTCCCTGCTTCCGAACACCTAACACACTAACACAAAATTATTTTTTTATTCTACTATGCATACAACTATTTAGGCACATAATAAATTTGGACGAAGTCAGAAATGTTTTTTAATGCAGTGAATAGCAGAGACATATGTTTGTAATATAAGAAAAAAACTGGACCCAGGGATCATCCCGAACACTATTAAAACCATTTTACGTTTCACTAAAACGACAGTGTTCCTAATGTCAGTATACATATAGTACTACTATTAGAATTGATGAAACACGTTGTACATACCTGCTCCAGAAATGTCCATATTGAATAATTATTATTGGTAAAAGATTTTTAAGAATCTGCAAAAACTTCGAAATTTTATTACAACAACAATTTTGCACTGAACACTGATACATGGACAGCTCAACATGACTAATTTTCGTCTGAAATTGGCGGTAAGAATGCGCAGCTACGAAGCAAAAAATAGTTGCTTTTTACTTCCCACACCGATAGGTGAGAGTCACCGACGATAAACCGAGTATTATCGTCGGTGGTGAGAGTAGTACTGTGATCGCGTCACTCATTTGGGTAGCGATATTCTATGGGGTCGTAGTAATGCTGCTATAATTTTGAAAATCGGTGTATGGACCGCGGAACTTCGATTCTAGTCATTTTAGCAGTTTCTGATCGTTTTCTCCTTTCCTTTGGTTGAGGGTAAAATTGGCGGGGTGGGGGGGGGGCGGGAGATTGTAAAATTTAAAAAATTATTTTATTCACTATAGGCTGACCGTTGACCTGTGAAAGAAAATCCTAGCGCCATAATACATTGTTTCAGGTCTGTCCGAACATTGTATTTGCCGATTACAGAAACCAAAGAATTTTCTGATGTAAGTGGACATTATCTGATCGATTTTAATGAAATATTATTTTTAGAAATCGTATCAGTGGCGTTGCAGCGATAATCAAAAAAACAAAAAAAATAAAAACAACTCAATGGTCGCATTTAGGCATTTTAGGGGTTCCTGATCGTTTTACTACTTTTATTTATTGTGGGTGAAATTGGGGTGGTTTTGGGTTGAATTTTGAATTTTCTGATGTATATGTTACGATCAATACCCGAATTCGGGCAATGCCCGAAAAAAAATACGCAGAACTAGTTTTGAGCAAGGAATATTTCCCAAACCCAAAATATGAATTTTATACGGCTATTGAGCATTACCAAATAGGCAGAACTAGTTTTGCGCATCTTGAAATACACAGAACTAGTTTTGCACAACTTGAAATGCACAGGACTAGTTCTGTATATTTTTTTAATGACCAGCACAAATTCTGCTTCTTCCGTTCAATCAGTGCCGGCGACGGATTCAAATAAATATAAAGTTGGAGAAGTTAAATATATTTTAATGAATACCAACAAATAATAAATCGCCACCTGAGGCTGGTTTAAATTTTTTATTTGATTTTGTGAGCATCAAATAAGCTTGTGCGTCCAAACCTCTTTTTGCGTTTTAATGATTCGTACTTATATTGCAAGAACGTTGCAAGGATCTAACCTAACCTAACCCAACCTAACCTAAACGATAGGTTTTTGATGGTTTTTGACACACAATGCATAACGAATGTTGACTTCGGTTGTCATTCCGTACCACAGAACTAGTTCTGTGCTTTTTAAGTTGCGCAAAACTAGTTCTGTGCATTGCAAGATGCTCAAAACTAGTTCTGCCTATTTGTTAATGCTCAATAGCCGTATAAAACTAATATTTCGGGTTTGGGAAATATTCCTTGCTCAAAACTAGTCCTGCGCATTTTTTTCGGGCATTGCCCGAATTCGGCTATATACATACGAGTATTGCTTTATATCGTTCTGTATTGTGTAACTTGGAAATTAATGATTCAATTTTAATGAAATTCTGACACAATATTATTACTGTATTACTACTGCAGGGATGGAGAACGCTTATGGTTTTTAGAAATCATATCAGCAATAACAAAAAAGCTAAACATACAGGGTGAGTTTGTAGTACCGGCTCGGTCGATAATTCCACTACTGTAGGAGATAGCGGAAAAAGTTGTACATAAAAGTTGTAGACACGGATATTCTTCTTACTCAGAAAATATTTTGATTTATACAGGGTAATCCATAACTACGTGGTGATGCAAACATATATTTTTTTAAATGAGACAGCCTATATATATTTTCCCATTTTTAGATTCTACTAATAATTTATTTTCTCACAATATAAGGTATTATAACATTATACAGGGTATTACAAAAGTTATGACCATTTTTATGTCCAAATCGCTGTCAAACGAACGTACTGTATATCAAAAAGTAATGAATCAAAAATTATTTTTTTTACATGCAAAGATTAAAAATAAAATCGGCTGTAAAAAAGCCCTCGACGCATATTCGTATACAGGGTGATGTAGAATGCAAAATCCAGGTTTTTTCTTTTTTTTAAATGTAACCCCCAATATCTTATTATACCAAAGAATTGCTTCTAATATGCTCTTTCATCTTTGTATAGCACTTGTTGTACCTACGTCCATCAGTTTCCGAGATATTTCGATTTTTCGGTAAATTTAAAATATAGCTTCTATTTGTGCACTGAAAATATAAAGTACTATCGAATTTGTTTTTTGTTGCACGAACAACTAAATTATAAGGTCATGATAGAATTTGATGAAGTCAAAACCCCAAATCATCGAGATAATAAAGTCAGGTATGCTGGGGAAACAATTTTGTAGGCGCGATGCGTAATTTCAAGCAGATTTATCAGGTAGGCTTTGAAAAATTGACAGTTTTCATAGCCTGCTCAATAATTCCGTACTGTGTGAAAAACCAGCTTTAAAATTGAATTTTTACTTCCCACACCGATAGGTGAGGGGAGTATTGTGATCGCGAAAATTTTCGATTTTGAGATAATACACTTTTTGGGCGTTTCATGATGTCTACATAACGAAAATCCATGTCACTCATTTCCGTCGGTCTGTCTGTCGGTCTGTCGGTCTGTCGGTCTGTCTGTCGGTCTGTCTGTACGCGTTTTTGTGTCCTCGTAATCTCAGTAACCGCTGCATGGATTGTGATGAAATTTGGGCAGCGATATGCTGTGGGGTCGTAGTAGGTAATGCTGCTATAATTTTGAAAATCGGTGCATTGGCGGCGGAGTAATTAGCAAAAAACGAAAAATTTCAAATATTCCCCAAACTTCGTTTTTAGGCGTTTTAGGTGTTCCTGATCATTTTCTACTTTTTTTGGGTGGGGGTGGAAATTGGGGTGGTTGGGGGTTGGGGGGTTGTAAAATTGAAAAATTTGTTGTATTCATAATAGACTACCCACTGACCTGTGAAGGAAGACCTAGCGACATGAATAACTTTTTTAGGTCTATCCGAATATTGCCTTATGCCTATTACGGAAACTAAAGGACTTAGAATTTTTTCCGATGTATACATAATGAGTATTGCTTTATTAGATCGTTCTACATTATGTAACGAAGAAACTGTTCAATTGATTTTTATGAAATTTTGACACAGTATTACTGCCGTGTCGAGGATGGAAAATGCGTATGATTTTTATCAATCGTGCCAGTAGCGGCGCAGAAATAATAAAAAAACTAAAAATATGAAAATAGCTCAAACTTCGTTTTTAAGTGTTTTAGAAGTTCCTGATCATTTTCTGAGTTTTTTTGGTTGGGGGTGAAATTGGGGTGGTTGTGGGGTGGGGGGTTGGAAAACTGAAAAATTTGCCGTATTCATAATAGGCTGTCCACTGACCTTTGAAGGAAGATCTAGCGACATAAATCACCTTTTTAGATCCATCTGAACATTGCCTTGGCTATTACAGAAACCAAAGGACTTTGAATTTATTCTGGTGTAAACATACGAGTATTGCTTTAGATTGTTCTATATTATGTAACGAAGAAACTGTTGAATTGATTTTAATGAAATTTTGACACAGTATTACTACCGTGGCGAGGATGGAAAATGCTTATGGATTTTATAAATCGTGCCAGTGGCGGCGCAGAAACAATAAAAAAAACAAAAAATATAAAAACAGCTCAAACTTCGTTTTTAAGTGTTTTAGAAGTTCCTGATCATTTTCTGAGTTTTTTTGGGTGGGGGTGAAATTGGGGTGGTGGGGGGGTGGGGGGTTGGAAGACTGAAAAATTTGCTGTATTCATAATAGGCTGTCCACTGACCTGTGAAGGAAGATCTAGCGACATAAATCACCTTTTTAGATCCATCTGAACATTGCCTTGCCTATTACCGAAATTAAGGGACTTAGAATTTTCTGTATACATACAAGTATTTATTGCTTTAGATCGTTTTGTATTTTGTAACGTAGAAACTACGAAATTGATTCTAATGAAATTTTGACACATTATTATTACTGTGGTGAGGATGGAAAACGCGTATGCTTGTTAGAAATCGTGTTAGTGGCAGCGTAGCAATAATCAAAAAACTAAAAATATGAAAACAGCTCAAACTTCGTTTTTAGATGTTTTAGGGGTTCCTGACCGTTTTGTACCTTTTTTGGGTGGGGGGTGAAATTGGGGCGGTTAGGGGGGGGGCGGGGGGTTGTAAAAGTGAAAACTTTGGTTTATTGATAATGGGCTGTTCATTGACCTGTGCAGGAAAGACCTAGCGGCGGCATACGACAATTTGGGGGGGGGGGGGTACTGGCGATGATTTTGTTGCAAGGGGATCTCAGACTAAATCTTTATGCTATGGGAAAATAATAAAGTGGTATCACCGTAATGTGTGGGAAGTACTGAGTCAATCAACTTGACTCCATTTTTTTAATGGGGGTGTTTAGGAGGGTTTTTGAGAAATTGCCTACTTGCTTCTAGAATATATCAACTGTGAACAGCAATATCCAGAACGGAGACACTCTAAAACTAATGCGTTTGAAAGATTGAAGAATCGTTTTGTTTTGACTGTGTCATTTAATATTTCATAGCCTACCGGATAGATCTGCTTGATAATTATATATGACGGCTATAAAATTGTTTCCTCAGCACACTTGACCTATATTATCTCGCTAATTCAGTGTTTTGGCTTGATCAAGTACTAGTATGGCCTTATATTTTAGTTGTTTGTTAAGCAAAAATCAAATGTGATAGTATTTTTTCAAAATAGATAAATTTTAGTAACAAATAGAAGGTGTATATTGAAAATTAGTAGAAAAATCTAAATATCTCAGAAACTAATTAATGCAGCCATAAGAAGTGCTATATAAAGGTAAAAGAGTATATTAAAAGCAATTCTTTGATACAATAAAATATTGGGGGTTACATTTAAAAAAAGAGAGAAAATCTAGATTTTGCATTCTACTTCACCCTGTATACGAATATGCGTCGCGGGCTTTTTTATAATCGATTTTAAAACTAGAGAATATTTTTTATTCAGCCGTGTCAAAAAATAGATTTTTGATTCATCACTGTTTGATATACAGTACGTTTATTTGACAGCGATTTGGATATAAAAAATGGAGTCAAGTTGATTGACTCAGTACTTCCCACACATCACGGTGATACCAGTTTATTATTTTCCTATAACATGAAACTATAATCTGAGATCCCCTTGCAACCAAATCATCGCCATCCTCACTCCCCCCAAAATTGTCTTATGCCGCTAGGTCTTTCCTTCACAGGTCAATGGACAGCCTATTATCAATACTACGAACTTTTCAGTTTTACAACCCCTCACCTCGCACCCAATCCAATTTCACCCCCCACCCAATAAAAGGTAGAAAATTATCAGAAGTATCTAAAAACGAAGTTTGAGCTATTTTCATATGTTTAGTTTTTTTATTATTGCTACGCTGCCACTGACACGATTTCTAACAACCATACGCGTTTAATAATACTGTGTCAAAATTTCAGTAGAATCAATTTTATAGTTTCCACATTACAAAATACAAAATTATCTAAAGCTAAATACTCGTAGGTATACAGAAAATTCCCTTAGTTTCGGTAAATGTTCGTGTGGGCCTAAAAAAGTGATTTATGTCACTAGGTCTTCCTTCACAGGTCAGTGGACAGCCTATTATCAATACAGCAAATTTTTCAGTTTTTCAACCTCCCACCCCCAACCACCCCAATTTCACCCCCACCCAAAAAAAAACTGATCAGGAACCTCTAAAACACTTAAAAACGAAGTTTGAGCTGTTTTTATATTCTTTGTTTTTTTATTATTTCTGCGCCGCCACTGGCACGATCTATAAAAACCATACGCATTTTCCATCCTCGCCATGGTAGTAATACTGTGTCAAAATTTCATTAAAATCAAATCAGCAGTTTCTTCGTTACACGATATAGAACGATCTAAAGCAATACTCGTATGTTTACACCAGAACAAATTCTGTCCTTGGCTTCTGCAGTAGGCAATGTTCGGATGGGCCTAAAAAAGGGTATAGGGGCCGCTAGGTCTTTCTTTTACAGGTCAATGGATAGCCTATTATAAGTACAACACATTTTTGAGATTTACAACCCCCCACCCCCCAACCACCCCAATTTCACCCCCACCCAAAAAAAAGTAGAAAATGATCAGGAACCCCTAAAACACCTAAAAACGAAGTTTGAGGAATATTTAATTTTTTTGTTTTTTGCTAATTACTCCGCCGCCCCTGTACCGATTTTCAAAATTGTAAGAACATTACCTACTACGACCCCCCAGCATATCGCTGCCCAAATTTTATCACAATCCATGCAGCGGTTACTGAGATTACGAGGCTAGAAAAACGCGCACAGACCGACAGACAGACCGACAGACAGACAGACCGACGGAAATGAGTGACATGGATTTTCGTTATGTAGACATCATAAAACGCCCAAAAAGCGTATTATCTCAAAATCGAAAATTTCCGCGATCACAATACTCCCCTCACCTATCGGTGTGGGAAGTAAAATGGTCATAACTTTTGAAATATCCTGTATAATGTAACAGTACCCTATATTGAAAGAACGAAAATCATTAGTGGAATTTGGAATAATAGATAGGGTGTCTCATTTAAAAAAATGCATGTTTGCATCACCAAGTAGTTATGAATCACCATGTATAAATCTAAATATTTTTTGAGCAAAGAGCACATACGTGGCTACAACTTTTATATACAACTTTTTTCGCCATCTTTCTACAGTAGTGGAGTTATCGACCGAGCCGGTACTAAAAACTCACCCTGTATATAAACAGCTCAAACAAAGAAAGGCCTAACGCCATAAAACACGCTTCTGCGGGCAGGTGGGTGACGATTTGGGGATCTCACACTATGCGAAGATAATCAATTGGTATCACCGTCATGTGAGGGAAGTATTGAGTCAATCAACTTGACTTGACCATTTCTTATCTAGCGTCTATTCCGTTATATGATAATAATAATCATGACTTGCGCCGAGACACGTGGAAAGATTTGTCAAGGGGGACAAATTTTTAACCAAAAACTACTACTCCCCTTGTACCCCCCCCCCCCCAGGATGATCCCCTTGAACATTTTAAATGACAAGAGTTATCGAGTAATACCTTGTTATAAAGGTATGTCGAAGTACTTTATTTTGTTATTTTGATGTTTGGTTTTTTTTAAATCGGTCGATTCGTTTTCAAGAAAACTATAACACCGACTAGAACCTTTATGTATCTTAACTTGTTCAAATAGAGTACAAAAGCATATGAACGTTTTATTTCAATAAGTGTTCAAATGTGGCCCGTAATTGGCGATTTTCAAATTCCTGAGGGGCAGTTGCAAAGACGTGTTGTGGGATATCATGGCAGCTTTCGATACTGCGTTGACGAAGGTCATCCAAACTGCCCGTCAGGACTTTGAAAATTGTCTATATCATTGTTTGGCTTTGTCCAATAACGGGCAACATCTTATTGCAATAAAAAGTGATATTTTCATATTCTATTTGAACTAGTTAAGATACATAAAGACTTTAATTTTCTTGAAAACAAATCGACCGATTTTAAAAAATCAAACGTCAGAATAATAAAGAACCTCGATGACATACCTTTGAAACAAGATAATACTCGATACCACTTGTCATTTAAAATTTTTAAGAGGATGATCCTGGGGGGCAGAGGGTACAAAGTGGTGAAGTAGTTTTAGATTAAAAAGTTGTCCCCCTTGACAAATATTTTGACGTGTCGCAGCGTTTTTTCTTTTAATCAGCGGCTTCTGAGAAATCCGCGGTGGGACGTTCCAAATAAACACCCTGATGTATAAAATGATAGTACACCGGCGAAGTCTGGTGAAAACCAGATTTGCTATAGGGGCAATCTGCAAAGTCGACCTACCCGGCCTACTAGACGGATGCCGGCCCAGCAGCGTGTCGTTGCCGTCGACTAATTGCCGCGACACGACGTGTCTGTCTAAACAGAGATTAATATATTATTTCATTCATTAATTACGCGAGCCGTAATTTTTCGTGGACTCGTTGAAACGGAGAGACCGACAGGAAAACGCGCGGTGCACCAGACGAGACGGAACTTCCAAAAATAATGAACCGTAAATTACCAGGATGTCTTTATTTTTACTATGGTAAACAGAAATTGATAATAAATGATTTAAAACAAATATTATATTCGGATCATCCTCACCAAATTCAGAATGCTATGAATAATAATAATAATCATTTATTGGTGTTTTATACACAAATATAAAAGAGAAATATATGAAAATACATATGCACGATATGTGCTTACACAAGTCATTTAAAAAGTATATATAATAGATAAATCACAAAGCAAACAATAAACGAACAAAACAATACACTACATAATAATTCAGATCGCAGAGTGTGTCACTAAAGTCATTTTATAGAAATTTTTCAATAGCGTAGAACACTTTAAACGTATTTAAACAGATTTAAATTTTTCACAGGTAACTTATTAATAATTTGTGCCACATATTGTTTTACTCAGCCTGCTGTACTGAGGTATTATTTCATGGTTTGATCGTATATTGTGATTGTTCTTTTTTGCGTGCGCGTTCTTTTTTGTGTGTGCTGTCTTTTTTGTGTGCGCGTTCTTTTTTATGTGCGCGTTCTTTTTTGTGTGCGCGTTCTTTTCTGTTTGCGCCTTCTTTTTTATGTGCGCGTTCTTTTCTGTTTGCGCGTTCTTTTTTGTGTGCGCGTTCTTTTTTGTGTGCGCGTTCTTTTTTGTGTGCGCGTTCTTTTTTGTGTGCGCGTTCTTTTCTGTTTGCGCGTTCTTTTTTGTGTGCGCGTTCTTTTTTGTGTGCGCGTTCTTTTTTGTGAGCGCTGCCTTTTTGTGTGCGCGTTCTTTTTTGTGTGCGTTGTCTTTTTTGTGTGCGCTATCTTTTTTGTGTGCGCGTTCTTTTTTGTGTATGTTGTCTTTTTTGTGTGCGCGTTCTTTTTGGTGATAATTTATTTGCAGCAAACCAGTTCTCTAGATCCAATTTGTGTTTATGAGATTGCGTCATCGCATCGTCTAAAGTATCACTAGTATTTATAGTTGTGGTGTCGTCAGCAAATAATATACATTTATTTGGGTTAGCTTTAGGAAGGTCACTGATATATATCAAAAAAAGAAGAGGTCCTAAAAGGGCTCCTTGTGGAACACCATGTTTAATTTTTATTTTATTTGACTGCTGGTTGTGACATTTGAAATATTACTGTCTGTTTGATAGATAAGAAGATATGAATGATACACTTCATCACTTCCGTATGGTGATAATTTATTCAAAAGAATACTATTCTGGACACAATCAAAAGCCTTTGTCAGGTCATAAAAGTTGGCTACTATGACCATCTTATCTTCGAAACCATTATTAACTGATGTAGTGAAATCATTGCTACAGATGTAGATAAAATTTTACGATAACCAAACACGTAAAATGATTGCATTCAAAGAACTCGTTTAACTGATCTTTTAATAAAATCTCAAAAATCTCAAAAACTTTTACTATATTTCCTATTATGGAAATCCAGTTATAAAAATTTATATTTTACTGTATTACACTTTTTTGCCAGCTACCTAGCTCATGGGATTTCAAAAGCCGTCATTTCAAAATTACTTTTCCTTAGAAAATACCTACTAACATTTTAAGAAAAAAAAAATCACGGACTCTACGCATAGACCCTGTTCTTGTTTGAAAGTTTTTTTTTTGTTTATCATGGTCTGCTTTAATTTGTGATTAGCCCATAGTGTCAGCAGGAAATAGTTTTTTATAATTGCATTATTGAAAACTTCTGTTCTAAGTATCCACTCCGTTAGGGGACCCACATGGCTGCGCGATGAACATCAGCGTCTGCCTTCGATAGTGGGGCAGCAGCAGCCTTGTGCGTGGTTAGCGCTTGGGTGGGTGACTGAATATACACAGGGCATTCAGTTTCGACCGTGTTGGTGTCGCCCACACGAGCGCACGTGCACCATCCTCCCTCTGGGAAGTTATAGTACAATTAATAGGCCTTAAAGGCTTAAGTACTGACGGCTCCCAGAGGAAAAAAAACCACTCCGTTAAGCAGTTACCATAAAGGTGAACGGATGATAGGTTTTATCGGAGGAGAGAATTTTTTCGTTTGAGGGCAATTCTGACTAAACCAAAACATTTTTAATCTCAGTCCAAATACGTTGTTAGAAAGTTCCAATACTTTATAAATTACAAATTATGTTTGTTCGTGATTATTCTGATTACGCAGGTTGACGGAGCAGTAGTAGTATGTTTTGCAGAGAGGTAAAAATTGTTGTTCAAATACAGTAAAATCGCAAGAAATCATTTACATGGATAGTGTCTCAATTCTAGTATTGCAAGTTGGTGCTGCGGCTATAAGCGAATTTTATGACTTTATTAAATGCGTTACCAGAAGAGAGGATACTTTTGATACTGAGAAAACCTAATCTCAAATTTTATCGATAATATGGCCAATCTTAGACAATAATTGAACATCAGGGGTATCACATAGTGTTATAAAAAGAAAGAACGACAAATACAGCAAACAAATTCTTCATTGTGTGAACAATAGGGAGAAGACAAAATCTCTCAATGATACCTTAAGCCGGCGCCACATATGCGGGTATTTGCCGAATATCAATATTCGCCGTTTTTTCAACCTTGCTCGCCGAATAGCGAGCACATATCGCCCTTTAGCCGAATAGCATATAATCGGGGTTCGTTGCTCGCCGAATACCGCATATGTGGCGCCGGCTTTATTAGCCGAATAGCAAATAATCGGGGTTCGTTGCTCGCCGAATACCGCATATGTGGCGCCGGCTTTATATAACAAGCGGTGATCTACTTTTTGGTGAGAGTGACTCATTCATATGATACCATATTATGGAGAACAAGGACTCTAATCCAAAACGCACTCCTAGTCCCAGATATGTGTTTCCAAAAAAATATCACCGACTTTTTTTGTATAAACCTTTGAAGTACGCAAAAAAATTTGAGCTCTTAAGGTAATCAAGAGGTGTCAAAATCTGATCACAAGCTGTTTTTTAAGTTAATAGGATAGGTAAACTGTTTCAAATGTAAGAAATATCTGTACAAAATTTTAGGGCAGTGTAAAGTAGCTCACTTCTCGAATAGGACCTAGCCAGGAGTATTGCTCCAGTATCTGGGAAGCGCTGCCCCTACTATCCTGTCTTGATGACATTCAGAGAAGGGCAATTCGACTGATTGGTGACCCCACAACCTCCAACCACTTTCTCACCGGCGTAGGGTTGGTGACCTCCCACTCTTCTACCGATATTCAAACGTAGTCTGTTCAGAGAGCTATCCTCTCCTCTATAGTTCTGCCGCTCACCGATCCTATCAGATACACCAGCGCGACTGCTGCATCTCATCCTAAGGCGGTCGTTCTTCATAACTCGAAAACCGCGCGGTACGTCCGTACATTTATCCCCAGGGAAGCCAAGGCTTGGAATGGAATACCAAGAGCTGTCTTTATTGAGCCTGAGGGTGTTGGCCTATTCAAGTCCCGCGTTGTCTAACTTCCCTTAAAAGAACCTTTTTATAGCAGCCATGGTACTCTGGTACTAAGGCTCTGCATAAACAACTCATTTCCGCCGGCGCGACGGCAGCGCTATGGCGCTATTTATATACTCGCGTAACTTCAGTAACCGCTGCACAGATTTTAATGAAATTTGTGATGTGACGCTGTTACACTTCTAAAAATAGAAAACAATGGAACTTCACAGAACTGCTCCAAATCTCATTTTTAGATTTTGTATCCATAAAGGGCTAAAGAACGGCCTTGGACGTATTCTGTACTTTACAGACCCACCCCGATATTGCTTTTGAAGACATGTCTGTGGATTTTTTCTTCAAATGCCAAAGATGAGGGAAGTATTATGTATTGCTGCAATCTTTGCAGTAACTGCTGCACCAATTTCGCTGAAATTTGGGATGTGATATGGTATGAGGTCGCAGTAGAGAATTCTGATATATTTTTGAAAATCGTCGGCTGGGTAAATGGAAAAAAATGGAAATTTCTGAGAATTGGCCCAAACTTCGTTATGGAGGTTTTCGATCATTTTCCGTAAATCCTCATTTTATTAGTGTCCACAGGAATTGGGATAAAATTGGAGAAATTAGTAATACATTTTTTGTGAATACCGAGAATATACAGGGTCAGTTTTTAGTACCGGATCGGTCGATAACTCCACTACTGCAGAAGACAGCGAAAAAAGTTGTATATAAGAGTTGTAGCCAAGCTGTAGCTTGCTCAGAAAGTATTTTTATTTATACAGGGTGATCCATAACTACGTGGTGATGCAAACATACTTTTTTTTAAATAAGACACCCTATATATTGTTACATATTTAGATTCTGCTAATGAATCCCGTTTTTAAAAGATTAGGTATTGTAACAGTATACAGGGCATTTCAAAAGTTATGACCATTTCTATATCCAAATTGCTGTCGAATGAACGTGCTGAATATTGAAAATTAACGAATCAAAAATTATTTGTTTACTTGGAAAGATAAAAAATATCATCTAGCTTTAACACAGGCTGTAAAAAAATCACCGACGCATATTCGTATACAGGGTGAGGTAGACTGCAAGAACTAGATTTTCTGTTTTTTTAAATGTAACCCCCATATTTTATTATACCAAAAATCGTTTTCAATAAGCTCTTACATATTTGTATTGCATTTTGTATACCTAAATTCATCAATTTCCGAGGTATAGTATTTCGGTTTTTCTGCAAATTTAAATATACTTTCTATTTGTGTAGATACTGAAATTTATTTACTTTGAGAAGGTACTACCGAATTTTATTTTTATTTAAAAAACAAGTAAATTATAAGGTCATTATAGTATTTGATGGAGTCAAAACCCTGAATTGTCGAGATAATATAAGTCAAGTATGCCGAGGAAACAATTTTATAGACGTGATCCATAATTATCAAGCAGATTTATCAGGTAGTCTATGAACGAACAAATGCAGAGTATTTAGGAGAATCTTTGAGAAATTGTCTTCTTGCCTCTAGAATGTATCAACTATCAACCGCGATATCCCCAATGCAGGTACTCTAAACAGATGCATTTGAAAGATTGAAGAATCGTTTTATTCGGACTGGATCAGTTAATATTTCATAGCCCACCTGACAGATGGGATTAGTAATTATGCATCAAGTCTATAAAATTGTTTCCTCAGCACACTTGACTTATATTATCTCGATAATTCAGGGTTTGACCTCATCAAATACTATTATGGCCTTATATTTTAGTTGTTCGTTAAATACAAATAAACATCGGTAGCACTTTCTCAAAATAAATAAATTTCAGTACACAAATAGAAGGTATATTCGAAATTTGCAGAAAAATCGAAATATCTCAGAAACCGATGAATGTAAGTATATGAAATGCTATATAAATATGAAAGAGCATATTGAAGGCAACTTTTTGGTATAATAAAACGTTGGAGGTTACATTTGGAAAAACAAGAGAAATTCTAGTTTTTGCATTCTACCTCATCCTGTATATGGATATGTGTCGACGACTATTTTTATAGCCTGTGTTAAAGGATAGGATATTTTTTATCTTCAAAATAATTTTTGATTTATTAATTTTTGATATACAGTACGTTCATTTGACAGCGATTTGGTTATAAAAATGGTCATAACTTTTGATATAATGTTACAGTACCTTATATTTTAAGAACGGAAAGTATTAATAGAATCTAAATATGAAATAATATGTATATAGGGGTCTCATTTAAAAATAATGTATGTTTGTGTCACCATGTACTTATGGATCACCCTGTATAAATCAAAATATACCATGTTGGAGTATTTTCCTTTTTTTTCGTTAAGGAAACACATAGCAATAGAAACACAATCTATGGAACATCTATAGACATATACCTATTTGCATTAAAACGTAGGAAACCAAAAAATAGTCAGATGCAATTGCACACTGGTTGGTAAAAAATCTATATTCTTAAGCCGGCGCCACATATGCGGGTTTTTGCCGAATATCAATATTCGCCGTTTTTTCAACCTTGCTCGCCAAATAGCGAGCACGTATCGCCCTTTGGCCGAATGGCATATACTCGGGGTTCGTTGTTCGCCCAATACCGCATATATGGCGCCGGCTTTATTAGCCGAATAGCAAATAATCGGGGTTCGTTGCTCGACGAATACCGCATATGTGGCGCCGGCTTTATAGTAGAGAATCAACACAACTGTTGGTGCGCATCTATGACAAAAGCCAAACACGAGGTAGAAAGTATAATATCTTTCGACATGGCATCAATTGATGCCATCTGATATGCAGCACCCCTTGGAGAGGCATTACTAGGATCTAGGCAGTTTTGTATTTATTCATTACTATTTAAATCAAATATAATGATATTTACCTGCGGAATAGTTTGATGAGTAGTATCCATCGGTAGACGACACCTCATTTTCTCTTCTTCCTATGTTTTCCTCAACAATATTCATAGATTGACATTCGCTAATTTGGCCAACTGTTGAGCTCTCAGACGAAGTGGCTTCGGTATGTGGGCAGTCTCCTTCAGTCACTTCTATCACAGTACTTTTGGAATTAGCGTTAGTTTTATTCGAAAGCAATGAGTCGATGGAAAAGCTAACCGATTTCTGCGGGCACTTTGTAACATTTTCATTGGCCTTCTCAACATCCAGGTCACATCGTTCAACTTCCAAATCACAGCTGTCTTCTTCCATCATAGAAGGGGTTGATTTCGGTCCGCTCGCAATCTGGATGAGAATGCATACATAAAGAGATAGTTATTTGTTTTACAAGTGTAAAAACGTTGAACTGCAATTACGCTTAGTGCATAAAACAAACTTTTGAGGGTTAGAGTGGTAGAATAGCTATGAAAGCTATACATATAGACTCCGCACATTTATATCCTCTGTGTAGGTGCTTTGAAAATAAATTAAAAAGATAAAAAATAAAACAGGTTGAGTTTCTCGGAACTCGCTGACCAGGTAATAGCAACAACAACCCAAGAACCAACAGTTCATTGGACCATGGCTGCGAAAGCTTTACAGAATACCCAAAATGAATCAAAGGTGCCGAATCTCAATATTGGTGAACAAATCCAGCGATGTTGGATTTTTTCATTCGGCATCATTCTCTTACACGGCTTCCAGACTCACACCGAGAAATATAAACAAAAACATATTCAGATAGAAGAAAACAACTAACTTAGCTGAAAGATACATATGAATTAGAGTAAAGAGACAAGATTATAAAAGCTCCTCATAAGAAATCAACCATAATCAGAAACAACGAAACAGAAAAGAACAGAACAGGACAGATATAGATATTTTCACAGCCTACTGGCTACTGATGCAATGTACTAGAAATGAAATGACAGAAAAACTACCAGCGATTGTTAGGTTAGGTTGAAAATGAGTGTGACTATTATGCCTCCTTCCACTGCGACTCTATTGTGTGTATTGTGACCCACACCTGTTTAGAGTTCATGGTTCAATCCATACCGCTTGACGAAGGCGATGGTCGTGATAGGTGGTGCAACTTCCTTGAAGTCAAAATATTTCAGTTGGGCAAGTCCAAAAATCTGGAACCTATCTCTTTCCACTACTGAACAAAATATGCTCCGCTGTTTCGTCCTCCACATAGCAGAAGCGACAGTCTGTTGTTTGTTCAAGACCCAACTTCCGCATGTGGTTTCTCAGACGACAATGTCCCGTCAACAGACCAACTAGAATGCGGAGATCATTCTTGTTTCGTTCTATGATCTTCGGGGGTGCCTGACTAGAGGGGTATCGTATGAAACCCTTCGAGTGCAGTAGCACTGGTGTATCTCGCCAGTGCAGGAGTGCTTTTCTCTGCGATGGTTTTCTTATCGGCGCTTTTCGTAATATCCTCGAATACCTACATTGCCTTCCACTCCGCTATGGTCCAAACCAAAGTAAAGTTACTTTGTTCCTTGTTCCAAGTTCGTTGAGGAGATGCATACAGTTCCAGACGAGTCTTGATTCAACCCGTTTGGAGCGCACTGCTTTTAGGGCAGCCTGACTACGATTGTTGCTCCAGCACGCAATTATGAATTATATGTAAACCTCTGACTGATGCCCCTAAATTGGAAAGCCATTGCATTGTCGCGATGAACCATCAACCCCTGGATATAGGCGAGAACATAATTAGACAAAGTTCCCGAGATATTAAGTATGAACAGCGTTATGTCAACATATCGAATTAACGAAAAATTAATAAACTTATGAACACAAAGAGAACGTTCACTAGAGTTCCATCATTGCCTTCTCGCCTTCTGAATCTTTACAATATGCCTGTAAAAACTGAGATTATATTCAAATGGAACGATCAAAGTACACTGCTCAAAAAATTAACGGAACACCTCCTTGTGCACTTGAAACTTTCAAAGTGTTAGTTACATTCATATGGAGCAAACATATTCGAAAATCAACACATTTTCTCAGAGTAAATTGAAGAATATAACATTTAATTGTTCGCTTGCTTCTGAGAAAAACATTAAAAATTAAAAAAAGTACAAAAATAAAGTGCAAATCGGTTAGTTTTCTATAGCTAGTGTCTGATTATTTGATTCATATGTATCGCATGTAACATCTTGCAGCTCGAATTACTTCTTGGCATCTCCTTGGCATATTTCATACAAGTCGTCGAATGTCTTCCTATGGTAGACTGTCCTATTCGTCGATAAGCGCTTTTGTTTAGTTATTGAAGAGCCTGAGGTGGATTTAGGCGGCCAATAATACGCCTGTCCATTATATCACATAGATGTTCAATCAGATTGAGGTCGGGGCTCAACTCTGGCCAATTCATTGTACGAGAAAATCCATGGTTATGGTAGCTGTATGCGACGTAGCATTATCTTGCATGAAAAAAAATCCTATATGCTGCAGGAGTAACATGATCTGAAAGAATCATATTATCAACATATCCTGCAGGTATAAATGTTTCCGGTATCACTACAACGTCCGTTTTGTTTTCCAAACTTATTCCACCCCAGACCATTACCGAAACATCTCCAAATCTGGATACTTCTCCATACAATGGTAATGGTAGCGAAGTACGTTTATTAGGACGTAGATATCCGACCGTCACATTGGATTAGACGGAATTTTGATTCGTCTGTGAAGATAACAGTTTTCCAATGCTGCCAAATCTGCCACTGCAAATGATGAAGAACTAGGGTCAATCGAGAAGTTTTATAAGCTCGAGTTAAAACAAGTTTTCGTACTGGTCGTCTGGTCAGAAATCATTACTTGATGAGCCGCCATAAGAGCATTTGGAAGTATTTGTCTGTAGATTTTCGTTTACGCAAAGAAAAAACTACTAAGTGCCGGTCTTAGATATCGTGTGGTATTTCGTTTTTGACCTTGTACGGTTAGTCTTTAATGTTCCCCAGTCACCGTATAGCGATCATACACACGCTTGATTACTCAAGGGCTGTGACTGAAATTTCTTGCGAATTGTCGGATTTTATTACCATTTTTAATTAAAGCTTCACTACGAGCCACTTTTATCTCCCTATGGTCTCTCATTTTGACACCATGAATTCAACATCATGCCGTTGCCTAGTGGAGCTGATGTCAGAGGCTGTATGTATACTTCAGTATGAAATCTAAATGTAGATCTTGATGAGTTTATTTCTTATATTGGGTTTGAAATCGTACACGACCTTAAATAACGGGCAAAAATATGGATTATTACTTGAAGTTACTAGAATAAAATTATGAAAATATCATTTTCACCCCTATAAAACACCGAGTTAACATTTTGTATATATATTGAAAAATGGTCCGATAATTTCATTTGAGCAGTGTAGTATACGTTTTTGGGTGTTTCAAGAATTATCCATCTCCTTTGAACCACAAACTCAGCGGTTACAAAGACAGGACAAAACGGGACAATTTTATAAAATCGATAATCAATTACTTAGATTTGGAAGTAACTGAGGAAGATATTAAACGTAAAATAAAGACAATATAGCCTCGCGACATAACAGATCTGAATAAAATAAAAACTAGCAAAAATAATGTACTGTATATAGAGAAACTTTGTAACTATAGTTATTCTAAAGTACCAACAGAATCTACTGTGTAAGGCTTTCGCGGCCATCGTCCAATGAATTTCTGGTTCTTGGGTTTTTAGGCCGGCGTCGTTTAGCATTAAAGCATCTTCAGAAGCTATTTCACTTCGGCGACTTCCAAAATAAAGTGAAATAGCTTCTGAAGATGCCATCCATTCGTGGTGGCGAAACGTCAAGCTTTAACGCTAAACGACGCCGGCCTAAAAACCCAAGAACCAGAAATTCATTACCAACACAATCGCCCGAAACAAGAAATCTCAATATTAATTAACTTTTTAGTCGTGAAGGTATACTCGTTTTCATTAAAGCATCTTCTTTCGCATTTAAAGGAGTGACAAGTTTTCGAATTTTAACTCGTATTTCCTTTCATATATTTAAAGATTATTACAATTTCAATCAGGATCTTGATACACTAATTTGAGATTCCTTATTTGTTTCTTTTTTTTATTATTCGATTATATGATAACAATGTAGTAGAGTGAGAGCGTAACAAGGGATCTGGAAACCACTACCGCTTGGAGCCTCAAGAATATGGTAAAATTTCTACCAAACATATAACAAATTCGAATAATTTATATACTTGATGAGCTCTCAAATATCTTTAGTTTTTGTGATCCGCCAATCTGGATTAGGTACTTCCCTGTTGTCTTTCAAATTTCCAGATTTATCTATTCTGTATAGTGTAGAGGTTTGTTGAAAATGAATAAATTGGTTCTTGACACAGATTAGTAGACGCCGTTGCAAAATACAAATTCGCAAAATAGGTACGCGGTCGTGTTAGCACCGTCCGACGAGCCGACGAAAAATAGGTTAGGTGATAGCAACGAGGTTATGAATATACGCGCATGAGCGATGCAGGCATCGACTTACCGGGTCCGTGAAGATGCTGACTCTAGAGCTTTATTTACATTAACTGAACCAAGGGCGCTTCCAAGGGGGGGGTAGAACGGGTAATTACCCCCCCCCCAGAACACGGAACAAAACTGATTAATTAAAAATAAGATGCAATAAGATGCATTGAAAATTTAACTGTTTATATTTATTCCTTTAAATATATTTTTCTGTTTATTATTTTTAATAAGTCTGGTTTTGTTATTATGTGTTTTGTTAATTTTCGTTAGAATAAAAAATGGAAAATACCTGTGTAATGTTTAGTTTGATCTTTGAGGCTGAAAAATTTTAATTTCATAAATATTCATCTATTACCGTATTATATCTTCATTTGACAAGATGTTTATTGTACCCCCCCCCGCCGTCTCCTTGGCGGCGCCCACTACATTATCCATAAAGTAATTACCCCCCCCCCAGACAAACTTCCTAGAAGCGCCACTGAACTGAATAGTCGGCGTTGATGCAACTTGCCGTAGCCGTTAAGTAGAAGTAGTGCCGATGCCGACATTATCCCTACGATTTCGGAAATCGGCCGACAATATGCCGATTGACAATGTTTGCTGGGAAACGACTACTCCGAGGACAAATACCCCTATCGGCATTGCCTAGAGTACTTTCTTTGGAGAAACATGAAGAAGGTGTTTCGATTTTTCGGATCGGATGCACCGCAACTGGGTACTGTGGTGCTAGGTACCTTTCGGTGAAGTAATGGCGCTGTTATTCAGAGATAGTCGGCAATAGCAAGTTACATAGAGTAGTATGCCATAATTGCAAAATTGTACTGTAGCGGTCCCTCCGACCTCACATTAGCAATTGTGTGCCGAAGACAAATACGAAAGTTTTCTTTTTTTTCTAAATCAACAGCTACTGTGAGTAGGTTTCCGGATCGTATGTATCCTGGTGACCCAAGGTTTGAAGAATATGAGTCAAAACTTTTATGGACCAAGATAAAGAAAACATGGCATTCATTGGTGATGAAACGAAACATCTACAGGGCTAGACAGCAAATGAGACAGAATATTTGCCACTTGAAGAAGAGAAGATTCACATCGGAAAAAATAAGTTTAAATGGTATGAAGTTACAGGGTCAACATAGCTACTACAACATCTGTGTATGGAATTTTAGAGTGTGAGTTACAACCAGAAGTCATAATATTGTCGTCACCCTACCTGGGCAAAGATCTATATGAAATGTGCTTTAGATAGGGACTAGCTGCTGAATTCTCAAAAAAAAAATGTTTATTATATTACGGCCCATTTTATATATTGGTTAATATAGCAGAAGTTTTTCTATAATTCGATATTATTTCTAATTATTTATGAATGAATATTTATAATATAAAAGTTGCTGTACTCATAAATATTTAAAAAATGATAGCGGTATCTCAGACCGCACATTGATGGTTATGTACAATTGTCGCACTTTAGCGGTTAAAGGATAACATCTTACCTTAGCTTTACCCTTTTCAAAAACCTCTACACTCAACACAAAAAGTCACCGATTCGATAATCACCTACTCACTGTCAACCCCTGTAATTTTCAGCAGCCTCAAATCACTGAAGCGGTCCAGCGCTGTTCTAAAACCTACTTAGCCGATGAGTGTTGGGCCGTCAGCCAATAGGCAACGAGGGGGCGTGGCCAGATGATTTGTTAGTTGGTTGGCTTTAATTAAGATTAATGCGGCTATCAGCCGACTTTAAATATAAACATACTTTGAATTAGTTTATTTTAAAGCTCTATCTCTGGCTCATTGACGGTATACTGTGGAACAATTTTCTGTTTCCCGACCACAACATGTGGAGATCATTTATTTGTTGATGGCTGGCAGTGAAGTAGTTCTACAAGATATGTATTATATGAGAAGTTTCACAAAATATTTGTAACATGGTTGGAAAGCAATTTTTAGGTTTTCTAATTTGTCAAAAAAATACTTAATATGTTAGACATAAAGCATAAGGCCCGTAATCCGGATTTCACTTGAGGGGGGAATCGGAATCCACGAAATTATAACGGAAAAATGCCATTATTTCACTTCATGTCTTCGTAAGCACGATGCCATCGCAAGTACTTTACTCTCTCACTACTAATAAATAACTGAGCTCATGGAATTGGCACGGAAGCTACTATTAGGGATTCATCAAGCCAAGTAGCTTGAGTTTTTTCTTAAATACTTGACTTGAAAGCTCAATCTTTTGAAAATTTGATATTTGGCTTGACTTGATTTTCGATCTGAACTACTTGACTTGATATCAAATAAAATCAAACTATTTGATATTACTTGATATCGATCTGTAAAATGCGAATCGAGGCGTTAAAATAGGGGAGTCACTGAGGTTACGACCGCAAGCAGGCACTCGATGACTTTAAAACCTTAAAGCCAACCGACACAGAATGGTCGTTAATTGAACGAATTTGCCAGTAACTTAATGTTTTTAAGAGTATTTCCGTCATTTTTGCGTTAATATGCTGCTCGATAGACTAGATTCGTGGGCTATGGAACTTGACAATAAACCTGATCGAGATGAAACCGATGAACAGATTATAAATAGTATTCAAGCGGCAAGGGACAGTACTGAAAATATTTTAGAATGGTGGAAAGGACACGAATGTATTTTTCCAACCTTGCTGCAATGGCCAAAGGCTTTTTGGCAACGCCAGCTTCTTCAGCTCCAGTTTAAAGGCAGTTCTCTAGCTGCCTTAACTCTTACCAAAACAAGAAATCGATTAGGTGATAACTCCGTTAGAAGTCAAATTATGGATGGCAAGTGAGGATATTCATTTTTTTTACTTCTGTGTCATTGGCGTCAATTGCTCTGGTCATTAGCCTCGTGTTCTGTGTAGGCTTTGTTACTGTTTCCCGGCGCCACTCTAGGAACGGCACTGTTAATTAGAAGCCAACGGTGAAGGCTCAGGTGGAAATTCTTCGCTGAGATTTTTTATGGATATTTATTTTTGACTGAAAAAACTAGAAATAAATTTCCGCCTCTAACGAGAATCGAACCCGGAACCTTGCGGTCACGAGTCACCGACTCTAACCACTGAGCCAACCCACCCCCATTTGAGTTTATAGTTTTTCTATGTATTATTGTCAGAATTCAGAATATTTCGTATTTTTATTTCATACTATTACAGTCATTATTTAACTAAGTTACATCTTTATATACATAGATTTTTATTGTAATAGCGTTTTGGCAGTTAATCAGATTAATATCAAAAAAGAATTATTTTTTCAAGAAAAATCAAGTAGTTAACTTGAAAAACTTGATTTTAAAGTTGCTTGATGTGTAACTACTTGACTTGAATTTCGAAAACAAATACTTGACTTGATATCAAGTCAAGTCAAGTAAAGTAGCTTGAAATCAAGTCAAGTCGTGAATATCTAGCTACTATGCACGTATATGTCTCTACATGCAGCAACACGCAGCACGGAGCTTCCTGAGATTAATTGTTGCTCCATGTTGCAAAATTTCTCTAGTAGCCTTTGTAATTATTATTAATTTTTTTGAAACGATACAAAGCTTTGTATTTTCATATTTTTACTGTAAGATTTTCAGTAGAAACCATTATTTATAAGATTATATTTTGGATAATAGGAAGCACATGTTTATACAAACAGGTATGAACAATAGGCTGCTTGGGGAACATAATATGTAAATGTTTCAAGGTTTATGTTAGATTATCACAGGGGTAATATTAGTGACGTCACGGAAGAGTCATTGTTCTTTGAAAAACACAACATGCTCTCAAGTTCCTAGTAAAAAACTCGTCATATCCCAGCATAAAGTGCTCAAACGAAAATTAATAAATTTTACACATATTGCCTCATATTGACAGTTTAATTTTTTCCTTTTTATTTGAAATATCATAACTTTTAAATCATAGCATTACGTGCATTTTGCTGAACTAAAAGCACTAATTATGTCTAAAATAGATGCTTCTTAGCGAATAAAAAAGTCTGCCAAGAAAAGTAAGTGGTCTTCAAAAAATGTCTTTTACGAAATTGAAACCTATTTTTGAACTAAATTTCGATTATCAAGGAAATAACTCCCATAGTTGTTCCTTCTTTGTCTCGTCCCAGTGATCTCCAACCAATATCCTGCCTAATACAAAAACTACAATGTCCTATCTTTAAGCACAAGCTTTTCTACATGAAGTCGAAGTACCTGCTTGAGCGTAGCGTCACTCATTGATCATCTATCATCGCTCAAGTACAAACCCTCTTCTGCATCATCACTGTTTGCACAAACACTTCAATTTAAAGTCTTCTAGAAAACCGTTGCATATATTTTTTTGTATTAAATTTCGAATTTTAAGTAGATACCTCCATAACCTTGCTTTCTTTATACCATGTTTCATTCTATTGGCCGCATGTCGGGTTCTCATACCAAGGTGCTACCAGTAAATGCTGGAAAAAGAACCGACTGCCAACGGGATTCGAACCCGCGCCTCCGAAATTCTAGCCCGGCGCTCTTTCTGGTAGACAGACATGTGACAATAGCATGAAACATGATATGATATTCATTCCCTACACATCAGAACTGTCTGTGCTGGCACGACCTGGTGGCGTCTGGAGTCGAACGCGGTCAGAGATCAATGCTGACCTAACATATTTCCTTCGATGCACAGATATATTTTACAATCTCGTTTGGAGGGTTTTGTTGGCTGGAAAATTTCTCAGGCGCAGGCAGGATTCGTGAAAGGACGCGGTACGCGTGAACAGATCTTAAACTTAAGACAAATTATTGAAAAAGCGAGACAGCATTATTTTCCAGTTTTTATCTGCTTTGTGGACTATTCTAAGGCGTTTGATAATGTCTATGGGAGTTTCTTATCACCTAGTGTTTCTCATACAGCAATTCTATGAGTCTAATTAGGCTCGTGTAAGAATTGATGGTAACCTGTCTGGTCAAACTGCAACCAGAAAAGGAGTTCGTCAGGGATGTGTATTATCTCCGATGTTATTTAACATTTACTCTGAATTTGGGATGAGACAGGTATTGGACAACTGGAGTGGCGGTATAACTATTGGCGGAAGCAAAATATCCAACTTAAGATTTGCTGACGATACAATCCTTATTGCTGCTTCCCAGGAAGAACTAGTAGCTCTATTAAACATCTTAGAACAACACAGTGTAGCATATGGCCTTAGTATTGACTACAAGGTTATGATCGTAGATAGAGAGCACGATAATCATCAAGCAATAAAGTCAGTAGGCCGTTGTGAAGTAGTTCAAAGTTTTGTGTACCTCGGTTCTTTGATCGACAATTCGGGTAGCTGTGAAAATGAGATTCGATGGCGTATTCAACAGGCACGTGTGGCCATGACAAAGCTTACTAAAATATGGGGTGACCATAGCATCACTAAAGCTACCAAAATGTCGCTGGTTCAGTCTCTTGTGTTCTCCATATTTTTGTATGCCTCGGAAACTTGGACTGTTAAAAAGGCAGATCGATGCTGAGAGTTCCTTATACCGCCCATCGAACTAACGTTTCCATACTGGATGAGCTCGGTAATCCAAAGAGACTATTCTCCATTGTGTCGACGAGAATGCTTACATTCTTCGGACATATACACAGAAGCGATAATATGGAGAAACTTGCAGTTCAGGGTCACGTCCCCGAGTTCTCAAAACTATCATATCAATAGATAATATTCGTGTGGGCAATACTCTAGCTCCGACTCAATGCATTTTACGAGATCACAACATGTCTGTTAAGACATTGTGACTATGAAGATGATGCACAGACACGAGCCGCTCAGTACTACCAGAAGATGGCGGAGGTGAAGCTGTTACCGTGAAGGGAATTCGATGCTTCTTGGGATCGCTTCGCCGGCTGGATTGCCATGACCACCATGGCCCAGCTGGTGAGAGCGCCGGACTAGAATTTCGGAGGCGCGGGTTCGAATCCCGCTGGCGGTCGGTTCTTTTCCCGGCATTTTCTGGTAGCACCTTGATTTGAGAGCCCGACATGCGGACAATAGCATGAAACATTCATTCCCTACAGAGAGCCGTCTGTGCTGGATTGACCTGGTGGCGTCTGGTGTCGAACGCGGTCAGAGATCAATACAAACCCAACAGATTTCCTTCGATGTACAGATACGAGCTGCTCCATACTAAACCAGAAGATGGCGGAAGTGGAGCCGTCAGTGGGTGCGAAGAGAATTCGATGCTTCTTGGGATCGCTTCGTCGGTTGGAATGCTTCCCGTTGGCAATGGGTTCTTTTTCCGGCATTATCTGGTACCACCTCATGCTTTCTTTGTCTCATACCATTGATCCCCATCCAATATTCTGTCTAATAAAAAAACTACTAAGTTCTGTCTCTAGCACAAGATTTTCTATATGTTATTACAATGTTACATTACAGCGTCGATTTTCTACAAGACGTTAAGTGGAAGCATCGGGGTAAGCAAAGCGTTCCTACAAGGAGTTAAATTGAAGTGATGATGCAAAAAAGGGTCTGTACTTGAAAACGATGCTACGTCACGCAAGTACTAGAAAAGCTTGTGCTAAAGTGATTTTGATTTAAAAAATGATTTTCTATATAATCCTGTATAATTTATACAGGATGTCCCAAGGCGATTAAGACAAGTAATATATCGGAACTGGGCAGTAGTAGCGAATTATAACTTTGGGTGTGTGTATTAGAGCAAATATAGTATCTTTCCTTATTATTGTGTCACCCAATGAGGTATTTGTTTTTGGCCACGTGACGTCCGATTCAAAATTTTTTATTCAATATATTTGTGACCTTTTGTGTTCCTCCCGATAAAACAATTCCAACCAACTGCACACTTGAGGTCTAAAGTGATTAATTCAAGAGCTACATGTACTTAAAGGACTGTACCACTACCATTATGAAACACGACCAAAGTAATTTAACTGTAGAGGTACATGTTATAGTCAATGTTAGTGGTACCATCCTTTAAGTACCTGAAGCTCTTGAATTAATCACTTTAGACCCCAAGTGTGCTAGTTTGTTGGAATTGTTTTATCAGGAAACACACAAAAAGTCACAGATATACAGGGTGTCGCATTAAAAATTTTGAATCAGACGTCACGTGATCAAAAACAAATACTTCGTTGGGTGACACAGTAATAAGAAAAGATACTACGTTTGCTCTAATTTAAACCCCCAAAGTTATAATTCGCTACTACTGCCCTGTTCCGATATATTGCTTGTCTTAATCGTCGTGGGACACCCTGTATTATTTACGTGGTTTGCAAAAGTGAAGTTGCCGTTCAATATTTTCATTATTTATATATAATTAATACGGCTCTTTAATCACCCTTGTATGAGTTGAAGATCCTATACATACAACGGCTGTTTTGGATGGGTTAATTCGTAATCTGCGCTTGTTGCAATATTCAAATTACTATTAATATCAAACTGAACATTAACTAACTTTCCTCGAATTTTTTTGAAGTACAATGACGTATAGATTTTTGCGTCGACGGCACAGAGAAAACATAACTGGTCCCAATACCCGTCCCTGGGGAGCACCAGAAGATGGTCTTTGAATGGAGGAACGCAGTAGTTTCCCCACCTAGAACAACCATTTGTTGTCTGTTCGTGATGTAGCTTTTCATAAGTTTCAGTGCACCATTATTAAATCCCCTATAATGTAATTTAGCTATAAGTAAATCAACATGTACAAGATCAAACGCCTTACTTTAGTCTAACAGGACTAGGGCCGCTGGCATTGATTTATCTAGTGAACAGGCATTGTCATTGGAAGCTTTTAGTAAAGCAGGCTGTATATCATACATTTTGCAAAAACCTGACTGTATATCAGGGAAACTATTACGGCTTCTACAAATGATACAATTTGATTTGCAACTTCGAAAAGCCAGGAAGGGTTGATATAGCCTCAAATCGCCTAAACATACAGGTGACGACTTCTTTGGTAAAGGAATATCTAATATCATAACATTGTTTGATAATCGCCCAGCATTGATTTTATGAATGCTTACGTTATGATGGAGAAGTTACTAATTTGCTCATGTTTTGCGTTCATAGTATAATATTGATGCCTTTGCTGTTTCAAAGTATCTATGGTCAGAAATTATAGCAACAATCCAACAATCACCGATTTCCAGCACCAGTATGCAAAATATAGACGACAAGAATCCATCATCTCTATGCACAAAATATTTATCTTCGAAATATTATGCCCCATTGCACAGAAACGGAATACATTAAGAATATTTGGAAAATGCTACACCTCAGAGAAGCCCATCAAACCTCATCAAGCCGTGTCACATTTTACAGCCGCCATAAATATAATTTTGACGCCCCCAGAAATATAATTAAAGCATCTCAGCTTATTATATTGGTATTCTCATTAAGCGAATATTTTTTTGTAATCAATCACCAATTAGAATAACTGTTGACAGCTGGGCGGCATTCTGGCGCTTAGAATTGCGGCCAAAAGGGACACGCATGATTAACAGCGCAGGCGGCTATCGTTTCGCAGTCAGATCATATGTTCCAAATATAAAAATAACGTTATGGATAGGGATGAGTAATAGTGGCAGATACTTATGTATCCTTTGTTATAAGCAAAGCTTTTTAGGACATATTCTCTTTCAGTGGCGGATACCAAGGGGTGACGATGGGGGCGATCGCCCCCCCCCCCTTAGCCCTGATTAATATTGTAACATCCTGTATATTTCATTGCTTATTTGGATTTGTTAATGTTTCTTTCACAATGATTAGGTTAGATTTTTTTGATGTGTAAACGTCATCGAATCATCTGGAATTTTCTAGACTGACAGATCGGCATTCTCGAATGTCATCTGGGTGTCTGGAATCTTCTAGATGGTTCGATGAAGTATATAAGGCACCACGAGTAGCGTGGCAGGAGTCAGTTGAGTTGAGATCTAGTTGAGATAAGGTTAAGAGATATTGTATTAAGTTCTGAAGTAAAACGGTGAAAGTTACGTCGAGTTTGATTCCCTGGGTGAAGAAAAAGAGGCCGTCGTGACAATTGGTATCAGAAGTGGGATTATCCATCGAATCAAACCAGGAAAAGGAGTTAAGAAGTGAGTACAGCGTCAGTCAATGCCTGTAACCAGAGCTATGGCGTCCGACATGAGTGCATTGATGACTATGCTACAAGAAATGGGAGACAAGTTTGAAAAAAGTGCAGCTGAAATGAGAACCAGCTTAGATAACCAGGCAGCCGTTACGCAAGCAACCGTCGTGAACCTAGAAGAGAAGCTAAAGCAACACCAGGACGAGGCTGTCGTGAACCTAGAAGAGAAGCTAAAGAAACATCAAGACGAAGCAGTCGCAGATTTGAAGAGTGGACAGGAACTTGTGATGGCTAGGCTGGAGGAACAGAAGCAAGTGGTAAGCCAGGCATTAGAGGACCAAGACCAACGTATTAGTGCAATAGAGACGGAGCTGCAGCAAGTGAAAGACCAAGTCAAGGAAATCGTGAGAGACGAAGTGCGAGAACTTAGTGGAGGTGAGCGTGAACAACTACAGCAGGTGAAAGATCAGGTCAAGGAAATGATCAGAGAGGAGCTGCGAGAACTTAGTGCAGGTGAGCGTAGTTTAACAGCTGCAGCACCCGCTTTTCCTGATAGACACAGTGGCGTAGTAGCAAAGCCCTATCCGTACAACGGCAAAACGTCCTGGGACATTTATTATATGCAATTTGAAAATATCGCTCGTATGAATAACTGGTCAAATGAAGAAAAAGCTTGTGTGCTTACATCCATGCTAAGAGACTCTGCCGCAGCTATTTTGGAAAATCTCTGCTCATCAGATCTACGTGACTATGATAAGATAACATCTGCACTAAAGTTACGCTTTGGAGATGCACACTTTACAGAGCTGTTGCATGGCCAGTTGCATAACCGGACACAACAAGCGAAGGAAGATTTAACCACATTTGCATACGAAGTCCAAAGCTTAGCTAAACGAGCATTCGTCAGCAGTCCCATCGAGACACAGGAATACGTCGCTGCTCGTCAGTTTGTCGAAGGAATTGCAGACCTTGACGTCCAGAGAATCGTAAGACTATCCAGTCCCAGAACCTTACAAGACGCTTTGGTCAAGGCTCTAGAAATTGAAGCTGCCACAAAAGCTACGCGAATGACACGGAGGGTGCGCTCTTTAGAACAAGATGATGAAGTAGAAGTCAGGGCAACAGCGTTCACTCCAAGAAGAAGAGGTGGTACCTTCCAAAGAA
Source organism: Callosobruchus maculatus (assembly GCA_951848785.1). Lineage (NCBI taxonomy): Eukaryota > Metazoa > Arthropoda > Insecta > Coleoptera > Chrysomelidae > Callosobruchus > Callosobruchus maculatus. The sequence continues at coordinate 12,470,268 of CATOUR010000026.1, read as the reverse complement.
ACCCAGTTCGCACAAATCTAGAAGGACCTGAGAAGTTTACGTGCTGGAGATGTGGGCAGAAGGGGCACCTTCGAGTAGGCTGTCGCATGCAGGTGGCAGAGAAGTCAAGGGAGGCTAGTACTAATACTGATAATGAGTCGGAAAACTAGAGCCGGCCAGTTTTAGGGGGCAAAAACTGGCTGGCCATCATGACGAAAGCCCCATGGTCATCGAAATTGAAGTTAATAAAATTGAGAAGAGTCCAGTAGTTGAAGGTTACATAGAAAATATACCATGCAAGATGTTAGTCGATACCGGAGCAAATGTGACTATAATAAGCCCTAACATATACCAAGAAATTCGAAGAAAGTTGCCAAGCAGAACCACGCACACGGATAGAATGTTGCTGAAGACAGCTAATGGAGACCGTATACCAGTACTGGGTGTTGAAGAATTAGAGATTCGCATTGGCAGTTTCGGTAAGAAGCATCCCATTTTAGTAGCTTCAGTCACAAATGATTGCATCCTTGGTGCTGAGTTTCTGCAGAGTTCTGGCTGCGTAATAAACTTCACTGGTAATACCTTAAGCATTGGGGATTCAGAAGAGATTTCATTTAGCTGCCGAGCTGTTCATCTAGAGGAAATGAACGTTATGGCACCAAGGAATTTTACAATTCCACCACAGAAAGAGATTGTTATACCCATATATGCACATAAGGCACTTGAACATAAGCCTACCGCATGCGTTTTTGAACCAGATCCTACGCTAGGTTGGAATAAACCTATTTTATTAGCTAGAACAATAACGGATTCTTCAAATATGTTAATAAGGGCCGTGAATGTATCCAGGAATTCAATACAAATCAAGAAAGGTACGCCACTGGGTAGCCTAGAACCAGTAGCATGGATACGAAGGCTAGATGGCGCGGAAGAAGAAGATGATAGTGGCTTCACCCAAATCTCAGATAGTCTTCAAGATTTGTATGATAGAAGCTGTGAGCATTTGCGACCCGAACAGCAGCGGAAGGTGCTGAAGCTACTAAGAGAATTTCATTCGATTTTCGCTAAAAATAATGATGACCTAGGGCGAACCCATCTGGTACGTCATAAAATTAATGTAGGAGATGCCCAGCCAGTCAAGCAGCCCCCAAGAAGAACTCCATTATCTAGGATTGATGAAGTACAGAATATGGTAAAAGATATGCAGAAACGAGGAGTAATCGAGCCATCATCTAGCCCTTGGGCCTCTCCGATAGTCCTTGTTAGGAAGAAGGACGGATCAACGAGGTTTTGTGTGGATTACAGGCGGCTCAACGATTTGACCAAAAAGGATTCATACCCTTTACCAAGAATTGACGACACTTTGGATGCAGTTGGAAATTCTTCATGGTTCTCCACCTTGGACCTGCAAAGTGGGTACTGGCAGGTTGAAATGGATGAAAAAGATAAAGAGAAAACGGCATTTACATCGTGTGCTGGGCTATGGCAGTTTACAGTAATGCCTTTCGGTCTATGCAATGCACCCAGTACCTTCGAAAGATTAATGGATGTTGTACTACAAGGTTTATCTTGGAAGACAGCACTGATATATCTCGATGACGTTATTGTGTTTGGAAAGGATTTTGAAGAAGAGCTACTCCGACTAAGACAAGTTTTCCAGCGGCTTAAGGAAGCGAACTTGAAGCTAAACCCTATGAAATGCCATCTTTTCAAAAGGGAAGTAAAATACCTCGGACATCTGTTAACCAAAGACGGAATCCGGACGGATCCAGAGAAGGTGCAGGCTGTGAAGGAATGGAAAGTACCGTCCAACACTCATGAGGTACGAAGCTTTTTGGGACTGTGCAGTTATTATCGCAGATTTGTGAAAGATTTCTCTACCATCGCCAAGCCATTATTTGCCTTAACTGAAAATGGTAATAAGTTTTATTGGGACTCCATCTGCCAAGAAGCCTTCGACGCATTGAAAACGGCTTTGACCTCCTCACCGATACTAGCTCATCCTACAAGGGAAGGAACTTTCTACTTGGACACAGATGCTAGCCAATATGCTGTTGGAGCTGTCTTATCTCAAGAACAAGATGGCATCGAAAAGGTAATTGGATACTACAGTAAAACTTTGCACAAAGCGCAGAAAAACTGGTGTGTGACACGAAAAGAGTTGTACAGTGTGGTGAAAGGGATCGGAAATTTCCACCACTTATTGTACGGAAGAAGATTTGTCGTGAGAACCGATCATTCAGCTTTGCAGTGGTTAATGAAGTTCAAGAATCCAGAAGGCCAGCTTGCTCGATGGATTGAATACCTCCAAAGCTATGACTTTGAAATTCGTCATCGTCCAGGAAAGCAACGCGGAAATGCCGATTCTATGTCACGCAGGCCCTGTGATGAAGACTGTAAGCACTGCTCGAAAGAAGAGAAACAACGAGAATTCGACATAAACACATTAAGAATAGAAGAATTTGAATTGGAAGGAAACAAGATTTCACTAGAAACCTTCAAGCAAGCTCAGTCACAAGACGCTGAGCTAGGGTTAGTTATTCATTCGCTATTAAATGGAAACAAGCCTAGTGAACAGGAAATAAGTGCTATGAGTGCCATCACTAAAGCCTACCTAGCACAATGGGACTCACTAAAGGTAAGGGGTAACCTCCTGTATCGAATCTGGGAGGATACTGATGGCAGACATGCTAAAGAAAAACTTGTAGTACCAAGGAAATTACGGAAAGCAATTATGGAACAACTACATGATAGTAGCAGTGGGGGTCACTTTGGCATCAGGAAGACCCTGGAAAGAATCAAGGAGAGATTTTACTGGGTTGGCTGTCGCGAAGATGTTGAAAATTACTGTTCCACGTGCGATGTCTGCAACTCAAGAAAAGGTCCAAGTATTCGTCAACGATCACGCATGCAGCAGTACAACGTTGGATCGCCGTTTGAGAGAATCGCCATAGACATTTTGGGTCCTTTGCCGGAAACCAGCCTTGGGAACAAGTATCTGCTTGTTGTAATGGACTATTTCTCTAAATGGCCAGAAGCAATTCCTGTGCCCAATCAAGAAGCAGGCACAGTGGCACAGGCTCTTTTAGAACACGTGGTGTCCAGATTCGGAGTTCCTAATGAACTACATTCAGACCAGGGACGAAGCTTTGAATCGGAAGTCTTCATACAGCTGATGAGAAAACTCGGAATTCGGAAGACTAGAACAACTGCTCTTCATCCGCAGTCCGACGGTATGGTGGAACGCTTCAACAAGACAATCCTGGATTACCTATCAAAATTCGTTAACGAACATCAGTCTGATTGGGATACGAAGATTCCTCTGGGAATGTTGGCCTACAGATCAGCGGTGAACGAGTCAACTCGGTTGAGCCCAGCGAAGATAATTTTTGGTCGAGAACTGCGGCTGCCTCTGGACTTAGCTCTTGGTCCACCCCCAGAAACGGAGCGCCGTCTTCCATGCGAATGGGTGAGCGAGCTTCAGGAAACGCTCTGGGATATCCATGAGTCTGCTAGAGGAAACATCCAGTCTGCCAGCGACAGAATGAAAGCCAGATACGATCTGAAAGCAAATAGCCCAAAGTTCGTCGAAGGTGATCTGGTATGGTTCTACAATCCACGACGGAGAAGGGGTAGATGTCCGAAGCTACAACGCCATTGGGAGGGACCCTACGTGGTGATGAAGCGCCTCAACGACGTAGTCTACAGGATACGTATGGGTAGTGGAAAACCGAAGGTCGTCCATAGCGATCGCCTGTGGCCATACAAGGATCGAAGCGAACTGTTCGTCGAGGACGCCGAACGCTAAGGGGGGAAGAGTGTAACATCCTGTATATTTCATTGCTTATTTGGATTTGTTAATGTTTCTTTCACAATGATTAGGTTAGTTTTTTTTGATGTGTAAACGTCATCGAATCATAATCGCCCTGTATAGGGCATTCTGGGTAAACATCACTAATTTGCGCTCCAGAAAGTTTTTACAATAGTATTGAGAAAACTAGCTTTTTTGAATGGAGATCGACTCTGATGGATCAACTGGGGATCCCACCATCCATCCCAGTACAGAACACCCGGCAAACATCCAAATAAGCAAGAAAAATGAAGCAAATTCACCAGCTGTCAAAACCGACGATGAAAAGTCACTGCTGTACAAAATCATCCAGGACCAGGCGAAGCAGATTGCTGAACAAACTACTCAAATTACCACCTTACAAAAACAGATTGAGAAACTGACCACCCAGGTGAGCCTTCTTACTTCCCAACTAAGTCCTTCCTTTCCACTTGACAGCTCAAATACAAAAAGAAAACTTGACAGCCAAACGCCAACAAATAACTCTACTGCCACAGAGGACGAAAACAGCACTCAAGATGACGGATTTGCCACCGTTCGACGACGACGTAAACGACGAACAGTACGTTCTCTAGACGACTATCCGCCTTTACCTTCAAAACCTGCTACTCCTTCTGATTCTCTATGTCCTACAACTAAACAGTCTCTTTTGCAACCTTCTGCTTCTATAAAACAAAGCCATCCAGTCACACCTCCATTACATATGCAAAGTACTGACGTGAATACTCATTTGGCTGGTGATATTACGTCTACACCAACCTGCGCAACTCAAGTGACACCGGAGCTGTCATCCAAACAACGTCGTGTCACTCCGATAGTCCTACGAGAGGTGACTGGTTGGCGGACACTTAATGGCAAATTTGTTAGTCTTGGCATCAAAATAGAACGTGCAGTAGCCGTCGATGCGGGGATTCGCATTCTTCCTAAGTCGGAAGATGACTACAGGAAAATCATTCGTTTGTTCAAAGAGGAAAACGTCCCACATCATACGTTTCCTCTTCCCTCTGAAAGAAATATCCACGCAGTTATCAGAGGGATCCCCGCATCCTTTTCAGAACATGATATCAAGGAGGAATTAGAGCAGAAAGTCTATTCCCCTCACCATATTATCCGCCTCAAACGTAGCGGAGGCGTGCCTATGCCTTTGGCGGTGGCGATACTGCCAAAGATAGAGAAGTCCCAGCAAGTATTCAATGAACACGAACTGCTGGGCCTAGCGATAAGAGTCGAAGTTCAAAAGAATTCTCGACTCATTGGACAGTGCCATCGCTGCCAGAAATATGGACATGCGCAGTCATATTGTACTGCGCCTCCTAAGTGTGTCAAATGTGCTCAGGACCACATGACACATTTGTGCCCTCTAACAGAGCAAGAGGCGCGCAAATGTGCAAACTGTGGTGAGGGGCATTCAGCGAATAGCCCGGCATGTAGGTATACTCCTCGAAGGAACATCCAGGTTATCACTGAAAGGCGTAATAAATCCTATGCAGAAGAGGCCAATATCACACCCTTGTCCGCCCCTCCTGCTCAAAGTTCCTCCTTGACTTCTCAAAACGTGGACCTAGCAACAGCGCTAAGGTCGCTACAGCAAATAATCAGTCCCCTGATTAGCGCCACTCAGGCATTGCAGGCGATCTTTCCTCAGCCACTAAATGGCTAGGTATAGCAGTAGACAGCCTGCATTCATCAAAATTCTCTTTTGGAATTGCTTGGGCCTAAAGGACATCCCCAAAAGACGGGAATTTCATCAAGCTCTTTTGGATGAATGCATAGACGTAGCTCTGCTGCAGGAGACATTGCTAAATCCTGGAGACCGCTTAGTTTTCCCGAATTACGATGTCATACGTGTTGACAGATTAACTGGACGCGGCGGCGGCTTGGCCGTGCTGGTGAAACGTGGTATTGATTATCATAGAAGCAGCAACGCTGAGATGCAAAGCATTGAAGCGGCTTCTGTTGTAATAAATATGGCTGGAGGTATCCCATTGAAAATCACATCGGTGTATGTCAGGTGTGGTTCCAGGCTGCGAGAGGCTGACCTTGAAGTTCTATTGGACTGCTCGGGTCCTCTTATCGCTGCTGGGGACTACAACTGCAAACATCGCGCATGGCACTCAAGGCTTAACTCTACTTGCGGTGTTCGCCTATACAATCATGTGATGCGAAATGGGTGCCTCATCCACAGCACTGAGGAGCCTACGCATCATCCTTTTAACCATTTGCAAGCACCTGATGTTATAGATTTCGCAATATCTAGAAATTGTAGATTCCGTGTTACTTCTAGGGTCATGTATGATATTTCAAGCGATCATCTGCCTGTCATCTTGGAGGTGGGGAATGAACATAACTTGGAGGAGCAAACTCCTTCAAGAAAACGCGTTGATTGGGAGCTATACAAGTCTCTCCTCAGAGAGTTTCCCAGTATCCCGATCATAATTGATGAGAATGGAATTGATGCCGCTCAAGCGGAGTGGACAAGTTTCGTTCAAAACGCTCTACAACGCGCAGCGGTGCATCCTGCGCAGCGCCCAGGTAGACCTTTCCTTCCAGCTGATATTCGACAAAAAATTTCGGATAAAAGATCTGCTATCAAGCAAGCAAAGAGGTCCTGTCATCCTGATGACATCCGTAGAGCGACGAATCTTGTCCATGAAGTGAGAAACGCACTCCACGAATTGCGCAACGAGCATTGGAACGAGTTTCTGATGGGAATGCTTGACGCAAGTGCTCCCCTATGGAAAGTCGCGAAAGCGCTCAGAAATGGCAAACGGGAAAAACTTCCCCATATTCATGGTCCTAGAGGCATGGCCTTTACGACTAGTGATAAGGTGGAGGTTTTTGCTGATGCTATGGAAAATCAGTTCTCACCCAATTATGATCTTGATAATGACCTCGATGAGGAGCGACAAATTGTAAGATCTGTCAGGAGGTACTTCAGGGCCAATGGTGGGGACGGTGACAATGCTTCTGTTGGTGGATCCTCTTTCGAAGATACTTCTTCGGAAGATTCCTCCACAGAAGCTCTGCATAGCACAACAGAGGAATTACCAATGATTCCTCACTGCACACCAGCAGAGCTTCTCGGCCATATTAAAGACCTCAAGGTACGGAAAGCACCTGGAGAGGATCAGATCACTAACAAGGCGTTGAAGCTACTCCCGCCAAAAGCCGTGACATATCTGGTGGCAATAATTAACGCTATGCTCAGGACTCAATACTTCCCCAAGGCTTGGAAGGTTGCTGAAGTCATTATGATCCCAAAGAAAGCGGGTTCGATATTTCCCCAGGATTATCGCCCCATTAGTTTGCTGTCAGCACCTTCAAAGCTCGCCGAGAAAGTGATTCTCCATCACCTTGACAATTTTTCGTCGGATCATAACGTGATTCCTGACGTCCAATTCGGATTTCGGTCTGAACATAGCACTGAGCTACAGGCAGTCAGACTGGTGGAGCGTATAACCGGGGGATTTACCGAAGACAAGAGCACTGGTGTCTTACTTCTAGATGTATCGAAAGCCTTTGACAAAGTATGGCATGAGGGCCTCCTCTATAAGTTAATCCAAAAGGGCTTTCCTTTTTGGCTCCTAAAACTGTTGAAATCCTTTCTAGAAGGAAGGAAATTTCGGATCAAAATTGACAATGTGTTGTCGACAATACGGCCTGTCAAGGCCGGTGTTCCTCAGGGTTCGGTCCTTGGACCAATACTTTACTCTTTTTTCATTCATGACGTCCCTAGTCCCAGCAACTGTGAAGTCTATCTCTATGCTGACGACACCGCACTAGTGGCCCAGTCATGGTCTAGCAACCTAGTCCATGACAGGCTGCAGACAGCGGTGGATGAAGTATTAGAGTGGGTGGATCGGTGGCTTATCAAAATCAACCATTCTAAAACGCAGGCTATCTACTGTACCAAAAAGCGTCGCGGCACCCCGCCAGAGGTCTCTATTAACGGTACTCTATTACGGTGGAGCTCTTCCGTCAAGTACCTTGGTGTCACCCTAGACAAGGGTATGACATGGCGAAACCATACTGAGATGTTAAAAACAAAATTCCAAATTACATTTCGACAGTTTTATCCCTTGCTATGTAGAACTTCAAAATTAAGTCTGGTTAACAAAATTCGGCTGTACAAAATTATTATTAGACCTGCAATTACTTACGCATGTGCGGCTTGGTGTTTCATAGCTAAGACGCACATGCGAGCTTTGCAGGTACTCCAAAGTAGGATCCTGAGAACTATTACAAATGCCCCTTGGTATGTTTCAAACGAGACCCTGCATAAAGATCTTGATATTCCTTACTTAAAGGACTATATCAAAACACAGGCGCAGCGGCGCTATGAACAAGCGGAATCGCATAGCAACCCTTTGCTGCGTGACTCAGTGGACTACACGGTCGAGCAAGTCCGCAAACATTCCAGGCCGCGGCTCGCACTGTGACCAAAATTAAGTCGTGGAATTTTAGATCATATAAATTCCCTTTTTGGCAATATCCGATCCCAACAAAATTGCGTTTAGAGCATCAAAATTAATTATCCTATTTATTCTAACGATGCCTATTTTAACAGTTGCACTTCTCTCTTTGCTCTTCTTCTTTCTTCCTCTCTTTCTTCCTCCCTTTCTTTTTTTTCTCTATAACATTGTCTGGTTTCTGGGTGACCAGGCCGACAGGATGACAAACTGACTGACGAACTATGACATAAAGGCAAAGGTCCTCCGGACCGCCTTGACAGTTAACGACGAGTAGTAGTAGTCATCGAATCATCTGGAATTTTCTAGACTGACAGATCGGCATTCTCGAATGTCATCTGGGTGTCTGGAATCTTCTAGATGGTTCGATGAAGTATATAAGGCACCACGAGTAGCGTGGCAGGAGTCAGTTGAGTTGAGATCTAGTTGAGATAAGGTTAAGAGATATTGTATTAAGTTCTGAAGTAAAACGGTGAAAGTTACGTCGAGTTTGATTCCCTGGGTGAAGAAAAAGAGGCCGTCGTGACAATATGTTTTTTATCGTCGAAGCATATTTCGTGTACACGTATCTCTTTTCCGAGATATTGTTGAATAACCAGGGAATTCCCCCAGTACTAACACCAGCAGTTTATGATTGATATTTTGTGTGCTAATTTTTTTTATTTACTTCCCACGCCGATAGGTGCATGGACTGTGATGACATTTGGGTAGCAATATGCTGTGGGGCCGTAGTAGGTAATGCTAATGCTGATAATATTGAAAATCGGTTCATGGGCGATGGAGTATTTAGCAAAAAACCAAAAATTTCAAATATTCCTCAATCTTCGTTTTTAGGTGTTTTAGGGGTTCTTGATTATTTTCTACTTTTTTTGGGTGGTTTGGGGGATGGAGGGCTGTAAAACTGGAAAATGTTTTGTATTCATAATAGGCTGTCCATTGACATGTGAAAGAAAGACCTAGCGGCATTACACACTTTTCTAGGTCCATCCGAACGTTGTCTTACCTGTCACAGAAACCAAAGGACTTTGTCTAACGTATACATACAGGGTGTCCAGTTAGTGTGTAATTCTTCGATATCTCGCAAGGCATACCTGATAGAAGAAAATATCAAATACAAAAGTTATTTGGTTACTTAAGACGCATATTCTAAAAATATTTTGAAATATACAGGGTGTTGCACAAAAGTAGGATAGTGACCGACTTGATTTTTTTATATGGAACTATAACTTTTTCTTAAATTTTTCTAGTTTCCATCATTGATCTCTATTTAACCCTAAAATATTTTTGAGATAGGTTGCGACGTTGCCAAGTTATAATTTATTTTCTATTAATTTCCGGATTTGCAAGGTCGCAAGTAATACGCCCAAATTGATATATTCCTTTAACTTTTCTCAATAATATTATACAGCAAGTTACTTGAATATTAACTGGATATTATTTTGGATGTTACCAGCATTTTTTATCTAGAGGGTGTTTTTGGCAGAATTTTAAAGTACGGCAACTTCAAGGTCATTTTACTTTGTTTTTTTAAATGTAACACCCTGTATGTTTTATTTTAAATCGAAATATCTACTAATACCCTATCTTGCCTTGTAATATTTTTTTTCGTGCTTGCGGCGTTGCCAAGTTATAAATTATTTTTCCAAATTTTTAAACAAATATCCCCGAATGTTTTAGGGTTAAATAGAGATCAATGATGGAAACTAGAAAAATTTAAGAAAAAGTTATAGTTCCATATAAAAAAATCAAGTCGGTCACTATCCTACTTTCCTGCAACACCCTGTATATTTCAAAATATTTTTAGAACATGCGTCTTAAGTAACCAAATAACTCTTGTATTTGACATTTTCTTCTATCAGGTATACTTTAAGAGATATCGAAGAATTACCCACTAACTGGACACCCTGTATAAGTATTGCTTTTGATTGATCTGTAATGTGGAAACTATTGAATTGATTCTCATGAAATTTTGACACAGTGTTCCTACCGTCGCGAGGACGGAAAACGATTATAGTTTTTAGAAATCGTGTTAGTGGCAGCGCAGTAATAATAGAAAAAGCTGTTGATACCTGCGTAATTTTTGTGTCTTGGTTGCGTAGTTATCCTCAATAACAAAAATATGTAAGAGATGGAGTAAAGTTGCTTGACTCAGTACTTCCATCACATTACCCCCTTGCAACCAAATCATCGTCTGTGTGTTGTGACGCTAGGTCTTTCTTCCACAGCCTATTATGAATTCAACTATTTTGTTAGTTTTACAACCCCCCACCCCCCAACCACCCAAATTTAACCCCCACCCAAAAAAAAGTAGAAAATGAACCGATAGAATGCCTAAAAACGAAGTTTGAAGAATATTTGAAACTTTTTGTTTTTTGTCCATGTGCCGATTTTCAAAATTATTGCAGAATTACCTACTACGACCCCACAGCATATCGCTACCCAAATTCCATCAGAATCTGTGGAGCGGTTACTCAGATTACGAGGGTAGAAAAACGCCAATACAGACCGACAGACAGACAGACAGACAGACAGCCAGACGACAGAAATAAATGACGTGGATTCTCGTTATGTCGAAATCATGAAATGCCTAAAAAGCGTATTATCTCAAAATCTAAAATGTTTGGTCTGAGAAGTAAAAGAAATCTTTGGTTAAGTGCTGTGCCTAATATTGAAATACACAAATTCATTAACGTCAGTTCTTGTTGATGTAGGACTCCGACATACCTCTGAAACAAGCTATTACTCGATTCCCTTTCACTCCGTTATTTAAAATGTTTAACGGGATGACGCTGGAAAGCAGAGGGTACAAGGGGGAAAGTAGTTTCTAGTGAAAATGTTGTCTCCCTTGACAAATGTGTTGACGTGGCATTTTTTCTTCAAATCGGTGGTTTTCAATAGTGGTGAAAAAATTTCAAATGAACATGCCCAGCAGTGTCATCCAAATACCTCATTCCTGCTTTTTTGGACCACTCTGCTACCATCCGCATGATGACTTAGGGCCGTATTCACAGTAATACTTAAAGTTCCCTTAAATAACTTAACTTAAGTGATACTTAAAGGACCTCAAGTTTGGCTTTACTTGTTTATCTATTTCCTAGACAATATCTACGATATGGCGGGACTCATTTGGCGACGATGTCATATTTGAAATATAAGTCAATTTGTTTATGTCTGTGCCTACGCGTTTTGATATTTTCTGATACCTCTTTTTGTTTTGTGCCAGTATTTCGTATTTCGTTCCGGACATTTTTCCGGATGTGACAGAAACTGACAACATCGTACTCCAAAATTAACCTACAAAATCGCCTTGACTGCAACGAAATGTCATGCTGACATGTCATGTTGACATTTCGCTACTTTAAGGGAGCTTTACGTAAGGGACCCTCAAGTATTAAGGGACCCTTAACCCTTAATAAATATCGACTATGAATACGACCCTTAGATAATTTGAAAAATAATTGCGACAAATACCTTCGAACGTAATAAGAGATTAAAAGACCTTTAACCATCCATTTATCATGAATTATTTATTTATCATGAACTGAATACAAATTATAACATATGACATTAGGGTAGAGAATAATGCAACGATAAACCTTTGATCGATCGAGAAGAAACCAGCTGCACTGAATTTTGGTTGAAGTTTCTGGAAGCTACAAGCCATGAAGTATATCTCATCCCTCAATGGAGATTTCTTCATTCCTATACTTGTTGCGTGCATCACATCTATAAGGTTCTTCGCAGCTTTTGCTACGCCATCGCCAGAAAATGATATGTCGATGATCATCATCTGAAAAGATTATTATGTAATTGTACACCGTGTTCAAAAAGTACCCGACCAAATAAATAACTATGGAAGTAGGGGTTGCACAAAAAATAGACAATAGTTAAGACAAAAGTCGTATCAAATTTTCCGGGCTATCTGATGGCGACCTTTATGGTGACCTTGACCTTGACATCGAGGTTAAATCAACGTCAAATCGATTTTCTTAAAAGGAAACCGCTATTTCTGATGCCGGGAATGCGATGCCCAAAAAATTCTCCGTCCAGGTATGAGCTTGGCCTTTTGAAAAAAATTGAGTCAAGTTGATTGACTCAGTACTTCCCACACATTACGGTGATATATACCAGTTTATATTATTTTCACATAGCATGAAGCTATAAATCATTACAACAATTTTTTCAGTTTTAAAACTCCCCAACTCCCAATTTTACCCCCATCCAAAAAAAAGGTACAAAATGATCAGGAACCCCTAAAACATCTAACAATGAGGTCTGAGCTGTTTTCATATTTTTGATTATTGCTACGCTGCCACTGACACGATTTCTAACAACCATACGCGTTTTCCATCCTCACCACGGTAATAAAAATGAAGTCAAGTTGATTGACTCAGTACTTCCCACACATTACTGTGATACCAGATTATTATTATCCCATAGCATGAAGCTTTATTCTGAGATCCCCTTGCAACCAAATCATCGCCAGCCCTCCCAATAAAATTGTCTTATGCCTTATGTCTTTCCTTTACAGGTCAATGGACGGCTTATTATCAATGCTACAGACTTTTCGGTTTTACAACCCCCACCCCCAACCACCCCAATTTCATCCCCACCCAAAAAAGGTAGAAGATGATCAGGAACCCCTAAAACATCTAAAAACGAAGTTTGAGCTGTTTTCATATCTTTAGTTTTTTGATTATTGCTACGCTGCCACCGACAAGATTTCTAACAACCATACGCATTTCCTCACCAGGGTGAGGAAATGGTTTTCCACACAACTGTGTCAAAATTTCATTAGAATCAATTTAATAGTTTCCACGTTACAAAATACAAAACTATCTAAAGCAATAAATACTGGTATGTATACAGAAAATTTTAAGTCCTAGTTTCGGTAATAGGCTAGACACTGTTCGGATGGACCTAAAAAGGTGATCTATGTCGCTAGGTCTTCTTTCACAGGTTACTGAACAGCCTTTTATGAAAACAACAAATTTTTCAGTTTTTCAATCCCCCACATACCCCACTTTCACCCCCACCCAAAAAACGCAGAAAATGATCAGGAACCTCTAAAACGCTTAAAAACGAAGTTTGAGCTGTTTTTATATTATTAGTTTTTTTATTATTTCTGCGCCGCCACTGGCACGATTTATAAAGACCATACGCATTTTGCATCCTCGCCACGGTGGTAATACTGTGTCAAAATTCCATTAAAATCAATTCAACCGTTTCCTCGTTACACAATATAGAACAATCTAAAGCAATACTCGTATGTTTACAACATAAAAAAACCTTTGGTTTCTGTAATAGGTAATGCAATGTACGGATGGACCTAAAAAAGTTATTTATGTCACTAGGTCTCTTTTCACAGGTCAGTAGACTGTATTATGGAAGCAACGAATTTTTCAATTTTACAACCCCCACCCCCCCAACCACCCCAATTTCACCCCCCCCCCCCCCCCCAAAAAAAAGTAGAAAATGATCAGGAACCCCTAAAACGCCTAAAAACGAAGTTTGAGCAATATTTTTTTTGTTTTATGCTAATTACTCCGCCGCCCATGCTCCGATTTTCAAAATTATAAGAACATTACCTACTACGACCCCACAGCATATCGCTACCCAAATTTCATCGCAATCCATGCAGCGGTTACTGATATTACGAGGGTAGAAAAACGCGAACAGACAACAGACAGACAGACCGGCAGATCGACAGACCTACAGACCGACAGACCGACAGACCGACAGACCGACAGACCGACAGACCGACAGACCGACAGACCGACAGACCGACAGACCGACAGACCGACAGACCGACAGACCGACAGACCGACAGACCGACAGACCGACAGACCGACAGACCGACAGACCGACAGACCGACAGACCGACAGACCGACAGACCGACAGACCGACAGACCGACAGACCGACAGACCGACAGACCGACAGACAGACCGACGGAAATGAGTGACGTGGATTTTCGTTATGTATACGTCATAAAACGCCCAAAAAGCGTATTATCTCAAAATCGAAAATTTTCGCGATCACAACAGTCCCCTCACCTATCGGTGTGGGAAGTGTCAAAATTCCATTAGAATCAATTTAATAGTTTCCACGTTACAAAATACAAACCAAACTAAAGTAATAAATACTCGTATGTACACATGCAAGTCTCTTAGTTTCGGTAATAGATATAGTCCGGGATCCCAGGCCCATTTTCACTACTTACTACTAACAAGCTAATTTTGCGTGAGCAGCTTCATTTTGATGAGACGCCCAACTTTTTCCTCTACAAAAATTCTCGATTGTGGTAGCTAACAGGGGTACCAGGGATGAAATATGTGAATTTGACGAGTGTCAAAAATTAATTACTAACAGTTAGTTCTTCAACTAAATCTTAAGAATGTGATCAACCTTATTAGAAAAAATGTTCGTCCTACAAAATCTATGGTTTGATCACATTGTCCCCCTCCATCCAACGTGTACCAATAACAAGGTCATACAAATTTATTACTAACAGCCTGAGTTTTTCACTATTGCTTCGTTAATATTTATACAATTCGACAGCAACATTGTCCTACAAATCACGTGGTATGTTATCCCGGTCCTACGACCAGAAGTTGTTAATACCACAAGATCATTTTTTTCATTACTAACTGTAGGACAAAATATCACATAATAGGTTACTGTGTTCTCTGACCAAACGAAATAATGTCCTACAAGAAAACAGGTATATATCATTAGTCCGACAAGAATTGTCATTTTTCTACTTGTACTATAAAATGTAATCTTTGCCGAAATCTATAATAAATAACTACTACTACTAAGCTAATTTTGCGTGAGTAGCTTCCTTTAGATGAGACGCTCAACTTTTTCCTTTACCAAAATTCTAGATTGTGGTAGCTAACAGTAGTAGCAGGGATAAAATATGTCAGTTTGACGAGCTTCAAAAATTAATTACTAACTGTTAGTTTTTTAATTAAATTTTAAGAATGTAATCAACATTATCAGAAAAAATATTTGTCCTACAAAATCTATGGTTTGATCACATTGTCCCCCTCCATCCAACATGTACGAATAACAAGGTCATACAAATTTATTACTAACAGCCTGATTTGTTACTATTGCTTCGTTGATATTTATAAGATTTGTCAGCGACATTGTCCTATAAATCACGTGGTATGTTATCCCGGTCCTACGCTTAGAAGTTGTCAATACCACATTTTTTCATTACTAACTTTAAGACAAAATATCACATAATAAGTTAACTGTGTTCTCTGTCCAAAGGAAATAATGTGATTTGAACTGTTCCTCGAGCCTATTAGTTTCTAAGAAAAAACTTCCTTAAGGAATTTTACTATATGGATGACTTCCTGCAACAATAATTTCAACTTGTTTGTTATATGTATATGCATATTGTATGTTATTTTGGGTATATATATGTTTGTTATATATTTAATGTATTGATTGTACTGTAAATTGTGCATACTATTTTTGCTTCATGTCTGACCTTTTACACAAAATGTTCTATACATTCTTCCGGAAACAAACGTATCTATCTATCTAAATAATGCTGCTCTGCTCACATGTTGGAAAAAAGCTGCTCAAGCAAATCTTTGCATGGACACCCTTATGGTCAACACCAACGTGGAATACATGATACACAATGCTCTGCAGTTCGTAATAAGGATCATTTCAGAGCGTAGGACCCGGATAACATACCAATCAATTTGTGGGACAATGTGGCTGTTAAATTATTCAAGTATTTACTAGTTAGTATAATCATTCTTTATGACCTCCTGATTGATACGTGCTGAATTTTGTTAAGACAAATATTTGTTTTATAATATTGATTACTTCCTTAAGATTTGATTTAAAGGACCCACCGTTAATAATTTATTTTTGAGACTCGTTAAATAGATATACTTTATCCCTGCTACCCCTGTTAGCTACCACAAACGAGAATTTTCGTATAGAAAATTGTTGGACGTCTCATCGCAACGAAGCTATCCACGAACATTAGACTTGATAGTAATTATTTTTACACCCGGGATTTGTACTACAACTTCTGAGCGTAGGACCAGGATAACATACCACGTGATTTGTAGGACAATGTTGCTATCAAATTGTATAAATATTAATGAAGCAATAGTGAAAAAATCAGGCTGTTAGTAATAAATTTGTATGACCTTGTAATTGGTACATGTTGGATGAAGGGGGACAATGTGTTCAAACCATAGATTTTGTAGGACAAACATTTTTTCTAATAAGGTTGATCACATTCTTAAGATTTAGTTGAAAAACTAACTGTTAGTAATTAATTTTTGACACTCGTCAAATTCACATATTTCGTCCCTGCTACCCCTGTTAGCTACCACAATCGAGAATTTTTGTAGAGGAAAAAGTTGGGCGTCTCATCGCAACGAAGCTATCCACGAACATTAGACTTGATACTAATTATTTTTACACCCGGGATTTGTACTACAACTTCTGAGCGTAGGACCAGGATAACATACCACGTGATTTGTAGGACAATGTTACTGTCAAATTGTATAAATATTAACGAAGCGATAGTGAACAAATCAGGCTGTTAGTAATAAATTTGTATAACCTTGTTATTGGTACATGTTGGATGGAGGGGGACAATGTGTTCAAACCATAGATTTTGTAGGACAAACATTTTTTCTAATAAGGTTGATCACATTCTTAAGATTTAGTTGAAAAACTAACTGTTAGTAATTAATTTTTGACACTCGTCAAATTCACATATTTTGTCCCTGCTACCCCTGTTAGCTACCACAATCGAGAATTTTTGTAGAGGAAAAAGTTGGGCGTCTCATCAAAATGAAGCTGCTCACGCAAAATTAGCTTGTTAGTAGTAAGTAGTGAAAATGGGCCTGGGATCCCGGACTAATAGGCAATGTTCGGATGGACCTAAAAAGGTGATTCATGTCGCTAGATCTTCCTTCCACTTGTTAGTGGAGAGCCTATTATGAATACAACAAATTTTTCAGTTTTTCGACCCCCTACCGCCAAACCACGCCAATTTCACCCCCACCCAAAAAAACGTAGACAATATTTTTAGTTTTTTTTATTATTTCTGCACCGCCACTGGCACGACTTATAAGAACCATACGCATTTTCTATCCTCGCCATGGTAGTGATACGGTCTCAAAATTTAATTAGAATTAATTCAACAGTTTCCTCGTTACACAATACAGAACGATCTGAAGCAATACTTCTATGCTTACAACAAAACAAATTCCTATAGTATCTGCAATAGGCAAGGCAATTTTCGGATCGACCTAAAAACGTTATTTGTGTCGCTAGGCTTTCCTTCACAGGTCAGTCGACCCCCCACCCCCCAACCACCCCAAATTTCACCGCACCCAAAAAAGTAGAAAATGATCAGGAACACCTAAAACGCCTAGAAACGAAGTTTGAGGAGTATTTGACATTTTTTGTTCTTTACTAATTACTCCGCCGGCCATTCACCAATTTTCAAAATTATAGCAGCATTACCTACTAAAACCACACAGCATATTGTTGCACAAATTTCATCACAATCCGTGCAGTAGTTACTGAGATTACGAGGACAGAAAAACGCGTACAGAAAGACAGACCGACGGAAATGAGTGACGTGGATTTTCGTTATGTAGACATCACAAAACGCCCAAAAAACATATTATCTCAAAATAGAAAATTTTCGCGATCACAATATTCCCCTCACCTATCGGTGAGGGAAGTAATAATGACCTTGGATGGTTACGTTAAGGTCTCGACCATTTTTTTGTGCACCTCTACTTCCTAATATATCCTGCTGGTCATACTTTGACCTTGACTTAATGATTCAAGGTCAAATTCTTCAAAAGGTCGAGCTCAAGTCTGTTCGTAGAATTTTCCAGGCATTTCATTACCAGCATCAAAAGTAGGCGTTTCCATAGCTTCTATTTCTTTTTGATTTTATACGTAAACTTATTTTTAGCATGAAATCATAAGAATTTGTTTGACGCAAAAAAACGGACAAAAAAGAAAACTATGTGGGGTTTTAACATAGGTTTTGAAGGGTATTTGATACACTCTTTCGAAAACAAATAATGTATTTTTTGTCCTTCTTTCTTTCGAAAATATTACGCTTCACAAAAGTCGTTACTTATTTATCTCTCGAAATTGGGAAACAGTTGGTTTTGATATGAAATATAGGCACACTAAATTAAATGATGACCTCATTAATGTATGAAAAGCTGTGGGTGCTATTTGAAAAAAAAAGTTGTACGTGTCAGAAGGTATCTAAATGAAGCTGACCCACGTTGGATTGGTAGATAAGGACCAATGTTATGGTCACAACGGTCACCCGGCTTGACGCCGTTGGATTTTTATTTATGAGGTCACATGAAGCAACAAGTTTATGCGGTGTCCATCGACAGCCGTGAGCAACTGATCGATCGGATTATGATGGTTGCTGAACAAATCAGGACTGATCAGAGGCAATTACGTCGAGTAAGCCAGAGTACTAGTTTCAGAAGTCGAGCGTGCCTAAATGAAAATGGCGGACATTTTGAAAATTTAATTAGTTAATTTAAATACTAAATAATCACATATTTTCATGTAAATTACATTTAAGTAATTATCTATACCGAAGACCAATAAAGGCAATGTGCATACCAAATTCTCGTTTATTTCAAAATTAGTCGTAATAAAAAAAGCCTATTCTGTCAACGATTTTAGTGCTACATAAACAAATTGCGTGTCGTTAGACAGGAAACATCCTGTTAAACATTAAACTGTCTCTATACATAGGCACTAATAAGGCTTTTTTTCAAATTATTTGAAATAAACCGATACAAGTGCATTACAATTTTTTTCTGTTTGGTGAATTTTTTTGGCCTTATAAATTATCGGATATTGTTCTTTAGCCTTAGTTGATATACCCAGTTATTCTCCTATAAAAGTCGTGAATTGCTCGATAAATAATCAAGATATGGCGTTACAACTGCATGAACACATGGCGATGTGATACACAATACAAGTAGGCCTATTCTGCCAAAAATTTTAGTGCTACATACACGAATTGCATGTGTTTGGACAGGAAACATTCTGCGAAACATCAAACTGTCTTAATAAATAGGCACTAATACGGTTTTTTTTTCAAATCATTTGCAAGTAACCAAAACTAATGCATTACAAAAAAAATCAGTTGGGAGAACTTTTTTAGCCTTAGAAATTGTCAGATATTGTTTTTTTGCCTTAGTTGATATGCGCAGTCATTCCCCTATAAAATGAGTCCAAAACGTCGTGAATCGGTAGATAGATAATCAAGCTATGGCGTTACAATTGCGCGAATCCATGGAGTCGTGATACCGAAATTGAAAATATTGTCACGACGGCCTCTTTTCCTTCACCCAGGGAATCAAACTCGACGTAACTTTCACCGTTTTACTTCACAACTCGATACAATATCTCTTAACCTTATCTCAACTAGAACTCAACTCAACTGAACTACTGCCACGCTACTCGTGGCGCCTTATATACTTCATCGAACCATCTAGAAGATTCGAGACATCCAGATGACATTCGAGAATGCCGATCAGACAGTCCAGAAAATTCCAGATGATTCGATGACGTTTACACATCAAAAAAATCTAACCTAACATCAACAAACATCAATAAGCAACGCTATATATACAGGATGTTACAATATAATAAAAAATTAATCAAAAGGTTGATCCCTTTTTTTGCATTTTTTCTTGATAACTTCAATTGTATCTTCATACCTCAAAGTTTGTCGACATTATGGAGGAACATATTGTATAAAATCAAAGATACTACAACATAAACAAATATTATATTCCTAGAAATAAATTCTCATAAATACATTAATACTGGGTGTTCTGTTTTCTACGTCACTAGGTATACAGGGTTATTCACGTTATTCGACACGGAGCATTATGGCTAAAGTATTTGATAAAAAAGAAAATAATAACTTCGGATGGATAGAGACCCATAAAGGCTACATTTTAAAAATATTTTCATGTTATACAGGGTGTCCCAAAAACACGAAATGTATCAAAGTTATGTTTTTTTAAACGGAACACCCCGTATATTATTGCAAATTTAGATTCCTTGGTGAATTTTAGTGTGACTTTATGTATCATACATGGGACTTAAAGCGAACCGTTTAGGTGTAAATCACCATTTTCGGTATAAGTAGATATCAGGAAAAAGGTGAATATCGCAGAGATTTTGAAATTTGGAAGGCTGTAACTCTGCCGTATTACTAAGCATAAAATGCGTCATCTTTGACGAGACTGTCAAAATTAAATTACGTTTATGCTTGGAGAAATCGGTCGATTAATTATGGAAACTTCGATCAGCGATAACTTGAATTTTTCAAATAGGAATGCCTAATTTTTTGTATATGGTTAAACGTAGAACTTGATAACCTTTCTAATGATATAAGTTTGTAAATATCAATCTCTGGCAGTTTTCGTTTAATTTTAAATTTTCGAACAAATCGGCGTTTTTCAATTTTCTTACCTATAAGCAACGGCCATGAAATATAAACAAAAACCTATTCAGGTAGAAGAAAACAACTAACTTAACAGAAAAATACACACGAACTAGAGATTATAAAAATTACTCACAACAAACAAAGTCTACTCAGAAGCAACGGCGGTAACATATCTCTGGTTAAAGAGAAGCTGGAGTATGGCAGAAATGGATTTTTTCACGGCCTACTAGCTACTGTAATGTACTAGAGATTGGCAATTTCCAAAACCATTAAAAATTTTGAAATGAAACGAAAACTTCTAGACAATGTTGTAGGCAATTCTGTCAAAACTCAAGTCAAAAGTACCTCTGACTGGAGTTCTGAAAATTCTTCAGTACCTATTAGCAAGATCGCAGAAAATAAGGAATGATTTAAAATTTGTTCAAATTATAAAACATAACTTAAATGGCAGAAAATTTAAATCTGATTTGTCAGTATTGATAATAGATATTGAAAAATAGAAGGGCTCCATTCAGAGGTGTCGACTTCGACGCAAATTACTACTTTTTTACACTATTACATATGATTGATAATTGCGTGCTGGAGCAACAGTCGCTGGTTGTTTTTGTTTCATATCAGGGTTTTTAACTGTCTTGGAAATTTTTAACCTCTAGTAAAATGCGGCCAGTAGACTGTAAAAATATCTATTACTGCTATACTCCAGCTTCTGTTTGACCTTAGATTGACCTTAGAGATGTCACCGCCGTTGTTTCTGGTTAGACTTTGTTTGTTGTGAGTAATTTTTATAATCTTGTCCCTTTAGTCTAGTTCGTGTGTATTTTTCTGCTAATTTAGTTGTTTTCTTCTACCTGAACAGATTTTTGTTTATATTTCATGGCCTGCTACGTTGCTTATAGGTAGGAAAATTGAAAAACGCCGATTTGTTTGAAAATTTAAAATTAAATGAAAACTACCAGAGATTGATATTTACAACCTTATATCATTAGAAAGGTTATCAAATTCTACGTTTAACCGTATAAAAAAAATTAGGCATTCCCATTTGAAAAAATCAAGTTAGCGCTGATCGAAGTTTCCTTAATTATTCGACCGATTTCTCCAAGCATAAACGTAACTTAAATTTGACAGTCTCGTCAAAGCTGACGCATTTTATGCTTAGTAATGCGGCAAAGTCGCAGCCTTCCAAATTTTATAATCTCTGCGATATTAAATTTTTTCCTGATATCTACTTATACCGAAAATGGTGATTTACACCTAAACGGTTTGCTTTGAGTCCCATGTATGATACATAAAGTCCAGTAGAATTCACCACCAAGGAATCTGAATATGCAATAATATATGGGGTGTTCTGTTTAAAAAAACACAACTTTGATACATTTCGTGTTTTTGGGACACCCTGTATAACATGAAAATATTTTTAAAATTTAGCCTTTACGGGTCTCTATCCATCCGAAATTATTAGTTTCTTTTTTATCAAATACTTTAGCCATAATGCTCCGTGTCGAAAAACGTGAATAACCCTGGATAAATACCGCAATTATATCTTTCCTTCTTCCATATATCCAAGGGCCGGTTGTACAAATGCGGGTTTAGCACGAGCTTTGTTAAGCCTAAGCTTAGCTAACCTCAGGCTTAAATTCGACACCCGTTGTACAATCGTCGGCTTAGTTAAACCTGGTTGATTATGAAATTCACTACAGTTGGCATCAATGAAGCAATAGGTGTGTTTTTACAGAGAATCACAAACCAGTCAGAGCCAATCAGTATTCGCCATTGCAGTTGTCAAACTATTTCTGACTAGTACTGGCCCACAGAGTTAACATCTCTAGAGGGAGCCTAATTTGAATATTGGCCAGCCAACATCTATAGCGCTATTGCCACTCTTCTTTGTCCACTTCCAGTTTCATCAAAATCCGGCAGTTTCCGCAGTTTGAAGACAAAGTATTTAACTAGGTATTTAACTATATATTCCAATATACTTGCAACTGATTTACGTGAAGATAATTTGTACTGATTTAATGAAGTCTCAAAAATGGTAAATTTCATAGCGGAATGTCGCAATCACTTCTAATATGTCGTAAATCTGGCAACCTACAATCGGCGTGCCCTTAAGCTGTCATGTGGCTGTCATTGTAGTTGTGGTTATTGCGTGTGTCGAGATTTTTGTGATTTTAGTGTATATTTGACTGATTTTGTGACCATTTGTGGTGTGAATTGAATTATTTATGAACAATATTGTCATAATTGCATGATGAGACAACACAAAAAGTGCATAGCTTGCTGTAATAGCGACGAATCGGTGAACACTTCTTATCATAGGTGAGTGTAGGTTTTGTTCTAGTTTTCAGTAGTGTAATATATGGGGATAACTGGGAACAAAAGTAACTTCACTCCAGTTTGAGGAATAATAATGGTTGTTTAATGTATGTTTTGTGCACGCATTACATTCATGTCAATCAACATGAATTTTCCAAATTCTATTTTTTAAACTACGAGGGTCGGTCAAAAAGTAATGCCTCCCATTTTTTTTCTACTTAAAAAAATTAAGTTAAGTGAAAAATTTGAATTTGGCGCCATTCCTCAAACCTTCTTCTGCAATCCACTGCAGTAGTAACCTTCTGTGTCAACAGGTGGCAGCACAGCAGAAGTTTGTAAGATGGCCGACATCGATGTTCGTTTGAGACAGCGTTGTGTGATTGAATTCTTGAATGCAGAAGGTGAAACGCCCATACGCATTCATGAAAGACTGAAGAAGGTGTATGGTGTTGTGACAGTGGATGTCAGCACTGTTAGACGATGGGTTCGTCGTTGTAAGGAAGCTGAAGGGCAAACACCGTTGGCTGACGAAAAGCGGAGCGGCAGGCCGGTGACTGCAGTGACTCCACACAACATTCAGCAAGTTGATGACATCATTCGTGTTGACCGTCGGGTGACTGCAGATGAAGTGTGTCGCATTATTTCTCTTAGTAAAGGCAGTGTGATCACGATTATTAAACAATTGGGGTACTCAAAAGTTTGTGCACGGTGGGTTCCAAGAATGTTAACCGATCAGAATAAAGAGGCAAGGAAAACAATAGCCTCCCAACACTTGCAGCGCTTCCGTTTGGAGGGAGATGAGTTTCTGAAAAAAATTGTGACCGGGGATGAAACATGGGTGCATTTTTTTGAACCCGAATCAAAGAGGCAGTCAATGGAGTGGCGTCACACGAGCTCGCCGAGGAAGAAAAAATTCAAAACTGTGCGATCGGCAGGGAAAGTTATGGCAACAGTTTTCTGGGATACAGAGGGTGTGATTCTGGTTGATTTTTTAGAGCAGGGATGCACAATAAATTCTGTTCAATACGTCACAACCCTCAAAAAACTTAAAGCACGTCTTCAGCGAGTTCGCCCAACAAAATCAATGGCAGATGTTCTCCTTTTGCATGACAATGCAAGACCACACACCAGTCGTTACACCTCTGATGAGATTGTCACAATTGGATGGGAAGTTTTGCCTCATCCCCCATACAGCCCTGACCTGGCACCATCAGACTTCCATCTGTTCGGGCCACTAAAAGAAGCTCATCGTGGGATTCATTTTGAAGATGAGGAGGCCGTCAAAACTTCCGTGCGTCAATGGCTTAGGAAGCAGAGCTGTGATTTTTACCGTGCTGGGATACATGCACTTGTTCAAAGATGGACCAAAACTGTAGAGATGGACGGAGATTACATTGAAAAATGACAAAATGATCCTCAATGTTGTGGTTTTCAATCTATGTAATTGCATTTAAATTACCTGACAATTAAACGTAGAAAAAAAATAGGAGGCATTACTTTTTGACTGACCCTCGTATTTGAGGACGTGAAATGCAAAAACGTATGCCACATTTACTTACAGAAAATCTATATATGAGAATTTTATAGAACTGGATATTACCTAATGCAATTATTATATTTTATTGCTGAAGTAAAAACACGATGCAGCCATTCCAACAGGCTACCTTTCAGAACACTGTTAGATATGTTTTGAAAAACACTTTATGGTTATAATAAATTATCAACTTTTACAATGAAATTATAATAAGAGTAACTCTCTAAGTATAGCTAAATACTAATACAACTTATTGGTATCAGTTTGTAACATCACAGTAATAATTGAATCTATTAATGAACATCCAATTTTAATATAAAGTCGCACGCTACTGGTAATGCCCTCAGGCTGTCAAAATTTCCGTTACATGTTGGCTGGTCAGCGACCCGTGCATTTTGTTGTTTACACTCCCTCTATAGATGTTAACTCTGTGTACTGGCCCATCAAATTGACGCTGACTAGTTTGTGATTGCTGTAAAAACAGACCTTATACGTACTGACATAATGACCTGAAAAATTACCTTTTTTGGTTAGGCACTTATCATAGTTTGTGTCAAATTTTGGCAAGGACCGTTTTTGTCTCTGTTCTTTCATTCCATTGAGGTAGAATCCCAAAGCGACGCTATTAGGTTCAATTTCGCATAACAAAAACGGTAGCAGGAGGCGTGGCTAAGTGTGGTACCAATATGGACGCCTCGCCAGAGCCGGATTACTTTCTTATGTAAATAATTTTGAAAATTCATAAATTCATTACAATGATGATTTAAATACGAAGTATTGGGTTGATTTTTCAATCTAATGCAAAATTAATACTTAAGTATATGAAAAAAACAGGCTTTGTAGAGACGACATTCATCATCAATTGAATAATACAACTGTATTATTGCTGCGATACGTTACACTTTATTGAGATAAAAATTACAAATGCTGTCCTGTACATTGTTATTTTTTTTCATACATACCTATGAAATGTAATTCCTGTCGATTTATTCTTATCCATGCCATCTCTGCTAGAGCAACTACGATAAGCACATGAAACCATTATTTCCTTTATGAGTTCACTAGAATATTACTTAAAAATAACTAAAAATCTCGGTAAAAACACTTAAAAAAAGCAAACACGAAATTGTCAAAGAAACGTCAGTTGTTTGACATAAGTGTCGAATCAATATGGCCAACTTGCACCTGCTTTCAGCCACGTTATCGCGCCTCCATGGGATTCTACCTCGATGTTTCATTCACTCTCTTTGTTAAATTAGACACAAATCTTCCAAAAAATTTGACCTAATAAAGTGACAAGCTATTTGAAGGTTCATCATTGACAAATAATGTCATTTTTATAACGTGGCTGAAGTTAGCTTCAGATTCAGGTTCGAAAATCGCGAGATTACAGTCGACCAGTTCAGTAGCAAAAGCAAATGAAAAATACCTCTAAATTCCAAATGATCGAAAATATGTATAATAGATTACAGTACAAACTTATTATACAAGGTGATTCCGGCCCCATGGGACAGGTTGATAATAGGAAAATTCGTATAAAGTACATAAATCAAAATTTGTACCACCAACAAACTTTTACAATACTTTTACAATTTATGCGCACCTAGGAGAGTTACATAGCTGTGATATAGATTTGCAAAAATTCAGAGGCCTACAGGGTGAATCTGACCGCCCAAGACATAGGCACCCGAAACTAACGTAAGTATACAAGCCAAACGGAAATTTGTACCACCAACAAACTTCTACAATTTATAGGCACTTAGGATAGTTACATAGCTGTGATATATATTTGCAAAAATTCAGAGGCCTACAGGGTGATTCTGGCCGCCCAGGAGATAGGCACCTGAAACTAAGATAATTCGTACAAGCCAAACGGAAATTTGTACACCAACAAACTTCTACAGTTTATAGGCACTTAGGAGAGTTACATAGCTGTGATATAGATTTGCAAAAATTCAGAGGCCTACAGGGTGATTCTGGCCGCCCAAGAGATAGACACCTGACACTAAAATAAGTCGTACAAGCGAAACGGAAATTTGTACCACCAACAAACTTCTACTATTTATGGGCACCTAGGAGAGCTACACAGCTATTGTATAGATTTGCAAAAATTCAGAGGCCTACAGGGTGATTCTGGCCGCTCAAGAGAAAGGCACCTGAAACTAACATAAGTCGTACAAACCAAATGGAAATTTGTACTACCAACAAACTTCTACAATTTCTGGGCACCTAGGAGAGCTACACAGCTGTGGTATAGGTTTGCAAAAATTCAGAGGCCTACAGGGTGATTCTGGCCGCCCAAGAGATAGGCACCTGAAACTAAGATAAGTCGTACAGGCCAAACGGAAATCATTCGGACCGTGCCGAGGGGTGAATGGCTCTGCGACAGTGAGTCTCGAACGGTGGACTCTGGATACCTGACGTCCTCCAGTTTTATGTAGTCCTTCTACGGTATGCAGGCTCTGCTGTAGTCGATTTTTGCTTCCTAGCAGACTCGTGGGACCAGAATGAAACCTTCTGAAGAACACACTACGGAGGTGTCTGCTCTCCCAAAAGCAGGCAGTGATGGGAGACCACTTAAAAATATCCCGACAAGTCAGGTGACGGAGGGTAATATCCCCCGGTTCCTGATTGTCAAGAGAGTAGGAGACGGAAGTGACGAAGGCTTTAGAAAAGTCAGCCCATTTTACGTGTCCAAAGCAATTTATGGACTGATTGGTAAAGTATCGCGCGTTAACGAGGTAAAAGATGGACTGTTAATTGAAACAGTATCAAAAAACCAAGCAAAAAGGCTCTTGCAAATAAAAAAATTAGGAGAAATTAGCGTCGAAGTGACTCCGCACCCATCACTAAACAACTCGAAAGGTCTAGTTTACTGCACTGGTTTACTTAAGTGCACAATAGAAGAAATAAAGTAAGACCTTAAAAATCAGGGCGTGATTGACGTCCGCCGACTTAAGACAAGAAAGAATGGTACTCTCGTTGATACTGCGAACCATGTATTTACACTTAACCAACCAATCTTACCAAAAGATATAGATATTGCACATTAAAATAAGGTTAAAGTAAGACCGTATATACCTCCTCCGGTGAGATGTTTCAAGTGTCAAGCTTTTGGGCACGTAGCTCAAAGCTGCAAAAATGAACCTCTATGCGCCTGTGGAAGGGCTCCTCATAGTGAAACAGAATGTGGGGAACCAAAAAAATGTGTGAATTGTGGAGCTGACCACTCCTCTGGATATAGAGGATGTCCCAAATACAAAGAGGAAGAGGCCGTCCAACGTATAAAGGTAACAGAGGGAATATCGTTTGCTGAGGCTAGAAGGAAAATTCAAATAACAACCCCCAGGCCTAACACATCTTATGCTCAGGTACCTTCTCAGCCACCAGTCCTGCACAAACAACTTATAGATGCAGTTATCCCACAAATAATAGACGCACTGAGAAAGACCATAACGGACACCATTAGTGAATTTACAGAGCCTGAAAAACCATCTACTAGCTTTGTAGCGAGAACCCGAACAGATTCGATGTCCACCAACGTATCGGTGGCATCAGACCAAAAGAAACGACTAAGAAATCGGGACGAAACGACATCTGGTGAAGAAAGTTCATCCAAAGATAACAATCCCTCTGCAAAGAAGAAAAAAGGTTGGCCAAAGGGACAACCTAGGAAAGAGAACCTGTGATATTCATCTGTGATAGTATAGTAGTTACTATATTTTATAGAACCTGTAAAACCCATCTGTGATAAAATAGTATTTATATACTTCTTTTATTCATGTTTTTGCTTATATTCTATCTTGTTAATATTTGTGTACATCTCTATATTAGTAGGTTATTCGCACACGGATCGCAATTCCACCCAATCATTATTTATTTTATCTTTTAGCTATATCTACGCGCATGGATAATTTGGAAAATATAATTCAGTGGAACGTGAATGGAATTAAACATCAGTATTGCGAATTAAAAGGACTCTTACTTGAAAAACGCCCTTTTTCCGTATGTGTTCAAGAATCGCATCTAAAACCTACAGACAGTTTTTCTTTACGGGGATATAACAGCTTTAGGAAGGATGGTCCGGAAGGTCTGAGAGCACATGGTGGAGTGCAAACATTCGTTCGAGACAATATTCCAGTTACTAACTTAAACATCAATACAAATCTGCAGGCGATAGCTGTTAAGATAGCATGTCCTATACCAGTAACTATATGCAATATATACTTACCTGACCAAAGTTGGACCCATAGCGATTTAGTAAGCCTGATTACTCAGTTGCCATCGCCCTTTTTAATAGTAGGCGATTTCAATGCTCATAACCCTATATGGGGTTCTGGGGTTCAATTTTTTCACTTACCTTATCTCCCGATCGAACAATTTTTCTGCTATAGACTTGGCTATATCATCTCCTAATATAGCTCACATTCTCCGTTGGGAAGCACTACAAAACATTCAGTCGTCTGATCACTTCCCTTTGCAGATTAAGTGTGCTGGAAGCTTTCTATCTTATGACCGACCTAAACGATGGCTGATGGATAAAGCTAACTGGAACCTATATAAAGACAAAACATCTGAATATATCAATCCAGACCTTCTCGAACAGGATGTAAACTCCCTTGTTGCAAATGTCTCACAGAATATCTTAAGAGCAGCTGCAGACTCTGTTCCAATATCATCGGGCAGGGCTGGTAAAAAGCAAGTGCAAGAGACAGAAAAACAAAATTCAACCAATTTAAGCGTAGACCCACCCAAGAAAACCTTATTGAGTTCAAAAGGTCTCGTGCCAAAGCAAGGCAAGTTACATTAAAAGCAAAAACTGAATCCTTTAGGAGATACATTTCCACCATAGACAGAGACACCCCAGTTACAGACGTCTGGCACAAAATACGTGCTATCTCTGGAAAAAAGCTTCCAAACCACAAAGAAGTTCTCTGCTTGGATGGTAGAATCATAACAGATTCTCGTGAAATAGCAGAAATATTCGCAGAGCAATATGAATCAATCAGCTCTTCCAGCAGCTATTCCGATGAATTCCTCAACATAAAAAATTCAGAAAATGTCCCTCTAGCGTTCTCGGATACATCTTGTCATGTGTACAATAAGCAATTTAGTATGGATGAATTTGAGTTTTCCCTAAACAAGCTGAAATCCTCAGCTCCAGGCATCGACAACATTCCATATGACTTTATAAAACAACTGACCCCCGATAATAAAACTTTATTATTGGAAATTTATAATAAGATATGGAATATTGGAGTCTACCCAGAGGCATGGAAGGAGGCAATTATAATTCCCATTCCTAAAGCCAGCACCAATCGTACTTCCCCTACTAATTACAGACCCATCTCACTCACCTGCTGTATGGGTAAGCATTTAGAAAAAATGGTCGCATATAGACTGTCATGGTACCTGGAGGCTAATAACTATATCTGTATCTCACAATCAGGATTTCGTAATAACAGATCTACTCTAGACCAACTAGCATTGTTAGAACGTGCGATACAAAACAACTTTGCCAAGAGAAACCATCTGATAGCATTGTTTTTTGACCTAGAGAAAGCTTTCGATGTTACATAGAGATATAACGTACTGAGAACTCTACTTCAATGGGACATAAAAGGAAACATGTTGAAATTCATCCATAGTTTTCTTAATAATAGGAGCTTTAGGGTTAGACAAGGCAACACTCTTTCAGGAAGACACATACTAGAAAACGGTATACCGCAAGGTTCTACTATGAGTGTAATATTATTCGCAATTGCGGTAAATAGCTTATTGGATACGGTCAAGCCTCAAGTTGGTAAAGGATTGTATGTGGACGATATGATAATATTTCATTCCTCCCCATCAATCGTGGATACAAGAAACTTTACAGGAGGCTATTGATACAATAACTGACGAAGCCCATAAAATAGGATACCGTTTTTCCACTTCTAAAACCTGTTGCGTGCACTTCTGCCGCCTTAGGAAGGAACATCACGACCCAGTACTGACTCTGAATAATGTCCCACTCCAATTCCATGATACCGTCAAAGTTCTAGGTCTTACCTTTGTCAAAAAGCTATATTGGAAGCAACACGTTGAACAACTTGTACTGAAATGCAAAAGAGCTTTAAACCCTATGCGCGTACTCTCAAGTATTAATCCGCTATTATAAAGCAGCAATACTATCGAAGATGGACTATGGGAGTTCTATATACGGCGCTGCAAGACCATCACATCTCAAGGCACTAGACTCAGTACAATGCACCGCTCTAAGGTTGGCCTTAGGAGCATATCGTACTAGTCCATATGAATCTCTGTGTGCTGAAGCAAATGTTGCCCCTCTTAAAGTCAGAAGACAACAGCTACTGCTCAATTATGGACTAAAAGTCTGGACACAGCCAAATCATCCCAATTACCGGTTCATGTTTGACAGCAACGAACAAAACGTCTATAACTCCAGACCAACCATAACCAGACCCATACATGTAAGATTAAAGGAAACAATGGATAATTTGGAAATTACACTGCCTCCAACATACGTTGTGGGACCTTGTGAAACTCCTCCATGGGATAACTGGAAACCTCCTTCTTTACTGCTCTGTAACACAAACAAGGCTGAAACGAACCCATTAGTTGTCAGAAACGAGTTCACGAGATACTTAGATGCCCACCCAGAATATGAAGCCATCTACACCGATGGTTCCAAAACCGAAAGCGGCACAGGTTGTGCTCTTGTCTGCAACACCATACCATACACCTGGACTTTACCGAACCAGTCGAGTGTATACTCAGCAGAACTGTACGCCATATGGCAGGCCCTCCCGTACAGCTATTTTTCTACTAAACAAAAGTTCATTATATTCACAGACTCCCTTAGTTC
Source organism: Callosobruchus maculatus (assembly GCA_951848785.1). Taxonomy (NCBI): domain Eukaryota; kingdom Metazoa; phylum Arthropoda; class Insecta; order Coleoptera; family Chrysomelidae; genus Callosobruchus; species Callosobruchus maculatus. The sequence goes on along the minus strand of CATOUR010000026.1, from coordinate 12,438,751 downwards.
TATTTAAGCTATAGATTGCCTTTATACAAATGACCCGCAAGTACAAAGGATTCAAGCCCTTGTCACACATTTACGAAGAGAGGATAAAATTATAATATTAACTTGGATTCCTAGCCGCACTGGAATCAAAGGCAACGAGATAGCAGACTCGGCTGCAAAATCCGCTACAGATAATTATGTGTCTTTGAATATACCAACCCGCCCTGACGACCTAAAAGCATATTTTAAACAAATATTACGAAACAGGTGGCAGGAGCAATGGAACTGTAGTAACGCAGCGTTAAAAGCTGTTAAACCTTTATTGAGCTCGACGATATTACCGAAAAATGTTCACAGGCGCCAACAAAGTATTTTAACTCGACTCCGTATCGGCCATACCAAACTAACACACTCCTACATACTTGCAAGGATAGACCCGCTGTCACGTATGCGACACTAGGCTTACTGTACGTCACGTTCTTATAGAGTGCCCTTGCTATGAAGGCGAGAAAGCAGAGTGTGTACTACCGGATAGTATTAAAGCCATCTTGTCACCAACAGTAGACACAGTAACGAAACTTATACAGTGGCTTAGAAGTACTCAACTGTACTATAAAATATAATTTTTGTCATACCTTACACGTAACTAACCCAGTTGTGAGCTATCATTAGGACAGTGTTGATATGCGGCTAATAGCCATAGTAGTTGATGCCGCTTAAAAAAAAAGTCCTACAAACCAAACGAAAATTTGTACCACCAACAAACTTCTACTATTTATTGGCACCTAGGAGAGCTACACAGCTGTCGTATAGATTTGCAAAAATTCAGAGGCCTATAGGGTGATTCTGGCCGCCCAAGAGATGGGCACCTGAAACTAAGATAAGTCGTACAAGCCAAACGGAAATTTGTACCAACAACAAACTTCTACAGTTTATAGACACTTAGGAGAGTTACATAGCTGTGATATAGATTTGCAAAAATTCAGAGGCCTACAGGTTGATTCTGGCCGCCCAAGAAATAGACATCTGAAACTAAAATAAGTCGTACAAGCGAAACGGAAATTTATACCACCAACAAACTTCTACTATTTATGGGTACCTAGGAGAGCTACACAGCTGTCGTATAGATTTGCAAAAATTCAGAGGCCTACAGGGTGATTCAGGCCGCCCAAGAAATAGACATCTGAAACTAAAATAAGTCGTACAAGCGAAACGGAAATTTATACCACCAACAAACTTCTACTATTTATGGGCACCTAGGAGAGCTACACAGCTGTCGTATAGATTTGCAAAAATTCAGAGGCCTACAGGGTGATTCTGGCCGCCCAAGAGATAGGCACCTGAAACTAAGATAAGTCGTACAAGCCAAACGGAAATTTGTACCACCAACAAGCTTCTGCAATTTATAGGCACTTAGGAGAGTTACATAGCTGTGATATAGATTTGCAAAAATTCAGAGGCCTACAGGGTGATTCTGGCCGCCCAAGAGATAGACACCTGACACTAAAATAAGTCGTACAAGCGAAACGAAAATTTGTACCACCAACAAACTTCTACTATTTATGGGCACCTAGGAGGGATACACAGCTGTTGTATAGATTTGCAAAAATTCAGAGGCCTACAGGGCGATTCTGGCCGCCCAAGAGATAGGCACCTGAAACTAAGATAAGTCCTACAAACCAAACGGAAATTTGTACCACCAACAAACTTCTACAGTCTATAGGTACTTAGGAGAGTTACATAGCTGTGATATAGATTTGCAAAAACTCAGAGGCCTACAGGGTGATTCAGGCCGCCCAAGAGAAAGGCACCTGATACTAAAATAAGTCGTACAAACCAAACGGAAATTTGTACTACCAACAAACTTCTACAATTTATAGGCACTTAGGAGAGTTAGTTAGGTCAGAATCACCCTGTAGGACTCTGAATTTTTGCAAGTCTATATTACAGCTATGAAGCTCTCCTAAGTGCGTATGAATTGTAAAAGTTTGTTGGTGGTACAAATTTCAGTTTGACTTGTACGGCTTATCTTAGTCTCAGGTACATATCCCTTGGGCGGTCAGAATCACTCTGTAGGCCTCTGAATTTTTGCAAATCTATATCACAGCTATGTAACCCTCCTAAGTGCCTATAAATTGTAGAAGTTTGTTGGTGGTACAAATTTCCGTTTGGCTTGTACGATTTATTTCATTTTCAGGTGCCTTTCTCTTGGGCGGCCAGAATCTCCCTGTAGGCCTCTGTATTTTTGCAAATCTATATCACAGCTATGTAACTCTCCTAAGTGCCTATAAATTGCAGAAGCTTGTTGGTGGTACAAATTTCCGTTTGGTTTGTACGACTTATCTTAGTTTCAGGTGCCTATCTCTTGGGCGGCCAGAATCACCCTGTAGGTCTCTGAATTTTTGCAAATATATATAACAGCTATGTAGGCTTCCTAAATGGCTGTAAATTGTAAAAGTTTGTTGGTGGTAAAAATTTCTGTTTGGCCTGTACGACTTATCTTAGTTTCGGGTGCCTATCTCTTGGGCGGTCAGAATCACCCTGTAGGTCTCTGAATTTTTGCAAATCTATATCACAGCTATGTAACTCTCCTAAGTGCCTATAAATTGCAGAAGCTTGTTGGTGGTACAAATTTCCGTTTGGTTTGTACCACTTATTTTAGTTTCAGGTGCATATCCCTTGGGCGGTCAGAATCACCCTGTAGGCCTCCTACCTTTTAAAAATCTATATCACAGCTATGTAGCTCTCTTAAGTGCGTATGAATTGTAAAAGTTTGTTGGTGGTACAAATTTCCATTTGGCTTGTACCACTTATTCTAGTTTCAGGTGCATATCCCTTGGGCGGTCAGAATCACCCTGTAGGCCTCCGAATTTTTACAAATCTAGATCACTGCTGTGTAGCACTCCTAAGGGCGTATGAATTGTAAAAGTTAGTTGGTGGTACAAATTTCCGTTTGGCCTGTACGACTTATCTTAGTTTCGGGTGCCTATCTCTTGGGCGGCCAGAATCACCCTGTAGGCCTCTGAATTTTTGCAAATCTATACGACGGGTGTGTAGCTCTCCTAGGTGCCCATAAATAGTAGAAGTTTGTTGGTGGTACAAATTTCCGTTTGGCTTGTACGGCTTATCTTAGTTTCAGGTGCCTATCTCTTGGGCGGCCAGAATCACCCTGTAGTCCTCTGAATTTTTGCAAATCTATGTCACAACTATGTAACTCTCCTAAGTGCCTATAAATTGTAGAAGTTTGTTGGTGGTACAAATTTCCGTTTGGCTTGTACGACTTATTTCATTTTCAGGTGCCTTTCTCTTGGGCGGCCAGAATCACCCTGTAGGCCTCTGAGTTTTTGCAAATCTATATCACAACTATGTAACTCTCCTAAGTGTCTATAAATTGTAGAAATTTGTTGGTGGTACAAATTTTCGTTTGGTTTGTAGGACTTACCTTAGTTTCAGGTGCCTATCTTTTGGGCGGCCAGAATCACCCTGTAGGCCTCTGAATTTTTGCAAATCTATATCGCAGCTATGTAACACTCCTAGGTGCGCATAAATTGTGAAAGTTTGTTGGTGGTACAGATTTCCGTTTGGCCTGTACGACTTATCTTAGTTTCGGGTGCCTATCTCTTGGACAGTCAGAATCACCCTGTAGGCCTCTGAATTTTTGCAAATCTATATCACAGCTATGTAACTCTCCTAGGTGCGCATAAATTGTAAAAGTATTGTAAAAGTTTGTTGGTGGTACAAATTTTGATTTATGTACTTTATACGAATTTTCCTATTATCAACCTGTCCCATGGGGCCGGAATCACCTTGTATAATAAGTTTGTACTGTAATCTATTATGCATATTTTTTTTATATCAGGTTAGGTTTAAACCTCAGCTAAGCTCGCGTTGAGCATCGGCTTACGTAAGCTCGTGTTAAGCTTGGAGTGGGGGTTAAGCCAGCATTGTACAACGGACATTTTGCCACTGACGTGATTTAACGTCGGCTTACGTTAAGCCGAAGCTTAAGCTTGCATTGTACAACCGGCCCTAAGACCCGTGTGCACCGTAAGTCAATCGCGCGATTAGTTACGTGAACCTGGATTAGATTACTTGTTTACTATGCACCATGCACCGCAAGCTGACAATTTTGAGACTGTCACTGTCAAAACAATCTTGCGCGGCCATGTGCGAACACAACCTTGCCGTATTTCCAATCTGGATTAGTTAATCTCTTGACGGTGCATGGCTAGATGCCAAAGATTAGCAAAACGCGATTAGGCAACTAGGATTAGAATCGCCAAACGGTGCATACGGGTCTAAATGGCTCAAAACTATACATCACATCCGCTCATGCAGATTTTACTGTCTCTAAAATCTCTAGCGTCAAATACTTAGAATATGCAGCAAAATCTCTTTTTTATTTGCACTTACCAAAAAGGACAAAAACACTGGGATGGTGATAAATAAAGCATATTCTTCATATCCATGATCTATTCCAATTTGTACGAAGTAGAGACATGAGATGGAGTTCATGAAAGTCGTAAACGTTAACAAAAAGGTCAGCAAACCAAAAGTCTCATTGAAACTTTGCATCGCAATGTCTAGTTTTTGATAAATTATGCCAATTCTTTCCAGCTTCATTAGGGAAACGCAGTCCAGATTATTGGGATTACGTGATTGACTTGACAATTGTCTTATAGCAACTGCCAAAGTGTCATACCTATTCTTAAGAATCTTCAACGTATTGTATATGAATATGACAAGCATACATTCGTAAAATATTCCGAAAATGAATCCTCCATATGTGAATGCATACAAAGGAGATTCAGAATAGAACGTTATTGAAGAAATTATGCTTACAGAACAAAAATATAAAATCCAATAACTTGTGTGTAACAAATACGAAAAAATCCCAGTACTACAGGTTTTAACATCGATAAACCTTTGAAAAACTGCATCAAGATCTTGGATAGCTTTTATAAGTTTTACGTGACATCTTGGTAGAGATATTCTTTTATAAAGACATGCCAACATGAACAAAATTTCACCAACAGCTTGCATAGTATCGGTTACTGCATACATCACTGTATTTTTAGGATAGATGTTGACGAATCTGTGATACATGGAGACGGTCCACCATGTGTTGTAAGCCAAAAATGGCCACGTTGTCAAGCTAGCCCGGACTACATTACTTATAACACGTTTTTCTTCATACAATGACACAAAGCCAACAAAATTGCCACATTTATTTTGAAAATTGAAAACTTTAATGTCTAACTCTTGATGTCTTTTGTGCAACATACTAATGTTTATGATGGTTTTACAGAGACACGAAAGCTAATGGATTGATAGTCGATTTTAAAAGCATTTATATGGACTGTTCAATTATTCTGAAAAGCTCTCATTCTTATTGGATACATTATTTTCATTGGCATATTTATCTAAGCATATAAGCTAGCCTATTATAAGTATATTTTTGTGCTTTTTGAGCATTTTGTAATTTTTTCGTTTAAGCAGTACTAGCTTACTATTCTCATTTTCCTTTCTGCTGTCTACACTGAGTGTATGGATTACATCACCAGCAAGTTTGAAGTTTGCAGGCTATTCAAATGTTTAAGAACATTTGGTTCTTGATTGTAGAAATGTCTAAGCGTTATACCGGATTATTCACGTTATTCGACACGGAGCATTATAGCTAAAGTATTTGATGAAAAAGAAGATGATAATTTCGGATGGATAGGGACCCATTAGGGTACATTTTAAAAATATTTTCATATTATACAGGGTGTTCTCAAAACACGAAACGTATCAAAGTTATATTTATTTAATTTATTTAATTATTGCATATTCAGATTCCTTGTTGAATTTTAGTGTGACTTTATGTATCACACATGGGACTTAAAGCGAACCGTTTAGGTGTAAATCATCATTTTCTGTATCAGTTTTGGAAATTGGCAATCTCTAGCACATTGCAGTAGCTAGTAGGCAGTGAAAAATATCCATTTCTGTCGTGTCTAGCTTCTCTTTGACTTTAGATATGTTACCGCCGTTGTTTCTAGTTGAAGTTGATTCGTTGTAAGTAATTTTTATAATCTTGTCTCTTTAGTCTAGTTCGTCTGCATTTTTCTGCTAGGTTAGTTGTTTTCTTCTATCTGAACAGTTTTTGTTTATACTTCACGGTCACGGTCTGCTAGGTAGGAAAAATGTATAACATGAAAATATTTTTTAAATGTAGCCTTAATGGGTCCCTATCCTTCCGAAATGATTATTTTCTTTTTCATCAAATATTTTAGCCTTTAGCCATAATGCTCCATGTCGAATAACGTGAATAAACCGGTATTTATGACGTTTCGATTGTAGATGTATCTTGAATCGTCATCAGATGAACACGTTCTTTCCCCGCTACTTCTTACACGTGAGTCCCTCCGCGCCGTGTGATGATCGCAGTCATCGTCGACTTCAGTATAAATGAAACATACTCTCCGCTTTTTTTGGTTGTAACTCGAAAATGATGCGTCTTACAGAAAATGTAATTCTGTGCAATATTAATAAACAGAGTTTAAAATAACTAAAAACACGCTTTTAAAGAACTTAGAGCTAAAAAGTTAAAACTAATTTTTAAAATAAGCTCAAAACGATAATGAACGAAAGATACTAGTACGATTGTGAAAAAAGCGTGAGCGCTTTGTGCCATATTATTCGTAAATAGAGCGCCCGACGTTTTTTTCACAAGCGTACTAGTACTTTTCGTTCATTGTTGTTTTAAGCTTATTTTAAAAATCATTTTTGACTTTTTAGTTCTAATTTCTTTAAAAGCGTCTTTTGTTTTAGTTTTTTAAACTATATTTATTTTTATTTTTTTAGTTAACTTTATCATTAAATCTTTTTAATTTTTTTAAACTGTATTTATTTCATTAATTTTGCAATTATAAACTAGTGGTCCCGACAGACGTTATCCTGATTGTAGCGTTGCCTGCCAGACCTTATACAAAACACTCCCCGATTAACAACTTATTAATTTAACTAAACAGGCACTTAGGATTATAATAAATTAAAACAACAAAAAATCTTGTTTAACAAAATCTTTTATTCAAATATTCTTAAAAGAATAAAACAAAATGTTCCTTTAAAATGTAAACTGTTAACTTATAGTCTCATTATACATAATGAATGTGATCTTAGGAGCTTGTCGCAAGATTTACGTAAGTACCTATAAGTATTTAATTAAACTGAAATTTTAACACAACTAAACTTGATCAGTTAGTCAATTAAATAGGCACTAGATCATTTATACAAGAAAATCGCGCGGCAAGCTTTTATGATCATATGTATAATGAGACTATGAGTTGAGAGTTAACATTTTAAAGGAACATTTTATTTTATTCTTTTTTAGAAAATTTAATTAAAAGATTTTTTTAAACAAGTTTTTTGTTTTAATCCATTTTTTACTTTTTCGTTATTAACTTCCATTTATCTCAAAATATTTTTTTACTTATTCTCTGCACCAAAAATAACTATTTCGCCATCTTGGATGGTCCGCCATATTGGATTTAGAATGGCGTCATACTATTTTTCGAGTTACTCTCAACAAACCCTGTCATTGTAAAAATAATTATTCTCTCATCTTGGATAGTCCGCCATATTGGATTTATAATGACGTCACATTATTTTTCGAGTTACTCTCAACAAGCCCTTTCATTGTGCAAAGACTTGGTCCATGCTTAGGTTGCTGATAAAACAGCTCATTGACAGAGTATATTTTCCCCAAACCCTTACAACAAAATACATTGTACTATATCTACAGATAGTAAAAATACATATTATTTGCCATCAGTTGAACTATAGTTTGTAATTAATTATGTGTGACGTCGATCTAAATCCAATAGTGGAAGAGTAAGTTATTTAATGCATTTCTAAAATATGTGTATGCAATTAATATGAGAACTCCCAGCAGATGGTAAGGAGAATGACAGTCAATGAAAGGGATGCAGTGGAGGGATGTCATCTCTGACAGTAGATCCACTGACGTCATGTTTAGTTATTCGATAAATTTTGTTGTAAGACTTTGGGGATAGTATACTATTCAAAGTCGGTGAGTTGTTTTATCAGTGCATGAACCTTACGACCTGAGAGACAATAGTCTTTGCATTTGGCGTCCGCTTGCGGTGTGAGCAAGAATCTGGCAGCAGTGACGGGATTCTGGATCGAATTGTAAGAGTTCCTTTATACAACCTACACAGTGGTCATCGCCAGGTTGTATCGACGACGGCGACGACATCGACGTGAGGTTAGGGTGTAGCTATAACGAACCGCCGCGCCGGTGCAGCGAGCAGCCACGGAGGGTGGACCGGACAACCAGTGTGTATTGAATGGAGTGAAATTTTCCATTTGTTGCACCATTTTCTAGCTACAAGCAAATCATAAAAAATGGAGTCAAGTTGATTGACTCAGTACTTCCCACACATAATGATGATACCATTTTATTATTTTCCCATTGCATGAAGCTATAGTCTGAAATCCCTTTGCAACCGTCTCCTTCCTTAGAAGGTGGATGATGCTAAACAATGACCAGCCTCCAAACCGTCTAAAAACGGAATAAGAGCCCTTTTATATTTTTAGCCTTTTTTTATTATTGCCGCGCCGCCACTGACACATTTTTTCCAAAACATACGCGTTTTCTATCCACGCCGTGGTAGCTATACTGTGTCAAAATTTCATCAAAATCAATTCAATAATTTTCATGTTACGCAATGTAGAACGATCTAAAACAATACTCGTATGTATACATCACAAATTCTAAGTCCCTTGGTTTCTATAAGAAGCAAAGCAGTGTTCGGATGGACCTAAAAAAGTTTATTATGCCGCTAGGTTTTTCATTTACAGGCCAATTGACAGCCCATTATGAATACAATAATTTTTTCAGTTTTAGAACAAAAATTATCGAATATTACGCTGCCTCATCAGATCCCATCCCTATAATGCTCTAGTGACGTCAAATATTGTTTTCGCACCGTTTTCACTCTTCAAATCAGGGGCGCCGGGTTTTCAAAATTCTCGTTGGTGCTCTGCCTTTTTTAATGACAGAGCCACCCATTTTTTCAGTTATTTATATCAGTATTAACTGATCCTGCGTCCGCCGCCTCACCGTTGTACGTCTTTTCATACTAAATGCTACGCCGTGCGTAGGCTGCTTACCTTCCTCATGACTCCTTCCATCTATTGGTGAACACCGCACGAAAATCCGTTCAGTAGCTCAAACGATCTAAGGGTACATAACATAGGGGAAACGAGTTTTATTTTATACTATGTAGTAATATTTATTAGCCTTACATTTTAGAGGTACCTTATGTGAAAATGGATGAAATTTGGCACTTATATTGATCACGTCATAGTACAGATATACCAAAAAATACTACTAGCAACCAAATTAATATTCAAAAACAGCGATAAAGTGAACTTGTTATCTAGGTGGTGACATCTTTATTGGCGACCAATCTATAGAGAAGAGCGTACAGCCCCCCCCCCCCAGCTACCCCAATTTCACCCCACCCAAAAAAGTATAAAATGTTCACGAAACCCCTAAAACGCCTATAAATGAAGTTTGAGCTGTTTCTATATTTTTAGTTTTTTTATTATTGCTGCGCCGCCACTGACACGATTTCTGAAAACCATAAACATTTTCCACTCTCGCCACGGTAATAATACCACAGTATTATTTAATTTCATTCAAATGAAACCAATAGTTCCGACGTTACACAATATAGACCGATCTAAAGCAATATTCGGATGCATACGTCAGAAAATTTTAAGTCCCTTGGTTTCTGTAATAGGCAAGACAATGTTCGCATGGACCTAAAAAAGTGTATTATGCCGGTAGGTTTTTCATTCACAGGTCAATGGACAGCCCATTATGACTACAACAAAATTTTTCAGTTTTACAACCCATCAACCACCTCAAATTTATCCCCACCCAAAAAAAAAGTAGAAAATTATCAGGAACCCCTAAAACGCCTAAAACCGAAGTTTGAGCTGTTTTAATACTTTCAGTTTTTTTATTATTGTTGTGCCGCCACTGACACGATTCCTAAAAATAATAACCGTTTTCCATCCCCGACGAATTACAGATAAAAAGCGGGATCTAAATAATATATTTGTTAGAAGCTGAGAATGAAAATTATTTTACATACATAGTTGTGGGTACTCGGCACCCACTATTTACGTCTCGTGGGTGCTGGAGCACCCGAGCACCCACGGAGTCGGCGCCTCTGCTTCAAATTTATATAATATGGAATAAGTCTCACAAGCAACTTAAAGAAATAAAAACTTCTATTTTATTATGCCTAATATGTCACAATGAATCGTTCAAGGCAATATTTTTTTGGGTGCTAGGACCCTAAATACATAATACGTATATTTTTCTTCAAAAATTTTGATTCGTTCAAAGCCCTGAAATAGAGCAAAATTCTGCTTCCAGGTGCACTATACATATAGAGCCTCAAAAAGAGCCAGTGCGACCCTGCTTACGCACCTTTTACTCACTTTATAAACCTTAGCGTCAAATATTTAGAATGTGCAGCATAATTTATTTTTTATTTAGACTTACCAAGAAGGACAAAAACACTGGGATGGTAATAAACAAAGCATATTCTTCATATCCATGTTCTCTACCAAATTCTACGAAGCAAAGACATTATATGGAATTCATGAATGTCGTAAAGGTTAATGAAAAGGTCAGCAAACCAAACGCCTCATTGAAGCTTTGCATCACAATGTCCAGTTTTTGATATATTATGTCTATCCTTTCCAACTTCATTAGGAAAACACTGTCCAGGTTATTGGGATTACGCGAATCAGTTGACAATTGTGTTATGGCCACTGCCAAAGTTTCATACCTATTCTTAACAATCTTCAATGTATTGTAAATGAATATGACAAGCAGGCATTCGTAGAAAAGCCCAAAAATGGTTCCTCCATATGTCAGTGCATAGAAAGGGGATTGAGAATAGAACGTCATTAAAGAAATTATGCTTACAATACAAAAATATAAAATCCAATAACCTGTGTGTAACAAATACGGAAGAATCCCAGTTTTGCAAGCCTTAACATCGATAAACTTTCGAAAAATTGCATCGAGATCCTGGACAGCTCTTATAAGTTTTACGTGGCATCTTGGTAGTGATAACCTTTTATAAAGACATGCCAACATGAACAAAATTTCACCAACAGCTTGCATAGTATCGGTTACTGCATACATCGAAGTATTTTCAGGAAAGATGTTGACCAGTCTGTGATACATGGAGAAGGTCCACCATATGTTGTAAGCCAAAAATGGCCACGTTGTCAAACTAGCTCGGATTACGTTACTTGTAACACATTTTTCTTCATACAATGACACAAAGCCTACAAAATTGCCACATTTGTTTTGAAAATTGAAAACTTTGATGTCTAACTCTTGATGTTTCTGGTGCAACATAATTATTAATGTATATAATGGTTTTACCGGGGACACAAAAGCTAATGAATTGATAATCGATTTTCATAAGCATTTATATGGACACTCATTCTTATTGGATGAATTATTTTTATTGGTATATTTATCTTACGTAGGCATATTAGCTGGTCTGTTCTAAATATACAGGGTGAGTCAAGCTCAACGCTTCGGATTCTTGTGACCAAACGATACCAGTTTTCTCAATTGATCTACCGATTTCTCCAAGTACAGATGTAATTCAAACTCGACCGTCTAACTCAAGCTGACATATTTCATGCTTAGTGACACGGCAAAGTCACAGCCCTCTAAGTTTTATAATAGCTGCGATATTCAATTTTTCTGACAGCTACTTATACCAAAAATTGTGATTTGCACCTAAACGGTTTGATTAAAGACCCACATGTGATACATAAAGTCACACTCAAATTGACCCGAGAATCTAAATATGCAATAATATACAGGGTGTTCCATTAAAAAAACATAACTTTGATATGTCACGCTTTTATCAGACACCCTGTATAAGTCATTATCCAACTCGACCTACATACACTCGCAAACTTAGTTTTTTGAATAGTTGTATGGTTTGGTCACAAAAGTCCGAGGCGCTGAACTTGAGTCACCCTGTATTTTTATTTTTTATATATTTTTTTCGTTTCAACAGTATTAGCTTACTATTCTCATTTGCTCCTCTCTGTAGATGTACACTGAATGCATCAATCACATGATTATTCCATCAACTCTGAAGTTTGCAGGCAATTCAGATGTTTAAAAAGATTTGAGTCTTGATTGTAGACAATGCTATGCGTTATATTTATGACATTCCGATTGTTGTTGCTATGAATCGTCATCAGAGAAACAACGTTCTTTCCCCATTACTTCTCACACGCGAGTCTTTCGGTCGCGAATTGTGATTGTGATCGCAGCCATCGACGGCTTGTTTGTTGTTGTTGTCAATGACTCAAATCAGTGTGACACAGCCGCTCCGTTACAGAACTGGCTCTAATTTAAACGCAGTGCCTTAATTCACTTCACCTTAAGATTCTCTTGTCATTGATAGCAATACATTCCATTGTGGTTCCCTATAGTATCTTATCAAGGTACCTTTTATAAAGCAAAATTTAAATAAATGATACTTTCTACTCAGGCTGAACGGTTTCCTCGAGGTTTCTGATGGCCCATCGGCCTTGGTTCCGTAGCCACGCTGACCTAGATGTGTCCAGCCCGGCTATAAGATCATTGGCTTGCTTGCATCCCTCACTTTGCCTCCACTTTTCACCTATGGTATCGCTTACCCACTTTTTGAGGGCTGACGTTACCTACCGCCTACTTAATCCTATAGCGAGCTCCGGGCCAACAAACGGTCTCCCGGTGCCGAGTTTGGCCAGCCAGGGGTGCCCTAGTACTGGGCCCGTAGATGGCTTTCAGAGCCGCCTGACTGTCAGAGCAGATGTAAACCTTCTGCTCTGTACCCTTCCTCACCTCGTCATTGCTTATACTTCTACTTCGAAAATTGTGGTGTACGTACCTAAGTAATAACTCTCTCGTACTCCTTGACTTTCCACATACAACCCTGCTCCTGAGACCTGTCCGCTATCTAGACGAGAGCTGTCCGTGCAGCAGTACTGGGAATGGTAAGAGTAAAAGATTTATCCAACCTTGGTAGACGGTTTGCCTCCACAACCCTGTAGGCAGAGATAGGCAATGATTTCTCTGCCAGCTTGGCTATCTTTGCGTGGCCAACGGTCTCTCCCTTTATCTGCCAGTTCCTAGAGTTCCGCATTCTCAGATGCGCTGCCACCGTTGTTATCCTAATCCAGGATGTCACCGTCGACAGTCCGAGCAAGACCTCCAGTGCTGCAGTTGGGGTCGTCCTCATTGCACTTGTGATGCCCACCCAGGCAAGCCTTTGGATCCGTCCTAGACTTCGAATCACTGTGGTTTTCTACACAGACGGCCACCAGACTACCGCACCGTATTGTATTCGGGGTCTTATGCTGGCAGTATATGTATATCCACTGCAGGATGTTGGTGTTCAATCCCCATGTCCTTCCTACTGCCCGCCGCATCTACCAGAAGGTTGCTGTCGATCTTGAAGTAGATCTTGACACAAGTCTGTCAACGTGCGACCTCCACGTCAGCTTCGAGTCAAGAATCATCCCCAAGTATTTGACCTCCTGCGAAAGTGCTAAATGTCTTCCATACATTGTAGGCGTTCTAAAACCTTCTAACTGTGTGTCCAGAATTAAGCTTGGTAGAAAATTGCTAAAAAATGACTACTGCAAGTATAGAGCTAGTTTGGGACCTGGGGCTTGAGCCGACTACCCAACCCAGCTCCTACATGGCAGCTATAGACTTTTTATACACATAGTCGATAGACAGTGCCCATGTTAGTCTACTGTCAATTACCATCCCCAGGTATTTGACCTTCCGTTGTAGGCCCAGTGGTTTACCGTGGAGAGTACGGGCTTTAAAACCATCCACTTTTTACTACTCCAGGGCATCGTCAGCGTAGGCTTGCTTGTATCTTGTAGAAGCCGGCCAGAGGCGTGAAAAGATGCAGTTGCCTGCAGGGAGCCCTCCTCACCCCAACCTCAAATTAAACCTCGCCTAGTGTCGCGCTAGCCTTGCGATTCTCAAGTGCTGAACTTACCCAATACACCAGAGAGGCTGGAACGGCTGGCCTGAAGGGCGGCGCATACGTTAGCCGTTCGTGCTTTATCGAAAGTTCCGGCGCATCGAAGAATATCTGCAGTCACCTCTTTGTGACGGAGGGACTTTTTCACTTTCCTACCATAGCGTGCAGGCCAGTCTCCGTATAGCGGCCCGGTCTGTAATAGACATGCTGATTATCATGTGTGGGATAAGAATTGAGGATTTACTCCCCCAAGTATCTGTCGATGATCTCAAATGCTTTCATGAGAAATGAGGTAATATCAATTGGTACAGTCGTTCTTCCCTCGTTTAGGGATGAACACTTCTCTTGCTGCTTTCCAGGACGACGACGGTACGTAACCTAGTGCTATGGAGCTCCGGAATACTGCCACTAGTGTCCGACCGAAACTACTTTTTACGGCCGAAACCGAAACCGAAACCGAATTTCGGCCTCCATCTCAGTTTCGGCCGAAACCGAAACCGAAACATCAATATAACGTCAGTAATTTTTTCGTGGATATAAAAATGAATGACGTTTCATCAGCATTATCACACCTTATTTCAAATAAATTATTTATACTTTTTGAAATAAGAAGTTAATTTGAACCAAATATCAACTATTTTATATTTATATTATATTTTGTATCTACTAAATAACACTCCAAACTTTGGTCAATCTTTATGACACTGTTATCAATTAACTGCCTTAAAACTAAATTTCTAAAGTACCTACGTGCTAAGTACAACTACTAAGTATTTTTGAAAGTAAGGAGTTTTCTCTGAATCTAAGAAACTGTTGTGAGCTGCATTGAGCTACAGCTATTGTTGACTATCAGTATATAAGCTCCCCTCCAGCGTAGTGAATAGTGAATCCGTGAACCTGCTCAAGAACAGACTCGATGACTGGAACAATATGCGTACGTGATGTGTCTTAGCTTAGTTAAGTTTGTATTGTATCTAATCGTTATTTGGATTTTGAGTTTATAGCGTTTTGCGCTGCTCTACTCACGATAGTGTTAACTGAACAATCTAATATTGTAATATTGTAAGCGAGAAACAATAATTTATCAACTTTCTTTGCAAATAGCTTCCTCAGTCTGAATAAATTGGACTAGTAGCATTAAGTAGTTGTTCAGAGGAAACAGTGGTCAGTAAGGCCGACGTGAATTTTAGGGGAACCTTTCTCAAAGACAGAAATGGACTGAAATTCTAGTGAAAGTAATATCTGCGTTTCTTTGCAAGCTTGGCTCCGATAAATAGGCTTTTTTAACTTGTGATAAGTTATTATCATCATCTACCCAGCAAAATCAGACTTCTTCGCTTGAAGATTAGTGCTCCGAGGCCGTCCGATCGCAGCACGAAATCCATCGAATTTAGTTTCGGTTTCGGCCGTAGTTTCGGCTGGATGGCAGCCGAAACCGAAACTAAACCGAAACCCGTTTTTTGGCCGAAACTAGGCCGAAACCGAAACCGAAACCGAATGTTCGGTCGGACACTAACTGCCACATATTGTGGCACCTGCCTGATATTTGATTTCAGATAACTATTGAAATAAAGCAACAGAAATTTATTAATAAACTCTATCAACTGTTTCTAAAATTCCTAGATTCGAATGTGTAGCATCCAGTAAAGTTTCTTTCTCTTCTCAAAACTTACCAAAAAGGACAAGAACACTAAAACGGCATTGAATATAAATCATATTCTATTAATCTTTGACCTTTGACGAAACTGATATACGTGATATGGAATTCGTAAAAGTTGTGGAGGTCAAGAAAAATATCGGCAAGCCAAACGAGACGTTAAGCATCTAGGGTATAGCGCGCGAGATTGAGAATCCAAGAAAAGATGTATTCCCGTGTTAGCGAGGAGACGTTGCCGCCTGTTCCCTTTCTCTAGTGTGTGTGCCTAAGATGAGGGAAGATAAGTCCAAAAATCCAAAGGTAAGGTCAAAAGGTCCAAAGGTAAGGTTCAAGGTCACTATAAAAATTAATTTTGCATTTCCAAGCTCCTGACGTTACCTACAAACTTATAGTAATAATTCAAAAAGCAAATTGAAGAAGAAAGCTTGCACTTTGTCACTGTTTTGGCCTTTTTTGATGTCGTGTTTGGTTGTTAAATTACAAACATTTTAAAAATGTATAATTTTGCATTTGCTAGTTTTTTTGCAGATTAAAAAACTTTTTTGAGAAAATCGCAAATAGTTGCCATTCAGGTCTTTACTATCACCTTCTGAAATACTGAGTATATAGTTTGAAAAACAAGTGAGTTCCCTTGGATACTCTTCATTATGACGTCAATTTTTTTATACGTTATGGCAATCCTCTCCAGCTTCATTGAAGAAACACTGTTCAAATCATTAGAACTGCTTGCATGCATGACTTGTCAACCGCAAGACCTAAAGTTTCATACCTGTTCTTGACAACTTTGGGCATATTGTAAATAAATATCACAAGCAGACATTGATTGAATGACCCGAAAACAGAACGTTCGTACATTAAAGCAGGCAACGGAAATTTCGAGCAATACATCGTTAATAAAGCAGTTAAGTTTACAATAAAAAAACAGTATCCAATAAGCTCTGTGTAACAGGCATACTAAAATACTGTATAGTGCTGGATGATAATCTTTTATACATACACACTAACATGAACATAAATTCACCACCCTGGAAACCATCCGAGGCAGCATATATTATGTGATTGTATTATGAGCATATACGTTGACGAATCTATGATACACAGAAAATACCCATCATAAGCTAAAAATGACCACATTGTTAAATTAGCCCTAGTCATATTATTAAACGACAGAGTTATCTTCATCAAATGCTACAAATAAGCTTACAAAACCGGCACATTTGTATTGAAAACAAAAGACAATATATAACTAGTGATGTTTTTTGTGTAACATTTTGATGAAGGTGTTAAAAATTAATGGATTGTCAGTCTATATAAAGATGTCTGTTCATTCAACTAGAAAAGCTTTCAATTTTATTAGATGGATCGTAATTGTTATGTTAGAAATACTAACTTGCCAGTCCTTAATGACTTTTTATATTGTTTATAATTTCTTCTTTTAGACGAACGCAAGTCACAGCAATGTTTTGGCGAATAGAAATTCGTTTTATGCTAATCAGGTGATTATTTTCAATTCACAACTGTCAAACTACTTATGCCACTCAAGCAATATCCATCGTGATAAACTGGCATCTGGATACGCACAATCATGTCAAAAGTTTCAGTTGGACCGCGTCGCATATTCGTATACAGGGTGATGTAGAATGCAAAATCTAGATTTTCTCTCTTTTTTTAAATGTAACCCCCAATATTTCATTATACCAAAGAATTGCTTTTAATATGCTCTTTCATCTTTGTATAGCAGTTGTTATGGCTGCATTAATTAGTTTCTGAGATATTTCGATTTTTCTACAAATTTTAAATATACCTTATATTCACAAAATATGGAAATATTCCATAACAAATAATATTTCTGAAAACATACTAGGATATATCGTGAAATGCAATAAATTTGTATTATGAATTAAACCAATTAATCAAAGTTTTAAGAACTATCAATAATATCAGTAAAAACTTAAGACTGTGCTCACAAATGTTCAGTACGGTTGAACTTAAATTTCATCAGAATTTGGAAATCGATATTAAATTATAATTGTCACAATAGTATGTATATCAAAAATTTTGGACTATATTGGTTCAACAGGTTGAAGACGATCTTAAATGTCCTAAGTGGTCTATTGGTAGACTCTTACTGCCGCCTAGAATTTTAAGAGGCGCTGGCTAATTCTTTTGGATGCTAATGCTTGAAGAGAAAATGGAGAAAGTGGTTTTAAAAAACTGATAAATGCTCATGGTAATGAAAAACTGATGACGCACCTGGCAATAAATAAGGAAACAAGCATGAACAATGTTGATAAAGTTATAAAAACAAAACACATAAAAATAAATACAAGTAAAAAAAGGCAATGTCGAAAAGAACACTTATTAGTGGGCACGTGGAATGTAAGAGGCACCTATGAAGAGGGAAAATTGAAGAGTCTGATTGGAGAAATAAAAAAATTCACATTTGATATAGTAGCACTACAAGAGACAAAACAACTTGGACAGGAAGTCTTTCAGATTGACGACGTCCTATTTTTTAATAGCGAAGGTAAAAATAGAATGCTAGGTACAGGATTTATTGTGCATAAAGATCTTAAAGCCGCAGTCGTGGAGTTTAAGCCCATATCGGAGCATTTGTGTGTTCTAAGGCTGAGAGGAAAATGTCAGAAGATTACTATATCCATGCACCCTCAGAAGACAAAAATTTAGACGTTGAAGAGGAATTCTACGCCAAAGTGAATGAAGTATTCGATAATAATCTACCTAGATATGAAGAATATTGGGGGATGCAAATGCGAAGATAGGCAAAGAAGAGATTTTCAGACCAACAACAGGTATATTTAGTAAACATGATACGACGAATGAAAACGGACAATTCCTGATAGATTGTGCTAAAGAAAAAAATATGATGATAGTGACTACATATTTTGAAAGGAAGGATATATACAAGGCAACCTGGAGATATCCTGATGGAAAAACGTTAAATCAAATCGACCATGTATTGGTAGAGGCAGATGACAGAAAATCTATAAAAAATATACGAACATACAGAGGCCGGGGCATATCCAGACCTTCTATTTGTTTACTAAAATTTATTTATTTTTAGAAAATACTATCAAATTTTATTTTTGCTTAACAAACAACTAAAATATAAGGCCATAATAGTACTTGATCAAGTCAAAATACTGAATTCAAGAGATAATATGGGTCAAGTGCGCTGAGGTAACAATTTTATAGACGTCATACATAATTATCAAGCAGATCTATCAGGTAGGCTATGAAATATTAAACGACACAGTCCAAAGAAAACGATTCTTCAATGATTCATTTTATAGTGCCTCCGTTCTGAATATTGCTGTTCATAGTTGATCTATTCTAGAGGCAAGTAGGCAATTTCTCAAAGATTCTCCTAAATACCCTCAATGGAAAAATTATTTTTTTAAGCTGGTTTTTCACACAGTACACACAGTACGGAATTATTTAGCAGGTTATGAAAACTGTCAATTTTTCAAAGCCAACCTGATAAATCTGCTTAATAATTATGCATCACGCCTACAAACTTGTTTCCTCAGCATACTCGACTTTATTATCTCGAGGATTTAGGGTTTTGACTTCATCAAATACTATCATGACCTTATAATTCAGTTGTTCGTTAAATAAAAAACAAATTCGATAGTACTTTCTCAAAATAAATAAATTTCAGTACAAACATAGAAGCTATATTTTAAATTTATCGAAAAATCGAAATATCTCGGAAAGTGATGGGCGTAGGTACAAGTGCTATAAAAAGATGAAAGGGTATATTAAAGGCAATTCTTTGGTATAATAAAATATTGGGGGCTATATTTAAAAGAAAAGAGAAAATCTGGATTTTGCATTCTACATCATGTATAAGAATATGCGTGTCTGGCTTTTTTTATCGCGATTTATAAACTAGAGGATATTTTTAATCTTTCCATGTGAAAATTTTTTTTATTCATCACATTTTGATATACAGTACGTTCATTTGACAGCGATTTGGATATAAAAATGGTCATAACTTTTGAAATACCCTGTATAATGCTATAAAAAAAGTGAGTTAACTTGTATAGAGAATTTTAGGCCTATATTTTTAATAAGTCCATTTGCAAAAGTGCTTGAAGAATATGTAGCTTGTTGTATAGTGAAGTATTTTGATAAAAATAACCTATTTAATTCAAATCAATTTGGCTTTCGTAAAGACATCAATAACTACAGCAGTAGTAAACCTTTTAAACTCAATTTATAACAGTATTGTTGTTGGTAAAAAACTACCGGGATAATCATCGATTTGAGCAAAGCTTTCGACTTGGTGAATCACGAGCTGTTACTGGAGAAACTACAGAGTTATGGGATAAGAGGGCTTCCACTACAGTGCATTCGTGAATACTTGACGAACAGATCACATTACGTTGAGATACGTAACTGTAGATCAAATAAGCGTTTAAGCGAAGTGCGAGTTCCTCAGGGTTCTGTATGAGTACCACTGTTTTATATCATTTTCACGAATGATTTTAGTAGCGCTAATTATTATGTAATCTACGCCGATGATACGTCTCTAATAGTGAGTGCCGACAATCTTACATCCCTGTCGCATAGCGCTACTACAGAACTACGAGGTACACAGCAACACAGCAGTGGTTCTTGGACAATGGACTCGCATTAAATGCTAAGAAAACCCAACTGATAAAATTCGTGCATGGGCAGTCCAACAAAGATCATAGCTTGCTAGTGAGATCCCTAGATAGCTCGATTCAACAAGTTGAGTCTGTCAAATTTTTGGGTGTCTATATTAATACTGCCTTAAATGGACTACACATATTGACTATCTCTGTAAAAAAATAGCTCCGTATATATACTGCACGAGTCAAATGCGCTACCTGGTTGACCAGTCTCTACTAATGACCCACTATTATGCCTATATACAATCTACCATATCGTATGGGATAATAGCCTTGGGTAGTTGCACGGAAATGATTCGAGTTTTCACCTTACAAAAAAGGGTTGTACGTTTAATATTAGGGCTTAAGAGAAGAACTAGCTGTAAAGATGGATTCAAAGATTTGGACATAATGACACTACCATCTACCTTTATTTTTGAAATAATATGTTATGCAAGAGCCAAATACATAACTTCGTAAAGCTCAATGATCACTACAGTTATTTCACACGGAACTCATTGGTCCTGCAGATTCCTACTCACAGGCTGTCATCAACAAAAATAGCCCATATTTGACTGCTATTAGATGCTATAATAAATTGCCGGTCACTATCAAGACCCTACCAACGAATCGGTTTGAATATAAACAAAAAAGACTACTTATACAGGAAACGTACTATTCTTTGAATGAATATCTTTCTGGCCGCCATCTAAACTAAGTGTTTCTACAATAACACCTTGTATAAAGAAAGCCCAATTCTGTATGCCTCTTCAACATGTATTTTGTTTTTTTCCTGTTTTATTTCTGTAATAACTAGTTATATTGTTTCATGTGTTTTTCTCCATGTATTTTGTCTTTTTTCTGTTTTTTTTTTGTGTAATAACTAGTTGTATTAATTGATTGTGTTCTCTGTGTAAATTGTTTGTAATCATTAATACGTATCGTCCATTTACATTTACTAATTATTTCTTGTATTCATATATTAACGAAATCTGATTTGTTCTATATCATCAAATGATGATCTAAGGAATTTATAAAAAAAAATATTATTATAATACCTTATATTGTGAGAAGAGAAATTATCAGTAGAATCTGAAAATGGGATAATACATATATAGGGTGTCTCATTTAAAAAAATATATGTTTGCATCACCACGTAGTTATGGATCACCCTAAATAAATCAAAATATTTTCTGAACAAGTAGCATATCCGTGGCTACAACTTTTATGTACAACTTTTTTCGCTATCTCTTACATCAGTAGTGGAGGCCATTTTAGTATAGGGTCATAATATCTCAATAATATGGAGGATTACCTTCATCACATACTATTATGTCCTTATATTTTAGTTGTTCATTGACTAAAAATAAAATTGCATTGTACATTCACAATATAAATAAATTTCGGTACACAAATAAGAGGTATTTTTAAAATTTGCAGAATAATCGAAACATCTCTGAAACTGCTAATGATGGTATAGGAAATGCTATACAAAGATGAAAGACCATAATGAAGGCAATGTTTTGGTAAAACAAAATATGGGGGATTACAATAGCTCATATTGGTTGCAACGGAGATCCTCGGTAGAATCTAAATATGGAATAATATATGGTTTATATATATAGGGTGTCCCACGACTATTAAGACAAGCAATATATCGGAACTGGGCAGTAGTAGCGATTTATAATTTTGGGGATGTAAATTTGAGCAAATATAGTACCCTTTATTATTATTGTGTCACCCACCGACTATTAAAACAATTTGATTTAATAGTCGGTGGTGTCACCCAATGAGGTATTTGTTTTTGATCACGTGACGTCCGATTCAAATATTTTAATGGGACACCCTGTATATTAGTGACTTTTTGTGTTCCTCCCGATAAAACAATTCCAACAAACTAGCACACTTGGGGTCTAAAGTGATTAGTTCAAGAGCTACAGGCACTTAAAGGACTGTGCCACTACCATTATGAGGCACTACCAAAGTAATTTAACTGTGGGTACATGTTATAATCAATGATAGTGGTACCATACTTTAAGTACCTGTAGCTCTTGAATAAATAACTTTAGGCCGCAAGTGTGCTAGTTTGTTGGAATTTTTTTATCGGGAGGAACACAAAAAGTCAAAAATATACAGGGTGTTCCATTAAACATTTTGAATTGGACGTCACGTGACAACACGTTTGGTGACAATAATAAACAAAGATACTATATTTGCTCTAATTTACACCCCCAAAATTATAATTCGGTACTATTGTCCAGTTGCGATATATTGCTTGTCTTAATCGTCGTGGTGTCTCATAAAACAAAAGTATGTTTGCATAGCCACGTATTCGTATATTTATTATTAATAAAATATTTTCTGAGCAAGTGGCATATACTTGCCTACAAACTTTGGTATACAATTTTTTTCGCTATCTTCTACAATAGTCGTTATGGACTGATCCGGTACTAAAATTTCACCCTGTATATTATGTGTGATTAAATTAGATTGTCCTTATTGAAATTAGCTATCGATCAAAAGCAGTGTGACCCAATCGGATCTGGAACTCCTCTAACCTAGTAGGATAGTAAACAGAAGTATAATTATATTACAGTTTATTGAAAACATATTATATAACATACTAAAAACGATATGTACTTTATATACATAAACACCGTGATATATATTAAATAAAAATCAAACTGAAGGTAAAATATCATAAAAATGAAAATTACTTCCAGTTACTCAAAAGTTGGAACGATGTAATCCCAGTCAGAACCTATAATACATGTGGATTTTCGAATATCTACAAATATTTATGGCAGTATTATCACTTATTACATAGCTTTGGTTTTCACATAAACTATGATAATTGGAAGTCATTTATTGTTGGCTTCCTAACTCTACTGATTGGCAAGAAAGTTATTTTCAAAACTGAACTATATTTTGTATACGTTAACAGACTGCTCAAGTTTTGGCACCGTAGAATCATTTTTTTAATTCACCTGACAGATAAAATAGTAAAACTTACTGATATTGGAATTCTCTTAGGCTTACTAGTCTTACTCGTTGTTATGAATGCAAACTCAACTAACTTTCCTAATTACAATTTTAAATTATTAATAAATATAGATTTATCACCATTGTATCACAATAGATACAATGGTGATAGATAGTGGTATGTCGACTAATAATAATGATGATAAATGTTTAAGTACGTAGGTTGCTCCGCAAGTTTATGCTTGCATTAGAAATTGTCAAGAACAAGTTCAAACATGCAAATAGCTTATTCCTGATTTCAGTTTATTATACTAATATAGTCAAAATATGAGAAATATAGAATCTAGTTGCTTTGTAGAGTTCGTTCTAAAATCCTAAAGGGAAATATGGTAAATGGATAAGAGGTATTTTGGTCCATGATTAATATGGAAATACATCACATACACAAAAATGTTTTTTTTTTCAAGTTGGTACCTAAACCATTTGCTTTGAAGATGTAATTCTTAGGAATATTTAGGGCGACTGAAACTGTGCAGTAGAAAATTTCTCCTGAATAATAACCGCAATATTAGGTACTCACAAAATAATTTTACATAGAAAAAAAATGAAATAGGTTTCGGTCTGGTGCATTGAAAGTTCAATTCAATTTTGATGGGTTGAAAAGGAAGTACCTCTGAATCTTTCATGCCATTTACGAGAGTCAAAATGCTATACATGTGAACTGGTATAAAAGTATTGAAAAACTAGATGTAAAAACCAATCGTGTCAAGGGACGAAACCTAGTTCTGTTTCAAGAAAGGTTCAATCGAAACTGTAGGCGTTCAAATATAACGTAGTTGTTACACTGCGTTGGTTTGCACCGGTCATAGTCAACAATGTGTATCAGTAAAAAACATAATTATTGCAGTTTTCGTTGGTAAAAGAGTAGATATAGGGAAACAGGAAGGGTAGCCTTGGATTCTAACCTGCATGTTATAAAAAAATGTTCGCTGCTATTTATGAGCAAACTAAAACAAAAAAACTGAAAAAATCACCGAAATAATATGACAATACAGTGGCGGCTCGTGTTCTCGTTCAGTAGGGGGATACTTTTAGAATAATAAAAAAATATATAATTTTAAAACTTACCAAGTTATTTAGGTTACACAACACACACAAATTTGGGATCTTCGAGGGCTGTTTTAATGCCGTTGGCCTCTTTTCAAGTAATAGTTTTGTCACATTCATCTTCTAATTAGGTTTATTTGATTTTTGATTGAATCCCTCTAGTTTTGTCACTCATAATATTTGCACCATCGTAGGCCTGTGCAATTGACTTTTCCGGTTTATTATTTAATAATGAATCTAATTCGGTTTTTATACAGTTTGTTAAACCTGTAGCAGTCTTATCTAAAACTCTTAAAAAGCACCAAAATCGTTCAACTATACTGCCCTTATGTAAATACATATCTAAAAACCACTGTTATTTGACAATGATTTTTCGTTTTGTATATTTTTATGAGGTACCTTTTGATACAGTAGTATTTTTTAAATGATCTTTCAATATCTAATCGATTCAGATGTAAAGTCAATTATGTTCTCGAAAAACACCATGATTTTCGGAGCTGTCTTTTTCATCGTGGCCCTTTAAATTTGGATCGGGAGTCGGTCTACACCTCAGAGTAACAACTGAACATAGAGGTAGTAAACAACTAATTCTAATAGGCTAACATCTTTTCTTACGTTGTCATATTGACCACCAGATATGGCAATCATAATAATTGTTTACTATCATCTTAATTGTGTAGTATCCAGAAATATTCCATTCTACGTTAAAAAAGACGGTATTTTGAGGGTTCAGGAATGATTACAGCAAAACCAATAGATATGTTGACCTCTACTGCGTTACTGCATGTTTCATCAACATAAATTCAAATTCTGTCTTACATACATTTTGACGAGCTGGCAACGCCTATATAATTTTTCTGCGATTTGTTTACGGTAAACTCCGACTGTCAAATGTTTGTTTTGGTTGTGCGTATTTTATGCTTGGTCAGTAAAACCGAATTCGCTATTTGTTGGTAACTGTAGTGAAGCTTTACGGACTTGCAGTGCTATATTCGAGTGTAGTTTAACAGTTTTTCGGGATGGGACAGTGCAGAGCAGTGTTTCTAACATGGGTTGCATTGGAAGAATTTTCAGGTTAGTTGGCAATGTTTGGAGGCTGAAGTATCAAAAGATGATGGCGTTGAGAACGTCATGCTGAAGTGGTTTGTTTACTACCTCTATGTTCAGTTGTTACTCTGAGGTCTACACACACAAGTTTAATACGGCTGTTTTCAGCCAGCGGATGCCTCGCGAAATTAGTTTCTAAAATATTTAGAACATTATTGTGCGCCATGATTTCAAAACGTAAACAAACAGACATACGCGCACACTGCCGAAGCGCAGCCCTCACAAGATGCAGTCTGATGTGGCGAGGGCGATAATGTTCATAGCCTTTTTGCAGGTATAACTCCGTATCTAATCGGGCGAACTGGCGAGTGGAACCGAACGACACGACGCGTTCTTCTGCATTCTAATTCGCCGCTGTACGATTGATCGCCCATGCCTATACAGGGAAGGACTGCCAGATTATCATTGAAATAAACAAAACTGAGGGAGTCGCATGAAAGTTATACATTAATAAATATACAGGGTTATTCACGTTATTCGACACGGAGCATTATGGCTAAATTATTTGATAAGAAAGAAAATAATAATTTGGGATGGATAGAGACCCATAAAGGCTACATTTTAAAAATATTTTCATGTTATACAGGGTGTCCCAAATACACGAAATGTATCAAAGTTATGTTTTTTTAAATGGAACACCCCATATATTATTGCATATTCAGATTCCTTGGTGAATTCTAGTGTGACTTTATGTATCATACATGGTACCTAAAGCGAACCGTTAAGGTGTAAATCATCATTTTCGGTATAAGTAGATATCAGGAAAAAATTGAATATCGCACAGATTACAAAATATGGAAGGCTGTGACTTTGCCGTATTACTAAGCATAAAATGCATCAGCTTTGATGATACTGTCAAATTTAAATTACGTTCATGCTTGGAGAAATCGGTCGATGAATTAAGGAAACTTCGATCAGCGATAACTTGATTTTTTCAAATAGGAATGCCTAATTTTTTTTATACGGTTAAACGTAGAATTTGATAAGCTTTCTAATGATATAAGGTTGTGAATATCCATATCTTGTAGTTTTCATTTAATTCTAAATTTTCAAACAAATCGGCGATTTTCAATTTTCCTACCTATAAGCAACGTAGCAGGCCATGAAATATAAACAAAAATCGGTTCAGCTAGAAGAAAACAACTAACTTAGCTGAAAAATACACACCAGCTAGACTAAAGGGACAAGATTATAAAAATGCCTTACAACAAATCAACTCTCCCAGAAACAACTGCGATAACATCTCTAAGGTCAAAGAGAAGCTGGAGTATGGCAGTAATAAATATTTTTACTGTCTACTGGCTATCGAAATTTACTAGAGGTTACAAATGTCCAAGGCAATCAAAACCCCTCATATGAAACAGAAACAACCAGCGACTGTTGCTCCAGCACGCAACTATCAATCATATGTAATGGTGTAAAACAGTACTAATTTGCGTCGAAGTCGATACCTCTGACTGGAGCCCTTCTATTTTTCAATATCTATTAGCAATATTGCAAAAAAGGAATACTGACAAATCAGATTTAAATTTTCTGCCATTTAAGTTATGTTTTACAATTTGAACAAATTTTAATTCATTCTTCATTTTCTGCGACCTTGCTAATAGCATTGATTAAAGTATTTAGGCGTTAATACCTTAATCAATGCTAATAGGTACTGAAGATTTTCAGAAATCCAGTCAGAGGTACTTTTGACTTGAGTTTTGACAGAATTGCATACTTTTTTATATCATTAAATGTGAAATTATATTATGAAAATAATAAACTGCTTACAACATTCTCTAGTAGTTTTTACTTTATTTCAAAATTTTTAATGGTTTTGGAAATTGGCAATCTCTAGTACATTGCAGTAGCTAGTAGACCGTGAAAAAATCCATTTCTGCCATACTCCAGCTTCTCTTTGACCAAAGATATGTTACCGCCGTTGTTTCTGGTTAGACTTTGTTTGTTGTGAGTAATTTTTATAATCTTGTCCCTTTAGACTAGTTCGTGTATATTTTTCAGCTAAGTTAGTTGTTTTCTTCTACCTGAACATGTTTTTGTTTATATTTCATGGCCTGCTACGTTGGTTATAGGTAGGCAAATTGAAAAACGCCGATTCGTTTGAAAATTTAAAATTAAATGAAAACTACCAGAGATTGATATGCACAACCTTATATTGTTAGAAAGGCTATCAAATTCTACTTTTAACCGTATAAAAAAAATTAGGCATCCCCATTTGAAAAAATCAAGTTATCGCTGATCGAAGTTTCCTTAATTCATCGACCGATTTCTCCAAGCATAAACGTAATTTAAATTTGACAGTCTCATCAAAGTTGACGCATTTTATGCTTAGTAATACGGCAAAGTCACAGCCTTCCAAATTTTATAATCCCTGCGATATTCAATTTTTTCCTGATATCTACTTATACCGAAAATGGTGATTTACACCTTAACGGTTCGCTTTAGGTACCATGTATGATACATAAAATCACACTAGAATTCACCAAGGAATGTGAATATGCAATAATATATGGGGTGCTCCATTTAAAAAAACATAACTTCGATACATTTCGTGTATTTGGGACACCCTGTATAAAATGAAAATATTTTTAGAATGTAGCCTTT
Organism: Callosobruchus maculatus; assembly: GCA_951848785.1. Taxonomy (NCBI): domain Eukaryota; kingdom Metazoa; phylum Arthropoda; class Insecta; order Coleoptera; family Chrysomelidae; genus Callosobruchus; species Callosobruchus maculatus. Next base: position 12,410,546 of record CATOUR010000026.1, on the reverse strand, counting down.
ATGGGTCTCTATCCATCCCAAATTATTATTTTCTTTTTTATCAAATACTTTAGCCATAATACTCCGTGTCGGATAACGTGAATAACCCTGTATAAATAACCGTGGAATGTAATATTTTTTATAAAAAAAGGTAAACGTAAATGACGTAAAAGGTTAATTTTAATTTTATAATTTTATATTTGCAAAAAATGATTTCTTGTATGCGGGCTGTAGCCCTATAGCCCTTACAGACAAGCCGCCACTGATACTCTAACACTTCCCTAAAAGTTAGACCTTGAGGCTTGTGATTCTGGAAAAAAATATTTAGCATCCGAGGATTCGGCAAAAGTACGTTAAATCTAATGGCATATATTTTGAAAAATGTAAACAAATACTTTTCTTATGCATACCTTTTTGGAGCAAACCACGTATTAGTTGGGCATGCATTATGCGTTTAATTGAAACAGCAGCCCGCTGGTACTGGGTTTCCATAAGCAATACTATCGTTAAGACTAAGATTGACAATCTCTTCGTTAGCTGTGTCAGTAGGAGGTAATTCAGTTGATCTGGCCATCAATTCACTGTCATTGTATACTTTTAAAGTGTGGTTCACAGCTTCTCCGGATAGTTTAACTAGTTCTAAAGCTAGTTTTTCGAATATCACACCAACACCCTGTAAAAAAGGAGAGGATGATGTTCAAGAGGTTTCAATGTCATGTTTTGTCAACGTGTAGGCGAGATAAATTGAAGAGTTGAAATTAGAAAGGGCGTATGTGCCAAAAACATGATTTTGAGATAATCAATAAAAACTAAATTGGTTAAGGTTTAATAAATGTAGAAGTCAGAGAGTTCGCATGTATCTCTTTTATTAAATATATGCAAGAAATACAGGTCCAAAAACAAACTTTTTAACAAAATATATTTCAAAACTACTTATTATGAATGTGTGAAAAAACAACTATCTAAAGATATATATTTATTGGTTTCCTTGCATCGGTATATCTTCTATGTTAAGCAGCTTATTAAAAAACTACACTTTAAAAGCTTTTGTTCATTACGATATGAGAGCCACTGCCATTGATTTTTCTTTGTTTTTTTTTTCCTCCATTTTATTGTAAACCGACCAGCACACAAAACAGCGAACTTAATACGTGCAGAAGTTACAATAAACTGAAAATTACCTGATATTCGGTATCGGACTTACGGCCTTTCAAATGAAAATACTTGGGTATATACGTTTACCGCCATCTATTAGTGCCGCTGGACACTTGAATTTTAAGACTGGCACTTGCGACCTTTTACAGGATATAATGGTACTTTAAACCTTTCTACGTCAAAAACTCAAAAAAATGGCACACAGGGCCTTTCTAATTTCCACTCTTCAATTCATATAACGAGTTGTGTATATTTTATGTTTTGTCTTGTGCGCCCACCTTTCAAAAATTCAGGAACCGCCACTGATTTGTTGGGAAAGAGTACAATCATAGAGGACAAGGGAGCTTAATGGCCTTCTTATTAATTGTTCTTTCCATGCACGTCAGGTAGAAGCTTGATTGTATGTACAGAGGGAGTCTTAAGTATGGAACGCCTCAATTATATCGGAAAACTTTTGCACGATTTTCATGAATGTGAGGGTATGGGCTTTTACAATATGGCGGATCTTATATCAGCATTTATATTGTTGTCATATTTTCCGAAAATATAATGAACTTTGTCTTCTGCTTCAGTTGCAGTTTTGAAACCGACATAATTACACTAATCAAAATAATGTTATTATCATAACTTGTCCCTATATCTAGTAAGCCCCCCCTTCTTATAATAAAACACGCAATTATATTCACGCCATCTTTTTTGTCTCCCTGATAATACTGTACCTGATCAGTCATTGCAGAGCACTCATAGTACGAAGCACCTATACTTTTTGAATACTGCATAGCCTCAGTTCGAGAAACCTGCAACAACAACATATCAAATAGTCACATGGAAGCAAGCAAGCAAACTTTATTCTCTACTATTATGAGCTTTACTTAAATCGAGGCGTCAAATGCGCGTCAAAATTTGGAGTACACAATTTCACGATAAGAGGAAGATTAGAAAATATCCCAAAATTAAGATGAGCTGTAGGAGCTTTATTTGAAGGCCACATGGAATTTGGAATTAAGGAGATACCACCTTTCAATGCTAGCAAGATACTTTAGACCTGAGCTTTAGACCGATCTCGGCAATATTAGGTGAGCTAAATTGTAGACATTTCTATAGCCCATACCTCATACAAAGTCTAGCTTTCGAGGTGGCAATATTTGTATTTCACTATTTATACAAATAAAAAAATGAATGAAATAAATAATGGGGCAAAACAAGGAAAATAAATACAATCAGAAGTAGCATACATGGGATTCTACGGGGTGGGCCAATAGTGAGTGGAGGGAAGATTGGGCTTACCAAAAAAATATTTCAAAAATCTGTCATTTAATCATGGTAGGCACCCTTGAGGGCAATAACGTAAAAATATTATCACTCAAGCTTTATACAAGGTGATTCAAATCAAACTTCCATTTTTTTAATGGGACCTCCTATGTATTATTGCATATTTGGATTCCTTGGTGAATTCTGGTGTGACGAACGGTTTAGGCGCAAATCACCATTTTTTGTATAAGTAGGTATCAGAAAAAAATTGAATATCGCAGCGATTATAAAACCTAGAAGACTGTGACTTTGCGGTACGACCACAGCATAATAAACAATCAGCATAATATCTCTCAGGATTTCCTATATAAAAATGGTTCCCACAAAATTTGACCTTGGGAGGGTTTATGGGTGATTTTACGGCTGCTGTGAAGTTTGGGTAAAGATGCGAAAATGAAAATATCGATACCGGTACCAACTCGATATTTTTTTAGCCTCATAGGCGCGTGTGGTTCGTACATAGAATTTTGTGCAATTGTATACACCCCTCAATAATTATATAATAATTTTCGATACAAAAGTAGCGATACTAGCTTGGAATCGCTCAAAAAGTATCTAAGATAAAAATACTCGATATTAGTGCGGAAGTACAAGTATCGAAGTACCGTTACCATCCCTACAAAAAACCCCTCCAAAAGTGAGGATGCGCCTGTAATTTCCTCCAACTTGAGTTATTGTGCTGCTTGTTTATTATGCTGTGGTACGACTAAGCATGAAACGCGCCACCTTAAGTCAGCCGATTAAACTTTAATTCCTTTTGTAGTTGGGGAAATCAGTAGATTAATTAAGGAAACTTCAATCGCAGATAACTTGATTTTTTTGAAACGGGAATGCCTATTTTGGTTTATAGAATCAAATGTAAGATTTGATTACCTTTCTAACGATATAGGATTCCCAATATAAATCTTTTTTGGTTTTCATTTTAATTCAAATTTTCAGTCAAATCGGTGTTTTTCAATTTTCCTGCGTGTAAGTAACCTAGCAGGCCATGAAAAATAAACAAAAGCCCATTAAGATGGAAGAAACCAACTAACTTAGTAGAAAGAGGCAAACGAACTAAAGTAGCGTGGCAAGAATATAAAAATTTCTTACAACTTAAGACAACAGCAGTGAGATGCCTAATGTCAATGAGTAGGTGGATTATGTGTGTTTTTTTTTTTCATTGGCCTACTAGCTATTGAGATCTAGAGCTTAACAACCTTCCAAGACGGTTTAAAATTTTGAAACAAAGGGACAACTACCAACGATTATTGCTGATAGTCTAACATCTTCAGAACGAAATTTCGCATTCAATGTGATAAAAAAGTAGTCATTTCCGTTTTCCGATAAGTCAAAAGTAACTATACCTCTAACTGCAGCATTCTGAGCATCTGTTGAAATTATTTTCAGAATTTTTTATTACTCCATGTTGTAATTGTCAAGTAAATTATGATTTATAATTAAAATAAGAGACTTCAATTCAGTTTTCAATTTCTGCCATTTTGCTATTAAGTAGAAGCACCTACTAAAGAATTTGAGGGGCTCCAGTCAGAGGTATCATTACTTTTGACTTACGGAAATTACTACTTTTTTATGGCTTTCAACGTGAAAATTTATTCTGAAGATATTCTACTGCCAGCAATAATCGCTGGTAGTTTACCTTTCAATTAAAATCTTTTTACTGATTTTGGAAGTTTACCAATAGCTAGTGGGGAGTAGCCTGTGAAAAATATTTCTTGTTGCCGCTGTTGTTTCTGGTTAGAGCTGATATGTAGTAAGGAATTTTTACTGTCTTGCCTCGTTACTGTTGTTTGTTTGCATCTTTCTACTAAGTTAGTTGGTTTCTTCCGTATGAACGGGTTTTTGTTTGTGTTGTATAACCTACTAGTTTGCATACACGTAGGATAATTGAAAAACACCGATTTGACTGAAAATTTGAAATAAAATGAAAACTAAAAAAGATTGACATTGAGAATCCTATAACGTTAGAAAGGAATAAAATTTTACAGTTGATCCTATAAACAAAAATAGGCATTCCCAAATCAAGTTACCTGTGGTTGAAGTTTCCTTAAGTAATCTACTGATTTCTCCAACTATAAAAAGAATTAAAATTTGACCATATAGCCTAAGATTGCGCATTTCGTACTTAGTCACTCCGCAGGGTCATGGCTTTCTAAGTTTTATAATCGCTGCCATATTCATTTTTTTCTGATACCTACTTATACAAAAAATCGCGATTTTCGCCTAAACGGTTGGTTTAAAGTTCCATATGTGATACATAAAGTTACACTAGAATTCACCAAGGACAAGGAATCCAAATATGCAATAATATATAGGGGGTTCTATTAAAAAAATGCAAGATTGATATGAATCACCCCGTATAAATGTCAAAATTGAAGTGAAAATATGTTAACGTTATAGGCCTCAGGGCTCGCTACCATGATCCAGTGACAGATCTTTGAAATATGTTTTAGTAAGACCACAATCTCCCATCCACTCACTATTGGCACACCCTGTACATATAGCATAAGGAGGTTAGGTGGTGAGAAGTACTTTCTGAGTCTAGATAGGTATCCAAGCTTTTTCCCAGCAGCTGTAGCACCTCACATAACGTGTTCGTGCCAGATCAGATTTTCTGTAATGTTGACTCCTAAGATCTTGAATGAGTGACTTCTTGGCAGAGCTTAACTGTTCATTAGAATCGGGTGTTGGCCTCGGCACTTCTTATTTGATAGCGTGAAATACTGGGTCGTAGAGAAGCATTGAATTTTACCATATTCTTGAGCCCCCAAGCGGCAGGTATCCAGGTTTTTTTTTTGGGGAGGGGGCCCAGTACCAAAGTAGCTTATTCGAGAGCTGATTGTTCAGAAAGGAACCACTGGGTTTTCAAGACTTTGGTTAGCATCATGGTAGCCGTAACTTATCAAACCCTTTGTTGCAGATTTATCAGACCAGTTGTACAAGCATTTACTGTTAAATTATAAATTTATATATTTATAAACAGAAACACTCGCACACATCTTATCTCTTGTTCCAGAAATCATCTAATTCTTTCTAGCTAATCATCTGCACCAAATAACATTAACGTTTTTATATATTCCTAAAATATTCCATGTGACATAATTTTCTGCTACAGATATGATAATCACAACATACTTGTAAGACATAATATATGTAGTTGTTAAAGTGTGATTATTAACTTTCTTCATGTACATCATGTAATAGTTTATTTGTTTTATTGTTAGTTTGTTTTATTTAATAAGTTAATTGTTTATCGTTAGCCGATAGTCTATCAATGTTTACTTATCCAGTATTTTTAAGTTTGGCCACTTTTGGTTCTGAATACTCCACCCAAATAAAATTTTAGGTAAATATGCGACATTTTTTGGTCATTACTCTTCCGCCATGGGTTGGACATTGAAAAAACATTATTATACATCCTTGGTGCAAATAATGCTTACACTAGAAACATTATATCTGCACACACTTTGTTATGCAGTGTAGTACGTAATTGTCAGGTAATTGCACTCATAGCCTAGCTCCGGATCTGCTATTCTTATTTCATATATTCATGAAAAATTAGAACGATTGCATTTCATACAAATACAAAAAAAGTTTACCTCTCTTTGCTCTGGTAAATCAATCTTATTTCCCACAACAAATAGCACCATCGGTTCCTCAACATTTCTTTTAAGCTCCTGTACCCATCCTTTCATACTGTCAAATGAATTCGTGGAGGTTATATCAAACACCAGTAGTGCAGCATTTGCATTACGGTAGAACATTGGTGTCATTGCTTTGAACCTTTCTTGCCCAGCAGTGTCCCATATCTGAAAGATTAAAATGGTTGAACAATGAAGTTTTTGGTGCATTATCAAAAAATTAAAATTACATTCGGTAAATGCATTCAACCTGAACAAAAATAAAATGTATATTATATTATTGCCATTACTGTTGTCATGACATAAATATATGAAACTTATATAATCAATTATTTTAATTAATATTAATTGCAATACTTTTCGGTAAGTAGTAAATTGTGATTTGTTTGTGTATATATGTGAATAACTATACCTGCAGTGTCACTTTTATGTTATCATCTATATCAATTTTACAATTGAAAAATGATGCACCTATGGTAGGAGCAGTTTGTTGAGGAAATGTATTTTCAATATACCTTATTATTGTTGAAGTTTTACCAACACCTATAATAAAAAACAGATGTGTGATTTAAGCTGCAAAAGATCTTCTACAAAGAGGGAATGCCAAGATTAGAAGACCATTTAAAATGATTCCATCTTACTTCTTTGGGCTTTAATAAAACCGCATGTGCTTCAGCCACCTCTGTGACCTTCACCAAAGTATCAAAATCGTATAAGTTCAGTAATACACTAATTTTATGTCCCCCATAACAAGGTTTAAATGATTTCTTTGATAATTGATCGATGTACCTTCATTCATTCCTATTCTTTACTAAATTATGTTTAATTTACTTTTTAATCAGATAATTGATTTCATTAATAAATGAATGAAAGAAGGAGAGAGCGCTTTCTGGTGACCAGAACCACCAGTGCATAGGCCTACAAACAGGTACTTATGCACCTCTCCTTACCCTAGTTCCCAAGTCCAGCCCTCATTGCAAACCTTTGTCACCTCACCTGAGGATGACCTTGGGACCTGCCCATCTTATATCCTCAGGTTCATGAACCCTTGAACATAGTACGGTTTGCCTGTGATACCCAAGGGCTTCACAGCGACATAGAAAGTGTGCAGAGGATTCTTCCTCCTCGTCACAGTGTGTACACGTCTGATCACTTGCCACCCCCATCACATACAAGTGACGTTTAAAGGTGTTATGGCAGGATAACAGGCCTACAAGTAACCTTAGCGGGCTACTGTCCAGTGAGAGACGGAACCGCCCCACCTTGACCAGAGGTCCTAAAATAAGTTCTTTAGGTTGACAGAGACGTCCAGATTCCTCTCCATCTCATAAGATGCTGATTTTGCAACCACACCTCTGATTTCCTTCCAGATACTGATTAATTAATATTAGAATTCTGTGAGATGATCTCACATTCATTCTGCGAACAAATTTCATTTAAGATGGGCATTTACTTATATCAATGTATACCTACTATTATTCAATATTATATGGCCCATATATACACATCTGTTGAAAAGTGTCTGGACAGTCACAAAATTTCGTTTTTTTAAATATTAGTTAAATTATTTAATTTTTCTCTCTTATACTAGCACTCCCATTGTTTTGATTATTTTATAACAGTATTTTAAAAACATGTATGCAGCAGGGGACAAATTGGATCAAATGGTCAGAAATGTGTGACCTACTTCGAAAAAACAAATTTTGGACAAGTCCTTAAAGCAAATTGAATCTGGTGTTCTTGAAAATTTGATACCCAGAATGCCACTGGTGCACAGTGCTGTAATTAAAGCGAAATGGAATTTTTTCCAGGAAACCAAAAATTAATAACTTGTTCTATAGACATAAGTTCAATTTTCCTTTTTAATAAAGTTCTTGTTATTGTTAACCTGTATGAATATTTTAAACTTTTATTATGCCTCAAAAGACTAATGTTCTTACACAGTCGGCTAAAAATGCACTATCCAGATACTTTTGAGTGGTGGTGTAGTCAATTGCTCTAAAGTTTCAGACAATATTGTTAAATATACAAGCAGCACAGTTACCTAAACTGAATATGTTGGGATATCAGCCATTCAGTCTCTGAATTTTTTCCTACTGTTTCTTTAATTTTTTATGTATATGGGATTATTTTAAGAAAAAGGCCAGTAACATCATTCCTGGCGCTTCTTCTTATCATTCCAACTATAATTCATAGGTACCTATTACACCAAAAACTATAAGTTGTAACTCAATAATGGTGGATACCATAGAAAGTAATTATGATCAACAAAACATTGATTGAATGACATATCTGGCTTTTACTCAAACTAAACATACTAGGTCTTTATGATCTGGATCCTGATTGATCAGTATCAGCTGTCGGTAGTGGAATTTATGATTCTGTGGATTAAACAAACATTGAACAATGAAAAAATTGGTTTAAGAACCCAAAACAGATGGTTAAGAAAAAAGCTACCACTCTGAATAATCTGATCGGGATCAGTTACTGTACAAGGCTGCCGTCCTAAGCCTAAAAGGCGTATCTCAGGAAACTGAATTTTTATTATGACCACTTTAGTAAATTTACATACCGCACCAAGTAGATACAGTTGGATTAAGCAGTTTTCAGTTTTTATCCATAAGTTGGTAACTTCTAACTATTCTTAACAAATATTCAAATCAAAATCCTGTCAAATTTGATATTTAACTGAGATGCGTTCATTTCTATTAGAGAAATTCATTTGTCTAGCATAAGTAAGAAGGTGTTATCTCAAGGATAATGTATGTCCTTTGAGCATTAGAATGTTTAAACACGTTGAGAGTGGTTTTTAATTGAAATGCATTTAGAACAAGTTCTTTATCTGAACATAGCCAAGAAAAATAGCTCATATACAGGGTGGGCCAATAGTGGATGGACGGAAGATTGTGGACTATTATATTTCAGAAATATGCCACTTGATCATGGTAGGGACCCCTGAGGGCTATGACATAAAAATATTTTCACTTAAATTTTGACGTTTGTACAGGGTGGTTCATATCAAACTTATACTTTTTTGAATGGATATATCTGATGGATATATTATTGCATATTTAGATTCCTTGGTGAATTCTAGTGTGACTTCATGTATCATATATGGAACGAACCGTTTAGCTGCAAATCACCTTTTTGGTATAATGAGGTATCAGAAAAAAATTGAATATCGCAGCGATTATAAAACTTAGAATGCTGTGACTTTGCGAAACGACTAAGCATGAAATGGGTCACCTTCAGTTAGATGGCTAAGTTTGAATTTTTTTGTACTTGGAGAAATCAGTAGATTAATTAATGAAACTTCTTTCACAGATAACTTTTTTTTTTAATAGGAATGCCTATTTTTGTTCATGGAATCAAATGTAAGATTTGATTACCTTTCTAACGATAAAGCATAATATCAATCTTTTTTAGTTTTCATTTTATTCCAAGTTTTCAGTCAGATCAGTGTTTTTCATTTTCCTACCTGTAAGCAACCCAGCAGGCCATAAAAAATAAACAAATGTCTGTTAACTAACGTAGTAGAAAGATGCAAACTAACTAGAGTAACGAGGCAAGATTAAGAAAATTCCTTTCAACAGATTAGCTCTAACCAGAAACAATAGCGGTAACAAGAATGCTCATTTTTTTACAGCCTACTAGCTATTAGCCAATTTCCAAAGCCAGTAAAAAATATTTAATCAAAGGAAAACTACAGCGATTCTTGCTGGCAGTAGCATATCTATGTCTTCTAAATAAATAATAATCGCTTTTAATGCCATAAAAAGTACTCATTGCCGTAAGTCAAAAGTAATGATACCTCTGACTGGAGCCCTTCAAATTCTTCTGTAGGTATTTCTACCTATTAGCAAATCACGAAAAATGAAACCCGAATAGCAGTCTGTTTGAATTATAAAACACAAATTTAGTCTGTAGAATAATACATGAAATAAACACAACTACAGCATGGATTAATACAAAAATTGACATTGAGAATCCTATATCGTTTGAAAGGTAATCAAATTTTACATTTGACTCTGTAAACCAAAATAGACATTCCCATTTGAAAAAATCAAGTTATCTGTGATTGAAGTTTCCTTGATTAATCTACTGATTTCTCAAGGTACAAAAAGAATTCAAATTTAGCCGTCTGACCCAAGGTGACGCATTTCATGCTTAGTCGTACCGTAAAGTCAGTTCTAAGTTTCTTCTAAGTTTTATAATCGCTGCGATATTCAATTCTTTTCTGATACCTACTTATACCAAAAATGGTGATTTGCGCCTAAACACTTCATTAAAAGTTCCATGTATGATACATAAAGTCACATTAGAAGTCACAAAGGAAATCAAATATGTAATAATATATAGGCGGTTCCATTAAAAAAATGTAAGTTTGATATGAATCACCCTGTATAAACGTGAAAATGTAAGTGAAAATATCTTTACGTTATAGTCCTCAAGGGTTCCTACCATAATCAAGTGACAGATTTCTAAAATATTTTTTAGTAATCCCACAACCTTCCCTCCACTCACTATTGGCCCTCCCTGTATATAACACATGTCAATACATTTATAGAACATTTTTGAGAACTTTAGTATTCAGGAAGTTGTTCGGAGACTGTAACTGAAATGCTTCATGCTTGGCAAAATAGGCATAACCATTGATTAATAAAGTATTTTATAAATGTGTTAATCAATGGCGTGACTCAGAGTTCCAACACTTTAGCTTAATGAAACTGAGATACTGCTGACTTCCTTAGGATTTCAACAATTTTTAGAGATACGTCTTTTAAAATAAGCGTTTAGTTACGAACTCTGGACGATTTACAACTTTTTTGCTTAGGAATAATGTAAAGCAGCCCACAATGATTACAAAGCAATAAAAAAGTCAATTTATGAAAAAATTGAGATACGCCTTTTTAGCTTAGGAGGGCAGAAGGGTGAACTGACCCTTAGTTCACTTTCTAAATATCAGGATCAATGATCCAAGTGATCAGGTTAACACCTGATCATAATTTCTGTAAAGGCCTACTGGTAAATGCTTTATTTAATTTCCTATCCCTTTGGTAAAGTATTTAGATCATCCAATTTGCTTTTTTAAGATTTAAAAATGACAGTATTGACGGGAAGCAACTAGATAAGGGTGAAATAAGTAGTAGGCCTTGGTAGTAGGTAATTGCAATGAAATTTTGAATGGAAGTGAATAAATAATGTTATGGAATTTTCACATAGGAAGGACAAAAAATTGTTCTATCTGCATCATATAGTTATTATATATATGTATATAAATTATGTGGATTTAAAAGCGAGGCTTGATGGTATAACAAACTGACTGTTTATTATTACAAAAATGAGCATGTTATATGTTATATCAAACAAGTAGTAAAGTGTAAAACTTGACGCATATCAAAATAAAGCTATATATAAACTATAGGAATAATCCATAACTTCCTCATTTTCGAATGTAGTCACTTTTGCTGGTTATCTTATCAAAATACTCATATATGAATATGATACAGATTACAGATGAAATATATAATTAGTCAACGTCCCAATAATACACAAAAATTGAATAACCCTTATTTTTAGTTTATTTTTGGTGTTATTTGGAAGATGCACACATGTATTATTTATTAGGTATATTATTGTAAAAATAAAACTTATTTATAACCTACCTTGGTATCCTAAAACAACCACCTTTTCCGTAATAATTTTCATCGCTCCTAATAACTACCTTGGCAAATGATTCATATTGTCTTTATAATAAAAACAGTCTATAACTTTTGTGTAAATCCCCTTCACTTCCTTCATCCGGGAAATATATCCCAGACCACTCACAGATCAACGTGGATCAACTGTATTGAACATGAATTGACAAACAAAATTGTATGTTGGTTTTAATCTCATGTTTATAATATGATTGTTGAAGATAAGGTTGAAAGTTGAAATTGTGATTGTTTTGTTTCTTTAAAAATTTTGATGTCAAACGAATGTGTCAAACTTATGCAAATTCTAAGCGTTTCGCCTGTGCTGCTATCCATTGTTTGTAAAGTCACTCAGTGATCGAATGGGCCCTTCCTTGGTCGTCTATAAAAGAGTACTATGCTTATTTGTAGTTCGCCATCTATTGGCCGATAGTGGAAACTTCCAATAAATAAATAAAACTTTCATAGATGGCGGCAGAAGTCCAAAGTGCTTACAGTGACTGTATAGAGGCATGGCCGTCTCTTCTCTAGTCTCTACTGTCTCTCACAGTGGTGACAATAGGATGTCTCATTTTTGATTGGTTCGTCTAGCTCCGCCATATTGTGGCAACTTTAACAGACTTTAACATTAGCAGCATAGGAGAAAAGCACAATTTTTACGTAATACAAGTTGAAACAAAGGAATAATTAGTAAATAATTATCAGTGGGAACATATGATTATTTTTAGTGGCAGAGCACGGACTACGATGCAAGAGGTTGCGAGTTTGAATCTGGGTAGGTTCCTTTCTTTTTCATTTTTTTTTAGATTTGGCTGATATGTTGATCTGTAACGGGGTTTCCGGTGAGTTTTCTCAAACAAAAACCCTGACAATAGGGAATAGGATCTCATTTTTGATTGGTTCCAAACAAGTGATTTGTTCGGGCATGATGAATAATTATTGATGAGTTTCATCAGCCTCAGGTAAAAAGGATCAAAAATGTTCAGACCCAATTGTCTGTTTTCATATGCGAATCTGTGTGGATAGTGATTTATTGTGCGTGGTTTTGTGACTATTTATTTGGCTTGTAGTGATTTTCAAGTGATTTTGGGTTTTTTTAGCAATAGTAGCTGTTCAATTGTTAGAATTTGCGGCCAATTTTAAGTCAGAACTTTGAGAAGAGACATCTTAGTTTGGATGGTAAGGATGTTTACTCATTTTGATTTTGTGTTAATTTTCAGATGTTTTGCAGGAATATAGTGTATATGTAATAAACTAATAAACTAAGAAAAATATATTTTTTTTAATTTCAATATCCCATTCTGTTAGTAGCGACATGCTATACCTTGTATTCTAATATTTTTAATAGCAATATTATTTTAAGAAAGTAACAAAATACCTTATTCATGTCCTTTAAAACACATATGTGGGTAAAAAATGAGTTATCGCCGTATGCTGCTAATGTTAAGTTTGCCACAACATGGGTGGTGGGCGGAGCTTCGTTCCTATTGTCACCACCGTCCTCATACAGTCACTGTAAAAGTGCTACTATGCTCTATCAGAGTCACTGTACTATCAAGTAGGTAAAATTAATTTTATAAATTATCATTGTTTTCCTAGATTTCGATACCTCTCCAGTTCTTCACGTCTTCACATCGTGTCCGTGTCAGAGAGGTTTGTCTGTTTCTCTCCACCGTGAAAAATAAATTATTAACCAAAATCCACGAATTAAGAGCCATCAGTGCCAGTGACTTAAAGGGGTGATACAGGTACGAGCAAGTACGCGTACTTATGGCTCGACGACCTTTTTCGCCTGTGTGTCACCGTAAGTATGCGTACTTTAAAACCGTCGCGCAAACCTCCGGCGATCCAACTGGTTTGAATTTTTGCTCGTAGCTTGTCTCGGCTCGTACTGCGAGCTGCGAGCCACCACTTTGTTTCGGCAAGTCATCGATGCGCAACGCTTGTTGTGTTTGGCGTTTGTTAAAAGTCTTGTTTATTTAGGGAAATTATCAAAATGAGTGGTTTCAGCTTCACGTGTGTCACCGACGTCGAGCCGAGTAAGTTCGCGAACTTAAAAATCGCGTACTTAAAGTTCGTACGTGTGTCACCCACGTTACGGTATTTTAGCAAACTTTATAATGATGCTAGGTATAATATTTATGCCTACATGCCGTATGCACGCCTGCACGGCTTAACAAACAAATAGCCGTGCCGTAGGCCTGTAGGTGAAATGAGGATTCACTAGTATCCCCGGCGACGCTGACGGTTCCTTTGAGCATGGGCGGGAGTCAAAAAACGCAAAAAGATGGGTCCTAAAACGTAATTTTAGCAAGTCTGTCGTTTTTTTAATATATTGAAGTAATATACTCTTTTTACTTCCCACACCGATAGGTGAGGGGAGTATTGTGATCGCGAAAATTTTCGATTTTGAGATAATACACTTTTTGGGCGTTTCATGATGTCTACATAACGAAAATCCATGTCACTCATTTCCGTCGGTCTGTCTGTCGGTCTGTCGGTCTGTCTGTCGGTCTGTCTATACGCGTTTTTGTGTCCTCGTAATCTCAGTAACCGCTGCATGGATTGTGATGAAATTTGGGCAGCGATATGCTGTGGGGTCGTAGTAGGTAATGCTGCTATAATTTTGAAAATCGGTGCATTGGCGGCGGAGTAATTAGCAAAAAACGAAAAATTTCAAATATTCCCCAAACTTCGTTTTTAGGCGTTTTAGGTGTTCCTGATCATTTTCTACTTTTTTTGGGTGGGGGTGGAAATTGGGGTGGTTGGGGGTTGGGGGGTTGTAAAATTGAAAAATTTGTTGTATTCATAATAGACTACCCACTGACCTGTGAAGGAAGACCTAGCGACATGAATAACTTTTTTAGGTCTATCCGAATATTGCCTTATGCCTATTACGGAAACTAAAGGACTTAGAATTTTTTCCGATGTATACATAATGAGTATTGCTTTATTAGATCGTTCTACATTATGTAACGAAGAAACTGTTCAATTGATTTTTATGAAATTTTGACACAGTATTACTGCCGTGTCGAGGATGGAAAATGCGTATGATTTTTATCAATCGTGCCAGTAGCGGCGCAGAAATAATAAAAAAACTAAAAATATGAAAATAGCTCAAACTTCGTTTTTAAGTGTTTTAGAAGTTCCTGATCATTTTCTGAGTTTTTTTGGTTGGGGGTGAAATTGGGGTGGTTGTGGGGTGGGGGGTTGGAAAACTGAAAAATTTGCCGTATTCATAATAGGCTGTCCACTGACCTTTGAAGGAAGATCTAGCGACATAAATCACCTTTTTAGATCCATCTGAACATTGCCTTGGCTATTACAGAAACCAAAGGACTTTGAATTTATTCTGGTGTAAACATACGAGTATTGCTTTAGATTGTTCTATATTATGTAACGAAGAAACTGTTGAATTGATTTTAATGAAATTTTGACACAGTATTACTACCGTGGCGAGGATGGAAAATGCTTATGGATTTTATAAATCGTGCCAGTGGCGGCGCAGAAACAATAAAAAAAACAAAAAATATAAAAACAGCTCAAACTTCGTTTTTAAGTGTTTTAGAAGTTCCTGATCATTTTCTGAGTTTTTTTGGGTGGGGGTGAAATTGGGGTGGTGGGGGGGGTGGGGGGTTGGAAAACTGAAAAATTTGCTGTATTCATAATAGGCTGTCCACTGACCTGTGAAGGAAGATCTAGCGACATAAATCACCTTTTTAGATCCATCTGAACATTGCCTTGCCTATTACCGAAATTAAGGGACTTAGAATTTTCTGTATACATACAAGTATTTATTGCTTTAGATCGTTTTGTATTTTGTAACGTAGAAACTACGAAATTGATTCTAATGAAATTTTGACACATTATTATTACTGTGGTGAGGATGGAAAACGCGTATGCTTGTTAGAAATCGTGTTAGTGGCAGCGTAGCAATAATCAAAAAACTAAAAATATGAAAACAGCTCAAACTTCGTTTTTAGATGTTTTAGGGGTTCCTGACCGTTTTGTACCTTTTTTGGGTGGGGGTGAAATTGGGGCGGTTAGGGGGGGGGCGGGGGGTTGTAAAAGTGAAAACTTTGGTTTATTGATAATGGGCTGTTCATTGACCTGTGCAGGAAAGACCTAGCGGCGGCATACGACAATTTGGGGGGGGGGGGTACTGGCGATGATTTTGTTGCAAGGGGATCTCAGACTAAATCTTTATGCTATGGGAAAATAATAAAGTGGTATCACCGTAATGTGTGGGAAGTACTGAGTCAATCAACTTGACTCCATTTTTTATTCAAAAACTCAATGGCAACCACTAGGTACTCCGGTTCCTAATGTGTTTTATAAAATTTTCAAAAGTTGAAAATTTTATGAAAATCTGCGTTTACGCACATGGGATCAAAAACCGTACACAATATACCTACCTATACATAGCCAGAAATTAGCTTCAATTATAATTTATACAATGTAAGCAAAGCTTTATAACTACTGCTGTAGTTAGTATTCACTAACATATAATATATGGGGCATCTCTTAATTTTCATGTCTGATATGCCCTCTAAATTATTTATAACTATGAGACCTCCTGGTGGAAATCAGTATGACGGCCAGTCTACATTTTTGTTCAAACTCTGTCTTGTCAAATACATATCTGAACCTTTGCAACGCACAGCAGATCTGGTCAGGAAGTGAAATTGGAAGTTTTGTCGTCTTGCCAGCATTTGGAGAAGATGGGGTCTTTCCATAATATCTACCACGCTGGCAATTATCTGCCTTTTTGTTAAAAAGCCATAATAGCGTATGGCCCTGGTCCGGGCCTGTTATAGACCTTTTTTGCTATTGTCTACAGTCATGTATCTCTAACCAAGCTTTCGCCACTTCGTTGGACTTAAAGTACTTACCTTTGACTACTTCAACCCCGAATCTGGATATCAGAATAGGTATTTCCCTCCTCAAACCATATCTATTCTAATGTTGCAACTACCGCGCCTCGTGCAGGTGCCATCAAGTCCGGTGAACGCGGTGGCCAATCCATTGTTCCACCCCACATAACACTATATATGGATATGTACATCCACAGAATGTACATTACATATTCCAGCTTGAACATGTATATTTTGAATATCCATAGGACGTTAAATGTACATATGAAAAATGATATACACTATTGTAATATACTATGTATATTCATATAGGTATATACATATGTGAATATGCATAAGATGTTGGTCTATGTATCATATATACATCTAGTAGTTTACGCCTGCACGAAGGACAGCTAGTGCCGCCATTGCTGATTTCTAGTCATTCGTCGTAGTTAGCATGTGTGTGCTGCTGCTGGTTGTGTCTGATTACCTGATCGAGTGGAATATTGTGCAATGTTGCTTATCTTCTGGCTATTGAGTACTGATAACACTCGCATCCAGAGTTTGACGGTAAGTCGTAAGCGCAACAAACCACCTACAAAATTTTATAACCTTGATTCGTTCGTGATTTTAGACATGCCATTTAACAGGAAAGAGATAACAATCATAATAATCGATTCTGCCAAGTATTATTATTGTAACTAGAAATCGAATTAATAACAATACATAATGAAAGTATAAAGTTTGTTTATCTTTCTGCCTCTACATTGAACTTTCATACACTATGCATGTGCATTAAAAGTACATGGATGTATATTTAATGGATATACCACGGATGTGTAAATTCGCGACAAACGTACATGAAATGTAAATTTGTTTATGTCTATTTTACATCCATTAGACGTTCATGCTCTATTTGTGGATATACATATTCACTCTATGTACAATGTACATACTTTGGTATGTAAGTATATACATGGTATATAAATATTATGAATATACATGTTCATACCTGGACTATGTTACATATACTATGCATGTACATTAGATTAAAATGGCGGCCAGTGAAGGTGATGGCATTGCCGATCCGCTAAAATCGTGCAGATATTGCCAAAAAAGTGTCGCAAATACTGTCACTAAGGCCCGTATTTATAAACCTTCCTTGAGGGAGACTCAAGGTCGCCTTGATGCTTGAGTCTTCCTTAGCGACAAAATCCAATTTATAGTCGCTGAGGCTTCCTCAAGTCTTCCTCAAGTGCTCCTTGAGCCTAAGGTAGCATGGGAGCTCCCTTGGCTCTTCCTTAGACCTTCCTTATGTGTTCCTTACCTTCGTTTGACATTTAAGAGTAAGGTTATATTATGTTAATTAAAAATATGTGAAAAATATTGTTTTGTATTCACCAAAAAATAGTGTTTTGAATTATTTTCCAGAGTTTTGACTTGATTTTTTGGTATATCTATGAGAGATAGTAGGTGTATGGTGCGCTGTTTATAATAATAAATAATGTTTAAGTCCAAACCAAAAGTGTTCAATGTTCATGCAAACATACTGAAATACTGAAACTACCAGTATGATAATGGTAATTGAAGGAGAAAAGTGATTACGATTACGATCATGCAACATATACACTCCCACAAATGAATAAATCGATAGTGGCACCTAAACTTGCATTGGGGGTTCCACCTTCAAGGCAAGTACCTACTTTCAAGCTGTTCACCAGTATTAAATAACAGTTTCTAAATTAATTTTTTATTTCAGGATCTTAGATTCAGATAATCTAAATTGTGAAGGTTCAACAAGGAGAAAAGATATCCAAAGTATTAAAACATCATGTCCTATTGACATGTCAACAAGGAGTTAAACAGAATAATGATGTTGCATAAGCCCATTTATGAGTAAGTCAGTGTAAGCAAGATAGAAATAATAATAATAGAGTGGCTGCGGGGAACAGTAACAAAGCCTACACAGAACACGAGGCTAATGACCAGAGCAGTCGATGCCGATGACACAGAAAGAAGACAAAAAATAATAATAATAATTATATATTATTGTATTATACACAACAAGGTATGGAGGTGAAGGATGGTTTATACAAGCATAAGTTGTATAGTATAGATTTTTGTCTGATTTGTTATGTCAGAATTTCAAATGAACTATGCTAGTTTGGAAACAACATAGTGGCTATAGATGTGACCCATGTTTTAAACATTTATGATTTTGATCTGACTACTGTTATCGTAGTGGACAAATTTGGGGAAGGAGTACTAGTATGTCTTATTTCTATTAATATACAGAAAATGTATTTATGATTTTTTTTTGAGGTGATTAAATTAAATCTAAGTTTAGTTTCTCTAAAAGTATTCATGACTGATATTGTGTCCACTTTTTAGAGTACTTGGTCCAGTATAATGGGAGTAGCTAAACTACAAATATTGCGGTCATGGCACATTGACCGTGCAGTGATGTATGAAGTTATAAAATGTTCATCGCAGAGCACTGGCATGGGTGAATTTAACCTATTTAGCCTACAAAATACTATTTTACAATTGCTCCTAGGTGTTGAAACTCATAACTTGACCTTCGGCACATTGTATCATAAACAAAACATGTATAATAAACAGTATGTGGTTAGAATAAATGCTCCAACTTATAAAGTATTTTTATTTGGATGGAAAGAAAATGAAGAAGTTAAATAATAGTTTGCATAAGCTCCTGGAATATATTAGGGATAAACTTATAACGGTTATTAAAGGCAAGTACACTATTCACACAAAAAAATATTTTATCAAGGCACAGAGCTGCTGTATTAAACAATTTTACTATTGCTTTTACTTTGTAGTGAAACTGGACAAATTTATTGTGTCAAAAACTTTCATCTAATAGCTGTTTAATGTGTAACACTTGAAATATTTCTTATCACACATATTGCAGCTGCAGTGACCTTTCCATAAGAAACTTCATTTGCAAATATATTAATTTTGTACCAATTGCTTGTGATAGAAAAAAGTTATTAAAATCTGTAAAAAAGTGTAAAGTTAATAGAACAATTTTGCAAAAACTTTTTTATTTTCCACTTTTTAAATATATTATATATATAATCAGAAACTCTTTTACACAGTCTGATGTAGAGTGTGTCAAAAGTTACAGTTCATATAAAAACAACAAATTATTGCACATAAATCAACTTGTGTTCTTTTTAATCTCTTGCAGTGGATTCTTTTCACTTTGGTCCATGTATTTTATCTTTTTTTTCCAAAATTCTTCCTGTCGCTCTTCTATACATTTTTCTAATGCCTCCAGCTCCCAACTCTTTTCTAATTACACTGTTTTTGATTTTTTCTCTTCTGGTAACACCTTTAACCTTCCTAAAGTATTTCATTTCTATTACTTTTAACTTGCTTTTACTCCATGCTCTAAATATCCACGATTCACAATAGTAAGTCAGGACTGGCCTATAAATCGTTCTATAAATTGACCTCTTTGTCTACCTGCTTATTTCCCTATGTCCTAGAAAACAATTTTTCAGGTAGTGATATGTTGGTTTCTTGAATAACCTAGTTTATTTCCAGTTCTTGGCTCCCTGATTGTTCTAATGCTACACCCAGATATTCAAAATAATAATCAACTTGTTGTATTTGCACCTCTTTTCCTTCTGCAGATAAGCTGATACCACTGACCCCTTTGGTTTTTTTTCATTTCTCTTTAAAACTTGATTCCAATTTGTGAATAAATGTTGCATATCTTTCTCGCTGTTGGCTACTATCGTATCGCTACATCATCTGCAAATGCACATTCCGAAATTCTTTCCCTTTTCCAAATTTCGATATCAAATATATACAGCAAATCCTATACAGGTTTCACAGTTCTGTGTACTTCCCTTCATCCATAAACGTTATAAATATCAAAGGACTGATAGCTCCTCCTTGTTGCAGTCCATTATTTGTTGTAAATGCCTCAGATTTCAATTTCTCCATATTTTTTAAATAAATGTTTCCAAAATTATAATTATCGACAGTGCATACAGAAAATGACACTACTGACAGTGGATTTTGCTATTTCTCTGGTTTCTTTGCAACGTTGCCAGATTTTCCTCTTCCTTGGCTAAGGAGGCCTTGAGGAACGACTATAAATTAGAACATTCCAAGGCGTCCTTGGCTAAGGCTTCCTCAAGGGAGCCTCAAGGTCGGGACTATAAATACGGGCCTAAGTACATAAATTGTGAAGCTGTTTACCACACATCATGTGCATTAAGGATGGTGGGTTTGGTGGCAGTAGGAAAGAATAATCAAGTTAAATGCTGTATGAAAGAAGACGAGGTTATGCAGAACAAGTATGTGTCAGAAAGTATTGTTACGACGGCCTCTTTTTCTTCACCCAGGGAATCAAACTCGACGTAACTTCACAACTCGATACAATATCTCTTAACCTTATCTCAAGTACAACTCAGCTCAACTGAACTCCTACGCTACCCGTAGCACCTTATATATACTTCATCGAACCATCTAGAGCATTCGATGACATTTCTAGAATCCATCCGTCATTCTCAAAAACTCTAGGCCCGTATTTATAGTCCCGACCTTGAGGCTCCCTTGAGGAAGCCTTAGCTAAGGACGCCTTGGAATGTTCTAATTTATAGTCGTTCCTCAAGGCCTCCTTAGCCAAGGAAGAGGAAAATCTGGCAACGTTGCAAAGAAACCAGAGAAATAGCAAAATCCACTGTCATTAGTGTCATTTTCTGTATGCACTGTCCAGAATTATAATTATAAATTTAAAAACATTTATTTAAAAAATATGGAGAAATTGAAATCTGAGGCATTTACAACAAATAATGGACTGCAACAAGGAGGAGCTCTCAGTCCTTTGTTATTTATAACGTTTATGGATGAAGGGAAGTACCTACACAGAACTGTGAAACCTGTATAGGATTTGCTGTATATATTTGATATCCAAATTTGGAAAAGGGAAAGAATTTCGGAATGTGCATTTGCAGATGATGTAGCGATACGATAGTAGCCAACAGTGAGAAAGATATGCAACATTTATTAACAAATTGCAATCAAGTTTTAAAGAGAAATGAAAAAAAAACCAAAGGGGTCAGTGGTATCAGCTTATCTGCAGAAGGAAAAGAGGTGCAAATACAACAAGTTGATTATACTTTTGAATATCTGGGTGTAGCATTAGAACAATCAGGGAGCCAACAACTAGAAATCAATTAGGTTATTCAAGAAACCAACATATCATTACCTGAAAAATTGTTTTCTAGGACATAGCGAAATAAGCAGGTGGACAAAGAGGTCAATTTATAGAGCGATTTATAGGCCAGTCCTGACTTACTATTGTGAATCGTGGATATTTACAGCATGGAGTAAAAGCAAGTTAAAAGTATTAGAAATGAAATACTTTAGGACGGTTAAAGGAGTTACCTGAAGAGAAAAAAAATCAAAAACAGTGTAATTAGAAAAGAGTTGGGAGCTGGAGGCATTAGAAAAATGTATAGAAGAGCGACAGGAAGAATTTTGGAAAAAAAGATAAAATACATGGACCAAAGCGAAAAGAATGCACTGCAAGAGATTAAAAAGAACAGAAGTTCATTTATGTACAATAATTTGTTGTTTTTTATATGAACTGTGACTTTTGACACACTCTACATCAGACTGTGTAAAAGAGTTTCTGATTATATATATATATTTAAAAAATGGAAAATAAAAAAGTTTTTGCAACATTGTTCTATTAACTTTACACTTTTTTACAGATTTTAATAACTTTTTTCTATCACAAGCAATTGGTACAAAATTAAAATATGCAAATTTGCAAATGAAGTTTCTTATGGAAAAGTCACTACAGCTGCAATATGTGTGATAAGAAATATTTCAAGTGTTACACATTAAACAGGTATCAGATGAAGTTTTTAACATAATAAATTTGTTCAGTTTCACTACAAAGTAAATTAACAGTAAAAAAAAATACAGCAGCTCTGTGCCTTGATAAAATATTTTTTTGTGTGAATAGTGTACTTGCCTTTAATAACCATTATAGTTTATCCCTAATATATTCCAGGAGCTCATGCAAGCTATTATTTAACTTCTTCATTTTGTTTCCATCCAAATAAAAATACTTTATATGTTGGTGTATTTATTCTAACCACATAGTGTTTATTATACATGTTTTGTTTATGGTACAATGTGCAGAAGGTCAAGTTATGAGTTTCAACACCTAGGAGCAATTGTAAAATAGTATTTTGTAGGCGCTTTGGTTAAATTCACCCATGCCAGTGCTCTGCGATGAACATTTTATAACTTCATACATCTCTGATCACTGCATGGTCAATGTGCCATGACCGCAATATTTGTAGTGTAGCTGCTCCCATTATACTGGACCAAGCACTCTGAAAAGTGGTAACAATATCAGTCATGAATACTTTTAGAGAAACTAAACTTAGATTTACTTTAATCAGCTCAAAAAAAATCATAAATACATTTTCTATATATTACTAAAAATAAAACATACTAGTACTCCTTCCCCAAATTTGTCCACTACAATAACAGTAGTCAGATCAAAATCATAAATGTTTAAAACATGCGTCACATCTAAAGCTACTATTTCCAAACTAGCATAGTTCGTTTGAAATTCTGACATAACAAATCAGATAAAAATCTATACTATATACAACTTATGCTTGTATAAATCATCCTTCACCTCCATACCTTGTTGTTTATAATACAATAATATATAATAATAATTATTATTATTTCTATTTTGCTTACACTGATTCACTCATAAATGGGCTTATATAACATCATTATTCTGTTTAACTCCTTGTTGACATATCAATAGGACATGATGTTTTAATACTTTGGATATCTTTTCTTCTTGTTGAACCTTCACAATTTAGATTATCTGAATCTAAGATCCTGAAATGAAAAATTGGCTAGACTTCGTTTTAGCGGAAACCGATTTGAGGCTTGAGAGTAGTGTCAATCGACTCGGTTTGACGTCCTGAGTAAAACGAGACCACCCCTAGACCGAGGAAACGCTCCGGTGAAAAACTACGGCATTTTAAAGTTTCAGTACCTAACCTAACTTAACCCGACGGGTCAAGTTGTTGAGGTCAAAATAGGTTAAATGGGGTTTAAAGGACTGTTAATTGACTCGGTTTGACGCCTCGAGTGGGATTAGACCATACCCAGCCTAAGAAAACGGCCCGATAAAAATCTATGCCTCTTTGGAATTTCAAACCTAACCTAAAAACGACTTCGAAATTTCTATATTTTTGCCAAGAAATATATGATCAATTCGAAAGTACTTGACGAGTAGGGTACAATGACACCAGAAGCAACACTAAGAAATGGAAAATAAAAAAGTTATGATACTTTGAATTCTTAATGTTCCTAGAAATAAGGTAGGTTTAAGTTGGATTAGGTTTGTTCACTTGTATAGACAGGGGGGCCTGGGGGGGCTGGCCCCCCCAGACGTTACTAATTTTGTAGATTTTGAATACTCCATGTAATATACTTCCAGGTAAGTAGGGTAGGTCACCTGTTCAGTTTTTTCAGTATGCTGGAATAGGCCCCAGGCGCAGACCCTCGAAGACCTTTTTTGGCTTAATTTCCTAAACTGAGAATCAAAATAAACGTTTTTTCAGTCTACTATTTGATACAGTTCGAGTCAGGACATCAAACCGAGTTGATTGACACCCTTTTTTAGCCCGACCGTATTAGTTAGGTTATATCAGGTAAGATATTGAAATTGCCAAGTTTTAAAGTGGCGTAGATTTGCACTGCAATGTTTCTTCACTTTGGAAGTGGTCAAGTTCGAGTCACGATGTCCAGCCGCGTCGATTAACACTCATTTTGAGCTCAACAAGTAAACTTTTCTGGATAAGTTAGGTTAGGTAACGAAACTTCAAAATCCCGTAGCTCTTCACCAGAACGTTTCCTCGGTCTGGGAGTGGTCTCGTTCGATTCAGGACGTCAAACCACGTCGTTTGACACCACTTTCGACCCCCATTTCGGTTTCCGCTAAAACGAAGTCTTACCGAAAAATTAATTTAGAAACTGTTATTTAATACTGGTAAACAGCTTGAAAGTAGGTACTTACCTTGAAGGTGGAACCCCCAATGCAAGTTTAGGTGCCACTATCGATTTATTCATTTGTGGGAGTGTATATGGTGCATGATCGTAGTGTGTTTTAATCCAAATCTCTAATCACTTTTCTCCTTCAATTACCATTATCATACTGGTACAGTTTCAGTATGTTTGCATCACGAAAAAGTCGACGAGTTTTGTCATGGTTTGCATGAACATTGACTTCTTTTGGTTTGGACTTTGGAGAAAATCATTATAAACAGCGCACCATACACCTACTATCTCTCATAGATATACCAAAAAATCAAGAAAAAACTCTGGAAAATAATTCAAAACACTATTTTTTGGTGAATACAAAACAATATTTTTCACATATTTTTAGTTAACATAATATAACCTTACTCTTAAATGTCAAACGAAGGTAAGGAACACCTAAGGAAGGTCTAAGGAAGAGCCAAGGGAGCTCCCATGCTACCTTAGGCTCAAGGAGGACTTGAGGAAGACTTGAGGAAGCCTCAGCGACTATAAATTGGATTTTGTCGCTAAGGAAGACTCAAGCATCAAGGCGACCTTGAGTCTCCCTCAAGGAAGGTTTATAAATACGGGCCCTAGGGCCTTCCTTGAGGGAGACTCAAGGTCGCCTTGATGCTTGAGTCTTCCTTAGCGACAAAATCCAATTTATAGTCGCTGAGGCTTCCTCAAGTCGTCCTCAAGTCTTCCTTGAGCCTAAGGTAGCATGGGAGCTCCCTTGGCTCTTCCTTAGACCTTCCTTACCTTCGTTTGACATTTAAGAGTAAGGTTATATTATGTTAATTAAAAATATGTGAAAAATATTGTTTTGTATTCACCAAAAAATAGTGTTTTGAATTATTTTCCAGAGTTTTGACTTGATTTTTTGGTATATCTATGAGAGATAGTAGGTGTATGGTGCGCTGTTTATAATAATAAATAATGTTTTCTCCAAAGTCCAAACCAAAAGTGTTCAATGTTCATGCAAACATACTGAAATACTGAAACTACCAGTATGATAATGGTAATTGAAGGAGAAAAGTGATTAGAGATTTGTATTAAAACACACTACGATCATGCAACATATACACTCCCACAAATGAATAAATAGATAGTGGCACCTAAACTTGCATTGGGGGTTCCACCTTCAAGGCAAGTACCTACTTTCAAGCTGTTCACCAGTATTAAATAACAGTTTCTAAATTAATTTTTTATTTCAGGATCTTAGATTCAGATAATCTAAATTGTGAAGGTTCAACAAGGATAAAAGATATCCAAAGTATTAAAACATCATGTCCTATTGACATGTCAACAAGGAGTTAAACAGAATAATGATGTTACATAAGCCCATTTATGAGTAAGTCAGAGCAGTCGATGCCGATGACACAGAAAGAAGACAAAAAATAATAATAATAATTATATATTATTGTATTATAAACAACAAGGTATGGAGGTGAAGGATGGTTTATACAAGCATAAGTTGTATATAGTATAGATTTTTATCTGATTTGTTATGTCAGAATTTCAAACGAACTATGCTAGTTTGGAAATAGTAGCTTTAGATGTGACGCATGTTTTAAACATTTATGATTTTGATCTGACTACTGTTATTGTAGTGGACAAATTTGGGGAAGGAGTACTAGTATGTTTTATTTTTAGTAATATATAGAAAATGTATTTATGATTTTTTTTGAGCTGATTAAAGTAAATCTAAGTTTAGTTTCTCTAAAAGTTGTATAGTATAGATTTTTGTCTGATTTGTTATGTCAGAATTTCAAATGAACTATGCTAGTTTGGAAACAATATAGTAGCTATAGATGTGACCCATGTTTTAAACATTTATGATTTTGATCTGACTACTGTTATCGTAGTGGACAAATTTGGGGAAGGAGTACTAGTATGTCTTATTTTTAGTAATATACAGAAAATGTATTTATGATTTTTTTTTGAGGTAATTAAATTAAATCTAAGTTTAGTTTCTCTAAAAGTATTCATGACTGATATTGTGTCCACTTTTTAGAGTGCTTGGTCCAGTATAATGGGAGCAGCTAAACTACAAATATTGCGGTCATGGCACATTGACCGTGCATTGATGTACAAATTTATTAAATGTTCATCGCAGAGCACTGGCATGGGTGAATTTAACCTATGTAGCCTACAAAATACTATTTTACAATTGCTCCTAGGTGTTGAAACTCATAACTTGACCTTCGGCACATTGTATCATAAACAAAACATGTATAATAAACACTATGTGGTTAGAATAAATGCTCCAACTTATAAAGTATTTTTATTTGGATGGAAAGAAAATGAAGAAGTTAAATAATAGTTTGCATGAGCTCCTGGAATATATTAGGGATAAACTATAACGGTTATTAAAGGCAAGTACACTATTCACATAAAAAATATTTTATCAAGGCACAGAGCTGCTGTATTAAACAATTTTACTATTGCTTTTACTTTGTAGTGAAACTGGACAAATTTATTGTGTCAAAAACTTTCATCTAATAGCTGTTTAATGTGTAACACTTGAAATATTTCTAATCACACATATTGCAGCTGCAGTGACTTTTCCATAAGAAACTTCATTTGCAAATATATTGCAATTGCTTGTGATAGAAAAAAGTTATTAAAATCTGTAAAAAAGTGTAAAGTTAATAGAACAATTTTGCAAAAACTTTTTTATTTTCCACTTTTTAAATATATATATATAATCGGAAACTCTTTTACACAGTCTGATGTAGAGTGTGTCAAAAGTTACAGTTCATATAAAAACAACAAATTATTGCACATAAATCAACTTGTGTTCTTTTTAATCTCTTGCAGTGCATTCTTTTCACTTTGGTCCATGTATTTTATCTTTTTTTCCAAAATTCTTCCTGTCGCTCTTCTATACATTTTTCTAATGCCTCCAGCTCCCATTCTTTTCTAATTACACTGTTTTTGATTTTTTCTCTTCTGGTAACACCTTTAACCTTTCTAAAGTATTTCATTTCTATTACTTTTAACTTGCTTTTACTCCATGCTCTAAATATCCACGATTCACAATAGTAAGTCAGGACTGGCCTATAAATCGCTCTATAAATTGACCTCTTTGTCTACCTGCTTATTTCCCTATGTCCTAGAAAACGATTTTTCAGGTAGTGATATGTTAGTTTCTTGAATAACCTAGTTTATTTCCAGTTGTTGGCTCCCTGATTGTTCTAATGCTACACCCAGATATTCAAAATAATAATCAACTTGTTGTATTTGCACCTCTTTTCCTTCTGCAGATAAGCTGATATCACTGACCCCTTTGGTTTTTTTCATTTCTCTTTAAAACTTGATTCCAATTTGTGAATAAATGTTGCATATCTTTCTCGCTGTTGGCTACTATCGTATCGCTACATCATCTGCAAATGCACATTCCGAAATTCTTTCCCTTTTCCAAATTTCGATATCAAATATATACAGCAAATCCTATACAGGTTTCACAGTTCTGTGTACTTCCCTTCATCCATAAACGTTATAAATATCAAAGGACTGATAGCTCCTCCTTGTTGCAGTCCATTATTTGTTGTAAATGCCTCAGATTTCAATTTCTCCATATTTTTTAAATAAATGTTTCCAAATTTATAATTATAATTATCGACAGTGCATACAGAAAATGACACTACTGACAGTGGATTTTGCTATTTCTCTGGTTTCTTTGCAACGTTGCCAGATTTTCCTCTTCCTTGGCTAAGGAGGCCTTGAGGAACGACTATAAATTAGAACATTCCAAGCCGTCCTTGGCTAAGGCTTCCTCAAGGGAGCCTCAGGGTCGGGACTATAAATACGGGCCTAGACGATTCGATGGCGTTTACACTTCAAAAGATCTAACCTAGCACTTTGACTTTACATCATGTATGACAACCAATGACAACTAATACAAATACAGAATACCATAATATACAGTTTGTTACATTCTTCTCCCCTTAGCGTTCGGCGTCCTCGACGAACAACTTCGATTCTTGTATCACCACAGACATCAGCATAGTTAACCTTCGGTTTTCCACTTTCCGTACATAACCTGTAGACTACGTCGTTGAGGCGCTTCATCACCATGTAGGGCTCCTCCCATGACGTTGTAGCTTCGGACATCTACCCTTCCTTCCGTCGTCTATTGCAAGACCATACCAGATCGCCTCGTAACTGCGATATTCTTTGCCCAACTTGCGATTCTCATTTTCAGCTCCAGCAGGATTCTCTTTTCCTAGCTCTGTTATCATTGTCTTCAGTTGCACCTTTTCGTCTTGTCGGTTGTCCACTCTCGACACTCCCTTCTCATCACTCAGGTTCAGCTTACCATTCTCGCTCCTGAGTTGCGCGGCTTGATCAGAGCCCCATGACACGTCCTTGAGCGCAACGTTAAGCTTGGTCCCTACCTTCGCGTTTTCTCTCTCCAGCTGCGCCAGTATCTGCTTCAAATCTACATCGTCGTTTTGCATCGCTGATATTTCGTATACACCTTTGTTTGCATTTTCAATGACTTTGTTCGGATTCTTCTTTAGCCTATCGCTATCGACCTCGCTTTCCATCTGCGCAATCTTCTGCTTTATCTTATTATGTCCGTACTTCAATTGTTTCATCCCAGAACTATCAGCCTTTGCTGCAGCCAAAGTGTCTTCCAGCTCCTTTTCCATTCGAACGTTCTCATCTTCCAAATTCGCCAGTTGCTCTCTCATCTTATTGTCAACATCTCTTGCCTTATACAAGTCTTCCATGACCTTTCTCACACTATCAAGCGTATCTGTCATATCTGATTTCATCTTCTTGATTTCTGCTTCATGATGCACTAACCTTTCTCCCAACCTTGACTCGCCTTCCTTGACCGCGGTCTTTCTGGCCTGCACAATCGCGTGGTCTAGGTATTCCTTTAACGATGCGTTCTCAGCCTCCAGCTAGGTAATCTTCTGTTTGAGCCTTGCATTTTCGTCCTTAACTTGGTCACGTCTATCCTCCGCTTGTGCATCACCCATCATTGTCATTTTTATACTCTCTTCACTCTTGCAGTAGTACAGATAATAGTACTGTCAGGCCATCTTATGTTTATGATTATTCTAAGGGTAACTTTTACTTATTATACCAATTGGTTTGCGGTATTGATTGGGCAAATATGTATGATTGTAATAATGTTGATAATTGCCTTGACATT
The DNA here is from genome assembly GCA_951848785.1 of Callosobruchus maculatus. Taxonomy (NCBI): domain Eukaryota; kingdom Metazoa; phylum Arthropoda; class Insecta; order Coleoptera; family Chrysomelidae; genus Callosobruchus; species Callosobruchus maculatus. The sequence goes on along the minus strand of CATOUR010000026.1, from coordinate 12,380,638 downwards.
TTTTATTCAAATTTATATACCTGTCTAGATCAGGCAATACCAAAAAAGATCATTAGAAATAATTCTAGTGAAAGGAAATATTCGGTATTCTTTTCCAGTGATTTAATTAGGAAAATAAAATGCAAGAACAAACTACATAGCCAAATCAAAAATAGTAAAGATAGACCTTCTTGTATACTCGAGTATTGACTGATTAAACGTCAAACTAAAGAAGAATTTAGGTTATATAATGAAAATATTGAGAGAAATGTTCATGCTGATCCTACCAGTTTTTGGTCATTCATTAAGTCTGGAACCCATAAAGATGGGGTTCCAGAAAGAATAAATAGCAGGGACCAGTGTTTCATTGGCTCTCAAGATGTGTCAAATGCCTTTGCAGCATATTTCTCTTCTGTATTTGGCCATGCTAGTTCAATAGAAATAACCGATTTTCAAGGTACTTTTTCTTTTTCAAAAATAACAGAAAAACATATTCAAGAGGGTGCAAGGAAGTTAAAAGCCAAAAAGTCATGTGGAAGTGACAGAATTCCAGCTTACATTTACAAAGGGTGTGTTGAAAATCTCTCTACACCCTTAGCTTATTGTTTTAATTTAGCACTTGAAAACAATACTTTTCCTGATCGTTTAAACGAGGCTGTGATAACACCTGTTTATAAGGGAGCAGGGGATTCAAACTCAGTAAATTGCTATAGGCCCATATCTGTGCTTAATTCGCTTGCAAAGATATTTGAAAATATTTTATATACTGATATAATGCAGACATTCCAGAAAGAATTTGCTATACAGCAGCATGGTTTTTTGCCTAACAGATCAGCGGTAACAAATCTATGTATATTATCAGATACAGCAGCAGAGGCTATACATGATAATAGTCAGCTAGATGTCATAATGACAGATTGTGAAAAGGCATTTGATAAAGTTGATCACAGTATTCTAATTGACAGATTGGCTTTGTTTGGCTTTGCCAAGTGCGCTTGTGAGTTTATTAAGTCCTACCTACATCTAAGAAACCAACGAGTTAAAGTTGGGAACTGTCTCTCAGATAGTTTTATTGCTACATCAGGTGTACCACAGGGAAGCAATCTTGGCCCTTTGTTATTTTTAATTTTTATCAACAGTCTGCCAGCATGTATTAGATTTTCAGAGAGTCTGCTCTATGCAGATGATTTTAAGATATTCAAAAAAGTGTTGAGCCAAAAAGACTGTCAACAACTGCAGAATGACTTGGATCAAGTAACTCTCTGGTTTAGTAATAGCGGAATGTCAGTAAATATAGATAAATGTCAGGTTATTACATATACTCGTAAAAAGAAAGTTATTGACTATAAATACACTATCAATAATTGTATGCTACCAAGGAAAACTGAATGTAAGGACTTAGGTGTTGTATTTCAAACAGATTTGAGATTTAATAAGCATTACGAGACTATTGTCAATCGAGGATATAAGGCACTTGGATTTGTAATAAGGAATACAAGGTTCTTCAGGATAAATACTGTTATCAAATTGTATAACTCTCTTGTAAGACCACACTTGGAATATGCAGCTGTGATATGGTCACCCCACGCAAAAACTCATTCCAATTCCATTGAAAAGGTTCAAAAAAGGTTTTTAAGATATCTGCATGTTAAGAAGTATAGCATATATCCATATATGATCTCATATAAATCAATGCTAGTTGACTTTAATCTTGATACTTTATGTCTAAGAAGATCTATGCAGTCGGTTGTATTTGTGTTCTGTATCATTAACAGTATTAAATACAGTGAGATCTGGCTTATCAATAGAATTAATTTTAGGGTGCCTAAGATAGCTCGAAGAATAAGAGACCTAAGACTGTTTTCTACATGTACTTCGAGTTGCTCACCAATTCGAAACATGTTAGAGGAATGTAATATTTTATTAGAAAGCTGTGATATAGACTTATTTACTACTAATGTAGCAGCAATCAAAGCTAGCTTTAGGCAAATATTTATAAACAGTATGTATATAGCCTAGTCAATCGCTGGATATAATTTTAATTATGCATGTGGTCTTAGCGTAAGTCTGTTAAATGTACAGGTACTTGTTCTTTTTTGTTTCTTTAGTAAGCACTCTTACATTGTAATTACTTTATGTGTTATGTGGGAGTATAAAATAAATAAATACATAAATAAATAAAATAAATACCTGGACTATGTGACATATACTATGCATGTACATTAGACGTACATATGTACATTCTATGGATATGCCATGGACGTGAAAGTTCGTGGCAAACGTACATGCAATGTATATTTTTTTGATGTCTATTTGACATCCACTGGACATTCTTGCTCCATTTGTGGATATACATATCCATTGATTCGATATCCAATGGATGTACACACTTTTGTTATTTGGGACCGCGTCGAATCCACGGCGAATATCGTTCATTTAAATGGCTTCAAACATTTGCAGCGAATTCTCGGTAAATGTGTGGGCAGGAATGATTGATGATATTTTGACTGGCCCACTCATACTGCGAGCCATGAAGAATGGCCCTAGATTTCTAGAGTAATGGAAACCGACGCCGACACACTTCGCTGCCAATGTACGAAGCCATTTAAATGAACTATATTCGCCGTGGATTGGACATCGCGGAACAATCGCTTGGCCACCGCGTTCATCGGACTTGACTCCACATGATTTTTCCTTGTGGCTACAATGAAACAGAAAGTTAATGCCGACGTGCCAAATACTCGCAAGGAGCTTATTTGCAATATTATTCAAGTCGGAAATAAATAACGGAATGACAAGGCGATGATCAGTCGCTCCACGCAATAAGCGTCAGTAAGAGCAACAGCATGTCTGCAATACCAAGGAGGATATTAATTTCGAACAATGGTTGTAACATGTTTTTTTTTCAAAATAAATGTCGTGACCCCTAAGTATTTTGTTTTATATTGCTTTCTCAACTGCCGGATTAGACAACAAAGGGTCATATCCAAACCATCATAGCTTCTAAACTACTTTACCTAGTGCTAGGATGTATAGCTGTTTTTTAGGAAACATCATGTACTATAGGCAGAAAGCAAATGGGAAACTACTGCATTGGAGATCTTAAAGATATCCCAAGAGAAACTCGTAAAATGAGTAAATGCATTTTACGAGTTCACAACATGTCTGTTGAGACATTGTGACTATGATGATGTACTATCACCTAGAATTAATTTTTTTTAAGTTCATAGCTTAGATTTTATGAAAAAGCTAAAAATGTAAAAAAACGCAAAGAATTACAGAATTATCCTCTTTTTACAATTTTTTTGCCCTGATAAATGAAATTCGGAAAACGTTTACCATTAGTTTATGGTCTACATGTTTGGCTATCGAATGAGACTTATTTTGTCTTTGTAGAACCTCTCTGCGTAGGTAGCTATGGATAAATTCAATACTCGTCCATCAATTAAACAAAAAATAAAATGGCTGCCATTTTACTATGATATGAGAAAAACTACCTTTGAAGGATGATTTGTCGATAAAAATTTACGTAACTTATCTCCCTAAAGTCTCCGACACCCATGACCGGACATATTGTATATTAAGGACAACCTTATTTTGGTATCCACGCAAGCGCAGATGCGATTTGCGATAAGGAAAGCCCTAATTAGGATAAGGCACGGCCTTATTAAAAACGCATTAAGAGCTTCCCTTATTTTTGCCCTATTTTACGATTTCCGTTGATCGGCATCAAACGGATATGTTCGTAAAAGTCTGAAGTCCCTGATCATTTTCTACTTCTTTTGGTTGGGGGTGAAATTGCGGTGGTAGGGGGGTGGGGGGTTGTAAAATTGAAAAATTTGTTGCCTTCATAATAAACTGTCCACTGACCTGCAAAGGAAGACCTGGCGACATAAATAATTTTTTTAGGTCCATCCGAACATTGCCTTGCCTATTACAGAAAGAAAAGGACCTTTTCTGATGTAAACATACGAGAGTATTGCTTTAGATGGTTCTATATTGTCTAACAAGGAAACTGTTGAATGGTATTTAATGAAATTTTGACACAGTATTACTACCGTGGCGAAGATAGAAAACGCGTATGGTTTTTAAAAATCGTGCCAGTGGCGGCGCAGAAATAATAAAAAAATTAAAAGTATAAACACAGCTCAAACTTCGTTCTTAAGCGTTTTTGAGGTTCCTGATCATTTTCTGCGTTTTTTTTGGGTGGGGGTGAAATTGGGGTGGTTGAGGGGTTGGGGGCTGAAAAATTAAAATATTTCTTGTACACTCACTAACCTGTGAAGGAAGAACTAGCGACACAAATCACCTTTTTAAGTCCATCCGAACATTGCCTAGCCTATCACGGAAACTAACGGACTTAGAATTTTCTATACACATACGAGAATTTATTGGTTTAAATCGTTTTGTATTTTGTAACGTGGACACTGTTAAATTGATTCTAATGAAATTTTGACACAGTATGTTGTTACCGTGGTGACAATGGAAAATGCGTATGTTTGTTAAAAATCGTGTCAGTGGCAGCGTAGCAATAATCAAAGAACGAAAAGTATGAAAACAACTCAAATTCGGTTTTTAGATGTTTTACGGGTTCCTGGTCATTTCCTACCAGTTTTTTTGAATAGGGGTGAAAGTGAGTTGGTTGGGGGGTGGGGGGTTGTAAAACTGAGAAGTTTCTAGTATCGATAATAGGCTGTCCATTGACCTGTGAAGGAAAGGCCTAGCGGCATAAGACAATTTTAGGGGGGGGGGGCTGGCGATTATTTGGTTGCAAGGGATCTCAGACTAAAGCTTCATGCTATGGGAAAATAATAAACTGGTATCAGCGTAATGTGTGGGAAGTACTGAGTCAATCAACTTGACTTCATTTTTTATCGAGGTGCAGAGGTGGCAAGCCCAAGAGTACCTCCTAAGCTAAAATATACCGTGCAGTCAATTTAACAAGTTTAGTTTGAACCCCTCAGGTCATACCGACTCCGCTATTGGTTTTTTGTAAATATGGTCGGAATTCAATGTGAGTCTGCTGTCACATACCACCCCCAGGTATTTCATCACAGGGTAGTTGATTACACCGATTAGTCCATTATAGGCGCGTCTAATTAAGACTCACTCCTGCTTGAGCAAACAAAACTCTTGAACATTTTTGTTGTCAAAATGATATTAAGCCTGAAAAGAATATTCCAGGATGCGTAAATTGCTTCCTGGGCATGGATCCGTCGTAAATAGACGACTTAAAGATCGCCATAAAAAGGAAAGCTGGTTGATAATAAGGAAGAGGTGCTAACCTCATTCGACTTCGTTTATTTCCAAGTACTAATTATTCCATTTCCATAATATAGAAAACTCTGTGAGTAGAAAACCCAAAAGCAGGAGAAAGCTGTTCATAATTCCGATATCGTCCTGGCTGGCATTAATAGCATCTCATCGGAAACTAAGTAAGGGATCGTTGAGCGGCGCATTTCCCTAATTTGATGAAACAAATTGGGAATTGCGACGATCCAAGATCTTGGAAGCTCTCCGCGCTCTCGCTCCCGTTGGCAGCCAGATATTCCCGGACCACGGACAGCGGCGCGCGGCAACAAATGAACGAAGATGTACTGGAACAAGGGAAGGCCTTCTAGCTCTTATTCTTATTGGACGAAAAGCTGGACATAATTGTTTGATTTACCTTTTAGGTCCGAAGGGTAAGGCTCTGAAATTTCATATATCTACTCAAACCCCTTAGTGCAGTGATCTGCTTTGTATCCCACCATAGTAGGGCTAATTGGAGTTTTGAATAAAAAATGTTATTGTGATAAGCAGAAAGACCATACATATACAATGTGTTCGGTCATCATGTCGACAAACTTTGAGGTATGAAAATACAATTAAAGTTATGGAGCAAAAATGCGAAAAAAAGGTTCAACATTTTAACTAATTTTTTTTTACATTTTCAATTCCTGTATCACGACTCCATGGGTTAGCGCAGCGACTTTTTGGACTCATCTTATAGGAGAATGACTGGGCACATCAACTAATGCAAAAAAATATCTGGCAGTTTCTAGGGCCAAAAAAATTCACCAAACTAAAAAAAAATTTTTATAATGCACTTGTTTTGGTTGCTTGCAAATAATTTGAAAAAAAGGCATATTGGTGCCTATTTATTAAGACAGTTTAATGTTTAGCAGGATGCTTCCTGTCTAACCACATGCAATTCATGGATGTAGCACTAAAATCTTCGACAGAATAGGCCTTTTTGCATTATGACTTCTGTATCACAGCGCCATGTGTTCACGCAGTTGTAACGCTATACCTTGATTGCTTATCGAGCGATTCACCCACAAAATGAGTCCAGCAAGTCGTGAATCGCTCGATAAATAATCAAGCTATGGCGTTACAACTGCGCGAACCCATGGAGTCGTGATACAGAAATTGAAAATGTAATAAAAAATTAATTAAAAGGTTGATTCTTTCTTTCGCATTTTTTCTCGATAACTTTAATTGTATTTTCATACCTTAAAGTCTGTCGACATGATGGCGGAACACATTGTATAAGTTTTATGTCAAAACTATTTTTGTTTTCTTTTTTTCCAAATAATTTAGAAGTTATATTAAACTAAAAATGGGTTTTTGAATCCAGTACCGTAAATATGCCGACAGCTCCCGAACCCGTGTGTCGTCAAGATTGTGGTAGCGATAATGTTCCTTTCACCAACGACCTCCTACTCGGACAGTAGATTCTAGGTTCCCAGCCAATCGTGAAAATAGTTACTTGTAACTAGTGTATCTTTATATTTGTTGCAACATAGACGATGAATGAATTTTGCAGCTCGAGACGAAGTCTATGAAATAAATATATCTTTTTGAATGTTTGAATTAGATTACAAATTCCAGTAGTGAAGTACCTAATCAAATATGTTTCGTTGAAGCGACCTCCTCCGCAACGCCAGATGGCGCAGTGTTTTAGTGTTAGACGGCTAATCTGTGTCGGAGTGGGTGTTGGTTCGAAACCCAGGCCTTGAAACTCTTTTTTTGCACCAAAAAATTTAATGATATCTTTTACTTGATATAGATTTAATAAAGCGTCTTCCATTTTCAAGTAATTAATGATAATTGATATCACTTGAATGTTTCCAGTACTTACTCCTGCTTAGTTGAATAAAAGGAAGAGTAATGTTAAATCGGTAATTATTAACTTGAAGTTTCTTGAGGTACCTCTAGCGCATACTTGTTACGAGAGAGTGGATATGGTGAATAAATTTCTTGGATTAAAGTCATGGTGAACTTCATACCTATTCGTAATACTAAACAGTACAAGGGCAGAAAAAACATAAGTTCCAGTAAATCTAAGGTTTTATTGCGTTTTGAAGGTGAAATTGTAGACTATCACAGATGAAACCAAAGAAGGTGCACTTAGTTTTCGACAAAGAATGGAGATACTTCTGCGATATGTTAGTGATACCCAATTTCAAACAGGTATTGCTGAAGACTTCCGTGAGCACGGTGTGATGGTATCTAAAACCATAAATGATGTAGCTGACAGGATATTTGCAAAAGTCCATGAGTGGATAAAGTTCCGTCTGACCTAGAAGGTATGAAAGAAGCAAGAAGCAAATCAGTCATCGGTGCACTGGATTGCACTCATTTCCAAATTAAAAAACCTCCAGATTTTGGTGACGAATTTACTAACAGAAAAGGATTTGCTAGAATAAGTGTACAAGTAACTTGTGATGCGAGTGATAAAATTACAAGTGTGGACGGTCAGTGGCCGAGAAGTATCAATTATTCCAGAATTTAAAAACGAGGTTCAATATATGAAACTATAGCCAGATTACCAGGTATTTTTTATTCAAAACCCCTCACAACAGAAGTGAAGAATTATTCAATATCACCCATTCCGGAGAAAGGGTCATAATTAAAACAGCGTTTGGACAGCGGAAGCAGAGGTTTCCTATTTTAAGACATAAGTTGATAGTATCATTGGCCAAAGTTCCAAAAATTATTGCTCGCTGTGCTGTCTTACATGATATTTGTAAATGAAATGGAACTCCCAGAGGACTCCCACATCCTGGAGTATGATGAAGAAATCTGTAATGTTCGTCAAAGAGGTTCTGGAAAACGTCAAACAATAGTAGATTCAATGTTTAATAAAATTATCTGAAATATAATTTTCAAGTAAATACGTAGTTTTTATTGTTTTTAAATTTTTTGTTACTCAAATGTGGTTAATGTTTATTGAATATTAAAATACATAATACATTTCGTGGTTTTACTGTCCAACTCTGAACACAAAACAAAACAACATTTAAACAAGGAATTGCAATACGTATTTTGAAAGCACATGGGTTTATTGCCAAATTATACATTCTACTAATCCTGAGAGAAAGCCGCCATCATCTATTTCTGTCCCAGCTATTCTAGAATTCTTCTCAGGATCGCCGGTTGGTCCAATACTAGTCAGTTTGTCTATTATAAGTTCCCTCTTTGCCTAAACTCTAGGAACATTTAATTGCTTAAGTAGAACAAGTCATTGTAACTCTTGTATCGATAAATTTTCTGTTTCTTCTGTCTCTAAATTTCTTTCTTCAGACCGCTTCTCTATAGTCCTGTAGGTGAAGATAATTTTAAATCCGTACTAGCTGAACCAGCCTTTTTTGGAGAATTCGCTTTTTTACTGTTAGTTACAAAGAACAACCTCATGAAATTTTCGCAACACTGGATTTTTTCAAGATTCAATATTTCCAAAAATGCTTTTTCCCGCTCAAGTAGTTTAATTTTCTTGTTACGGATTATACAGGGTGGGCCAATAGTGCGTGGACGGAAGATTGTGGGCTTACTAAAAAATATTTCAAAAATCTGTCACTTGATCATGGTAGAGACCCTTGAGAGCTATAACGTAAAAATATTTTGACTCAAATTTTGACATTTATACAGGGCCCAACTAACAATCCTCTGTTCTTTTAGACTCGTAAGAACGTTTACACAGCATTTCTTTCACAGCACCGTTTGCTGCAAGAACGTTTGCAAAACGTTCTCACAACATTTATACAGGCAAAATGGGCACAACATATAGAGCAATTCAATCATTTAAGATGTTCTATAAAGGTTGCCTGCAACTGTTAAGCAACAGTTGTATAAACGTTCTTACAGCTGCTAAAGAATCCTTAAATCACTACTACATGACAGCTCCTTAGAAGCTGTATAGTGCTTGGGTACAACATCTACACGATTGTTTTGTTGCATGAATCAACTTTAATGTAATTAAATGCTTCTCTAAATATTGCATAAATGAAGAAGAAATATTTTATACAGTCATTATTCTAGCTTCTGATGACATGTCATATCTTATGAATCCATCTTGTTTGTGGATATTAATCTTGAATAGTATATCCTTAACAAATTCGATAGCATGCATCCAGAGGGCTTCATTTAGTTGCACACGAAATTTTACTGCGCATTTTGCATAAAATAATGACGAATTTTTCACGCGCTCGGTATTTGATGGATTTTTAAACATTGCTCTATATTAAATTTCAATTTTAAACTACAATGTTATGTCTTTATTACATTGGAATCATCACAATTGCTACATTTGAGCAGCGTTTTTATAGAAAAATGTATAGTTTGCGATTATCGAAACAAAATTAAATAATCTCCAGAGCATTATCCATTGATCGATTGATTAATTAACCAATATGGCCGCTTGTTATGATATTCATGAGTGTCAAGGTATCATCCATATTGATTGTCGTCTTATAGGATAGAATGATGTAATCGGCAGTTATTATACAGCAATTTGGGGTAGCTCTGAATTCACAGCTGCCAGTCGACTGCCATGTACTTAGGCTAGATCCATCACCGACGAGTCGAGCCATATGTCACTGATGTTGCGATTTGACCCCATTCGCAGTAGATATAGAGCGGATATACAACATTTTCACCTTTAACTTACCTAAATAATGCTGTTATAGAGTAGCATTGTTTTTATGGATGTCTTACAGTACTAATCTGTTGGGCTATGCGGTTGGAGTGCTTTTATGAAATATAGTTTATATATAGAAAACATTGTTCAATGGGTTCCAAATCTTCAAGCCAATTATTTGTTCGCGCTGTGCATTATTTGGAGTTATGTTTTCTTGCCAGTGGCTGTGACCTTGACTGGAATTTCTGCTAGCAGGTTTGGGCGTATTATTTTCTGAAATACGTTTTTATATGGAATGCGGCAATTCTTTTCACTTTTTTAGACTTCGTAAAATCAACCATTGTCACTATTAATTCACAAATACGTTTAACCTAAAATACTCATCAGAACTTAAAACGCTATACAGCTGTTTCTAGATACCTACTTTAAACAAACAAATATACCCAGGCTAAGATTTTCTGCTCGGTAATCGCTCCAATATAGCTTCCAAAAACAGCTTTTAACAGCTATAAACAACAGTTGTATAAAAGCTACTGCTGAGAGCAATGTGCTGATTAGAATACACATTTCGCATCCTAAAGCAATAAGATGAAGGTTTGTTGTATAATTACTACAAAAAGAGCCGAACAGCTCGGAATGCCATTCTTACAGAGCTCTTACGTAGCTATTTTATGCAGGCAGGTGATTTGTTGCATATAAATGCTTTAATAAGCTTTTATACAACAGTTCCAAATTTATCGCATAAGATCTTGTTCAAAGTTGCGAGAAGAACGTTCTAAACACTTCGTTAAAGAACAAATATGCTGCTGGGAGCAAAATGGCATTTTGGACAGCATTTAAGCAGCAAATTACTGTTTAGGAAACAACAGTACAACAACTTCACAACTGAACAGTCTTTTTACTCGCGGCTTATAGTGCGTCTTTGCTAGTTGGGGGTGATTCATATCAAACTTACATTTTTTTGAATGGAATCCCTTATATATTATTGCAGATTTGGATTCCTTGGTTAATTCTTGTGTGACTTTATGTATCACACATGGAACTTTAAACGAACCGTTTAGGCGCAAAACACCATTCTTAGTATAAGTAGGTATCCGAAAAAAATTGAATATCGCAACGATTATAAAACTTAGAAGGCCGTGACTTTGCGGTACGACGAAGCATGAAATGCGTCACCCTAGGTCAGACGGCTATAATTGAGTTCTTTTTGCACTTGGAGAAATCAGTAGATTAATTAAGGAAACTTCAATGACAGATAACTTGATTTTTTCTAACGATACAGCATTCTCGATATCAATCTTTCTTAGTTTTCATTTTATTTCAAATTTTTAGTCAAATCGGTGTTTTTCAATTTTCCTGCATGCAAGCAACCTAGCAGGCCATGAAAAATAAACAAAAGCTCGTTAATATGGAAGAAACCAACTAACTTAGTAGAAATATGCAAACTAACTAGAGCAACGAGGCAAGATTATGAAAATTCCTTACAACATATTAGCTCTAACCAGAAACAATAGCGGTAACAAGAACGCTAATTTTTCATAGCCTACTAGATATTAGCCAATTTCCAAAGTCAGTAAAAAAATATTTAACCAAAGGAAAACTACTAGTGATTGTTACTGGCAGTATAATATCTATGTCTTCTGAATAAATTTCCACATTTAATGCTATAAAAGAAGTAGCCATTTCCGTAAGTCAAAAGTAATGATACCGCTGACTGGAACCCTTCAAATTCTTCAGTGGGTATTTCTACTAACTAGCAAAATCACGGAAAATGAAACCTGAGTTGTAGTCTGTTTGAACTGTAAAACATAATTTAGTTTGCAGAAAACTACATGAATTACAACATAGCGTAATTAAAAAATTCTAGCAATTATTTCAATAGATGTAGAGAATGCTCCAGTTGGAGATATCTTCACTTTTAATTTGACTAAACGGAAATGACTAATTTTTTTATCCCATTAAATGTGAAATTTCATTCTAAACATGTTAGACTGTAAGCAAAAATCGCTGGTAGTTTTTCTTTTGTTTCAAAATTTTTAATCGTTTTGGAAAGTTGTCAAGCTCTAGTAGACCTCAATAGCTAGTAGGCTGTGAAAAACAAACACTTCTGTCATAGCCCAGCTATTCATTGACATTAGATATCTTGCGGCTGTTGTATCCGGTCAGAGCCAATATGTTGTAAGAAATTTTTATAATCTTGCCTCGTTGCTCTACTTAGTTTGCATCTTTCTACTAAGTTATTCGGTTTCTTCCATATTAGCGAGCTTTTGTTTATTTTTCATGTCCTTCTAGGTTGCTTGCACGCAGAAAAGTTGAATAACACCGATTTGACTGAAAATTTGAAATACAATGAAAACCAAAAAAGACTCATATCGAGAATGCTATATCGTTAGAAAGGTAATCAAATTTTACATTTGATTCTTTAAACCAAAATTGGCATTCCCATTTGAAAAAATCAAGATATCTGTGATTGAAGTTTCCTTAATTAATCTACTGATTTCTCCAAGTGCAAAAAGAATTCAAATTTAGCCGTCTGACCTAATATGACGCATTTCATGCTTAGTCGTACCGCAAAGTCACGGCCTTCTAAGTTTTATAATCGCTGCGATATTCAATTTTTTTCTGATAACTACTTATACCAAAAATGGTGATTTGCGCCTAAACGGTTCGTTTAAAGTTCCATGTGTGATACATAAAGTCACACTAGAATTAACCAAAGAATGTAAATATGCAATAATATATAGGGGGTTCCATTATAAAAAATGTAGGTTTGATATGAATCACCCATGTATAAACGTTAAAATTTGAGTGAAAATATTTTTACGTCATAGCCCTCAAGGGTCCCTACCATGATCAAGTGACAGATTTTTGAAATATATTTTAGTAAGTCCACAATCCTCCGTCCACGCACTATTGGCCCACCCTGTATTTTTATCTGTCTTTTTCTTGACATCCGTTTTCATGTTATTTAGTATTTTTTTATATCTGAATGGTAACACTTGTATGAGCCGTCTCAATAAATTCTTTCTTTGGCCTGAGCATTTGCTGAAACCATTGATTTATTCAGAAGAACTTTATATAACTGAAATAAAAATATCATGATATAACATAAGCGATAAGATATCATCTTGTACAATATTTTCCAAGTTAAAAAACGATATCTTCAATAACTAAATACAAGTCTCAATATTAACATAAAGGTAAATATTAATTACGTTCTTAAGGTTTAGTTTTCTATCCATTATGAATAGTAGGCTCAAGAAATTTTATTTTCTCTTTCAGAGCAGAACATTTACATTTAGCTTTAAACAGTTTCGAATAGGTCTGTGATAAACTTCATTTAATATTGCAAAGATTTCCTCAACAGTAGTGGTGGCAATTGAAAGATCATAAATATACAAAATTATTTTATCTTGTTTTATTAAATCCTGAAATATCAAACTAATAAAACGGCTAAAGTTTGCTGGACTTTTTTTTAATCCAAATAGGGTTTTCAAGACTTGCTTGTCTTTCAATCTGTCAATTTGATAATCACTAATATCTAGAAGAGAATTGTCTCGCATTATTATACTATTTAGCTGGCGATAGTCTACACATAACGTTATTCCAGATGGCTTCCTGGCAACTAATACAATAGGAGAACTGTAACCTGATCTGAAGTAGGTACTCTTTCTTATTACATTTACAAACGCTTAATGATTTCACTCACCTGATTTTTCTCATAAAATGACAAACGCCTTGCTCTGAAAAAGAATGGTACATAACAATAATTTTCATTTCATACTTAGTGTCGGCTACCTTAGGTTGCTCAGCTTCACTATAATTCTTACAAAAATCGTTCTAACCTCACTGCAGGATCAGTATTCTGATTAATATCAAGATCAACTTCATATTTTCCCTCTATGTCAAAATCCCAGAAAATTAATCAACAAAATCACTCAAAGGATTATCACTTAAGCTATCTTTCACATTTTTAGTTATTTTCTTAACAATAACCTCTTGTGAAACAAAACTCAAGTATTTTACTACGTATATAATCTCTACCTAACGGCATAGAATGTTTCATGGTTCTCTCTGGAACAATGCAAAAATAAAAAGGTATGTCAGCGCCTAACAAAAATAATGTTTTACTAAAGTCACCTAGTATAGTTAACTTAGTTTCATTTAGGACCTGTTTCTCAATGTCCAATTAAATATTTATCTGCAAGATAACAGCAACTGTTAGATAAATTGCTTAAACAATTGAAGGCTAAACTTACGAAGTCACGTAAATCTTATCTGACAGCTGTATCCATAGCAACGCTATCTGGCAGATACCTATCTGACACTTTAACTGTACATTGAGAAACCGGCCCTTAGCCCTTCAAAATGTTGAATTTGATTACCATTTATAGATTCTATGAAATGTGTGGGGACAAAATTTACTGAGTGAAATAGGACTAGCTGTATCTAAAATAGCTTGTACACTTATAGTTGTCCGCCCTACTTGTATATCTAAAAGGAGGCGATAAACGTACGAGCAAGTACGCGTACTTATGGCTCGACGACCTTTTTCGCCTGTGTGTCACCGTAAGTACGCGTACTTTAAAACCGTCGCGCAAACGGCCGGCGATCCAAATGGTTTGAAATCTGGCTCGCAGCTTGTCTCGGCTCGTACTGCGAGCCGCGAGCCACCACTTTGTTTCGGAAGTTTTGTTTATTTAGGAAAATTATCAAAATGAGTGATTTCAGTTTCACGTGTGTCACCGACGTCGAGCCGAGTAATGCTTAATTCAGATGCACACGACATCCGACGATACGACGGTACGAAACTGCTTCTATTGGCTGAAATATTTTGATTTGACATCATTTTGAATATTTCAACCAATAGGAACAGTTTTGTACCGTCGTGTCGTCGGATGTCGCAATTGAATTAAGCTTAAGTTCGCGAACTTAAACACCGCGTACTTAAAGTTCGTACGTGTGTCACCCCTTTACATTTACACTATTAGAACCTGATGGGGGGTTGACTCTGAAGCTACAGCACCCTGTGTTGAAGTGGCTGCTCCGGGGATGGCGTTGTACCTGTTCTTTGGGCAGTCTCGTCTTATATGCTGGGTTGATGCACACAGGAAACAGGAACCAGGTATTCTAACTAGTTTTCTGCATTTAGCCTTTGGATGTCCATGTTGGCCACAATTAAAACGCTTCGTTCCCTGATTTGTTTTAGGGCCAACAGTAGTACTTTGTTTCATTGCAGCAGCTCTTGAGATGGGTGTGTTTCTGGTTGATGGTGAAATGAAGCTTGCGTCCCAGAGTTTTCGCCTCTTTTTTCACTTCTGAGGTTGTCTCCTCCAAATAATCATATAAATCTTGTAGTATATCCTCTAGATTGTGGTGTTGTTTTGACCTTACTGCATCACACAAATCCTTAGAGTATAAACCAATGAAAATCTGTTCTTTGTTTTCAGAAAAACTCATAATTGCAGCTTTTTATGGTCTGTGAGCTTTTTGTAAAAGTAGTTATTGACAAGCTCACCTTTTTCTGGGTACACAAGTCAAGTTGACGTAATTTTGACATTATATTGCTTTTTGTAAAAAATGCCAGTTTGGAAAGAAAGATCCACAAATATTTCCCACGATACGATTTCTAGTTTCTTTGCTTCATATTAGAATTTTGCTCTGTTAAGCGAGCTCCAGCTGTTTCTAGCAGACACGATCCTGGTAACTGGTGTATAATGTTTCAGCACTGATTAAGGTATCCAACCATACCTTAGCTTTAGCACGATCGCCACTGAATGTCTCTATATTTCGCAGAACTTCCGGCATGACTGCAAGGTTTGAGGCCAGAAGGGTTTGGACCTCTACAAGTGGTGAAGTTTGGAGTGATATGCAGTTAACCAATTTTCCCAAAAATTCATCACTCCGCCGATTTTCACCTATCATCATTTCGAATAGTCTTTCCATCTCACTGGAAGAAGTACCTGCTCCAGGACTGGTTTGTTCTAATCCCTGGGTGGGAGGCACCTCGTTTTCGGTAAAATGCTCCTGGCAGGAAAACCATGAAAACTTGCAATGCTGTCTAAGCTTTCTCGGCGTCCACGGCGGTGATTACGCTCGACTCATTCATACTCAACAAAAATAAATCATATCCATCTCCAGGTTATGTTCGACTCACTGATTTCAGGATTTTTTGGGGCACCCTTCTTCCGAATCCCACTTCTCATGAACTAGGTGGCTTTAGGGGTGGCGGATATCCAAAAATAAACGATTCCTTTCCTTTTTTTACCTTAATTTTTCACGATACACATAAACCATAAGCCATCATAATAATTAAACATATAAGCGATTGTTCTACCTGGTCCCAGACAACCAACTGTCAAACCGTCATGGCGCGAAAGAATTGAAATTCAAATCTGGTTTACCACAGGTATAAAGTTTTATTTCCATTTTGAAAAAAGTATCGCCACAATAAGTCAGAAATATTCGTAGGCGCTACTGTTTTCTCAGATAAGTGAAAGACCCGGGTCGTAACAGCAGAAGCCGGAGGCGGCTGTGGCGTAGGTTGATTGGTAATTGTTTCCCTCCGGCAGCCCGGCGGCCAATCAACGAGCGCGAGAGTAGTGGCGCGGAAAACGGCACTCTGGATCCTACTCCTTCCGAATAACAATCACCACCAAACGAAAACCGATGCCTGGATATCCCCATGAATCTGTGTATCGATGGCGACTTTATTGGATTGGCTCCACATATCACGATGTCCGATTAATGTGGATTATATCATTACGGTGACCGCTCCACATACTGGGCGTTCCGACTCCTGGAGTTTCAGTGCGATAAACTCCGATAAACAAAACGTAACTCAGCGGTAAACTTGCTGTAGTGTACATTCTATTTCAACCATACAGGCGTCAGTATTTTGTTTGCTCCCATTAAGTTATACAGCGATTACCAAACTACTTTTGAACAGGTTTATTACCTATAAACAAACAGCAAGAATTATTTTTTATAACTCACGCTCCAATCGTGGGTTATGAACAACGCCTACTAGATACCATCAGTACCGATCTCTTGGAAACGCATACGATTAAAAACACGCTATAATAATTGCAAAGGTGGCAATGCCATGAGATGTCAAGCACTGATTCGACGGTGTACAGAATTATTTTACAGTATTGAGGTTAATCTGTCAATAATTATTATGTATTTAAGTCGTACGTTGGTCGGTCGTACATTGTTTATTGTTTATTGGTTTATGTACATAAGGGGTAAATATACAAAATTGTACAAATGAAAGATTCTATTCTCAAATATTCGTTCAGTCTAAGCAGTACTGCTTGTATTGCCTCTCGAATATTTGGAGTAGTACAGGGACCCTTATGTAAAACTTCGGGTACATAACATGTAAACAAAAAATAATAATAACAATGCAGATTAAAATGATGTATGAGCCTGCTATATACCTACCTATACCTATACCTATATCTATACCTATACCTATACCTATACCTATACCTATACCTATACCTATACCTATACCTATACCTATACCTATACCTATACCTATACCTATACCTATACCTATACCTATACCTATACCTATACCTATACCTATACCTATACCTATACCTATACCTATACCTATACCTATACCTATACCTATACCTATACCTATACCTATACCTATACCTATACCTATACCTATACCTATACCTATACCTATACCTATACCTATACCTATACCTATACCTATACCTATACCTATACCTATACCTATACCTATACCTATACCTATACCTATGCAGTGTGGAAGTACATAAATTGGACTAGAATGGTTAAATAAGTGTACATTTATGATGAGGAGATTAATATGATTCTGAAAGTTTCAAAATGTTACTGAAAACAGTGCTTGTATTCGTTATATACACCTTTACTTTTGTTTTGAATTTGCGTAAATCTCTTATTTGCCTTATATGGACTGGAACACTGTTAAAGAGTTTTGGACCAAAAAAAATTAAAGATCGTTGGGTGACAATTTTTTTGAAGTTTGGTATTTCTATGCAGTTGTTTACATGTGCTCGTGTAAAACGACTTGAACAACGTGAAAATTCTTTTTGTCTGACATACATTTTCGTTATGCAATTAAAAAAAAATAAAAGTATACCGCTCGTTAAACAATATATCTATTATATTGTCTCATTACTCTGATCAGGATCGCCAGAAGTGAAGTTCTGCTCTTTCGCAGTCTCAAAAATGGTGAATGTGAAATATGGTCCTTTAATTTTGAAAAATGGTGGAAGTGCTTAAATTAAATCTTGGGATGCTTCTGCTCTACATAATATAAATAAACTAATAACTAATAAATATTTTCGTTCCAGTTTTCTAACGCTCATTTCGTTGTCACTAGACTCTCAAAGATCTTATACTTTTTTACCATGGTCTGATTTCATTCAGACCAAATTATGAATACCCAGGTGATATAATAGTTATTATCGATGAACGTTCAAGTTGATCTACCGAAAATTATTCTAACAGGACTTCTAGGAGTTTTATAGACCTTTATGAATAGTAAATGTTTTGGGCATACCCAACTCCCCGCAATTTCACCCTTCCCAAAGTCATGTTAGAGCATGTTTCATATTCTTGTGTTTTGTTATTACAATACTCGATCAATTTTCAGCAGTATTTATTTTTCGTCCTTACTAAAGAAGTGACCCACCATAAATGTTTCATTATATTCAGATTAATACAATACCTCAAGATAACCGCAGATACAACCAAAATAAAGATAAGATGAGGCAAAAATTGATTTCTGATAGGCTATTCCGCTCCAGGCCATCAAACTTTATAATTCAACTTTTAGCACGCGTTTATTAGTCTCACCTGTATGTTTGTATGTTTTTGTGCTTGTAACTGACTCCTCTTGACTCGACTTTGACTCACTTTAAACGAACAGATTGATTGAAACTTTGCGCACTTCTCAAGAATTATTTTTCATAGTTCACGCTAATCCTGACCTCGAAGGCCTTGTATTTATTTCAGTGACAGAAGTGAGGTTGAGTTTTCAATAGTTCGTGATCATTATGTATTTAAATCGTACTATTAGTTGCTCGGTCGTAGATAAGATATACTATTCAACTCTAGGTAATGGTAATAACTCGCTTGTCGATTTGCAAACTTCAAATTCACAATTTATTACGGTCATAACCGCTCTTTGAGCAAGATACTATTGTCTCATTGTCCTGATCAGGATCGCCAGGATTATTGAAGTTCAGACCTTTAGCAGTTGACAAAATGGTGAATGTGACTTATGTCTTTTATGTTATTATTTAGAAATGGTGAAAGTGCCTAACAAATTAAATCTTATGTTTCTGGTCTAGATATGATAGAGTATAATATATTGAGTTACAGTATTGCCTTCTCCTATATCTTCCATTAGACCATCACCTCATGATGTATAACTCTGAAGGTTGCTTGTATGGGTGTGTGCTCTTAAGAGCCAGTAGCAGTGATGTTCCTTTGGACAATTTCTTTGGTTGCTGTGAAATCCAGCTGAGTAATGCTGGCATGTTTGTGCATAGGCCACTTGATGTTCATGTTGAGACTTCTTTCTAATTTTCTTAATGATGCTAATGACACCGTCCGCGGTTTCACTTTCAAAGATTGTAAAAGCAAATACAAATTTGGAGAGAATACGATCAGCGCGGTCTCTTGCTATTTTTTTTTATTATAGAGGGTTTAGGAAACCGGCATGGTCGCCAGGCGGAGGCACTCCCGCACCCGGAAATGTGAGGTAGAATCTGCCAGCTCCAACGTTGTACCAGCTTGAATCCTCTAATGTCATATCCAGCGGACGCAGTTGCGTCCACCTGACGTGCCATCACGGCCCGACCGGTTAAAATACATTCTCCCTCTCTCTCCGTACCTTCTTTATCTCCAGCTGCACCAGGCATCATCGTGAACGATATTCTTCGCAGCGCAAGATTAGGTATTTTCTATTACATGTGTCTGCTCTGCGTTCTTCTAACTGTTTTGACTTTCAAGATACTTTGTATTACTTTGTATCTTTCGTTCCTCGCTCGATAACATCACTGGTACTGTATTTTCGGGGTTGAGATTCTCGAGCAGGTTTGCTCTCGCTTTCTGTCTATAATGGGACCATCTACTGCAGTCAAACAACAGTGTGTGCTCCGCTGTGTCCGGCACGTGGCAATGATGGCTAATGTCGTCAACTGCTTTGCCTATACGGTGTCTATACACCCTGAAAGGTCCATGGCCTAACAGCACCTGAGTGAGGAAGCACGTTGTTCTGTGCTTACACTCCACCCACTCCTTAAGGACGGTATCATCCTCTTTGACCATTGCGACACCTCCCATGTATCTGCCCGTAGCTGCCATTTTTATAGTGTGCTGAGTCTCGCAGTTGGGAGATCTTCTTTGCCTCTACATGCGCAATCCGACTATCCGACGTCACCAATCAAAATAATTAAGTATAGACCTGACTGGTCATTCTTAGAAAGTTTTCGAAACTATCGTCCCACCGTATTTCTGCTGTAAGTAAATCATGAAGATCCTGCAGAATGCGGCCACTGTCGCTATAATTTATTCTGGCCTGCAAGGATGGGCAAACCCGAAAGCGTTTTTTAGATTTGTTCTTTATCAAACAATACATAATCATACATGCCGCAGCCGATATGATTTTGCCATCACTGGCAAATGACATATTGGAAGACTGCAACCTTCCTTTGTGTTTAATTTACATATCGATTCAATACGCACACCGATGTTTACCTCGTGGCGACCATAACCTCACTAAAGGCACTAAATCGTATGGTTCTATACCACGGTTGATGCCTCCCTGTGGTTTTGCAACAAGTTGCAGTTTCAGAAAGAAAATATCAACATTTTTTGAAACATGTTGCACATTTTCATTAATGTTTACCGATTCAAGACGGGAACGCGTCTACTTGTTGTAAAACACAAAAATTGATTTAAAACAGGTCAGTTCTAACATATTTTCCATTATGCTTCACAACAAGTTGTACAACACTGTTTTGAAACTTCTTGTTTTACAACTTATTGCATAGTCAAAATGGGATGTGTCAAAACAATTAATTACTGATGTTCTGCAACAGGTCTTGAAATACTATATTGTAATAAAATTGTTTTGAAACAAAAGTTTATGAAACTTATTACATAGTCTAGATGCGGCTATGTGTCGGAACAATCATCATCAAAGACACAATGTCTTGACAGGCATGTGGTGAACTCGTAAAATGCATTAAGGCGGAGCTAGAGTATTGCCGACACGAATATTATCAATACCTACTTTTGAGAACTGTAGCTCGCCATCGTTCACGATTTACTGCCAGTTCAGTTGCGCCCTTGATACACATATCCAGTAACTGTTTCGTCGTATCCACCCAGCGTGCAGGGGGACGGCAACGGCGCCGCCCACTCGAGGCATGACCCTGAACTACAAGTTTCTCCATATTATCGCTTCTGTGTATATGTCCGAAGAATGTAAGCATTCTCGTCGACACAATGGAGGATAGTCTTCTTGGATTACAGAGCTCATCCAGTATGGAAACGTTAGTTCGATGGGCGGTATAAGGAACTCTCAGCTTTCTCCTCCACGTCCACATTTCAAAAGCATCTATGCGAGCTCGATCTGCCTTTCTAACAGTCCAGGTTTCCGAGGCATACCAAAATATGGAGAACACAAGAGACTGAACGAGCTAATTGTTATTATTGTTTTTCAACTTGTTTTAGAACACTATGTTTCAATAAATTGTTTCGAAACAAAAAATTAACATAGTCTAAACGCGTCTTTAGAATCGAGCACACTCCAAAATTATAGGTTACATGACAAGTACGATAACAAGACTATTTCTTCTCCTGTCGATTTGATCAAACCAAATCCGAGACCGATAAAAATCTCTGCGAACGATCTTCAGGAGCTCTAGTTTTTCCTAGATAGAAAAGCGTCAGGGTGAAATCCATTTATTCCAAATAGAGCCAGCGCTAACACGTATTTCTCGGAATCGCATGTATTACAAGTCCATATCCTTCTCTCTCACTGCAATTTTCCTAAAAGGTTTTCGTCTAAAGTGGAGTTCTCGCTTAGCTTAACAACTGATTCGATACCATGTATATATGTATGAGGTACAGTCGGGGGAAGAGAGTGAAGAGACAAAGGGAGCACGATTTTTACTGCGGATTAAATCCGAATAGGGGTGGAAAGTTGATGGGTGGGGAAGGAAGATTCTTAGGGAGTGTTCGTTAGAGTTATAGAGGCATTTTGGGGGCATTATTTATGAGGGATCTCTTTGCGGTTGTAGCAATTTGGATAAATGCTCTGTTATGTGTTACAAGTTTAGCACTAAATAAATGGCATCTATGAGATTGACTCGTACATAGAACTTAAAGTTAATATTTCATATACATTTTAAAATTTTTCTATGATATGCAGTGCTATTGATAAGTCGCGGCATACCAAAGTGTTTTCTGAAACGGAACATCCTATATATTATCCCGAGGTTGAATTACATTCGTTTTACCTATTCCCGAAATATAGGGTTTTATCAGGTTATACAGGCTAGTTTCAGAATTCAGAGATGTGGCCCCCTTTAAGTGAAAATCTTAATGAAGTCATCAACCTGTATCTTGAAAAATCAATAAATGAAGACTTGATTATCAATGCTAGAATAATTTCGTGGTTATCTAGTTTTGTCTAAAATTATCAAGTTTCTGATATCTTTGATTTTGTACCTCTACAGGGTGAACCAAAACTCGCGACCAAACTACAGAACCTTTAACATTATATAGCAATTACAAGAAGGTTTATGGTTTATGTGTATCAAAATGTAGTATTATCACACACATAAAAAGAAATTCTCAAGTCAAGAATTGTGATATTCTTGTAAATACATAATCACAGCAAGAATATCTGTCCTCACTCTAAGAAATAATATTTGATGAGATAATTATAGAAAATTTGTATCAAGAATAATATATTTTTAAAATATATTGTTCTTGATACAAATTTAAATAAATATGCTCCGAAAGAAAATATAATTTTCTTTGCAACGAAGACTCTAATAATTTAGTAACAAGTTTCATAATTTTATATCAAGATTATCATTTTTTCCAGCGGTATCCCGTGTACTTCTATCAAGAATATAGACAGCTTGCAAATGCAAACCTTTATTTACAATATGATAATCTTGGTTTGAAAATGGACGCTGTTTCACAAGCACACCCTATATTTGTATGAAGCAAATCACTTATTTGAGTGTCAACTCTAACCTCTCCACCCTCTCCACTCAACCGCCTGTTGCCCGTCCGCGTCCGCCGCCATTAAATCGGTTTTCGGGTTGTCGCATTCGCCGCCGTTTTTAGCACCGTAGCGTAATATCTGCATCCTGGATCCTGCATAATAGCACATAATAGTATCTAGTCAAACTGTTAAATAAATTGCCATTGCCACGTGATACCAGTGATACCATCGTCAACCATCGGTCGACGAATCTGCCGGTAGTGCTGGTCCACCGCCATTTGAGTCGTGTTCCAGTTCCCATCAGTTTCCTTATCACTGGATCTATCCAACCATGAATGAGCTATTAAAAAAATGAGGATGCGAAGACCTGACTCAGGTGTTCCTAGGTAAGTATCAAGTATGTTAAATGTGATTTAAGAAATTTTGCAGAACTATTTCTCCAGTGTACCCATCACTAAAGAGGCACCGACTGATTTACAAATATTTGAAAACTTTGCACACGTCTTGCAAGCTCAGAAGTCAATTGGCGCCTACATGTGTATGTCTTGCAGATAATGACATAGACGAGAAAAATTTCTACATGCTCGTAGAAGAGTTTGAATGCTTGCTTCAGTACAATACATTTCTTGGAATGAAACAACAGTGGCTTTGGTAACAGCTCATCAGAGTTATCAAACGCTTTATCAAACGCTCAAATCCGGATTCCTCATCCATGAATATCGCAATTTTAGAATAAAGTTGAGCTACTTCGTCAAGTTTATGAAATGCTTCGGTCAACATTACCATCTGCTTGATTTAAGATTTTGGTATTCTTACTTTCAAGAATTCCCAGTTTTGCATTGAAGACATTTTCTCAATCTAACACTTATATGGTCAAAGATATCGTATTCTCACTTTAAGATTAGCATAGATTTGCGGGTATAGGAAGTTATGGTATACTTGGATTAAAGCATCTGTGCTCCATCTAAGAAATTATTTTTATAAGGGCGTAGCCAGGTACGGGCAGGGAAAGGGGGG
The DNA here is from genome assembly GCA_951848785.1 of Callosobruchus maculatus. Classification (NCBI taxonomy): domain Eukaryota; kingdom Metazoa; phylum Arthropoda; class Insecta; order Coleoptera; family Chrysomelidae; genus Callosobruchus; species Callosobruchus maculatus. Next base: position 12,356,483 of record CATOUR010000026.1, on the reverse strand, counting down.
CGGCTGCCCCTCCCCCCTAGCAGGCGAAGGGTAACCGCATGCTACGAGTCCCATCGAATCGAAAAATGTAGCTAGGAGTTCTATAGTCAACAATTGAGAGGAGATAGTTGATTAACCTTGTGTGAGTTCATTATATGCGTTGGTTTGATAGTCAAAGATTCATTCATATTGGAACATGTTTTCAATGTGTTACACTCAAAGACTATCGACTTGGAGTCATCCATAAATAATATCAAAAGAATAACGTCTATCATAAAGGATCATCGTAGTTCGGTCCAGCCAGAACTACAACTGCCATTAGAACTCATTTACAAGTTCTGCAACATCGTGCAAACTGGTCTGAGTCTCCAGGAGATTTTCGGAAGCATTCGGTTTTTCTTCCTTGTTTAGATTCCCTTGTATTTATACCCACACTGGAGCAGCGTTTTGCTGATAAATATTTACCTGCTTTTGGTTTCATGTCACTATATATCCCAGTGTAATGTTGAATATGTCACTGATTTATATTGAATGGAAATCACTACTTTTTTGCCAATACCACTTTTTGGAAGCTTTCAATAATGAAGAGATGGTATAACCAGTGGCGGAACAAAGACGTGACAAAAGAAAATCTTAGGGAACTAGGCCTTAAGGGTCTAGGGTATAGCGCGCGAAATTGAGCATCCAAGAAAAGACGTATTCTCGTGTTAGCAAAGAGGCGTGGCCGCCTGTTCCTTTTTTTGTGTGTCGGTCTAAGATGAGTGGAGATAAGTCAAAAAATTCAAAGGTAAGGTCCAAAGGTCCAAAGGTAAGGTCCAAAAATGAATTTCGCATTTTCAAGCTCCTGACGTTACCTTTAAACTTACAGTCATGATTCGAAAAGCAAATTGAAGAAGAAAGCTTGCGCTTTATCACCTATTTGGCCTTTCTTGGTTATCGTGTTTGGTTGTTAAATTAAAGACATTTAAGGAATGCATGATTTTGCATTGCGAGTTTTTTTGCACACTAAAAAACTTTTTTGAGAAATAGCAAATAGTTGTCATTCACTAAGGTCTTAACTATCACTTTCTGAGATACTGTGTATGTAGTTTGAAAAACAAGTGAGTTGGGTTGGAAATGGGAATTGGGAGAAATTTGCAGGTAAATTATTTAAACAGTTTTGCAAAGGACCTCAAAGTATTCTGCTAATGTAAAAAAACTGTTTTCCATTACAAACTTTTTTGTATCGTGCAACCTTTGGACTGATCTGTCATCACTTTGAAGAGCAAACAAAAAAAGGCCTTTCAAATACAAATAACGTCTCCTTCTGGCCCCTGTCAATATCAACTATTGCTGACTTTATTTAAAAAATGAAGTCTAGTTGATTGACTTAGTAGTTCCCATACATCACAGTGATACCAGTTTATTATTTTCTCATAGCATGAATCGATCCTCTTGCAAACAAATCGTCGCCCACCTGACTAGAAAAGTGTGTTATGCCGCTAGAAACCCCTAAAACGCCTAAAAATGAAGTTTGAGCCGTTTCTATACTTTTGGTTATTTTATTATTGCTGCACCGCTACTGACACTAAAATTCATAAATGTTTTCATTTCAATTTCATTAAAATCAATCCAATAGGTTCCACGTTACACAATACAGAACGAGCTAAACAATATTCGTATGTATATATCAGAAAAAAGTCTCCTGGTTTCTGTAAAGGCAAGACAATGTTCTGATGGACCTAAAAAAGTCTATTATGACCTCAGGTCTTTCGTTCGCAGGTCAATGGATAGGCTATTATGAATACAGCAAAGTTTTTGGTTTTACGACTCCCCCCACCCCCCAACCACCCTAATTTCACCTCCACCCAAAAAAAGTAGAAAATGGTCAGGAACCCCTTAAACGCATAAAAACGAAGTTTGAGCTGTTTTAATATTTTTGGTTTTTTTATTAATGCTGCGCCACCACTGACGCGATTCTTAAAAATCATAAACGTTTTCCATCCGCGACGCGGTAATAATACTGTGTAAAAATTTCGTTAAAATCAATCCATTAGTTTCCTAGTTACACAATACAGAATGATCAGAAGCAATACACGCATGTATGCAACAGAAAATTCTAAGTTCTTGGTTTCTGTAATAGGCAAGGTAATGTTGGGATGAACCTAAAAAAGTGTATTATGATGCTAGGTCTTTCTTTCACAGGTTAGTGGACAGCCTATTATGAATACAACAAATTTTCAGTTTTATAACCCCCCACCTCTCAATCACCCCAATTTCACCCCACCCAAAAAAGTGGAAAATGATCAGGAATTCCTAGAACGCTTAAAAGCAGTTTAAGGCATATTTAATTTTTTTGTTTTTTTGCTAATTACTCCGCCGTCCATGCACCTACTTTCAAAATTATAGGAGCATTACTACGACCACACAGCATATCGCTGCCCAAATTTTATCACAATCCATGCAGCGGTTACTGAGATTACGTGGCTAGAAAAACGCGTACAGATAGACAGACAAACGGACCGACGGAAATGCGTGACGTGGATTTTCATTATGTAGACGTCATAAAACGCCCAAAAAGTGTATTATCTCAAAATCGAAAATTTTCCCGATCACAATACTCCCCTCACCTATCGGTGTGGGAAGTAAAAATTGAAAAAAAAATGCTAATGGGGGAGTTGACCCCCAAACCCAAGTCAAAAAACATGCTTTGTTTTTACCCATCTCGAGTTTTTTAGCGATGCCATGTGGTAAATAGCGTCTGAATGAACAACAAGTGTTAGATGTGTACCAGTGGGTACTGCCAAGCTGTGCACACTTTTTTAATACCATTATCGCTTTTAGTAGTAATGGGTGATTCATTAGGCCATTGCTTTTTACTTGTCTAAGGTTTTTCATATGACTATTTTGACAGATTCTTAGTGACAGCTGTCAAAGTGTCATCCTACCTTGATTCAGTATTGCTTCATATTTCTTTATGGAAAGACCCACACATCAACAGCGTCTCCAAATTATTCAGCTATATTATGAAAATAGTCGTTGTGTAAGACAAGTTTTTCGTGCACTTCGTGCAACATATGGTGTGCATCATCGACCTCCCGAGACTACTATTGCCAATAGGTACGATCCGCAAATTTGAGTCTCAGTATTATGCTATTTCATGATAGGAGACCGAGTAGGCCACATCCAGCCCATAATGAGGAGAATATTGCTGCAGTAGCGGCGAGTGTAGCTGAAGACCGTGAGGTCGATCGTCGATCTCAGCATTTGTGCTTATCGTATTCGACAACGTGGCGAATTTTGCGTACACAAGCATCTTGGTTTGAAGTCTTACAAAATCCAGCTTATTCAAGAATTGAAGCCTCAAGACTTAAATTCACGCTTAAATTCCAGACAATGGGATCTGACACATACTTAATGAAGATCCTCTGTTTTTGTGTCGAATTTTGTTCAGTGACGAGGCACATTTCTGGCTCAACGGATACATCAATAACCAAAATTGCCGTATTTGGACTGACGAACAACCCAAACAGACACTCGAACTACCGTTGCATCCTGAAAAAAGCACTGTATGGTGGGTAGAACCATCGGCCCATATTTCTTTAAAGACGAGGCCGGACACGACGTTACCGCACTGATAACAGATCTTTTGTTGCGTGAAATTGAAGCCCGTAATGTGTGCGACAGTTGGTTTCAGTGAGACGGAGTACGGCACACACAGCGCGCAAAATAATAACTTCATTAAGAAATCATTTTGGTGAGCAGGTAATTTCGCGTTTTGGACCTGTCAACTGGCTGCCTAGATCGTGTGATATCACGTACTTTGGTTTTTTCCTATGGGGTACGTAAAGTCGTTTTCGTTGATAAGCCAGTTACAATTCCGGACTTGAAGGCCAACATCACTCGCATAATTGGGCATACCGGTCGCAATGCTGGAAAGAGTGATCCAAAATTGGACCCTCCAAATGGACCGCCTGCGACGTAGCCAGGATCAACGTTTAAATGAAATTATTTTTAAATAGTGAATGACAAAGATTGATTTTTTAGTTATAGTAAAGATTTTGTCGTCGAACTTCATTTTACGTAGGTATTTCATTTAGAATTTAAAAGCAAAGGTCCTAATGAATCACACTATATACTTATATGCTTAAAAGTCAAACTATTAGCTTGTCGAGCTTTTGGTTCAATCTAGTCATTTTCTAGCTAATTCTATTCCACAAGGGCTAGCCATACCATCATGTAACTAAGCCCCGTCCTCTTTTCAAGTTCCCAAAAGATTAAAGCTCTAACATCGTACGAAGCTTTCTGCTCAGACTGTACTCTTCGAAACAAACTTGACCGGAGCTATAAATTACGAGATCCCCGACCAAAATTACGAAGATCGGAAGCAATCTAAAAGTTTTCAGCCAATCAGTCGGAAACATTACCCCTTCCAGAAGCGCCGTTCCACCGTTCGAATGGTCGTTTTCGCTCTCCCGTCTTCTCGTTCTTTCCTTTTACGTATTATCTGTTTGCTTGCCGTCGAACTGGCCGACTGGCGACTGCCGACTGGCATGGCGCCATCAGATTTAATCATGGTGTCTTGCCATCAAACGCGTGCTCAGTGGTAATGATCAAAGGTCTGAAGTTGCTTCCCAAGAAACATTTTTAGTTTTATCAGAGAGTACAGGAGGCTGATACAGCTCCTTTTAGAATAAAGAACTTCATTAAGGCAACGATATAACAGGTGGTAGAGCTTAGGGCCCACGCGTAAGGGAACTGTCACGGCATTCCCTAAAACGAGTCTTAAAACCAAAGGTCTCTATTGCACCTCCGATAAATGCTTATTATTTTGTCGTCTTGAAGCTTTGTTACATTCTTTAGCCTTGAAGACTTCATGACTTCAGGCCATCGTTCCTTTCTTAAAGTTGCTTTCATGTAGATATTTTGGTAAACAAATTACGTATAAAGATAAATTGGTTTGCTGTAAATTTTAACAGTGCTTTATCACGAAAGCGAAACGCCTTTTTGTCTAGAGAATTACAACATTGTAGGTACCTACATGTACATACATACCATCTCAGTATTTTTAGAATTTTATGATCATGTTATTATGTTCTGAATTTTCGGAGGAAACTTGTGGTGAATCGAAGCGCGCTGCAGGCTGTCACACGTTGGTTAGATTGACATTGACGTATGAAAAAACCATAAACAAAATGTTAGAACATATTATTTGAAAAGTATAATCAATCGATGAAGTTCATATAAGTAACGTATTTGCTTATGTATATTATTCCACTATTATGTTATTTCGTTATGTAAGAGTGACTTTTCATGGATTAATGCAGTTTTTTAATAGTTCCTTCTTTGGCCTATAGTTCATTTCATGAACCTAAGCTAAACGTGTTGTTCTGTGGCTTGCTGTTACTTGGGTGATGGGTTACGGTCGTCAAGGAGATTTGTTGATATTATGGAGGGTTTCTTTTCAGTGGATCCATTGTCAGTGGTTTTTTTTTTGGAAAAGTAAGAAGCCAGGGACCGGAAATTTCAACAAAAAGGTATTTCGGTTGTTTTCGCGGATATTCACGGGTGTGTTGTCTTTTGACCTTGTATTATTACCTAACTAATGTGGTCTGGCTATAATATTAAATGTATGTTTCATATATGCGATAAATCTGACAGTTGAGACGATATTATATGGCGTTCGGTCTCTGATTTACGTCTACTCTAGGTATTAGGTCCTGGGATATTGCAGCCTGGTGGAGAGCAGAGACACCTACATTGGTGTTTAGGTGTATTTATTTCAATCCTTACTGATTTCTATTTACTTAATATAAGATATTTATTTTCTGTTTACGGAAGGTCGATAATCTGGCAGTAGCCTAGATTGGACCTATTCCAATTACCTCCTTTATTTACTCCTTTATATTTATTTATTTATGTGCTTATATTTTGCATTTTCTATATCCTAACCTTATGTCTATCCATGACGTTGAGTCCTAGCACACAATTTATTATTATTATTTATAACCATTGCTCTACACAAATATCAACAATAGGAGCCAGTTGACCACTATTATTCACACATTTTTAAGTGGCATATTTCAACATATAAATAAGTGCTAAAAACTTACAGACTAGAAATATCGGTAGTTTTATTCGTATTTGTCAGCTAAATGTGGAGAGCATAAGCAGAGCTAAAAGCGAATGCATCTCCAAACTACTTTTGGACAATAAGGTTGATGTCATAGCGATCCAAGAAACTCACGCCGACAGTGAGGAATCACTCACCAGACGGGGACACATTTCTGGTTATACATTACTGGGAGCCACTTACCACCATACTTACGGCGTAGCCTCTTATATTCGCAACAATATTGACAATGCCCAACTCATTTCCAATGACACAAATAACAACATACATAGCGTAATAGTAAAAGTGGGAGAAGTCACAATTGTAAACGTATATAAGCCACCGGCAGCGGAGTGGCCTGAACAACCACTTCCAGTACAACAGCATCCGGCTATATATATTGGAGACTTTAACAGCCACCACCAACGGTGGAGATATCCCGACTGTGATGAAAATGGCACAAGGTTGGCTGACTGGGCTGATGATAATGATATCTTTCTTGTATTTGATGCCAAAGATAAAGGCACTTTCAAATCAGCAGCCTGGAACTCAGAAAGTAACCCTGACTTGTGCTTTGTGAGCTGCAACCGCAAAGGGATCCCTATACCAGCTAACAGAAAAGTCGCAGAGGCCTTCCCACACAGCCAACACAGGCCAGTTTTCTTAGACGTGGGAATCCAAATACCCCTAATACGATCCATCCCTCGGCCTCGATGGAATCTTGCAAAGGCAGACTGGTGTAACTACTCACGGGAGCTGGACCGGCTGGTACAGTGGATACCGCCAACATCAAACAATTACAAACGTTTCGTTGGAGCAGTGATGAGCGCTGCAAAAAGGACCATTCCTAGGGGATACAGGAAGGAATATATTCCTGGGTGGGATGAGCGGTGCGAACTCCTATACGGCGACTTTCAGGAAACCAACAATCCAGATATTGCCGATGAACTCATCTCTGCCCTGGACAGCTCACGAAGACGTAAGTGGGAGCAGACTACGTCGGAAATGAACTTCCAACACTCAAGCCGAAAGGCCTGGAGCCTTCTTAGAAAACTAGGCTCAAGCACGCCATCCACACGGGCACCGTCTGGAGTAACTCCAGACAAGATTGCTGCGCATATTGTAGAAACGTCAAGAGCACCTTCTGATAGAGAGCATACAAAACGCGTGAAGAAGGGATTGACTTTACTGAGGAGGAACGCTCCTACCCAAACAACGTTTTCCCGACCCTTCTCGATCGAAGACATTAATAATGCCATATCAGATGTTAGGCCTGGAAGGGCTCCTGGTTTCGACGGCGTCCTGCCGGAATTTCTCATTCACGCAGGTCAGCAAACAAGAGTGTGGCTATCTCTCTTCTTCACGAACCTCCTTAATACGGGAAACCTCCCACGGGAATTCAAAAGAACGAAGGTCATATCAATATTAAAACCCGGTAAACCGAACGATCAACCCGCCAGCTACAGACCTATAGCCTTGCTCAGTTGCTCCTATAAATTGCTAGAAAGAGCCGTCTACAACCGATTGAGCGCGACTATCTTAGACCGGGTCCCGATAACCCAGGCTGGTTTCAGACCGGGTCGCAGCTGTTGTGATCAAGTACTGTCCCTCACAACGCATATAGAGGCAGGCTACCAGCAAAACATGAAGACGGGAGTGGCGTTTGTTGACCTCACTGCCGCATACGATACGGTCTGGAGGGAGGGCCTCCTATATAAGTTGCTGCAGGTGATTCCCTGTCAGACCACTACAAGGCTCATAAACAACATGTTATGCGACAGAAAGTTCCAAGTAATCCTAAATGAGAAAGCAAGCAGGCAGCGCAAATTGAACAACGGACTTCCACAAGGCTCAGTACTGGCCCCCTTACTTTTCAATCTATATATATCTGACATGCCAGAAACAGTCAGTTACAAGTTTTGCTATGCGGACGATATAGCCATAGCTTTTTCCGATAAGAGCTTCAAGAACGTTGAGCATACTCTTTCTAACGACTTGTTAGCTCTAAACAACTACTTCAAGAAATGGAGACTAGTACCGAGCCCCAACAAAACCGAAGTTTCCTGCTTCCACCTGAATAACAAACTAGCTAAATATGAACTGCAGGTACTTTTTGCAGGCGAACCCCTGAAGCATAACCATTTCCCAAAATATCTTGGAGTAACGTTAGATCGCACCCTCTGCTATAAGAAACATCTCGCAAACACTGCAGGAAAACTCAGAACACGCAACAACATTATCCAAAAGCTGTGTGGAACGACGTGGGGTGCCACTGCTCCAACCCTACGAACCAGTGCACTAGCTCTTGTCTATTCGTGTGCTGAGTACTGTGCGCCTGTCTGGATTAACAGCCATCATACCAGACTAATTGACGTCCAACTAAATCATACTATGAGACTTATTACAGGCGCAGTTAAGACAACCCCAACTCAATGGCTGCCTGTACTCTCTGGAATAGCCCCACCGCAGCTGCGAAGGACTGACGCCCTTCTAAGGGAGTATAACAAGATTACGGCCAACAACAAACTGCCCATCCACCGAGCAATACCCCCGTTGCAGATAAACAGACTTAAATCCCGACAACCACCAATAAGGGATGCAGAAGGGCTTAAAACCAATAACTTCGACTCCTTAAACCAATGGCGCTCCCAGTGGGAAGGTTTTGCGGAACACCACTCGGGATGCGCATTTATGGGGGCAGCCTTACTTCCAGGATCAGAACTACCCCGGAAAGAGTGGGCAAAACTTAATAGAGTCCGAACAGGCCACGGCAGATGTGCCGACTCCCTTTACAAGTGGGGCTATGTGCAATCTCCCTTATGTGACTGTGGCGCGCCCCGCCAAACTGTAAACCATATTACGACCGAATGTGAACTGCGTGCGTTTCAGGGATCGCGAGAAGAATTCTTCACAGCCACACCGTTGGCGCTGAAGTGGTTGAAAGAACTTGACATCAACCTGTAAATACCAAAGACTATGTATCTTAGTTTGTAGCTGTATATATTTTATTTTAGTATAGGTTATAATAGTTTTTCTTTTAATCTATATTTACTATTGTCATGTTTTTGAGCCATACGATAAATAAAAAAATCAACATATAAATATAACTGTTGTTTGAAGTTTGTAGACAAGGTAGATGTTTCAAAAGGTCTGTTTCGGACTTCCATTGCCTATATAATTTTAGATTACAACGTTTCGATTGATATGGTATCTTCAATCGTCTTCAGGTAACCACTCAAGGAAAAAGGTTTAAAGTAGGGCCGAATGAAGGCCATACGTTATGACTTAACAACAGTGGCTCTCACAGGCCATTACCAGCCCAAGAAACATTTCAGAGCCTGTTGGCTTCATGGAGGTTTTAAATAGGTTTTAAAGTGGCATTCGATAAGAACTATGTTTCATGACTATATGACCGCTACATACACTACAAGATCAAATTATGCTATCAACAGGTTATAAGCAGTATCCATAAAACCAATTCATACGGCCAATAATCAGTTTAGATAGTAAGGTTTTAAGGAAGCTTTCTGGCGATTTCAAATAAATTCTGTTAAAGTTATTTTTGTCCTCACAACTGTCTTAAGACTAACGGGCTTCAAGAAACATTTTAAGAAAACCTAGTCGTCTTAAACATTTAAAGACAGATATGCAATAAGGCCGTCTTCAAAATACATATTTTCCAAGTCAAATCGAAATAACTAAAAGCTTCCTTCAAACTTGTTGGCTTCAAGGATGCTTACGATATGACAGAGAGGTTTTAAGTAGGTAAGTAAACATTACTATATCTATTTTATTTTATATTCCAGAGAGAGAAAAATATACATCCTACAAACAATATGTCAAAAGTATGACATGAAAATATCTACAAGCAGAACTAAAACCACGGCTTTCTTAGATAAATATCCAGTTAGGATAAAGATTGTACTAACGATGAAGTACTGGAACATCAGCGATATATCTATGACAGAAGTAAAGATATAGAAGAAAAACTTAATAAATTCACAAATATTTTCTCAACTATCAGCAGAACATTAAGAAATAAAACAAGAAAAGATACTCAAATCAAATGTTATAAGACGATGGCTGTTTCAACCCTCTTATACGGACGTGAAACTTGGACAACAACGAAAATAAAGAAAATAGGATACAAACACAAGAAATGAGATTTCTAAGAGCAGTGAAAGGTTGCACAAAATTAGACAGATTAAGAAACACAGATATAAGAGCAGAATTAGACATCTTCCATGTAAACGGAAAATCAAAAGAAAATAAAGCTAATTGGAAAGAACATGTTGAATGAATGCACGAAAATAGGGTTCCAGCCAGAGCCAGATTTTATCAATACTCTGGGACAAGATATATGGGAAAGCCGAGAAAAAGATGGGTATCGTAAGAGGCAAAATGCCTAAAACCGGAAGTGAAGAAGAAGAGGAGTAAACATTACCAATAAAGCCATCTTAAAATATGTTTTTGTTAGATAGGCTTTATTCAGAGCTTCGATAGATGCAAACCTTAAACATGGACCCAAAACTCAATAGGTGGTGCCAAACCAAGAAACGTTGACATTTCAAAAGGCAAATATAAAACATGTTTGGTGATTTTCAACGCCTCCAAGCGCAGCTGTGCTGCATAAAACCACAAATTGATCAATTTTACTTCCCACACCGATAGGTGAGGGGAGTATTGTGATTGCGAACATTTTCGTTTTTGAGATAACACGCGATAACACACGCGGGCGTTTTATGATGTCTGTATAACGAAAATCCACGTCACTCATTTACATCGGTCTGTCTGTCGGCCTGTCCGTCGGTCTGTCTGTACGCGTTTTTCTAGCCACGTATTCTCAGTAACCGCTATATGGGTTGTGATGAAATTTGGGCAGTGACATGCTGTGGTGTCGTAGTAGGTAATGTTCTTATAATTTTAGAAATCGTTGTACGGGGGGAGGGGCAGAGTGATTAGAAAAAAGCAAAAAAATTCAAATATTCCTCAAACTTCGTTTTAGGCGTTTTAGGTATTCCTGATCATTTTCTACTTTTTCTTGGGTGGGGGTGAATTTGGGTGGTTGGGTTTAGATCGTTCTATATTGCGTAACGCGAAAATTATTGAATTGATTTTAATAAAATTTTGACACAGTATTACTACCGCGGCGAGGATGGAAAAGGCGTACGTTTTGGAAAAATAGTGTCACTGGCGGCGCAGCGATAACGAAAAAACTAAAAATATAAAAACAGCTCAAACTTTGTCTTTAGGCGTTTTATGGGTACCTGATTATTTTCAATTTCTTTTTGGGTGAGGTGAAATCGCTCCGATTCGGGGCGGTTGGAGGGTGCGGGGTTGTATGACTGGAAAATTTGTTGTATTCATAATAGTCTGTCCATTGACCTGTAGAAGAAATACCTAGCGCCATATTACACATTTTTAGGTCCATCTGAACATTGACTCGGCTATTACAGAAACCAATTTTGTGATGTGTACATACGAGTTTTGCTTTATTTCGTTCTATGTATATTGCGTAAAGCGAAAATTATTGAATTGATTTTAATGAAATTTTGACACAGAATTTATTACCGCGACGAGAATGGAAAACGAATCTGTTTTTGAAAAACCTTGTCAGTGGCGGCGCAGCAATAATAAAAAATCCAAAAATATAAAGTCAGCTCAAACTTCGTTTCTAGACGGGTTGGAGGCTCTTGATCGTTTCGCATCGTCCAGTTCAAGCATGCAAAAAAAACTGTGGCGCCTAGTTCCTAATGAGGAAGACGCAAGAAACTATTTACGAGAGTTTTTGTGTTGGATGTTGTTTTTGCGGGCGATGATTTAGTTGCAAGGGGATTTCAGACTATAGCTTCATGCAATGGGAAATAATAAAATGGTATCACCATTATGTGTGGGAAGTACTGAGTCAATCAACTTGACTCCATTTTTTAGTTTGTCAATTGAAACGACACGCAGAATTGCCAAGTTTAGCACGTTAACCAACTTATGAAATAATTACAGGACAAGAAATATACTTTTAGGTTGATTATTTTAAAGCAATTAGGCCAGTGTCAAGACTATATACTATCCACGTGCAGGACTAATGAATTTTAAGGTGGTTTTAAAAATATCCTGAAAATGGGCGTCTTTCATACCATAGATTTTGAGTTAATGATTATTTTTATTTTATATTATTATGTCATTGCATTTGACAGTAATACAATTCTTGGCGTGTAACAGCACATGCATTTTGAAACTAATGTGCGCCTTCAAATTTTACTTTAGATTTTTTTAACCAAAATTTATCAGACTTGTGATATATTTAGGGGACTCTCATTTTCAAGGGCTATCTTCTAAATTGTTATCAATAAACTGTGATTTGTTTAATTTTTTCGTTGTAGTAATCGAGAAAATTCAGAATTCATGATCATGAAACAGTAATACCAAAGTTTACGGAATACATATAAGTTGGATCACTCCGAAAAATATCAAAACGGCCTGCCACTTGCTCCGTCACCTCGGTACACCGGTAGCAGTTTGCCGACGTCAGCCGGGAGATACGGGGTATCGCAAAGTAGTGGTTGAACGTGTTTAAGGCGAAGTGTATACAGTGTCTCAAAAATATCGGAATTTGTTATTTCGGATGTGTTTGCAGGAAATGGATAATATTTTGAGAAGTTTGATTTTATCAATTAAATTTATTAACGGATGGAAAATGGCAATCAGATCCATCCTTATTTTGTGGTAAACTTTGAAATATAAAGGATATAAATACAGGGTGTCCCACGACGATTAACATAAGCAATATGTCGGAACTGGGCAGTAGTAGAGAATTATATACCCAATGAGGTATTTGTTTTTGGTCACGTGACATCCGATTCAAAATTATTAATGGGACACCCTGTACATTTGTGACTTTCTGTGTTCCACCCGATAAAACAATTCCAACAAACTAGCACACGTATAAAGTAATATATTCGAGACCTACAGGCCTACAGGTACTTAAAGGATTGTATCACGCTAAGAGCGTATAGTGAGACAAAATATTCATTGGTGGTCTTACCATACTACCCAGAGACATTCTGAATTATGTTTTAGAGCTCGGACATATTTTTATTGATAAATTCAACAATTTAGTTTCTACAGTAGCAATTGGAATGACACTGAAAAGCAAAATGTCAATAATAATTTATTCACATCCATGTAAGGCATTTCCACATGATTATCTTTTAAAATTGTACATACGAGTTCGTATATACTATACCATAAATTTTATAAGCTGTGGTCTCAAAAATAAGCCAAATAAACAAAACGTTAAGGTAAAAATACTATAGCACCTTTGAACCAATCTTTACTTATCTACGAAACAGCTACAATATGTGAAATCATTTGAGATTCATTAGTAATAGTTTTACTAGGTTTTATTATTGATATCCATTTATGTAACTTAATGTATTAGCAAAATAAACGTTATATTTGTATTTGTATGTCTAAATCGGCTGTCAATACATAGTCTATCAATGACCCTCGTATATACGTAAAACCCTGGCGTTAGCAAGTCCCCGCTAAAAGACCCTCGTGCTTGGGCAAAAACCAACGCAAAAACTGACTGGTGCGTGCGGCAGCGGCATCGCTTTGATGTGAAATCTTCAAAGTGCCGACGGAGAGTGTTCCAATTTATATTTATTCCGTAAACTTTGGTAATACTAAGATGGTATATATACCTACAATGATGTAATTCTCTAGATGAAAAGGAGTTCCGTTTTCGTGATAAAATGTATGTAAATAAAACCAACTTATCTTTAAACGCCATCTGTCTACTACTGTCTGTTTACTTGCTCAAGTAATTTTCGTTTTAAGACTTGTTTTAAGGAAAGCCGTGACAGCGGCGGCGGCGACAAGTGTGCAACCTTTCGGCTTTAGGAAGGTTGTATCATTGCCTTAATGGTCTTAAGGCAAGTTTGCTTTAAAGGGGCCAGCAACACGGAGCTGTATCAGTATCAGGGGGCGGGTGGGGGGACTTTGCCGGCGCTCTGGCTTAACAGGTTCAAGTGGCCCCTCTGACACCACGACTGTCCTGGTACTATCATTTCTGATTTAGCAAGCAGCCCCATTAGAACTACATTTGCATCTTCTCCTAGGAATAGGAATTCCTACCCTAAATTTCCCTCCTCCGCGCTGTGATCAAATTATGCAATCTTTTTTAAGTAATTTTTAATTTTCAAATATTGAACCTCGAAATTGGTTAGAAGATGTTGATACGAAAAGCTCCTGTCAGACAAATATGTGCGGGTCCCTCTTCAGGGTTGGGAGTTGAGGTAGTGATTTGGCCTGTACCAGGCTGAAAATAACTTATCGGCTCAATCTCAGTGAATAAAAAATAAATAAAAACAGTATACAAAATTGCAACGGCTGTATTATAAACTCCATTCAGGTCCGTTCAGAATAAATTAGCCGTCTACTTCAACCATTTACACACTTTCAACCATTTACGCACTATACCTGAGATACTTCCATGTGTTTGTTTTGTACTCTGTACGCTAGTCAATACGGCTTGCTGCTGGCATATAAACATACCATTAAACTTGGTCGCTTTGTTTAATGAATGGATGTTTTTCTATCCGTCGGCTGATTTTCATGGGACAGGAAAAAAAGCAAAACGAAATGCATGATCATAAAATTTATTTTACTCTTACTTATCATGGATACCTATAGGAACTTGAAATATGTACATTCATGACTATATAAAAACAATGAGGTAGTACTTAAAAATAAAGAGATCAAAAATCTACTCACTGTAGCTAAAATCTACATAATGCAATAAATTAGGTATGTTGGCATAGTACGCAATATGTACATAAATTTACATATAATCTACAAGTATACGCGTTAAAAATTAATAGTGAATTGTCCGTCAGATCATGGACATTTCTGCAGACGCTTTCGGCTACTTAATTTATAGGTTGAAGGATTAATTCAATTTAGCAAAATTCTGAAGTATTAAATCAGCTAGATTCGTCAAACCCCAATAAAAGTTGAAGCCAGATTGTGTCAACATTAGTTTTTTCTATATTTCTTCGAATATTAAAACGCGAAATACAATTCCAGCTCCGGTTAAAGTGGAGATGCCTGAAAATCACGTTAATAGAGGCACTATAAATGTATAGTGTCTAACAGGCCATAACAGGATAATACATGGTTTATAAGATTCACATATTTACCGATGATTTCGTTCGCTCGATTCAAAGAATCCTTTGGATTCCTTCTTTTATACAGGGTGGGCCAACAATGAGTATACGGAAGATTGTGAGTTTACTATATCATATTTCAAAAATCTGTCACTTGGTCATGGTAGGGAGCCTTGAGGGCTATAACATTATTTCATTTACATTTTGACGTTTATACAGGGTGATTTATATCAAACTCAGTTGTTTTTTTCGTCGAACCCCTGTATATTATTGCACCTTTGTATTCTTTGGTGAATTCAAGTGTGACTTTACTTTCTAACGAATATCAATATTTTTTGGTTTTCCTTTTATTTAAGAATTTCAGTAAAATCGATGTTTTTCAATTCTGCTAAGTACAGCAACCATGAAAGACGAACAAAAATCCTTTCATATGGAAGGAGACAATAATTAACTTACCAGAAAGATGCAAATGGACTTTTAACTTACGGAAATTACTACCTTTTTATGGCATTGAATGTGAAAATTTATTCTGAAGATATTCTACTGCCAACGACAATGGCTGGCAGTCTTCCTTCCGTTTATTTTTTTACTGATTTTGGAAATTTAACAATAACTTGCCAATAGTAGGCAGTGAAAAGTAAACATACTTCTTACCGCCGTTGTTTCTAGTTAGAGCTGATGTATTGTAAGGAATTTTTATAATCTGGCCTCGTTACTCTAGTTCAGTTACAGCTTCCTGCTAAGCTAGCTGGTTTCTTCCATCTGAAAAAGTTTATGTTTATTTTTCATGGCCTGCTAGATTGCTTATAGGTTGGAAAAATTTAAAAACACCAATTTGGCTGAAAACTTGAAATAAAATGTAAATTTAAGGGGATTGATATTGAAAATCCTATATCGTTGGAATGGTTATCAAATTTTACATTTGATCCGATAAGAAAAATTAGGCATTCTCATTGGAAAAAGTCAAGTTACCTGTGATTGAAGTTTCCTTAATTAATCTACTGATTTTTCTAAGTACAAAAAGAGTTCAAATTTAAACGTCTGACCTAATTTCTGCAATATTCAATTTTTTTTTAAATCTACTTATACCAAAAATTGTGATCTGCACCTAAACGGTTCCTTTAAAGTCCCATATATGATGCATAAAGTCAGAGCAGAATTCACCAAGGAATCCAAATATGCAGTAATATATAAGCGGTTTTATCTAAAAAAAAACTTTAAGTACCGTATGAATCACCCTGTATAAACTTCTACATTTAAGTGAACATATTTTCACGTTATAGAAATCAATGCCCCCTACAATGAGCAAGTGACAGATTTTTGAAATATGTTTTAGTAAGTCCACAATCTTCCACCCGTTGTTGGCCCACCCTGTATAATTAAATAAAACTGGTATTCGCGTGTATGCTACCTCATGCAGCAAAAGAACGTTGTAGAGTGATTAGTGTGCTGCTCCTTAAAAAGTTACCTTGAAAACTGTTGTAAACTTAATATACAGGTAGCTCGTTTACAGTGATTTAATTTATTTCAGTTCACAACAAATTTGAAAGAAGCATTAGTTGTACGGAAACGTATCATACTTACAGTCAGAAAAGTAAAACTTCTTTGGAAAATATTGCACTATATCACATTCAATTTGGTACAAAAACGCTGCAGTTACATAGTAGATAAGAATTAACGGTAATTGATGACAAATGAATGAATTTCTGATTATTCCTGAACTAATTGAATTTCCATTGTTTCCAAGTTGCAACGACGTCCTTTATCTAAAAATGCGGCCACTATAAATGGGCTACGATGCTCCTTGCTTTCATAAATTAGTCTAATCAATATTGCTGCAGATTATGTTTAAACTACATAAGGTCTATATAAAGATTCATTTTCCAAGGGTTTTTTTATTTCTTGGTGGGTTTCTGAAGGTACAGGATTTGCAGGATTGTCAACTTGCGACTTGATTTCGTTGGACTGTGGTGACACTGATGAAGCACTGGAAGACGTTTGAGGTTTCGATTCAGCTTCCTTCGAGGAAGATTTGGCGTCTTGATGCGCTTTTTTGCTTCGTTTCCATTTCATTCTTCTGTTTTGGAACCATATCTTTACCTGAAAAAAAATTAGAATAAACCTGCGTTGTCCGGCGCAATATTCCCAAAATCCTGACCATACCTTGATGGTTAGGTCACTTCATAGTTCAATACAGCAGACAGAAACAACACAAATTTTTGGTGTCTTAGGGGATTCAATCCGGGAATTTCGGGATCCCGTAAAATAATGACGAATTTTGAATCCCGGAATTGGGTACTCCCCTGGCCTCCACGATCACCCGATTTATCGCGAATTGAAAAAGTTTGGGGTTGGATGAGTTAATACGTAGGCGATTTAACCAATCCTCCGACCACCCTGGATGAACTGGAACATTCTGTGAGGGCAGCTTAGAGGCTGCAACTCTTAGAGTTTATCAACAACCAGCTTACGAGCATGCCGCGTAGGCTAGAGGAGTTCATTCGTCAACATGGAGGGCCCACCCATTATTGATCTGTTGTACTTTTACTTCCCACACCGATAGATGAGGGGAGTATTGTGATCGCGAAAATTTTCGATTTTGAGATAATACGCTTTTTGGACGTTTCATGATGTCTACATAACGAAAATCCACGTCACTCATTTCCGTCGGTCTGCCTGTCTGTCAGTCTATTTGTCTGTCTGTCTGTCTGTCAGTCGGTCTGTCTGTCTGAACGCGTTCCTCTAGCCACGTAATCTCAGTAATCGCTGCATGGCTTATGATGAAATTTGGGCAACGATATGCTGTGGGGTCGTAGTAGGTAACGTTCCTATAATTTTGAAAATCGGAGCATGGCCGTGAGAGTAATGAGGAAAAAACAAAAAAAAGTATTATGCAAACCTTGTTTTTAGGCATTTGAGGGGTTCCTGATCATTTTCTACTTTTTTTTGGGTGGGGTGAAATTGGGGTGGTTGGGAGGTGATGGGTTGTAAAAATGAAAAATTTGTTGCTTTCATAATAGACTGACCACTGACCTGTGAAGGAAGACCTAGCGATATAAATAACTTTTTTAGGTCCATCCGAACATTGCCTTGCTTATTACAGAAGCTAAAGGACTTTTTTCTGGTGTAAACATACGAGTATTGCTTTAGATTGTTCTATATTGTATACCGAGGAAACTGTTGAATTGATTTCAAAGAAATTTTGACACATTATTGCTACCTGATCATTTACTGCGTTTTTTGGATAGGGTGAAATTTGGGTGGTTGGGGGGTGGAGGGGTGAAAAACTGAAAAATTTGTTGTATTCATAATAGTCTGTTCACTGACTTATGAAGGAAGACATAGCAATATAAAATCACCTGTTTAGGTCCATCCGAACATTGCCTTGCCTATTACCGAAACTAAGGGACTTAAATTCTGTATACATACGAGTATTTATTGCTTTCTATCGTATTGTATTTTGTAATGTGGAAACTATTAAAATGATTCTAATGAAATTTTGACATAGTATTATTACGGTGGTGAGGATGGAAAACGCGTATGGTTGGTAGATATCATGTCAGTGGCAGCGTATGCAATAATCAAAAAACTAAAAATACGAAAACAGCTCAAACTTCGTTTTTAGATGTTTAGGGGTTCCTGATCATTTTCTACCTTTTTTTGGGTGGGGGTGACATTGGAGTGGTTGGGAGGATGGGGGATTGCAAAACTGAAAAGTTTGTAGTATTGATAATAGGCTGTCCATTGGCCAGTGAAGGAAAGGCCTAGCAGCATAAGACAATTGTGGGGGGGGGGGGGGGGGCTGGCGATGATTTGGTTGCAAGGGGTCGCGAACTAAAGCTCACGCTATGGGAAAATAATAAACTGATATCACCGTAATGTGTGGGAAGTACTGAGTGAATCAACTGGGCTTCATTTTTTTTATAAACTAGTCATAGAAAATGAATTCGTTTATTACTGTATTTAGTCCTACCGCATTTCATCAACCGGAACACTTTTTTCTCAGTATTCGGATTTCACTTGCGGGTAGTATATTTAAGCGTCTCGGACTTTTTACTGAAAAAGCGGTGTTGCCGTATTCAAGTAATTAATAGAAACAAAATTCATTGCAATAAAAATAAATAGAGCATTCCATTTTAAATAACAAGATTATGACATGTTGAGTCCTGCATGTTCAAAAATCCTCAAAGACTGAATTTTATCGTTCCAGCTTTGGCAGTTTTGGAGATATTTGAGCGTACCGATACTTTTCACTAATCCTGTATGCTTGCCAGAATAGGTCATCGTAAAATTATTAACTTGATTACAGCCTCGAAGTGTTCTTTATAAAATAAAGTAGATTACTGGATCTGACGTAACAGTTTATCAGTAAGAGAAATTAATCCAAGAATTAAAAAACGATTTATTGGCAATAAGTGAAATAAATCAAGATAATGTTTACAATGAGCAAATATTAATAAAATAGACATACAATTCTCGTAATCAACTACTAATTCAAAATGTTAGCTGGGATTACCCTATGGGAAGAACCACTATTTCATAGATCTTATGACAGAGCGAGCTTTGGAGGGGGCCAAGTGGTATTTTTTGACAAAATGATACTATAGCACACTATCACATCAAATGTTCACTTTTACTATCTCGTATAATTTTGAATATTTTCTAGGAAATAAGATCTAAAATGCTATTCTACTACTTGTGGCTTGTGGATAATGATATAATATCAAAACAAAAGCTACTTCATGCGACGTTTCCATAATGTACCATCATCTTCAAGCATTTGACGGGTTTAATAGTGATTGCTATACATAAATTTCAATAGAACCAAAATAACCAGATTCTGTAATAGAAGAGAATAGCTTTCAAAGCAATTTCAGAATAAAATCTAAGCAATTATTACATTCAGTTATATTCGCAGATAAAATTCAAACACTGAGAAAAAAAAGGATGTGGTTCATGAATTGTGGCAGGACTAAAGACAATAAGAAACCAACACATTTGTCATTATTATTTTATAATAAACACAACAGTCAATAATGGGTGGGCCCTCCATGCTGACCAATGCACTCCTTTCGCCTACGTGGCATGCTCATAATCTGGTCGTTAATGAATTCGTAGTAGGTAGTGTTCCTATAATTTTGAAAATCGGAATACTTTACAGTATTACTACAGTGGCGAAAATAGAAAACGTTTATGATTTTTAGAAATCATGTCAGTGGCTGCGCAGCAATAATAAAAAACTAAAAATATAAAAAATCTCAAACTTCGTTTTTAGGCATTTTAGGGGTTCCTGATCTTTTTCTACTTTTTTTGGATGGAGGTAAAACTAGGGTGGTTTGAGCTGTTGTAAAACTCAAAGAATTGTTGTATTTATAATCAGCTATTCATTGACCTGTGAAAGAAAAGACCTAGTGGATTGACACACTTTTTTTTTGGTTGGGTGGGCGATGATTTGGTTGCAAGGGGATATCAGACTATAGCATCATGCTATGGGAAAATAATAAAGTGGGATCACCGTAATGCCTGGAAAGTACTGAGTCAATCAACTTGAGTCCATTTTTTCGACTAAGCTTGAAAAGTACAGTAAGTAAATCAGAGTCAGACTTATGGTAATCTGAAGTTTTTTCAAAAAGTGCACAGTAAAATCCAGTACATCTATTTGTGTAAGTCAAAGAATATGATATTCTGCTCAGTTTTGTGATTCAAAATTCGAATGGCACTGCGAAGACTCGCTTTCCAAGCCCGACACGTGTTTCTCTATGCGACTATTAATTCTACTCCAGGCGATGACTTAGGTTAGATTTTGAGCAATTTTACTGTGAGTGTGCAAGTAGTTTTACATCTTCAATCAAATCACTAATTAATACTTATATGTACCCTATTCTTTCATTTATCTCCTTTGTGTGAGATTATATAATCAAGAATCGTATTATCCGGGTATCAGCAGCCTTGGGTTGGGAAGCCGCGGAGATTTGATAAATCACAGTCACATTTCATCTCAATCCTAAAATATTATTCCCGTCTGTTTGTTTGGAGTTGTCCTTAACTGGGGGGCCATAACTCTTAGGAGCAAGAAAACAGTTTTGATTTTATGCCATGTTCCGTGCAAGTATATGCTTTTTGTGCGTTTTCAAGCATGCAGGGGTGCCAGTTTCGTACAACTTGGGTACGGGGTGTTGCCAAATATTTTCGCTTGCTCATATCACGATGGCCATGGGATGAACTAACGTCAACGTTGGAGGGTAGCTTTGGTATGAGACGTACAATATGTAGTCAGAAAATAACTGGAAATTTTGAATTTAGCGGTTTCGGAAAGTCAAATTGACTTTAAATATTTGTTCGCCATGTTGGTGTACATTCCCTTAAGTATAATAACATTTTCCGCTACATTCATAGTTTACTTTGTGGCAGACGCTAAAGTTAGACCTGTTTTTATAAGCTGATAATTCAGAAACCTCAACACAGATTGTGATAAGGTTTGGGTAACGATATGCTGTGAGGCCGCAGTAGATAATGCTGCTACAATTCTGGAAATCGGTGCATGAGCGGCGGAGTAATTAGCAAAAAACGTAAATTTTCAAATATTTCTCAAACTGAGTTTTAGGAGTTTTAGGGGTTCCTAATCATTTTTTACTTTTTTTGGTGGGGGTGAAATTGGGGTGGTTGGGGGTGAGGGGTGTTAAACTGAGAAATTTGTTGTATTCAGAATAGGCTCTCCATTGACACGTGAAAGAAAGACTTGACGGCATAATACACTTTTTGAGGTACATCCGAACATCGCCTTGTCTATTACAGAAACCAAGGGTCTTGTATGTGTGTACAGGGTGGCCTAATAAAAATAGACGCCGGCAATATCTAGATAACCGTTAATCATATAACTTCGAGCAAAAAATACTACCAAGTTAATCGGCTAAGAGAAATCGCTGGAATTTATTTTCAAATTCCGCAAGTTGCCGCTAGGGTGCGCAACTGTAACGATCAATCAGAAAAATAGCTTTTTCTCAAAAAATATGCAAATAAATTCCACCATCGTGCAGGCAATTCATTCAATTTTTTTTTTGTTAATAGTTTTTTGCTCTATCTTGTAAGCTGTAGTGGTGGGGGAATGCCAAAGAAGTTTTTTTTAAATGGCCACAACTTTGGTATAAGTTACCAGTATTAAACAAGCTAGGTCTCTTTTGAAAGAGTTATTCTTACCTAATAATCTGTTATATAAGAATTATCCAAGTTTATCTTGACTTAGTAGCTACAGGGCGGTGTTTGACATCAAAACAACTATTACGCATTATTACGAAAATTTCAAATAGTATGCTATATCTATTTTAAAGCAAATATATAGAGGACGAAATTCTTAAAAAGTCGGTGCAAGATTCAACTTCCTGCCTATTTTTATTATTTATTATTATTTTTAAATAATCAATTTCATACTGTAATTTATTTTTGTTTATTTCTTTTAAAAGTTCCATTATTTTGAAAATTTAATATAGCACTTATTGGCGACTACTACGCCACCTGGTGGTTATATTAAAAAGTCAAAATATGATTTCTAGTGGTTTTACTTGAGTATTATCTATAGAATGATTACTAAAACGATGTGAGGGAGCCTATAATATTCCTATAGGGCAGTAATTGTTTCTGAATTTCACAGCACACTCGTCATAATACTTGTTTTATTGATATTTCCGGTTTGATAGGAAGTTGAGTCTTGCACTGGCTTTTTAAGAATTTCGTCCTCTATAAAACTGTGTTTAAATAGATATAGCATACTATTTGAAATTTTTGTACTAATGCGTAATAATTTTTATGATGTCAAATAACGCCCTGTAGCTACTAAGTCAATATAAATTTGGATAATCGCTATATAACAGATTATTAGGTAAGAATAGCTTTTTCAAAAGAGACCCAACTTGTTTAATTCTGTTAACTCATTCCAAAGTTATGGCCATTTAAAGAAAAACTTTTTTGACATTCCCCCACCACTACATCTTACAAGATAGAGCAAAAAACTATAATAAAAAAATCGAACATTGTCCTGTCTTCATGATGGTAGGATTTATAATATACATTTACTTGCGTATTTTTTGAGAAAAAGCCGGTTTTCTGATTGATCGTAGCAGTTGCGCCCCCTAGCGGCCACTTGCGGAATTTAAAAATAATTTCCAGCGATTTCTCTTAGCCGATTTACCTAATAATATGTTTTGCTCGAAGTTATATGATAACGGTTACCGAGATATTGCCAACGTTCATCCTTATTAGGCCACCCTGTACATACATATCTAACTTGCTTTAGATCGTTCGTGTTTTGTAATGTGGAAATTATTGTATTGATTTTAATGAACCTTTGACACGGTATTATCACAGAATTGTATTATTACCGTGTAAATGGAAGTGGTTTTTAGAAATAGTGTCAGTGGCGGGGTGGCGGCGCAGCAATAAATAATCGAAAAACTGAAAATATAAAAAAGCTCAAACTTCGTTTTTAGGCGACTTGGAAGTTCCTGATCGTTTTCCGCATTTCACTTTCCACGTCGATATGGGACAGGGGAGTATTCTGATCGAAAAAAAATAGACTTTGAGATCATACGCTTATTGGGCGTTTTATGGTATCTACATAACGAAAATCCATGTCACTCATTTCCATCGATCTGTCTGCCTGACAGTATTCTCGTTCTTCTAGCCGCTTAGGTTCAATATCCGCAGCTTGGATTGTGATGAAATTTGGGTAACGATATGTTGTGGGGTTGTACTAGGTAATACGGCTAATAGTTTAGAATATCGGTGCATTGGCGGCGGATAAATTGGTAAAAAACAAAAAATTATCAGATCCCTTCAAACTTCGTTAATTTCAGGCGTTTCGAGAGTTGCGGATTCTTTCCATTTTTGCTTTTGAGGGGGGTGAAATCGGGGTGATAGAGCGGGCAGAGGGTTTGAAAACTCAACCGTTTGCTGCACTCATGAAATCAAAATCGTTTAAACTTTGTTTTTAGATGTTTCAGGTGGCCCTGATCATTGTCTACTTTTTTATGAGGATAGTTGGCACCGAAAGTGTGTGGGAAGTACGTCAAGCCATTTGACGCTATTTTATATGATTACTTCGCTGCCTTCGAATCGTTTCTTACTCGATCTATAAGATTGTGTGCTTAGTTGCAAATGCTATATACTTACTTGTGTTTCCGTCAACATTAAATGGGAAGCTACTTCGTATCGCTTTGGCCGTGACAGGTACTTGTTTTGTCTAAACTGTTTCTCTAGCTCTAAAAGTTGTTGTGACGTGAAGGCGGTCCTGGGTCGTCGTGTCTTTCCTAGAAGAGCATGGCCCGGTCCACAACCTGAAAATAAACAGACCATAGTCATAACATTTTTTAAATATGAAGTAATGTAAAAACTACTAATACTATCTCATATGTTTCTTCAAAGCTTTGATTGTCGGTTTATAAGCTTGTCAATAGCTTCTACAGCTAAAAAAAAAATATGACCATTTTTCAGCAGTGATTATTTTGGAATATATCGAAAAGTGACTTCAAAAGTACAAACATTAATTATGTCATCTACAGTATATTCAATCCCAAGATAGACCACACATAAACAGTCGCATGCAGCATTAGCGTGGTTACTGTCCGCTGCCATCTGCGAACGCTCCAGCTATAGTCCAGTTCAATTATGGAATTTTATATTACTATTTAAAAGAGTTGCCCTATTAACCCATTGCAACTTAAAAGTAGCCAGTTGCCAGTTTGAAATGATCATTTAGGCAATGAACACTTGACATTGCATATTTGAATCTGATTTCCAGTCAGCCTTGGGGGTTCTTACTTGCCGGATTATAACATACAGTTCACACATAGTGTACTGAACTATTAGGGACCCTACCGACATGAGCCGATCACGCACGCGGGCTTGTTTTCATTTGGTCTAGCTTGGCTGTGAATACAGTATAAGTGATATTTTTGCCGCGGAAGGCAAGGAAGCTTTAGAGGGTTTTTGTCCCCAGCTCAACATACAAGCTACTTTTGGCATCTGATCTGGTTTTATAAAAAAAAAATATATACTTGATAATATCAATTCCATGCCTTTCTTCATCCTTGCGGGGCTGCAATTTTGCTAAAATTCTCAAAAGCTGAGACTATCAAAACACAACCAAGAGCCACCTTTTATACCAAAATCAATCAGCTATATCCATTAAAGTCGATTAATCTAGGGTCGGAAACCAAAGAGCGTAAAATAAGTAATATGCATCAGAGTGCTATACAAAGTACCATGGCGCACATATATATGAAATATATCTGATACTTAGGAATAAATGCTTCCTGAAACAAATTCAAAACAAACAATTAAAACATTGTTGTATTATGCAATCTTGGGCTGTTCGGCCGACTTCGACATGCTCCGCCGCCTTGGCGTCGACGCGCTTCGCTGCTTGACGTTTCGCCAACACGATTGGTTGGCATTCTCAGAAGCTGATGTTACCTGTTCAGCGTGTTCCGAGAAACAGAATGGACGGAGAAACTGAACATCTTTTTTGAATTTTCTATAGCCAATACCATCAAATATAACCCTATTTTTTATATCAAAATTCATCAGCTATATTTGTCAAATTCGATTAAGGATCGGAAACCAAAGAGCGTAAAATTACCCTATGTTATCGGGGTTTCCGCTCCATAAACTAACATAGGCGTACATATTGGACCATATAGTTCTTCGCGATTTCTGTGAGTCGAATTAGCTTTCTTCTAATACATTTTTAGAATACCTACAATTATTTTTCCTCGATACTTAATTTGATGAAAGCTATACTGTTATGGTAGAGCGAGAATATTCCGGTGGCTTGGATGAACAAGGGCCTGTCTGTATAAAACAGGTTTTGAGACAATTGAAGATTTGTGAAAAAAATCAAAGTTGTTTTTTTATTGACGTTTCTCAACCGAGCGACATGGTATTTTGGAAACGTTGCAATGAAGGCCCAAATATTCATTTGTTGATTATTGTTGGTAGATTTTTGTTAGTTAGGCCTTAGCACATTGGTCTTAAATTATTTCAGGCCCTGCCTCTAATACAATGATTGACACACTAGTACCAGAAAATTGTTACCTAGGATCTGTTGTCGTCTGGAACATTAGTTAGACCCTTTTTAACTAGACACATTTTTCGTCATTATGTTTCACTACAGTACTTGGACTGAAAACGTCAAAAACTAAAGAAATCATTAACTAATGCATACGGATGATATTGTGTCTAAGAAACATAAATTATTCATCTTAGTCTAACATGATAGGGCAAACATCTTCGTCGTTATACTGGCTGCTGTCAGCTTTTAGATTTAAATAAAATGGTTGACTGTTCGGATGTATGTTATACGACAAACTTCCAATGTTTTCAAGTTTTTTAGAGAAAGTGGGTATGAATGGTACAAAATTCTACTGAGTTTTTTTTAAGTATCTGGCCCTATAACATACATCAGAGTAAAAATGATACACATTTTTCAAGGTAATAAGGGCCTACACTTAAAAACAATTTAATAACTAAGTCACACGTATGCCCTTTGAACTTTATTATCTGAAAACTAAAAACGGCAGAAGATAAGATGGCTCCTAATATTTCTTATACCATCTATACTGACTTATCTTTAGGCCCAAAAATGAAGCAAAATGCAAAAAAGGCTCATGTCTTCATTGGCCCAATTTAGTGGGCCTATATTACAAGATAGGAGACAGGCCCATTTACTTCATGTAAAATGATTAGTTAGTGTCTATAAGATCATGATAAAAGGACCCAAGAAATTCATAGGCCTATACACGGAAGTATCCATATTTAGGTCTTTTTACATACTATTTGTTCTCCAATGAAATAACTTTTTGACTTGAGACCTACTTATCGGAAAGAGCGCATTTAGTTGATGAAGTTGGGCCCAAAACCCCATTTACGAAAATATGCACCTAGGCCCTTATTCGTCCAAGCGACAGATTTGTGATAGTGTGGCAAATAATAATGAGATTGAGATATTTTTTTAGTTTGTTAACAATAACAGTTTTTGGACTTGATTTCAAATCTCTCAAATATTACTACTGCTGTAATTGTGAAATCGTTTACACAGAGGTGATAAAAGCATAATAAATTACTTTGAATAATTGGGACTTAAAAAATTAAGAAAACGAGAAAACAAAATTTATTTTTAGAGAATATTATAAACATTAAAATACCCTATTACTTATAAATAAATGCTCATCAGTCAGGGAGAGCATTAAATTAATAATAAGTTGTATAGTTTCATATATTGCTTTATTGACACTTTGCACCTCAAACTAAAAAAATTCGGACAACTGAATTGACTCAGTACCTCCCACATCTGTAATAATAGATCAAATGCTTCAGCAGCGGCCTCAATCAGCAAAAAACTGAATATCAACACAACCGTATAGGTTTTGGCTCTCTCATGTTTCGGTTCGGATACTGGAAATAAGCTAAATACAATATATAGCAGTACTTTATCAAGTCCGTTCATGCTTAGCATTCTACTTTTCTGCTCGGGGGTAAAATTAGGGTGTCGTTAAATGTATTAGGATATTAAATTATCATGACAATGGCGCAATCAGGGGTCTCCGGCTACAGCGATAAATACTCGACAAACACTCGGCCCTTTTTGGCCACAGGTTTTGTACCCAACAGATCAGCACCCGCACTGCTACGCGATCTACAGGGTCGGACTATGCACTTAAGGGCATTTCTTTAGAAGTATCTGCAACTTCGGGCAACAAACGATAAGAAAATAATTTATTCGAAGAAAAAATCTAAGGTCACTGTACATCTGTCAACAATAAATAGATAGACATGTAGATATAATTTAATGCGGAAGGTATTAGATTGCCAGCAAAAATCGCTGGCAGTTTTCCTTTCATTCCAAAAATTTTAATCATTTTGAATATTTGGCAGCTTCTATTACATTTCAGTAACTATGAAAAATAACTATTTCATTGATATCAGTCATACTTAAACTTCTCTTTGACCTTAGATATGTGATCGCTGTTGTTTCTGGTTAAAGGATCTTTTATGATTGTATCGCTACTGTAGTGTATTTGAGTCATTTATCAAAGTTATTTTCGTCCATCTCAACGGTTTTTAATTACTCTTCATGGCCTGCCTAAGTTGCTTACAAGTAAGAAAATTGAAGCACACATATTTTGCTCACTTTTACTGTAGTTGTTAACCTGTTCGGAAAAATCTAGAAAATTAATTTAATTTTGAGTTGCAGCTAAACAAATATGTCAGTCTCATACTTTTTCGCGTCTAAATTTTACGTGGAGGCTGGAGAGCTTTAATTAACTGTAAATGTGACGTTTTGGCTCAGTGTTACATCTGAATATTTGAATATGTGAATATAATAAGTCAAATTCAAATTCAAATTTATTTACTACACCATAACAATTCGCTGGACAGCAGGAAAAATGTATACATATATACATACAAATCGTAGGTACTAACTTAAGGTAGAAAATAAAAGCAAAAATGTAACGTTAGTAATAGTATGTACCTACTTATTAAATTGCTCAAAAAGAGAGACTAAACAGAGCAACGTAAAAAAAGGAAGAGCAAATAGAAAGAAACAAGGCTGGAGGTGGCAATTTAATCGAATTTTTTAAAATTAGAATTTTTCTTGATTTTTTATTATGAAGATTTTTATTGTATTTTTATATTCGTTAAATTTCTTTATACGTTTCAAATCTGCTGGAAGTATATTGAAAAAATTGGGCCCGTGGTAAAGAAATGTTCTTTGTGTCAGAGTTTTCTTGAAAAAATGAACACCCAGATTGAAATTAGTTGTTGCTCTAGATGTAATGGACAATTTTTTTGAAACTAATAGGTACCTTACTGTTTGTCTTTAAAAATGCAAAGTGTTACCTACCGTTATTAATTTTGGGATTAAAAAAATGTAAAGGTGATGAAATCAGTACTTCTCACACATCACAGTGATAGCAGTTTATAATTGCCCCATAACATGAAGCTATTGTCTGATACTCCATTGCACCCAAATCATCGCCCGCTCGCCCGCTAGGTCTTTCCTTCACCAGTAATGACCAGTCTATTATGAATACAACATATTTTTGAGTTTCACAACCCTCCATCCCCCAACCACTCCAATTTCACCCCCAACCAAAAAAAAGTAGAAAACCCCTAAAATGCCTAAAACGAAATTTGAGCTGTTTTTATATTTTTAGTTTTATTTATTAACGCTGCGCCGCCACTGACACGATTTCTAAAGACCACACGCGTTTTCCATCCTGGCCAAAGTAGTAATACTGTGTCGCATTTCATTTAAATCAGTTCAATAGTTTCCACGTTACACAATACAGCACGATCTAAAGCAATGTACGAGTATACAGAGTGAGTCTAAAGTATGGAATGCCTCTATTATCTCGGAAACGGTTTGCCCGATTTTCATGAATTTTGAGGTAAGGGACGTTTGCAATACTGCCAATCCTGCGATGAGATTTACAATGTTGTCACATCTACAATTTTCCCGGAAATATAATAAACTTTGTTATTTCAAATGTATCGCCATGTAAATTTCTACATTTCTTTAAGTCCTAGAAAAATGCTGCGTATTTTTTGTATAATATTTTCTATACCTGAACGCCATAATTTCAAAATTAAAACTAAATTTACGTTGCATCCGCCCATTTTAAAATAAGACATTAACTTCAAAAAACATGAAGGAGCGGTTACAGCAGATGCTCAAAATGTTGTCCGTTTACTTTACAACAAGCCATGTTATTCTTGAAACTTCGCAGTGCATCTTGAAACATGTCTGAATTTTTAACAGTACCTAAACATAGTCATCTTATTTAGTTATTTTAGCTTGGACGGATGCAATGTAAATTTGGTTGTAACTCCAAAATTATGATATTTAGGTATGGAAATTGTTTTGTAAAACAATAATCAGTATTTTTCGAAGATTTTAAAAAGGTAGACATATACAGGGTGATCCATTTGGAATAACAAAGTTTATTATATTTCCTGCAAAATGGTAGACATGACAACATCATAAATACCATCCTAAGATCGACCGCATTGCAGAACCCCATACCCCAAAATTCGTGAAATTCCTGCAAACCGTTTCCAAGATAATTGAGGCGTTCTATACTTAAAACTCACTCTGTATATCCAAGTCTCTTGGTTTCTGTAATAGGCAAGACAGTGTTCGGATGGACCTAAATATGTGTTAAATGTCGCAAGGTCTTTCAATCACAGGTCCATGAATAAACAGCCTATTGGAATATATCAGATTTCAATTTTACATCCCCTACCTTCTAGCCACCCAAATTTCATCCCCACCCAAAGAAAGTAGAAAACCCCAAAAATGCTTATAAACGAAGTTTGAGGAATATTTGATTTTTTTGCTAATTACTCCCTCGCCCATCGACCGATTTTCGAAATTATAGCAGCATTACCTACTACGACCTCACAACACAAGATATCGCTACCCAAAGTCCATCACAATCCATGCAGTGGATACTGAGAATACGAGACAGATATGTAGGTATCATAAAACGACCAAAAAGCATATTATTCCAAAATCGAAGATTTCGCGATCATAATACTCCCCTCACCTGTCGGCGCGAGTATAAAAATTATTTTTTACTGTTCTTTAATTTTGCATTTTTAATACTTTTCATATATTTTCATCCATATTTCAAACCTTTTACGTTGCATTAGTCTTGTCTCTATTACTATTATAGTACCCTCACCGCATAGTAAACAAACAGCACAATAACTCAAGATGGCGGAAACTACACGCGCATCCCCGCTTTTGGAGGGTTTTTTATAGGGATGCTAACGATACTTCGATACTTCTGCACTAATATCGAGTATTTTTGTCATCGATACTTTTTGAGGCATTCCAAGCTGATATTGATACTTTTGTATCGGTATCGAAAATAATTATATAATTATTGAGGGGTGTAATCAGTTGCACAAAATGCTCTGTACGAACCAAACGCGCCTATTTGGCTAGAAAATATCGAGTTGGTACTGGTAAATATCGAGTTGGTACCGGTATCGACATTTTCATTTTCGCATCTCCACAGCCGTAAAATCATATAAACCCTCCCAAGGTCAAATTTTTTGGGAACCATTTTTGTATAGGAAATCCTCAGAGATATTATGCTGGTTGTCTATTATGCTGTGATACCCTCACCCCTTGTGGTTGAGTTCGGTTCTGTGCTGCGCTAAAGAGAGCAGTATGGCGTGACAAATTGTAGACGGCCATGAATAATTAGGCAAACAGTCCACATGGGGACCTGTAATCGGTAGATTCTAATTATGATTAGCTGGAGCTAATATTCAATTTGCATAAATTGGACATACGTCCCGCATCCATTATGGATTACTAACGGCCAATAACATGGTGCAATTATCTCCATCACTCCAGAGCTATTTCCAAAGTTTGTTGCTAATAATATGAGGCGGGGACAGTTTACAATTGAATACATGCAGATAATATCTGGATGTACATACATTCAGTAAGTGCAAATAATTTTTTGGCTTACCTCATTGACTGAAGAGTCATTTTTAATCAAAAAGAATACTGCTATTTTTTACAGGCTTATAAAGGATCTATGATCTATGTGAAACATTTTATATCTATACACCGTGTCCCAGGACGAATCCCGAAAACTTTAAGGGATGATCTCTAGCACCGACTTATGATAAAATACGATTAAATTATATGTTTATTCTTCATATCAAAAAAGTTGAAATTCCCTTAATTAGATCGCGAATTAGTTTATGTGTGGCCCTCTTTATCATCTTCGTACCGTACAAGCAATACATCATATATGATGTTTGCTGTAAACAATCGACAACAACATTCAAAATACCCGTTAGCGTAATCCGACCTTCTCCGTTTTTGCAATGAATTCCCGAAAGTGAAAGTGGGCCACACACGTTTCAGTTATCTTTACAACCTAACTGCAAACGTTGATTTCTCTGAAACAAATGCGAATTTCAGAATAATTCCTTTTGATATCCGAAACCTAAGTGCGATTTCTTTTTACGGGATTCGTCCTGGTATACATAAAATATCGAAATTACAACAATAAATGCAGATACATTTAATTGATTTTTTTAAAGTTGCGGTACATGGGAGAACCTAATGATTAATAATTATTCAGTCTCATCAATCCTTAACTCTTCGAGATATGGTGGAAATAATATGCTTGGTGTGAATTTCTGAGTTACTCCAAGTTAAAAACCTGACGATGCAGTTATTGTTCAACCCGAACGAGATGAGATACTAGCTTCAGCAGACAACCTATCTTCAAACATGCATATTCAGTTGAGTACAGATAAGGTTCTTTTAATGATCATAGAGGAAGGTTTTAGCTTCTCGGAGCAAGTGTCTGTCTTATGATCTGGAGCATTATCTTGCTGGATAATGTAACCATGTAATTGCTGAATGTATGGTATAAGGTGAGGCAAGGTGTTATACGATATTATTAAGGGGCCTGGATACACACATTTATACATACGTATTTGCCATGTACAACACGGACTCACAATTTCTCGCATAACTCACTCTATTTTCAAGCTACATATATAATAGTTCAGAAGGCGATAGTTAAGACCTTAATGAATGACAAGTATTTTAGATTTTCTCAAAAAAGTTTTTTAATGTACAAAAAAACTCGCAATGCAAAATCATACATTCTATAAATGCCTATAATTTAACAACCAAACACGATATCAAAAAAGGCTAAATAGTTGCACAAGCGCAAGCTTTCTTCTTCAATTTGCTCTTTGAGTCATTACTGTAAGTTTAAGGGTAACGTCAGGAGCTTGGAAATGCAAAATTCATTTTTATGGCGACCTTTGGACCTTACCTTGGGACTTATTGACCTTACCTTTGAATTTTTGGACTTATCTCCCCTCATCTTAGACACACAGACACTGGAGAAAGGGAACAGGCGGCCACGCCTCCTCGCTAACACAGGATTCTCAATTTCGTGCGCTATACCCTAGACCCTTAATGCTATGGCAACCCACATACAAAAATTAAGGTCTCCGCCATTCTCGATGTGTCCTACATACTTTTTCCATGATCATTTTCATCATCATCTATTTGTGTTATGGAGGTACAATACAGATACTGGCTACGCCTTCTATGAGGCATTGGCGTTAACATGTTGAAAATTTACATTGAAAATTAGCTAACCTAACTTTACCTTTCTTGCTATTTTTATCCTAGCATTGATATGCCTTTGAATGGTTTGCTCTTCATGGCCTTCATAGATTCTTCATCTTCTTATTTAAAGTTACTGACGATCTCATTATTTTAAACATAAAATTTAAATATGACATTTGACCTGTACATAAATTTATTGGGTCCATGAAAAAATTGCAGCTAAATTCTATTCGTAGTCGCTAGGGATTGTTTGTGGAAGGAAGGCAGAGCTTACTAGAAAATTCACGGTGTGGGGTGCCAACATTATACAGCCTTATGTCCAACAACTAAAATGTACCATTTTCTAGAAACATTTTGCTCACCGACCATAATATGGATGCTGTTACCAGAGACTTTGTTCGAGAAGCTAACCGTATTCCATGCACAGCAAGATCACCTTATCTGTCACGTATCTGATATGATAGAAAGCTGAATCGCTTACCTGGTCTTATCCATCTTACTCGATAAACGACAAGGTTAGAGTGAGATGTAGCACACACTCCAGTTTTCTGATTTTCTTTCCAATAAATTTGTTTCAATAATTGGTGATTCCTTACTTCTCTTACCACAATGGTATCACAAAGTGTTATCCAAACATTCTCATTTACAGGGTATTGCAATTCAAGTAACTATTTATTTGTTTTATTAAAATTTTAAGTTTAGTTGATAAAAGAAAAATACATATTATATTTTCACACTATCGCTCATTAACAAAACACTCGGCAACAACTGAATTATATTTCAACTCCATTCATGAAAAAGGAAATGGGGCACAAATGTTTTGAACCTCTAGCTGCATTTTTTTAACTACCTACCAGCATATCTAAGAACAAGTGTTTATGAAAAAACGTTTGTGATACAATTGAGAACGTGGCTGCACACTAAAGATTGACAACATATTAGAAATTTGTAGATAAATGATATTTAATTTATAACAATTGCGCAGGAGTTGTTTAAAAATATGTTTTTTAATGCGTATGTGTGACCAATAGCGACTTTATCCCGAATAGTGACTAAAACCGGATCAGATTATTTTTACCGAATAAAGATAATCTTCCCAGTTGCGACGTTTTGCAATAACAGAGTAGCTTCTGTGTATGTTTGTCTATTTATTATATTAGGAACGATAGAACTTTATAATTTGTATTCATAATAATTGATAAATAAACATTATTATTAATAGTTAATAGTTAATGTACAGTTAATGAATCCCCTATCACATACCTCAATTTTACTCACTCCAAAATTTTTTGAAACGAGTTACACATGGGCTTATACATTTTTGAGATACATAAACCTTGCTCGTCCTTGTCATATTATTTACTTACTTATCAACATCGTTTCAGTAATTTCCGTGATGTAGAGGGGAAAAAGATTACCGAAAAAACATAAAAACGATGTCTGAGATCATGCGTACAGTTGACAGACAGACCACAAACAGACGGAAATGAATGACATAGTTCTATAACATCAAAAAAGGATGTCCATTTTGTTTGTGTCTCCAGTACCTATTATAGGCGTGAAAAGTAGAAGAACAGTACATTTTTCGACAGCTAACAGGGCAGGACCCACCTACCTAAATTTCACCGACTCCCAACATTTTTGAGTTTTTTATATTTTTCATTTTTTGCAAGTTATAGAAGGATGACTACTTCATCGCACTGAATGGATTTTAGACCCATCTAGAATGACCCTTCTTGTCACGGTTATGTTCTGTGCCAATGGCTGCCGTAATCCTCGATCAAAAAGCAGAACGTCCCTAAAAGGTAGCATTTTCCGTTTAAACATCCTCGCTTCGGTTCAAATACACATCTATATTTTATTCGGCATTTTCCATCAATCTTGCCTTGAGCAGTCCGCTTCGTCTACATGGCGCAGATCCGGAGTTTTCCGGTTAGTTAGCAAGGTAACGGAGCCTCAGGCGGGGTCCCTCGACCTAATGTAGTGCTGATCATGTTAGAATGTGTTTACATGCCCAATTTACAATCGCAGCGCTCGCCTTCGGGAGAGGTTCGTCAGTCGTCGCTGGAGTTTGTTTGTCTTGCCAATAAGATGACGCACGCTCCCCTGTGTATGGATGTGTCGGAAGATGGGGGGCTACGAAAAAGAAAGAGGAAGCGAGTTGGTGAACACGGAGTGTATCTTGTATTCTCGCTTGTTCTTGTGAGGTTCACAGTTCATCTTCGGTCATCGGTGATAGATGCAAGGATCATATGATGACCTGTTACTTTACTATTTATCCACCAAGATGCACTTCAAGGCGATATGTCAATCTAACAAATATTTATTGCCTATTGAAATGGTTATACGCTACGGAGTACCCAAAAAATCCCCCACGTCAATAACTCTCCGCCATAAGTGCAGTCGGCACTAATCAACGTCGCAATCCTGCACACATTAATATACAGGGTGTTCTAAGACTAGTGGAAGATACTTTAGAAGAAGGCTATACAGTTCATCTCCAACAACAAAAATGACGTCAAGTTGATCGACTCAGTACTTCTCACACATTAGGGTGATAGCAGTTTATTATTTTCCCATAGCATGAAGCTATAGTCTGAGAAACCCTTGCAACCAAATCATCGCCCCCCTCCCCAAAAATTGTGTTATGCCGATAGGTCTTTCCTTGACATGTCAGTGGACAGCTTATTATAAATACAACAAATTTTTCAGTTTTACAACCCCCATCCCCCAACACCCCAATTTCACCTACATCCAAAAAAAGTAGGAAAATGATCCGGGACCCGTAAAACGCCTGGGAACAAAGTTTGATGTTTTTGTATTTTTAGTTTTTTTGTTATTGCAGCGCCGCCACTAACACGATTTCTCAAAACCCTACGAGTTTTCCAACCTCGCCAAGGTAATAATACTGTGTCGAAACTTCATCAAAATCAATTCAGTCATTTCCAAGTTACACGATGCCGAACGATCTAAAGCGATTATCTTATGTAGCTACATCACAAAATCCCAAGACCCTTGGTGTCTGTAATAGGGAAGGAAGGACCCAAAAAATGTATTATGCCGCTAGGCCTTTCATTCACAGGCAATGGGCAGTTTATTATGAATCTAACAATTTTTAAGTTTTTCAACCCCCTACCCCCAAACCACCTCGATTTCACCCCCATCAAAAAAGAAGAAAATGATCATTAGTTTTTTTATTAGTTCTGCGCAGCCACTGGCACGATTTATAAAAACCATACGTACTTTCATCCTCGTCACGGTAGTAATATTGTGTCAAAATTTCATTAAAATCGATTCAACAGTTTCCACTTAATACAATACAGAACGATCTAAAGCGATACTCGTATGCTTACATCAGAAAAAATTCTGTAATAGGCAAAGCAATGTTCGGATGGATGGGAGTTCCAATCCGACCGCAGTGCTGTTAACACGTATGTGACGATAAGCAATTCGGTGACGAATAGTTGAGTATAAAAGTGTAGTTAACCATAATCATCCATCTGTATACCGTGAGTATAACAATATATAAACCTGTGTCGTATACAGCCGGAATAGTACCATAGATTGAAACACAATCCACCGTACGCGGTGCGTACGGTGCGAGCCAAGCGACGTATATAAGCAACAGCTGCGCAAGTAAACATTTGACAGGGCCGTACTCAGTCATGAACCGCTGCCATCCCAAAGCGAAATACAAGCGAACATAAAATGTCACTAAGCACCAGCTCTAGTACCCAATCAAATAGCACACCTGCTCAATCCTACTCAAACGTTGTGGCCCAAAATGCAATCAAACACCCTGGAAAAGATCAAGGAATAATATTCAATTCTGTCGATGGAGCCAGAATTCAGGACTACCTATTACAGCTAGGGCCTGTAGTCAACCCAAAAAATATTATATACTGCTCTAGGATATCGAATAACCGAATATGTATCTATCTATCATCCAAAACCTTAGTCGACAAATTCCTGGAACATCCCGGAGAAATAAGAATCAATAACGAAATCATAAAAGCACGTCGTTTGGTTACGCCGGCAGACAGACTGGTTATGTCCAATGTATGTCCCACCCTACCTCACTCTATCCTCAGGGAACGATTACTACAGCTTGGACTACAACTACTATCACCTATTACAGGTTTGAGGATTGGTGCGCCACTTCCCGAATATAGCCATATTTTAAGTTTCAGAAGACAAGTCTACATAGCACCCACTGAATCAACAATAATTCCTGATTCTTTTGAGTTAGATTATGAAAACTTGAAGTATCGCATCTTTCTGTCCTTAGATAGCCAGAAATGCTACAAATGCAAACAAACTGGTCACATAGCTTCAAACTGCCTTACTGCGACCAATTCTGCCTCTGCCGATCAACAAAGCCAAACTAATTCACCAGTAGCAATAACAAGAGATGACTCGCAAACTACCATAACGGACTCTCAGCACAAAGAACAAAGCATACCAACACCAGTTACGTCTAGCTTGACAACGACCGATTCACAACATCCTACAGCCACAACTACCAAAACGCAATTCGCGAATGAAGCTACTTCTACTCGGGATGCGCAGCTACCTGTCACTCCTTCATCAATAACCATAAACACAGAGGACGTAAATGTGTTAGCTGACCCGACCACAAAACGGAACTACTCCGAAATCCAATCACCACCAACACAAGAAAGCCTTCCTACAGGCTTAACCAAGGCTCCAACCTTTGCAGCACCACAAACCCCAAAATTGAAGAAGCTTAAATCTGATACTTATCAAGGGTGCATATCAGATAAAGCCTTTATGCCCATCAAATCATTCATCGACCAACATCAGCCACCCCTCACCCTAAATAGTGACCAATTTAAGAGCTTACTTGAAAATACGCATGGAGTGAACGACATAGCAAATGTTATTAAAGACTACACCCAGGATATGAAAGGTCTTATAGAAATGCTGCTTCTTGTGTACCCACATATCACAGATAGAACTGTTAAAAACCGATCCACTAGACTTAGGAAGAAACTAGAAAAATATCTTGGAAGCGGCGCTGAGGACTCTCTCAGCGACACCTCGTCGATAGACTCCATAAGCCAATAACATGTTCCAATCAATAGTACAGTGGAACTTGAATGGATATTTTGTCCATTCTGATATGCTCCAAAAACTTATAGCAGAATACTCCCCAGATGTTATTTGCTTGCAGGAGACTCACTTCCATGATGGGAAAACGCATTCACCCAAGCTATATTCAGGTTTTTACAAAAATCGATGTAGGCAAACAGCCAGTGGGGGAGTCGCTACCTATGTCAAAACTAGTTTAGTCGCACGCCAAATAAGTCTTAATACCAACTTAGAAGCAGTAGCTATCACCCTCGAAGGTCCGCATAATATCACAATCTGCAACCTCTACATCCCTCCTAACTATCAACTAGAGGATAATGAGCTAGACGAGCTCCTCCAGCAAATACCAGCACCTAAACTCATTTTAGGAGATTTTAATGCTCACCATATTGTCTGGGGCTCGGACAAAAATAACAGCCGAGGAAACCTCATTAAGGAGACACTTGACTCATCTAACCTAGCTATTTTGAATGATGGAAGTAGCACCCGGCTAAATACCGCTTATGGCAGATTTTCGGCAATAGACCTGAGCATCTGCTCCCCAAGTTTACTAACACAGGTGAACTGGACAGTTGCAGATGATTTATACGGCAGCGACCACCTTCCAATAATAATATCAAACACAAACCATATCGACACCGATTCAATACCAACAGAAAAATGGAAATTCAACCAAGCAGACTGGATCCAATTCGCACAATACATAGACACTAACATAAACAGAATTACTCTAACAAATGATATAAATTCCTCTATAAACAGCTTCAATGTGATTATTTTAGAGGCAGCCCATAAATATATAGGGTAAACCAAAGTTCTAAAAATAAGAAACCCGGTACCATGGTGGAACGCAGATTGCGAAGCAGCTATTCGTGCAACCAAGCAAGCCTTAAGTAAAGTCAAAAGACACAATACATTCGAGAACATAGAAGATCTGAGACATAAACGAGCAAGGGCACGACTAATTACGAAGAAAAGTCAAAAGGAATCTTGGCAGAATTTTGTTGCCAGCATAGACAGTTCAACCCCATCAGCCATTGTATGGAGAAAAATAAAAAGCATAAATGGAGATCCATCAAACTTCAACATTAGATACCTGGAAGAAGATTCTGTAGTTCACTCAAATAAGCATGCAATAGCAGGAGTGCTGGCTAAAACTTACTATAAGAACTCTAGCGACGAAAGTTATGATCACGAATTCATTGTACATAAAGCAGATGTAGAAAGAAGACAAGTGCCGATCAACAACACTTCTGATCCAATAAACATGCCTATCTCTTATGCTGAATTCCAAGAAGCATTAATGGACCTGAAAGATACTTCTCCTGGGCCGGATGATATACCACCTATATTCCTCAAAAATCTTCCATCTTCCGCTCAACTGCTCCTTCTGCAAATTTATAACTTAATTTGGTCACAGCACATTTTTCCCGACATATGGAGACAAGCAACGACACTACCTATTCTTAAGACGAATAAGTCACCGCTGTTACCAGAATCCTATAGACCTATCTCTCTAACTTGCTCAATGTGCAAGCTTTTAGAGAAGATAATCAACCACAGGCTTATTTGGAGTCTTGAAGACAAAAACGTATTAGCGCACGAACAATGCGGATTTCGTCCTGGCAGATCTACGATAACTAATATCGTGGATCTAGAAACTCATATACAGGAGGCATTTAACAGCAAACAACATTGCTTAGCTGTATACCTTGATATAAATAAAGCATCTGACAAGGTCTGGAGACATCAAATAATTCTAAAGATGAAAGAATGGGGATATGATGGCAATATAGTGGCATTCATCCAAAACTTCCTCTCAAACAGAAACTTCCGAGTCCGAGTGAACGGTGTACTGTCGCAGAGCAGGCCCCAAGAGAACGGAATTCCCCAAGGCTCGATAATTAGCCCTACCCTCTTTATTATAGCGATTAACGACATTCTACAGATGATAGATAGACCAGTGCAGTCACGGCTATACGCAGACGATATAATTCTATTTGTCAAAGGCAGAAATCCGGCAACCAGCGCGAGTTTGCTACAAACTACTATCTCGAACATGGACAAGTGGTCGAAATCAACAGGGCTTAGCTTCGAACCACAGAAAACTAAGTGCATCATTTTCTCAAAAAAGGCGGTAGTTAGAAAGCCTATTATAAAACTTAAAGATCAAGACCTAGACTATGTCAATAAAATAAAATTCCTGGGTGTTATGTTCGATGAACGCCTGAACTGGAAATACCACATCAGATACTTGATTCAATCATGTCAACGCGGCATAAATATGCTGCGATACTTATCCAACAAAAAATGGGGATCCGATGGAAAAATACTTTTGAGAATATATCGCACAATTGTAAGACCAAAAATAGACTATGGCTGTG
This sequence comes from Callosobruchus maculatus, assembly GCA_951848785.1. Taxonomy (NCBI): domain Eukaryota; kingdom Metazoa; phylum Arthropoda; class Insecta; order Coleoptera; family Chrysomelidae; genus Callosobruchus; species Callosobruchus maculatus. The sequence goes on along the minus strand of CATOUR010000026.1, from coordinate 12,315,575 downwards.
TGGCATATGCATCAGCTAGATCATCTGTTCTCAAACCTTTAGACGTTTTGCATAACTCAGCCTTACGTCTAATACTAGGTGCATTCCGTACTACTCCAGTCAATAGCCTATACACGGAATCAGGAGAAGCTCCTCTGTATTTGAGACGACAGATAGCCACACTAATGTATAGCGTGAAGCACAATCGGCTACAGCCTACAACTCCTAATACAAATGTTAGCAGGAGGACCCCTCAAAACAACATAAGTGGAATGTCATTCAACGAAAGGGCACAAGTATGTCTAGCACAGGCACAGTTGTCCCAGTTTCCGCCTACAATTTCTTCGAAAACTACTGTTACTCCACCTTGGGTTATACGACCACCAGAAATCAACACTCACCTAACCAAGTATAACAAAAATGATACACCAGCCCCAATATACGTGAGCTGCTTCCAGGAAATCATAAACGGTTACCCTAACCACAAGATCCTGTATACAGACGCATCGAAGATGGGTGCAAATACTGGAGCAGCCGTCATCACCCCTACCGGCACCGTAGTAACCAAACTACCAGAAGCTGCAACGATTCTAACAGCAGAACTCTACGCGATCCAGAATGCCCTTACATTCATCGAAAATAGCATGATGGCAAAATGGGTCATAGTGACAGATTCCCTCAGTTCGCTTTCGCTAATTGGACAAATGTACATAAAAAATCCAATCGCAGCAGACATTAGAGACGCCCTTCATTCGTTATCCGCTAAATATCACGAAGTGACATTTGTTTGGGTACCATCACATGTGGGTATTGCCGGCAACGAAGCTGCTGATAGAAGTGCCAACGTAGCGGCGGAAAATGCCACCATGACCAACATCCAGCTCCCGACCTCAGACGTAATCATACATCTAAAACGTTCTGTAGTTAACATTTGGAACAACACTTGGCAGAGTCTTCCTTCGAAGCTACTGGAGCTAAAAGCGAAACTAGAACCCTGGACGCCCATCACCACCAACAGGAGGATCCAGACCCTAGTTTCACGATTACGCTTGGGACACACAAGAGCCACCCACGGCTACCTAATCGTAGGAGAACCACAACCGTTATGTGATATATGTGAAGTGACTCTCACTGTGAAACATGTGTTAGTTGAGTGCCCGTTATTGGAAACCTACCGAGTTTCATCTGGTTTAAGTGGTGTATCACTGTTAGATATTCTAGGACCATTATGTAATGTCAATCACTTATTGCAATTCCTCAAATCGTGTAATTTACTCAACAGACTGTAAACTGATTACATCCACCGCTAATAGCCTGATGGCTGATGCGGTTTATTCGAATAAAAAAAAAAATGTTCGGATGGACCTAAAAAAGCTATTTATGTCGCTAGGTCTTCCCTCATAGGTCAGTCGACAGTTTATTACGAATACAACAAGTTTTTCAATTTAGCAACCCCCGACACCCAACCATCCCAAATTTCACCCCCACCAAAGAAAAAAGTAGAAAATGGTCAGGAAGACCTAGAACGCCTAAAAACGGAGTTTGGGGAATAATTTAATGTTTTCGTTTTTTGCTAATTACTCCGCCATGCATCGATTTTAAGAATTATAGCAGCATTACCTACTACGACCCACAGCATATTGCTGCCCAAATCTCATGAAAATCCATGCAGCGGTTGCTGAGATTGCGAGACTAGAAAAACGCCAACAGACCGACACCCGGACAGACCGACAGACAGACGGTGTATTGTAGTGTAGTTATCATAAACCGCCCAAAAAGCATGTTATTTCAAAATCCCCATTTACACCTATCGGTGTGGGAGGTAAAAGTCATATAAAGTAGGTAAGTTATAAAAACATGTTTTGGGATATCATGGCAGCTTTCGCTATAGTTAAGTTCCACATTCGATGATACCTGCGTCACGCCTGGTCACGCCGGGTAGCAGTGGCGCGCTCGATTTCTTTGAAGGTCTAGATAGGGATTCAGAGCCAATATACAATTTAAAGCTATCATAAAATTCTATACGTTCTGTATTCATTTTTTACAAATAGGTGTACCCGATTTTATTTTGAAATGTAAAGATATATTTTAATGATAAAATATTACTTATCCGAATCAAAGCTAGATATATGCTACTAGATATTGGAAGTTATAACTAGTTGAGTAGTTGCTAATGTTTCGTTTACATAAATGTGCAGTCTTTCTCAAAAATGCAAGTATGATATTGTCAAATAGCTATGGGCTTAATTATTGGCCATCAGCACAGCGGCTTGGTAGGGGCAGGCAACCACAGGTACAGTTTCAATGGAAACATTATATTACGTTAGACGTCAGCCAAAGATTTCAAATAGTAAAGTTCTCACATTCGGTCATACTGGAAGTGGAATTGAAATAATCTACAACAGTAATGCAGCTCTCAGCTAGTCTTTATGCGGACTACCCAGGACTCACCACGAGGAGGTGGCTGCATATCGAGTCCCACCACTCCTCCCACCCTTCTTTTATGTTTAACAAAATGAATAGGAAACTGAAAAGGTGCATGAATACGAAAATGAAACAATAAATAAACTCTCTAAACTTCAAAGGAGAACTTAGAATCCAACAAATTAAATTCAGAGTAAGAAGTAAAGTCTTAAAAGTTACAATGAACAAAAAATATATTCTGCTTAAGAAACTGGAGCAACAGCAACAAAAGTGATTGACTAAATTGTCTATGAACGTCTTAAAAATAAACAACGAATAAAAAAGTAAATATATAAATTAAAATAAATTAAAAAAATAAACAACAAAAAAACAACAAAAACAAATAAAAAGTAAATAAATATACTTGTTCTGAATCTCAGTCAGTTGCGGACGTGTGCGGTGGAAATTCGTCATCACTAGCAGAACTACAGTCAAAGGACTCGTCACTGTCACTGGTTGTATCACTGCCAAGGTTAACTATGACTGGCTCTATTACGGAATCTATATGGGGATCTAATTTCCAAAACTTTTCTTCCTCTGCTTTTACGTGTGATACGCATTTCTGCCAGTTATCTGCAGTTACCGCACCGATTGCTTCTTCTAAAAGGATACGTATATCGGCCAACTTAAAAGTTGTATTCCTACGCGCTACTTCATTTTTTACTTGTGCCCATACTAACTCGATTGGGTTTAACTCGCAGTGATACGGAGGCAGTCTTAAAACTGTAAAACCCTTTTCCCTAGCCATTTCGTCTACTGCTAATTTTATATACCTTTCTTTGTGGTGACGCGCGAGTTGTGACAGCTGTGCTTTGAGCATAGTCATATCGCATTCTATATTTTTTGACACGAGCCAGTCATAGATATCCGCTTTTTTCCAATTAGAAGTCGGAAGAGCTTCTAAACGCCGACTATGGTAGGACGCGTTATCTAATACAATAACCGAACCGGGTTCTAATTTTGTCAATATGGATTTAAACCAAGATTCAAAAACTACAGCGTCCATATCCTCATGATAATCACCAGTTTTCCGAGATTCAAAGACGTTCAATCCCCCATCCACAAACCCAGATTCGCTGCCAATATGCGTTATTATTAGCCGACGGCCTTTGCCTGAAGGGCATTTTAATCCCGTACTTAGGCCTTCAAGATGGGCTTGTCTACGACTCGCTATATTCAAATCCTGCCAACACCTAGTAACCGTGTGCCCTTCATTCAACCAAGTTTCGTCCAAGTAATAGATTTTTATTCCCCCGGCGTTACGAATACTACGTATTTTTCTTAAATATTCTCTACGCCATAATACTATATCGTCTCTTTCAATCAATGCGCTGTTCCGCTTTCTTTTCAAATATCTGATATTTATTTCGCGTAATGTTCTCAATAATACCCGACGAGATATCTTTGGCAGACTTTCATCATTTTGTAATTCCTGTTGTAGTTTTTTTATCGTTGGAAGTTCATTACGGAGATAAAATGAATGGACTTTTCGACGAATCGCATTTTTCACGTCACCATCCAAAACAATCTTTTTAACTCCTCTTTTTTGTTTAAGTGATTTTACCACAAATACTACGTCGCGCTTCTTTTCCTTCAAAATTCTGAAAATTGTTGCAACTGAGACCTTAGTCAGATCGCTGCAAAGTTTAACGATTTCCTTCACCGGCCTTTCAGGAAATCGTGTACGTACACCATCGTAAACATTCTTCACTATATTGCGTTCACCGGTTGATAAAACATGTCGTTTGGATGCTGTATTGCTAACCGATGTGCCTTGCTGCATTGTTATTAATTGTATCGTCTAATTTCCCGCGCAAACTTCAAGAATAACTTACCACACCTGCTATATCGCTACGCACCTGACTAAGACTGGCGCGTCAAATCTAAACGGGCGGCCACCGCGAAGCGGCAAGCCGGACCCTCGGCGGATCTTGCGGCATTGTCAAACCGTGCGTAATTGCTGCGAAACTGCTGTGATTTCATGGCCCCTCTCACAATGCGTCACATCGCGCAAAATAGATAAGCGACATGGTGTGAGCCTAAAACTGGTGTCGGTTTTTTGATTAACATGAAAGAAACATACATGTGCGTTGGTGCTCTAATTTACGGTTTTTTTGCTCCTCAGAAATTTTTATCACGATACCGAATGGATCAAGCGACTTGAGTTCGCACAGATATGCGACAGTACAAGTCTGCGATGAACGTTCTGAGTGCGAATATATTGAGTACACTCGCACATCTATAGCTTCCCACAGTATGCGTGTGCATGCCTGTACCGATCTCTAAGCTATGGCTAAAGGACCTGCACAAAGGGGCAACGCCGAGAGCTCGCATGCCGCCATTTCAAGCGCTGTTGCCAAGTGTACGTATGTTTCAGCAGTCGTGCTACCGTTGGTATGATTGGACGTGGATTAGGCATATTAGAAATTAAGGATTGCAATTAATGTTTGACTCCAAATAATAGAAAATTGAGAAACACTGTTGAATATTTGCTCACAGATTATGCATACAATCAAGCATACAGTAATATCTATTCGTTAGCTGAGCATCTAAGGGATCTTACGATTTTGTTATATAAGCGCGTGACAACATTGTTTGCGCCGATTTACCGCTAGCGGAGGTATCATGCAATGTGAAATTTAACTATAATGCATTGACCAAGATCATCCAAACTGCAACGACAAAAAGTGGTATTTTCGTATGTTTTTGTATCCTATTTGAACAAGTTAAGATACATAAAAATTCTAATTTTCTGGAACACGAATCGATCGATTTTAAAAAATCAAACCTCAAAATAACGGACTTCAGCATACCTTCGAGCAAACTCAATACCCCTGGTCATTTAAAATTTTTAAAGGGATGATCCTGGCGGGCAGAGGGTATAAGGGGGTGAAGTAGATTTGGTTAAAAAGTTGTCCCCCTTAACAAATCTTTTGACATATCTTGACGTTTTTTTCTTTTAATCAGCGGTTTTCGAAAAATCCGGGGTGAGAAGATTTTGTACAGGGTATGGATAACTTATTATCTCAAAATCGAGAATTTTCGCGATTACAATCCTCGACCCAAGATCTTGGAAGTAAAATCCTAGAATGGCAAATGTGATGAATAGCGACAAAATAATTTCAATCATATCGATATCTGTTATTCTAGATTTCCAGTGTGTCACCTCTAGATTCTGTACTACAACTTCAGCAGTAAATATGATGTTTCAACGTCAAACGAGAGCATTTCAAAGTCATCAAAAATGGTGCCTGCGACATCAAAGGGAGATCAAATACGCCGCCGCCGTCTGTCGCTTCTCTACAGTTTTGTTATTCCCGGGTAGAAGCTTTAGGGTCGAATGCGTTTCCCATTTACAGGTTTCCAAATATCGGTTCATAATTGTCTTATGTATCCAATTCATAAACATCCCTTCTTGATTAATGTTTGCGATATACAAATCCCGAATTATTATCTAACTTTAACTATATTTGACGAGCAAGAAGGGTTAACGTTCCTGAAATCTGAAGTAGGTATCGTAGGTAGCAGGAGAGTTTGAAAGGAACGTTAAAACAATTAGCAGAGAGTTTCTATCTAAAACGCCGTCGGCAATCGCTAGAACAAATAGAATTACCGATAAAATCGTCTCGTGAACGAGAAGCTTGGCTCGAAAATCGCAAACTGAGAACTACGTTGCCATATCTACTATCCACCAAATTAACCCTTGACCTCGGACGCGTCGTCTGTCAGACGAGGCGATACTAAAATACTGCCATAAATGGAATACCGCTTCATGCACAACATTGCCACTTCATCTAATCTAAGTATGACTGGATGGCATACAGTTAACATAACAACATCGGCGTTTGTTCAGAATGTTTATGTTTATTTATCCAAAGATTGGATCTATCTTAGAAAAACGCACGTGAACAACCTTTAAGGAGCTTTTTTTAGTTTTTCGTCGTTTGCTGTTAAACATCTCTTCAATTTGCCAATAGTTACATTGCTCAGATGTCTGAGAAACACGAGGGAAATAATAGAACGTATCGAAAGACAGAAATGACACCTTAATCTATCTTATTTTCATTCGCTCACAGAAGGAGCTTGGCTTTACGAAGATAGCCTGCCTGAGAATTCGTAGCCACACCAGAACAGAGCGATTCGTGGAGAATAATATCTCGATATCATCATTCAGGGTGGAAAGAACCAAAGGTACCTTAAGTTTAGATATAAGATTCTCACTAATCATCGCAGAAAGTGCCCCTAGCCCGGCAGCCCAGCATCGGCCCAGAACCCATGCTTGGGCATGACGTCAAAGGACTGAAGCTGGTTCAACATGGGATGCAGACTTATGAGTGTACGAGTGCTGCTAGAAGTTCTAGCAATCAAGCCGATTTTCCTAAATCCTCTGTAATAAAAAAGAACCGATGATGCTTGGAATTAGCAGGCGCCAGGACAATGGTGCCTTGGACGACTGGGCTTACAAGGAATACAGCCTGGTTAGAGAGAGATGACTGCAGGTAGGCTAAAAGATTCATAGCGGACCCTAACAGGGGTCGTATAAAGGCGCAGAAAGACGCTCAACCATTTGGTGGGGTCTTTCAGAGGCCATTGCTGGCTGAATAGACATTTGTTACTCATGAGAGTAGTAGGGGATCCTATCTGCTCCAGATGTTGGGAGGAGGATTAAACAGCGTTCCACTTCCTAGGGAGGTGTGCTGTATATCGCAACCTCAGGGTTCAGATATTCGGCACGACGGAGTTCGGGGAGGAGTCACTATGTTCAGCAAGATGGTCGGACATACTGACTATTTAATGAATGAAGTGAATGAATGAACGAGGGATAAATGCTTTCTGGAGATCAGAACCACCAGTGCATAGGCCTATAAACGGGCCCTTATGCACCTCTCATTACCCTAGTTCCCCAAGTCCGGCCCTCATCGCAAAGGTGAGGATGGCCTTCGGCCCTCCTTCCTCAAAAGGCCACCTGCCGCTTGGTCCCCTCTTTCCCTTGTAGGATACTTCACCGTAAATTTGCAGTCAATTTGCAGTCGAAGCGATATGTAGGAGAAATTATGTCACTCCTCATATGTAGGATAGGGTCATCCGTTTGCAGTTCCGAGAGGATGGCAGTGTGTCCCCTACCAGGATTCACAAAGGACTAACTTCCTTGACTTCACAATTGGAATGCAGACACCTTTGCCTCCCTCCCCCCTCCCCTTGAACTACCAAGTCGACTGACTATCACTGGCGGTCGTTAAGAGGTCTGGTAGGTTCGACAAAGAGCGTTCTAGGTCGTAGACTTTTGGTGTTTTCAGTGTTGGTTCAGCGGGGTTGACAAAAATATCCAAAGGTGGCCTATTTGCCTGACTTCCCTTTCCCATCACTACTACTACTATGAGCAACAGTCAAGAAGATACATCAAATTTTTATCATCATTGAGAGAGCCGAGACCTACGGTAACACAGCAGAAGAGAGCCGTCAATTGGCAAGATCCAAACTGCTTAACGAGTGGCAGACTAGATGGACACTGTCTGACAAAGGTAGCTGGACAAGAGGTATAATACCGAGTATTTCGATCTGGCTACAGAGAGAACATGGGAAGATGTATTTTTATCTTACCTTACTACTGTCAGGCCATGGATGCTACCGAGGATACCAACATCGCTTCGGAATTAAAAGAGTCCCTATGCACTGCGAGGAGGAGAACGACGATGTAGAACATACATTTTTCCATTGCGCAAGATGGCGGGAAGAAAGACAGTTGTGTAAAAGCAGTACACGAGAAATTTTAACGCCTGAAACACTTATAGCCGTAATGCTCAAAAGCTGGAGCAGCATAGGCGCCTAGCTAGACAGGTTCTCATACAGAAAAGAGAATTGAGATGCCTGCACTCGAAGAATTGAATAGAGAAAATCTGTAAGTGTGGCTGCCTTATTATTCGAAGTAATGCGCAAGTAGTTCCGAGTAATGAAGGTGGGCATTTTTTTAGTTGGTAGTGGCTTTAGCCATAGTGAACAGAGTCAACAATGTTGGTCAATCTCATGGTCTCAAAATAAATATAAGTAAAATTCATGTAAAGAAAACAAAATTCATGGTCATCACTAGATTAAATATTAACAATGTAAGAATAGAAATAGACGATCAGGACGTAGAAAGAGTAAACCGATTCAAATATTTGGGATGCTGGCTAAATGATAAATGGAATCCTGATGAAGACATTAGAAGCAGAATCGAAATAGCCAGAAATACTTTTTTCAAAATGAAAACGATACTTTGCAACCCAGATTTAAGTTTGACTACTCGATGGCGAGCAACAAAATGGTATGTATTGTCCACATTATTATACGGAGTTGAGGGATGGACATTAAAAGCTCGGACCATGTCACGTTTGGACTCTTTTGAGATGTGGCTATACAGACGCATATTAAGGATATCATGGACCGAGCGGGTAACAAACACTAGAGCACTAGAGAATTAATAAAGAACAGGAACTTTTAACCACAATAAAACGAAAAAAAGCAGCATATTTTGGACATATTTTTAGAAATAGTAAGTACGAGTTGTTACAACTGATCGTTGAGGGAAAGATCGAAGGACGGCGAGGGATCGGGCGAAAAAAGTTCTCCTGGCTTCGGAACTTACGCCAGTGGTTTAATATAAGAGAGGCCTGCACAATCATTCGTTTAGCCCAAGACAGAGAAGAGTTCCAAATGATGGTCGCCAACCTCCGCTGAGGAGATGGTACTGAAAGAAGAAGAAGAATGCGCAAGTAGTTCCAAGTGATGAAGGTGCGGATAAAGCAAGGTGGGCATTTACTTGGTAGTGACTTTAGCCGAGTCCAACACAGCGTACTTAAATACTTTTTACCCCATTATAAAAAAACATCTAATTTTGAATGTCAAAATCAAAATCTTGGCTTCAGGCGGGTTCGCACCGGCAACATTGGGCGGATGCGACGGTCGACCTAAGTTCGGGCGCTCCGCTCTCGCCGAGCGTTCATTGTTAGCGGTGTAATTCGATTACAGTTCATCAAGAGTGCTCGGCGCTGCTCCACTGTTTTCAGCAATGCCTCCGCTCCGAGAGATGAGCGCTGCAATTTCCATTTAATTATCACATATAATGCGAGAGGCATTAAACGGAAGAGCCGACGCGCGACGCTCCGCGGCGAGGCATGGCACGACGTGCTGCACCGGAACATCCGGGTAACCGTGAAATCGGACTCCATCCTCCATTCGCCGATGCGTTCGTCGTCGGTCGGCATTTGAATTCAGGATGATGGGTGCTGATAACCTCAACTTGGTTTAGTGGTATCAGAACGTGGAGGCAGAAAGTTGTTTACTCTTTGAGATTGCAAGTAACAGTAACTCGTCAAAGGAAGGAAGAACAATAGATAAGATGAAAGCACAGTATGATTGGGTGACATTCTACAGTACTAGAACGGACAATTAAATCCATTTGCATGGATAATTGTATTGTCAATTCGTGCATGGATTCAATGCGCCAAGCCTGCCAGATCAGCAGAAAGCGTATCAATTGTGGTCGCAAAAATTTTCGATTTTGAGACAATACGTTTTTTGGGTGTCTTATGATGCTTACATAACGAAAATCTACGTTAACTCATCTCCGTTGCTCCGTCTGTCTGTCTCTTTGTTGTATTAATGATAGGCTGTGCACTGACCTGTTTAGAAACTCTTTTTTGAGTGAGGGTGAAATTGGGGTGGTTGGTAGGTGGGGAGGTTATAAAACTGAAAAATTTGTTGTATTGATAATACTAGGTGTACTGTAGCGCAAGACGCTGTTAACTTCGTGCTCTCGAAAAGTGCCGCATTTTTGTGGTCAAAAGCTGTATATTTTTGGTGAAAATTTGCATAGATGAAGACCATGTAGTGACCTAACGACTGTTGCAGTTTGCCTGTGAGTTTATACTTCCTTATTGTATTATCAAAGGAAACATCAAATACACATCGATCGTAGCTGATATCGTTAACCAACCTACTCCATAGACGTGCTGATTTCTATAAAATGGTTCAAACAAAATGCCATTGTTGTAGTAAAACCTGTGAGCAGCACCTGTTGGTTGCTTGTAGTGTGTGCCAGAACTGTTTCTACCATGGCTGTATTAATCTAACTTCGTCAGAAACTCGTCTTATAAACAGTAAGAAGTCGGTTACCTGGACATGTAATCAGTGTGAAAAATTGGGAAACGATATCATTTCCTTGAAGGCTGCAATAGTTGCGCTGCAGAATGAAGTTAAAGCAATATCTTCTACAACCCACAATACTCTAGCAGAAAAATTTGAATTTGAGGATGTCGTTAATGAGGTGATGGAGAGACAAAATCGCAAATCCAATATAATGATATTTGGTCTGAAGGAACAGGAACAATCGACAAGGGAGGATCGTATGCTAGCTGAAAAAACTGATGTTTTAAAGGTGCTCTCGTCAATTTCACCGTCAGGAACTTCCGTGGTAGATATTAGAAGGATAGGAAAATTTGATAGTGAAAGAACTCAACCAAGACCGGTGAAAGTAACTCTAGGCGGCAGTGATCAAGTTTTGGAAATAATAAAAAAGTCAGCTAAGTTAAAAAATTCAGTGTTCAATAATATTTCGGTATCGTGCGACAAAACTCCCAAACAGATTGAATACTATAAGAAGCTAAAAGCTGAATTGGACCAGCGTAAAAATAATGGTGAAACGAATATTCGGATTAAGCATTTCAATGGAGTACCTAAAATTGTGAATTTTTGAACTACGCACCCAATAACACCATCGATATCACCTGCTATTATCAGAACGTCAATGGCCTGAACTCCAAGACATCGACATTTTATAATTCAGTGTTAGCTCGAGACGACCTGGATCTAATCCTTCTGAGTGAAACATGGTTATCGGGAAATGTGCTCAGCAGTGAACTGTTTCCTCCAAACTATAATGTTTATAGAAGTGATCGAAAATTCTCAACAGTTAGTGCAACTAAAGGAGGAGGAACTCTTTTTGCTGTGAAAAATTGTTTCAACTTCGAAGTGATTGATTTAAGTTGCGTTACCTCTCTCACACCTAGTATTGATATTGTTGGTGGTAAATTGATATTTAATAGTCTTATAGTATACATATTTGTTGTTTATATACCTCCGAATACAAGCACCGATAGTTTTGAATATTTCTTTGATCAGTTCTTACTACTGAACTGTTTGGCAAATAATAATGTAATTATAGTAGGCGATTTTAATATTCCGGCATTTGCTGAAAATGACACTGATCCTAGACTTATCGCACTAAGAAATTTTATGGAAGTATCTGACCTTAAGCAATACAATAATGTTAGAAATACAAATGAGCGGCTGTTAGACTTGATATTGAGCAACATAGATTGTCAGTCTGAACGAGACTATTGTCCCCTAGTCAAGGAAGACCGTCATCACCCATCTTTGTCATTTCAATTCAGAGTATTAACAGAGCAGTCTAAGAATTTCACACCCAATCATGATGTTCAGATATTTAATTTTAGAAAAGCGAATTATCCCCTTATGTACCAACTTGTAGCACAAGTAGCATGGAATAATGTACTTGACAGCACTAATGTTAATGATGCCGTACAGCAGCTTGAGAATAATTTAAAAAATATTTTTGAAATTTCAGTTCCGTACAAAATGAGCGACTGCATTGCTCTACAGCGAGACATTGAGGCAGTATCTACATGGTCCACTTCCAACCATCTCGAACTGAATGTGGACAAATGCTATATTGTGTCCTACACGCGAAAAAATAACATTATAATGTTCCCGTATAGTATAGGTAATCATGATTTAAAACGTCAGGAGCAAATGCGCGACTTAGGAATTCTCTTTGACCAAAAAATGACTTTTGCTGCTCATATTGAGAGTACTGTATCCGCAGCCAACAGGATGTTGGGATTTATCCTACGAAATGGAAGGGAGTTCTCAATCTCAGTTATCACCACACTATATATATGCTATGTGCGTAGCAAGCTGGAGTATGCTGTCCTGATTTGGTACCCTTTCTGTGCTAATCAGATAGGACAGATAGAGCGTGTCCAAAGAAAATTTTTAAAATACTTGCACTTTAAAAGAACTGGTGTATACCCTGAGCGAGGATTTGATTATGCTTTATTGCTAGATGAGGCCAAATTTATTTCTTTAAATACACGAAGAATTTTCCTAACCATAACGTTCTTGTATAAGCTGTTACATGGTAATATAGTCTGTGAGTATTTGTTGGGTAAAGTTCCATTTACTGTTCCGCGACTTAACAATAGAAATATAAGGATATTTTACTCTGAATGCGCGCATACAAATATTATGAATAAGTCGCCCGTATCAATTATATGTAACAATTTTAATCGTATATGTAATAATTGTGACATCAACTTCTCCACATTGTCAGATATCTTCGAATGTATCCTACAGCTTAGTTCTAATATGTAGCTATCATATAATGTTTACTTTTTGATACATACCTTTTTCTTCTTTTTTATTTTTTATTTTATATTAGTTAATTTACCTTATTCATGTTTTCTTTTGGCTTATCCTGTTATTGGGTGCGTGCACCTGTTGGATATTAATAAAGATCTATCTATCTATCTATCTATCTACTAGGCCTTTACGAAAACACTGATCTGGATCCCGATAGATCAGTTATATGTCAAACAGATGTCAAGTGGGATTTATGATTCCATGAATTTAACGGACATCGAACAACGAAAAAGTTGGTTTAACAATAAAAAACAGATGGTAAAGTAAAGCAGCTACTGATCTGAATCATCCGATCGCAATCACTTACTGTACAAGAGTGAACTACCCTATTTCTGACCGATCCCAGGATCAGTTCGTATTCCGAACGTCAGGATCAGTGATCCAACTGATCGGTTTAACCCGATCATAGTTTCCGTAAAAGCCTACTATGTCCATTGACCTGTGAAGGAAAGATCTAGAGTCATAACACATTTTGGGGCGGGAGGGGGGGGGGTTGGCTGGTTGGCGCCCAATATTTCGTGTCTTCTGTCGGACATTTTTCCGAATGTGACACAAACTGACAACACTATACTCCAAAATTAACCTACAAAATCGCCTTGACTGTCACGAAATATCATGTTGACGTGATGTTGACATCACATCACATCAAGTGAGCCTTACGTAAGGGACCCTCAAGTATTAAGGGACCCTTAAATATCGACTAAAATTACGACCGTAGAGAAACAAAACTAGCTCATCCTCATCAGGTCGAACTCCTAAAACCTCGGATCTTTAAAAAAAATTATTTTGTGCTGTAGAACCGGTTAGGGGAGGAGTTCATTTCCTTACAACATTTTAACATCAATGTGAATAGATACTTAGCTTTAAAAAATATCATTTGACTTGAATAAAGCTAATGAATCAGGTCGCTTATAAAAACTGAATTATCCATCGAATTATCCTCGTTATTTACCCATAACATTCCATACTATTAATCCCATTAACCAGATCGACACAAATGTCCATCAGAACCATTTGCCGCATGATAAAGTTATTCATAGCGAGAGTATAAATAGTAAACACGGTCCTTCTGAATCTACCCCATGCCATCCAGGGCACCCTACGATTCATCCCATATTTCACCACCCTCCTATTGTGCGATTCAATGGTTTGTTGACAGTGAGCGCGTATTTCTGCGTAGCCCCGTATATTTATACAAGTCGCATTAAAGCAGGTGGCCATCTGTCGCAGTTTCGCGCTTGACAAAGGACAGTCGCAAGTTTGCTCTGTTTATTTTCAACACTGGCTAATTTGCGCTTAGTTATTAGTCATTATCGTACGATAAGGGTCACGCGTTACACTGTAAATGGGGTATGTAACCGTGAAGCAATGGGCCCTGTTTTCGTTATTTTGGCTTCAAAAGGTGCTACAGATATTTTGCGTCATATGGAAAATTATGACATAAAATTACTTTAGGATGCAGTTATAGTACGAACATAAGATCCGTTTGCAATGGTTCAACTGTACCCGATTTTACTTCCCACGCCGATAGGTACAACATTATTGCCTTGACGAGGATGGAAAACACGTATGGTTTTCATAAATCGTGTCAGTGGCGGCGTAGAAATAATAAAACAACTAAAATCATAAAACAGCTCAAACGTTTTTAAACGTTTTAGAGGTTCCTGACAATTTTATATTTTTTCTTTGGGTCGCGGTGAAATTGGGGTGGCTGAGGGGTAGGGGGGTTGAAAAACTGAAAATTTTGTTGTATTCACAATAGACTGTCCACGAACCTGTGTGAAGAAGACCACATAAATAAATCACCACATAAATCACTTAAAATTTTCTGTGTACATACGAGTATTTATTGCTTTTGATCATTCTTGTATTTTTTAACGTGGAAACAATTAAATGCATTCTAATGAAATTTTGTCACAGTATTATTGCCGTGGTGAGGATGTAAAAAGCGTACGGTTCTTAGAAATCGTGTCAGTGGCAGCGCAGCGATAATCAAAAAAAATAAAAATATGAAAACGTTTTTAGATGTTTTAGATCATTTTCTACCTTTTTTGGGTGGGGTAAAATGAGGGTGGTTAGGGGTTGGGGGTTGTAAAAGTATGCATAAAATAGGCTGTCCATTGACCTGTGAAGGAAAGACCTAACACAATTTGGGGGGGGGGGGGAGAGCTAGCGATGATTTGGTTGCAACGGAATCTCAGATTATAGCTTCATGCTATGGGAAAATAATAAAGTGGTATCACCGTAATGTGTGGGAAGTACTGGATCAATCAGCTTGACTTCAATTTTTCACTCATTCACATTCATTTCGAGATTTTTGGGCTCAAAAAATATGAGCATGTGGTACCTGCATGCAGACTAACATGCTCGCATACACAGTGATGCACCCTAATCTTGTGTTTTATTTAACATTTTTTCCATGTCGGATGTCAATTTTCTTTGCTATCTTCCCTATTTTCGCGCATTTTTGTGCTCAGGTGGTGCAAAGTAGCAATAGTTTCTGTTTGCCACATGTAACTGCCCCTGAACTTGGTAAAGCCAATTGTGGTTTCTGCTTAACGCACCATTTTTCGTCCCAAAAGTAACTTTTCTGGATTGAATACCATCATCAGGTGTCATATATCTAGTTAGGAGCCAGTGATCGGCAGATTTACGGTATTTTAACAAACTTCGTATTGATGCTAGGTATATTGTTACACAAGCCGTAACCCACATAACACTATATGGATATGTACATCCACAGAATATACATTAGATATTACAGTTGAACATGTATATTTTGAATATTGATAGGACGTTAATTTACAAGTGATAAATGATATACACTAGTGTAATATACCATGTATATTCACGTAGGTGAATATACATAAGATGTTGGTCTATGTATCATATTTACATCTTGTAGTTTACGCCTGCGCGAAGGACATCTAGTGCCGCCATTGCTGATTTCTAGCCATTCGTCTTAGTTAGCTTGTGTGTGCTGTAGCTGGTTGTGCCTGAACCTAATCGAGTGAAATATTGTGTAATGTTACTTATCTTCTGGCTACTGATAACACTCGCATCCAGCGTTTGACGGTAAGTCGTAAGGGGAACAAACCACCTATACAAAATTTTATAACCTTGATTTCTTTGTGATTTTAGTCATGCCATTCAACAGGAAAGAGATGATAATCATAGTAATTGATTTTGCCAAGTATTATTTTTGTAACTAGAAATTGAATTAATAACAATACATAATGAAAGTATAAAGTTTGTTTATCTTTCTGCCTCTACATTGAACTTCCATACACTATGCATGTGCATTAGAAGTACATGAATGTACATTTAATGGATATACCATGGATGTGTAAATTAGCGACAAACGTACATGAAATGTAAATTTGTTTATGACTATTTTACATCCATTAGGCGTTCATGCTCGATTTGTGGATATACATATTCATTGTATGTACATTGTATATACTTTGATATGTAAGTATATATACTTATATATATACCTATATATATACATGGTATATATATTATGAATATACCTACATGTTCATACCTGGACTATGTTACACATACTATGCATGTACATTCTATGGATATGCCATGGATGTGAAAGTTCGCGACAAACGTACATGAAATGTATATTTTTTGATGTCCATTTGATATCCATTAGACATTCTTGCTCCATTTGGGGATATACATATCCATTGATACGATATCCATTGATACGATATCCAACGTATATACAGTGTATATACTTTTGTTATGTGGGAAGTGAAATGTGGATTCACTATCTCCGGCGACGGTTCCTTTGGGCGTGGACAAAAGTGGGTTCTACTGCGTCATTTTAGCAAGTCTGCCGTTCAATTATGTTGTAGTATATACCTTTTCTTATACAAAAACCCAATGGCAGATACCTAGTTCGGTTCCTAATGTCTTTTATGAAATTTCAAAAGTTGAAAATTTTATGAAAATTTACATTTTTTTAGCAAGGATGACAATGATATGTGTTATTTACATTAATATTATAAATCTAGTTTCTAGGCGGGTTCCAACATACCGACAGACGCTTTAATTTGTCTCTGTCGCATGTCGTGCTAATTAAAGTGGCTTCTAAAACATAAGCAAGCGCAACAAGTGTCTGCCATTGAGTTTTTGAATAAAATAATAGTGTTTATCATTCAACCTAACTGCTTGCCTCAAATAATGCATTTCTCTAGAAATGGAAATAGACGAGTATGACAATCCCCTTTGTATTCATATTCATCCAGCACAGACAGAATCTGAATCAATTGTTGTTAAAACCTTACTACATCTTTATGAATTGCTTAGTCCAAGAGTATTGAAATTTCAGTGGTGAAGAAAATTATATGCATAGTCAGGGCTTATTCATTAAGAATGAGTATTGGACTCAAAAGTATATAATTAGTTCTTGATTCACATTAACCACTATTATCTCGCCAAGAATTTTTTTCAGAGCGAGAACAGATGTTCTTGTCGCTAATATATCGTTACAAGATTATCAGAATTCTTGAGTAGAGAATACCTTTTTATTATGTATGTAGGTTTTAAGTATTAACGAGAGTGCGGTAAGGTAAGAGGTAACGTAAGACGTAAGAAAATAAACCTGTGGAATCAGATGAGAGTGTTTATAGTCGTAACGTAAGAGGTAACGCAACACTCTCATCTGATTCCACAGGTTTATTACCTTACGTCTTACGTTACCTCTTACCTTACCGCACTCTAGTTAATCCCTTAGTAGAGAATAGGAATAGGTCCTCAAAGGTCCTTTAGCAATACTCACAATGGACAATTGCTAAAGGAAAACTCTCCAATTTCGCAGAAATCTTCTGTGAATGGAAGTTTAATTTAAAATTGTCTCGTCTCGTAGCTCTCGTAAATCGAAGATGGGTAAGGGTTGTAAATCAGATCTGGAAACTTCAACGAGGAATGTTTTAAAGGCCTCTTGCGATTCCGGCGATTGCTTTCTGATATATGGCAATATCAGAGGGCGCTCACTGACTATAAATTGCCCCTATTAGAGAAGCTCATTCGATGTTCGGCGATTATCTTTTGCGACTACGCGACGTTTTCCTGACTATTTGTAAGCGATACTGTGCTATCATTTCTACAAAATGTAACTAGATGGAACACGGACGACGCAACGGAATGTGGTCCTGAATAAACTTTTATGTTTAAAAATGTCTAGAGATCGCTAAGATGTTAAGAATAAACAATATTACTTCTTACACCGATATGTGAGGGGGTGGAGGGGGTATTATGATCGCAAACATTTTTGATTTTGAAATAGTACGCCTTTTGGGCGTTTTATGATAGCTACATAATGAATATCCACGTCATTCATTTCTGTCGGTCTGTCTGTCTGTCTGCCAGTTGGCGCTTTTGTAGTCTCGTAATCTGAGTAAAAGCCGCATGGATTGTGATGAAATGTGGGTAACTAGATATATGCTGTGGGGTCGTAGTAGGTAATACTGCTATAATTTTGGAATCGGTGTATGGGCGGCGGAGTAATTAGCAAAAAACGAAAAATTTCAAATATTCCTCATACTTCGTTTTTAGTCGTTTTAGGCGTTCCTGTTCATTTTCTAGTGCCTTTGGATGGGGGTGGTTGGGAGATGGGTGGTTGAAAAACTGAAAAATCCATTGTATTCATAATAGGCTGATTAACCTGTGAAAAAATGACCAGCGGCATAACGCAGATGTTTAAGTCCATCCTAGTATAGAAACACGTATTGTGTAACCAGGTAATCGTTGAATTATTGATTTTAATGAAATTTTGACACAGTATTATTACCGTCGCCAAGATGGAAAACGCGTATGGTTTTTAGAAATTGTACCAGCAAAATAAAAAAAACTAAAAATACAAAGACAGCTCAAAGCTCGTTTTCGGGGATTAAGGGATTCCTGATCGTTTTCAACAAATTTTTAGAGAAGGTAAAACTGGGATAATTTCGGGATGAAGGGTTATGAAGTTCATTCGTAGTGGGCTCTTAGTTTCCCTGTACAGAAACGACATAATTTATTTTATGCACGATCGGGCTTTAACGCACCCATTATTACTCATTTAGCGGGCGTAAAGCGCCATTATAGCGGGCTTCTTTTCCGCGTGTGGCCTTGTAAGCTTAAGTTTGCATCTTCCGCTGCCTTAAAAATCTCCGGTGATGTTCCGGAAACCATTTCATCACTACTTTCCATGATATCGAAAAAATTCGAAAATATTCTGACGTACGAACGTATAGAACTTGCAATTTGCAATTCAACTGTAGTGAACTGTAGTTAAAAATGGCGACATGATGGCGTCCATAATT
The DNA here is from genome assembly GCA_951848785.1 of Callosobruchus maculatus. NCBI lineage: Eukaryota > Metazoa > Arthropoda > Insecta > Coleoptera > Chrysomelidae > Callosobruchus > Callosobruchus maculatus. The sequence continues at coordinate 12,296,334 of CATOUR010000026.1, read as the reverse complement.
ATATTCCCGTCTTATTTACTTAATTCCTAAGATGTCCAGAATATTGTTTTGTAATCTGTTATTAGTAGCAGTAGAACTTATTTTTGTTTAATTATTTTCTGTAAAAAGAATATAAATATATTTATTTATTTATATTTATTATTATATATTACGAAACCGATCGTGCATAAAATTTTGTATATATTTGTGGCGTAAACAGCGTTTATGGACCTTACATTTTAATTTTACTTCCCACACCTATAGGTGAGGGGAGTATTGTGATCGCGAAAATTTTCGATTTCGAGATAATACGCTTTTTGGGCATGTTATGATGTCTACATAACGAAAATCCACGTCACTCATTTCCGTCGGTCTGTCTGTCTGTCTGTCTGTCGGTCTGTCTGTCGCGTTTTTCTACCCTCGTAATCTCAGTAACCGCTGCATGGATTGTGATGAAATTTGGGCAGCGGTATGCTGTTGGGTCGTAGTAGGTAATGTTCCTATAATTTTGAAAATCGGTCCATAGGCGGCGGAGTGATTAGCAAAAAACAAAAAAATTAAATATTGCTGAAACTTCGTTTTTAGGCGTTTTATCTGATCATTTTCTACTTTTTTTTTTGGTGGGGGTGAAATTGGGGTGGTTGGGGGGTGGGGGGTTGTAAAATTGAAAAATTTGTTGTATTCATAATAGACTACCCACTGACCTGTGAAGGAAGACCTAGCGACAATAACTTTTTTAGGTCTATCCGAACATTGCCTTATTTATGCCTATTACAGAAACTAAAGGACTTAGAATTTTTTCCGATGTATACATACGAGTATTGCTTTAGATCGTATTATGTAACGACGAAACTGTTCAATTGATTTTAATGAAATTTTGACACAGTATTACTACCGTGGCAAGGATGGAAAATGCGTATGGTTTTTATAAATCGTGCCAGTGGCGGCGCAGAAACAATAAAAAAAACTAAAAATATAAAAACAGCTCAAACTTCGTTTTTAAGCGTTTTAGAGGTTCCTGATCATTTACTGAGTTTTTTTGAGTGGGGGTGAAATTCGGGTGGTTGGGGGGTGGGGGGTTGAAAAACTGGAAAGTTTGCTGTATTAATAATAGGTTGTCCGCTGACCTGTGCAGGAAGACCTAGCGACATAAATCACCTTCTTAGGCCCACCTGAACATTGCCTTGCCTATTACAGAAAGCAAAGGACTTAGATTTTTTTGTGATGTAAACATACGAGAGTATCGCGTGAGATCGTTGTAACGAGGAAACTGTTGAATTGATTTTAATGAAATTTTGAAACAGCATTACTACCATGGCGAAGATGGAAAACGCATATGGTTTTGATAAATCATGTCAGTGGCGACGCAGAAATAATAAAAAAACTAAAAATATAAAAACAGCTCAAACTTCGTTTTTAAGCGTTTTAGAGGTTCCTGATCATTTTCTGCGTCTTTTTGGGTGGGGGTGAAATTGGATTATTTGGTTGCAAGGGGATTTCAGACTATAGCTTCATGCAATGGAAAAACAATAAAACTTGACTTCATTTTTTATTTACATGTTGAAGTCCATAAACGCTTGTCTTACGCCCTTGATACATAAATAAATATTTTGGCTTTATCCGAATGCTGCCGTACTCTAGACAAAAAAACAGTTTTTTTAAATTATATTGTTATAGATAATAATTTTGTCATGTGTGCAACTCTTCAATAAACTGATAGCAATTAAATCTCTAAACCGTACCGTGGGTCTTGGTAGAAAGCGATAAAGTCTACAGTTTCTGAAAATTGTGTTTAGTGGCGGGAAAAACTAAATTAAGAAAACAAACAGTACTATCTAAAAGCCGTTCAAACTCTGTTTTTGGGTACTCTAGGAATTTCCGATAATTTTCTGCATTTTTTTTTTGAGTGGTTAAAATGAGCCTAGATGGGATGGATCTCAGATAGAGTGGTTGAGAAACCCCGGTATATTTCACTGCCCATTAAAAAATGACACTGGTAATATCATCTGTTTTTGAATATAAGAAAATCGAAACGCCATGTTCTACGGAAAGAGATGCAAGAAACTATTTACAGGAGTCTTTATATTGGATATTTTTTACAGGCGGGCGCCATAATGTGTGGGAAGCACTGAGTCAATCAAGTAAACCTCATTTTTTTAGGTAAAAGCTTATAGAAATTTCAACAAATCGTCGCTGTTCAGATGTTGATGGATTTTGTAGTTTTTTTTGCTGATATCTTGAGTTGAACGTTGGATAAATTTTACATTGATTCAAATAACTGCACGAGTATAGGAAAAAATATGAAACTTTTCCATTTTGCCTCGCCAGTCGCACGTGAGTATTGTAGTCGCGAAAATTTTTGATTTAGACTTATGTTTTTTAGATGTTTTATGATGTCTACATCATTAAAATCTATATCATTTATTATCGTTGGCGTGTCTGTTTACTTGTGTGTGTGTCTGTTTATCTGTCTGGGCAAACTGCAAAAATTTTGTATTCATAAAGGATGATCTGTTACATGATTACATTGGTTATATTCTGTACTTTACTGTTTATTGAATTTAGTATATGAAATGCTATGGGGTTATGTTATATTTTGAAAATATTTTAAATATATTTGAACCTCGATATACTTTATATTGTAAGAAACGCATGCTGAGAGTTCCTTATACCGCCCATCGAATTAACGTTTCCATATTCGATCTTGGTAATCTAAAGAGACTATCCTCCATTGTGTCGACGCGAATGCTTACATTCTTCGGACATATTCACAGAAGCGATAATATGAGAAACTTGTAGTTCAGGGTCACGCCCCGAGTGTACGGCGCCGTGGCCGTTTCCCTAAGCGCAGGGTGGATACGACGAAATTGATACGACGAAACAGTTGCTGGATATGAGTATCAAGAGCGCCACTGAACTGACAGTAAATCGGGAATGATGGCGAACTACAGTTCTCAAAACTATTTATAATATTCATGTCGGCAATACTGTAGCTCCGACTTAATGCATTTTACGAGTTCACAACATGTCTGTTAAGAAATTGTGACTATGATGATGAAGAAATTCATGATCAATAATCCCAGCTTTTTTAAGCGAAGTGTTAGGTATGTTTTGCAATCATCTCGAATGTGATGCAACATCGTCCATAACAATAACTGTACCCGTAGGAATATTTGGTAAAAGTTGATGTTGAAACCATTTTTCAAATAAAGCTCCAAGACACACGTATCTTCGTCGTAATCAGCATTGCCTTAATTAAACCAAAGGAACAGATAAGGGTTACCTAATATATAACCACGTATAACTAATGTATAACCACATAACTGTGATTTTGGGAGGTTAACTTTTCGATAGATTAAAATTTACTGCCGGGTATGTGTCGAAGGAAGATGGAAGCGCAATCGCACCTGAATCGACCTTTGGCGATCTCGGACTTTTTGCCCCCTCTTCTACATCACATCCGCCATTCCCGCAGTCGTTGTTGCGGCTTCTCCCCATTAAGGTCGCATCCACCCCTGCGCACCCCCTCGAGACCGCCGTCTTCCTCCCTGCAATTAACTAACTCGATTTGGGAGATCCCTTTCCTTCATACCAGCGACGTCACAGTGCCTTGAGCCCTGTACGGATCTGTTCCCAATGTGTTGGGTGTCAGGCAGCAGTGCATCTCTAAAAATCTCATGAGATGTTTGTTTCATGAGAAATCTATCTCAGATATGTTTCAACAGAACATGATATACAGGGTGTAAGTAGATAAGTGTGTTAAGGGGGTGATTCCTCATCGAAAAAAAGATAGGATCTTTCATATAAATAAACCTCATTGGGTCATCCCTTATTAAGATATAGCCCCTTAAAGGGGGTACATAAATTTCTTTAACAATGTTTTTCACAAGCACTAAAAAAGTTACAATATTGAAATTAACATAACATTTTCTACTATCAAAAAGACACTTAGCAAGTAATTTATTTGGTTTACCCCATGGTTGTAAGGGGTGGAAAACGCAACCCCTAAAACTTATTTCCAATGGAACGTTTTGTCTTATAATTATAATAACAAATATGTTTACCTTTTAAAAATTTATTTCCGATAGCCTGATTCATTGTAAACAAGAAATGTCTCTTGAATTTTTTGCGTAAATAAACCAGTTCGCAGTTTTGCTGCGAACTGGTCTATTTTGGTAAGTAGGGTAAAACCATTAGAAGAGCCAGATTGTTCGAAATTAAACGGCAAACGACCTTGTAACAATGATGCGTTGAATGAGATGAACAGACTCAGAAACCTAGCTAACGATAATTAAAAAGTAAAAAATAAAATAAAAAGAAGAAGAAACTTTTTTAAAAAAGCTTTTATTGAAATGCTCTAAAAAGAAAAGAATAAAATGTTCCTTTAAAAATTTTAACTATCAATATGTAGCCTCATTATAGAAAATTTATATGATCATAAAGCTTGTCGCGAGGTTTGTGTAAGTACCTATAAGTATTTAATTAAACTGAAATTTAAAAAAAATAAACTTAGCAGATTAATTTACTCAACTAAATAGGCACTAGTTTATTTAGGTCTCGAAACAGGGACCTTCAAGTATTAAAGGACTCTTATGTATCGACTATGAATACGACCCACACGCACAAGTAAATCGGGCGACAAGACTTTATGATCATATGATAAATTGTGTATGATGAGGCTATAAGTTAATAATTGAAATTTTAAAGGAAAATGTTATTTTATTCGCATTTAAATAAAAGCTTTTTTAAAAATGGTTTTTTCTTTTAATTTATTAACAAAATTTCATGTACCTCTCACTCCCGTTTTTACTAAGACTTGTGAAACATTTGACTGTTGATTCAAAAATTTCATAGATAAGTGTGTGGATCTGTACCACAGTTTATGTATGACTCTGTGCCTCAAGAGGTACAGAACAATCTAGTCGAGTCGATAGACTCAGTACTCCATATATGTTGGACATTTGACTCCTGGCATCTCCAAAAGGCACAAAAATGGACTAGACAGGATTGCTTCGCCCCTCTATGTATATGCATTCGGAGCGTGCTGCTGACATCTCTATGGGGTCGAAAAATGGTTACGAGTAGATTGTCTTGGAGATATACATATATTGAGCATTTCTGATATGTTATCTACAGAAAAATCGAGTCAAGTAAATACACTCAACACTCCAAATATATATCGAGTGACTGTTGCACAGCTTTGGCGTATCAGGCACACAAATAATTTGGAAGTGTGACTGCGATAGCATTCTATACGGCCGGAAACTGGTGTCGAGTAGATTGACTCGGTACTTCAGATATATGTTGAATGTGAGGCAGTAGGGCATATCTAAGATACGTTATCTACTTAAAATTATACAAGCTAGCATCTACCACAAATGTGAAGCCGATCAAAGCGATACGTAATTTGGATTTCGCGAACAAGGGAAGCACTAGCCAGTTTATCAATCCTCTTCCAGAAATGTCGAGACATGAGGAAAGATGTATATACCTGTTTCATAGACTACGAGAAAGCTTTCGATCGAGTTGATCACACCGTCCTTATGACATTACGGCAGAAAAAAGGGTTAGACAAACAAGACATCGAGTTCATTGGAAAGCTTTATTGGAACCAAGAAGCAACGGTGAGATATGGACAAGCAACATCAGAACCGGTGTGTATAGAAAAGGGGTACGACAGGGTTGTGTTTTGTCGCCAATACTATTTAATATGTACTCTGAGCACATATTCAACCAAGCTATAGACGATGATGAAGACGGCCTGAAAATTGACGGCAGGATATTGAACAACATACGTTATGCAGACGACACGGTTATCATTGCGGACAGTCCAGAGGCACTTCAACGCCTAATCAACAAAGTTGTAGAGGTAGGAGATCAACTAGGCATGAGAATTAATATCACAAAAACTAAAGTAATGGCGATAACAAGATCTCCAAACCCACAACTGGACATAAACATATATGACAACGCAATAGATAAAGTTGAGAAATTCAAATATCTTGGCAGCTGCATAACTACAAATGTAGACCCTGACGTTGAAGTAAGATCACGCATAGAACAAGCCAGAGCCACGTTCCTAAAGATGAAAAACCTGTTATGTAACCCAACTTTGAACGTAAACCTAAGATACCGTTTTGTAGAGGCACACGTGCACTCAGTTCTCTTATATGGAGCAGAAACATGAACATTAGAGTGGATACCATGAACAGTCTTGAAGCTTTAGAAATGTGGACCTTCCGTAGGTTATTAAAAATATCATGAACTCAACCAAGACTCAACACATATCTAACGATGAAGTGGTTAGACGTATGAGAAGGGAAAGAGAGTTACTTACTTCAATAAAACGAAGAAAGACTGCTTATCTGGCCCACATATACCGGAACAATAGGTATGATATACTAAAACTAATAATAGAAGGAAAAATCGAAGGTAAACGTGGTCCTGGTCGCAGACAACATTCATGGTTAAAAAACATACGCGATTGGACTGGTATGAACACATCATCTTTAATTCGTACCACTCAAGACCGAAATAAGTACGCCCAAATTGTCACCAACCTTAATTAAATGGAGATGGCACCTGAAGAAGAAGATCTACAGAAAAATCGAGTCAAGTATAGATACACTTAATACTCCAGATATGTTGCGAGTGACTGTTCCACAGCTTTGGCATATTAAGCATACAAATGGAGATAGATTGGGTTGGTGTTCCAGATACGTTGGAAGCGTGACTGCAGTAGCATTCTATATGGCCGTAAACTGGTGTCGAGTAGATTAACTCGGTACTCATGTCTCTAGATGCATCGGGAATATGGCTGCAGTAGCATCTCTATGAGGTCGGAAACGGAATCGAGCGGATTAACTCGGTACTCTCCAGATATATTCAGAGATGTCAGCAGTAGCATCTCTATAAGGTCGGAAAATGAAGTGGAGCACATTGACTCGGTGTTCTAGATACTCGTATGTTGGGCATGTGGCAGCAGTTGAATGTGTATGAGGCCGTAAAAAGCAGTCGTGTATACTAAACCGGGAATCCAATCCTGTTGATGTGAACACCTACCCCTACACAGCAACCTGGTACTATAAAGTGATAAGCTTCTCATGGAACCAAATTTAATATACTTTAACAGTAAGTTACTGCTAATGCGAACCCAAAAATTCTAATTTAATCTGATTTTATTGAAATTTCTATAATAAGCTATTGCTGTGGGGACGACACTAAAAATTAATATAGTAGCGGCGAAAAAATAATATTATATATGGGGTGGAAAGTAGTGGGGCTTGAGGTATATGTAAACAGTTTATATTTTCTTTTCAGACTTCACAGTGGTTTATTTAATATCATGCAGTTTTATAGTGTTACCGTATCCGAAATATATACTAGAAAAAAGATACAAATCGGTATATGTACCAGGTGTTTCCTCATACTCCGCCACCCCTCTTATCCTTTTTATTTGAAGAGATAGAAAAAAGTTTTTATATAAAAGTTTTATAGTTTCTTCTTGACATTCACAATTTGATAATAAAAAAACGAAAAAACAATAAAAAGCCGTTTTTTTTCTCGTATAAAGTTTAATTCTTTTTAAATGGGACACCCTGTATATTATATTACGAAAAGAAATATATTTTACTCTTGTTTCCAAAAATATAGGGTTCATTCACTTTATCTTGATATGTTTTCAAAAAATTTACATTCAAAGTTTCTGAAATGTTGAAGTGAACCTCAATCCACTATAGCCATGACGGCCGAAAAACAATAAATTGAATGCGGTAATGTTTTGTGTCATCCTGATATTCTTCTGAGGTAAAAAACATCGTTTTGTTTACAAGTGCAAATAACTTGTAGCTGCAGATAATAAAGATATGAGAAGATATCATTCTTTCAGAAAAAAATTAATCCGCGATGAAATGCTGATTTTAGTGAAAATCACAGACCAACCCCTAACTTTGGCGCACTGTAGGACGGAAACCATTAGTCACACACGAAAAATGTTCAAACCAAAATTATGCAGAATTTTGTTCTCTCCATAAATCATTTGAAACTTTTTTCGATATCGCTTACCAAAACGACGCTATTTTTCAAAAATCGTCGCGAAGCAGAGTTTTCACCACCCACTCCTCGAGCAAAACACCCCCCGACATCGCCAACTTAGGTGTAGGTTCAAGGGACCAATGCCTACCATTCCACCAAATTTCCTTTCTTTCCGACCTTTTGCTGTCAAAAGCCTTTTTTTACGACGTAACGATTTGACTATTTATGAATATAACAAATGTTTGTATACCCAGTGGAGACACATGCAGCATTCATAAAATACTATTACCCTGCATAAATGTGACCCAGAAAATCTCTTGAAATTTTCAAAGCAAACCAAACTTGCCATAATGTGAGGATCTTTCGTGCAAAAGTAAATAAGTCCACTCTTGACAAAAATTACCTATACCTAAGCCCCATTTCCTATAATTATGATGCCGCCCACTGAGCTCAGGTGCCGAACATGTAATACGTCTTTTGAAATTTTAACTCAATATTAAGATTTTCAAGAAAAATTGAGTAATAAAGAATGTGTGACATTTAGTTACTTTTGCGCGAAAAATAACTAGCTTTCAATAACTGTGGAAGTTTTTGGTACGTCTTACAATACTAAAAATCATTGACAACCTTATCGCCTAGATACAACCGTTGACAGGTGATGGCAGATGGACCTCTCATTTTTATGAATATTGATATAGGAATGTGAAGCCTTAAAATGCTTAGTTTTCAAGGTACAGAGTGCCAAAGTTTTACTTTTATTTTCGTTTTTTCTCAATTATTCTGCAATAAAATGGCACAACGATCTAAAATTACGTGTCAGGGGGTTTTTTAAGGCGACAAATCTAATTTCAACTATAGTTTTGCTATCATGAATATAGGGTGCCACCTACGGTACGTTGAACTTATTTAAATTATCAAAACTTTTCCGGGTTTGGTGCATCATTGTGAGTATCAAAAAAAATCGTTTCCCCAATATGATTTACGTGAAAAAGGTATACTTTGTTTAAGTCCCTTGAGCTAACCGTTATTGGGTTCATATTTTTACATACCATTTACGATGTATTTTTAAACTTCAATACTACCTATTTTAAAAATTAGAGATGAGAAATGTATTTCATCTAATATTAATTCGTGCGAGAATAATTCTTTCGATCACATTTTACGACTAATTGGGGTACCTTTTCTATATGTACAATATATTGAGGAAACGATTTTTTGATACATTGATGCACCAAACCGAAAAAAGTTTTGTTAATTTAGAAGACTTCGATGTGCCGCAGGTGGCGCCATCTATTCACGATATCAAAACCGTGATTGAATTTGGATTTCCTTAAGACAACCCCCTATACGTAATTTTAGACTGTTGTGCCAGTTTTATTGCTGAATAATTGAGAGAAAACGAAAATAAAAGTAAAACTTTAACGCCCTGTATCCTGAAATTTAAGCATTTTAAGGCTCCATGTTCCTATCCCAATGTTCATAAAATGTGAGGTCCAGCATCTGTCAATCGTTGTCGGTCGAATATCCGGACACCATGTATGTGGTAATTATTTGTTAGACGCACTTTTGATGCTGGATACTGATTCAGTCTACCATTTTTTGCACTGTTTGAATCCCTTCCAATGTATGGAGCTAGCTTGCAGTTTCAAAAAAGTATAATTAAATAAGATTCCAACACCCTGTGTCATAGGTTAAAACTCCACAAAGAGAGGTTAAAAACTCATTGTTCCTCTTTATTGCACGCCAATGTATACCAATGTGTTGTGAATGTTTTGCCTCCCTTTCCATGACTAACTCGATTTCCTTGTCGCTGCTAACATTCGGTGGAATTTTCGGCTTTTGTTTTAAGCGCTCTCGCACGCGATTTGCATTAGGGATGATTTGGGACCCGGCCGAACAGGAACAGATCTCACTAATGAAGATGAGTTTTTTTACTACTTTTGTTAATTTGTTTCCAGTTGTCGGGTCCAATCAGAACGAAATGAGCAATAGGGATACAAAAAAAGACTTTGGAAGCGAATGAAGAAGTAAATCAAATGGTTTACTAGCCTAATAGGTGGAGAAATCATTTCGTAGTAAGAAATAGTATTTAAGACTACATTTTTAAGACGTATTATTGTATCTATATCACAGAAAGCTAAGCCACTTTTTTCATAGTCAACTCTGAAGTTACTACTAGGTAGTCTTTTTTATTATTGGGAGATTGGAAAATTGGCATGATCGCTAGGCAGAAGCATTCCCACACCCGAAAGTGTGAGAGAGAATCTATCGGCTCCGACGTTTGAGTCCTCTGATGTCATGTCCAACGGACGCGGTTGCGTACACCCGACATGTCACCACGGCCCTACCGGTTAAACCCATTCCCTCTCTCCAGAGCCGTAGCTAGGCCAAAGAGTAGGTAACTAACAAGAGGAGACACCCGGCGGAATTCCTTTTATGTTTGCAATCCGCTCCCATTGACCTCGGACTTTTAAATTTGGGTGTGCAGTAGTTGCCGTTTTTCTGTAATACCCTTAGGGTAAGGGACTGAAAATAAATAATTTAAGTAAATTTTGTTTCATTACTCTATATGAACGATTGCACAACAGTTGTGATTTTTAAAGATCTGACCGTCAAAAAGTGCCAAACTAGGAAAATTTGGAGTTAAAATACGAAATTTTTTTGGGTCATGAATATTTTAGTGACAAGCAATATGGGGCCTGAAACTTCCTGTGATTTGTCTCTTCCAAATTGTTGCCAAAAACTGGCCCATAAGTTGAACCAAATGCATCAAACAACAAAAAAAACTGTTTATTACTGTTTACTGACGTTTTCGCGACGTCTGTGACGTTTCTCAAAGTATAAATTATAATACTCATCTCTGACAATCTCTTTTAAATGTTTGTTTATTAGCTGTCAGAGCACAGTTCGCTTACGTTTTACGCATGTTATTCAATGAATGGACCAGTTTGTTGCAATAAAAGGGAACAAGGAATTAAAACACATATTAAGGAGGTGATAGCATATCTTATAAAACAAAAGTTTTTAAAAACACAATGATACAAATCGAAATCACAAACAAAACGCAATACGAAATCAAACTCAATGGCGGACGGCGGTTGGTCTTGGTTTGGCGTGGAACGTGGAATCGATGCGCCGTTGCCAATTCTTGTAGGTCTATCGTAAAAATCTCTAGGTCCATTACATTGTGTATTTTTAATTATATTTACTTCAGGAGAATTAGCAGATACGATATTAAGTAAAGATACCAGTAAATTTTTGTATTAATATATCATAATATCATAAAAACAATATTGTAATGTGGTATGTTCCAATGGTGAAACGAAATCTTTTTTTCTTTTTTTTAAATTCTGTGTCAAGTGTCATCGGCATCGACTGCTTTGGTCATTAGCTTCAAATCTTTTTTCAGTCATAAAGTTATAATATTGACGTGGTATAAGGACATAATAAAATATTAACCATCAGCAAACGCGTCTTTGAATATTATGAATGAAAGTAAATTTAGATAGGTACCTACTTATTTTGGTCAATAAAAAAAGAGTTAAAATATATCTAAATTATCAATATTGCGACGAAGTCTCCCAAATAATGACGTCGCAGGAAATGCGAATACAAATCTCAATGCGGCAACGCTTGACACCGAACTAGCTCGGGTCAGCTCGGGCGAATTCGAGGCCCTTTAAATTTGGGTGTAGCTCTATCTCTGTCTAATTTTATTCGCTCTGTCTGACTGTCTCCTCTTGTTAGTTACCTACTCTTTGGCTAGGCGTTGACCATGGAGGGGGTTCGTGTTGATTTTGGGGGGGTTCAATTTGACCTTGGGGGGGGGGTCATGCATAAAAGAAAAGACTACTTTGTAATGTCTTAGGTCCGTATTCATAGTCGTTCCTCAAGTATCCCTTAAGTATTACTCAGTATCCTTTGAGTATTACTCAAGAGATACGTGAGGGTTATTTAAGGGTTACTCAAAGGAGAAGGGAGCCTCAAGTGTGGCTTTCCTTGTGTATTTATTGTGTTCCTTGTGTATCTAGACAACATCTACCAGACGGCGGGATTCATTTGGCGACGTTGTCATATTGTAAATATAAGTCAATTTGTTATGCCTATGCCCACGCATTTTGATGTTTTCTGTCATTTCTCTTTGTATTGTACCAGTATTTCGTGTTCTGTGGCGGACATTTTTCAGGATGGACAGAAACTGACAACACCGTAGGTACTCCAAAATTAACCTACAAAATCGACGAAATGTCATGTTGACACATGTTGTCATGTTGACATTTCGTTACTTGAGTATTAAGGCCTGGTCAAACAGAGGGCGTTCTAGAACGCGGCGTTCCGGCGTTCTCTAACTATACAATGAAACGCTGTAAGGCGGCGTTCTGGAACGCGACGTTACGGCGAATGCCCTCTGTTTGACCGTGCGTCGAGTTCATATATGTTTGCATCACTCGACATCTTGACAAAAATTGGCGTAACGCTTTTGCTCAACCCGTCAAATAGGCCTGTTTGGTACAAACAACGGAATGCGGTAACGCCGGACCGCCGCGTTCTAGAACGCCCTCTGTTTGATTGTGCCTTTACTCAAGGGAGCCTTACGTAAGAGACCCTCAAGTAAGGTTTCGAACACACAAAACCTTAAGTATCGACTATGAATACAGCCCTAAATTTGCTTAAAAACTGTATAGATTATATTGCTGCTAATGTGTCATGAGCGCCGAGCGTTTGGTTAGTAGTAGAATAAATCACTAAGCTTGGAGAAAGCATTTTGATTATTTTTATTTTGTATTATTTTAGTAGTTATTTCATTAATGGGAATACTCATGGGGGGGTTTGAACCCCCTAAACTCCCCCCCCTTATATACGGCCCTGCCTCTCTCCTTACCTTCTCTACCTCCACCTGCACCGGGAGTCGGCAAAAAATGTCAAAGGTGGCCTACTTACCTGGCTTCGTCTCCTGACCAATACTACTACTTTTAATAGTGAGCAACATTTTTTTTTGACTTAGTCGGGAAGTTGGTTTAAAAATTAAAGCTTTCAAAAAGTGTCGCTAAATTCGAAAAATGTTTATCGACTTTTCTACTTTAACATGGATATGCGGTTTTCATAGATGGATGCCTAAAGCGCAGTGGAATGGCGAGAACAACAACAGGATAGGTATCAAAAATTACATTTTATTTTAGTTTTTCAAAAATTTTCCTATTTTAATTTTTTTCAATTCGCAGGATAAAAACAGAAAAACACTCGATTTTCAAATGCTTCCCTTTTGATCTAATGACCGTACGACTACTAAATTTGCGATGATATTTGATATGAAATTTCATAACAAAAATTGTATAAAAAAAGTGCAGAGAATTTGGAACTGTATGATACCATCTCAAATTCAATATTAAATTTGAGCCTTGCGCAAGCGCACTTAAAACTAAATAGGAAAGTTTCCAATACTGGGTTGACACTAATGACAGATATCAGCTGGAATTCGATAATTGTCAATTCACCTCGAACGCGTTTTATACGTTATGTCTTCATTCCGTCATTTTTAGATGCGTTCTTTTTACACATTTTCTCAGATATTCTCATCTTAGATTAGTTTACCTCAGATTCGAACTGAGGATATTTGTTTCCTCTTCACCTCTCCAGAGCTTGGTTTTGTGGTTGTGCTCTGAGGAGTTTTTTGGGTCAATAACCTTGCTTTCGTTTTTGTGTGTTTGTATATTGTGTATTTATCTATTATTTATTTTATCAAAGTTAATTCCATGTTATGACTTTTTTTACATAAAATTGTAATTTTAATTTTACATAATATTATAAATATTCCTTGCAATGTGAATTGCAGTTTGAATTGCCTAAATTTGAATTTGGAATACGAAATAAATATAAAATGATATTACACTTGGGCGATATTTGCCTTACATGTGAATGGAACGCACCTTTTGACGGTATTGACACCAACTTATAGCGTTTTTGACTTACTGCACAGCGTGACCAGATATAGTAGATTTCTGCTTTTTTGGAGTTTTTGAGAATATATTGCATACATTTTCTAAATGAATGTTCCTTTTAAAGAATTATTGGCTCACGTGTGTTTGCTGTGTTCAAAAGATACCTTTTAAGAAATAGATTGGAGGTGCAAAAATTGTACAGTTGTAGAGGTTTGAGACCTTTTTTTGATCTTCAGAAAATCGTAGCACCTTTTGGGCAGTACGGCGTTTTTAGGATATTGTAAAATACACAGATGTTTTTAAAGTGGTGGGAAAGGATTGAAGGAAAAAACAAAACAATTTTACAGAAATGTAACCGACATCTAAAAATTAACGTAAGTAGGTTTGTTAGTATTATTTTCCTTGTCTCAGTAAATCTAATTCTTTTATATTCAGTTTCCATAAACGAAAATATAATCACTAAGTCTATGTTTAAAAGTTTTATATATAGTTTTATAGTTAGTTATATTTCTACTTTACACTTACAATTTATAATTATTTTATTTAATTGTTTTTTTGTGTTTTTTTACATTAACTACTCATTTATAGGCACCTGGAGATGGTTTAGATTAAAATAAACCGAAACGTAGTGAAGGAAAGTTATAGTTTCAATCGTTGACCGAAACCCATGAAAAACGACCATAATCTATAGTAGCGGTCACTAGAAAAATAAGCATAAAGTAGTTGCTTTTGACAGAAGTCAATCTGAGAGGTGTCATTTTCATTATTCTCCTGCGCAATTTCATAACAAATTTGTTCGCAACTTTAATAGAAAAATTGGTATCGTGTCATACGGCTCTAAAGTATTCAATCTCTGGTAGTGATTACTGATCGTTTCGGTAATCCGTAACAAGAAAAGGCTCCATGATTCGCCATTCATTCGCGCACATGTACGTAATTTTCCTGCTAACTATGAACGTCTGTTTGCGCAACCGGTGCAATCTGCTGCAAATCCCGTTAGCAGAGGCAGGAGCACGCAGGACGGCCTCATAAACGTCGACATTAACTGCATTTCTCTAATTGCATCAAAAGTCCCTCCCCACTCGCCCTCGCCCTCGAACAGAGACGATAAAGCACGGAGCTTAATTGCTTGTAAAAATATTTACCGATTCGCTCATATTTTATTTGATCGGAGCTGTGCCGATGTCGATGTGATGGGATCCAGAGGGGGAGGCAAAAATCGAGGGGGGGGGTGTGCAACTGAAATAACGTGGTAGTTCGATAAATCTATCTCAAAGCAGCATTTTGCGGAAAACGGCCGTATCATCTTTGCACAATTTGCTCGGAAATTGTTAAGTTTTGAGAAGATTTTTGAAATTTTGAAATTTATGAATTTCATTTTTCTCTGGAACGGTAGAAAGAAAGGCATTTTTCGCTTTTATTTGCAATGAAGTAGTAGTAGTAATTACAGACAGTCAGGCTATACTTAGGGCACTAGAAGGGCCCAAAGTTACGTCTGCTCTAGTCTGGGAATGTCTACAAGAACTGGGAAGGCTGGCAGAACACAACAAAGTAACTTTTGAGTGGGTGCCAGGATACTCAGTTATAAGAGGCAATGAAAGGGCGGACGAGCTAGCAAGACTAGGCTCGTCTGCTCTATACATTGGAGCAGAACCCGCCCTGGGGGTGCCTAAAAGCACAATCAGACACAAGGTCGGAGAATGGATGAAACATCAGCACAAGGAGCAGTGGAACTTGTTGCCAGGATGTGTTCATGGTAAAACATTCATTAAAGTAGGAATTGAGTAGGAATCAGCTCCGAATAACGATGGGTCTCCTCACAAGACATTGTGGCCTGAAGGAACACCTGAATAAGATGGGACTCTACAATAGAGACCTCAACTTCAGACTGTGTGGAAGAGGAACTGAGTCAGCCCTACATGTGCTCTGTGAGCGCGAAGCGCTGGATCACAAGAGATAGCAGCTCTTTGGGAAGACCAAGCTAGAATCAATGGCACCAGGACCAGTATAGGAAAACTGCATAAACTTATGCAGGTTCTAGATTGCTGGAGTGGATACTGTAAAAGAGAGGAGCAATAATACAATAGGCCTTGAGGCTTAACTATTGAAGGGCACAGTAAGGTCGAACGGCCCCTGGAAAAAAAAGTAGTAGTAATAGTAGCTGTATGCGACTGGAGACGATTTGGGGACCCTGTCTCTTATTACTATGACTTAGCCGTGATGTGACAACCGTTATTCGCAATTTATGAAGACCTCATATGGTATGCTGCGTCACACCCAACTCAGTTATTTAAATTGTAACTTATATCGAGAATACATAAAATACAGTTCAATTCATTCAAGAATATCGACAAGTGAAAATAGCAAGGAGAGTAAGTTGTTCCTCCATACTTTTGGTCCTTCAATCCGGATACCGCCAATTCATACCTTGGACGCAGATCCATTACATCTTACATCAGACGTTCCCACAATAACAGCATCAGAGTGAGTGTATTCCTTCCTATATTTATCAAAATATCATATCCTAACTTATCTCATATCACTGTAGATTGTTTTGTGGAATTGCATTATACCAAATTTGTACCTATATATGGAAATAAAATGAGGGAACCATCCCATGAGAGCATAACCGCATTTAGAACCACTGTAAGACAGCGCGGCCAATTATTTATCGAAATTCCAAAACATATTAAACTGCTTGAATTTAGACATCGGAAACGTCAATGCAATTAAAAACGACTCAAAAAAATTGAAAGTCCTTGGGATATTTAATCAGATATTGAAATTTTTGAATCCGATTCAGGCGAGCAAGAAGCAGAAAGAGGGCACTTCGAAAATATCTACTTTAATTTGACAGCCAGGGCTAAAGATATAGTACAAATAAATTAAAACAAAAAAAACTTTTTTTTTAAAAAAGAAGAAAATGAATTTTCCCTTTAAAATGATAACTATCCTCATTATACAAAATTTATATGATCATAAAAGCTTGTCACGAGGTTTGCGTAAGTACCTATAAGTGTTTAATTAAACTGACATTTTAACACAGTTACTCTTAGCAAATTAGGTTGCTAAATTAAATAGGTACTAGTTCATTTGCACAAGTAAATCGCGCGACAAGCTTTTATGATCATATAAATTGTGTATAATGAGGCTATAAGTTGATGGTTAACATTTTAAAGGAAAGCTTTATATTCTTCCATTTAGAGCATTAAAATAAAAGCTTCTATTATTTTTTTGCTTTAATTTATTTTTTACTTTTTAGCTATTAACATGCATTTGTATTCCCGATACTATAGGAAAGCATAAAAAACTTCAAAACTCCGTCATATTGAATTAATAGTGATGTCAAAATATTTTTTTAATTATTCTTGGCAAACCCTTTTATTTGATACCCATAATTATTACAAAAGTGCATAAAAAATAACTATTCTAACTAATTGGATTTAGATTGACGACACATTATTTTTCGAGTTAGTCTCAACAAGCCCTTTCATTTGATATCCATATTGTAGAAGTACATAAAAAATTACTATTCCGCCATCTTGGGTGGTCCGCCATATTGGATTTAAAACCCACGGCTAGACCGTGACTTATGAAAAATAACACGCTGTTTGTTTATAGGTAGTATAACCTGTTCAGAAATAGTTTGCTAACGAATGGCTGATTAACGTAATGGGAATGGATAAAAGCTTTTACAATACTCAAATCCTGCTGTTTCTAGCGTGTCTGACCATTTTGGTTCGAATAGTTCAACAAATTCATCACCAAATCGAATATGTGTTAAATTTCCAAATCATTTCTCGCCATTTGATGAAACTCATACCGCCTATATTATACAGTTCCGTGATTTATTCGGGGCTTTAGTTCACGATAATAATTTACTATTAGATGTTCAGAAACTTTATTAATTAAAATCGTGTTTGAAAGGTGAAGCGTTAATATAATTGGTCATTGGTCATTAAGTGATCATCATCCTGCGATCCCACGAAACTAGCACTAAAAACCTCCATGGGCTCCAGGAGAACTCCTTTTTGTCAAACCTGCCAGATCTCCAGGGTCTCCTCGAAGTATAACTCAAACCCTGTGATGCCAAAATACATAATATATAAACCGGGAGGTTGCTACACACATACCACATCTCTCCAGGAAGTGAAACGAAGTTTTATCTGTTTCTCATCATATGGATCGAAGGGGTCCTTTTCAAATTTCAGGTAATAAATAGCTGCTTAGTCAGCAATGGCCTGTGAGAACTCTGCCACCAAAAAGTTGCGTGGTTCTCTATACCTATGTTCAAATGCTACAGCGGACGGGCCTTGTCCTCGTCCGCCATCAACATTGCTGAGAGTTAAATCTGTCTAACCAAGTTTTCGCCAGTTCCTTGGAGTCCACTCCTCCAGGATCCAGAGCTGATCTGGTATCTGTTAATGAATTGCATGGGGTTAGGGCTAGTTCAGGATTTCTTAACCCTTATCGGAGCTAGGTAATCAACTGTCTCTCTCTTTGGGTCAGATCTGATCTACTGTCTCACGACGATTAAGACAAGCAATATACCTGAACTGGGCAGTAGTAGAGAATTATAATTTTGGGGGTGTAAATTAGAACAAATATTGTATCTTTTCTTGTTATTGTGTCACCCAATGAGGAATTTGTTTTTAATCACGTGACGTCCAATTCAAAATTTTTAATGGGACACCCTCTATATTTGTGACTTTTTGTGTTCCTCCCAATAAAACAATTCCAATAAACTCGCACACTTGGGGTCTGAAGTGATTAATTCAAGAGCTACAGATACTTAAAGGACTGTACCACTACCATTATGAGACACTAGGCAGTTTTCGTTACTTACAAACTGATGTTCCGTTTAACGCTATTTGACAACTTTGACATTTGCATTTCGTTTTACGCATATCGTAACAGCTAAATGCCGGTATTGTACGGACGATAGCAATAGCGATTAACGGAGCGACGTGCATGCGCAGCACGAATCAAAATTAGATCATAGACATAACCTGTTTTGGTTTTGACAGTGACACTGATTTTGACTTTTGAGTAGATCTGCAACAATTATTATCCGTTGTTTTACAAAAATGCTTCCAAATAGCTCAAAATAAGGTTAGGGAGCATCTTACAGTGGTGTCTTGCTCCGAAAACTATTTATTTATCTGTCAAATAGCGGTTCTGACAACGTATTTGTTAACCGAAGCGGTAAGATTAATTAAGAACAACGAAAACTACCTACTACCAAAGTAATTTAACTGTAGGGGTACATGTTATAATCGATGGTAGTGGTACCATCCTTTAAGTACCTGTAGCTCTTGAATTAATCACTTTAGACCCCAAGTGTGCTAGTTTATTGGAATTTTTTTATTGGGAGGAATACAAAAAGTTACAAATATACAGGGTGTCTCATTCAAAATTTTGAATCGGACGTCACGTGATCAAAAACAAATTCCTCATTGGGTGACACAATGATAAGAAAATATTTGTTCTAATTTACACCCCCAAAATTATAATTCGTTACTACTGTCCAGTTCTGATATATTGTTTGTCTTAATCGTTATGGGACACGCTGTATATGGAAGACAGTCGCGTAAGTCCAGAGCGCAAAACTTCTGTGTACTCAGTTACCTTCCAGACCAAATCTTGTAAAACTGGATCGCAACGCAACACTGTGAATTCTTTAAAATAGCAGAATCGCCGAAATTACTCGTAGTTTAAAAAATAAAGATTGCTTCCTGGCAGAGCTGTCCATCAACATTGGTTATCAAAAGCAATTTTTTGTCAAACATTTGGTACTTTAATAAATGCTGCTGAGATAGCCGAAACGAAAAGGTATATATCTTTCAAAGTATGTGGTTTTAATTATAGGAGAGTAAAACGCGATGGACCATAGAGACAACTATAGGATAGGCTTCAGTAATTAAATTGTACATGAAAACATCAAGCTGCAAATATATCTTTTACTTAGTTCTTGAAACAGGTCCAATGCTCAAATATCTAATATTATAAACAAATGAATTATTGCCAATTCTTGTTAGGAAGCTCAGTATCTACGTAATATGATTTTTGCATTACTCAAAAATCTCTATATTACAATCAAATATCATATACATTTACGAGATAATACTTAATGAGAAGTTATTTCCAAATCACTATCTTAATCCAGGGCATACGGTTGTCAGTGTATAAAAAAATTCGATTTAGCTTCAATACACGACAAATTAGGTAAGATATCGGTATATGCAGATAATCCTTTTTATAACACTTCACTAAATTAATCTGAAATGCAGTACCACAAAAGTAAATGGATAGAATACCTAATAATAACAGTAACAATAATGTAGTAAGGGGTCTACAGAGAATATACAGTGCTTTTCTTTAATGCCCCCCCTTTCATTTTGTTGTACGGGTCAACCCAAAAAATTGAAACTTGGGGGTAATGAAATTGATGCATGAATACTACATATATCTTGGAGTAAAATTGAAAGATGAAACTTTCAAGATGGCGGCTCGGCGCCACTTTGAAAAAAAATATTTTTGAAGCCCCTGACGAATCTTTCACAGCCCTAGAATATAAAGTCAATATCTTCATCTCCTACAAAATGGTGGCAAAATGTACATACATAGAGTCCGTTGTGGAAAACGAAAGATTACGGTTTTACTGGAAAGAATCGTTCTCCACGCTCGAGCTTGTACAGGCAAACAAGCCCAATATAGTCCTCCTCGACCTTCAAAAAGACTATGTTCGTTAATTCGTTATTGAGTTTTCGGCACCTGTGGAGGTGAACATCGTCTCTAAGTAGGCATGCACAGTAGCGGCAGTTAGGAGCGTTGGAGTGCGTTGGAGAGCGTTGGCTAGCGCCGAGTTCCCTCAGCAAGTAGAAGCTGGCCAGCGCCGGCTCCCCACGCTGTCAAGCACACCATTGCATGGTACAGTGAAAACAGACAAGAAAAAGAGTACAAAGATTGGCCAGTCGCATCCAGATACGGTATAGAAAACATGCAATAAGGGTTCAAAATTTTGCCCATTATTGGCAAAGCAATGAGGGACAGTTGCAAAAACACTGGAAATGATTCCCCTGAGGGGTTAGAAGGTACAATAGGGGGTGAAATAGTTTTTGGCTAAAAAGTTGTCTCTTTGGACAAATTTGATATTTTGACGTGTCAAATGAACTATTAGTACATACACATGTAGATTCACATCATATACATTAGAACCATTTATTTGAAATTTATCAATCAGATGAATATGTGACTGATCCTGTACATGTTCAACGAATTCTTGTGCGCGTCTTATTAAGGAAGTTATTCACTCTGGTAGAGACTGTTTGAATCGCTTTGTAAACAAGTTTTTGGTATCAAAAGGTAGGAGTGTTGTATCATTTTGGCGCTAAATTGAGATATGACATATGGTTTGGTTTGGGAATTATTTTGGCACCTAGCCTATATCTAGTGTTATGGTTGTGTATATATATTTTGGTCTCGTAATACCATTGGTCGGGTACATTGTTATTTTGCATTAATATTAGAATAGCTTTTACTTCCTATACACACCGATAGGTGAGGGGAGTATTGTGATCGCGAAAATTCGGTGTCGGGCAGATCCTTTGGGCTGGCCCGCCAGGTATAAGATAATTATAACATCATTAAATGCCCATTTTGTTACCTCATATATTTTATATTTTAATATATTTAATGTTAATAATGTAAATGATATATAATATTTAAAATATAAATCAATTATGACTCACATTATCCCCCCTCAAGTTTTTGGTGTTCCCAAATTTAAGATTTTCTACATCTCTCAAATATCAACCACCATGAACTAATTTCTCAGTCAATATAAGGTTTTATAATAAATTTTCCTCAAATCAAAAAGTAGTACAACCTTACTCCGTTCATTGACTTTGTATTAAACATACTACTATAATAACTATTCTCCCCCAAAAATTGATAAGTATAATATACATGTGCAAGTAAAGTTAAATTCACTATTATTATCTCCACACCATTTAGTCCCATAATAGTTGACTTCGCTTTATAAATTTAGAGATTCCTTCCCACAATTGACATATTTATGTCTGATTAATGAACCTCTAAGTCCATTCCCCCCTCTTTTCTAAAACAATTTCAAAAATTCTAATATTAAAATAATTTTAAACGGTTTTTGGGTTTGACTAACTCATATATTATCCTCATTGGTTATTTCGATCAATGCATAAAATTCAATATAATAATTCAGTTAAAATATTGTTATAACTAATAGCAATCAAAATTAATACTTCCCCTACTTAATTACCTATCTCAAAATGACTTTACAAATACTTTACTAGTCTTTTTTCAAAAAATACATTTTCTCTATTGTGTAACATTAAAATATATGCATACACTTGCTTTTGGGTGTCACACTTGAACTTTCTAGCTCTTTGTCCTCTTTTTTCCAAAAAAATAAAATATTACAAAATGGCGGTAATAATCCTTCGATTTTAGGATCATCGATCTTCTATCGATCATTAACACTCCGTCCTTTATTTCGTTCCATGTCATCTGTCAGGAGTGATAGACATGTGACAAGTGTCATTGTTTCTGAATGACATTCGTTTTAAAACGACATTTCCACGTGGTTATTTTAAATAATTAATATCCGATTTTACTACAGATATCTGATTTTAACGTGTTTTCTAATGTTTAAAGTCCTTTGTATCAACATCCAATGTTTCGTGACAACGATTTTGTGTTTTACACAAATTGTGCTAGTTTTTGTGAAAATTCTCCCATTTAACATCATTTCGCTGCAATCTCACTAACTTTGTAAGTATTAACATCCCCTTTTTGAGATTGTGACTCATTCCAAATTCTATTGTAGCCCTGAAGATGGAATCATAAGTTTCCGAAAGCTTGGAATAAAGTTAAAAGAATCCACTTGTTGCGTTTAATTGCCGCATTCCCAATTATTAACCGTTTATTACCTAACTGGTTTTTGTTTCGGCAATGACTACCCCCCTTCTTTTATATTTTGTATAGATTTGCCAGTCGTATCTAGACACGCTGTAGAAAGCATGTCGTCTTTTTCAGATGATATACGATACGTTTAAATATATTATGGACAAAGTGGAATATCGCTTAACAAGGAAATGGTGCAATCTACACAAACAGCCTATTTTCTCAGAAGAAAGGCTTGTTATAACTTTGAGGTAAGCAGTTTTGTTATACTATTTTTTTGATGTTACTAATTTTTATTATTTATGAGGTATATGTTATATAACAATTATAATAATAATTTATTTGCTCGTGAGATACAAAATTACTGAAAAAGTAATTAAATAGGGAAATTGCCAGAGAAGGCATATGGCTGTACATGGATCAATTGAGTGTTGAACATATAGAGTGAGTCTAAAGTATGGTTATAGTGCAGATTGTGTCTTTTATCCCAAATAAGGGTTTTCGCAAACACTGAAGCTATAAGTAAATCTCTATCGATACTCATCTTCGACCGGCACAGACGAAACCAGGTAGCAAACTAAATTTCTGTTACTATAAAGGCGTTCAAGCGGGCTTCCGACGCTGGTAAGCGGTCGAAAACTCAGTTGAGCAGGTTAGCCTGCATGCGGTACCTGCACGCCTTCGCACGCAGTTGCACGTACACTAAAATGCCCCACTGTGTTTGAGCACTTAGGAAGAGAAAAAAACCCGAATATCAGGGGATCATCGGACAGATACACAGGCTCTCGCCAGACTATATTGTTATAGTCTGCTGGTAATGGTCATTGGATTTCTAGATGGTTTACAATGCACAGAAATCAATACCTCATTAAAAACAAATTGCTCCATTATATTGCACGCATATTGCATATATAAGTACGTGGATCATCGAACCACCCAGTATATTGATTGGCGCTATAATACTGTTAATTAAGCTGAAATTAATTTGATAAAAGGGAATAAATTCATTGTGAAAATAAATTGGGCTCTCGTAATTAACATATATGCAATGAATTGGATGAGAGATAACGATTCTGTTCACGGATATTACTATATTAATTTGTTGTATTTGTTCAGTTAGTTCTCTACAGTCATACGCGGTATACACAAATTTACTATTTTTTTGACAAAAATACAACTTGTTCTGAGTGGGTTGACACTTTGTAAACCATGAATAAAAATAAAATTGAAAAACATTGTTCCCACAGTTGCGCACTCATTGGTATTTTGACGGTAGAAGGTAATATAATTGTATGTCATATGTAGGTATATACAGTGAGGACATAAAGTCCACCCCTCCCTGTATACAGGGTGTCCGGATATTCGACCGACAACGCTTGATAGGTAATAGACCTCACATTTCTATGAACATTGAGACCGGAACATGAGGCCTTAAAACGCCTAACTTTCAAGGGTGTCAAAGTTTTACGTTTGATTTCGTTTTTTCTCAATTATTCCGCAACAAAATTGCACAACAATCTAAGATTACGTATTGGGGGTTTTTAAGGCGAAAAGTCTAAATTCAACGACCATGAATAGAGGGCGCCACTTACGGCACATCGAACTTTTTTAAATTAACAAAACTTTTTTCCAGTTTGGTGCATCAGCGTGAATATTAAAAAAATCGCAATATGTTTTTACTTTCCCGGCAAGTCGCCGAAGTGAAATAGCTCCTGAAAATGCCATCCACTCGTGGTTTTTTTTTATAACTGAGCAGACCGCGTAGGCAGAGTCTAAGTACCAGAGTACCGCGGCTGCTGTGAAAGGGTTATGTTAGGGGATGTTTGTTAAAACGCGAGATTTGAATGGGCCAATACCCGCAGGCCCAGTAAATACATCTCCTGGCATTCCAAGCCTGGGACACCTTGGCAATAAATGTGGGGTTGTACCGCTCGGTTCTTGGTGTATGAAGAACTACCACTTTAGGATGAGATGCCGTGGTAGAGGATAGCTCAGATTAGCAGATTCCGTTTGAATATCGGTAGAAGAGTGATAGGTCACCAACAACACGCCTGTGAGAAAGTGGCTGGAGGTGGCGCATTAAGGCCGGGTCACCAATTAGTCGAATTGCCCTTCTCTGGACGGATCTAGTATAGATAGGGTAGTAGGGCAGCAGCTCTCCAGACATAAGAGCAATACTTCAGGCCAGGTCTTATCTGGGCTTTATATAGCATGAGGAGATTACATGGTGAAAAGTACTTTCTGGCTCTAAATAGGTACCCAAGGTACCCAACGTGTTCCTGCCAGATCAGATTTATTTTCTATAATGTTGACTCCTAACAGCTTGCATGTTCTTTGGCAGAGCCTGGTTGATCATTAGAACCTGATGCTGGCTTGGGCACTTCTTGTCAGATAGCGTACAATACTGAGTCTTAGAAGCATTAAGTTTTCCCATATTTTTGAACCCGAAGCTGCCACTGCCAGTCTTCTGCGTTCCAGCTCGACCACAGAGATCGGTCTATTGCTCATGATGCCTGCATGCAGCGTACTGTCATCCGGAAAACTTTGAATTGGGTTTGTAGTGCTAGAGAGTAGATCATTAATGTGAAGCAGAAACAATGTAGGAGCGAATACCGATCCCTGCGGAACCCCAGCATTGATGCTATCGAAAGAAGAGGAAAAGCCGTCTACCACGACAAAGATTTTCCGACCTGAGAGTAAGTTTGCGAGCCAACCGCAAAGCTTAACTGGAAGCCCATAAGACGGGAGCTTGTTTAGGAGAGCTGCATGCTACAGTTGATCGAATGCCTTTGAAATATCGAGAGCAACGACGTGAGCCTCGCCAAATGACTGGATGAGTTTGCTCCACACGTGGCAAAACGTCAAGCCTTAACGCTAAACGACGCCGGTCTGAAAACCCAAGAACCACAAATTCATTGGATGATGGCCGCGAAAGTCTTACACAGTACTTACAGATGCTCCGAGTTCAACAGTCCAAGCCCACTAGATACCCCCCACAGATTTGGTGGAAGATACTTTAGTGGAACAGAGATCTCAGGATGTAAATTTCTCACCATCTTGTATTAACAAATTCATGATTACAAAATCTAATATTGTGCAGTTTTACAAAATTTACTGCATTTAGCAAATACATTTCTGTGTACCATCTTAGATCCTCAGACTTCATACACAGCTATTAAGTTCTTTTTGAATATCGTTGAAACTTCTAAACAGCCTAGTGATCCAAAATTGTATTTGCTAGTCTGGTTTATCTAGAATTTCGTGCATAATATAATTAGTGTGGTTATGTTTCGTTTGGCGAAATGGAACATCAGGCAAGGATTTTACTTGTGAACCCTGTACCATGAGAATAAGGGTGCTACAGATTATAGAACATCGTAATATGACTGTGACGTACCTAAAGGAACGACATGTGAAGAGAGTTTTCTAATTCAGAATAATTCAGATTTTCGATTATGTGATGTTCTTTATAATGCTATATACCATGTAGGTACCTCAGGAACTTCTTCTGTACTCTTTGAATAGTCAGTATATGGACATTATATGATGGAGACCGTAACAAAAACATTAGTCCAAATGAGGTCGTATTATGGAGCAACAGCAATTTGAGGGTTGAAATACTTGAGATCTCACAGAGTCCTTAGTACAGCACTTAAAAAATTCCAAGATTTGAAGTGATTTAGAAACAATCATTGATAAGTGATTTGTAAATGTTAGCTGTCTGTCGGGCAACATTTCAAGATCTTTGATTTTATAGACTAGCGATAGGGGTGAACCTTAAATATGATGCACGGGAATTTTTCCACTGTTGAAAATCATTAATTGACATTTTTTAATACTTAATTCCATTCCACTGACGTCACAGCACTACGATACGCGATCTAAATCAGATTGAAGTTTGTTATAGTCATCTTGATGTTGGATTTTTATAAAAAAATTCAAATCATCAGCGAATAAGGAAAATACGAATTCCAAGCAAGATAGGACATCATTTACATGGGAACGGATAACGGAAAATTGAGGTCCTAGATGTGATCCTCGCGGAACACCTGACGGTACATTGGTTTCGTTGAAGAGAAAGTTCTATGCACGTTCAATTTGTGTTCGATTTGTGAGATATGACATTAACTATTTTAAAAGCTCTAATGGTTTACTCAATCCAAAGCATTATTGGTAAAATCTGTGTAAATAAAATGCACATAAGATACCCCTTCCAATGAATTTAACAGAAACTCTGCAAATGCAGGCAAGTTTAACTCAGAGTGAAACCGTATGGGAGAAAACCAAATTGTTGAAATTGTTGCTCAATGAAGGAACTTGGTAACTAGCAGACAGGTAGTCATAAACTAAACCTTCAAATGCTTTGGGAATACAGCTCAAGATACTAACAGGGCTCTAATCGTTGACCTGAGAACTATCTTACATTCCAATAGGTTGGGAATTTTCCAGACTTTATGGTGAGACTCTATGGAGAGGTCTAGAAAATATGAGGCAATTGATAAGATATAGAGGGAGACCGTATGGACAGTGTAATATGCTATTTGCAAAAGAAAAACATTCTTGAGGTAGAATCGAGTAATGTAATAAACATTATACAGTAAGGGAGGAATTCGCATACCAATCCATGGCAATATTAATTGGCTCATATACGTTTATCCCTTGTCATCCACCAACTTTTCGCCTGTCGCAGCAAATGCAACCCTAAACATAGCTAAAAAAACAGAGGCAGTTTTCATTGAATAGATGGCATAATAAGTGGTAATCCAATTGAAAGAATTGTATATTGGAGGGGTGGGGTGCGCGCATTTACTGAATAAACACCGTGATGTCGGGGTGTCACCATAGGCGTAGTACAAACTACGAAGTGGAATGCGAATTAAGAAGAGGTGTTGGATACGTTTTGGTTATGCTCGAGTGACTACAACGAAACTAGTACCGCATAATTATGTACAAAAGGAGTGTCAAGTACACATAGCCATAACAGATTGTTCAGAATACTTAAGACAGTTGTGCCTTGTACTTGCCTTTTCGTATATGAACTGGCTGTGGTGTATGTAAACAGATTTCTGAGTAATAGCGGCATCTTACAAACCTACGCTAGGCAAAAGCATGACTGCTGCATACTGTTCGTTAACTACAAGATCAAGTTCCATTTCCTCTAACATATTGGGAGGAAAATATACGAGTACTGCTTTAGATTATTTAGTATTGTGTAACGTGGTAATTATTGAATTTATTTTGATGAAATTTAATGAAAACGCGTATGGCCTTCAGAAACCGTGTCAGTGGCGGCGCAGCTGTAATCAACAGCCCAAACTTGGTTGTTAGGCGATTTGGGGGTTCCTCATCATTTTCCACATTTTTTTAGAGGGGTAAAATTGGGATAGTTTGGGGGTAGAGGGTTGTGAATTTGGAAAAACGGTTGTATTCGTAGTGCGCTATTTATTACTATGTAAAGGAATGACATGAAATACTTTTCAGCTTTATCTGAATGCTGCTCTACATTAAACAAAAAATAATTTTTCAAATTACATTGTTGTAGATAATGCTGTAATATGTCACTAAACTGATGGCATTGACATTTCTAAACCATGCTGTGGTCCTTGGTAGAGGTTTTTAAAGTCTGTGGTCTTTGTAAATTGTTAGTGGCGGTGAAACTAAATTAAAAAAACAGCACCTACAATATAAAACCATTTCAGCTCTGTATTTTGGTGCTCTAGGGATCTCTGATGATTTTCCATTTTTTTTTTTGAAGTTGTCAAAATGAACCAGGATATGGTGGTTGGAAAACCCCGAAGCACTTTTCATTGGCCTTTAAAGATTGATACTGGTCATATAATCTGTTTTTAATATCAGAAAATCTGTATGCCAGGTGATTAAGATATCAGTTGAACATTACACAATAAAGACTGTGCCGTCCTAGTTTCTACGCAGAGAGGTGCAAGAAACTATTTACGCAGGTTTGGTTTATGTGTTGGCTGTTTTTTTTTTTTTCGGGCGGACGGGCGATGATTTGGTAGCAAGGGGATCTCAGACCCTAGATTCATGCTGTGAGAAAATATCAAAACGGTATTACCATAATATGTGGGGAGTGATAATCATGATAATCACAGCATAAAGAGTAAACCAGCAGCGAAACCCAAGCCGAATCTTTCAGGGCGTTTTGATAACATTGAATCTTTCAAATCGCGTTAGAGAAGCGATTGGAACAGGATTTGAGGAAAAATATTATATCCGAAAAAATACCATAGTAATAATTATATGCACTATCGGGAACAGTGGTCGGCATTTCGTTTAAAAGACAACTATGAAAAGATCATGCAGAAGTAATCTGTTATCGGTTATAGGTTATAGGTATAATAGCACGGAAAAACCCCATTGTGCAAGGTAAGAATATATTTTCGGAATGCCTCTTTTCGAATTATGTAATCGGCAAATAATGAAATTCTAGGATAAAAGGCTGTTGAAAAGAGAACAGGAAAGGGATCAATAATAATGGTATTTCAGATTTCTCCAAAAATAACAGTCTTCATTTATACAATTTCGATATAATATAATATTATATATAATATAATTTATAATTAGTAAGTAAATACTGAATGATAAAATTACAAAATTGCTGTAAAGTCAGCACATATTTTAATTTTATAACCAGCAAAATTCGTACCTATAACATTTACAATTTAAACGATTTACATTTTTTTACTCGTTTTTCCATATAATTAATTTCCTATTTCGATTAGGTATTTTAAAATTCCTTTCAATATTTTTTATTGTATAATACAGGCGTATCCTGGCGTATAGTCTTAAAATATAATTTAGTGGAAAGTTATCACACGGATGACAATATCTTAAACGGCAAACCATTAGATAATAAAATATCATATGTTTTTGATGGATAAAAAATCTTATACCAGCATTCTAATATCAATAAAATATCCGCATTGGTATATTTTTAAATACAAAACAAAACTTATAGATGTATAACATTATTTTGTAGTCTAAACGCATGTTTAAGGACTGGGAATGTTTCTTTTTATACACAATTAAAAAACATAGTAAACAATCAAACAACTAATATTGGATGAAACAATAATAAATAAATTATTTTAACTAAAGCAATTCCTACATACTTTTCAACATCTGACGGAAACGCAAAAAAGCTGAATTTACAGTTTCTTGATATGTTTGTATAGAGCGAAGCTGAACAACGATGCATTCCTCGTTCCGTCACGTCCATAATAACACCGGCAAGCGCACAACAAAACAACTCAATACGGCCCTGTAACTCACGATGTACACTCGTCAACGGCAAAGCGTATACTGAGACTGACCTATCACTCTGCATCGGGAACGCATCGGGAAGTAGCCGAAAAAGTTTGTGCATGTTTCTCGCATCAATTTGAAGAGTTACGCTGCTGGTTTACTCTTTATGCTGTGGTGATAATCAACTTGACTCGATTTTTTGTATTATGCTCTGAATTTGAGTTCCTCTTGGCAATAGCGGCAATTGAATCTAAGATCCAAAAGTCAGTGGGTCCTGAAATAAGGTACGATTTTACAATTATGAATTAGCAGATCCTTTTTATATTGTGGTTATTACTTCCCACACCGATAGGTGTGGGAAGTATTCTGTTCGCTAAAATTTAAGACTTTGAGATAATATGCTTTTTGGGCGTTTTATGTCTACATAACGAAAATCAACGTCACTCATTTCCATCGGTCTGCCGGTCTGTCAGTCTGTCGCATATCGGTCGGTCTGTCGGTCTGCCTGTCATAATCTCTCCATGATCCCCCACCCTATGTGCGCCACTGAACAGAGGAGCAAACCCTGACGCCTGATGGTAGACATTTGTGACGTGCTTCGGTCGGTGGCTGGATGGGTGGCTGGTGTATCGCCGAAGCAAATAACACCAACACATGTGCCGTTTAGGGCATAAATTAAGCGTATAAAATCCGAGTAACCGCATGGGTTGAGTCGGTAAAAGGGGGTGTTAAGCCCTACGAAGCGACGATGGCAATTTGCCTCGTCGTTTAGCACTTGCAGGTCTGGATCTCCTGCTATGAGGTTAGCACCTTTTGTAGCTGAAATGAATATTTTTACTTGCCACACCTATAGGTGAGGGGAGTATTGTGATCGCCAACATTTTCGATTTTGAGATAATTTACTTTTTAGGCGTTTCATGGTGCCTACATAACGAAAATCCACGTTACTCATTTCCGTCGGTCTGTCTGTCGGTCTGTCGGTGTGTTGGTCTGTGGGTCTGTTTGTCTGTTGGCGTTTTTCTAGCCTCCTAATCTCAGTGACCGCTGCATAGATTTTGATGAAGTTTTGATAGCGATATGGTGTGGGGTAGTAGTAGATAATGCTGCTATAGTTTTGAAAATCGGTACGGCGGAGTAATTAGCCAAAAACGAAAAATTTCAAATATTCCTCAAACCCCGATTTTAGGCGTTTTAGGGGTTCTTGATCATTTTCTACTTCTTTTTTGGGTGGGGGTGAAATGGGGGTGGTTTGGGGGTGGGGGGTTGTAAAGCTGAAAATTTGTTGCATTCATAATAGGCTGTCCATTGACCTGAGAGAGAAAGACCTAGCGGTATAATACACTTTTTTAGGTCCATCCGAACATTGTCTATTACAGAAACCAAGTGACTTCGAGGATTTTCTGATGTATTCATACAAGTATTGCTTTAGATCGTTCTGTATTCTATAATGTAAAAACTACTAGATTGATGTTAATGAAATTTCGACACAGTATTACTACTTTGATGAGGTTAAAAACACGTATGATTTTTAGAAATCGTCTCAGTGGTGGCGCAGCAATATTAAAAAAAAACTAAAAATATGAAAACAGCTCAAACTTCGTTTTTAGGCGTTTTAGGGGTTCCTGATCATTTTCTACTTTTTTTTGACTGAGTGAAATTGTGGTTCGGGGATGAGAGGTTGTAAAACTCAAAAATTTGTTGTATTAATAACAGATTGTCTATTGACCTGCTAAAGAAGTACCTAGTAGGGGGATACAAATTCTTCGGCAGCTCATTCTACAGCGTCGAAGTTCTCCAAAAGAAGAAATGCTGGAGGAGATTGGTTCGGGGAGTAGGTACCTCGACCTAGTAAGGATGAGCTCACAGAGCCTCTCTTGTGTTCCTCGTCCGGACAGTATTCGGTGTTATTATCTGGGAGAGCTCACTCGAACATCTTCCGTGATAGAATCTGTAAAACAGGGACATATCAGCCACCCTTCTTCGATGTTCCAGGTTGTGGAGCTGTTTTGTGAGGTTAGGGTATCGATTAGTCTAAGTGCTCTCTTCTGGATAGTGTCCAGAATCTTTTGAGAGTCCTTCGGAGCCCATCCCAACACAAGGGAGCAATACCCCAACGATGGTCTGATATGTGCCTTGCAAAGCAGCAGTAGTTGCTCTGGTGTAAACAGCTTCCTACAGCGGAACATAACTCCAAGCTCCTGGGATGCCGTTTTAGCAATACTGACGACATGGTCGTACCAGGAGATGTTATTGTTGATGTTGATCCCCAAAAGTTTAACGGAAGGCTTCTCGACTACTAGGTGACCCTCCATTTCCACAGTTGGTAAGTCAACTTGAAACTTCTTTGTCAGTGTTGTTGCCTAAAGTTTGTGTTTCGTTTGATATCTACGTTGATCTGTGAGGCGTGTTGCTGTCGCCAATGTACCGTCTCCTGGGATGATAGTGGCTTGCCTGGTTCCATGCATGATATTAATGTAACGTCGTCTGCAAAGCTGTAGATTGGATTGGCTGTTATTTCCAGCAGCTCGTTGATGTACAGCAAAAGCGGTGTGGGGTTGGAACATGTCCCTGAGGAACGCCGGCGTTTATTGAAAAAACGTCTGATGAACAGTCTTCGACAAACAAACAGAGATCGGTCGTTCAAAAACCTATTCAGCCACTGGCACAGGCCAGGTGGTAGTCCATAAGCAGCAAGCTCATGCCACACTCTATCGAAGGCTTTCGATATGTCAAGTGCAACAACACTCGATTCGCCATGATTCTCAAGGATGGCATATAAATGATAGCCCAAACATGTACCAAATACCAGCAATCTCATTCGGAATAGAATTCGATATACTTAAGCCGAAAGAGAAGAAGCGATGGTTAATGTCACGTCTTGTCGATCTCGGTGACACACATAGTACCGATTGAGTAGAATACGCTCGATATGTTGGAAAGGACGCTGAGTCCCACTATTGGATCGTAAAAAAAATGAACTCAAGTTGATTGACTCAGTACTTCCCACACATTACGGTGATACCAATTTATTATTTTCCCATAGCATGAAGCTTTAGTCTGAGATCCCTTGCAACCAAATAATCGCCAGCCCCCCTCCTAAAATTGTTTTATGCCGCTAGGTCTTTCCTTCACAATGGGCAGCGTATTATCAATGATACAAACTTTTCAGTTTTACAACGCCCCACCCCCCCAACCACCCCAATTTCACCCCCACCCAAAAAAAGGTAGGAAATGATCAGGAACCCCAAAAACATATAAAAACGAAGTTTGAGTTGTTTTCACACTTTTAGTTTTTTGATTGTTGGTACGCTGCCACTGACACGATTTTTAACAAACATACGCGTTTTCCATCCTCGCCACGGTAGTAATACGATGTCAATATTTCATTAGAATCAATTTAATAGTGTTCACGTTACAAAATACTAAACGATCTAAAGCAATACTCGGATGTATACAGAAAATTCTAAGTCCCTTAGTTTCCTTAATGGTCTAGGCAATGTCCGGATGGACATAAAAGGTGATTTATGTCGCTAGGTCTTCCTTC
Organism: Callosobruchus maculatus; assembly: GCA_951848785.1. Taxonomy (NCBI): domain Eukaryota; kingdom Metazoa; phylum Arthropoda; class Insecta; order Coleoptera; family Chrysomelidae; genus Callosobruchus; species Callosobruchus maculatus. Next base: position 12,262,629 of record CATOUR010000026.1, on the reverse strand, counting down.
ACAGGTTAGTGGACAGCCTATTATGAATACAAGAAATTTTCAGATTTTCAACCAATCCACCCCATAACCACCCTAATTTCACCCCCACCCATAAAAAACGCAGAAAATGATCAAGAACCTCTTAAAAACGAATTTTGAGCTTTTTTTATATTTCTACTTTTTTTATTATTTCTGGGCTCCACTAGCACGATTTATAAAAACCATACGCGTTTTCCATCCATGCCACGGTAGTAATACTGTGTCAAAATTTCATTAAAATCAATTCAACAGTTTCCTCGTAACACAATATAGAACGATATAAAGCAATACTCTCTTATGTTTACACCATGAAAAAGTCCTTTGGTTTCTGTAATAGGCAAGGCAATGTTCGGATGGACCTAAAAAAGTTATTCATGTTGCTAAGGTGCGGTTTTATCAACACGCATATTTAACAAAGACTTTGCCAAAGCTTTTCTATTGCATGTTATTTAGCAAAAGCTTTCTATTGGGTATTGAGGGCTATGTTAATAAGTATCATCCAATAGTATTTTATCAATGTTGAAAACAAAACGTCAAAGCTGGATGATAGCAGGATATCAGAACAAAGCGATTAATTTGCAAATTAATGCCACATTTTTCATGTTTACGTTATAATTATTCTATAATTACTAATTGCAAACTGCGATAATTTGTGACAGAATCATAAAAGTACCTACCCAGTATCAATCACAGCAACTACCTTATTTAATAATTACAAATCCCACCTCCGTCAGTCAGCTGGATTATAGAAAAAAATATACATACTTTTATGAAGAATCAATCTTTCATTTACTGGCTGCATGTTTGTTATAGACCATCTTATAGAAATATTCACAGAGGATCTTAAGATGCAGCACTTATAATATAAAATATAAGGTTATACGCAGCTAAATAATGAGCTTTGCCGTTCTGGATAGGCAACCAGTAATGCACATGTACGCTTGGAAAATAGCTTGCCTATAACAGTTAAATCTTTTGTTTAACTTTTGAAATGTAACAAAGTGCTATGTTTACCCCTTTTGACTATAAAACAAAGATATATTTCATGTATTTATAATTATTATCGATAGTAAATTGTTTTATCCAAATAATGCAATGAGTGAATTTCTTGTCATCATATCATTAGATACAGCATGAAACCAGCGATCAAATGGAAATGGAATCTGGAATCTGATTGGTTGAGATTAGCAATTGCTAAACTTTTGATTAAACAAGAAAATGCAATTTTTCACCCATTTAGGATGGAAAATCAGACTGGAAAAGATGATTGATTTACAATGGTCAATTGTATATAAGGTATGTCATTTTTGAGCTTTTTGAGGTCAACTTGAAGAGAAATCAATAATTTTCAGAGTACTTTGACAGATGCATGTTCTTGAAAGGGCTGCTCTGATTGGTCAAAGTCTTTGTTAAATTGCGCATGTTGATAAAATCGGGCCTAAGTCTTCCTTCATAGGTCGGTATGAAAGGAGCAAATTTTTCAATTTTACAGCCCCCCACCCGCCAACCACCCCCATCCACCCCAATTTCATCTCCACCCAAAAAAAGTAGAACACGATCAGGAACCCCTAAAACGCATAAAAACGAAGTTTGAGCAATATTTAATTGTTTTTGTTTTTTGCTAATTACTCCGCCGCCCATGGACCGATTTTCAAAATTATAGGAACCTTACCTACGATGCAGCGGTTGCTGAGATTACGAGGCTAGAAAAAAGCGACAGACAGACAGACAGACAGACCGACAGACCGACAGACCGACAGACATACAGACAGACAGACAGACAGACAGACAGACAGACAGACAGACAGACAGACAGACAGACAGACAGACAGACAGACAGACAGACCGACCGACGGAAATGAGTAACGAGGATTTTCGTTATGTAGACATCATAAAACGCCCAAAAATAAGCGCGTTATCTCAAAATCGAAAATTTTCGCGATCACAATACTCCCTTCACCTTTTTTTTTTTATTATAGAGGGGAATAGGAATCTTCGAAAGACACTCTGGGCTGGTTCTAAAGACTTCAAATGCCACAGCGTGTGCCCGATTCACCATTGGGGTGCCTACGGACTAAACCCGTCCCCCTCTCTCCATCCACACAACCCTGGAACCGCTTTCGCATTACGTCAGAAAGATGTGCTGTCTCCACTGGTCTGCTTCGCTTACTCCTTCGCTTACTCCCTTCACCTATCGATGTTGATAAAAGCACTGCTGGTGGAAGAATTTGCCGTGATACTGTTTTATTAGTCGAGATCATTAGGTCATATGTGCGGAGCTCTCGCAAGTAAAAGATAAAAGTAACCCAAAATATCACAGAGGTCATTGGGCTTGATACGGGTCTGACCTACCATACGTTGAGGACCTCTTCGATAAATTACTTTAATTGCAGTCATTTACTTCACTAATGGGCTTTCATCTCGCCAATGGTAACGCTACTGTCGTGTTTCGATTTTTGTTAGACTTTTTCGTAGCAATAAACTATGCGGAATTCAAAACGGTTGGCGGCGCTGGGACACTAGAGTTTATCTAGGGGTAGATTGTAAATTGCTGATGTGTTTCATAATTCGCATACATCACTGAAGCTGATGGTGTTCTATACGTGGATCCAATGTCTACAAACCTGTCAGGTAGCCTTCAAGTGGGAGTAGGTTTAAATTGAGTGGCCCGTCTGTTGGCCTCTCATTGCGACATTTGATCTATTTTGTGGCTCAAATGGGAGTAAATGGTGAGTAAGCAAGTAATTTAATTGGCCAATATATTAAGCATTCAGAAAGTCAGGAAACGGGCAAAATTCAAATAGCAACTTGTACAGGTAGACAATAAAAAAATATTTGAAAAAGTTGTTTAACGATTTCTATACACATTTAAAAAATGTAATCAACTTGATTGACCCAGTACTTCCCACACATTACGGTGGTACCAGTTTGTTATTTTCCCATAGCAGGAAGCTTTAGTCTGAGCTCCCTTGAAACCAAATAATCGCCAGCCCCCCCCCCCCCCCCCAAAAATTACCTTATGCTGCTAGGCCTTTCCTTTACAAGTCAATGGACAGCCTATTATCAATACTACAAACTTTTCAGTTTTTCAACCCCCCACCCACCCCCACCCCAATTTCACCCCCACCCACCCCCACCCCAATTTCACCCCCACCCAAAATAAAGGTAGGAAGTGATTCGGAACCCCTAAAACCTTAATAGATACTCGTATGTAATGTAGGTAATATGAAAGTTCTAAGTCCCTTAGTGTCCGTAATATAGTCTAGGCAATGTTCGGATGGACCTAAAACGGTGATCTAGGTCGCTAGGTCTTCCTTCACATGTTAGTGGACAGCTTATTATGGATACAAGGAATTTTTCAGTTTTTCAACCCACCACCCCAATTTCACCCCCACCCAAAAAAACGCAGAAAATGATCAGGAACCTCTAAAACGCTTAAAAACGAAGTTTGAGCTGTTTTTATATCTTTAGTTTTTTATTATTTCTGCGCCGCCACTGGCACGATTTATAAAAACCATACGCGTGTCCCATCCTCGCCACGATAGTAATACTTTGTCAAAATTTCATTAAAGTCAATTCAACAGTTTCCTCGTTACACAATATAGAACGATGTAAAGTAATACTCTCGTATGTTTACACCAGAAAAAATTCCAAGTCATTTGGTTTCTGTAATAGACAAGGCAATGTTCGGATGGACCAAAAAAAGTTATTTATGTCGCTAGGCCTTCCTTCACAGGTCAGTGGACAGTCTATTATGAAAGCAACAAATTTTCCCATTTTATAACCCCCCACCCCCCAACTATCCCAATTTCACCCCCACCCAAAGAAAAATAGAAAATCACCAGGAACCCTTAAAACGCCTAAAAACGAAGTTTCAGCAATATTTATTTTTTTGTTTTTTGCTAATTACTCCGCCGCCCATGCACCGATTTTCAAAACTATAGGAACATTACCTACTACGACCCCACAGCAGCTGCCCAAATTTCATCACAATCCATGCAGCGGTTGCTGAGATTACGAAGTTAGAGGAACGCAAACAGGCAGACCGACAGACAGACAGACAGACAGACCGACAGACAGACCGACGGAAATGAGTGTCATGGATTTTCGTTATGTAGAGATCATAAAACGCCCAAAAAACGTATTATCTCGAAATCGGTGTGGGAAGTAAAAACAAATGATGTAAATATAATATAGAGGGTGTTCCAAAAATGTAGTTCCAAAAGTACGGAGTTTACATTGGATGTTGAGATGAAAATGTTTTGCATAAGATCCCCATTCAGAAATAAGCCGTTTCGGCTACAAAGTCGTTTTTGGTCACAAAAGTATAGCTACGTGTTCAAGCCTAAAATGGGGAATAATGTACTCTGAAAGACATACTGACTAAAATCGTGTCCCAAAATCTGTCATTATCTCTCAATCTATTAATAGCGTTGATTTTTTTAGACGAACGAAAAAGAAGTATGAAACAAGAAACTTTTCTTTGTCTCTAGACACAAATTCATGAATAGTGGATTCCTGAATTCTTATTGAAGTGCTTTACATCTGTTTCTTTTGCAGAAAAGTGTTGGCTCTAAACGATCATGAGAAAAAGGCACATTTAACCATCCGGAGGAACCAGACATCCCCGGACTGCACAATCAGTTGCGTTTGAAGAAAAGGTTATAGATCGAGTTGCAGAACAACCTAGCACCAACACGGATGTAACAGTGACCCAAATGAATGCTGCCTTCCAATCAGTGTGGCGTGTACTTCACGAGTAGCTCTTGCACCATTACCATCTTCCAGAAAAGAGCGATTAGACTAATCGATACGCCTAACCTCACAAAGGTCTCCACAGCCTTGAACATCGAAGGAGGGTGGCTGACCTATCCCTGTTTTACAGATTCTATCACGGAAGATGTTCGAGTGAGGTCTCTCAGATAATAACACCACAGGCCGTCCGCACTAGGAACCCTAGAGAAGCTCTGCGAGCTCATCCTTACCAGGTCGAGGTCCTTACTCCCCGAACTAGTCTCCTCCAACATTCCTTCTTTTGGAGAACTTCGACGCTGTGGAACCAGCTGCCGGGGAATTTGTCTCCCGACGGCTGCAACCTGCAGCGTTTCAAATCTAACGTGAACCGATACTTATCCTCTCACAGCGCTTCTACAGCGCCATAGGCTTTCAGCCTTTGCGGGAGGCCGACCAATAAAAAAAATGTATAGGAAGAGAAGAACCTATTAGGTGGCCAGTGCAAAGTCTCGACTTAACCTCGTTGAATGTTTTCGTATAGGGTAACATGAAGTCGTTGATCTACGTAATCCCTGTAGCGACTCAAGAGGAAATATTAGGAAGAGTGATTTCGCAGATCTTCCAACGGCTGCGCGAATCAATGATTCAAAGGGTCAATTTATGTTACGACGTAGGTGGTCGTCATTTTGAACTTTTATTAACAAATGTAACATATTTTGTTCTCTGTAATAACAAATACTAATAATATATAGTCTAGTTTTAATCAAGAAGGGAAACAATACGTTTTTGTTTTAAACCAAAAATTACTGTAGCCAAAACGGCTCATTTCGACTTGCGTCTAGCCGGACCATGCAGCTTTCCAACCCGCAGTTCCGAAGACCGCCGAAGGTTTCCGATTATTATCCGATGATGCCGCAATGGCGCCAAAATTAAATCTAACGACTTTATTACATGCAGGGGCTGAAGTCGATTATATCGGATAATGGATATTTTCTATTCTAAAAAGACGCTTCAACGAGGGGAAAACGATAAAAGTCGCATTTATTGACAGTTCAAAATGTAAAAATTGAAGTAGGACACTTTAATAAATAATGCAAAAGTTTTCTATCTTTCTGCAACATTGGGGATATACATAGATAGGTATATCGTCGGTGTTGGGGATAAACGTAGAAAATTATTTTTGAGTAAAAAATATTATATACCTATTCCATGAACAAATTTCAAAAGAGAAGTCTGAGCCATCCAATAAATAGTGAAATTTATTATCTTATAAAAAATTATAGAAAATACTGGTCAAGTAATGCCAATAAGAAGGAAATTTTGGGTAAAGGAATACACCTAGACTTTTCTACACATAGTAAAAAACATTTTTCAAAACTTTATTATTCATTGCTGGATCTGGATTTTTGGATACAGATTCATAGCAATGTTATCAATATTCTGTTTTGATCAACTTTCTATTTCTTTTAATGAGTCAATGCTAAAACAACATGAAAACACCTAGAAAACAGAGAAAGTATTTCAAAACAACACAACTTTTTGAATTCTGCAAACCGCGCACCACACAGAACTGTCACTGTCAATCTCGGTAGTCATGACAAATGCGCATGCGGAAATGCGGGTTGGAAAGTTGCACGGTCCGGCTAGACGCAAGTCTCATTTCGGACTAGGAGTCTTTATGTAAAAAAATGTCTCCATAACGTCCCCTATACAAGTGTATTAAGTTTGGCACCAACACGCTGTATAATACTATAGACTTATATAATGAAGAAAATACAGATTGTTATCGTTACACCCCTCTTTCCTTACGTATTATTCTGATTTCCTGTATACTACAGTCTAGACATGCATTTATCGAGTAAAATGAATGCTTTATAAGAAGAAGCTCTTTACTGAATGCTTAAAACTAACACGCTGTAGCAATCTTTTCACATATGTCGATAAGAAGTTTTACAGTGTCCGCTATTTAATACTACATAGCAAAACAGCAAATTGTTTCGCAAAAGAGGTGTTGAGATTCAACCAAACTTCCTCAGTGTAAATGTTAATAATAACCGGAAAGCTATAAATATAATTTCGTAACGGTACGGATTTAGGAACTCAGGGGTTTTCGGGGCAAGACATTTGAATTCCTCCTTAGTTCGGATGCTACTGTTCAGCTACTTCTCGATTTGCACCAGAAACCTTCTAAATTATGTTTCTCCTCTTAAATTCAGCTACAGTATTCTTATTAAGTACCTTTTTGAAGGAGAGTGTTCCGGCTAATGTAACTTTTAGATATTTCAGATGTCGAGATTATTACAGGTTAACGGGCTGCTATAGTTATCTACATGCACTTTGAGCTCTCTGTCTGTTTGTTATTGAGTTGTAGAGACGATACTTCAGTTTTGTTTACAATTATTGGCTCAAGCGTTCACTTACAAAAGCATCCAAAGAATTCATTTGAACTAGCTATAGCTAGCACCCAACAGTTCTAACATGTCGGACTCGTCCGAAGTAGACCGGTTGTTTTACTTTATCCCATTGAGTTTTCCACTAAAACGTCGGAATTTTTAACCCTGGGCGAGATATATTTTTGCATCACGGATCATATAGCAGATAAGGAATGCGTTAGCCTTTTAATCTGACAGCAGTTGAAGACATCACATATCTTTCAAATCGAGACTTTATAGATAGTGATAATTCTTTGGAAATATTTGTCTCTAAATTCCTAAGAAACGGAGCCCATAACAGGGCTGGCAGGTGTGCCAAGGAAGTTTCAGAACTCCCTCTCATCGCACCAGAACCATCATGTGGTATAGCTTACAACATAGTACGGACAGCTGTGACCAGTTGAGTGTCAAGTGAGCACCAGAAGCGCTAGAACAGAGTTGTGGAGAATGATCAATCTAAGAGGATGCTAAGGGGACCTTTGTATTTTAATACCGCAGAGGCTCTCAGACTGAGCAGGAAGGAACTACGAAAGATGGTTAGATTTATAACCGGCCATTACACGTTCAGTGCAGACCTGCGAAAGTTGAGGATCTATGTGGCAAATCCCTCATGCAGGAAGGTTGGTGAGACAGAGGAAACAGCTGAGCACCTTATCTTCAACTGTCCTGCATTGAGTAAGCGCATCGGGAAACTGAATGTAGGCCAGGAGAGAAGACAAGAGAGCATAGTTCAATGTCATGTCCAAAGTTCGCAAGACCTTAAGATCGGATTCTGTTTAAGGCTGGACGCCCCCCTCCCCACCACTACTACAAAAGAAAAAAAGCGGAGCAAAATACGGTTGTCCTACACAGTTGCAAACTAATATACTCTTTGGAACATAGCTTCTACAAAACAACATGGTTTTTCATAAAAATAGCAGTACGCATAACTTTAATACAGTGTTTATATGCGTCAGCAATTTTTTATAAATTTCCTTTCAATACAAGAACTGTTGCACGCTCGATTTGAAAAACGCAATGCAAATATTTCAGCGCAGATAAACTGAATGCACAATAAATATTTGTTTTTAAAAGTTCCCAAACGTAAATCAAACCTTGTCATATACCGACGCAGGCTCGACAGCTTGATTTGTTTATGAATTTCGTTTGCGTTTTACGTCGTATGCGGTTACCGTGGAATAGGTTGGAGTTAAAGGTGAAAAAAAATCATGAATTAGACTTACATAGGAGAGAGTATGATCTCATAACAAGTTGGTGACTCAGTCTCGTTGCACATATTCAAATTTTCAACATAGATCGGGTGAAAGAATATTAGAAGAAAATATTCGAAACGAAATCGCAACTATCACGAAGTCGACCTACCGAGCTGACATTGATCATTTTTCTGGTTCATAAATCATTGCCGTGCACCCGGAGGCTTACATTTTGATGATGTTATTATTAAGAAATAAATTCCCAAACAGTGGACTTTAATAACTGATAATCATCCTTTTTATGGACGTATTATTTTTTATTCTATCGACTCTCAAAACATTATCTTTCTTTAATTTGTTTGAAAACTTGGTGACTAGGTTACAATTTAAATTATGCATAATTCTGCTTACGGGTATATCAAAATTTTGCAAAGTCGCGTGGAATTCTTAAAGGGGTGATACACGCACGAACTTTAAGTACGCGGTTTTTAAGTTCGCGAACTTACTCGGCTCGACGCGGTGACACACGTGAAGCTGAAATCACTCATTTTGATAATTTTCCTAAATAAACAAAACTTTTAACAAACGCCAAACACAACAAGCGTTGCGCATCGATGGCCTGCCGAAACAAAGTGGTGGCTCGCGGCTCGCAGCACGAGCTGAGACCAGCTACGAGCAGCATTTCAAACCAGTTGGCTCGCCGGCGGTTTGCGCGACGGTTTTAAAGTACGCGTACTTACAGTGACACACAGGCGAAAAAGGTCGTCGAGCCATAAGTACGCGTACTTGCGCGTACGTGTATCAGCCCTTTTAGATTACTTCAGACTTTTGACAGTCTGCAGTACCGATTGACTGCTCGCCAAGTGGCAAGTAGTATGGACGGGTTCTACTTGCCTATGACCAATTTCAGTGTTTGTAGATTGTTCGAGTGGTTCCCGTTTTTTGTCAGTCTTTTAATTACATCAGAGGAAACGAATATTAGTCGTATTGTTTGAATCTGCATCCACGTATTTGTTCTTCTGCAAGCGAAACTCTGTGGCTAGAGGATAACTGTAGTAAGCATACCTATTGTTGAATTACCGGATCGTTTTTTTTAATTTTTGTTGACGTATAATGAATAAAAGAAGTGGGCTAATGAAACAAAATTTTTGGAGTTTTATGACAATCAACCTATGATAATTATAGAATGAAACTATACCAACCCATAAAAATCGGAATGATGTTTATGGTGCTTGGAAATGCATATAAGTCAAGATGGGTCATAAATACATAGTCACTGAATTGAAAAAGAATAGGGATTCATTGATGGCATCTATTAAAGCCTTTACTAAAAAAGTGAAACAATGCCGATGCCGATGACACAGAAGTAAAAAAAGTGAGAATACCTATACCAATACTGAACATTCGTTATTCCCACAGAGGCGAATATCAGAAGTAGAACTCGAGAAAACTGTGAAAATAATAAATGCTGGACTATTTTGTACCAAATCAATTTAGTTTCTTGGTGTAACTACATAATAAATATAAATATATATCAGCTCTCATATGCAGCAGCATATAGACCCGCACTTCTGGTCGGTTAAGCGGACGCGCCGTGGCGTTCCACTAAGAAGTCTGCCGCTGTTTAGCAGCGAATTTCTTTGGTTTGCCGTTATCTTCGGGTACCAGATGGCGCACAAGGTAGATCTTTCTTCGCGCGCTCTCATAAATATAAATATATGTAAGGCTATCCAGTATTATCAAGAAAATGAAGTCCAAGAAATTCTTTCTAAACTACCTATCGGAAGTGTTCTTATAAGTTATGTCAAGTGGCTTGCTCCCACATATCAGTGATATAAACTAAAATGTTAGAGCTAGTAAGATGATGTTAAAATGCCGTTATAATAAAGCTAGTAGTTGTTAAGTCATAACATCAAAATATATAGCCAAAAATCCACAGGCATATTTTCAACCAATGCTTTCCAATGAATGGATATGACTGATTTTTTTTTAAATGATGGAATGACCTTTAACCTGATTAAACTTTTGGAGGTCTCCCAATCCCGCCCTGTCCACCATCTTAATCACGTTCCCTGCCGGAAAAGTGAAAATTGATAAGCGACTTCTAAAGCAGCTGAAACAAAGTTTGGGTCGATTCTGAGAGTGTTTGTTTTTTAATTTCTATAACATAGCCCTTTTCAGGAATATACCAACGTTACCTAAAAAGCCTTACAGAATATCGCTATCCAAATTTTATAAAAGCAGGTGCGGCGGTTAATGAGATAACGCGGATAGATTAATCACAACATATAGACAAAGAGGCACAGAAAAACATAATTAAGTTTTTGTGATGCAGACGTCATAAACTGTCGGAAGTACTATTGGTATAGAAGTATAATATCTCAAACTCAACCATATGAGCAATTAAAATAGCTATGGTCACCTAAACTGGTATTTGATCACTTGTTACATTCACTACGTTTACACGTTTGCCTTAAAATGGTTTACCATAAAACACTTCAGTTAAACCTGTGTATAAACGCTGGTTAAAACGATTTAAGGCGTTGAAACGGTTTAACTCAAAGTACTTTAAAAATGACGTTTAATCGGTTTCACATGTCGTATAAACAGAGAAAACCGTTTGACTTGTTTTAGATGCAGTGGTTCCAACGAACACTTACAAATTCAAAATCATTTTTGCGACATTCAGGGTTGATGTTTCTGACAGCTAACCTTTTCTAACATCTAACCTTAGACAAAGAAAGATAGAGGACGGAACGCGCGACGGACATTTCTGTTACCAAAAAATATCAAAAATGTACTAAAAGCGCTAGTAATTTACCTGTGATTAGTGATTTCTGGCTCCTTCCTGCTGCTGTGGCTTTTACAACCTTCAGCTGCACACCCTACCATTATGCACACCAGAATATTTTACAGTGATTGGTAAAAACGCTAAACATCATAAAAAATAATTTGACAGCTATTCATTTTCGGTCACAACTAATTCATATATAGCATCAAACGGGCGTGGGGTATCCCCTCTCTTTCCTTATTTGAGCATCTAACCGTTTACAATTACAGCTTTTGATAAAACTTTAGCGCTTCGAGATTCGAATTTCACACCACAAAACAGACGCCGTTATTCACACTTTCACATGGAGAAGGCCTTTGCTAAAAAGTGAGGTTATTTTTGTTAAAGCATTTTATTTTGACATTTTTGGCCCAATAGGTTGGCGGCACTATTACTATATTCAATCATCTGATTTAAATCGGTTCGCAAAATTGACGTGTAAACCTTTAAGTAGTGCAGTTTCAGTTGAACCATCTCAAAATGAAAACGGTTTAAGGAGCTGTGTAAACGTAGTAATTGCTGCCTTCTTTAAAATTATCCATCAATCCATTATAGGTACCCAAATATGACCACAAACCTATCAAATATACAAAACATAGCCAAAATAGCGACAGATATGCCAAAGAATTGTTCTATAGTCATATAGATATCAACGTCAATGTAGAAAATATATATTATTTCGAATTGGAAGAGTTGAGTTAACGCAAGACCGAAAATGCAGGATCAATATTGACAGCCTTATACTATTGTGATCAAATGATTTTTTCCATGCAACTTACCTGAGATGTCTGGTATCCTAGACTGGTAGAAAAACCCTCCTGTTCTCGCAAGCCATTCCTGGATATGGATTTGCTGCTGGAGGTGATGGGTTTGTCCGGCGTGGGGCCCGCCAACGGGGAAAGGAGCTTTTTGGACGAAGTCGAAGGAAGGAAATCCGGGAGCCTATAATATAGACAAGTCAAATTTTATCATGTACATCTAGTATACAGGGTGTCCCATTTTGGGCACTTTTACGGGGTATCTCGGTTATTTTTGAAAATAGAGAGTTGCTGTTTTCGCGACAGTGTGCTACTTTTTTGTGAAAATGAATATGCCAAAATTATCATGGCCCTCTTTGTTTTTGAAATACAGGGTGAACTCGAAAACTATGATTTTGAAATTTAGACAAGCCGCCCTTTTCGGTTTACGCGAGCTACCGTCTTGCCGTCCACTATTTTTTTTATAACGAAAACTTTGTGTCCTGTGAAAGCACCTCTAAGGCACCTTTTACGAAGTTTTCGGTGGTCTAATTTAAACAAGCAATAGGTACTTTTGATGAAACAGTGACTAATTGAAGCACAAGAGTTTTTCGTTGTTAGTCATAACTTTCTTAGATCTACTCTAAATGGAACTTAAGAACTTTGAAATATAGTTGCAGTTGATCGAAATCTGTGTTGTGTAAAAGCATTACTAGCATCTTTTGCGTAGCTTCATACGTAATATTAATAACAAGCAAAATTTTGGATGACAAATGATAAAATGAAACATAATAGTTTTTTGTTGTTTCGTCTAATTTTTCAGATTGACTTCAAATGAAATTTAGCAACTGAGAAAAATAAGGTATGATAGTTTTTTCTCAAATCCAACGGAAACAAGTAAGCACTATCGGTATCGGGAAAGAGCACTGCTCTCTAATGACATTTTCGCGAGACTCAATAGGAGTCAATTTGAAAGGAAAGGAAAGGCGAAAGTTATTGAGTAACCAGGAATAAGGAATTAGAATAATACATAGTTTTAGGAACTGTTGAAAATAATTATGAATCGTCTGAACGTCATTTAGAGAAAAAGAAAGTGATGCCAGTTACACCAAGAACTTCGTGTAAACATTTTCGACAAGCAGGAGTTCAAACTCTCGTGTAAGCCCAGACATGGAAATTGTTGTATGGATTTTTGTCAATCTAATGCAAGATTTTTCTTGATTTATATTTGGTAAAATCAGTACTATTTCAGTAGTTTATTGTTACTAACCGTTACACGGTTGTATTGGCTACTCAAAAAAATTACGGGCGGTATAAGGGGGATGAAACTATCCGTTTGTTGCAACAAGTAAAAACTTCTGTTGATGATATTCACGAAACTTACCGCATGTGGTTGTCCTTGAAAACCGTAGACTGTTCCTGCCGCTCCGTTGGGATGAATATAGTTCAAAAGACCTGGCCTTGGGACAAAGGTGGTAGTTGTAGCAGATGCCAGATCTTCACTTCCTGGTGATATTGGAGGACTTCGGGGACTTCTACTTCTGAAACGAAGAAAGGGGAACACGGATATTGTAGTTGTAGTGAACTGTGATTTATCTTCAATGATTTAAAAGACAAGACACTCGGGTAGGTATCAAGGACGTTAGTAATTGAATGAATGGCTGAAATAGCGGATGTATATGCTACACTTACTGCCCTTTCAGCATACAGTATAGTTTTCGAGACTATCCTACCTATCCTACATCTTTCCAGACCGTTCACGATAGCCTTGACCACGGCTTTAATGAGAGTGTTTTTGTCAAAGTTACTACTTACTTTCCCTTCACTGCAGTTGGATCGTTTGCATAAAGTGAAATGTGTAAAGGTATTGTAGCTAGATAGCAACTCCACCAATAATCCTAAGTGGTTCCTATAGGCATCTATACATATATATATATATAATGTGAGGATCTCCGCAAAAAAAATGGACAAGGAAAGATAATGTGCCAATCTAAAAGTCATAATAAAGGCTAGCACAGACCGTACCTCTCGACGTTGACCTAGTGCCATAGTTCAGGAAAAACAAGCCGTCGTTAGCATAAAATTTGTATTTATACTCAAATAAAAATTTGCTTTACTTTTATCACTACTAAAAGAAAGAGGTATTACCTAAGAAAAGGGCTTAGTTGTGTACACATGGATTAAAAGGTGAAAATGGAGATACTTCACCTCACACAATTTTGCAAGTGAGTCCACTTTCTAGTTAATTATAGTGATTATACCATTATAGTTTTTATTAGTTTAGTAAGATAGGGGACACCCCTGGGATAACTTATAAGGTATAATGCATTAATTATAGTGGCTTCTAAAACATTTAAAAAAAATACAGTAGATAAATTTACCTAAATCATTTAGGTGTTCAATCAATTTAGGGATTTTTATCGTCTTATTTTATACAATTTTGTTTTATTGTAGTCATTAATGACACTGCAATAAAGATAATAATAATCATCCTTCGAATTATATAATGTGGCCACCTACACAAGGGAGTATCAAAAAATATCCAAATAAGCAGCTAGAATAGGAAAGTATAAAATGTTACCTTACATTATTTTTTCCCTCCAAAAATACGCACATTATGAAATCCTGTTCCCAGTGTTGGTAAAAATATTCGAAATAAATTGGCACCAAACCTATGTTCGATAATTTTAACTTACTTTTTTACGCCGATCGGACAGGTTGAGCGTATTTTAAATTTTTATTCGATATCGTATGTAATTTAACAGCTGACAGTTTCCATGAATTTATATTTGCGAACGCGTTACGTCAATTCATAAATACTTTACTTATATCCTTCTTATGGTTGGAAATGAAGAAACGAGGAATAAACCGAAGATTTAGGCTCAAGACATTTTTAACCCTTAATTACCACACTGGGGTCTATGAGACCCTGGCATTATTTTAAATCTGCACTGCTTTTTATGTTGGATAGTATATCTTGGCGCATCCACCTAAATTAATTTACTTTGATGCATGTGGTCCGATCGTCCGACATGTAAGTCTGTCTGCTGTTAGCGTGTGAAGTTAGCTTTGGGTATAATTGACGCCAGCGGGCACGTACTTAGAGGGGGGGTCCAGGGGGTCCGGACCTCCCCCCCGGAACGTTATAAAACGCCGTCTAAGAAATGGAATCCACAAATTTGCACCCTCCCCCCCCCCCCCCGCAAATTTAAGGTAGCAACTAATCTGGACCCCCGAAATGTCAACCAAGGGACACCCATAATCTGGACCTCCCCCAAAACCAAATCCTGGATACGTGCCTGGACCCCAGTGCAGTGTGTTATTTAAAGATGGATCTTTCAAGTGCGCAGTTTTGTTGTTTCATTGAATATTTCCAAATATAAAACTACCTGATAACGATTTTCACCGCCCTCTGACCTAGAGAGAACTAGAGTTGGAAATTCAGAATATTTGAGTTAAAAATGCAGAGATGGACCTTGTTGGAGACCTCATATACCAAGCTCATTTGTGACTAACATAAAGACTCAACTTGTGTGAACTACATTGCCGAAATATAAAGATGAAAAGGTTAATTTTAAAAAAAAAAAGGAATTTAGAGACATTTTCAGTTAGAAATTCAGAATATTTTAGTTGAAAATGCAGAAAGAGGAGGACCTTGTTGGAGACCCCATATGCAAAGCCCATTTGTCACTATGACATAAAGGCCCAATTTGTGTGAACGAAATGCGACGACAAAGTGACTAATTCAGAAAAAGGGACTTTAGAGACATTACTACACCTTTTCCAGCTGTAGTTTCTAAAGCGTCAAGTGATAGTTCAAGACGGTCAAGTTAATTTTCCAACTCGTCAATTGTAAATTCAAACTGACAGGTATAGTAGAGCCCAGAGATATACCATTTGTGTACGTTTTGCGCTATATAAAAACTGCATACCGTCTCTTAGTACAGTTCATCATTTGGAATAGATACAGTTTTGATAATATTCAATGGTTACCATTATTTTACTTTCGTATTCGTAGCCAATTCATGGAATTTGCTTTTAACCCATTTTCTAACAAAACGTCACCTTTTAGAATGGTGAAAATGAAACACTAAGTTGTATTTGAACGTAAATCTGTCGGGTGACGTTCACGATGTATATTTTGACTGAACTATGATAAGACCGACACATTCCAGGATTATTAGCGACTCGATCGATGGAAAGGACCGGACTTTAGTCAAATTGTTTAGGCAGGTATCGCTACCGTTATTGCTAGCAACGCCAATCTTTTACTTTTGTGCGTTACTTTTCTATCTGAATCGGACGTTTTTTCGGAAGTGTGATAGCTAGAGTATGTTTCGGCGTCTCTCTGAAATTATCAAAAAAAAAAAAATGAAAATCGCCGTGACACGCGGCTTTGTATTTCGAGAGGGAACTTTCCCCCCAATTCGTCATCATTGTGCTTTCAACCCCCTCACCTCCAGCGCCCCTACTCCAAAATCTTGAAGGAGTCCACGATACTTATGACATATCATTTTGAAGGGAATTCAAATTGATTTATCACAAGTATGGTAGTCTCATTTAAGATTTTGAAATAGGGGCTGCTGGATGTGAGGGGGTTGACAGCACAGCGTTTACGTATTCGATGGAAAAAAATCCCCCTTGAAATACAAATCGAAGTGTTACGGCGATTTTCAATTTTTATGATAATTTCAGAGATAAGATGGGTGGCAAATTTTAGTTGGGGCACACTGTATATTTATTATATCAATAAACTTGCTTTGCTTGAATTCAGCAACAGTGTTCATAAAATACATAACTACTATTCTTTGTGAATACAATTAATCACCTTATTGTACAATATGCAGAATACGCTAGGACCATAAACATTGGTAATTGATTTAATAAATGCGTTTGTGTGCATAGTACTGAAACCATAACATATATTTATTATATCAATAAACTTACTTTGTGTCATTCACAAACGGTGTTTATGATATTCAGAAACTATTATTTGTGAATACAATTACTGAGACACATCTCTCAACAATTCATAAACGCTTGTTTATTGAATATGTTACACTCATTAGCCGAATTCGGGCAATGCCCGAAAAAAATACGCAGAACTAGTTTTGAGCAAGGAATATTTCCCAAACCCGAAATATTAATTTTATACGGCTACTGAGCATTACCAAATAGGCAGAACTAGTTTTGTGCATCTTGAAATGCACAGAACTAGTTTTGCGCAACTTGAAATGCACAGAACTAGTTTTATGGTACGAAATGATAAGTAAACATTCGTTATGCATTGTGTGTCAAAAACCAGCAAAAACCTATCGTTTATGTTAGGTTAGGTTTCTTTGCCAACGTTCCTGCAATATAAGTACGAATCGGGAAAACGCAAAAAGAGGTTTGGAAGCACAAGCCAATTTGATGCACACACAATCAAATAAAAAATTTAAACCAGCCTCAGTTGGCGACTTCATTCAGAAAATATACAGAACTATACCTTATCCACCGAACAAACGGAGTAACCATGCACAATATATGTAAATTTTTACTGTATGGTCAAGGGTTATATGGACACCCTCTACAAAACTGCATATTGAGAGCAGTGATGTTATTATAAACAGAAAAATTAAGTTCGATTTATCCGAGTAAAGCCCCAAAATATGGGTTTGAAATAATTTTTTACTCCTTTTCTTCAGTGGACAGACTATAGTCCTGTGCATTTCAAGTTGCGCAAAACTAGTTCTGTGTATTTCAAGATGCGCAAAACTAGTTCTGCCTATTTGGTAATGCTCAATAGCCGTATAAAATTCATATTTCGGGTTTGGGAAATATTCCTTGCTCAAAACTAGTTCTGCATATTTTTTTCGGGCATTGCCCGAATTCGGGTATTGAGCGTAACAGATACATAAAACTGTTGCGTTGGTTGGCGCGAATTTCATGAACAGTTTATTGTTAGCACAAACTTTTCTATTATAATTACGTACCTTTTTGGTTGAGTGCATATATTTATCAACAGATAATAAAGTTTCAAACATCTTGTTCAACCAACTGATGTATGAGCACTTTATTGGATGGAATGAACATTTCGTTGTTGCCCACTCCACCGAATTCGAATGCCCAGTCCGACCCCGTTCCCTTTCTCTGTCGACACTTTTTGCGGAGATCCTCACTTTATAAACAAATGGTATATCTCTGGGCTTTACTATACAAATTACACCTGACCATTACTTTGGAGTCAGTCAGATCCCAGTGTGATAATTGTGTCAGAAAAATAAATGTGTATATTAAGGGTTTAAAACAGGAAGAAGCAAGAAGTCTACCATAATATGTTGCAGGAGATGAAGCACTGACACAGAAAAATATTGTAATTATTTACGAATGTCAAGTAATGCATCTAAATCGTTGCTTGAATTTATTGATCCAAGACTGAGTAGAATTAATTGTGTTCGCGAACTTATTTCTTCTAGGGGAAAACTCGCTTTAACTTTGAGGTATTTACATACAGTAAAACATAGCTGTATCATCATATTTATATCAAATCATCAACAATCCTCAAAGGAATTTTCCATAACTATTCGACCGTATACCTAAATAGTATTTTTAAGTGGTTAATAGAGGAAAGTAATTGAGGTATTTAGTGGATTGTATTTGATCGCAAACAACCTCAAATCACATATCTACAAATTCAAATTGACTTGACTTGACAGCATCTCGGAAACTGACCTAGGTACCAACTGTTAAAATACAAATACCTCAAATTTCGTCTAAAAAGAATTGGGTTCATGGCTTTATTATTTGAATTATACGATAGAATCAATATGAATACGAATCGTATGTTGGAGATCGTGTGCATGTAAATTAAGCTTTGAAGCCAAACTAAATCACCGATCTGGGATTGACTTTCCAGTGAAATACCAATGTTCTTTAATGTTTTTACAAAAACAATATTATAGTGTGTCTAGGTATAAGCCAGCGGCGTCCAACCTGCCGAAAAGTGGAGTAGGGTCCCAATTTTCTAGATATTGTGCGTTGTGTTATGAAGGGATTTCCCTTCAGCAATATTTTCATTTTCCTAAACTGGGACTCCCTCAGTTTCATTGGGGACCATTAATATCACCAGCTTTGACTTTCCCTAGATTCGCCTTTGTGCCAAGCTTCTTGACATGTAAATCCCAATATGTGGGTGTTAACATTTTTCGTCTTTCTCATCATTTATTTCATTATTCTCGTTAAACACCAATGTTCTTCAACGTTTTTGTAAATACAATATTGCTGAATCTATAAGCCAGGGGCGTCCATCCGGGCAAAGAAAGACTTTGTCTTTCCCTAAGTTTGCTTCTGCACCAACCTGTTTGCCATGTAAATCCGAATACCTATGCGGTTATCATTCTTCGTCTCTCTCAGAAGATATACGTCCGCTGGGATCTGGGATCAATCTTGGCTGCGACATCAAGTCATCTTCATATTAGTGGAATACTTTCGAGCAAAACATAAACCCGTACGTTTGGTTGAATTCGCAGGATGAGAGGCTAGAAGTTCACTTTCAAGGAGTAGAATCGGTGCTTGGGGGCACAAACATATAGTCTAAGATCGAAGATTGCATCTTATCCTCTAGCAGGGACGATTAGGACTGTGTTTAGACTCGTTGCCTGGCAACCGGAAAGTGTTCGATGCACTCACGCCATAGAAAAGTTGACACAGTGACGTACCATTTTTGTCTGAGTTTTAACGTGCTATGACACGTCTACTAGATATTGATTATTAATGTGGTTCCCAGTACAATAATTATACTCTTCACTACTTACAACAAATAGCTTCTGGTACAATTGAAAAGAAGCATAAGTGTCATTTTGGTTTAACAGACATTCAAATTTCAAATAATATTCAAGTAATTACTAGTTAAACTGTTTCCCTGAACATTTAGGGAAATGTGACGTAGTGTCCTTTACCTCCGGGGTATAGATTAGGGTTTCCAATTTTCGTGATTGGGATTCCGGAATTCCGGGCTTAAGCTTGGGATTAATATAAAAAAATTCTAGTAATAGTAACAGCAATGATAAAAATAAAAGTACATAGTGAACAAAATAACACAAAAAAACATATTTTTACATTTTAGAAGTAAATATACCAAATACACTTATTTGAGTATAAACCATAAAATTAGGAACCGTGAACTAAAAGCAAAAATAGAACGAAAAGTTTAATTTAAATAATGTGAAATTAAAATAATTTATAATCATCTGCGATTTGCTTAGTTAAAATAAAATTGACCTCAGAAAAACTAAAGAGTCTAGAGTCGAGTCTTTTAAGTTTATTCGCAAATGAAGCCGCTGAAGAAAAGGCTTTTTCAGCTTCCACACTCGAAGGTGGTACCGTCAGTGAATATCTGTAACACTATTGCAAATATCAAGCGTCACTCCATTTTCTATATTGACATTTCGTTTTAATTAGGTACGTTGAGCGCGTTAAGACGATTTTTTGGATTTTCAAATTTTTGCTGATTATAAGTTTCCTTTAAGTAATAACGGAACCAATGGCCTCTGAAGTTTCTGCTTTAAGATAAGGTCTGTGTTAACTTTTTCTAATGTTTCACAAAAAGGCATATCTTCATCATCAGAGACCGAATCCAAATCGAAGATTATAGTTATTTTAAAATGTTCTAACATATTTTTCACAAATTCAGCTGTAGCACTACTGTCAAGTCTTTTAATATTGGAGACTGCAAGCCTAATACATAAAAATCCTGCTTCATTCTGGGGTCATCAAAGAGCTTATAAGCAACTCGCCGGAGAAATAATATTCCGCTGGCAACACCCCATTCAATGATATACAATAGCGTAAAAATGTATAACTACTTGCCATCAAATATTAAACAGATACCTACATATTCCGAGGTTCCGTAAAACGTTGGAAAGCATACTAATAACACAAGCATCCGTAAATCCAAATTTTGAGAAGTTTGTTGACAACCAGCATGGAGTCTAAGCATTTGGGGTGGTAGTATTATTGGAAACCGCATATTAAACTAATGTTTTATAAAATGTTCTAAATGAAAATTTGGAAAACCTTTTGGAAAATTTACCACTGGAGTTTTTAAGAATAATGTGGTTAAAGTTAGATGGAGCGAAAGCACATTTTAGTATTAGAGGTCGAAACACTTTGGATGAAAGGTTTCCTGCCAATTGTTTCGCCTGCGAGCCACGCCACCTACGATTTTCCCAATTCCTACGCCATAATTACAAAACCGTAAATATCTTGAAAACCATCAAAGACAGAACCACATATGCCTAGATAAAAGTGAAAGAGAATTTAATTTTGCATCCACCGGTGTGAAACTTATGATACCATCCCATTTGAAAAAAAAGTTTTTAACATTTTTAACTTTTCAAATTTGAAAACTGCTAGTCTATTGATTTAATGTTCTTTTGAAACGACGATCTTACTAAAACACAAATACGTTCCTTGCTAACATTTTCGTCTAATTTAAACGGTATGGCCGCTAGGGAGCACCGCGCGCTTATTGGATCACCCTGTATGTGTACTAGAGTTTCCCGTCCGGGATTCCAAAATCCCGGGATCCCGGATTGGATAATATAATAATAATATCTAGTTTACTCTTTGAGGAAAAGAGAAGTTAAAATATTTGTCCAGTCAAAAACGTAATAATATACAGGGTGTTTCATTTAAAATAAGGAAGTTGATACCTACTTCCGGTATATCCGGAAGTCGGCCATCTTTGAAATTATTTTCTAAATGAAAAGAAAACGTTTTTTATTTACAAAGTCCAAGAAACAATATCTCAACAAAATGTCTGCAACCTAAATTAATCTAACCTTTTAGCAATGACATCTTAGTATTGCTGTGTATCCAAATTAAAAAACTCTTACCTGACTGACGATGGTGAAATGCTTCGAGACGTATCTGGAGTATTAGTCCGTTCAGACGATATTCCATTATTATTCTTTGAGAGCAGGGCGTCAATGTAGAAAGAGCTTTTGTTGTCTTGGTGTATCTTCGTATCCATATTTAATGGCTTACTCTGGTAAATCATTGAATGTTCTCCTAAGTACTGCGCTGCCATTATGATCTATTGCTTTTTATCCAATTATAACGAATTATTCTAATATGGTCACTTCGTTCTCTTCATTAACATGATCTAAGTAGAGATTATATCAAATGCAGATGAGATTTTTGGCAGCGTATAGTTTTATTTTGGAAAGACAATATTTGTAAGTCTTCCACAAACTCTCAAATATTCAACGCTGCTATTGGTGCCTGTTAGTGCAGGTTTTTTCCAAAGTATTGCACATAGCGCTCTAATTATTCGCCAGGTGGTTCTTTTATGAGGAAAAAAATCTTGGTAACGTCTAGTTAGCCAGATGTTCAAGTTAGCGTCTTCATACACACACCAATTCGTTTAGTGAAACTTAGCAGCACGATATCACCCCGATCGATACAGCACAAATTTTGCAAAAATGTCAAAGTTCTAGCAACGGTCCGGTCACCACTGTTCGGAGGCTGGCGGAGATTCCTGGAGAATTCATAAATTCGGGTTATCGCATTTACTATCACAAGTTGGAGGAGTTCGGGTAGTGGAGTACAACAAGGCTTTAAATAATAATAAAGCAAACCCTCAAATGCACATCATTTCGTAAGGGTTTTGATACTATTTTAAGTACGTGAACAAGACTAAGTATATAACAAATTTAGGTTAGAGGCTAATTATTCTGAACAGCAAATCGGTTCATTGCTATTTGTATCTCGTCAGAATGTATTAAGTCAACTGCCGACAGAATCACTACCTTTGGGACATAGTGTCACTTGGTAATACAAATAGAACATTGTACTTGAGAAATGATATATGCAGCTTAGACATTGCTTATTTCTTAAGACCCATTATGAATAAAAATAATAGCATCGAAAACCCAAAAGCTAGCTAAAACATCTGCTCTCCGTCAAACTCCCCAAGACCGATTTCATGTTTATTAAAATCTGTATAGCTTATATGGAAGATTCGTAAATGTTAATTGAAATTTGAATACACAAAATAATACTTACTTCCAATGTACCAATTTTGTTTAAAATGAATCGGATTAAAATGACTTGCACTCGGGCCCGCACATTTTTTATCAAGGTTTAAGAAGATGGAGTGAATTCGATTGACCTCCCAGATATTCAAATATTTTGTATTTTTCGTCACGGTGGCATTGCCTTGTAGAAGGCAGTTGCTTATGAGGTCCCCTCTTCAACTCATTGCTGACAAACAAAACATGTGTTTCCTTTCCATAACATTGAGTTTTTATTTTGACATACACCATTAACATAAAATGAATCTGTAGGGCCATTGTATTTAACAAGTTAGTAACTTCTAAGCTTTTACCTATAGAGTTGTGCTGCGATATAAAAAGCCTACACCCCCCTTGAAATGATAACTTTAAACGTTAATTCGGATGTTGCATCGATATAATGTAATTTTTTAAAGTACAATAATAGCCAATATGCTGGTAGCACTAAATTCCCCATTTTCTGGACTTCTTAATACGAACAATATACATATTGAAAACATTTTCAAACAGAAGTTTCGAAACGCCCCAGTGGCGGATTTACAGTGTGGCGAGGGAGGCGTACGCCCCCCCCCCCCCCCTAGAGCTCTACGGAAGCATAATTATAATATTTATATAAATACCAAAAGTTAACCTTTTTTTTTGCTCTTCAGACCGTGGGAGCACTGGTCCGCCCCCCCTCCCCTTAGAGCTGTTTGAGAGCTTTCCTTGCTCTTCAGAAAATTATGGCGCGTCCATCCCCCCTAGAAGAAATCCTAGATCCGCCCCTGAAACACCCCCTATTTCTCTGTTTTCTATAGATCACGGGAATGATTTTGATGACATGATTTTTTTTTATTTTTTACGAACAATACACATATTGAAAACATTTTCAGTCAGAAGTGTCGAAACACCTCTTATTTCTCTGTTTTCTATAGATACAGGAGTAATTTTATTGATTTTGTGACATGATTTTATTTTAGTTTAGACAGTGAAAATTTGAGTTATATAAAATCTACACTTATGTTGGAAGGAAAGCAACTTTTGAAGCTGATTATTCTCCTTAAAGATCTTATCGGTCCAATTTTGCAAGGTGTATAACAGATTTTTAACAAACGTCATTAACAATCAAAATATATGTAGTCAACAAGCATTTTTTACTATTTTTTTTTTTAAATGTGTACAATGCATCAATTTTTTTCTTGAGGTTGCGAAGTCTTATAGTCCCCAAATTTCGGTATAATTAGTAAGAAAGACGAACATTATTATATAATAATATTTTATGTATTTTTTTTTGCAGATGCTGAAAATTCACTGATAAAGAATTTTGTAAGGTGCAACAATTTTTTCAAGTATTTAATACGTCTCTATAAGTACCGAAAATGCAACTAGAATCCAGAATATGTGTAATCAATAAACACTTTCAAGTATTTTATTGTTTAAAAATATTCTCGGTACAAACATTTTTTCCTGAGGATACAATGTGTTATAGAGCCTTCAAGTTTCTCAAAATTAGTCATAAAACTTAATTTACAAATTTACTGTTACTTTTTAATATATTTTTTGTTTAATTCCTTTACAGTTGCTTCAAGTATTTAATACGTCTCTATAAGTACCGAAAATGCAACTAGAATCCAGAATATGTGTAATCAATAAACAATTTCAAGTATTTTATTGTTTAAAAATATTCTCGGTACAAACATTTTTTCCTGAGGATACAATGTGTTATAGAGTCTTCAAGTTTCTCAAAATTAGTCATAAAACTTAATTTACAAATTTACTGTTACTTTTTAATATATTTTTTGTTTAATTCCTTTACAGTTGTTGAAACTTTCACTTATATATTTATACTACTGGTCGACAATAAGCAACCTTTCAAGCTTTGAAGGTTTGGAGATGATTCGACCACTTAAAAATGTTTTCATCAAAATTTCAAGATGTTTCTGAGAGTACCTGGATATTTTCAGAATCCATAATAATACCTATGAAGCACGCAATTTTTAGTACCTACTTTATTTCTTTAAAAATATTTACAGTCTTGAAGTTTAATCAAAACTTATCAACAGTGTGAAGATTAAGCAATTTTTGAATTTATTTGAAAATACTTGAAACGTGAGTTGCTCAACCAAATGAACTTTCTAATCTTCGTGCAATTATTATTTTTCAATATTTCTGCATTTAATTAGGAAGTTCAAATTATAAGATGTGTGCCAACCTCAAGCAACAGTCTGGGTTTTACTCAAGAGTCCTGATGATTAGATTATTTTGTTTCGTCAGAGGTACCATTTTATGCAATTTACTTAGATATATAGAATGCTCTATTGGATGACCACAAATACCGTTGATCTTAATGACTGTCTGTCAATTTTTGAACAACTCTCTCCGTTTTGGTTAATCCTATTTACACCATCTTCAGGTATAGTAAAATCAGAAGAATATGTCGACTACATAGCTGTACTCTTTTGTTTCAAATACAAAAACATGCAACTATCTAGTCGAAATACCTTTGTGATTTTACTATACCTGAAGATGGTTTAAATATAATAAACCGAAATCTCGTACGAATCCGACATCCATTAAAGAAAAAGAAACGATATAGTCATTTGTAGATATATTAAAATTTGAAAAACCTTATTTCCTAATTGTACTCCACTACCAAAATTCACCAAAGACAACATGAACCTGAGTAATGTCCAGCACAAGACAACCAACAAAGCTAAAAAGCTATACAGTCCAAGTTCGCGCCAAGCGCCAAACTGTCAACAAAACCACGCACGCACAATCGCACTGTCAAACACCACACACGAGAGACGTGTGACTGAAAGCTCAACTACGGCAGCCGTGTGTATGTGTTCCTGAATGAACTAAGCGATTTGGAATGTATTATAGCGCTAATATCCAACATTACAGTAACATTATAGGATACATTACACTGTTGGCTGTCGCCGGCGAAGGCGCAACGCCATTGGCGGCAGAGATCCCCAGGCCACGCCCCTACCCCTAACTGTTGCCCGGCAACCGGTGGGCGGTAGCAGGGGGCGAAATCGCAAGCTGATCACCACTGTTAGGAGGAATTAAGAGGGTGCCGGATGATTTTAGAAGGAGGACTTTAAAAGGGTATCAAAATGTTTGTGGGCCTTCCAGCCGGATCATTTACTTCTACCAAAATGATATAGGGGTTGTTACATCTAGATTTCCATATAATTTCTTGTAAGGAGATATAAGTGAGTATAGTGATAACGTCCGAGATATACCCGGCAGCAAATTCTATGGCACTCGAATGTGTTTCTTTCAGACGATTTGCTCCAGGGGGCATTTTGAAGTTAAGGGGGGCTGAGTCGTTCAATATAGATTATTAATATACTCTGTAATTCATGTTAATTAGTAATATTCTTTTGATGGGGGGTAGCTATTAT
This sequence comes from Callosobruchus maculatus, assembly GCA_951848785.1. Lineage (NCBI taxonomy): Eukaryota > Metazoa > Arthropoda > Insecta > Coleoptera > Chrysomelidae > Callosobruchus > Callosobruchus maculatus. The sequence goes on along the minus strand of CATOUR010000026.1, from coordinate 12,236,236 downwards.
AGTAATAAATAGTGAAAAAATAACTAAAATAAAACCAAGGCGTGACAACAAAGATGTAGTTACCTATACATTTTTCATTGACAAAAGTCTCAATCTTCGAGGTTTTTTCTTGCATAATCAACATTTCTTTTTAAAATCTCTTCTTCTGGATTGTCTGGTCCCTCGATGCTGATGTAGCATTCTATTTCTTCAGAGTATTCTGAGTATTCTATTCATTGCACTGAATGATCTTTCAACCACCACTGTCGTTACGGGAATGACAAGCAGGTCTTCGCAAAACTTTTGTAACCCTCCGCCTAGGTACGTCGGCTTCTAAGATTTTTGAAATTAGATTTTCACATGCGTCCTTATACTCTGCTTTGCAGCATGGACTGTATATAAAATTTAAATGATTTAAGGTCTGCTATTTTATTTTCCATTACCATTATGAAACACTAGCAAAATAATTTAACTGTAGGGGTACATGTTATAATCAATTGGTCGATTTCCCTCTCAGCGGGCCTTACCGGCGAACTTTCAGCCTGGTTAACAGGCCTTCCGTCCGCCGAAGGGGCAGGCTGAGCTGGAGCACGAACATATCCCTGCCTCCGGAGGTACGATACATAATCCTTTAAGTACCTGTAGCTCTTGAATTAATCACTTTAGACACCAAGTGTGCTAGTTGGTTGCAATTGTTTTATCGGGAGGAACACAGAAAGGCACAAATAAACAGGGTATCCCATTAATAATTTTGAATCGGACGTCACGTGACCAAAAACAAGTACCTTATTGGGTAACACAATAATAAGAAAAGATACAATATTTGCTCTGATTTACACCCCCAAAATTATAATTCTCTACTACTGTCTAGTTCTATATATTGCTTGTCTTAATCGTCGTGATTTCAACTTGATAACCGCTTTACTCACAACGATGCTTATGTAGGTACTCGAGGTGGCAATATTTGTATAGTACAATACAAATAAAAATGAAATGAAATGAAATGAAATGAAATATGTATATTTATTTATTTATTTATTTATTTATTTATTTAATTAACGGAAACTCCATTTTTACAATTGAAGACATTCAAGTTTAGCACGGTGGCAAACAAATTAAAGGTATACCTATATGTAACAAACAATACATACTTAAACTAAGCAAAAACTAAACGTATCTATTCCAGCAAATTTAATGTAGACCAGACACGTAAAACTTATTAAACGAAAATCTAAAAGGGTCAAGATTGCTTCTATTCAAGATTCTGCACATCCATGTGAAAGGGTTATGCAAAGCGTAATCAGTAGCATGTAGCATGAGACAGTATAAAATAGAAGCATTTATTACTCGTTGTCTGAGAGGCAACAATGTTTATGGAACCCGAAAGTTCTCCACGATCAATGTGTCCTACAATAAAAAATATACAAAAGACTGTGCCCTCCTGGATTCCAATGCCGATAACTGAAAGTGACTCAATGCAGGGCTTTAGCCAATATAATAAAGGTTTGTATTTATTATTGTGAATATTAATATTTGATCGCCAGGCAGCTATGCGTAAAAACTCTTTTTGAACACTTTCAATGTTGTCAATATGCACCTGATGATAGGGAGACCATCCTACCGATACATGTTTGATTTTTGATCTAACATACGCACCATAAATAGTTTTAAAAGTATTGCTTCCTAAATTGACACTATTTCTTGTTATGAAACAAAGTATCTGTAATACATCATTAATAACTAATATAATAATAAACTAGAGTATAATACTCATCTTTGCCATATTACACAGATTATACAGGGTGTTCTTTTGAAAACTTTTCACCGCAGTAATAAAAAAAAAACGTCGAGATACGTCAAAAGATTTGTTAAGGGGAGCAATTTTTTAACCAAAAACTACTTCACCCTTGTACGCTCTGCCACCCAGAGCCATTCTCTTAAACATTTTAAATGGGTATCGAGGAATAGCTTTTTTCAAAAAGGTATGTTGAAGTCCTTTATTTTGACATTTGATTTTTTTAAATCGGTCGATTCTTTTTAGAGCAAATTTGAAAACTCTTTATGTGTTTTAATTTGATAACCAAATATCAGGAGTTGCTCGGACAACTTTCCAGGCTCTGGCCAGACTATCCTGTAAGTCTGCTGGTAATGGTCATTGGATCTCTAGGTTAAATGACGCATACGCTGCCCTCTGCACTGTGCACAATGCCGGTGTGCCGTGCGGCAGCGCAGATCTTAGCCGCCAGAATGGAGAAGGCAGCCATCCTTGGATCCCGTTACCTACTTAGGGCGCATGGTTCGCGGACCCCCCCAGTGGTTGCTCACTTTACGGTGTGAGGAGTAGTCACTGGCACCGTACATTAACAAAGACAAAGTCTCTTTGTTAATGTACGGTGTCACTGGGTAATGGAATAGCAGCTTGGTGTGTCGGAGCCCTTTTTGTAAAAAAAAAATAATCCACTGGGCAGTGTACGAATTGACGAATTGCAACAAACCGACACGAGGACCCGCAAGAGGATAAATATGGACAGAAGTCTACATCCTAACCGCGAATACACATCCCACGACACCTGAGATGGCGTGAACTAGGAAAAAGTGATTGGCCCATTGTTTATTCATGGAACTTTAAATGGAGACCTTTATTTGGACATGTGAGAAAATACCATCAATCCGCTTATCGCTGAAACCGGAAACCAAATCGAATATGATGGAAACCCTATACTTCGTGGAGCTGAAATCTATTTCCAGCAAGATCTCCTCACTATATTCTTCCGATTCGGCAATGACTAGACGACGCGTTTTTCGATAAATGGATAGGGCCTAAAGGGCCTATAGAATGGCCTACTATATCGCCTGATCTAACGTCATTAGACTTTTTCTATGTGGCCATTTAAAATCTATTGTATTTCTATCCTACAACATGTTTTTGCAATTGTCTATCAGGAATTTAAACATCGCCTATAGCATTGTTTGGCCAATAACGGGCAACATTTTGAACACTTATTGCGATAAGCGATATCTTTGATATCTGAAGAAATTAAGATTCAAAAAAGTGTTTCTAATTTTCTCGAAAACGAATCGACCGATGTTTATAAATCAGACGTCAAAATAAAGGACATCGACCAACCTTTGTAGCAAGCTATTACTGGATACCGCTTGTCATTTAAATTTTTTTATGGGATGGCCCTGGGGCAGAGGATACAAGAGGGTCAAGTAGTTTTCGGTTGAAAAGATTCCCACCTCGTTTTTTCTTATAATTAGTGGTTTTCGAGAAAATGGTGGGAAGTTTTCAAATATACCACCCCAACATTTACAGCCTGTATACAACGCTACCACAGTGTCAAAATAGTATTATTAGATTTAAATTAACACTACTTTTCTTTTTGTGTAGCTTCGTTGAAGGATAATTTTTGGGGGTCATAAGTTTCTTCTTGATTTTGTGGTTGGATCTCGAATAGGGTACGGTGTTGTCTCGTCTTCGGGTTGCATTTTGTGTGTCACACCTTATTCACTCATAAGACTATAAGACAGACAGCACCATGATCCTAGGGCTCTGATGTTTTACTGGCTCTAATTTAGGATTTACCAACGATGCAAGTGAAATACTCCGAGTTCTTATAAGAATCACGTCTTACTTAGAAAGTTAGTACTCGAAAAAACCTAATCCAGTTTACTGACACAGCTGTCAAACAATTTCACTTATTCCAAATTAACCTTTTGTTAAATTTTTTCTTTGATAAAGGTCAGAGAGGTGGTCGAAATGTCGGTAAAAGATTATCTTCCAGGATATCTGGAGATGTTGGGCCATCAGTTCAGATGCGCTCGCAAAACAACGGTCGAGAAATAAGTACCTGTATCCTGAACCGGCTGAGCGGTTGGCAGCAGGTACCATCAGAAGGAAAACAGACGTGTGATTACAAAATCAACATGTTATGAGATGGACATCTCCGTCAAGCTATACAGAACTTATTTTAGGACCTTTGTCCAAGGCGGAGCGATTATGTCTCTCACTGGACAGAAGCTGGCTGAGGTTACTTATGGGCCTGCGATCTGACCATAACACCTGTCACCTTAACAATAAAATGGCAAAAAAGAGCTAAAGATTTGCCTTAACGGCACCTTGCTACCCTATAATCCCACACCCAAATACCTAGGTGTCACACTGGATATGACACTATGGTTTAAAAAACATATTTCAGTCGACCCCAACTTACTAGCTACCAACACTAAGCCAAATAGCTCCACCACCCATCCGTCGCAAAAATGCCCTTCTGAAAGAAATCAAAACAAACCCCTCACTTCAAATCCACCAAGATGTACCTGATCTCTCCTTGCGCAGACTACGGTCCAGAAAACCATCAATTTCAACAGCTCTACAACTTAAATATGATGGTTTTAACCCTGCAGTTTAATGGGCAGAAATCTTAAACACCAGAAGAAGTGAACAGTAATCTAACTGTTGGTCAAGCTCCACCGAAAGGAATGGTCAGCCCTAAACAGAATTCGCATCACGTGGCATGGAGTGTGCGCTGATTCGTTTTTAAATGGAATAAGCGCGAATCCCCACGATGCGACTGTGGAGCGGAACGCCAAATTGTCAGGCATATGTATAGTGCAACAATGTGGTAGTAGTGTAGTATCCAGGCAACAACAAGGACTTCCTCCAAGCCAAACCAACAGCCGTAGAATGGATTTCTAGGCTCGATATTAATCTATAGCCTAGTTACTATTTAGATCGCAAAGAAACAAAAAAATCACGAAAAACAAAAAAATCAAAGAAAAAACTGTTTCACTTTTCTATGACTTTTTTCATCTGTACTATAACCATCCGCTAAATTAGTAAAATAAAACCTGCAGTCACTGTCGTGTGCACGCTGTGATGAGGAGCGAGTGCCCTTAAGTATTGCAGCCAGACTATTACTAGTTTCAAGGGTCCTTGAACATGAAGACATAAGATGGGCTGGTCCCAAGGCCATCCTCACCTTTGCTGTGAGGGCTCGACTTAGAAACTAGAGTAAGGAGAGGTGGAGAAGGGCCCGTTTGTAGGCCTACGCACTGGTGTTTCTGGTGACCAACACCCCTCTCTCCTTCTTTCATTCATTCATTCAGTAAGACGCGGTGGAAAGGAAAGAGAACCACAAGATGAGTTTCAGAAATTACATTATTTCCATCATTGAATAACAGAGCTTCTGTATTAGGTTCCTCCTTCTTCAAGTTTACTGTACTTGACGTTGTGATTTGAAGATCCATCCTAGCTATCATTGGGATGCTCAAGGTGTTTCAACAGTGCCTATTTTTAGCATTGGCAGAGTACAGGGTGTGGGGCGCATAGGATAACCCACTACTTTATCTCAAAAAGTGTATGAGATATTAAAAAAAGTTTAATACAGAGGTTGTTTGATGTGAACTAGACTTTAATTTTATTATAATTTTGTATATACAGGGTGGGTCGTAGTGCCTGAGGCAATGTCAACTTTTTTATTTCAAATAGAACATATTTTTTCGATTTTGAGATTATGCTCCTAAAACCAAATATTTTTCCATAGCATGAAGCTTTGCAACCAAATAATCGCCAGCCCCCCCCCCCCCCAAAATTGTCTTATGCCGTTAGGTCTTTCCTTCACAGTTCAATGGACAGCCTATTATTGATACTACAAACTTCTCAGTTTTACAACCCCCACCTCTCAACCACCTCACTTTCACCCTCACCCAAAAAACTGGTAGGAAATGACCAGGAACCCCTGAAACATCTAAAAACCGAATTTGAGTTGTTTTCATAGTGTTCGTTCTTTGATTATTGCTACGCTGCCACTGACACGATTTTTAACAAACATGCGCGTTTTCCATTCTCACCACGGTAACAATATACTGTGTCAAAATTTCATTAGAATCAATTTCATAGTGTCCACGTTACAAAATGCAAAACGATTTAAACCAATACATTCTCGTATAGTACTCGTATACAGAAAATTCTAAGACTCTCAGTTTCCGTAATAGGCTAGGCAATGTTCGGATGGACCTAAAAAGGTGATTTGTGTCGCTAGATCTTCCTTCACAGGTTAGTGGACAGCCTATTATGAGTACAAGAAATTTTTTAATTTTTCAACCCCCAACCACCCCAATTTCACCCCCACCCAAACAACGCAGAAAATGATCAGGAACCTCTAAAACGCTTAAAAACGAAGTTTGAGCGATTTTTATATTTTTAGTTTTTTTATTATTTCTGCGCCGCCACTGGCACGATTTATCAAAACCATACGCGTTTTCCATCTTCGCCACGGTAGTAATACTGGTTCAAAATTTCATTAAAATCAATTCAACAGTTTCCTCGTTACAACGATCTAAAGCAATACTCTCGTATGTTTACGTCAGAAAAAATTCTAAGTCCTTTGCTTTCTGTAATAGGCCAGGCAATGTTCGAATGGGCCTAAAAAAGTTATTTATGTCGCCAGGTCTTCCTTCACAGGTCAGTGGACAGTCTATTATGAAATTTTCAATTTCACAACCTCCCACCCCCCAACCACTCCAATTTCACCCCCACCCAAAAAAAAGTAGAAAATGATCAGGGACCCCTAAAACGCCTAAAAACCAAGTTTCAGCAATATCTGATTTTTTTTTGTTTTTTGCTAATTACTCCGCCGCCTATGCACCGATTTTCAAAATTATACGAACATTACCTACTACGACCCCACAGCATACCGCTGCCCAAATTTCATCACAATCCATGTAGCGGTTACTGAGATTACGACGTTAGAAAGACGCCAACAGACAGACAGACAGACCGACAGACAGACAGACAGACCGACAGACAGACCGACGGAAATGAGTGACGTGGATTTTCGTTATGTAGACATCATAACATGCCCAAAAAGCGTATTATCTCGAAATCGAAAATTTTCGCGATCACAATACTCCCCTCACCTATCGGTGTGGGAAGTATAAACACCAAGCGAAACAGTGGATAATCAGGTATTTTAGGGAGATGAAATAAAAATCTATTGATGCATTAATCAATTTTAATTTTACGGAATACAATAATAACATGTAATACGTATATCATCCGTGAACATCATTCTTTTGGCACAACATACAAAATTAAACGATCATGAACACTCACCAGTCAGGTACCCTAATAGCTACAACACGTACTCTATTTTTTTAATTAGTGTTTTAACTTTTCTAGTCGGTGCAATTTTCAAAACAGGTAATTAATGAGTTAGGTAAATTTTTGTGACAAGCTACCACGTTGTATAGGACATTAGAGAGGTTTTGAGCCACTAAAAATTGGGACGACGCTATCCGTAAAACATTATTCTGAGCATGCGCAGTGTGTTTCGAACAACGACGTGTATCGTTGCGTTATTCGACAGTTGACATTAACAATTATTGGACCTATTTGATTCTAACTTAAACTTACATTATGATCGATTTGGTCGGAAATGTCCAAGAAATGTTACATGCAACAAGTAAACACCACAAGTAGAAAATAGATCACATCACAAGTAAAATAAAAAATAGGTTATGAAGGATCCCTGAAGCATGACAGTTCAAACTTCACTACTATGGTTCAGTCCCGTGATGATCACACTCTGTTGCCAGAGACACCTACCTTTGTAGCTTTTATTGGATAATACTGTCAAATAAAATTGGCGGAAGAAAAACTGATCCTTTTGTACAATAATAAACTACAAAATAAGTATTGTTGCTATCAAAATCATCACGGTTCTTTTCTCATTGCCGCATAGTGATTTACACCTGTCAATACCAATCATATCGTACCGTAAACTTCCGTAGCCATCGTACTACTTTGTCGGTTATCCGCCGATTCGGTTATTTCTAGAGAATTGCGGGTGCCACAAATAGCCGATAACGTGCAGTAACGTCACGAAACGGATGTCCAAAAACTCTCTATTCAACTGATTATGTAACAATGGAAATATATTAGATATGCATCACTGTAATAATGCAAAACAAACCCTTTTGTAATTTAGTTACTGCAAAAAAGAATTTTTTTTCAGTGCGACAATGGGCCTATACCGTGATCTCAAATTGATCAGTTTATTTACTGCGGTATTATTTTTGATGATACATAGGACCGTTTACTGTAAAAAGTCAGCAGAAAACTTGATCCAAATGAGAATAACACTAAAAAGAAAATTGTACTGAAATTTGAAATAGCTGATGATGACGTCACCTGTAGGGAACGAGAAGCGTCCTTTCTGTAGGGAACCAATGAGAAGCATCCTTTCGTGGTCCGATGACTACGAGCGGATGGTATTGTTTTGTACCAGTGAGCTCTTATTGGTTCCCTACAGGTGACGACACGACCTGGGCGGGAAGTGTATTGATTCAAAAAATTCAATATTTAGAGCATTAAACAAAACAAAAAATGTGGTATAGGCCGATTGCTTAAATAAATAAGTCAAAGTTGAATCGAGTTTTTTTATTCGAAAATCTTGGGGGGGTAATTACCCCTGTGTTTCAGAGATAAGGTAGTGGGTTATCTTACGTGCCCCACCCTGTACGTTAGACAAGTAATAAATCTGGGTACACCACTGTCTGATTGATTGTTTGCGGTCTCACAAGAATCTCCATCTATCCACAGTTGGCTATTGCCAGCCATATACCTGCAACCGGCAGCAGTAAGCAGTCTATTATCTGTGCTATTATGTGAAGATAGCTCTCTCGGCAAAGACTCTGAATGCGTTAAGAAAACAAACGAATCACGGCACTGTCCACTTGGGCACGTCCGAGAACAAAAGAAAAACACCGCGAACGATTCAACTGTCTACCACTGGCAAACAATCGACGTAATTGATTCAATTTTAAACGTATTTGACTAACGAAAAATTCGTCAGTATTGACATATAATTAAACGAGTAAATTTTGCTTTAACGACTCCACAAACAGTAAATCTTCCATTTTTCTGTACTTGTCGATGAATCTACGGCTGTTCCGTTGATTATATAGACTTTGCGGCAGCTAATTGCAGATAACGCTACTCATGAGTGTTGCAAAAGACGGACAATTATATACAGAGTGTTTTCTAATTAACTGGTTGAATTGTTTAATGAGGGTCTAAGCTATATGCGAAACCATCTTATTAAAATTCTGGGCGAAATCAGCAGACAATACCTTCTGACACTTTACGAAGCTTAAAAAAATAAGTTTGATTTGTTATGCATCTGCAAAAATTTGACAAAAAGTGACAAAATGAGATAGTCTTCAAAAATGCCATTAAGGCTAAGTGAAAAATAATAACTTCTTTAGTAGCATTAGTCTTGTCGGCAGCATCCCGATGCTATTTGATATAAATTGCTGCCTAATACTTGATAATGAGACAATTTTTTCATAATTGTTAGAGATATAATCAGTAAATATGAAAAACAAAGTCAGTTGTGACATCTTTGGTATAAGCGATAAACTAATTAACATTGTAAAAAATGTGGACGTTAAACGAGGTAGACCCCGTTCTAGGAACTTCCCCGACTCAAGTGGTTATTGTTCATCCCGTGTCCTGTTTTGCCATAACCTTGTAATAATAACCTTGTAATAATATTAACTAGTAGAGTCCAACACAATTTTTGAACCGTTACTATGGATGATAGACGACATTGTGTATATAATTTGGAACAATTTTCTTTCAAATTTATTGACTGCATCACAAGTCACCTTAGTACCTTTTTCGAGCAACCCCCACCCTCTGTAAGCCTCAAATTCGCCTGTTTTGCCATAACCTTGTAATAATAATAACCATAACCTTGTAATAATATTAACTAGTAGAGTCCAACACAATTTTTGAACCGTTACTATGGATGATAGACGACATTGTGTATATAATTTGGAACAATTTTCTTTCAAATTTATTGACTGCTTCACAAGTCACCTTAGTACCTTTTTCGAGCAACCCCCACCCTCTGTAAGCCTCAAATTCGCCTGTTTTGCCATAACCTTGTAATAATAATAACCATAACCTTGTAATAATATTAACTAGTAGAGTCCAACACAATTTTTGAACCGTTACTATGGATGATAGACGACATTGTGTATATAATTTGGAACAATTTTCTTTCAAATTTATTGACTGCTTCACAAGTCACCTTAGTACCTTTTTCGAGCAACCCCCACCCTCTGTAAGCCTCAAATTCCTGAAACGGTTGTCTGCATAGCTTGGAATAATTTAATGAGAATCTGCAGCAATCATTAATGTCTAAATACTCTGACTAATTTCTGTAGACTTCATTCGGAGAGATAGTCAGTAACGTGCTTGACACAGAAAAAACACTTTTTCTTCCAACTGGTTAATCTCTATTTATCACCTGGAAGTCCAATCGAATAGCAATATTATTTTGAGGTAGACATCTTTAAGTTATTTATGACTGCCTAATATCAAACAATTCAGTTGACAAATACAGCAGTCAATGGCATTTGAGTATTTCAATTTATTTAATTTTTGTAGCGTCCATTTCAGAAAAAATTAACATGTAGTATATCGTTTTAGACATAAGGAGAAATTCTCTTTCAACTGGTGTTATTAAATGTATATGTTGTATTACACTTTTTGTGCGCCCCCACCCTACTTTTCTACCCCCCATTGTCCGATCGGCACCAAAACATTTTCAACTCAGACCTTTATTAATTCAAGCTGGCCAACTTTGGGAGCAATCGCTTGAGGCGTTTTTGAGTAATCGTTGGATAACGAAATCGCGGACGTACAGACAAGCACACAGAGATGGACAACAAAAAACCAAAGTTTTCAGATGTTCTTCAAACTTGGACTCTATAAAAAGGTTATTACTAGAAACAAAAATCTATTTTTTGGTCTCGATGCGATGATAAAAATTTGTTAGGGGTGGGGGTAACTCAAAAAATAATTTTATTACGTGAAAATGCTACCACAAGAAAGAACATGTTTTGTTATGTCGAAAATGCTACTACGCAAGCCGCAAAATTTTCAAAATGGCAGAATAAAAATTCAAAAGAACAGCAAACTATAAAATGGCAGTAACTGTCTCAGCAATGATACAAATAATTTCAAAGTTTACTGTCATAAGAGGTTTTGTTCTCTTTCTTTTGGACTACCTTTGATGCAGATCTATGATTTAGTGATCGGGAGGGGGTGATGGGGCTTACCCGGAACAATAATAACATAACGTAGCATTTTATTTCCAGAGAATGAGTCAGGAGATGATTTCATCTTGGAAATGGCACCTCGCACGTTGATTTCGGTAAAATTTGTGAAAACAGACAGTTTCTAATAACATACCCCTCTTTTGTCGGGGAAGTTAAAAATAATAACCATGCATTACTGGTAGTCAAGTTGGCTTTCGAGCTGGAAAGACGCTACTTTAGGCATTTAAATCTATTATTGATATTCTTAATACCGTAAACAGCATTCAATATAGTACAGTGCCTTTTTGCGGCTTCAGTAAAGTATTTGATTTTTATATAATTTTTATATAATGGTATAGCGCTTCTCTTTTATTGATATTTGATTGATTTTATTGATGTGACCTTATCATCAGAATTGCAGTTGCTTATATGACTTCTGAGATAAACGTTTGATTTTATAGTTTCATGTTTTCTCAGACCGTTTGATCTATGGACTTTGATTTATGGACTACGGACTGTCGTTTTGAGCCGAAAAACTTACTTTAAACAATGTAAAATGCTAAGGGTTCTTTGAGGTTATCCAAGAATTACTGGATATTGATTATTTTAGATATTCATGTACACTAAGGGCCGGTTGTACAATACAAGCTTAAGCTGCGGTTTAAGGTAAGCCGACGTTAAACCACATCAGTTGCAAAACATCCGTTGAATAATGCTGACTTAGCCCCCCACTCCAAGCTTAACAGCTTACGTAAGCCGAAGCCTAACGCGAGCTTAGCTGAGGTTTAAACCTAACTTGATACAAGGAGGAACCTTCAAATTGCTTGTCACTTTATTAGGTTATATTTTTGGAAACACTTGTGTCTAATTTAACAAAGGGAGCAAATAAAAAAACAGAGACAGAAACGGCCGTTGCCCGAATTTGACACATTGTCAGAAGTGTCTTACCAAAAAGGGTAATTTTTCAGATGATTACGACAGTACGTATTTCTTCATTGGTGGCAAGCGTAGTAAATTTCATTATCAACCAGGTTTAACTAGGCCGGCGATTGTACAACGGATGTCGACTTTAAGCCTGAGCTTAGCTATGCTTAGGTTTAACAAGGCTTGTGTTACACCCGCATTTGTACAACGGGCCCTATTAAATGACTGTGCGGTTTTAGGTATTCGATAATATACTAGTTACAGAACATTTAAGTGAAAAAGCGTTTTGTTAAGTAAACTGAAACAGAAGCTGAGCTCCGGTAGTAGTGTACTTATACTCGTATCTGGGTAACAGGTCTCAGAGTTCTTAGAGTGTCTTCAGAGAAAAAGTCACTGAATACAAGGCACCTCAGGGATCTATCCTGGGATCAATTCTTTTTTCAATGGATATGAATGACGTTCAGTACTAGAAAAGGAAATCATACCTTTTTAGCAGATGACACCACATTCTCAGTAATATCTGGATCATTTGATCAGCCTATTCAGCTAGGCTCCTTGTACCAAAAAAAGTTTGCTTTGAAGCATTCATTGTAAGATATTAAACATCATAAAATAGAAGTTTTTAATTTCTTTAAGTTGCTTATAAGACTTATTCCAAATATAATTTCGAATAAGTGAAAACGATGCGAAGGCAACCTGTGACGTCACTGGTATACACTATGAGGTCTCGTAATCACTTTTTAGTCAATAATTTGTGTCTCAAGGATCCCTTATCTTGACGTTTGGAAACTACGAGTATCTAGGATCAGTTCACTCTAGTACGGAAATTAGATATTTAGTTTAGCAGTTTTTTTTGTTAACCTTCTGTTTTGTATCCTCAACTCAACTTTTTAGTTGTTCGCTGTTCGTTTAGTTCACTTAATCGTAATGCCCACTATTTGAAACTGATTTTCCGTTAGTGTTAAATACTTGTATACTAAAAAAAGGGTTTTATGGGTTGTATAAATGTTGGGTGTGCTTTCATTATTTGATCAGCTGATCCATCCGTTCTGAAACGAAACAAGAACCAACTAGATAGTTTACTACACCTGAAACAACTGATATCGATCGAACTGGATTGATATCACTGTTTCCGTAAAGGCTTTGTGCCACAGAAGTCACACAATAACTTGTTGTTTTGTGCTTTTACTTCCCACACCGATAGGCGAGGGGAGTATTGTGATCGCGAAAATTTTCGATTTTGAGATAATACACTTTTTGGACGTTTCATGATGTCTACATAACGAAAATCCACGTCACTCATTTCCGTCGGTCTGTCGGTCGGTCTGTCTGTCGGTCTGTCTGTCGGTCTGTCTGTCGGTCTGTCTGTCGGTCTGTCTGTCGGTCTGTCTGTCGGTCTGTCTGTCGGTCTGTCTGTCGGTCTGTCTGTCGGTCTGTCTGTCGGTCTGTCTGTCGGTCTGTCTGTCGGTCTGTCTGTCGGTCTGTCTGTCGGTCTGTCTGTCGGTCTGTCTGTCGGTCTGTCTGTCGGTCTGTCTGTCGGTCTGTCTGTCGGTCTGTCTGTCGGTCTGTCTGTCGGTCTGTCTGTCGGTCTGTCTGTCGGTCTGTCTGTCGGTCTGTCTGTCGGTCTGTCTGTCGGTCTGTCTGTCGGTCTGTCTGTCGGTCTGTCTGTCGGTCTGTCTGTCGGTCTGTCTGTCGGTCTGTCTGTCGGTCTGTCTGTCGGTCTGTCTGTCGGTCTGTCTGTCGGTCTGTCTGTCGGTCTGTCTGTCGGTCTGTCTGTCGGTCTGTCTGTCGGTCTGTCTGTCGGTCTGTCTGTCGGTCTGTCGGTCTGTCTGTCGGTCTGTCTGTCGGTCTGTCTGTCGGTCTGTCTGTCGGTCTGTCTGTCGGTCTGTCTGTCGGTCTGCCTGTCGGTCTGCCTGTCGGTCTGTCTGTCGGTCTGTCTGTCGGTCTGTCTGTCGGTCTGTCTGTCGGTCTGTCTGTCGGTCTGTCTGTCGGTCTGTCTGTCGGTCTGTCTGTCGGTCTGTCTGTCGGTCTGTCTGTCGGTCTGTCTGTCGGTCTGTCTGTCGGTCTGTCTGTCGGTCTGTCTGTCGGTCTGTCTGTCGGTCTGTCTGTCGGTCTGTCTGTCGGTCTGTCTGTCGGTCTGTCTGTCGGTCTGTCTGTCGGTCTGTCTGTCGGTCTGTCTGTCGGTCTGTCTGTCGGTCTGTCTGTCGGTCTGTCTGTCGGTCTGTCGGTCTGTCTGTCGGTCTGTCTGTCGGTCTGTCTGTCGGTCTGTCTGTCGGTCTGTCTGTCGGTCTGTCTGTCGGTCTGTCTGTCGGTCTGTCTGTCGGTCTGTCTGTCGGTCTGTCTGTCGGTCTGTCTGTCGGTCTGTCTGTCGGTCTGTCTGTCGGTCTGTCTGTCGGTCTGTCTGTCGGTCTGTCTGTCGGTCTGTCTGTCGGTCTGTCTGTCGGTCTGTCTGTCGGTCTGTCTGTCGGTCTGTCTGTCGGTCTGTCTGTCGGTCTGTCTGTCGGTCTGTCTGTCGGTCTGTCTGTCGGTCTGTCTGTCGGTCTGTCTGTCGGTCTGTCTGTCGGTCTGTCTGTCGGTCTGTCTGTCGGTCTGTCTGTCGGTCTGTCTGTCGGTCTGTCTGTCGGTCTGTCTGTCGGCCTGTCTGTCGGTCTGTCTGTCGGTCTGTCTGTCGGTCTGTCTGTCGGTCTGTCTGTCGGTCTGTCTGTCGGTCTGTCTGTCGGTCTGTCTGTCGGTCTGTCTGTCGGTCTGTCTGTCGGTCTGTCTGTCAGTCTGTCTGTCGGTCTGTCTGTCGGTCTGTCTGTCGGTCTGTCTGTCGGTCTGTCTGTCGGTCCGTCTGTACGCGTTTTTCTGTCCTCGTAACCTCAGTAACCGCTGCATGGATTGTGATGAAATTTGGGCAGCGATATGCTGGGGGGTCGTAGTAGGTAATGTACTTATCATTTTGAAAATCGGTGCAGGGGCGGCGGAATAATTAGCAAAAAACAAAAAAAATTAAATATTCCTCAAACTTCGTTTTTAGGCGTTCTAGGGGTTCCTGATCATTTTTTACTTTTTTTTTGGGTGGGGGTGAAATTGGGGTGGTTGGGGGGGTGGGGGGTTGTAAAATTGAAAAATTTGTTGCTTTCATAATAGACTGTCCACTGACCCATGAAGGAAGAGCTAGCAACATAAATAACTTTTTTAGGTCCATCCGAACATTGCCTTGCCCATTACAGAAACCAAAGGACTTATACGAGAGTATTGCTTTAGATCCTTCTATATTGTGTTACAAGGAAACTGTTGAATTGATGTTAATGAAATTTTGACACAGTATTACTACCGTGGCGAGGATGGAAAACGCGTATGGTTTTTATAAATCGTGCCAGTGGCGGCGCAGAAATAATGAAAAAAAGTAAAAATATAAAAATAGCTCAAACTTCGTTTTTAAGCGTTTTAAAGGTTCCTGATCATTTTCTGCGTTTTTTTGGGTGGGGTGAAATTGGGGTGGTTAGGGGGTGGGGGGTTGAAAAACTGAGAAATTTCTTGTATTCATAATAGGCTATCCACTAACCTGTGAAGGAAGACCTAGCGACATAAATCAACTTTTTAGGTCCATCCGAACATTGCCTAGCATATTACGGAAACTAAGGGACTTAGGATTTTCTGTATACATACATACGAGTATTTATTGCTTTAGATCTTTTTGTATTTTGTAACGTGGACACTATTAAATTGATTCTAATTAAATTTTGACATAGTATTATTACCGTGGTGAGGATGGAAAACGCGTATGTTTGTTAAATATCGTTTCAGTGGCAGCGTATATAGCAATAATCAAAAAACTCCCTGAGCGTTCCCTCATTTGTTTCTACTCCCTCGTTTCAAAACGAGACGTTGGTATTCTTGAGCAGAAAGGAGGGAGCAAAATGATATCTCCTCGTTATGCGGGGTTGCCAAATGTAACAGCCAATTAGAAACGATTATTATTTGACACTTGAAACACGGAATATACCCTAGCTTGAAATAACGTGTGTTTTGTGTATGCGAGCTTCTTCTTTCGTTATGGTTGAAGTGTTATGTTTGTGTTAATAGTATTTGCTTGTCTTCTTGGCAAAAAAATTCTAATGAATTTTTTATCAGACAATTCATATGGGTCCTCTTTATGTAGTACATCCACACCAACATTCAGTCGTTCTTCAGCATCGACAATGTCTTCATTTATTTGGTCCCCAATTTTTGCATTTGTCATGTCCAGGTTTAAAAATGAGAAAATACAAATACCTTCAACGTTCAACTATTTGCGACTTTGCGAGGCTAATCCATTACAAAACATCACTTGGAATTGGAAATAACAGACCAACAGATCATGTCATTTTACTAAAAACAAGTGGAAGGGAGCCAATCATATGCCTTCCCCATTTCGTTCTATTGCAAATTGTGAGAGATGTATTACTGACTCCCTGGGGACCACTGTTCACCTGTCATTCATTTCAAGAATACAGTTTTACTTAACACCCCAGCGGACACGCCCACTTTCTCTTAGTTGTTCTACTCCACGCATTTCAAGAATAAGGGTCCGGAAGGAAAGACTTAGCGGCATAAGACAATTTTAGAGGAAGGAAGGCTGCCGATGATGCTATGGGAAAATAATAAACTGGTATCACTGTAATGTGTGGGAAGTACTGAGTCAATCAACTTGACTCCATTTTTTGAGATTGACATAAGCCCGCTATGTACGAAAATACACCTTGTGTCTATTTTGTGATTTTTTTTAAATGTACGGATAAGACGACCACTAACTACCTAACAAGTAAGTCAACCTTCTTGACATCATGTTTAATCAACTAATGCAAGCAAAATAGCTGAGTATCTAGATGGAGAAAACGTTCGATACCAAATATTGACATAATACACATTTATTGATTGTAAATCCTCTTTAAACTTCAAAATTGATGATGTTGAAGTATTTATACGGTAATTAAGTATAATTACAAGATTTTTTTGTGTGTATGTGATAAGTAATATTTATAGACCGTTATCAGAATACACGTTATTATAAATGACAGGTAATTGAAAACGTCTGATGGATAGCTTTCTTAATCTATCAATGTGAGTAATGCTTATAAATAATCTGTGTAAATTATTTAGGCTCTGTATTAAAGTATTTATCAAGCAATTCTTGTTATGTAATTTTTTTATTCCTAAACAGACACAAAGAGAAGCCTGAATACGAATGGACCACGACTGCTACAAAAAGGTTTGGAACAGCTTGAGGACAGTTTTTAGTAGCTTGGCATTCACAGATTCACACATATTCTTGGTCGAATTTTACTTCCCACACCAATAGGTGACGGGAGTATTGTGATCGCGAAAATTTTCGATTTTGAGATAATACGCTTTTTGGGTGTTTTATGATGTCTACATAACGAAAATCCACGTCACTCATTTCCGTCGGTCTGTCTGTCTGTCTGTTGGCGTTTTTCTAGCCTCGTAATCTCAGTAACCGCTGCATGGATTGTGATGAAATTTGGGCAGCGATATACTGTGGTGTCGTAGTAGGTAATGTTCCTATAATTTTGGAAATGGTTGTACGGAGGCTGAGTGATTATAATAAATCAAAAAGACAAAAATTTCCAAATATGCCTCAAACTTCGTTTTTAGGCGTTTCAGGGGTTTCTGATTTTCTATTTTTTTTTTTGGGTGGGGATGAATTTGGGGTGGTTGGGAGGTGGGGGGTTGTAAAACTGAAAAATTTGCTGTATTCATAATAGGCTGTCCATTGACCTATGTGGAAGAAATACCTAGCGACATATTACACTTTTTTGCATACGAGTTTTGCTTTGTTTCAGTTCTATGTAGGTATATTATGTAAAGCGAAAATTATGGAATTGATTATCATTGATCATTATGTGTGGGAAGTACTGAGTCAATCAACTTGATTCCATTTTTCAATCTTCCACTACCTGCTATGGCTCCCGCACCTGAAACTTATTCAAAATCGGTTACTGTTACTTAGACATGTGGCAACAGACATAATTATTGTGGTCAGATCGAGAGAAAGACATACCGACTGACGGAAATTACTATATATGATTTTTATTTTTCATTTGACAATGTCAATTGATACAAAAACGGAGAGCATCATACATGAGAAAATTCCAAGGGAGAGTTCACATAAAGTGTTCTTCCACTTAACACTTGTTATTTTAAATTCAGTAAATTAGATTAGATTGCGCCACAAAAAACCTTAGATTTATTTACGCTAATACAATTTTTGTTCCTGATATTAATATCATTATGGATATCTCTGCGGAAGGATATTTTGTTGTAGAGATACGGCTTGAAACATTACTATGATTTAATGGAATTGACAAAGTGCATACCTACACCTTAAATATTTTTCCCATATTATTCCACTTGTTTATGAGACACATGACCATAGTTTTTAATATCGTGAATGAATCTAATCTGTTTTGTGCTCTCCTTATTCTATTGTCTCTATCTAGACATGGTGCATAAACTAGTGAACGATAAACTAACTGAGATAATTGTAAAGCGTCACATAACATTATTATAGTGTCAGTGGAGAGATATGCCCTATGAGGATATAAAAGCCTGAGAGAAGCGTATGCTCTATGTATAGGTACAGCCTGACAAGTGTAACAAGAGCCGTGAGAAATATGAAATAGGCAACGACAGCAAGAGACGAGAGGATATGAGATAACGTGTGCGTGTGAGACAGCGGCGACATTCCCAAGTCTCTTGCTACACTTGTCAGGCTGTACGTTGCGGTGCGTGTAACCGATACGTTAAATTATTATCGATAACAAGCCCGAATTTCTTACTGCATCAATGATGTATACTTTCACCATTAATTAATATTCTGTAGTATCCGACTGAAGAGATATTCTGTCTGATTTCTTGGCAAATAGCTAGTCTATTCAGGCCATTATTAATTTCACTAGTTACAGTCTAAATTGTTTATTAAAAAATATTTATAAATTTGACTGTATATGGACAGAACAGCTTTCCACGAACTTGTTGAACTGAGTAGGGCACAACGTGAACAACAATGGCCCAAGCACAGAGCCTTGCGGAACTCCTTATTTTACTGCTCTTGCAAGTGACGTTTTAAAACCTAACCAGACTGCCTGGGATTAGACTTTAGCTCTACTAAAGTCTCGCTGAACAGATACACTACAGTTAATATGATCTAACGCTTGTTCGATGGTAACTGTAATGTATCAATAATTAAATGAATTTATTCAATGAAGAAGAAAAGTTAGGGAAACACGAAAGTCTAACAAAGAAGATGGCAAATACCCCCAGTGCACGTATTAAGACCCGCCTAAGGGTTGAAGAATGACAACGTTTGGATGTCTCGAACACTTTGCACAGTTCCTTATTTTGATACTTGTAAAAAAATGACAAAAAACATATTTTTTTGTTTTTTAACTTTTAGATATATAAGGGATACATAGTTTTGGTAGAAAAATATGGATATCGGATGTATCAAGTCTATGTAAGGAAGGGGCATGACGGGGTTCCGTGTGGCATATGTGGACCCGAACGCCTCGCATTTATCAAGCGCTCATAATTGCAAGCTCCTTGCCATTGTGCACGTTCGTTAGAACGGTACCTTACGCATTAGACAAGTTTAGTTTTTATACACCCTACGCAATTATACAGTTATACTGACAAACATAACCGTACAATATAACCCGTGTGCATGGGGGCGGGTTAGAATATCTCCCATCGTATATCCTGCGTGTCGTAAAAGGCGACTAAAAGGAACCGCGCTACTGTCGGTATAAGCAGTAACCTCTTCTCAACAAACAGCTTTGGGTGGACGAGTTGACAATATTCAGGACACCTTCTTATCCTTGAGGTGAGAAATTGTTCCTAAAGGCGAATGAACCAGTAGATACATCTGGTCTGCAGAAAGCAAATGGGAAACTACTGCATTAAAGGTCTTTAAGATATCCTAAGAGAAACTCGTAAAATGGGTAGGTAACGTGAGAATCAGCGAGGCCTCGAATATGATGTCTCGCGGTCCGACTGGCAATCGGCGCTGTTCCTCGTCCAAGGAGGTCAGTGTGAAGTTGGTGATCGGGCACAAGAAGTGGGGCCATCAGGCTTCTTGTGCGAAATTGACTACTGATGATATTTTAAAACGCGCCAAAAACATCGCCTGGCAACTTGGAACGTTAGAGTTCTTCAAGCTATAGGAAAGCTCAGTATCGTTGAACAAGAGCTTACAGCAAATAAAATAGCCACTGGTGGATCATCTGAGACTCATTATAGAGATACAGGCCATTTTACTTCTAGCAAGGGCTACTCGGGTAAATCAGATGAAAATGTTAACCGTAAATCATAATAATACATTGTGCAAATCTGCCGAACCTTTTTATACCGACTTTGAGTCTGTACTTGAATCTTTTTCGAATCGGGAAATGGTCCTCATTTTGGGCGATTTTAGCTCAAATGTTTGTCAAACCATAAATGATAAACATCTTGAATTCGGTCTTGGTGTCAGAAACGAAAGGGGTCAATGTCTGCTTCAATTCTGTATTGACCATAATCTCTCAATTGCCAACACTATGTTTTCACAACATCCACGGCGTTTATATGCTTGGACCTCTCCCGACGGACGATTCCGTAGTCGAATTGATTACATCTTAGTTCGTACACGGTGGAAGTAATCTATTAGCTTTTGTAAGACTCTACCAGGTTCTGACTGCAGCTCAGACCATCGATAACTTCTGTGCGAACTTCAGTTAAAACTGAAGGTATGTCCACGTTCTAAGCGGATAGTACGGATGAATATCACTAACCCTGCTTCTTTTCGGTCAAAATGTTCAGAGTTTTTTCGGGATGCCTCCATAACATATATGTCAAATTCAAACGATATGTGGCTATCATCCAAAAATGTGCTTTTACATGCTGCCCAGATAAGTCAACCAAAGAGTAGCACTCAACCAAAACAACAATGGATTAATAGCCACACATTGTCCGTAATTGAAGCACGTAGAAGTCTTATGATCTCAGGTCTGGATTCATATACAAAGCAAAACGCATATAGACAGCACGCGAGATTCAAAGACTATGCCGAAAAGATAAGAACTCTTATCTACAGCAATTGTGCAGATAAATAGAGATGCATGCCAATACTAACCGGTCCGAAAGAGATGTTTTTAAGTTCAAATGCCTCGGGATTTTAAACCCAAATCTTGGGCTGTTAAAAATCCCGAGGGACGGCTAATTACCAACTTGAGGTTATAGAGGTATGGTGAAATTATTGCGAAAATCTGTACCATGAGGATGACCTTCAGGCCCTCTCACTGGATTTTGAACATGAACAGATCTTAAACATGATACAAACAGTTGTTGAAAAAGCCAGAGCATTATTTTTCAGGTTTTATCTGCTTTATGGACTATTCTAAGGCGTTTGATAACGTAAAGTGGCCTAAATTGTGGGAAATACTTATCTCTATGGGAGTTCCTTACCACTTAGTATTTCTCATACAGCAGCTCTATATGTCTATCTCGGCTCGTGTAAGAATTGATGGAAACCTATCTGGTCAAACAGCAACCAGAAAAGGAATTCGTCAGGGATGTATATTATCTCCGATGTTATTTAACATTTACTCTGAATTTTTGATGAGACAGGTATTGGACACTTGTCTTCCACTTGGAATGGCGGTATAGCTATTGGCGGAAGCACAATATCCAACTTCAGATTTGCTGACGATACAACCCTTATTGCTGCTTCTCAGGAGAAACTAGTAGCTCTATTAAACATCTTAGAACAACACAGTGCAGGATATGATCTTGATATTAACTATAACAAGGCCAAGCGTATGATCGTAGATTGAGAGCACGATAATCCTCAAGAAAGAAAGTCAGTGGGCCGTTGTGAAGTAGTTCAAAGCTTTGTATACCTCGGTTCTTTGATCGACAATTCGGGTAGCTGTGAAAATTAGATTAGACGGCGCATTCAACAGGCAAGTGTGGCCATGACAAAGCTTACTGAAGTATGGCGTGGCCATAACATTACTAAAGCAACCAAAATGTCGCTGCTTCAGTCTCTTGTGTTCTTCATATTTTTGTACCTATTCCTCGGAAACTTGGACTGTTAAAAAGGCAGCTCGAGCTCGCATAGACGATTTTGAAATGTGGACGTGGACGAGAATGCTGTGAGTCCCTTATACCGCACATCAAGCTAACGTTTCGATACTGGATGAGCTCGGTAATACAAAGAGACTATCCTCCATTGTTTCGACGAGAATGCCTACATACAACTTGTAGTTCAGGGTCATGCCCCGAGTGGGCGGCGCCGTAGCCGTTCCCCTACACGCTGGATGTATACTATGAAACAGTTGCTGGATATGAGTATCGAGAGCGCCACTGAACTGACAGTGAATCGTGAGCGATGGCGAGCTACAATTCTCAAAACTATTGATAATAATATTCGTGTCGGCAATACTCTAGCTCCGACTTAATGCATTTTATGAGTTCACAACATGTCTGTTAAGACATTGTGACTATGATGATTACTCATAAATAACAATTTTGTCGCGTTGCAAAAAGGATGGTCTTATATAAAACTGTACAAATCAATCCTATAAAAAAAATAAGAAAAATGACGACCGCTCCGTGCCTCACAATTTGAATGATAAACGATGCGATAGGTTTGGACTGCTCTAGAACTGTCCTTTTCTTCAATTTCGATTAGCTTTAACTGTTCTTCCTGCTTGAATATTTCTTTTTCCTTTAATTTCAACTTTTCTTCTTGAAACAGAAGTTGGCTGTATTGGTATTTTAGTTCCATTTCTGATTATTTGTTGAACTTTTTATGAAGGTGTCCAATAATTTCGCAAAGAAGTTAACAGGCCAGTCATAAGTCTTGAAGTATGTTTAACCTTTGACCGTACCTTCAACGAGCGTCTAGGGATGCAGATTCTATGCAATAAAGAGCGCTCGATACAGATTATACAGATTACTCGGAAGCTTTCGGGACATTTTGTCACTGCAATACCCTATGCTCGATATGAGTATGCTTTCGGGTGTCATTTACCGCACGACTGACATATCTATACCACTCTGGCTCGTAATGATGCGACACTATTTTGTCCATCAGTTTGCCTTGTCACCAGTTCTGGAAACCACGCGTTTTTAGCCTATTCCCAAAATCTCAATTTTTTTTCAGGTTCGTTACGATTTTCTTGTTGTACATCGCATCTGCTTTGTACCTACCTCAACATTAGTTTTATAGAATTGATTCAAAGCTATTCATGCTTATCAATGATTACTCCAGCAGATAAGAACATATTTGTGTCTATACTTTGACTACTTTTTAAGGCATATTATTTTAATCAGATCTGCATGGGAGGCCCCTCAAGAAAAATTTAAATAATTTTTTGATTCTATAACTTAATCGAGCCTAATCAATAGGAAATAGGTACAAAAGTAGATCAAAGGGCAACTAGTCCTCCATCACCACCAGTATTTTCTTTTGACGATCCTTAAAAACTTAAAAAGTGAAGTCTTATCCTGTAACTCGCAAAATGACACTTGTAACAAGATTGATCAGAAAATTGTGTAAAAATAAACCTTTTAATTAGTAATTGTTTGCGATATTATAATACAAAGCAACAGACTTTCATCCGTGAAAGTCATCACGCTGTACACGGCTATCAACCAAGTGGCACAAACGATGAATTCAGTTCAAAGAAGCAATGAACAAAAAGAAACTGGCAAAAGATAACAAAATAAGAAAAAGAGAGGAAACAGCACAATAAAATAATAAGAAAACCGATTTCGCAGAGAGAAATAATAAGAAGATAAGAAGAAAATCAACATTAATCTAAATTCACGACGAGGTAACAACGATGAAAGTAATATCCCCTGATGTTACTGCTATGGAAAATACCTAGATTCTGATGATAAGGATGAGGACCCCACAGGCTAGCCCTTCTTACCCCACTGGAAGAGGGGGGGGGTAGAGACAAACTAGGACTTTTAACATAGCTGTCAAAATTAAATTATACCTTTTACTTCCCACGCCGATAGGCGTTTTAGGGCTTCCCGTTAATTTTCTACTTTTTCTTAGGTGGGGTGAAATTGGGGTGGTTGGGGGGTGGGGGATTGTAAAGCTGAAACATTTTTTGTAATCATAATAGGCTGTCCATTGACCTGAGAGAGAAAGACCTACCAGTATAATACACTTTTTTAGGTCCAGCCTTGTCTATTACAGGAACCAAGGGAATTTTTCGATGTATACATACAAGTACTAATGTGGAAACTACTGAATTGATGTTCATGAAATTTCAGAACAGTATTACACTACTTTGGCGAGGATGGAAAATGCGTCTGATTTTTAGAAATCGTCCCAGTGGCGGCGCAGAAATATAAAAAAAAACCAAAAATATGAAAACAGCTCAAACTTCGTTTTTAGACGTTTTAGGGGTTCCTGATCATTTTCTACTTTTGTTTGAGTGTGGGTGAAGTTGGAGTGGTTCGGGGGTGGGGGGGGGGGGTTCTAAATCTCAAAAATTTGTTGTATCCATGATACATTGTCCATTGACCTGTGAAAGAAGTACCTAGTAGAATAAAACACTTATTTGCGGTCGGGCGAGCGATGATTTGCTTGCAAGGGCATCTAGACTATAGCTTCATGCTATGGGAAAATAATAAAACTGGTATCACCGGAATGTGTGGGACGTACTGAGTCAATCAACTTGACTACTTTTTTCAATGAGTCTAAAGTTTCTCTATTACTAGAGACTATTTATTTAAGAAAAATTTAATGTCCGTTTTATTACTCTCGAAACGTCTTGCCCTACCTTCCCCAATAGGCTTTTTCTTTGTCAATCTGATACCCACCTAGCTAGCAGCATTCCCAGAGCTTTCATGTCAGGGGTGAACGGTGAACTCTTTTGTACCCTGTCCTTATCCATTAATCCCTATTACAGTCGCATGAATGTAACATATTGTGTATACAAATCAAATTTGTCCACTTTGTATTCGTACACTCGCGTCATCCGATCCATCCAATTAACGAAAATATTTGACAAGCTGTAATCAGTATATTAAAATATAAGTATTATTTAACTGCACTTTATCAATTATCGATACAAATACAGCCGACCAGGCCAAATTCATGCCAACCTGTCCCCGTGTTCAAGCTGAATAATCTGTGCGTTCGAATTTGTGTGTACAGTAGCATATGATGTATTGTTGACACTTCTCCGGATCCATCTGTCACATTAAAATTATTTAATTGACTAATTTGGGAGTACTCGAAAAACAGATTTCCGATGTGCCGCAAAAGTCGCTTTTGTTTATTACCGTTAACACGTTCGGTGCTGCTTTTATTTATTAGGCCAGTCAGTAAAGACAAAATAATATATAGTACCTATAGATTTGACATTATTTGTAGACATGGTAGATGTTTCAAAAGATCTACAGGGTGTCCATTTATTGTGTAATTCTTCGATATCACTCAAAGTATATCTGATAGAAGAAAATGTCACAAATAAAAAAGTCATTTGCCTAAAAATATTTTTAAATATACAGGGTGTTGCGGAAAATCAGGAGAGTGATTAAATTGATTTTTTTATATGGAACCATAACCTATTTTTTACATCGTTAAGTTTTCATCATTGACCTCTATTTCAACCTAAGATAATTATATCCAGGATAGGTTGCGACATTGCCAAGTTATAATTTATTTTAAAATAATTCCTGGATTTGCAGAGTCGCAAGTGATATGTCCAAGTTAATATATTCCTTTAACTTTTCTCAACAAATTATACAGGTAGTTACTTGAATGCTAATTGAATATTATTTTGGATGTTACTAGCTATGTGCGTCTACAGGGTGTTTTCAGGATAATTTTGAGCTATGGTAGTTTGAAAGTCATTTTATTTTGTTTTCTAAACCTAGGTTACCTATAGGTTTCATTTTAAAATCGAATTATCTACTAATACCCTATCTCGCCTTGTAATACCTCTTTTCGAGTTTGCGGCGTTGCCAAGTTGTAGATTATTTTTCCAAAATATGAAACAAACATCTCCGATGCTTATTTAACACGAAAGTGCTCCCTAGCAATAGTTTACGGCGTGAACAAGTTTTAACTGGTGTTCGTAAAATAATAAAACTATTTTCCGAGCTCATAATCCTATCTATTTGCTATATCGGGTTAGTAAAAAGTACCAGGACGCTTAAATATCTCCAAAACGGCCGCAGCTGGAATGATAAGATTCAAGGCCTAGCAGTTTGGCAGTTTTTTAATATGTAATATTCAAAAATGAATATGTAATATTCAAAAATGCTAGTAGCAATGTTGCCAGATTTACCACTTTTACGTTAGACGTCATAATTTTGTTAGTTTAAATGGAATACCCTATTTATTTTTGTTGCAGAGAATCGGGCATATCGAATTTAGTAAGGTATCATAATTTAAATTTATTTTTTATTAATTACGGAGATACGGCAACATCACTTTTCCAGTAAACAGTAGCGGAATGCTTGAATATCTGTAAAACTGCCACAGCTGGGGCGATAGAATTCAATACTTGGGGGTTGGTTGGTCGGTCTGCATGCCTTATTGGTGACGTCTAACGTAAAAGCGGTAAATCTTAAAATACTGATATTAGCAGTTTTCTTTCCGGCTGTGACAGTTTTGAAGATATTTAAGCGTTCCAGTACCGTTTACTGAAAAAGCGGTGTTACCATATCTCAGTAATTAACAGAAACAAAATTTTGAAATTATGAGACCTCAATAAATTCTACATGTGCAATTAGTTGCAACAAAAGTCGAGCTTTCCATTCAAAATAACAAAATTATGGCATGTAAGGTAAAAGTGGTAAATCTGGCAACAATGCTGTTAGAATTTTTAAATTCTGCATGTTGAAAAACATCTAGGGATATAATTTTTCGTTCCAGCTATGCTAGTTTTGGAGATATTTAACCGTAATGTACTTTTTACTAACCCGGTATTCTAAATAAATAGTATATGAGCATGAAAAACGGTTTTATTATTTTTGGGACACCAGTTAAAACTTGCTCACGCCGGCGCCGTAAATGATTACTGGATACTGGGTAGTACCTTCATGTTAAAATAAAGTATTCATAAAAATCGGGATAATGCTTGATTGATATTTTGGAAAAATAATATATAGCTTGGCCACCCTGCAAACCCGAAAAACAATATTAGAAGGCGAGATAGGGTATTAGTAAGTACTTTGATTTTAAATAAAACATACATGGTATTATATTTAAAAAAAAGCAAAGTAAAATAACTTCCAAATCACCATAACTTGAAATTGTCCCGAAAACACACGCACATAGCTAGTAACATCCAAAATAATATTCACAACATTCGAGTAATCAATTTGGACGTATTACTTGCGCTGCAAATCCAGAAATAAATTGAAAATAAATTATAACTTCAACGTCGCAACCTATCAAAGAAATATCTTGGGGTTAAATAGAGATCAATGGTAGAAACTAAACTAGGTAAAAAAAAGGTTATAGTTCTATATGAAAAAATAAAGTCGATCCCTACCCTGCTTTTTTTGCAAGGCCCTGTATATTTCATAATATTTTTATGATGTGCGTCTTAAGCAACTTTTGTATTTGACATTTTCTTCTACAAGATGCACCTTGCGAGATATTGAAGAATTACACACTAAATGGACAACCTGTATTTCTGAGTGTCATAGTTCAGGCAAGAATTGGCGAACATGTTCCTTTCATTGCCATTTATTCTCGTCTTGTCGTTCTTTGTGGCTTCTGTTTACTGGTGGTTCTGGTGGTCCAGATCCGATACGCTGGTTTCTGCTGACGTGGCCGTTCGATGCTTAATACTTGCAGCATTTGTGATTAAGTTCGGCGTGTTATTTTTTTATGAGGGTATACTCGGTGGGGTATACCATATAGGTTTGGTTTCCACCCTAGGGTTGCTGTTTTATTGCTAGCGATATACCCTGCATCTTTAAACTTTTGGCGATACCAGTGAGACTGTTTGTCAGTGACCTTAGTGTTGAATCGATGTTCTTTGATTTTTGCTCCTAGAGGTATTTTCGATTCTCCGGCAAATATTTTGCCGTATTTGGATGCCACTTCGTAAATGCAGTTCTTAGTTTCTTGAGGATCAGTCCTGGGTTTTGTCTTCAATAGGAGAGTCCTTCTTGAAAATCTTATTTGTTGTATTGTAACCCTGTTGTTCTGACTGCATCCTTTCACGTAAGTGCCTGATGTATATTTCACTTTATAATGGACTAGTATCACGAGGTTAAGAACAATGATTTAATTGTTATAACCGCTTAGTGCATACAAAAATAAACCTACTGCTGCATTTCGTTACTTTCTGCATCATTTTGTTTTTGTTGTAATTCCATTCTAAAGTTTAAAGAAAGGAATTCAAATTCAGCCAATCAGTGCCACCGCGCGAATCATCAGCAGTGCATTGTTGCCAAGAACAGTTCCGACTCGCAGATGGGAACAGAAGACAAGATAGATGAGCCAGCCCGCGTACAGCTCCGGCATTTCGCGTGCCATCAGAATGCGGCAACACAGCACACATATCTGTCTTTTGATTGGTTGTTCGCCTTTGGGGCAGTGACGTCACTGCCATAGGAGAATTCAAATAGTTTCCTTATTTTCACGGCTTTCCTGTGCCCAAAAAAACGGAGAAAAAAATGAGATGCTTTTTACGACGTACCTACTCTATTATATGCAACCAAAAAATTTCATGATACTAGTCCATTGTCTCGTATTGTTACTATTACTAGCTTCTCAGGTGTGTATTTTTTTGACATTAGGCCATTTTATTTATTTTTATATCAGAATATGAAACAGTTTTTTACATATTTATTCCATAATTGATGGCATTAAGAATATTCGATAATCATTATTCTCAGAGCAAACCAGATTGCCAAGGATTTCAAAGCTAGTAGTGTACGATGCAGAAGGCACGTCAGCGTGACGGGAATAAATAGCCAGAAGCACACCCGCCTGGAGACGATTGTAGATAGTAAATTAATCGAAACAATGTGATACTCAGAAAAGTGTGCAAAAATAAACCTTTGAAATACTCATTATTTGCGATATAATTATACAAAGCATCAGACCAACCAACCAAGTGACACAAACGATGAATTCGGTGTGTGATAAAGCCATTGTTCACTTTTTCCATCACCTTTTTTATGGTCAGGCTCCCACAAAGGCTAAAAGCCTATAGCGCTGTAGAAACGCTGCGAGAGGATAAGTATCTGTGCACATTAGGTTTGAAACGATGAAGGTTGTAGCCGCCGGGAAAAAATCCCCAGTAGCTCATTCCACAGCGTCAAAGTTCTCCAAAAGAAGGAATGTTGGAGGAGACTGGTTCGGGGAGTAAGGCTCACGACCTGGTAAGGCTCGCAGAGCCTCTCTAGTGTTTCTGGTTCAGACGGTCCTAGGGAGAGCTCGCTCGAACATCTTCCGTGATAGAATCTGTAACACATAAGGGACAGGTCAGCCACCCTTTGTGAGGTTAGGCCTATCGATAAGTCTAATTGCTCACTTCTGGAGAATGTCCAGAAGCTTTAAAGAGTGCTTCGGAGCATATCCCCACACATGGGAGTAATACTCCAACGATGGTCAGATGTGTACCTTGTAGAGCAGCAGTAGTTGCTCTGGTGTGTACAGCTTCCTACAGCGGAACAAAACTCCAAGCTTCTGGGATGCTGTTTTAGAAGTACTGATGACGTGGTCGTACCAGGACATGTTGTGGATGTTGATTCTCAAACGCTTGACGGAAGGTGACTCGGCTATTGCGTGACCCTCCATTTCCACAGTTGGTAAGCCAACGTAAGACTTCTTTGTCAGCGCTGCTGAGTGCTGTTGCCTGAGCCTTCTGTACTTTAGACTGTACTTTAATTCCACTCGAAATTGTTTTGACATCAACGTTGACCTGTAAGGCATGTTGCTGTCGCCCATATACCGTCTCCTGAGATGACAGTAGCTTGCGTGGTTCCATGCACGATATTAATGTAGTGTCGTCTGTGAAGCTGTAGATTGGATTGGATGTTATTTCCAGCCGCTCGTTGACGTACAGCAGAGACAGTATAAGGGATAGGGCAGGTCTGCACACCGGCGTTTATTGAAAATACCTCTGATGAACAGCCTTCGACTACAAAAACAGAGATCAGTAGTTCAAAAAGCTGTTCAGCCACTGGCGCAGGCCAGGTGGTAGTCCATAAGCAGCAAGCTTGACCAGAAGTCCCTCATACCACACTCTGTCGAAAGCTTTTGATATGTCAAGTGCAACAACGCGAAATTCGCCATGATTTTCAATAATTAGCAATTATTGCTCTGTTTCACAAGTGAGTGACGTGGAGGTCAACCGTAGATCTATGCTTACGGAAGCCATCCTGGCAATCATTTATGATGTTATTTTTGTCTAGGTATTTCAGGAGCTGTTTGTTAAGGACAGTCTCCATTACCTTAGATATGTCGCTGGGAAGAGCCACAGGTCTATAATTGATGGGATCTGTTTTTTTGCATTTCTTAGGAAAGGGTTGTAGGCAGCCAATCTTTCATGCAGCGGGAAACACGCCTCGCTGATACAAAGGTTGCAAAGAATAGATGCAAGCTCAGCGGAACAGCGTTTAAGGAATGGAGCTGGAGCTGGAATTTGGTCAGAACCAGTAGCTTTCTTAATGTTTTGTTTTTTTAGGATTCTTTTTACATCTCAATGTTGAAATTTGACATCTGCTGTTCTCGAGTTCACGTTTATGGTGGTGTTCGGAGTACTTCCTTGGAAGTCTAGAGTAGAATTGGCTGCGAAAGGCCTCCCTAAGATGTCTGCTTTCCTTAGGAGAAGAAGCGATGGATTTGTCCTCTCTAGTCAAGGGTGGTATTGACGAATAGGAAAAGTTCTGACTATCAGCCTTAGCTACAGACCAAATGTTCTGGACGAACTAGGACATGAGAGGAGCTTGTACTTAATTTTTTGATTGTGTTCCTCCTTGCTTGTGTTTGTATGTCTGTAACCGACTTATTTGGACTCGATTTTGACCAACTTTGAACGAACATATTTAATTTAAACTTTTTTCAGTTACCAATAACCAGTGTTGGCAGTACAATAATTTAATACGTTTCTCTCCTTATCCTGATTAGGATGGCTACAATTGAAGTTCTGAACCCTTTCGCAGTTGAAGAAAAGTGAATGTGATAAATATGCCTTTATTTTTGAGAGATGGTGTATTGAAACATATACAGCGTCTCCAACGTCTTCAATTGCCTCAGGATTTAGCACTCTAAAAGGATTCAGCCACTGTAATTCCATTTTAGTTTTGATATAACGCATATCATATTTCGTGATTTTTAACACGCTTTTATAAAAGCTTCACACGTCTGTTTGTTTGTATATTTGCAACTGACTACCTTGGACTCAATTTTGATCCTCTTTAAATGAACAGATTCAATTTAAACACTGTAAACTTATCAAGAACTGGTGACAATACAATAATTCAATAAGTTTATCTCATTATCCTGGAAAAAACGTGTAAAATAAATATACTATAAAAGTACGCTTTAAAAGCCCTAAAAAATAATTCCTGATATAAGCTGTACATAATAATGAACACAAAATACTAGTATTATTGTGAAATAAGTGGCGTCAATATCTCCACTCAGTACTTCTCACACATTATCGATCATCAAAAAGTAGATTATGATGAGAAACCTCGGTAAAATCTGAAAACGGAGTTTGAGCAATTTTGAATTTTTTCGTTTTTTATTGATTTCCTCTCCACCACTGGATAGAATTCCAGCATGGTCAACTTCATCACAAACAAGTTCGTAGTTTCCAAGTTACACGTTAGGATTATGTATCAAATTATTCCACGGATATAAAATTCAAAGGCAACCCTCGGATAGGTCTAAGAAACACAAGATATTACCAAATTAATTTTTTTAGCGCAATGTAGAGTTTTTTATGAAAAACGAAATAAATGAAAAAGCATTAAGAACCCCTGGAACGTCTGAAAGCAAAATTTGGAGGGTTTCCGATAATTTTTTTTGTTTTACACCAATTTCTTCGCCGCCAGCAACAATTTTCAAAATCATAGCAGCGTTACCTACTACAGCTTGACAAGTGTAGCAAGAGACTTGGAAATTTCGCCGCTGTCTCACACGCACGCTTATTTCATATCCTCTCGTCTCTTGCTATCCTTGTCTATTTCATATTTCTCACGGCTCTTGTTACACTTGTCAGGCTGTACGGCCCCACAGCATATCGCTACTAAGATTACGCGGCTAGAAGAACGCCAATAAAGAGACGGAGATGGAGATGAGTGACGTGGATTTCCGTATTATCTCAAAATCGAAAATTTTCGCGTTTACAATATTCCTCTATCCCCTATCGGTGCGAAAAAAAATATAAAACCAGCTCAAACTTCGTTTTTAAGTGTTTTAGAAGTTCCTGATCATTTTCTGAGTTTTTTTGGGTGGGGGTGAAATTGGGGTGGTTGGGGGGTGGGGGGTTGAAAAATTGAAAAATTTGCTGTATTCATAATAGGCTGTCCACTGACCTGTGAAGGAAGATCTAGCGACATAAATCACCTTTTTAGATCCATCTGAACATTGCCTTGCCTATTACAGAAACCAAAGGACTTAGAATTTTTTCTGGTGTATTCATACGAGTATTGCTTTAGATCGTTCTATATTATGTAACGAAGAAACTGTTGAATTGATTTTAATGAAATTTTGACACAGTATTACTACCGTGGCGAGGATGGAAAATGCGTATGGATTTTATAAATCGTGCCAGTGGCGGCGCAGAAACAATAAAAAAACTAAAAATATAAAAACAGCTCAAACTTCTTTTTTAAGTGTTTTAGAGGTTCCTGATCATTCACGGAGTTTTTTTGGGTGGGGGTAAAATTCGGGTGGTTGGAGGGTGGGGGGTTGAAAAACTGAAAAATTTGCTGTATTAATAATAGGCTGTCCGCTGACCTGTGATGGAAGACCTAGCGACATAAATCACCTTTTTAGGTCCATCTGAACATTGCCTTGCCTATTACCGAAACTAAGGGACTTAGAATTTTCTGTATACATACGAGTATTTATTGCTTTAGATCGTTTTGTATTTTGTAACGTGGAAACTATTAAATTGATTCTAATGAAATTTTGGCACATTATTATTACTGTGGTGAGGATGGAAAACGCGTATGCTTGTTAGAAATCGTGTCAGTGGCAGCGTAGCCATAATCAAAAAACAAAAAATATGAAAAAAGCTCAAACTTCGTTTTTAGATGTTTTAGGGGTTCCTGACCGTTTTGTACCTTTTTTGGGTGGGGGTTGTAAAACTGAAAAGTTTGTATTATTGATAATAGGCTGTTCATTGACCTGTGCAGGACAGACCTAGCGGCATATGACAATTGGGGGGGGGGCGGGGGGGGGGGGTACTGGCGATGATTTTGTTGCAAGGGGATCTCAGACTATATCTTTATGCTATGGGAAAATAATAAACTGGTATCACCGTAATGTGTGGGAAGTACTGAGTCAATCAACTTGACTCCATTTTACTTCCCACACCGATAGGTGAGGGGAGTATTGTGATCGCGAAAATTTTCGATTTTGAGATAATACACTTTTTGGGCGTTTCATGATGTCTACATAACGAAAATCCACGTCACTCATTTCCGTCGGTCTGTCTGTCTGTCGGTCTGTCTGTCTGTCGGTCTGTCTGTCTGTCTGTCGGTCTGTCTGTACGCGTTTTTGTGTCCTCGTAATCTCAGTAACCGCTGCATGGATTGTGATGAAATTTGGGCAGCGATATGCTGGGGGGTCGTAGTAGGTAATGTTCTTATAATTTTGAAAATCGGTGCAGGGGCGGCGGAGTAATTAGCAAAAAACGAAAAAAATTAAATATTCCTCAAACTTCGTTTTTAGGCGTTTTAGAGGTTCCTGATCATTTTTTACTTTTTTTTGGGTGGGGGTGAAATTGGGGTGGTTCGGGGGTGGGGGGTTGTAAAATTGAAAAATTTGTTGCTTTCATAATAGACTGCCCACTGACCAATGAAGGAAGACCTAGCAACATAAATAACTTTTTTAGGTCCATCCGAACATTGCCTTGCCTATTACAGAAACCAAAGGACTTAGAATTTTTTCTGGTGTAAACATACGAGAGTATTGCTTTAGATCCTTCTATATTGTGTTACAAGGAAACTGTTGAATTGATGTTAATGAAATTTTGACACAGTATTACTACCGTGGCGAGGATGGAAAACGCGTATGGTTTTTATAAATCGTGCCAGTGGCGGCGCAGAAATAATAAAAAAAAGTAAAAATATAAAAACAGCTCAAACTTCGTTTTTAAGCGTTTTAGAGGTTCCTGATCATTTTCTGCGTTTTTTTTGGGTGGGGTGAAATTGGGGTGGTTAGGGGGTGGGGGGTTGAAAAACTGAGAAATTTCTTGTATTCATAATAGGGTGTAGGGTAGGGGCTGTGAAGGAAGACCTAGCGACATAAATCAACTTTTTAGGTCCATCCGAACATTGCCTAGCGTATTACGGAAACTAAGGGACTTAGAATTTTCTGTATACATACATACGAGTATTTATTGCTTTAGATCTTTTTGTATTTTGTAACGTGGACACTATTACATTGATTCTAATTAAATTTTGACACAGTATTATTACCGTGGTGAGGATGGAAAACGCGTGTGTTTGTTAAATATCGTGTCAGTGGCAGCGTATATAGCAATAATCAAAAAACTAAAAGTATGAAAACAACTCAAACTTCGTTTTTAGATGTTTTAGGCTGTCCATTGACCTCTGAAGGAAATACTTAGCGGCATAAGACAATTTTAGGGCAGGGAGGGCTGCCGATGATTTGGTTGCAAGGAGATCTCAGACTAAAGCTTCATGCTATGGGAAAATAATAAACTGATATCACAGTAATGTGTGGGAAGTACTGAGTCAATCAAATTGACTCCATTTTTTTCAAATGAGGTGGTGTGATAAGTCTCACATCAGTAGATACGATATTAAATTCACTTTCACTTTTTGGCATAACGTATTACTGTCTTTGATAGTTTTCAAGATATTTACCATTTTGTAATTATTCTTCCGTAATAGCACGTAGGAATTGGAAAAATCGTAGGTGGGTGGCTCGCAGACGAAACAATTGGCAGAAAACCTTTCATCCAAAGTGTTTCGGGCTCTAATACTAAAACATGCATTCCCTCCATCTAACTGTAACCACATTATTCTTAAAAACTCCAGTGATGAATTTTCCAGCAGGTTTTCAAAATTTTCTTTTAGAAATTTTTTTAAAATCATTTTAATTATATTCGGCTGTCAGAATCGTTTTTTTATTAAAACCATTTTCTTCTAATTTAAACGGTAAGGCCGCTAGAGAGCACCGCCCGCTCATTGGACCACCCTGTAGATATCATAAAACTCCCAAAAAGCGTATCATCTCAAAATCGAAAATTATAACGATCACAATACTTCCCTCACTTATCGGTGTGGGAAGTAAAATCGTGGGTTGCTCTATATACGAAAAATATGGAACTTTCCTCTTTAGAAGCAACGGCTCTTGAAACGGCAAAGCTAATGCACGGTGAACCAGCAGCAAAACAGTAAAAAAACTCAATCAAGTACTCACTATTTAGTTGCTACGAAGGTGTAATTGCGGTCCTGTCGCAGGCGTCTTAAAATTACGATTTACGATCTCTTCTTCAATTTGGACCATATGAGGTTGTCTTGGTCTTCCAGCGTGTCCACCACGATGTGGATCCAGACATCTTGTGTCTCTAGCTCGTTGCACGAGCAAGACAAATCGACGAGAATGACGAGATGCAGGGTGAGTACGGTTAGGGAAACGATCGGCATACACTCGCGAAGCCGCAGCGGTATTTTGACCACACTCACCGTACATCAAAATCATGTCCACCAGTTTTTTATTGTTATGAGCGTGCGCCATTGTTGTTGTTTTTAAAGTCCGATCGTCAGATGTAACAAATCAAGCACTCTCGTACACTATGCCACAGAAAGGCGACGTATGACGAACTGCCTGTTTTAGTTTTTAGTGTTTTCTTACCGGCATCGACACCGCTAGCGCTACCTTGTTTGTTGTGATATTATGACATGGTGAGCCATTGCCCAGGGAAGCAGAATTGAGGATTTCTTTAATGGTCAGTATCTTGTTTTCTCTAAATATTTCGTTTATATGCTACTGGGAAAAAACACTCATTTTGACGAGTACTATCCGCTGTATGAAAAAAATCCCAATTATGAAACACCCTGTATTTATTACTCATTAAATATAAAATGACATGCCTATAGAATAATATCAGAGCTTGCACGAAATTACAAGAAAAAACTTTTAGTGTGACATGTGTTCGAATCAGCTTTATCTGTTGTCGACAAATTGTTTCATACTGTTGACAGAGTTGTCCGACGTAAATGTGATCAATCGGGACATGATGTAAACAACTTGCTATATAGTGGAACCTGAATTGTGTATTTGATTTCATAATCATATCGATGGATTCGTAGATATATACGAGTGTGTTCTGCGTTTTACCAAAGTGCTTCATCGCGCTTCCATAACATGATATACAGGCTCCCAGTACACAAATGAAACTACGTGAGATTAGACCACAACAACAAGAATTTGTTTGCTTTACACAGGGTTTCCACTTAGTGTGTAATTCTTCGATATTTCGCAACATGTACCTGAAAGAAGAAAATGTCAAATGTAAAGGTTCGTTCGTTCGAAACGCATATTCTAAAAATATTTTGAAATGTACAGGGTGCTGCGGGATAGCAGGATAGCGATCAACATGCGTTTTTTTAAACAGAACCATTATATTCTTTCAATTCCATTAAGTATCTCTTTAAATAAGTAATCTCTATTTAACCCTAACATATTTCCGGGGTCGGTTGCGAAGTTGCCAAGTAATAATTTATTTTCAGTTAACTTTGGATTTGCAAGGTCGCAAGTAACAAATTGATGTATTTCTTCAAAATTTCTCAATATTATTGTTCAGATAGTTACTTGAATGTTAGATGAATATTAATTTGAAAGTTACTATGTGCATCTACAGGGTGTTTTTGGTAGAATTTTCAATTATAATATCTTAGAAGTCACTTAACTTTGTTTTTTAAATGTAACACCCTATATGTTTTATTTAAAATCGACGAACCTACTAATACCCTATCTCGCCCCGCAATGTTTTCTCGACTTTGCGGCGTTGCCAAGTTATTAATTAATTTTCTAGAATAAAAGTTTTCCAAATATTTTTCTTATCTTTGCTAATAGAAGTAATAATATTTATTCATCTCTCAAATATACATCACAGGGAGTTATTAGATACGTTATCTCACTAAGAGAAGCCCTTGAGTAAGGGTGTGAAAACTCGACATCGAAATTTTCCTACCACTATATTTTTACAGACATATTTTGCCATATGGTGATATTATGTGAGTTATTCTGATTTGTGTATAACTATTATTTATTTTAAGCTGATTTAGTCCACAGCTAACTTAGTTCGGCAATAATATGGTAAAATATGTAAAAAACTGTATGTTTTTAAATTTGATTTCATTACTTCTAAGGATGAAACATTCAATAAACTAAAGACTTGATAAGTAATGCATACAAGTCAAATCTGGAGACCTGGTGGCCAAGCTACTAGACCTCCTTGACCTATCCATTATTCTTGAAGCTGTACATCTAAGTGACTGGATGGTGTACAGTTAAAACTTAAAGACGTCCTGTGCAAATTTTGTGTAATTTTAAATCTACCCTTGAAATAGGATCTTTTATAATTAATGAAAGGAGTATCAGAAAACATGGATATCTGTGAAATATTTTCAAATCACTGAGTTTTTCCCGATAGATTTTTTTGACGCTTCCACTATCCATTTGTTCGATAGAACAAACGTTTAGTACATTCAGATGTGTGAAAACATGACTAAGGTCTACTACAACTGAAACTAGGCTAAACGGCCTATTAGCGTACACCCAGGGCCGTAGCTAGACGTTGACCATGGGGGGGTTCATGTTGTTTTTGGGGAGGGGTCATGTTGTCCTTGGGGGGCCATGTTGTCCTTGGGGGGGTCATGTATAAATAAAAAGACTTTACTTTGTCTTTATCCGTGTCTAGGTCCGTATTCATAGTCGTTCCTCAAGTATCTCAATTGAGTATTACTCATGGGTTATACTTGAGGGTTACTCAAGAGACTCTCAAGTATGTGTGGCTTTCCTTATGTATCTGTTTCCTAGATAACATCCTACCAGATGGCGGGATTTATTTGGCGACGTTGTCATATTGCAAATATAAGTCAACTTGTTATGCGTATGCCCAAGCGTTTTGATATTTTCTGTTATCTCTTTTTGTATTGTAGCAGTATTTCATGTTCTGTGGCGGATATTTTTCCGGATGTGACAGAAACTTACAACACCCTACTCCAAAATTAACCTACAAAATCGACGAAATGTCATGTTGACATTTCGTTACTTGAATTATTAGTCAAGGAAGCCTTACGTAAGTGACCCTCAAGTAAGGGTTTGAAACACAAAATCTTACTTGAGGGACCCTCAAATATTAAGGGACCCTTAGGTATCGACTCTGAATACGACCCTAAATTTGCTTGAAATCTGTATAGATTGTATCACTGCTAATGTGTCATGAGCGCCGAGCGATTGATTAGTAGTAGAATAAGTCACTAATCTTGGAGAAAGCATTTTGATCATTTTTATTTTGTATTATTTTAGTAGTTATTTCATTCATGGGAATACTCATGGGGGGGGGGGGTTGAACCCCCTAAACCCCCTCCTTATATACGGCCCTGCGTACACAGCGTAATGGTGCAAAACAGCAAAAAAGATATTATACTTCTTCGGTTATAGTCGTTTTTGGTTCTGAGAGACTAACTTAAAATTAGAATTTATGTAGAAGATGTTCATGTTAGAGCCTGAATCTCCATTTGATCATATATGAAAAAACTGAACAGCTAACATCTATGACAACTTTAAATACTAACTTTCATTTCAAGCTTTACATGTAACGTTTTCCTTTTGTATAGGTTTAACGTAACTTTTGTATGCATAATTTAGTCTCTTTTTGTATCAATGAAATGTATATTTCATAAATTTCACTTTATTTTCTTGTTGAACTGCTCAGCAGAAAAAAATATTGTTTTAATTTTTGTATTAATTTGATCTGATTTTGTACCTGTATTTTTTATTTTGTATTAATATTTGTACGTCAGTGTGCACTTGTTCATTGTACCTATGTCATCAACAAAACGTATATCTCATAAATTTCAGTTTTTTTTGATGAACTGTCAAGCAGAAATAATATTATTTTTATTTTCGTATGCATAATTTGATCTCGTTTTGTACATTTTTTTAATTTCTTTTAATATTTGCATTTACAGGGTGCTCTTGTTTTTTGTACCTATATTATCAATGAAATGTATATTTAATAAATTTCAGCAGAAAAACAAACTTGTCTCTATCCGGTTGAATCTGGATAAAATATTTGTATCGTGCCACCTATTCCCCCCCTCTAAAATTTACAATAACGACGCCCATATGCCCATGTATATGACGTTACAATATTGTAAGTTGTAAGCATCGATTTTCTGCAAGGCATTAAATTATTAAAGTGTCGATGTAAGCAAAGCTGAATCTTGATTTACGACGAATAATATTTTGTAGCATGCCTCCCCCCCCCCCTATCAAGTAAGCTATGACCGCCAGTGATATGGTTGAACATGTTACCACTGAGAAAAATCTAATCGTGTTTTCAAAACCACAGAGCCACTAGTTCTTCCAGGTTACATCCAGGATGAGATGGGGTTTTGTCTTGTCTTGGACTACTAGTCTGTGTATCAAAGTATTTACTCATGATAAATACAAACCTTGATCCTATATTACTGACTCCTATTTTGGAAATACTGCATTTTATGTTTTTTTACGATTCCAGTATCACTCAGTTAGGAGGTTAATTCGCAAAAAGATAAGAGCCGTTTCTTGGCACAGATGTCAATCAATGTCACTTGCTTCATATTATTTTTAAGAAAAATAGTTAGATTAGTTAATGCATGTTGTGTTATATTACCACCCTGTATGATGACGTAGGAGTGATCATCCGTCTCCCTCACAGGTAGCCTCTCTCTACATCAACGGAATTAGATACTGGGAGAGGAGACAGGGCAGTTAGCGCTTCTCCGCCGTTCTCTGATGGCTCTGGCAAATTACTCCCAGATTAAAACTGCGAGACTCTCCCCCAACGGCCGTTAGCGCCCGTACACTCCAAGCCAAAGCGACGATTAATTGCCCTCCAAAGCCCCAAATGCTTTTACCGTGGGTGGACATCAGGAGCTAAACTCGGCCAGTTCAAAGTGCTTCGACATTTTGACTTGAACATAATCTAACTAAAGTCCCTTAAGCAAGCGTAGCAAACTGCATACAAAACCATTATCATTATTGGGTAAATAGAAGGAATGATTATTAACTGACCATTAAACAGTTCATAAAAGGTCTAACCAGTTAACATAACTACTTACCAAAACCGATTCAACAAACTTAACAGGCCAGGATCTATAGACTATAGTCTCGGTAGAGGAGTGGAGGCACCAGTGGATTCCCTGACTGGGGACCTCACGGAGTCTCTTAGGACTAGCTACCCCCTGCGCAAGGCAAGATAACAGTGCCGTCATAGTTAAGTAGGTGAGCAGTGTACGCATAATCAGCTGGTTGGCTGCCACGCAGTAATGTGGGTTAGATTGATTTGCGGAGTATCGTTTGGTAATCTTTTCTAAGCGAGTTATCTTGTGTAATTTGTTTTTGTATGATTTTACGATTTACCTACGTCCAGTGTCTCCGAAGACATATGTTGTGAATTAAGGCACTTATTTTTTGCATTACACTATTATTCAAGCTACAGTTCTCAAAACTATTGATAATATTCGTGTTCGTGAACGAACCAACGAATTCCAATAGGTTAGAAGAAGTCAACAAGGTTTTTGTTTGTGCCCACAATCCTTACGCGGCAGCTGGAACACTGACCGCTGAATCGCTGATAAAATAATTGTTAATTGAACATTAAACAGTTCATTAAAAGTCTAACCAGTTAACATAACTACTTACCAAAACCGATTCAACAAACTTAACAGGCCAGGATTTTAAAGACTATAGTCTCGGCAGAGGAGTGGAGGCACCAGTGGATTCCCTGACTGGGGACCTCACGGAGTCTTTTATAACTAGCTACCCCTGCGCAAGGCGACCGAAAAATTGGAAAACAAAAGGAAAGCGATGCACAGACTACTCAGAAAGGTTAGACATAGGAAAGACTCAGAAGGGCCTCCAGAGGGTCCTGGAGGAACTGTCTATCTGTTAGTGACACTCCAGGAACTGCGAAAATGCATAGAATCATATATAAGGACAATAAGTTAAAGGGAGGGCACTTGGCACATTCCACGGATCATACCACGATCAACGAGGAAGAAACTTTGAAGCTGCTTACGGAAACGTATTTTCCTGGATCGGTAGCAACACGACCGCAGAGAAACCAACTTCCAACACGTCGTCCCTCCAGAGAGGACTAGATGATGGCACAAGAGACCATAACATACTACAGACGGGCCCCTATGCACCTCTCCTTACCCTAGTTCCCAAATCCAGCCCTCATCGCAAAGGTGAGGATGGCCTTGGGTCCTTTGGTCCTCCTCGCCACAGCGTGTACAGGTCGGGTCGCTCGCCACACCCATCACATACAAGTGACGTTTGAATGTGTTATGGCCAGATAACAGGCCAACAAGTAACCTTAGTCAGCTTCTGTCTAGTGAGAAACAGAACGCGCACCTTCGAGGTCCTAAAAGAAGTTGTTTGGCTGCCGGAGATGTCCAGAGATTCCTCTCCATCTCATAAGATGCTGATTTTGCAGCCACACTTCTGTTTTCCTTCTAATGGTACCTGCTGCGAACCCCACAGCCGACTCAGGACCCAGGAAATTATTTATCGACCCTCGCCTTGCGAGCGCATCCACCATTTCATTACCGCAAACTCCACCATGCCTCGACACTCACATAAATGACACCTGATGTCTTACCGAAATGTCATCCAAGACCTTTCTAGATTTCAGAACGAATCTTGATGTAAACCTACAAGCACTTAAAGCTTTTAATGCTGCCTGGCTGAGAGCAGATCGTGATCTGCCTCCTAAACCCCTGAATTTCGTGAATACCAAAGACACAAGCTTAAATTGCATATATATCTCTGCCTGGAATACTGCAGTGTATCCGCCAAAAGAGAGGAAGAGCTTTTATTTGGCTACCAGTGAGACGGCTGTGTACCAAACTCACCCTCCTTCCTCAAAGGGTTGCGTGCCGCTTGACCCCTTGATCCCTTGTAGGATAATTCGCCGTAAATTTGCAGTCGAAGCAATATGTAGGACAATAAATACGTTTGCATCATATAAAAGCCCAGCACCGATAGCCTGTAACTTAGAAACGTGTACTATGGGATCGGGTGGCTTCGTAAATATGCCAGCGTAGTATGCACGTTGTGGTAGGCACCCGAAACTGCCCGATCGTCATGGCCGCCTTGGTGATAGAAACACGTTTCTGTGTCTAAGTTACAGAGTACCGGCGCAGGTCCATAGCGCAGGTCTATACGGCGCGGCGTGGTTCCAGACATGTTATGACAAGGGCAGGAACAAATCATTCACGACTTGTAAAGATATTTCCAGCTTGTTGGCCGCCGGCTTCACACCTGGAAGCCGGCCACCTGGAAGCCGGCTACTTGCCAAGATCGTTTTTATACCAAAATTGGGCAGATGCAATTATACTCACCCAAAATTCTGTAGAGCGATTAGCCTTTCTCCCTTTTCATTGAAGACTTTCTAGGGGTTAATTGATAGGCCCCTAAGAGTTGGACCTTTGGAAAGGTGTGCTATTCATGCTTATCAGTTCGCTTATCAGGCTCAGACGTCAGCAGAACTTGCCCTCCACCAGCTAGTTTGTAGGCTGAGGAAGACGCTGAAACAAAAATGAGGTGGCCTTGGTTGCTTTCGTAGACATTGAGAATGCAGTTAATTGAACCACTTCTGGTTCGATAAGGCATGCCTTAGACAGGCATAGGGTGAGGTCCTCCCCCGTGGAATCAGTCCTTCCACCTTAGGTGGTCGAGTGACTACTGCTATGCTGAATGATATTTCATATGGCGCTGAAATAGCGCCGGGTTGCTCTTGTGTATTGTAGTGGAGAATGAATTTCTTGTTGGTCTAAGCAATATACTTAGATGTGTACGCTCCATTTCAACTGCAAAGATAACAGCGCCGTCATAGATAAGTAGGTGCGCAGTGTACGCATATTCAGCTGGTTGGCTGCC
This sequence comes from Callosobruchus maculatus, assembly GCA_951848785.1. Classification (NCBI taxonomy): domain Eukaryota; kingdom Metazoa; phylum Arthropoda; class Insecta; order Coleoptera; family Chrysomelidae; genus Callosobruchus; species Callosobruchus maculatus. Next base: position 12,192,837 of record CATOUR010000026.1, on the reverse strand, counting down.
ACGCAGTAATGTGGGTTAGATTGATTTGCGGAGTATTGTTTGGTAATTTTTTTTGAGCGAGCTATCTTGTGTAATTTGTTTTTGTATGGTTGTACGGTTTACCTACGTCTAGTGTCTCCGAAAACATATGTTGTGAAGTAACGCACTTATTTTTTGCATTACACTATTATACAAATTCTTCAAATTTAAGAAAACAATCGTCACGTCTCTGACTGTTAGCAATGTCATCCATTATCCTGTCTACGCCGGTACCTATGGAGGTGATGTCAGCATAGTAGTCAGAGGTCAATTCATGTATACTATCTCAGAGATAATGCAAATTGTGTAGATGCATGTTCAAAGCAATTAATTAGTATTTAATTTCGCCTTCCGTTCTTTTTGGAAAAATATTGCGGTCGCCATATTCCGAACGCACTATGTAGCGCGCGCAAAATATCTTTCTGTAAATAATTTAAGTAATAATGGAAAAGAGGCATCTTTGAAAGCTCTGCTAAAAGTAGAAAAATATAAAAATATAGCTCTAGGCTTGCTATTGCCATCCGAGCCAGGTGTTACAAGATGGGGTACATGTCTAAATGCGGCTTTGTTTTATGAAGATAATATTAATAAAGATAAAGAAATATTTCAGAGGTTTGATGATTCTTCGGCACTGAAAAACTGTAAAGAGTTGGATCCAGATATTTTAGAATAATAATTGACTTTTACTAAAGCTAACTTTTCCATGTTAGTAAGCTAACTTTTCCATGTTAGCAACTGCAATAAATAATTTGAGAACAACGCAACTGCCTCAAAATGATTCATTCAAGTCCAATTTTTAACGAACAAGCGTTAACCAGCTTTTATTGTATAGTTTCTAGATTTATACATCGTTTAGTGTAAAAAAGAGGCTTCTGTCTCATACTATATGGGATACAGAACTGTTTTGTTGGTTGACTGGTTCTTACGATGTACAAAAAATGAAGCCAAGTTGATTGACTCAATACTTCCCACACATTACGCTGATACCAGTTTATTATTTTCCCATAGCATGAAACTTTCGTCTAAGATCCCTTGCAACCAAATAATCGCCCGCCCCCCCTACCCTAAAATTGTCTTATGCCGCTAGGTCTCTCCTTCACAGGTCAATGGACAGCCTATTATCGATACTACAAACTTCTCAGTTTTACAACCCCCCACCCCCCAACCACCTCACTTTCACCTCCACCCAAAAAACTGGTAGAAAATGATCAGGAACCCCCAAAACATCTAAAAACCGAATTTGAGTTGCTTTCATACTTGTCGCGTTCTTTGATTGTTGCTACGCTGCCACTGACAAGATTTTTAACAAACATACGCGTTTTCCATTCTCACCACGGTAACAATATACTGTGTCAAAATTTCATTAGAATCAATTTAATAGTGTCCACGTTACAAAATACAAAACGATTTAAACCAATAAATTCTCGTATAGTATACAGAAAATTCTAAGTCCTTTAGTTTCCGTAATAGGCTAGGCAATGTTCGGATGGACCTAAAAAGGTGATTTGTGTCGCTACATCTTCCTTCACAGGTTAGTGGGCAGCCTATTATGAGTACAAGAAACACCCCAACTTCACCAAAAAAACGCAGAAAATGAGAAGGAACTTCTAAAACGCTTAAAAACGAAGTTTGAGCTGTTTTTATATATTTAGTTTTTTTGTTATTTCTGCGCCGCCACTGGCACGACTTATCAAAACCATACGCGTTTTCCATCTTCGCCATGGTAAATGCTGTTTCAAAATTTCATTAAAATCAATTCAACAGTTTCGTCGTTACAACGATCTAACGCAATACTCTCGGATGTTTACATCAGAAAAAATTGTAAGTCCTTTGCTTTCTGTAATAGGCAAGGCAATGTTCGGATGGACCTAAAAAAGTTATTTATGTCGCCAGGTCTTGCTTCACAGGTCAGTGGACAGTCTATTATGAAAGCAACAAATTTTTCAATTTTACAAGCCCCCACCCCCCAGCCACCCCAATTTCACCCCCACCCAAAAAAAAGTAGAAAATGATCAGGGACCCCTAAAACGCCTGAAAACGAAGTTTCAGCAGTATTTAATTTTATTTGTTTTTTGCTAATTACTCCGCCGCCTATGCACCGATTTTCAAAATTATAGGAACATTACCTACTACGACCCCGCAGCATACCGCTGCCCAAATTTCATCACAATCCATGCAGCGGTTACTGAGATTACGAGACGTGGATTTTCGTTGTGTACGTACACATCATAAAACGCCCAAAAAGCGTATTATCTCAAAATCGGTGTGGGAAGTAAAATCGGTTCAATCCTGGACGTTACTTGTCGTTGCACAATATTTATTCTAATGAACATAACCGGTTCTTGCATTCTTGCTTCAATTGGAGAATCTGTAAATAAATTAAGGGAACTTCAATCAGAACTTCATTTTTTAAATGGGAATGCCTAATTTTTTATATGAACTCGGTATTTTCCAAATTTTCCTAAATATAAGCAACCTATCAGGCCAAGAAATATAAACAAAAAAAACTAACTTAGCATAAAGGTACAGACGAACTATGTAGAGTGAAGGGAAAATATTATAAAAATTCTTTACAACAAATCAACTCCAACCAGAAACAACGGCGGTAACATCTATAAGGTACGGCAGAAATGAAAGAATGGCGAACTACAAGCGGTGGTTGTTGCTGGCATTGTAATATCTTCAGCACGTAATTTTACATTTGATGTTATAAAAACTAGTAATTTCCATCAAAGTCAAAAGTAACAATACCTCTGGCGGGAGATCAGATCGCAAAAAAGAGAATACCGACAAATCAGATACAAATTTTCGACCAGGTGGATTATGTTTTATAATTTTTATATAGAAAATTTTAAATTAAATGAAAACGATCCAAGATTGATATTCACAACTATATCTTCACAAAGGCTATCAAATTTTACATTTGATCGTTAAAAAAAAATAGGCATTCCTATTTGAAAAAATCAAATCGTCTCCCCAATTGATCTACCGATTTCTCTAAGTACAAAATCAATTTAAATTTGATCGTCTAAAGCTGACGGAGTTTATGCTTAGTCATACGGCAAAGTTAAAGCCTTCTAAGTTTTATAATAGTCAATGCAATATTCAATTTTTTTTCTGATATCTACTTATACCAAAAATGGTGTTTTACACCTAAACGGTTGGTTTTATGTCCCATATGTGATACATAAAGTAACACTACATAGAATTGATCAAGGAATCTGAATATGCAATAATTCACAGGGTATTCGATTTAAAAAACACAACCTTGATACGTACGCTTTTATTAGACATCCTGTATAAAGTCATTATTTTTAAAATGTAGTCCAACTCGACCTACATACAGTCGCATAGTTATTTTTCTGAAAAGGGTTATCGTTTGGTCATAAGAGTCAGGGGCGTTGAGCAGTGGCCCTGCGGTTTTAGGAGCCCCGTAGTCTTGGAGGCGCAGGGTTCTCATGCGCCATCGTTTGTGCAACAAGAAAGTAGTAAATTAAAAGGTTGCTTTCCTTGTATGTTAATATTTTTTACAAATAATACGTATGAACATTGAAAATGTGGGATAGTATTGCATTTTAAACTAAACCCTAAAAATCGGCGCAGTATCTGCAGTTAATGGAAATATACGGTAAGGGAGCATACGTCAACCAATTTTTGGCTAATTTAACTCGAAGTCTTCTACAACACAGATCACACAAATAACCAACGCACTACAACACAAAATAAACATGAACCTTCTTAAAAAAATGTAATCGAAAAATGTGTTCTCAAACCACGAATTTTGTAATTTTTCGGGTGATTTAAACATGTAAAGGTCGTTATTTAATTTGAATTTTACACCTATGTGTTGGTTATTTGTGTCACCTGTGTTATGGAAGACGCCGAGTTAAATTAGTCAAATATTTTGTGACGTTTTCTGTTTGAGACTTGCATTTGAAAGACTGTAACTCAATGTACATTACTGTTTTTTGCGAGCGAAGAAAGGCATGTAAAAAGCTTGAAGAAAGGCAATAAATATTGCCGAAGGCTTGGCAGCAACTTGGTAGTCTCCTTTATGCAATGACTGTGTATAGAAGTCGCTGAAATAAACTGGTTCTTCAAAAAACTGAAAAATAAGCGATGTCCAAAATAAAAAATGGAAATCTAGGCTTATTTATCAAGGCATACACGTACCTGGTTTGAATGTGTTTCGTTTTTTGCTCGGATTTTTGTCTTATCGATTAGGCATTGCACCTCTCAGATAGTGCAATAGTCACTTTCTGTCTACCTTTGTTAATTTTAAATTGGTAATACAATCGGGTGCAATGCCTGATGGTAAGTTAAAAATTCGATCAAAAAACTAAACATAAAGAGACTACTAATCTTATCTTTGACTTTATCAAATACCATCATGACCTTAGTTACTCGTTAAATAAAAAACAAATTCGATAGTACTTTCTCAAAATAAATAAATTTCAGTACACAAATAGAAGTTATATTTTAAATTTACCGAAAAATCGAAATATCTCGGAAACTGATGGACATAGGTAAAACAAGTGCTATACAAAGATGAAAGAGCATATTAAAGGCAATTCTTTGGTATAATAAAATATTGGGGGTTATATTTGGAAAAAAAGAGAAAATCCGGATTTTGCATTCTATATCACCCTGTATACGACTATGCGTCGCGGGCTTTTTTTGTAGCCGACTTTAAAACTAGATGATATTTTTTATCCATCCGTGTAAAAAAATTATACTTGATCAATTACTTTTTGATATACAGTGCGTTCATTTGACAGCGATTTGGATATAAAAATGGTCATAACTTTTGAAATACCTCGTATAATGTAACAATGCCCTATATTGGAAGAACGGAAATCATTAGTAGAATTTGAATATAGAATAATATGTAGGGTGTCTCATTTAAAAAAATGCATGTTTTCATCACCACGTAGTTATGGATCACCCTGTATAAATCAAAATATTTTCTCAGCAAGAAGCATGTCCGTGGCTATAACTTTTATATACAACTTTTTTCGCTATCTCCTACAGTAGTAGAGTTATCGACCGAGCCGGTATTAAAAACTCACCCTGTATATGCATGATATATTATGGAAAATGAAGCCACCGAAAAAGTCTTGCGAGGGGCGCCGTGAAGTATCTTGCGGGGGCCCCAAATTTGAAGTTACGCTACTGGCGTTGAGCTTTACTGTATAATATCCATATTTTGCAATTTATTGCTACACATAACTCAATTTGAATAAAGAAATGATTAGTTTACATTCTGATCATCAGAAAGAAGCTTCAAAGATGCTGAAAACGATTTCCAGTTCACATACAATACATCCCTGCATACAGTTGGTAAACTATGAGGATTTTTCCAGTAACAGTAACTGCACCCCCCTCTAAAACGCAAACTTCAGCAATAATGCATTGTTAACTAGTTTAACTTGAATTGGCAAGCGGCGTAGGTAGCAGCGCAATTTCCTCGTGCAGTAAAACTCATCAGCGCGATCGTGTATCGCAAATTAGAGTCGCGCTCTAACGGCTCCACGCCCTGTCCGTCCGCTCTAACTGCGATATGGCACTTCGGGGAGACACTGTCGACTTCTCTGAATGTGTCATCTCTCATAATTGCCTTCTTGGACTGTTTCATTAGGCCGGCCATTAAAGCTAACGACCCTCCTGTCGGTACACTGCTTGTCTTCCGGAATTGTGTCATTTACATTTTGTCTTAGAGGGTGGGAGAATTATCAGGTGTGAAGTAACCGCTGTCTAAGTATCATAAGTCTTGAACTTGGTTGTGTCGTGATGGGTCGCTTTTATAATTTTTCGTTGCACGGCACGGCACGATAATGTTGTAGGTTGTGCCGTGCCGCGGAATACCACTGTGGTATGAACCGTCGGAAAAGCTTTTATAATTCTACGATAAAATGGTTTCAGTCTGCTTCAGTCAGTGATCAGTCATGGACAAACGGCGGTTACCCCTTCTTTATTTGTTGTATTTAAGACATAAAAAGAGACAAATAACAAGTAGGTATTGGAGACACCCGTTACTAAAAGTAAAATACCTCGAAGGGTCGTACTACACTCCTTTTAAGAAACTCAAAAGGTATCCAGAGAAGCTTTTCAATTACTTCCGGGGTGTCAGTGAAAACTTTTCATTATTTTCGGACATTACAATTCGGTCTTTAAATTCTGATGTACATAGATTTATCTTCAACGAGTTCCAACAAAGTTATTATAACGTACTTAAACGCAATTTTTTGTCACAATACATGCATACTTGTGGCAAACACGCTTCTCCCGCTCGGCGGCACGATAGGGAGCTAAGACAGCTACGACGACGGCACGGCATAACGTTGACATTCACGGCATGCCGTTCAAAAGCATTTCCATATAATCCTGTACATTTTGCTCTCTCATTTTACCGTAAGGATAAAAACGTACCGTACCGTGCCGTGTGACGGCAAATTATAAAAGCGACTATGGGATCTGTTAGTCTTGTTTGAAAGTGTGGACAAGAATAGTAGAACCACGAACATCTCAAGGTAAAATGGGGAGTACTTAGATAAAAGAAAAATGCGGATGATCTCTCCCGATATCCGATCGACAACGACAGGTTATAGACATTGAGATAGGAACATGAAGCCTTAAAATGCTTAATTTTCAAGATACAGATCGTCAAAGTTTTACTTTTGTTTTTGTTTTTTCTCAATTACTCCCCAATTAAGACGAGAGATCCAAATTCAACAACAATTTTGCTATCACGAAGACGCCACCTACAGCAAATCGAACTCTTTTAAATTACAATTTTGGTTTGGCGCATCAATGTGACCCTTAAAAAAAATCGTTTCCGCAATATGTTTTACGTAAAAGAGGTATACTTTATTCGTGTCGCTAGAGGTAACCGTTTTTGAGATAACCTTTATTGACGTTTCCAAGACACCTCATCATCATCATTAGTCACGATGTCTTAACAGACATGTTGTAAACTCGTAAAATGCATTAAGTCGGAGCTAGGGTATTGCCGACATGAATATTATCAATAGTTTGGAGAAATGTAGCTCACCATCTTTCGCGATTTAGTCAGTTCAGTGGCGCTCTTGATACTTATATCCAGCAACTGTTTCGTCGTATCCACCCAGTGTGCCGCTCACTCGGGGCGTGACCCTGAACTACAAGTTTCTCCATATTATCGCTTCTGTGTATATGTCCGAAGAATGTGAGCATTCTCGTCGACCGACGCAATGGAGGATAGTCTCTTTGGATTACCGGACTCATTCAGTATGGAAACGTTCGTTCGATGGGCGGTATAAGGAACTCTCAGCATTCTCCTCCACGTCCACATTTCAAAAGCATCTATGCGAGCTCATCTGCCTTTTTAACAGTCCGAGGCAAGCAAAAATATGGAGAACACAAGAGACTGAACCAGCGACATTTTGATAGATTTAGTGATGTTATGGTCACGCCATATTTTAGTAAGCTTTATCATGGCCAAGACACCTCAATTACCTGTAAAATGCGGCCAAAAGAATTATCGGTATTCTCAGACCAAAAACCCACAAGATTTGGCTCGACCCATGCGCGCTCAAAGTCGCGCGCGGGTCAGCCCGCATGCCCTGAGACACGACAAATGGGGCGTCTCAGGCACGTATTTGGGGGGTCCAGGGGGTCCGGACCCCCCCCCCCCCCCCGAAACGTTATAAAATGCCGTCTAAAAAATGTAATCCACTAATTTGCACCCCTCCCCCGCAAATTTAAGATGGCAACTCTAATCTGGACCCCCCCAAAAGGTCAACCAAGTGACACCCACAATCTGGACCCCCCCCCCCCCCAAAAAAAAACCAAATCCTGGATACGTGCCTGGGGCATCAACATTTGCATATTTGTGTGTACTCAAGCCATGTGCGCTCAAATGTGTACACAGCTTCACACGAATTAATATTAGAACAAAAACATGTTTCCGTCATATCTAATTTTGAAATAGATGGGGTTCAAGTTGAAGAATACTTCGTAAATGGTATGTAAAAGTATGAGCCTAATATTTATTCGTGCGGAAATACCGATATTTCAGTCGCATTGGAAATTTCAATGAAGGTTATCTCGAAAACGGTTACCTCTAGGGAGTTAAACAAAGTATAGGTACCGTTTTCACACAAAACTTATTGAGGAAACGGAATGCACCAAATCGGGAAAAAATTTTGATAATCCAAATCAGTTCAATGTGCAGTCGTTGGCGCCTTTTATTCATGATGCAAAACCGCGGTTGAATCTGGATTTATCGCCTTAAAAAACAGCCCAATACGTAATTTTAGACTAGGTCATTTTGTTGTGGAATAATTGAGAAAAAAATGGAAATAAGACTTTGACAATCTGTGTCTTGGAAATTAAGCATTATTCCTATATCAATGTTCATAAAAATGTGAGGTCTATCAGCTCATTTATTTTTTAGAACAAAACAAAAATAGGCATTCTGACAAACTGAAATCTAAAACATTTTTGATGTTATAGTACTAAATATTCTAATGAGAAGCCTGTGATTGCATTTGCTTTGAAAGAAGTTCACACGTAATCAGTTTTCCAAAGTAAGCTCACTAAGTCTTGACCTGTTTTTTTGCTTTTGTGGAAGCCACTTGTTCGCGACAATAAGTACTACCGAACAAAATGATGCTGATGTAACAAAATATAATAATTAATTTAAGCAGCTTGCGACTGTGGAAATGGGTTGCCCATCCCTGCTATAGAGCTACAGGTATTTAGCAATTTTACTTCCCACACCGATAGGTGAGGGGAGTATTGTGATCGCGAAAATTTTCGATTTTGAGATAATACACTTTTTGGGCGTTTTATGATGCCTACATCACGAAAATCCACGTCACTCATTTCCGTCGGTCTGTCTGTCTGTCGGTCTGTCGGTCTGTCGGTCTGTCGGTCTGTCTGTCGGTCTGTCTGTACGCGTTTTTGTGTCCTCGTAATCTCAGTAGCCGCTGCATGGATTGTGATGAAATTTGGGCAGCGATATGCTGGGGGGTCGTAGTAGGTAATGTTCTTATAATTTTGAAAATCGGTGCAGGGGCGGCGGAGTAATTAGCAAAAAACAAAAAAAAATAAATATTCCTCAAACTTCGTTTTTAGGCGTTTTAGAGGTTCCTGATCATTTTTTACTTTTTTTGGGTGGGGGTGAAATTGGGGTGGTTGGGGGGTGGGGGGTTGTAAAATTGAAAAATTTGTTGCTTTCATAATAGACTGTCCACTGACCCATGAAGGAAGACCTAGCAACATAAATAACTTTTTTAGGTCCATCCGAACATTGCCTTGCCTATTACAGAAACCAAAGGACTTAGAATTTTTTCTGGTGTAAACATACGAGAGTATTGCTTTAGATCCTTCTATATTGTGTTACAAGGAAACTGTTGAATTGATGTTAATGAAATTTTGACACAGTATTACTACCATGACAAGGATGGAAAACGCGTATGGTTTTTATAAATCGTGCCAATGGCGGCGCAGAAATAAGAAAAAAAAGTAAAAATGTAAAAACAGCTCAAACTTCGTTTTTAAGCATATTAGAGGTTCATGATCATTTTCTGCGTTTTTTTTGGGTGGGGTGAAATTGGGGTGGGTAGGGGGTGGGAAGTTGAAAAACTGAGAAATTTCTTGTATTCATAATAGGCTGTCCACTAACCTGTGAAGGAAGACCTAGCGACGTAAATCAACTTTTTAGGTCCATCCGAACATTGCCTAGCGTATTACGGAAACTAAGGGACTTAGAATTTTCTGTATACATGCATACGAGTATTTATTGCTTTAGATCTTTTTGTGTTTTGTAACGTGGACACTATTAAATTGATTCTAATTAAATTTTGACACAGTATTATTACCGTGGTGAGGATGCAAAACGCGTATGTTTGTTAAATATCGTGTAAGTGGCAGCGAATATAGCAATAATCAAAAAACTAAAAGTATGAAAACAACCCAGACTTCGTTTTTAGATGTTTTAGCCTGTCCATTGACCTCTGAAGGAAAGACTTAGCGGCATAAGACAATTTTAGGGGAGGGAAGGCTGCCGATGATTTGGTTGCAACGGATCTCAGACTAAAGCTTCATGCTATGGGAAAATAATAAACTGATATCACAGTAATGTGTGGGAAGTACTGAGTCAATCAACTTGACTCCATTTTTTCTGTTGGACATGGACACTGTTCAGTATAATTATGTTACTAAACACAAAACACGTTTTCCATGCTTCGAAATTAGTTTCCCTCCTCGGCCGTATACCTCGGAGCGTGTTTCATTTATCTGTTTTTACTTACACACCGATAGGTGAGGGAGGTATTGTGACCACGAAAATTTTCGTTTTTTATGTATTAAGCTTTTTGGGCGTTTTATGATATGTAAAGTAGAGCCCAGAGATATACCATTTGTGTACGTTTTGCGCTATATAAAAACTGCATACCATCTCTTAGTACAGTTCATCATTTGGAATAGATACAGTTTTGATAATATTCAATGGTTACCATTATTTTACTTTCGTACTCGTAACCAATTCATGGAATGTGCTTTTAACCAATTTGCTAACAAAACGTAACTTTTTAGAATGGTGAAAATGAAACATTTAGTTGTATTTGAACGTAAATCTGTCGGATGACGTTCACGATGTATATGTTGACTGAACTATGATAAGACCGACACATTCCAAGATTATTAGCGATTCGATCGATGAAGAGGACCGGACTTAGTCAAATTGTTTAGGCAGGTATTGCTACCGTTATCGATAGCAACGCCAATCTGCTTTTACTTTTGTGCGTTACTTTTCTGTCTGAATCGGACGTTTTTTTCGGAAGTGTGTATGTTTCGGCCTTGGGAAGATAATGGGATTTCACAGCGATGTGAATTACCCTGCAGCAGTGAAGCTACGTTGGCGGTTTGTCATTACGGTGATGAAAGTAGTGACTATAGTATGGACACTGATAATGAATTTGAACAGAGGGAGGTGGAGGTAGACCATATAAAACCTCACAAAAGGTCATCTTAGCGCAGATGCAAAACAAATAGTACTTAATGATAATGAACTAACGAAGGATCCGGAGAATGAAAATAAGGGGAGTATGATCAAAAAGACGTCCATTCTAACACACGTTCCATATCCAACAGTATGTGAGATTTTGAGAAAGGGGCCACAAAAGAGGAAGCGTAGGTTTGATGCTGGTGTTTCAAACGAACTAGATCCCACGATCACAAAATTATTGAGGAATATTGTGTACGAAAAGTACAAAATTAATGAACTACCCACAATCGAATCCGTTCAAAGACAATTGGCTAGAATGGGGTAACAGTATCCAAGGAGCACATTGCAGCGATGGATTAGGAAGATTGGATTTAGGTACAGAACTGTAAACAAACGAATGGCTATAATGGAAAGTGCAATGATTGTGGGATGGCGGCACGATTACTTGCATAAGATAGAGCAATACCGGAACGAGGGGAGGTCAGTGTACTACCTTGACGAGACCTGGTATGATACCCATGATACCGCTAAAAAGGGATGGACCGACGCTACAAAGAAGTGTTAGCTAAAAGGCGTTCCACCAAATAAAGGATCCCGTATAGTTATCTTACACTGCGGATCATCTGACGACTAGGTCGAAAACGCGCCCAAATTATGCGGAAAGAAAATTGAAGACTGCAATATAGACTACCACAAAAAGATGGATTCGGGAATATTTGAGCAATGGTTTGAGTATACCCTTATTCCCAATTTAAAGCCATTTAGCGTCATCGTAATGGACAACGTAGGCTATCACTCCAGACAAAGGTACAAAACTCCGAATTCAACGTTATCGAAGGCGGAAATACAAGATTTTCTCATAAAACAGGATTTGTACTTTGAAGCAACTTACAAAAAAAACTGAATTATTGGAAGTCCTCCACACTGAACAGTTTGAGAAACAATATGGCATAGAAATCATAGCTAAAAAGTATGGTCATGATGTCTTAAGGTTGCCTCCCTCTTTTTGCATTTTCAGTCCTATAGAATTAATTTGGGGACAACTAAAACAACGAATCGAACGTTAGAATTGAGTGTAGGAAGGAATAATTTACCATATGGTTTATACGGTTATATTGAAATGACTACCATATATTTATCAACAGATAATAAAGTTTTAAACATCTTGTTCAACCAACTGATGTATGAGCATTTATTGGATGGAATGAACATTTTCGTTGTTGCCTACTCCAACGAATTCGAATGCCCAGTCCGACCCCGTTCCCTTTCTCTGTCGGCACTTTTTGCGGAGATCCTCACTTTGTAAACAAATGGTATATCTCTGGGCTTTACTTTACCTATCTATCTAACGAAAATCCTCATCACTTATTTTCGTCGGTCAGTTTGTTGGCATGTTTCTGGACCCGTAATCTTAGTAACCGCTGCATGGATTGTAATGAAATTTCGGTAACGATATGCTGTGGGATCGTAGTAGGTAATGCTGGTATAATTTTGAAAATCAATGTTTGGGCAGCACAGTAATTAGCGAAAACCAAAAGTTCACTAGTTCCGAGCTAACGACCTTCCTGAGCGTACGCTGCTTGTCTTCCGGAATTGTATCATTCACATATTTTATCTTAGAGGGTGGAAGAATTAGCAGGTATGAAGTAACCGTTATATAAGTAACACAAATATAGAACTTGATTGTATCATGATGGGATCCGGTATAGTTTTGTTTGAAAGTGTGGACTAGAATAGGTGGGTCATTCTGAGCTAACGTGTGGAGGAGCTGCATAAACCAAAATTGGGATGACCTCTTTATTTGTTTATTAGTAATTATATTACACTGACTAACGTTGAAAAGATGGTATCAAGTTGCTCTGCTCAGCATACTTGCCATATATTCTCGGTAATAACAGAAATTTTACAATTTTCCAAAAAAATTGTCCACAGGTATGATCCCAAGAAACATTTTAGCAACCCATTAGCTTCATGAAGGTTTTAAGTAGGTTTTAAGGTGGCTTTTCATAAGAGTTGTGTTTTATGACCGCATTGAGTATGGTTATAAGGAGTATAGTTAATTTAAAGTTTTAAGGAAGCTTTATGGTGATCTCATACAGGGTGAATTTTTACTACCGGATCGGTCAATCACACCACTACTGCAGAAGATAGCAAAAAAAGTTGTATCTAAAAGTTGTAGCCAGAGATATGCCCCTTGCTCAAAAAATATTTTTATTTATACAGCCACCACTACGTGGTGATGCAAACGTGCATTTTTTTAAAATATATTGTTCCATATTTAGACTCTACTAATGATTCCCGTTCTTAAAATATAACGTATTGTAACATTATACGAGATGTTTTTAAAGTTACGACCATTTTACTTCCCACACCGATAGGTGAGGGGAGTATTGTGATCGCGAATATTTTCGATTTCGAGGTGATACGCTTTTTGGGCGTTTTATGATATCTACATAACGAAATCTCACGTCACTCATTTCCGTCGGTCGATCTGTCTGTCTATTGGCGTTCTTAGAGCCTCGTAATATCAGTAACCGCTGCATGGACTATAATGAAATTTGGGTAACGATATGCTGTAGGGTCGTAATAGGCAATGCAAAAAAAAGTTCTGTCACTAGTGCTAAGCTAACGACCCTCCTGTCGATACACTGCTTGCCTTCCGGAATTGTGTCACCTACATTTTGTCTTAAGGGGCCTGGGTATACACAGTCATACATATGTATTTGCCATGTTAAAACACGGATTCCCATTTTCAACAGAACTCACTTGTTTTTCAAACTACATAGGCAGTATTTCGGAAGGTGATAGTTAAGGGGACCTTAATGAATGACAACTATTTGCGATTTTCTCAACAAAGTTTTTTAGTGAGCAAAAAAACTCGCAATGCAAAATCATACAACCTTCAAATATCTGTAATTTAACAACCAAACAGGATTTAAAAAAAAAAGGCCAAATTTTAGTTTGGTTTGCTTTTTGAATCATTACTTTATGTTTAAGCATAACGTCAGGAGCTTGGAAATAAAAAAAATATTTTTATAGTGACCTTTGGACCTTACCATTGGACCTTTTGAACTTATCTTTGGATTTTTGGACTTATCTCCCCTCATCTTAGACGCACACACTGGAGAAAGGGAACAGGCGGGCACCCCTCCTCGCTAACACGGGAATACGTCTTTTCTTGGGTTCTCAATTTCGCCGCTATACCCTGACCCTTGAGGGTGGAAAAATTATCAGGTATGAAGTAACTGTTATCTAAACATCACAAGCATAGAATTGGTTGTGTCGAGATGGGATCCGTAGTTATGATTGAAGGTATGGACACAAGAATAGTAGAACTGCGATTACTCTGAAGTAACATGGGAAGCGCCTGGATAAATCAAAGTTCGGATAAGTTCTGTATTTGTTTATCGGCAACATATACTGACTGACATTGAAAAAATAGAGTCATGTCGCTTGACTCAGGCCTTTCCATACATTATCGGTGATTTTCCAAAAATAAGTTGTCCACAGGTATGGTAGTATGTAGAGCTATTGTTATTTAGCAATTTTCCTGATTTGATAGGTCATGGACACAGTATATGTTACTAAACCCAAAACGAAATGGAACGTTTTCCAATTAATTGCTTCGAAAATAGAAGTTTTCCTTCTCAGAGCGTTTTTCATGTTATCTATTTTTACTCTCCACACCGATAGGTGGGGGGTACTGTGATCGCGAAAATTTCCGATTTTGAGATGATACGCTTTTTGCGCTTTGTTATATTACATAACAAAAATTCATATCACTTATTTCTGTCGGCCTGTCTGTCTGTCTATCTGTTGGCGTTCTTCTAGCCTCGTAATACCAATAACCGCTGCGTAGATTGTGATGAAATTTGAGTAACGATATGCTGTGTGGTCGTAATAGGCGATGTTGCGATTATTTTAAAAATAGATGCATGAGCGGCTGAGTAATTAGCAAAAAACTAAAAGTTCTGTCACTCGATCTAAGCTAACGATTCTCCTGTCGGTAGACTGCTAGTCATTTACGTTTTATCTTAGGGGTTGGAAGAATTATCAGGTATGAAGGAATCATGATCTATATAAGTATCACAAGTATAGAAATTGGTTGTATCGTGATGAGATCCGGTAGAATTTTGTTTCAAGGTGCAAACAAGAATAGTTGAACCACGCTCATTAGCGTGGTTCAACTATTCAGTAACGTGTGTAATACCTGGATAAACCAAAAAAATTAAATACTCCTCAAACTTTGTTTTCAGTCATTTAAGGGTTCCACTTTTCTTGGGTGCAAGTTATATTAGGGTGGTTGGGGTTGTAAAACTGAAGAGTTAGTTTTTTTAGGTACAGCCGAACATTAGCTTGCCTATTACAGAAATCTAGGGACTTTTTCTGATGTATACGAGTACGTACAAGTATTTAGATCGTTCTGTATTGTGTAACGGGAAAATTGTTGAATTAACTTTACTAAAATGCTGACCCAGTATTACTACCGTAGCGAGGATGGAAAATGCGTATGGTTCTTAGAAATCGTGTTAGTGGCGGCGCAGCGATAATTAAAAGATTAAAAGTGTAAAACAGCTGAAACTTCGTTTTCCACATTTTCTTCCCACGCCGATAGGGAATAGGGGAGTATTGTGATCAATTTTGGGATAATACACTTTTTGGGCGTTTTATGGTATCTACATAACGAAAATCCACGTCACTCATTTCAGTCAGTGTGTCTATCTGTCTGTCTGTCTACTGGCATTTTTATAGTCGCATTATCTCAGTAATGCTAGCAGTAATGCTATAATTTTGAAAATCATTGCATTCGCCGCGAAGAAATTGCTAAAAAACAGAAACAGTTCTGAGAACTATTCCTCCGTTTTAGGCGTTTCAGGGGTTCCTGGTCCTTTTCCATTTTTAAGGGAGTGAATTCGTGGTGGTCAGGCGGGTGTATTCATAAAATACTCGTTATTGACTTTGTGATATCGTGTGCCTTTTAGACCTATCCGAATGCTGCCTTTCAATCTTTTGACCGTGGGATAATTTGATATATGCCTATGTACATATTATCCTATGACATGTAACTTGGAAACTACGAACTACCACCGTGAAGAAAAGGGTAACAATGTATACTTGTTGGACGTCTAGCCAATGGCGGAGGAGAGAATGTCTACTTTTTTGGTGATGATGATGTAGGGATAGAGGAACTCCAAAGTTTATGTTAGCACCGATAAAGTGTGAGAAGTACTGAGTCAAGACACTAGACGCCATTCTTTACATTATCATCATCATCAAAGTCACACTGTCTTAACAGACATGTTGTGAACTCGTAAACAGCATTAAATCGGAGCTAGCGTATTGCCGACACGAATATTATCAATAGTTTTGAGAACTGTAGCTCGTCATCGTTCGCGATTTACTGTCAGTTTAGTGGCGCTCCTGATACTCATATCCAGCAACTGTTTCGTCGTATCCACCCAGCGTGTAGGGGGACGGCCACGGCGCCGCCCACTCGGGGCATGACCCTGAACTACAAGTTTCTCCATATTATCGCTTCTGTGTATATGTCCGAAGAATGTAAGCATTCTCGTCGACACAATGGAGGATAGTCTCTTTGGATTACCGAGCTCATCCAGTATGGAGACGTTAGTTCGATGTTCAAAAGTATCTATGCGAGCTTGATCTGCCTTTTTAACAGTCCATGTTTCTGAGGCATACAAAAATGTGGAGAACAGTGCCTGAGTAACTGAATCAGCGACATTTTTGTAGCTTTAGTGTTGTTATGGTCACGCCATATTTTAGTAAACTTTGTCATGGCCAGACGTGCCTGTTGAATGTGCCGTCGAATCTCATTTTCACAGCTACCCGAATTATCGATCAAAGAACCGAGGTATACAAAACTTTGAACTATTTCACAACGGCCTATTGACTTTATTTCTCGATGATTATTATGCTCTCTATCTACGATCATAACCTTGGTTTTATTGTGGTTAATACCAAGACCGTACGCTGCACTATGTTGTTCTAAGATGTTCAATAGAGCTACTAGTTGTTCCTGAGAAGCTGCAATAAGCAAATCTTAAGTTGGATATTTTGCTTCCGCCACTAGTTACACCGCCATTCCAGTTGTCTAATACCTACCTGACTCATCACAAATTCAGAGTAAATGTTAAACAACATCGGAGATAATACACATCCCTGACGAACTCCTTTTCTGGTTGTAGTTTGACTAGACAGGTTACCATCAATTCTTACACAAGCCGTATTAGACTCGTTATTTAAATTTGAATTGATAAAACAAGTGTTACGCTACTATCAAAAATGTCATCCGCCATGTTTTCTGCGCCGGTACGTCATCAATCGTGTGACGTTTCCGACCTGTTCTGAAAATGAATAATGAGTACCTGCCTACGAAGACACCAACCTATATCACCCGTGAAAGGAAAAGAATTATTGCTCATTTTTCCCCATATATCACCATCATACTAAACGGTAGAAAACGACCAAATACAACAGAAAACAGCCCACAACAACAGAAAGCAAGCAGTTTTGTGTTCTATTCGGTTGTATTTGGTCGTTTTCTACCGTTTACAGTTGTTATCTGCTTAATTTTTCTTGTTTTCAGCTGTTTTCTGTTCTTTTCTGTTGTTATCGGCTGTGTTTAGTCGTTTTCTATTGTTTAGCGCTGTTATCTGTTTGCTTTCCGTTATTATGGGCTGTTTTCTGTTCTATTCGATTGTATCACCAGCCTGTATCACCCGTGAAAGGACAACAATTATTGCTCATTTTTCCCCATATATCACCATCATACTACGTCAATTTCACCCTTTTCCTTAAAACACGGAAAGTTATCAGGAATCTCTAACATGTCCAAAATATAAAGTTTGGAGGAGTTCCACAGTCTTTTATCCTCCTTTAATAATGTTTTTTGTCATTTTTGCTGATCAAATTGCAATGTTATTTGCGAATTTGATCAAAGTCGATGCAGCACTTACGAAGTTACCTATTACGTAAGGTGCCCCAACAAGAAACTCATTTTTATTCTACGACACTGTATCATTGGGTATACGGGCGCGAAGCAAACTCCTGATTCTGTTCGTTTTCAACTTTCTACTCCGTCGCTATCTCGGCCACCGGCAAGGAGGGGGGCTCGGCCATTCGTCTCCCCTCCACACAGCCGCTTCTCCTCCTCCCACCCCGCGCTACACTTTTAATTAACAGAGCTAAATCGTTTAATGCGTCCCCAGACATTACTTTAATCTGGCGCTAATTATAACGGCCATTCTCTTCCCTCCGTTTCAGCCCCCTCTCCTTTCTCGACTCTACGGGAGTATGAAGGGCAGACGATCCACGTGGATGACTAGATTGAGGGAAAGTAAGCCCAAAACCGTGAGAGACTCATTACTAAAGCGCGATGAATCAAAGAGAGAACCACATGATGTGTTTCAGAAATCATATTAATAATTGTTTCGTTGAAAATTTGGGCTTTTTCAGTAGCAATTGTATTGTTCAGTAATAATAAAATGATCGTCATTTTCTATTATGTATGATAGAAATGAGAATTTCATGGCAAGACCTTCAATTACAAGGCCGAATAGTGTGCGCTGTCAAGAGTACCTCCACAATCCACAATCTAGAAAAAGAAATGTGCACTACTCACTAGAACGCAGTACTGCTCCTCCTGGGACCATTAATGTCCCAATTACAAAGCTAGATTGTGACTTTCTTTGTGGTTTGTATCAAACATAGACTGAAAAAATGTTTATTTTCATTCTCAACTAGAGATTAATCAAAAGAAGGTCTTCTGAGGCCTACCCTAAATAGTTGATTGAAAGATTTTTATGACAAATACCCTTCTGAATGTGAAAATACTCAGCTTAATTAGGGATTCTGCTGCTTCATTTTCCTTTATGGACATGGAACACATTTTACATAAGATCAAATCGGGATGAGCACTCTATTCGCAGAGACTGATCAACATGCTATGATATTTTTTGCTTTATTAAACATTCGCGATTAAGATCATCCTCGTTTTTCTTGTTCCAAAATGCCGCTGTCTTTTAACTTGTCCAAGGCTGCTCGACAAGTACGTTCAGATATTTTCAATGTACTCAAAAATAGCTTCTTGCGCAATATTTTCTTCTGTTAAATTTTTAGGTAATACCTGAAACTAAAACTCCTACGCGATACTTCTTGCTTCGTTGTTTTCCTCAATGTGTTGTCCTATATAACGGCATAATGGTTTTCGTTGTCGTGTAAGGTTGGCCAAGCCATAGTAGTCGTCAAAAATATCTTGCCTATTCCCATTGCTAACTAGATAACATTCTTTGTTTACACAGTTCGGCAATGCATGGGGTTGTTAAAGATCTTGCAGGCACGCTCTTCTGAGTTACAGAGGTTATGTATACCTTCTCCATAGCTCTAAGTATATTGGGTTCTTTCTTTTTATTTATCCGACGTCGTGATAACTTTTCAACGCTTTCTCTGTCCGCAACATCAATTCTAAAATCTTAGGAATGAGTTGTTCTTTTTCACGTATATGGTCTCATTTTCGGAATGGAAACCTACAACTTTTCCGCGGTAACTATGAACCTGAAATGTTTTTGGCAACAATTTTTCAGAGAAGAAATGCGTAATAACACAATAATTTTTCACATTCGTTGCATGCAGCAAAAACTTCATCTTTCACTTCACTTCACATTGACCAAATAATGGAGGATCAGCATCAGAGTCAGCAAATGAGGATGGAGGGGAATCAAAAAATTCTTGGAGCTCATGATCATTTTGTAGATTTGCAGTTGCTGAGTTGCTTCATGTAACTATCAGCGCTATGAAAAAAGCCGAACAGGTGACAACCCTGCTTGGGAAATCTCTTGCTTAGAGTATTAAAAATATTCGAAGTAAGCGACGTCTGGAGGGCCGCCCCTCCTCCTAGTTACACGTCTGTGCAAACCTAAACAAACTTGATTTTCAGTTATCTATATTCTTATCTATATTCAATAGCTTCAATATTAAAAATTTAAGATACCAAAGTTTTTGTTTTCCAGTTTCGAGCACTTTCGAATGAGATTCAGCCTGACCACATATATCATGAAAAATGATCGAAATTTCGAAGTCGTTTTTAGATTAGGTTTGAAATTTCAGTGGCGCAGATTTTCATCCGAGCGTTTTCTCAATATAGGATAGGTATAATTCACCTCAGGACAACAAGCAGAGTCGATTAACACTTGTTTAACCTCAAAAAGTCGGCCGTTCCAAATAAGTTAGGTTATGTACTGAAATTTCAAAGCGCTGTAGAATTTTACTGGGGCATTTTCTCGGTCTAGGAGTAGTGACGTTCGACTGCGGATGTCAATCCGCGTCGTTTGACACCCCTCTCAAACCTGTTTCGAGTCTCGCTAAAACGAACTCTATCCTTTAGTTTTACTTTCCGTACCGTAGGTGTGTCAACCCGTACGTCTTGTCTGTCTGTTTGACTGTCTGTCTGCCATCCTTCTAGAAGTGTAATCTTAGAAACCGCGAACACGCTTTCGATAAAATCAGAAAAGCGATATGCGATGAAGTCATAATAATATTACGTTGTGCGTTGGGTTGTGCTGCTATACTTTTGGAATTCGATGCATTGGCGGAGGTGCTAATTTTATTACTAGATATACCTAGATATATTACTATAATCACAGAATTCCGAAAGAATGATGGGTCGATTACGGCTAACGTCCCGGCTTTGCTCCGTTGCGCTGCGTCGTCAGAACGGAGCAGCGCATTGTAGGCTCCACTGCTGCGTCGGCGACGGACGACGTTGTAGCAGTGCACGCCGCGCCGCGATGTTAGATGTAATATAATTATCGAATTGTAGCATATTATTTTTCTGAAAAGCATACTCTGCATACCATGGTTGATAATTGTAACATAATTTAAGGTCTTTCATGAATTTTGTCGATATAAATATGTAGGTATGTCATCAGTGGCAGTGGTAGTCGGGGTTAATGCCCATATACTCTATATGATACATATATTGAAGAAATGGGTTAATAAAAATTATTTTGACATCTTGAATGTTCCATCATATTGCATCTAGAACGTATTCGCATTATTTTTAGAATTACTTGCAACAAGCCCTTTCATTTAATATCCATATTGTAGAAGTGCATAGACAAAACCATTCCGCCATGTTGGATGTACCGCCATAGGTATTGAATCTACAATCACGCCACTTTATTTTTCGAGGTACTCGCAACAAGCCCTTTCATTTGATACCCACATTGTAGAAATGCATTGGAAATAACTATTCTGCCATATTGGAAGTCCCGATATATTCGATTTGGAATGACGTCACATTGCTCTTCGATTTACTCCCAACAAGCCCTCTCATTTGATACCCATATTGTAGAAGTGCATAAAAATACTATTCCGCCACCTTAGATGTTCCGTTATATTTAATTTAGAATGACATCATATTATTTTTCGAGTTGCTTTAACAAGCCCTTTGATTTGATACCGTTATTGTAAAAATGCGTTGAAAATAACTATTCCGTCATCTTGGATGGTCTGCCATATTGGATTTAGAATGACGTCACATAGCTTATCGTATATCGTCATCCAAACTAAGTGTATACACATCAGCCCAATCGGTTGACGATGTCTGCTTCAAAATTGAGTAGCAAGATTCCAACCAATAAACATAGATTCTGTTTATTCACCCTGAATAAAGGCATTCTTGGTATTTTTGGTCCGAGGCGTTGAGCTTAGCTCAGATGCTACTGCATAGCAACAGTAAAAAAAAAGAGTGAAAAAATTTCAGATTATCTGAATAATAAGCAATTAGCTATCCAGTATAATATCAGAAACAGAAACGTAAATCAATCTGCTTCTGAAAATCCCATGAGAAAATACTACAACTATCAAATAGTAATAGCTTTTCCACTAAATCTGAAAAGTCGTAACAACATTATGTTGTTTTTGGTAATAGATCAGTTACAAGTGGCAACCCTGCCGGCCCAGCAGCGCATCGCCTTGCTCTCTACTTCGGCTTCCGCGCGTGATCCGTTAAAAATGCGCATCCAGCAACGGAGATCGCAATGGAGCCACGTCTCCGTTGCATGCGGAAAGTATATGGACAGCGACGCTCCGGTGACGCGGTGACAACGGAACGCAACGCAACGGAGCAGTGAAGCCGCTTGTTTATATGTAAGGATGAAAAATATGTTGGGTTTATGTTTGGTGTTTCCGTTGGGTGTTTCCGAAACAACAATTCATTTTTCATCCGCAGTGTTTTTTTTTTTTTGTTTAATAAGGTATACTGCGCCATGTTCTTCATGGCTTTTCATAACAGTTAAACGCTAAATGTCTATAGATTACCGGATCAGTAGACATTTTTGAAAAATGTTTTCTCCTCTCAAACAAAATACTATCCTGCAGGTTTCTGTAGCAATATATTTAGTATCCGCTCAACAATCCTGTGTATCATTGTGAATAACCACTTTAAGACAAGAGCTGCCATTTTTAATATTTTTTAATTCATAACTTTTATTTGCCCATAAAAATCATGCATCAAGAGGTTTTGTTCTTAAGTAAATATGACCCAAAAAACTTATGAAATCCCTGTATTCCTTATCTTCCTAGATTACTTATTACAGATAGTTGCTGGAGTTATGGAGGAGAAATTGGGGTGGTAGGGTGAGTGGGAAATTTAATAATTTCAAAATCTGTGTACCTGTAAAGAATACTGCGTGAGGCCACTTGACGCAATCTTTTGGGAGGGGGTTAAGTTTTATTTCAACAATTACAGGATTGGGAATGCTCCAAAAATATTTGTATTTATATTAAGATACCTTCCCGTTGTACCGTCATTTTTTACTCCGCATCTAGTAATCAAAAAACAACTTCTTTGGAAACGCTCTTGACGTTTTGCGATAGCCGCATCGGTAGTGTGGCCGGAAAAAGCAATCGTTCCAGAACGTGTTTCTGATGTTTCCTGATATTAGAGCTTCGCGTGTTGTGTGATTATTGTAGCCCTGAAAATATTGTTTATCATCTCGAAAGCCTTGCTGCTGTCATACTATGTTTGGCTTCTCGTATATGCATATTTTTATTAGTTTGCACAACAGACCATGAATGCCTAGGGCAGAAATGAGTACAGTCTGGTCTTATACCGCTAAAATTTATAACACTTAAGACTGTCTTTGGATACTTTTACCACTTATTTCTGAGTATATCCTGTACTATTCCACGCCCCCTGTTTCTGTCTGCCGTCTTCTCTTTCCAGTATTTCCTTTAAATCATCTTCTGCCTTCTTCAGCCATCTCTCCCTTGGTCTACCCTTCCTTTTTCTTCCTATTGGTCTCAGGTTGAGAATTAGTTTTGTCATTCTCGTCCCATTCAGCCTCTCCACATGTCACAGCCACCTTATTCTCTGCGCTGATGGCTGCTATAATATTGGGGTTCTCATACATGTCTTCCAGTTACTGGTTTGTCCTTCTCCTCCATCCCTCGTTTGTCCTTACGCCTCCATAAATAGCTCTCAACAATTTTCTTTCCCATCTTATATTTTTTTCTTCCTCCTCCTTATTCATAGTCCATGTCTCACAAGCATATGTCGCTGTTGATCTTATAATAGTTGTATAAATTCTCTCTTGGTCTTTCTGGATGTATATTTGGATTTCATAAGATTTTTCAGGGCTCCATACTTCTGGCTTCCTTTGATGATCCTTGCCTGTATTTCTTGTTTCTCCTGTCCCTTTTGCTCTATGATTACCCCTAGGTACATAAATTCCGTAGTCCTTTGAAAAGTATATTTCATGTTGTTGGCCGTAAAAGTTAGGTTCGGTTGATCATGTCTCATGACCATATATTTTGTCTTATTTTGATTTATCTCCATCCCAAATCTCCTTGCTCCCGCAGCTATCCTTGTCGTATTTTTTCTCTAGTTCTTTCTTTGTTTTTGCTACTAGTCATTTGCATATGCTATACATTGGTGTTCGTTATTAAATATGGTTCCATTTGTCTTGATGTTGCTTTTTCTAATTATTGCTTCAAGCCATACCATAGTAGTACAAAAAGATTACCAAGACAATTTTATGGAAATGGTAATAATTACAAAAAAAATCCAAGTTCTCCATTATCCAACATTGTCCAATCCCTATTTCAGCTCCTACCGGAAAATGAAAAATGTTCAGGATCCTTCAAGATGTCTAAGAACTCTGACGCTGGTGCTTCTGTTTTTGCTGATTAATCCATCGCCAATGCAACGATTTTCAAAAATATTACCAACTATGATCCCACATCAAATCACATCCCAAACATCATCTAAGTTGATGTATGCATTTACTGAGGTATCGTAAAAATACACAATACTGTTTGGCGTGAGGAAGAAGTCGAAAAATATAGCTGTATAGGCTATAATATTGGCAATTCATTTTAATGCAATGATCAGTACTTTAGAACTGAAAAAGATACTTGAGTGCACTACTCTCCTATCCTAGCCTCGACCTCAGTTTTACCAGCCTCCGGAAAGAATGGAATAAGGTCCTGAGCCTCTAGTATGCCTAAAGAGGAATTTTCAAAAGCATAACAGCGTTACCTGTTATGACCCCACAGCATATCATAGTCAATTTTTTATCAAAATCGATGCACCGGTTACTGAGATTACGCAGGTGACAGATAAATGGATAAAATGACCAACAGAAATTAATGACACAGATTTTCATAAAGACATCTCAAAATCGAAAATTATTGATATTACAATATTTCTCTCGCATATTTGCTGACTTGTAAGGAAATAGAACTATACTATATCTGGGAAGCGGCAAAAAATTTTGAAGCGAAGTGTAAGAGTTTCGCGAGCATATTCGTAAATTGGATCATTTCGTTAGACTTATGAAATTTTTCTTAAATATATAATAATTATTCATTTTATTTTTATCATCGTCATGCTGACTATTAAAGACATCAGTAAAGTTGAAAAATTTTAAGATAAAAAAATTTAAAATTACATGATACACACGTGATGGTATATCACACTATACGTTAGAAGGAACATTGTCGCCAAACTCTCCCTGATGATGAAGACATAGTTCTCCGAAAGCTTTGATTTCAGTTTAAAGGTTTCACTTAGTTTTAAGAAATTTGTCCACTACCCATCTATATTAAAATGTTGTTTATATATTATACACACATAAAAATAAATTCTTGGACCAAGAATATATACTTCCATTCAACTGTACCATATCTTCCTATATGCGCAAAGCTGTGATAATAAACCAAGATTGTTGGATGTTTGATCATATATTAAATAAATGTTTTCAATTCTAAACTTAGAAAGTTTTGAAAGTAAGAATACCGAAATCTTAAATGAAACGTATGATTATCTTAAAAACAGAGCAATGAATATATCACCTATAAGAATACTGTATAGGGTGTCGCTGAATTTCCTTGACACGTGATAATTATCCTCGTAACAAAAGAAAGATCAAACGAAAAGTGAGTGGAATTTTTGAAAGTAGCTATCTATCATACCATGCTTTCAAAACATTTTTTTTACGTCAAACCTTAAAACTCACCTCTACTTTTTTTTCAAATAGAACGCCATAGGTTTTCCTACACAAATTATATCCCTATTTTATTTAAAATCTTGTGGTACTTTTTATTTATCTTATGCTTATGAAATTGCAAAACAATGTTTTGTATATGAAGTCAAAGGCAGTACAAGATTTTAAAAAATAATGACCTCATGTATGTAGGAAATGCTATGGGGTGCTATTTTCAAAAAAAAAAAGTTGGGGGTGAGCTTAGGGGTTATACTCGGGGTTGAAGTACAAAAAATTTTTTTCGAAAGCATGGGATGATAGGCCATTCAGTACCCTTGAAAAACTCACTTAGTGTTGTTTTCAGCTGTTTTTCTTATGAAAATATTGTACCTCAAATAAATCCTTACTATTATTATTAATTACCTTATGCTTATGACTACGAAAAAAATAGATTTGTGTATAAAGTCAAAGGTGTGTGTTATATCATAAATTATCTTATATATGTCCAAATTTCTGTGCAAAAAATTATAATTATTGGGCACCTAGTACTAAATCCACTATCTGCAATCCAGTTCAAACCCGTCTCAAGCCATAAACCGACGAATATCAAACGATGGTCCACTTAAAGCTTAATCGTCCCTAGTAACTCGAGATTACGCATTTCCTCGAGAGATCCGCCTCTCACTCCATCATCTTCATCGCTGGATGACTCCTCTCGTTAATTGAGGGCATAAAATTAATGGTATCGTTAATGGCATTATACTGTTTTCATAGAAAACATACGAGTTCGAGAACAGGCTAGCCTGGCTCCGCTGTGGACCAATATACGCAGTTACTACATAGTAACACAGTTCCGGAATTATCGTTCCCAATCGTACTCTTAACAATTTCACCCTTAAGTTATTACCCTAAATGAGTCATTCTCACCAAAATACGGAAAGGCACGTCACCGCGTGTTACATACTAGAAAACTAAAAGCTAAGTATTACTGATAGATATTCGTGGAGTTTTTAGCCTTATGAATGTTTCCGATGTAGCTAAAACTTACCTACACTGAGGAAAATAAAATGAGAAAAAATCCATGAAGGGATTAAAAAATCTCCTCTACGTAAGCCGTCTTTCTACCTGTTGTTTCGTACGATAAAGCATTTTTCTGCTGTGTTTGTTGTTATTTTTTTAACTAACTTCATGGTTATACCCTTAGTGTTGAATTATTGTCTAACGTCTAAGGGCCGGTGCGGTGGTACAAATGGGGGTTTAACACAAGTTTTGTTAAACCTAAGCTTAGCTAAGCTCAGGCTTAAAGTCACATCCGTTGTACAGTCGTCGGCTTAGTTAAACCTGGTTGATAATGAAATTCACCAGGGTTGGCACCAATGAAGCAATACGTACTGACATAACCATCTGAAAAATTATCTTATGGTTGGTCACTTGTAACAGTTTGTGCCAAATTCGTGCAATGACCGTTTTTGTCTGTGTTCTTTCATATGCTCTCTTTGTTAAACTAGACACAAAATCTTCCAAAAAATATAACTTAATAGAGTGAAAAGCAATTTGAAGGTTCCGCCTTGACACATCATGTCATTTGTATCAGGTTAGGTATAAACCTCAGCTAAGCTCGCTTGAGCTTCGGCTTATGTAAGCTCGTGTTAAGCTTGGAGTGGGGGGCTAAGCCAGCATTGTACAATGGGCGTTTTGCAACTGACGTAGTTTAACATCGGCTTACCTTAAGCCGAAGCTTAAGCTTGCATTGTACAACCGGCCCTAAGGTTTGCTACATTATCGATAAAATTTGAAATTAAATCTTCGCAGTATCAAATATATTGTCTCTCGTCAAAATCTCTCTTCCGTTAACGCATTTAGTAAATTAATAAATTTCGCTTATAGCCGCAGCGCCATCTGTTGCAACAACACTAGATGTGAGCCACCATGTATGGCACCTCCATGGATGAAAGAATGAACGAGTTCTTGCGATTGTACTGTGTTTGGAGGGCAATTATTGCAAATTCACCTATAAAATGTAAGTAAAACTGTAAAGCACACTGCTCTCCTCCGTTAACCTGAATAAATGTTCGAATCAAAATGATCACGAACAGAGATAAATTATAATTTAAAAAGGAACAATGTATATTAAGTTGTGTGGAATATTTGGTTTAGTCAGAATAGTCCACGAACACATCCTCCGTTAATTTTCAATGTCACGGAGGGAGATGTCTTAATGGAGTCGATATTAAATACAGAAGTTTTTAATAATACTATTATAAAAAAAACTATTTTTTGCAGATGCAATGAGCAAGTCACAGATTAAATTGAACAATGATAAACACAAACAAAAAAAAGGGATGAAAATTGGGAGTATCCGTGAAAATTTTTTGCTAAAAATGTCAGTATTTTCTAATAAATATATACATTTTTGAGTTCGAAGACTTTTGAAATCCCATGAATTAATTGCATGAAGTCGAAACAGCTGAGCAAAAAGTAACATAAAGGAATAAAAATTATTATAATTCGTTTACCATAATATTCTGAATTGGGTGAAAATGTATCAAATATGTCTAATTATTTTCAAGAACACGTTATCACCTTTTGCAACAACAATAAAACTTTTATATGGAAGGCTGGCAATATTGAGATATGTGATTTTGTACAAACAATGTGATACTATACGAATTCCCAAAATGCAGTCAAGACTCGAAGTGATTTCTCATTTTATTTATCTCTTGAAATAAAGAAATGTTTCTTGACGATTTTATCATATCCACAAAATAAGAAAAATAGAGTTATTGAGAATATTACTGATTGGATGACTTACTGTAGATCCTGTATGCTATGAAAATTAACTTTGATTTATTAACTGCCTCTTTAATGGACTTTGATCTGGTTCCAAAATTCCAGATCTAGAAACGATCTTCTGGTAGGACCTCTTCCTCTGCCCAGCATCGTGTACACACTTGCATTATTAGGACAGGTGTCGTCTCAAGTTATCATGATCTTTTACTGGACATACCAGCAATCCAAACTGATCGTAATCTGTCTAGAAAGCGACATAAACGTCTCTCTCTGCAGGCTCTACATGAGTTTCCGAGCCTAAACAAGGAGATGCACTGAGATCTTGCGCCACCCTATAGTGTGTTGCTTTTGTATCCGCTCTTTAGTTATCCTTCTAATTCAGTTCGCGTTTATTCAGCGTCCTAGGATCTAGGATCCCATCTCGCGACAACATTCACCATTTCGTACCCCAGCGACCCAGCGTGTCCAGACTCCGTGGCGTGCCGAAAGGACCCGCAGGGCCTGCCGTGCGGGGGAGCCCCAGGTATCCACGCGGCCCCCGCTCAGTCTCGACTACCTCGAGCCAGCTTTTTATATAGTAACTATAATAGGTACTTTATACTTATTTTATAGCTCGGAATTTGTAGCTCATAATTTTCCATAATCAAATTAAATATCTTTTGCCTTATCAGTACAGTATGAAAACGACTAGAAGAAGTGACAACGTTAAGCGGCCTACAGACGTTGATTTGATGGATGGAGGGGAGGAGAGGAGATATATGTATATCGGAGATGGTGCTCTGCCAGAGCGGCGGAGGACCGCCAGGCAGAAAACCATGGACGAGTGGCAGGGGATCTGGTCCAGTGGCGCAGTGGACTAAGCGTCTGATTCCAAATATACAAGAGTGGGCAGAGTGTAAACACAGGACAACCTGCTATTACCTAACACAGGCGTTGTCGGTTGTCGGGCCACGGTCCCTTTCGGGTGTATAGAAACAAAATGGGACGAGCGACGGACGATCGTTGTCGACATTGTGGCCAAACCGACACAGTCGAGCACGCCCTATTTGAGTGCGACAGATGGTCCTATTACAAGCAGGAAGCGAGAGCGAACCTGCCTGAGGACCTGACCCCAGAGAACATGGTGCCCATCATGATATCGAGCGAGAAATGCTGGAAGATAGTACACAAGATGGTTCAAGGCATCTTAAAATTGAAAAAGACAGAGGAATGTCGGGATATGTAACAAGAAGAAGCAGGAAGGGAAGAAAACACATACTTAGCTCATCTTGCACTGTGAAGAATATCGTTCGATGATGCCCGGTGCAGATGGAGATCGAGCAGAGGTAAGGAAAGACGGAATGGGTTTTAGCCGGTCGGGCCGTGGTGACATGTCGAATGGACGCGTTTGCGTCCGTTGGACATGACATCAGAGGACTCAAGCTGGCTCAACGTCGGGCGGGCAGACTCTCTCTAACACCTCCAGGTGTGCCAGTGTTTCTGTCCCTGCGATCAAGCCGATTTCCTAAACCCTCTATAATAAAAAAAACCCTCAAGCGTCAACCCCACCAAGATTGAAACTGACATTGTTATCATTTTGAAAACGTCTTTTCATGACAAATCGATTACGTGATTTCAAAATTGTCGGTCGCTTTATGGTAGCAAAACTTAGCGGGCTCTTAAACTATAACGTTCGTAAATACGTTTCTGACTTGAAACACGTTAAATATTATGTTTAATTAGGAAATAGTGAATTATTATTCACTATTGTTGGTTGGGGTCCCCCGTGTGGGGGCGGGTTAGAATATCTCCCATCGAATATCCTGCGTGTCGTAAAAGGCGACTAAAAGGAACCGAACTACTGTCGGTATAAACAGTAACCTCTTCTCAACCAACAGCTTTGGGTGGACGAGTTGAGAAGAATCAAGACACCTTCTTGTCCTTGGGCTGAGAATTTCCCTCTAAAGGCGGATGAACCAGTAGATACCATCTGGTCAACGGCATGAGGATGCAGAAAGCAAATGGGAAACTACTGCATTAAAGATGTTAAAGGTATCCCAAGAGAAACTCTTAAAATGAGTAAATGCATTTTACGAGTTCACAACATGTCTGTTAAGACATTGTGACTATGATGATGAGTGGGGTAATTACTAATTACCCCCATTACCTCTCCCCCTTATCGACGCCCAAAGCAAAAATGATATTGAACTGTATGCATTGTATACGGAGCAAATAGTAGATTTTCTGCAAAAAAGGTTATACCGCTGTATATATTCATAGTAGTTAGTATATTACACACATCAATTTATGATAACGTTGAATCATTAGAGACATTCATAAAAAACCTACAAATTGCTTTTGAATAAATATACATTAAAAAAAGGTATAAAAAGGTTTAGTACAGTCTTGTTTAATAATGTACATCATGCTTCCAAATCCCTCCTTTTATAAAACCATAAGGTACTTCTTTATTCTCAGTGTTCGAAACAGTTGGAAGAAGCAGATGCTCTTACTGCCCATTAAGCGGTTCTTCATCGGAGTTCCTGAAAATGATAGAAGAATATAATCCTGTCCCGGAATATATCACCTTAACCCAATTTCATTGACAAAAAATGATTTGTTCCCTAGATATATCATGAATTAACACTAAATTGTGAGAGTAGGCGGCAGAAAACGTCTGCCTGTGCGCCATCTGGTACCCGGAGGTAAACGGCAAACCAAAGAAAGTCACTGCTAAAAAGCAGCAAACTTCTTGGCGGAACGCAAAGGCGCATTCGTTTCACCTAACCAGATTAGCGCTCTTCTATGCCAACTGCATATGAGAGTCGAGCCACCCTCGTAGAACACTAAATTCATGAATTTCTGCTCTCGGTGTTCACTCATTATGAGGTGTTGCATATATGTAACGCTAGGAGCTACTGGGTGCAAAAGATACACCGTCTCAAGAGCACCACCACCGGCGCAACGTCGTTTTAAATTTTTCCTACTACACCTTTTCCAGCCTTAGTTTCTAAAGCGTGAAGTGATAATTCAAAACGGTCAAGTTAATTTTCCAACTCGTCAATTGTAAATTCAAACTGGCAGGGATAAATTACACCTGACCTAGATATCAGATAGCACCCATCCAAAACCGAAAATCGGATCAAGTGTAAGAATTCCAGTTTCAGACGTCGACAGAGGCAGAGGAGATGCTCGTTCAGTTTTAGCTGTAGTGCTAGAAGCAACAGAAGATGGGTTTTATCGCTTGGGGACAAAGCAAGGAGTCATTTCAAAATAATATAGCCGTTCCGAATTCAGTATACGTGCCCTACCAACATTTTAAAAATTGAAGAAGTTCTCCAAGACGGGGATGTCCCTCTTAGATCGGTGGCTACAGTCGGTGCTACAGCTCAGTCATCAGGGCATGGGCAAGGTTTTAAGGAATGTAACTGCAAGACTAATTGTCAATCAAAAAAATGTGCTTGTCGAAAAGAAAATAGATTATGCAATTCTAAATGCCATAATAGCCTAAGTTGTACAAATAACAAAAAAATTGCATGTACTCATTTATATGTTTACCTATGCGTTCATATTTTCATGTACTGGCGTGAACATACAATAAAGAAATAAAAAAAATATATTTAAGATGTTTTAATATACATATATGGCGTAGGTGCAGATCGGCCGTATATAAATATACTAGATATTTTATGAACGGACTAGACAGTTTGTTCCACGACCAGATTTTTACACATATTGACTAATATCTTCAGTCATTTTATATATGATCTTTTTTTTTTAATTTTTATTTAAAGTCGCTTTATAACAACAAGGTTTTTAGCGACGACATTATACAGATTTTAAATATATACAAGAACATTATAAGGAAGACAACAAAAACAAACAAAGAAAAAAAACAAGTTATAACATATATAGGTTAAAGGTACGTTATATAAACTGAGTAGCGTTGATGGCTTTGATGAATTTAAGAGTTCTTAGACAATCGGCCGTTGATTCTAGGTTACTGGTCACTGATTCTGGGATGTTGAACTGCCCTCTTGCTGGCGTGAGGTGTGTACATTCCACTAGAATGTGTAGCACTGATAAATTTTGTCCACAGCGTGGACATTTTTTTTGGTTCTTCTTTTGTGATGATATGAATATGTGAAGCATTTATATGCCCAGTTCTCAGCCTGGTGATTGTACATTGGTCTCTTCTATTTGAAGGGATGAATGGTCTTGGCGAGTGGATGTTTTGCCTTGTTGAATGGAGATGAGATCTGGAGGATTTCCATTTGTCGTTCCAGTAATTTTTTATAACCTCAGTACAGTATTTTTTAACTTCTTGGAAAGTGACTGGAATGTTGCTATTGAGAGTCGATGTTGTTGTGGCCTTTTTGGCTAGTGAGTCTGCCTTTTCATTACCCACTATTCCTTGATGAGCTGGAATCCAGATAAGTACTATGTTTGTACCTCGATCTTGGAGTTCCTTGATTAACACTTGAATTGCTTGAACTAATGGGTTTTTCGTGAGGTAGTTTTCCAGCGCTGTCAGACTAGAATACGAGTCAGAGCATATGACTACTTTGGGGTTGGCCGAAGTACGTTTAATTAGTTCTAAGGTCTGATATATTGCATAGAGTTCGCAGCTGAATATTGAGTACTGACTAGGAAGTCTGATAGATTCACAGTCTTTGATCTCTGTGAC
Source organism: Callosobruchus maculatus (assembly GCA_951848785.1). Lineage (NCBI taxonomy): Eukaryota > Metazoa > Arthropoda > Insecta > Coleoptera > Chrysomelidae > Callosobruchus > Callosobruchus maculatus. The sequence continues at coordinate 12,159,866 of CATOUR010000026.1, read as the reverse complement.
AATTGCACATCCAGCTCGCCCATCGATAATTGACCCATCAGTGTAGTAAAAGCTGCTATCCTCATATTTAGCCTTAATTTCTAGAAATCGTTGTCTGTATACTTGGCTGCTGGTACTATCTCTGTGGTGCTGCAATAATTCCCAATTGATAGGAATTTTTTGTAATGTCCAAGGTGGTAACGGATGATGAGTCCTATTATACATTGGAACTAGTTCAGTACCTAGTGTGGATAAGTAGCTTGACACCCTGATTTTTAGCGGTCTGGGAAGCCTTGAGTGAGTTTTGAAGGTGTTGTTTGTTGCACTGTGGAATAGTGTGTAGTTCATCGGGTTTAGCGGAGATGCCCTGATCTTGCTAGCATATATGATAGATAGTTCCATTCTTCTTAGTTCAAGCGGCTTTTCCTGCGCTTCTGCTAGGATGCTGGTAACTGCGTCGTTCTGAAAACTCCGAGAGAAATCCTGAGTGCTGCATTTTGTACTGTATCTAGTTTCTTTAGTAGGCTTGAGTTTGCAGAACCGTAAAATATAGATCCGTAATCAATTTTAGATCTGATTAAACCTCTATAGACTCTAATGAGACTTTCTTGATCAGCTCCCCACTGTGTTGTTGATAGAACTTTGATAATATTTAGTCTTTTCTTGCATTCAATTACTAGATCTTCAATGTGGTTTTTCCATGTGTGCTTGGAGTCAAAAGTCATGCCTAGTATTTTCGTTCTGTTTGTGCGGATCAGAGGTTGATTGTCTAGTGTTAGTACTGTTGGACCGATTTCCCTGTTACTCCTAGAGAAAATAGTGTAAGTTGTTTTGGTATTGGAGAATTTGAACCCATTTGTTTTGGCCCAGTAGTTAACAGCGTCCAGGGCTGATTGGATTAGTTTTTGGGTGGTGTCTATATTTCTTCCGCTGCAGAAGATTGTAAGATCATCAGCAAACAGTTGAGCCTTGACAGGTTTTTTAACCTCAGACAAGATATTATTGATTATTATGACAAATAGGATCACACTCATAACAGAACCTTGCAGAAGACCATTTTCAGGCTCAACAGAATCGGATAGTTTGTCATTAATTCTGACTTTTAGTTTCCTGCCGATTATGAAGTTGCTAATAAAGGCCATGATATTACCTTTTAGACCCAGATCAATACACGCCTGAATGGCCTTTGCTGCTGGTACCATTTCGTATGCTTTTTCCGAATCCATGGATACTAGTATAACGTGGAGCTGGTTAGCGAAGGCTTTACATATTTCTTCATCAATACCTCCGAGATGGTCTAGTGTAGATCTGAATTCTCTGAATCCACTCTGGTTTGGGGATATCAATTGTTCAGATTCAAGTTTCCATCGCAACCGGCGCCCAATTATTTTTTGCAGAATCTTGCAAAGGTTAGAAGTCAGTGAGATAGGTCGGTATAGGTCGGTGCTGATTCAACCAGATGAAGTTGAAAATGCTAAGCAAGTGTTTCTTACCTAAATCTGGCAGGTTTTTTATGAGGCTGTTCGGAATATCATCAGGACCAGGCGAAGAGTTGTTGCTGAGTGCGAGAGTGTGATTTAATTCATCCACTGTTATTGGGCAGTTTATTGGATCTTCATTTTGGGATGTAGGCATATTTTTGAGGACCGTTGCTAAGTCTGGATTCATGTTGTTCTGAGGGTTACAGGGATTTTCTGCAAAGGTTCTAGCTAGGATGTTGCACTTATCTGTGGTCGTCACGGCTCTGTTTAGTTGATTATCTTCAATTACTGGAGAGTAGTAGCTGGTCGGCTTTTTGGAGATCTGTTTGATTTTCTTCCAGACAATAGGAGTGGGAGTAGAATATGTTATGGTCGATGTGAAATTGCGCCAGGTTTGTTTTGCTTTTTCCTTGATGGACCGTCTTGCTTTTGCTCTAGCTATTTTGAATTGTATTTTGTCTGTTTCACTTTGGGATTTCTTGTACCGTCTGAATCGCTTTTTGTAGCTACTAATTTTCTCACGACATTCTGAGTCAAGCCAGGGGATTTTTTTGTAGCTTTCTTCTTTCCAAGTGTGCGAGGGATAGTTGTATTGGCTGCATTGAGGATTAGTGATGTAAAGTTTGCGAGGATATTGTTAATTGAAGTGGGTGAAGTGCTGTTCGATGGTTCATGAAGATCTAGAAGACCTGCTTCGATGATCTCTTGGTATAAACTCCAGTTAGCTTCCTCCAAGATCCATTTAGGGTGAGATGACAATTCAAGTATTTTGTTAGTATTGGGTAATGGTCACTATCATATGTATTATCCACAGGTTCCCATATAAAGTTTAGTAGTAGTTGTGTGGAGATGATAGTGAGGTCGATTGAGCTGGATGTACCATTACTTGTGTTGAAGTGGGTAGGTTGACCATTATTCATAATTGCAAGGTCATCACGGGTGTTCAGCCAATCTTCAACTATTTTGCCTCGTTGGTCAGTTGTCGTCGAGCCCCAAATTTTTTATGGCTGTTAAAATCACCTAGGATCACACACGGTTTAGGTAACTGGTCTAAGGTTTGTTAGTTCACTAAGTTCTAAATTACAGCTGTTTGAAAGATACACATTACAAATAGTTATTGTGGAAGGGTAGTTTATTTGAACTGCAGTGGCTTCATATCGAGATATTATTGGAATTTCTTTGGAGAAGATGGTAGATTTGGTGTAAATGGCTACACCAACGCTAGCTTTACAAGTGTCCTGTCTATTTTTGAATGTTGCTTGATAACCGGTTAATTGAGCACAGTAATTGTTCTTGAAGTTAGTCTCTTGGAGGCATATGACACTTGGGTTAAATTTATTGATTGCTAGTTGTAGGAACTGCTTTCTCTGATGGTAGCCATTTAAGTTCCACTGCAAAATATCCATGTTTTAGATTTCTTTTGGCTCTAGTTTTTTCCTTATGCGAGTTAATCGGCCTTTAATGACGCGACCATCAACAATAGGATAGAATACCTTTATCATGTCTAAAAGTTCCTGTATATCCTTAAAATACTGTTCAGCGATTTCTTTGATGTTGGAATGGCCATAAATACTTTCAATAAGGTTTTTGAATTGGAGGACATCAATTGGGAACGATTTTCCCTCCATAGCCTTCCCAACTTGAGTCCAGTCAAATAGGTTTAAACTGGATTCCGTTTGTTTACTTTTTTTGAATTGCCGTTTTTTTCAGTATGCTGGATGCTGATATCACTTGCACCGGAGTCGGAGTCTATTATTTCTTCCGATATCTTCTTTGAGTCTTTAAGTTCGGATTTGGTCGCCGAGCTTGCACTTGATGGGGGGTGGGGCCGCTTCACGGCTTGGGATTCTTGGTCCATTGGTTCTTCAACATTCACAATTGAGGAAAGTGGTTTATCAACTGGCAGCAGCGGGGGTGGCATTGGATTGACAGGAGCAACGTTTTGAGAGTGGAATTCTTTCAGATTATTATCTTTGTCTGCAACAGGACATTGCTTGGCGATGTGTCCTTCTTGTTTGCACAGAAAGCATGACATTGTATCTGTAGTGAGGTAAATCCAGTAGTTGGTTTCTTCAAATGATATTTGTAAGCGCTCAGGGATTTTGCGGACGTCTTCGGGGGCTACATACATTTGCCTTCTAAAACTTAGAATGTGATTAAACCCTGCCTCAGTTAGTCCGGCTCGAAGGAATGTTATTGGTGAGGAGGGGGTAATGTTGAGTTCACTGAGTTTGTCCAAGAGTACATAGTGCGGAATGACTGGGCACACATTAGAGAGGATTATTATTTTGTTTCTAGTTATTAACGGTCGTATCTGTACAGCTATTCCTTTAATTATGATCACTTTATGTTTTTCCACCAGCTCATCTGCTAGTTCCTTGGTAGCAACGTAGGCGCACACACGGTTGTTGGCAATTTTTGAGATAAACCTTATTTGCGATGGATGGTGGGATGACACTGGCTAGGGCCTGGGTGTAGTCTTTTAGTTGGGTGTTGTCAAGGACATCAAGGATGATCGCTTGTTCTTTCTTCGGAAAACAGTCATTTTGGGCAACCTTTGAGTAACTTAGGGCACTTTGGGAACTCCGGGTACTATTAGTCACTTGAGATATTTGGAAACTTTGGGTCTGTGAGAACTGTGGGGTCGGGGGGGTCCACCATCCTGTCCGTTGGTGATTCCACTCGGGAATCCACCCGGCGCGGCGATGTCTAGACGGCCACGATAAATACCAGAAATAAACAACGACACAAATAAAAACTCGTAAAAAGAAAAAGACGCCCCTCTATTTTTCATAAACGGTCTGTAACATATACACTCCCACATGTGCATGGTACGCGATAAACTCTCGGTGTTGTGATTGGGTCTCTTTTATCCTTTGAGAACGGTGAAGAATAAAAGAGACCCACTCACAACACCGGGAGTTTACCATAAATTCATTGGAGGATGGCCGCCAAAGCCTTACACAGTACATCCATGCTTAATACTAGAATATTGTACATTATTTTTGATGTAATAAAATTACATTGTTTATTATGGCAAAAACAGCAAAGTTTGGTATTGAAATTTTACAATGCAATCTTTTACTGTCTATAAAAACAATATTGCCTCAAGACAATGCACCGTGGCAATGTGATTTATAAGTTATAATGGATATACGATTGACAAAACTGAAGCCTACGACGTTGAGGTCTAAGATAAATCGTTTTAAAGAAAGGATATCGATATACTAGAGCGGTGCTGAATGAATTTGTGTTAATAAAATGATGTTTACGCGTAACATTTAATTTCTTTGCTAGACCGAGGAAGTCTTCAGCCGATGTCTTAGAATATACAGATTGAAAAAAATGGTTATCTTACCTATTTTCATTACTTTCTTCAACATGGTTATTCATGTCATCTTCATCTTCATCATCTGCTATATCGAGGCTTGATGGAATACTAGGTATTTCGTCATCTACGTACCGAAATGTTGGCGAAACTCTTGTTTTTCTGTTATGAATACGAGAACTGACGAAAATGTAGTCCTCATCATTTATATCTACATCATGCTCTAGTTTAGGTTTTGGCCTCAGCAAAATTTGTCCATCATCGGTTTTATCAACGATAAAATCTACCTCGTGCGACTGAAAAAGAGATATATGTACTAATTTTATGATATGGAATAAAAAACAGTATTAAGTAACTTTCCCCAATAATAACAAATATTTTTGACTTACTAAATCGGCATTTTGAGTAAAATATATGTTGGAAAGATCATATATATAAGTTTTATAACAAAACTATTTCTTTTTTTCGCAATTCAATAGTTACAGCAAAATAAAAATTGATTTTTGAATCCAGTACCGAAAAGACGCCGACAGCTCCCGAACAAAGTCAATCGTGTGTGACGTCAAAATGTTATATTTCCAGCAACGACGTCCTATACTCCGATTTCTATTCCCATTATTTCTAGATTCCCAGCTAATCGTAAAATGGTTAGGTGTGTAACTGGTGTATGTTTGTTGCACGATAGATGATGGACGAAGTTTGCAACTCGAGACTAAATCTGCGATCAAAATAAATATCTTTTTGAATGTTTGCAGTTAGAACACAGATTTCATTAATAAAGTACCTATAATGATCAACTTTTTCGGCAGCACCACATAGCTCAACGGCTAAACGTCAAACTTCAGACCCGACGATGTCCAGGTTCGAGCCCAGAGCTTGACAAATTTTTTCTATTTTTTTAGCAAAAAAAATTATTGATATGCTTTTTGCTCATGTTACACACGATTTTTTTTTTCTAGGATCGAAATTAATATATTTTTGAATCAAATTTTATTAGACATTTTACTTGCACTAGTGCAAACAGTAAATACCGAAGGCACAATACACAGGCGCTAGAATTTCAAAAATCAGTGGAAATGAAGTTTGTCCGTCCATACCAATCGCCAGTAATTAATGCTCTGAGTGTGATATCTAAATTGACCTTTGAATTGAATTATTGCTAATTTTTGTTGTTTTTTGTAAAAGTGTCTAATAAAATTTGATTCAAAAACATATTTATTTGGATCATATGAAAAAGGGTGCAACATGTGCAAAAAGCATATTAATATTTTTTTTGTAAAAAAGAATTTAAAAAAATTGACAAGCCCTGGGCTCGAACCTGGACATTGTCGGGTAGGAAAGCTGACATTAGCCGTTGAGCTACGATGGCGCTGCCGAAAAAGTTGCTCCATTAGGTACTTCATCACTGGAATTTGCGATCTAATTTCAAACATTCAAAAAATATTTGTTTCGATCATGGACTTCGTCTCGAGCTGCAAACTTCATTCATCATCAACAGGTATTTTTAATGTCTTTTTTTTTTGTTGTTGATTGTTTACTTCAACTGTCAGATGATAATTACGTATAAACATTATACTTCCGTTAAAGAGGCCACACTACTGCGTATTCCAAACTGCTACTAACTAACCAAGTTAGCCGAAACTGATCCTGGTGCTGACAACAAGTGTGTAAAGTAAAAATCATCGTCTGTCTCTCTCAAATCCATTGGCACGGATGAGCTCACATAGCCTCTCTAGTGTTCCTCGTTCGGACGGCCTTTGGTGTTAATATCTGGGAGAGCTCACTCGAATATTCTTCGATGTTCCAGGCTGTAGAGGTCCTTTGTGAGTTTAGGCGTATCGATTAGTCTAATTGCTCTCTTCTGGATAGTGTCCAGAAACTTTACAGTGTGCTTCGGAGCCAATCCCCACACAAGGCAGCAATACTCTAACGATGGTCGAATCTATGCCTTGTAGAGCAGTAGCAGTTGCGCTGATGAATATATACAGCTTCGTACAGAACAAATCTCCCAGCTTTTGAGAGGCTGTTCTAGCAATACTGACGACGTAGTCGTGCCAGGACATGTTATTGTTGATGTTGATCCCCAAAAGTTTGACGGAAGGTGACTCCATTTCCACAATAGGTCAGACCACGTGAGACTTCTTTGTCAGAGATGTTGCCTGAGTTTTCTGTACGTTAAACTGTCTTTATTTGCTAATCCCTACTCGATAATTGTCTACGTTGATCTGTGAGGCACGTTGCTGTCGCCGTTTCCTGGGATGTTAGTGGCTTGCCTGGTTCCATGCACTATATTAATGTACTGTTGTCTGTGAAGCTGTAGATTGGATTATTTCCAGCAGTTCGTTGATGAACAGCAGAAGCAGTGTAAGGGATAGGACAGATCCCTGAAAAACACCAGCGTTTATTGAAAATACGCCTGATGAACAGCCTTCGACTACAACAGAGATCGGTTGTTCAATAAGCTATTCAGCCACTGGCGCAGGCCTGGTGGTAGTCCATAAGCAGTAAGCTTGACCAGAAGTCCCTCATGCCACACTCTATCGTAGGCTTTCGATATGTCAAGTGCAACAACATGGGATTCGCCATGATTTTCAATTGCTCTGTTCAACAAGTGAGTGACGTAGGCTAGGAGGTCACCCGTAGACATAATGTTTACAGAAGCCATACTGGCGATTATTTATGATCTTATTGTTGTCCACGTACTTCAGAAGCTGTGCATTGATGACAGTCTCCATAACCTTAGACATCAGAACAGCCTCAGGTCTATAGTTGGAGGGATCGGTTTTTTGCCTTACTTAAAAATGGGTTGTACGCATCCAATCTTCCATGCAGCTAGAAACACGCCTCGCTGATAGAATAGTTTTAAGAGCTTGCAAAGAATAGGTGCAAGCTCAGCGGCACAGCGTTTTAGAACAATGGCTGGAATTTGGTCAGGACCAATAGCTTTCTTCGTGTTTAGTTGTTGAAGGATGCTTTTGACATCTCGATGTTGAAATTTGACCTCTGCCATTCTCGAGTTCACGTTTGTGGTGGTGGTCGGAGTACTTGGACGTCTACAGTAGAATTGGCTGCGAAAGGCCTCCTTAAGATGTCTGCTTGTTATTCAGGAGTAGAAGCGGCGGACTTATCATCTCTGGTCAAGGGTGGTATTGACGAATAGGAAAAGTTCTGATGACTAACAGCTTTAGCTACAGACCAGAATGTTCTAGACGAAATAGGACATGAGAGAAGCTTGTACTTAATTTTTTGGTTGTGTTCCTCCTTGCTGCTATCAATCACATGTTTACAGTGATTTCTCGCGTCGAAAAAAGCTGCGCTAGTTCTCGGCATTTGGATTTTTCCTCCATTCTTTGTAATGTTCGTTTTTCGATGTAACTGCATCTCTACAACGCTGATTAAACCATGGCTTATTTTTGGAGGGATGCTTGACGACATATGGTATATATAGGCTTCTATGCCGGATATTCATACATACCTCTGTTATTTCTTGGGCGCAAGCTGATGAGTCTCGTGACTTGAAGCAAACGTCGTTCCAGGGAAAGGACTGGTAGTAGTCTCTTAGGTCGTCTCACTTTGCTGATCCGTAATGCTAAACCTGGCGAGGCTTTGTATGGTGGATATCTGGAGAATGCATCCTTAGGTTCAGATGACTCTAATGGAGCGGTTACTTTCACTGTGTAAATTGTTTTGAGTACTTGTGAGATATGGGTCCAGCAGACTAGCAGAATCTCTGTGGCGGCTGGAGCTCCTTGTTGGTTCTTTGACTATCTGCTCCAAGCCGCAGCTAATAGCGAAGGCTTCAGCTTCACGTTCTTCGTCGTCCGTTTTATTTGAGTGTTTGAGGCAGTATGAGTTGTGAACGTTGAAGTCACCCAGAAATACTATCTCCGAATTAGGGTCACTTGGTTGCAGCGCGTCCACAGTGACTGAAAGCGTTTTCGAAGAGCTCTTTCCAGTTGTTACTACTTGGTGGCCTATATATGCAGCATATAAATTCCAGTTCGAGCTCTTTCTCTCGATGACCATAAAGCCCTGATTTAACGTACATGCATTCGCCAAACCTATGCCTAAGTTATATCCGGATATCTAACGCAATTATCCAGAGCTGACTTGAGTTTCCATAAGTGCCAGAAAGGGCAGCTTCTTTGCCTGAAGATGTCGATGGACACAGTTTATGTTGGAGGCAAGACCTCGTATATTTGTAAAATCGGCTCTAAACACGTTTCTCTGACCTTCGGGCCTGTCGTCAGTGCGAAGTTGCTGTGAAGGACGGCTTCTGTTGTTAGCCTGACGAGGAGTGGCAACACATTCTTTAAACTAACTTCGCTCAATACTCCCCCCGGACCGCCTGGCACCCGGAAATCCGAACGGCCAGGTATTTTACCTCCGGAATCTTTTGATCCTGGAAGAGCCATTGAGCATTTCTGATTTCAAATTAATTCAATTAATCACCTATGAGTAGCCGGGAACATCGGCCCAGCGACGGAACTAGAGAAGGTAAAACCCGACTCATTTGAGTGACCCGGTACAGAGCGGGTCAGGGTCATTCACGGCTATGACCCGTTCGTTAAGAGCCGTTCAAATGAACGAGACTGGAACGAGAGCCGCTGCGCTGTCAAGCGAATCCAGTACCGGCGCTATTGGTTTAGCTACACAAGCACACTGGTTTCTAGGCGGGTCACAGTTCATCTACTTATATAGGTAGTAATTATGACGGATGCTGGGTTATTCGTATCGGAATGCTAAATTGGCAAAAGACCCGGGAGAGAGCGATGAGAGAATACATCGAAACAAAATTATTAATTACTAGCTGACCCGACAGACGTTGTCCTGTCTGAGCTATGAATATTGAAATTTAGTTATCGTCATGCAAATGCAAGCCGCACTGAAAATTGCAACCGCTTAAAGTCGAATGGCATGTTGCTTAAAATCATAGGAATGCGTGGAATCAAGACATCTTCGCTTTTATACTCCCCTGTATTTTAATCAATTTTACGTTTTTTCTCTGAACGTATTTCCGACCCAAATTCAAGTAGAAAAGTTCACCTAAACATGTGCCTAAAGTCTGGTCTTCAAGATACATGGTGTCAAATTTTGGAAAATATAGAATGTATAACACTGACCTTAAAAAAAATAAATATTGTTTTTCAGACGAATCAGATGAAAATCCAGCTTTTCTGTCTTTTGATGTCTCTTCGTATCCCACTTTGTTTTGGAGGACAAAAATGAAAACCACTTCATAGCCCGTCGAAAAAGTGGAGCTATGAAATGAAGTGGTTTTTATTTATTTGTTCCAAAACAAAGTGAGATACGAAGCGACATTAAAAGAAAAGAAAAGGTATTTTTATCTGTTTAATCTGAAAAACAGCATTTAATTTTTTCAAAGTTAGAGGCGTACATCTTTTTTGCTAATATTCTCGTGGGACTGCCCCCCGACTCCCGACACGCCACTGGAAAGGATAACTATCTTCTAGTCAGTGGTGACTTAGATTCATAATGCAGCGAAAGACTACAGATTAAAAAAACGGCTCATTAATGTTTAAGTCATTGATAAAAAACCAATTTCATTTCCAATCTTTCACAGCCTGTATCTTGAAATCCAGAATCTTCAAGCTACATGTCGATCCATTGTTTATTCAGGATGGACATTCAGATAGGGACATGAAGCCTTAATATGCTCAATTTTCAAGATACAGGGTGTCAATGTTTCCTTTTATTTTGATTTTATCTCAATTATCCCGCAATAAAATGGCACAACATATCTAAAATTATGTATCGGGAATTCAACCACGGTTTTGCTAACATGAATAGAGGCGTCACCTACGGCACATCGAACTCTTTTAAGTTAAGGGAACTTTTTTCCGTTTTGGAGCATCAACCTGAATATTAAAAACATCGTTTCCCCAATATGTGTTACGAAAAAAAGGTATACTTTGCTTAAATCCCTAGAGGTAATAGTTTTCGAGATAACCTTTACTATAATATCCAAGGCAGCCCAATTACTTGTAAAATGTGATCAAAGAATTATCGGTTTTCTGGCACGAATTAATATTAGGTAGATCAAAAAAAACATGTTTCAAATATATCTAGTGTTTAAAATAGGTGGTGTTGAAATTTGAGAATACTTCGTAAATGGTATTTAAAACTATGAGCCTAAGCCTGATATTCATTCGTGCGGAAATACCGATAATTCTTTTGATGGCAATTTACAATCCAGTCGCATTGAAAATTTCAATGAAGATTACCTCGAAAACAGTTACCTCTAGAGACTCAAACAAATCATACCTTTTTCATGTAAAACATATTGAGGATTTTTTTGATACCTTGATGCAGCAAACCGGAAAAGAGGTTTGATAATTTAAATCAATTCAATGTCCCTTGAGTGGCGTCCTCTATTCATGATAGCAAAACGATGGTTGAATTTGGATTGTTCACCTTAAAAAATCCCCGATATGTAATTTCATATCGTTGTGCCATTTTATTGCGAAAGAATTGAGAAAAAACGAAAATAAAAGAAAACATTTTGGCACCCTGTATCTTGAAAATGAAGCATTGTAAGGCTTCATGTTCCTATCTCAACGTTCATAGAAATGTGGGGTCTGTCAAGCGTTGTCGGTCGATTATACGGACACCCTGTATGAGCTTTTTTTATTTGAATTTGAGTCATAAATATGCCTTTGAAATTACGGTCTATCAATAATTAACACTCTGTATATGCATTTGTCATTATTTATACGACGCACAATTGACGTTTAAACATCTAACACCTAACCGGTATTTTTGACAGCAACGTCATACATGACAACAGTAACAAACAAATCACTAACACTACACACCCTTCGTAGTTGTCAAGTTTTCTCACATTTTTTCAAATTTTCTAATGTTCTAAATAGTTTTCCTTAGATTTCTTCCCGTAAGAACCTTCTACGAAGTAATAGCAAACTTATAAAAAAAAGATGGATGAAATTGGTAAAGCCGTTCTCACGTGATGCCGTGACCAAGGGAAAAAGGGACTCATTTTTATATATAGAGATGATTAATTAAAACAACAGTAGGACACCTCTAATTAAAAACAAAATCAGTTTGTACTCTAAACTTTCGTGTAGATGTAATTGCACTAGATTTAGATAATAAAATATAACAAAATAAACTAAAAATGATCAGAGAATATAACGAAACCATTTACTATGAAAAAAACAACCAGTGTGAAACTCAAATCAAATGTGTTTCGGTGCCGTCATCTAGTTCTACTAGTAGTAGTAGTAGAGATCTTTATTTAGCTATTAACTGTTCAAATACATAACAAAAAAGATATAATAAATTATATGCGTCTATTTTGTAACTACCCTTTGACTCGCTTTTTGGACATAAAAATAGAAAAATTCTTCATCTCACTCGGTAGTCTATTATAGTGCACTACTCCTTTGTAAAACACCGAACTCTGTGTCTTTGATCTTTTAGCTTGCTTAACAATATAATTTTCTTTACCTTTAGTGTCATACATTATGTACATCTTGAAATTTAACTAGAGTATGTTTCAAGTAGTCAGGAACCAGATTTATATTAATTTTATGAACAAAAAGTAACATGCTATATCTTACATATGCCGTCACATCTAACCACTGTAATTTTTTTAACATACCAGTCTACTGAAGTCCTATAATTACATTGCAAAATACACCTCATAGCTCTATTTTGTAGAATTTGTAACTTTTTCAAATCACTTTGTTGCCATATATATAATAGTTGAAATGTGGCAAAATTATTGTATTATACACCAATTTCCTCGAATAAACTGTTAAAAAGTTACTTACCCTCCGCAAAAGTCCAATTTTTTTCCCAACTTTACTGCAAATGTAATCAATATGTTTCTCAAATTTCAAATCTGCATCTACTATAACCCCAAGATATTTAATTTCATTTACCATCTCAGTAACCTCCCCACATATATTAAAATTCAAATTTCCCTATTCAAATTCCAACTTTACACCACTATTACCTATTATCATGCTTTTTGTTTTTTTAACATTTAACTTAAGTTTATATTCATCTAACGAGTCTTTTAGCTTTTTTAGTTCAACATTCATCTTTTCTGCTAGCCTATTTGCTTGCGTTTCTTCCAGATATATGATGGTATAATCAGCAAATAAATGATAATTACATTCTGTAAATACATACTGAATATCATTTATATACATAATAGACAATAGGGGCCCTAAGATACTCCCTTGGGGTACACCAAAATTAACATCTAATTGTTCTGATACTGTTTTATCTAACTTAACTACTTGTTTCCTATTACTTAAGTAATCTTTTAACCATTTATATACATTTCCAGTAACACCACATATTTTCGATTTTTCTATAATTTTGCACCTATGAATTGTTTCGAATGCACGAATGCAAGTTCAAGTCAATAAATACAATGCCTATAAATCTACTATCATCTGTTGCGTCCTTCCATTTATTTATGATGTACTGTAATGCAGTTTCACAACTATAATCATCTCTGAATCCGGACTGAAATTTACAAGGTGAATTATTTAATGTAATAAATTGTTTTAGCTGAATGTAGACAACTTTTTCTAGGATTTTCTCTATTGCAGGGCAGGCAATGTATTAATTGGTCGCATATCTTCAGCATTTATACAGTTTGCTATTTTTTTATAGGGGTTATAGTTGCTACGTTCAGCATATCAGGAAAAATACCTTTTTCTAATGAACTATTAATAAAATTTAATAAGGGATCAGCGACCAGGTCAAAATGGTTTTTGACTAGTGGGCTGTGTCAAATGATCCTATTTTACCTATTTATGTTTACGAAGTTCTAAGGCGGTCCTATATGTGCAGATATACAGCACGCGTCGGTCGGTCCGTCTAAATCTCGTTCGCGAATCGCGGGTCATAAGACCCGTTAGAACCACGAGGCATGATCAATCGGGTCACGGGTCTTTGGAAAGATTTGGTCTTTATGAACGAATCGGTCACGAACAACACATCTCTAGACAGAACATGAGCTGTAAGGCCCTTTGGCGTCGTCTATTTCCAGGAATATATGTATTTTCCCGGAAATATTCCGATGTGAGGGCGATTGCACCGCGGGCAAAACGTAAGTGACTGCACTTCTCCCCCCTGCACATCCCTGCGCACCAGTATACAGTTCTAACTGTACACTTTCAACTGTGCAGTTCAAACCTTCGTTGAAACTGTCATTTAAAACGTCTGTGGCCGTCCTTACTTTTACGAAATCCATTTCAATGTGAAACGGCTATAAAACTAAAGATTATATAAAGAACGAGACAAATATTGGTTTTTATCAAAAACTTTGACCTTGCAGAAAGACGTTATAAAAATTGATACCGTATCATTAACGTTTACTGGAATTTTATTTACTATGTTCAAGGTGCATTTAAGCTCACAGTAGAAAATTGCTTGTTCCTATGTAGTGTTTATGCAGTTCCTAACACGCAAAGCGGGCCGTATATACCTAATTTGAGGCAGAATTGCATCATCCTAATTTATAACATGCTTATGGATAAAGTAAGCAATACAAATGATCTTTTTTCTCAATCTTACAAATCTTTTAATATCAATTTAATTAATTTTGTCGATTATTAAACATTTCTGACATACCTACGTATGTATGTATGTATGTACTCGTATGTATATAATAATTACTGTAAGGTAAAATACGTAGAAGAATCATTAGTCATCAAGAAAAGGATAATATAACATAATATAACAAATATCTGTGTTTTCAGTCATAGTTTTAATAGTGAATTGAGAGAATATCTAACAGCTCTGTCTAATAAATCTTGTCTCTTTACTCTAGTTCGTCCGTATCATTATGCTAGGTTAGAAACTAGAAGATAGAATACCTCCTATATTCACAATTTTATATAACTTGAGGGACTATCAATTTTTACATTCGATCGTATAAAAAAGTTTAGGCATTCCCATTTGAAAAAATCAACTTATCTGTGACTAAAGTGTCCCTAATCAATATACCGATTTCTTCCATTACAAACATAATACAACTTTTACCGTCTAATCTAAGCTTACACATTTCATGCTTAGTTGCATTGCAAAGTCATAGCCTTCTAACTTTTATAATTGCTGCGACACTCAATTTTCTTCTGGTATCTGCTAATACGAAAAATGGTGATTTGCTAAACCGTTTGTTTTAAGTCTCATGTATGATACATAAAGTCACACTAGAATTAACCCAAAAATCTAAATATGCAATAATATACAGGATTTGCCATTGAAAAAATATAAGTTTGATATGTCACGCTTTCATTAGACACCCTGTATAAAATTCATTATTTTTAAAATGTAGTAGTCTATCTCGATATACATAGACTTAGACCCACATAGTTATTTTTCTTCAAAGAGATATCGTTTGGTCACAATCGTCCGAGGCGTTGAGCTTGACACACCCTGTATATTATGATAATGCTGGAGTCGTCAGCTAATGTGGTGATTTAATTTAATATATATAGTCAAAATGTTGTTAACTCTTTCCCCTGTGAAATCTCTTCCGAAAGAGGTTGATGTACTTATAGTTAAATATCATACTGCTTTTGACGTACTACATTTTTCCAGTGAATGTATTGTTAGCAGATTCCTCCGACTGATCAAAATCTCTGACAACTACGTTTTCATTAGAAACTAGGAGAATCAAACGATTCCAAGTTAAGATTTTTTGGTTTGTAGGTGCAGTTAAGCTTGAGAATTAAGCCCCCAAAGGTAGTCATACGAGTACAGGCACACGAAGAACCCTGAGAACGAAACCACTCATTTTATATTTTTTTTGTTTACGAAATTCGAATCTGTGATTAGCTCTGATGCATGTAACTTCTGAATCTTATCCTGCCATAGTGTCTCTGTTCCAGCCCACTCTACTGGCCCATTAATTAAATCACATATGCTGATAGATAGACCTTTATTGACATTTCGGCCACCTCTGGCCGAAAGTCAGTAAAAGGTTGCCTTCTAGCATATAGTATTTAATTCTGTGCCAACAAATCACAAGGGACTAGCTTTGGTGAATTAGCCCATTACCTTTGTTGAAATACTTATACAGGGTGTCCCATGACGATTAAGGCAAGCAATATATCGGAACTGGGCAGTGGTAGTGAGTTATAATTTTGGGGGTTTAAATTAGAGCAAATCTGGTATCTTTTCTTGTCATTGTGTCAACCAATGAGGTATTTGTTTTTAATCAGGTGACGTCCGATTCAAAATGTTTCATGGGACACCCTATATATTTGTGACTTTTTGTGTTCCTCCCGATAAAACAATTCCAACAAACTAGCACATTTGGGTTCTAATGTAATTAATTCAAGAGCTATAGGTACTTAAAGGATGGTACCACTACCATTGATTATACTCGTAACATGTACCCCTACAGTTAAATTACTTTGGTAGTGTTTCATAATGGTAGTGGTGCAGTCCATTTAAGTACCTCTAGCTCTTGAATGAATCACTTTAGACCCCAAGTGTGCTAGTTTGTTGGAATTGTTTTATCGGGAGGAACACAAAAAGTCACAAATATACAGGCTGTCCCATTAAAAATTTTGAATCGGACGTCACGTGACCAAAAACAAATACCTCATTGGGTGATACAATAATAAGAAAATACACTATATTTGCTCTAATTTACACCCCCAAAGTTCCGATATATTGCTTGCCTTAATCGCCGTGGGACACCCTGTATAAAGTCAACCCACCAAATTAATTAGAGTTTTTGATTTAACGGCATATCAAATTATTGATCCTGCCTTTGAAAATATTTTTGTGCTTGTG
The DNA here is from genome assembly GCA_951848785.1 of Callosobruchus maculatus. Taxonomy (NCBI): domain Eukaryota; kingdom Metazoa; phylum Arthropoda; class Insecta; order Coleoptera; family Chrysomelidae; genus Callosobruchus; species Callosobruchus maculatus. Next base: position 12,143,270 of record CATOUR010000026.1, on the reverse strand, counting down.
CTATAATGCATTGACATATAACATTACAAACCTGACTTGCTCAAAGGTGATGATGACCTAACCCCGCCATGCATGCATATCTTACCTTAGGTCGGCAAATAAACCTTGTACAGGAATATTCTTTTCCAGTTTTATCACAGGCACATGTGTTGCAGTCCATTTTGAAATAGGAGTATGGCTTGCATATTGAAGCATCTGGAAAAAAGTAATGTCCGAAATTTCAATATATATTTAACAGAACAATTTATACCATAGATTTATTTAACTTACAGCTTGTAATATTCCGAAAATATAAAAATAAACAATTCGGGATTAATGAATTTTAATATTTAGAAATTTGAGTGTTATGTAATGGTCTAAGAGCTCGCTATGTAAAAAAAAGGTCACTCCGTCAAAATTTTGTCATTTACAGATTCGGTAGGTATCAACATAGGGATAGGTGGGTCGTCACAACGCGATGTGGACGGATAAAGTAAGGGTGGGGGGGTTAAATATTTAAATATGCTATTTTTTTTCGCATAATAAATGATGAAGTACAGGCCTGAAAACTTGCAATACAAACGAAAATATTATAAGAAAGTAGGGCAAAAATTATCAGAAGTGTAGGCAAAAGGTAAAGCCGTCAGAAGGCGCTGAAGTTGCGAAAAATTTTGCAGCAATTATGTCACTCGGTGACTCGGTACACTTCTGACAACTTACATACTCGTTCTATGGGTCAAAATGAAGCTAATTACAAATCGTCAGAAGGCTACATGGAAGAAAATCGGAGATATTATCTGTAGTAAGAACGTCGGTTCTCCACTCAATCTATCATTATATCTTATCCGACACGGAGTATTATAGCTAAAGTGTTCAATGCAAAAGAAAATAATCATTTCGGATAGATAGGTACCCACTGAGGCTACATTTTAAAAAAAATGTTATACAGGGTGTCCCAAAAATACGAAACTTATAAAAGTTATATTTTTTACATAAAACATTCTATATATTATTGGATATTCAGAATTCTTGGTAAATTCTGGTGTGACTTTATGTATTACACATGGGTCTTAAAGCGAACCGTTTAGGTGCAAATCACCATTTTCGGTGTAAGTGGATGTCAGAAAAAAATGGAATGTCACAAAGACTATAAAATTCAGAAGGCTTTGACTTTGCCGGATTACTAAACATGAAATGCGTCAGCTTAGGTTTGACGGTCAAATTTGAATTACGTTTGTGCTTGGAGCAATCGGTCGATTAATTAAAGAAACTCTAATCAGAGATAACGTGATGTTTTCAAGTGGGAATGCCTAATTTTTTTATACGATTAAATGTAAAATTTGAGAGCTTTTCTAATGATATAATAGACAAGATTATAAAAATTTCTTAAAGCAGATCAACTCTAACCAGAAACAGAGGCGGTAACATATCTAAGATCAAAAAGAAGCTGGAGTATGACAGAAATAGATATTTTCCACAACCTACTGGCTACTGCATGCAATCTTCTAGAGATTAAAAATTTCCAAAACAATTAAAATCAATTATCAATCACATTAACAGTATAAAATATTAGTAATTTGCGTCAAAGTAACGATCTCTGACTGGAGCCCTTCTATACTTTCTCTATTAGTAAGATCGCAAAAAAGGAATTCTTACAAATCAGATTTAAGTTTTCTGCCAGGTAAATTATGCTTGTTAATTTGAACATATTTTAATTCATTCTTCATTTTTTGCGATCTTGCTAATAGGTACAGAACTCCAGAACTCCAGTCGAGGTATCTTTACTTTTGACTTGACAGGATTGGATACCTTTTTATACCATTAAATGTGAAACTTTGTTCTGAAGGTTTTCTTTTCGTATCAAACTTTTTAGTTTTGGAAATTGGCAATCTCTAGTAGATTGCTATAACTAGTAGGCCGTGAAATAAATCAATTTCTGCTGTACTCCAGATTTTAATTTTTATAGTTTTGTCTTTTTAGTCCAGTTCTTCTGTATTTTTCTGCTAAGTTAGTAGTTCTATTCAATCTGAACAGGTTTTTGTTCATATTTCATAGTCTGCTAGGTTGCTTATAGGCAGAAAAATTAATAAATGAAGAGATTGATATTCACAATTTTTTATCATCGAAAGGTATTCGCATTTGAAAAAATCAAGTTATCTCTGATTGATGTTTCCTTAAATAATCGAATGATTTCTCCAAGCACAAACTCAATTCAAATTTGACCGTCTAACCTAAGCTGGCGGATGTAATGTTTAGTAATCCTGTCACAGCCTTCTAAATTTTATAGTCTCTGAGATATTCCATTTTTTTCTGACATCTACTTATACCGAAAATGGTGATTTACACCTAAACGGTTCGCTTTAAGTCATACATAAAGTCACACCAGAATTTACCAGCACGCTGTTTTAGAAACCTACAGGTTTCAATATGGGCTCTTAATTTGTGAAACAGTTTTAACTACCATGACTAAAATAATTAATAACTAATTCAAACGGTTTTCAACTGAGTCAACTCTTTTTTTTTTAATGCAATGATATACCTACAACTAATATTCCAAAAAATACTATTGAAGATTATGTATTTTTGTATCTACTCTTAAAATATGTTTATTCTACATTTAAATACAAAAAACGCTAATCTGTCATATGACCGATGTTAAAATGCTGATTTTCACTCGTTAATAACTTTCTGAAATGATCGACAAGAAGTTTTGAATTTTCGAGTGTGATTAAACTTACCAAAACTGAAAAAAATTAAATGTATCTACCACCATCTCTGGTGAAGGAAAGTCGTTAACTACGTTAACAATTCTTTTATTATTCGTGAGCATACTAAAAGCCTTTGTCTCGCTATGGTGGTTGTTTGAATCACCTGATAATAGATTATTTGTCACTAATTGTATAAGAATTATAATACATACTACTCACCACTACTGTGTAAATTTAAACTAGTCGAAACAACAAACAGAACCCATAACTTATCCATCGTAGTTTGGAGATTTCAAAAATATTAAAACCTTCTGAACTGTTATACCATAAAATTAGGACGTGCTTGCTGATGCAATCTGCAGCTTTAAAGCGGTTTTTCGCGTCTAACTCGTGCTTTTAGTAATTTTCTAGCATACTCGCAGCCGCGAATCACAAGCTCGGAGAGGAAACTACACCACAATTAAAACTGGTTATCTCTGAAAATATATTAAAGTGTTATGGTACGATGCCTTCACACTCGGCCAGCGGATGTATGTTTTGTTTTTGTTGCAAAAATGGGTTATCGTGTTTTATATAGAAATGGTGTGTCGGTACTACTGCTAATACAGACCGGATGGATCGACAGAGATTTAACTTGAAGTTTTCTACCTACGTTTTCAATGAAACAAAGCTAACGGATTGATAATTGATATGGTTAGATACCGGATTTATATCAATGTTTTTACATTTTACATATAACAGAATATTATTTGGAATAATTATTCTCACATAAAAGCATGATAAACCCTATCTGCACGCATGAATCATATATAATCCATATAAGTTCGTATAAAACATAAACATCACATATTTTCGTGTATTTGTGTTGATGATTAAGTACATTTTTGTAAGTGTTGCAACGCCGATATGCGCTGCTTTGCCGTGATTCTAGCAGACGCATATAGTAACAACGTTTGAGATTATTCTTCTTCTTCTAGTGCCCTCTCCTATCGAAGGTTGGCGACCACTATTTTGAAAGCTTCTCTGTCCCTGGCCGTATGAAACAGCTCTGGCACATCCATATTGGTCCATTCCCGAATATTCCTTAGCCATGATTTCTTCTTTCTGCCGGCCCCCCTTCTACCATCGACTCTACCTTGCATGATAGTCTGTAGAACTGTGTATTTTTCATTTCTTAAAATGTGACCCAGGTATGCTGTTTTTCTTCTTTTGATAGTTCCTATAAGTGTTCTACCACGTCCTATCCTTTGTAGTACCTCTGCATTAGTTATTCTATCTGTCCATGGTATCTTCAAAATTCTCCTGTAGAGCCACATTTCGAAGGATTCTAGTTTTTTTATTATTTGTGCCTTCAATGTCCACGTTTCAACTCCGTATAATAGAATTGACCACACGTAGCTTTCCAGGAACCGCAGTCTGAGTCCCAGAGAGAGATTCCTATTAGAAAACATGGCTTTATATCTAATGAACGATTTTCTTGCTATCTCTATTCTCGTTCTTATTTCTACGTCAGAGTCAAGATCAGTTGTAATGTAGACTCCTAAATATTTATATTTTAAGACTCGTTCTATGTATTTTCCATTCAAAGTAAGTTGGCAGTTATTGACCTCGTTTTTTGATATCACCATAAATTTAGTTTTCTCAGTATTACCTAATTGTAAGTCCCATGTCATTACTCTCCTTATTCACGTGGTTGATCAGTACTTGAAGGTCTTCCAATGATTCGGCTACAATCGCCGTGTCATCTGCAAAGCGTATGGTGTTTATTGTTTCGCCTCCTATCTTGACGCCTTCCGTTCTTTCCAACAATGCTCTCCGAATTATTACCTGCGAATACGTGTTGAACAGGACAGGCGACAGTACACACCCCTGTCTCACGCCCCGTTGGATGGGAATTTCATCTGTGAGCAAATCATTGACCCTTACCACTGCTTTTTGATTCCAGTATATATTTTTTATTATATTTATGTCTGCAGGGTCAAGTTGGATGCTCTTAAGTTCCTCTATAAGTTTCGTATGTTGTACCCTGTCGAATGCCTTTTCGTAATCTATAAAGCATATGTATATTGTTTTATTATATTCTCGACTTTTCTGCAGAAGCACCGTCATGGCAAAGAGTGCTTCTCGGGTTCCCATCCCTCCTCTGAATCCGAACTGAGTGTTATCAAGTTGCTCTTCACATTTCTTATATATTCTGTTCTGTATTATTTTTAGTAATACCTTCAGCGGGTGTGCCATCAGACTGATTAATCTGTAGTCATTGCAGCAACGAGGGTTGTTCTTTTTTGGTATAGGAATAAATACTGATGTTAGCCACTCTCTGGGAATGTTGCCATTTTGATAGATCTTGTTAAGAATCGATGTGAGTTTAATTAGGTTTTGTCCCTCTAGTGCTTTAAGCATTTCTACAGGAATCCCATCCGGTCCGGGTGCTTTCCCACTTTTGCTGTTTTCTAGAGCGTGTCTCACTTCGGATACCAAGATGCGTAAATCGGTGTCTGATGATGGTAACACCATATCGCTTTCTCTATTATCCTTAAAAAGTCCAGCAATATAGCCTTCCCAGCACTTCTTTATATTCTCTTCTTCCAACTGGATACATTGTTGATTATCTCTGGTTATATGTGGGATTCTCTTTTTTGTGTTGCCTGTCATCTCTCTTAATTTCTTGTGCAGGTTATTCGTGTCGTGCCTCATGTTTAGTTCTTCGATTATCTGACATTGTTCTTTCAACCATTCTTCCTTTGCTTTGTTGATTTCTTTTTTTATCTTCCTATTTGTCATCTTATATTTTTCTATGTTTTTATTTTTGTACCCTCTTCTTTCCTCTATTAATGCAAGTATTTCAGGAGTCATCCAATCATTTCTTCGCACGTCTTCCTGCCTTCCTAGGACTTCCCTTCCCACCTGTAATAATGTGGTTTCCATATAGTTCCAGTCGTCGTTGGTATGCGTTCTCTGACTCACTTCTTCATTGAATGTTGCCCTAATCTGTTCCTCTTTCAGTTTGTATATATTTAATTTTGGTGTTTTGGGCTGATTCCTGAATCTCTTTAGCTTTAGTCTGACCTTGGTTAATAAGAGATTGTGGTCTGTGTTACCGTCTGCACTTGGATACGTCGTTACTCCTTGGATTGCATTTCTAAAACGCTTGTTTGCCAAAATGAAGTCTATCTGGTTCCTTATGATATGATTTTCATTGTCACCAGGTGCAACCCACGTGTAAAGTCGTCTAGGATGTAGTTTAAACATAGTGTTTGTGACAATCAGATCATTCTCCTGGCAATACTCGACTAGCTTGTCACCTCTTTCATTTCGCGTGCCCAATCCAAAGTCCCCCACGACTTCGGGTATCTTCCCCTTGCCGATCTTGGAGTTAAAGTCTCCCATCACTATGTTCATCTCGTGTTTCTTTGTAGCCTTTCTTAATATGTCGAGATCAGAATAGAATTCCTCTACTGCTTCCTCACTATATTCTGCTGTTGGAGCATATACCTGGATGAGATTGATGTTGATGGGATGCGCTCTTAACTGCAATAGCATCATTCGGTCGTTGTAAGGAATAAAGTTTAGTACCGAATGTTGGATTTCTTTTTTGACTATTATTCCTACTCCGTTTTTATGTTCTTCAGTGTTCATTCCTGAATAGTATAGAACTGTGTCGTCCTTGTAGCAGGTGCCAGAGCCTGGCCAGCGTACTTCCGCTAGTCCTAGTACATCTATGTTAAGTCGGTGCATTTCTTTGATGACATTTGCCAGCTTCCCGGCTTGGTACAGAGTCTTGATGTTCCACGTTGCAACTCGGTTTATATTACATTTTGGTTTCCATGTAGCTATGCGATTTATGGCTTGTTTTTGACAAGGATTTCCCTTGATGACGACCTGGGAGGCCTTGTCGTCTCCATATGCGTGTCCTCCCCTGCCGGATCCTGGCTTCCGGGTACCTGGATCTGTAACGTTTATTCTAAGGTGCGGTTTCATGTAGTGGTTTTTCTTGGGATATCCCTAGGGATACTTTAATGTGGTAGTCGTCCCGTGGCTTTCCACATCCATATGCCGTTGTCATAGTACTATTATGTTAGTATTCTGATCCTCCGCCTTTGGGGCCAATTTCTTAACCCCAGGACATTATGAGTGCCCTTCCGATATCTCTTGACATCGGTTGATTGCTTATACCGGCGATTATTCGGTAATGAGATTATACCCGGCAGTAAATTTTATGGCACTCCAATGTCTCTAAAGTGAATTTCGCAAAACCACAGCTTTACGTTGTTATATATATTAAACAACCCTTATTGCAGACGGTTCTCTGTCCAGGGTAGTACTGAATTGATTTTTTATATTAAGAGGAGGTTATGATACGTAAATGAGAGTTGTTTGCAATGGTTCAGCTGTAAACATTTTTGGACTATTAATTTTGAGATTTCTGAACTGAAAAAAACATGAGCATGAAAAAATTGCCAAAAACGACATTTTTTTGACTAAATTCACGGTCTCGTTAATCACCCTGTATAAACTTTTTCTAAAATCTGGATCGACATTTCTCTAGAATGAAGTTTTAAGAAACGCAAATCAGGTTTTTGTGCCAAAAAATATTAATATACAGGGTCAAAAATGGTTACAGCTAGAGCCTTGCATTGAACGATCGCGCGCCGATTGGGACACTGATGAAGGCGCCACCAATACAAAAGTATGTAAACTACAGTTTATGAATGAGCTGCAGTTCATTCATTTCTGGAATGAGATAGATATTATTTTGGGCATCAACTAAATTTGTAGTCGGTGGTTTTGGGTGACATTCATATACACTGCAGGCCAAAAGTTAGGAACTACTAAAATTTAAACAAATCGCGGTAACTGGTTTTGAGCAGTTATCATTTTCAGGATTACTACGAAATCTTACAATTTTCAACCAGATTTGTAAGTAATTAGAATTTAAATAGGCAGGCCCAGGCCGAGAAGTGTAGAGTCTTGGGCTCACACTTTTTGCGTCGCGAATAGAAATTACTTATTTTACTTTGTAACATAAACTGATAAAAACCCTGTATTTTAATTCACATTTATTCATTCCAGAAGTCATGTTCCTTTGCTACATTCTCCACTTTCACGATTTTTTCAGTTCAGACGGCAAAGTAGCAATAGTAACCTTTTGTGACATAGAACTGCCATTGAACTTGATAAAACCAATTGTGGTTTCTCTTTAGAGCACCATTTTTCATCCAAAACGTCATTTTTCGTCTCTGAATACCTTCTTCATCAGGTGTCATATATCAGGTAAAATAAGGACACCATCTTGGTGTCTGGTGTGGCAGCATTAGAGGTCAGATAGGCATCTATTATAGTCCGCAATTAATACTCTTTTATTAATCGCTCAACATCAGAGAAAGCAAATTTTTCTTTTTCTTCAGAGTACATAATCGTCTTGGTATAGGTGCATAGGTATACCTGTGTTGGAGGTGTTATAGATTTCACAAAGTTGTTAAAATGTGTCCTCTTTTTGAATATGTACTTCATCGAAATACCGAATTTGGCAGCTGTAATTCAGAAGGTAGATATAGTTTCACTATGGGAGGGTATATTTTTGTAGGCCTACCGGTGGGGGGAGGGGGCAGGCATTATTTGGTTTATTTTTCTGAAGTTTGTTGTGAATCCAACAATAATTTTGCTGGCGCCTTATGGGGGTGCTATAGGCAAAAAGTATGAGACATGATAGTTTTTTTTAAATTTATAGTTCCAAGGGGTGGACAGTTGTACACGTCCCCCCTAACCCCCGTATTTACGCCAATTCTGTAATACGTTTATATCTTTCAGTTTTCCAACGGAATTGCCATGTCTAAAGAACTGCTCAATGTAAAGTGAATTTCACTGAATTTAGCTGCTTTACAAACAACATACACACGCATAATATTGTCATTGGTACTCCTTGGTGATATTTCATATTTTCACCTTATTTCCGTCTTATTTTCGGTCTTGTACATACGATAAATTCATTTCTTGTGTGACAACTCGGTTGCACTTATAAACATGTTGTATTTAATATTATGTATATGCCTGAAATACACAGAAAAGGGATCAAACTGTGATTCCAGGTATAAATTATAATGTCTATTTCTCAACGGCGGACGATCAAAAAAGGTTGAATACTTTTTGTGCGACGGCAACCGGTCTAGGGTCAGCGGCATTTAAGCAAAGGGGACCGGCGCGGCGCCTGCAAATATTTTTTATGACTTGTAGTAGAAAGTATAGTCAATAGGCCACGCCCACTGGACCTGGACTTTTTACCCCGCAAATGTGTTGTCCGCAAGCAGTTTACTATAAGCTCATAAACATTATAAGTGAGTCTATGATTGACTATGATGAGTTTGATGTTCACATGTTTGCTTGTACTGTTGTCGGAATGTCACTTTCTTGAAACAGTGGACTACCTTATCTTCGATTCAGGTTGAAAATTATTATGATTAATCCGGAAACGTGCGCTATTAATCGGTGCTAAAGAATAGAAAAAACAGAGAAATAGTAGTTCTAGATTATTGGAAAAAAAGACCAAACATTTCGTTTAGAAAAGCTGAGATTATTGAATTTTTTACAAAACAATATCGTTGTTGATACTGCAAAGGGTCGTAGGTCAAAAATATGGTGTTTTGAGATAAATGCAGCAAAGTAACTAGAAAGAGTAGTTTTATGACCCAACAAACCCTCCTATGTGAACAACCAATAGAAAGCCTAAGATATTCGACTACACAATAACTCGGATGTCTCACCGCCGAACATCTGATTACTTCAATTAGTCGTGTGTGTGTGAACAATCGGCAGCTGTGTTCATGTTTATGCTCGCTCGGAACAGTTTTTACTGAATATTGGAATTAAAACTAATTTATGGTAATACTTAACAACCATTTGCAAACATTGATATATAATTTCAAAATATTCAACTAACATTTTGTGTTTCTTTAAATGAAGTACTTTATATCAGTTCAACTGCCGGCCTACCCTCAACATTATTTAGATAAACATTAAATTTCTTACTATTATCCAAATTAGAGTCCTACAATTTCTTACAGAGGATTAATACTAGCCACGAAACGTTTGTATATTTTTGAATATAAATGGAAAAGTCGATTTTTTAATATTTGTAAATAACAAACAACGTAATATTCGTGGTGACATACGATTCATTCTAATTTATTATTATCTATTAATACTTGACTAAATTGAGTTTTGACCTATGTCTGACATATAATATATTATTTTATCTGCATTACCTACTAGGATCCCACAGCATATCGTTACCCAAATTTCATCACAATCCATGCAGCGGTTACTGAGATTGCGAGGGTAGAAAAACGCGACAGACAGACAGACCGACAGACAGACAGACAGACCGACGGAAATGAGCGACGTAGATTTTCGTTATGCAGACGTCATAAAACGCCCAAAAAGCGTATTATCTCAAAATCTAAAATTTTCGCGATCACAATACTCCCCTCACCTATCGGTGTAGGAAGTAAAAGCATGCCTGTAAAAAAATGATCATCAATACATTGGGTGTTGGTGAAAAATCGGTCAGAACATGGGTTTTTAACAGCAAAAATACCAAAACACCAACTCCACCCCCTGAAGGTAATCAGTATTTAGGAACTGATCGTCAGATCCCTGTCTGCGAATTTTTAGCAAGCTTACCAAAAATAGAATCTCATTATTGTGGATCCTCAACCAAAAAACTCTACTTAGAACCGATCTGTAACAGCTACAAGCATGTTTTCAAAGTATTTTGTGACACTCAGGCACAAGAGGGTAAAATAACATGTTCATGGAGAACATTTTTAAAAATATTCAAATCCATGAATCTTGAAATTTACTCCCCAAAAAAAGATCGCTGCAATTATTGCATGATGTTTAGAAATGGAAACTTGGATAACACTCTTTATGAAGCTCATATTAGTAGAAAAAAGCAAGCGCGTGAGGAAAAAGATAACGACAAAGCATCGTGTACAAAATCTTCTGACAGCGAAAGGTTCTGTGTTTGTACGGTAGACCATCCGGCAGCTTTGTTGAGCCCTATTTTACAAGCAACAGCAATTTACGTTAAAACAAAGTTAAAAGTGCATAACTGGACATTCTTTAATTTAAATGATAAGGATGTTTCATGTTTTTTGTGGTATGAAGCCAACGGTGGTCTAGAGAGCGATGTTTCTACTCAATAATGGGAAGATTCCTTTCGAGTGAAATTCAGAAACAAAACCCGAAAAAAAATTATACTATCGAGTGACGTTTGCGGCAATCAGAATCGTAATACCAAGCTATCAAACTGTCTTCTTGAGTTATCTATGGAACAAAACTACAAAACATAACTATCGAACAGAAATACTTAAAGGTAGGCCATACCCAAATGGAGGTCGACTCAATTCACGGTATTATTGAAAGAAAGTTGGCCAGGAGAAGGGAGGTATGCCTTCCAGCTGACTACGTAAATATCATCAAATCAGCTAGAGAAAATCCGTCATAATACAATGTCATTCCACTGACGTACACAGATTTTTATCGCTATGACTCAGGATTATATACGAGTCACAGAGTTAACATTTCTAGAGGGGATGTAAACAACAAAATGCACAGGTCGCTGACCAGCCAACATGTAACGGAAATTTTGACAGCTTGAGGGCATTACCAGTGGCCTACGATTTTATATTAAAATTGGATGTTCATTAATAGATTCAATTATTACTGTGATGTTACAAACTGATACAATAAGTTGTATTAGTATTTAGCTATACTTAGGAGCGGTTTCTCAATGTCCAGTTAAATATTTATCTGCAAGATAACAGCAACTGTTGGATAAATTGTTTAAACAATTGAAGGCTAAACTTACGAAGTCACGTAAACCTTATCTGACAGTTGTATCCATAGAAACGCTATCTGGCAGATACCTATCTGACACTTTAATTGGACATTGAGAAACCGGCCCTTAGAGAGTTACTCTTATTATAACTTGATTGTAACAGTTGATAATTTATTATTACCATGAAGTGTTGCCCCATATTTTACGCTACTAAAAACCAAACCTATACTAACCTATGATAAGTGGTGTTCACCGATTCGTTGCTATTGCAGCAAACTATGCAGTTTTTGTTTCATCCCATCATGCAATTATGACAATGTTGTTCATAAATAATTTAATTCACACCACAAATAGTCACAAAGTCACTCAAATTTAGGTACACTAAAACAACAAAAATCTCATCATACGCAATAACCACAACTACAATGACAGCCACATGACAGCTTTAGGGGACGCCGATTGTAGGTTGCCAGATTTACGACATATTAGAAGTGATTGCGACATTCCGCTAGGAAATTTACCATTTTTGAGATTTCGTTAAATCAATACAAATTATCTTCACGTAAATCAGTTACATTGCAAGTATATTTTAATGTATAGTTAAATACCCAGTTAAATACTTTGAGGAACATGTGTTCAAACTGCGGAAACTGCCAGATTTTGAAGAAACTGGAAGGTCCTTAAGCGGACGAAGAAGAGTGGCAATAGCGCTATAGATGTTAGCTGGCCAATATTCAAATTAGGCTCCCTCTAGAGATTTTAACTCTGTGATACGGGTATAATACGCCCTGGGTCAAAGGCTGGTGATGCGTGTGTCAATAATATGTGTGCACTTCAGTACTTACCGGAAGGTATTAATTACAAATTAAAATTTTCAGATATGTGGAATGATTTGCCTAGTCGTTTAAATCGTAAAATGTATCCCAAGGAACACCCGCCGTTATACACTTCACCTTGTGCTATTGAATTATCAAAATTTATACATCTGCACGAGTTGAAATTGCTTATAGTGTCAGACTATCAATCTTTTTATCACAATTTACGGCATACAAATTGTACTTCCACATAAGAACGAGCATAAGAATGTAACCATATACGGACGGAACCTGTGAGTTTTACAGCTCTTACTGTGTTTTAGCTTTAAGGGTCTAGGGTATAGCGCGCGAAATTGAGAATTCAAGAAAAGACGTATTCCCGTGTTAGCGAGGAGGCGTGGCCGCCTGTTCCCTTTCTCCAGTGTGTGGGTCTAAGATGAGGGGAGATAAGTCCAAACATCCAAAGGTAAGGTCAAAAGGTCTAAAGGTAAGGTCCAAAGGGTACCATAAAAATGAATTTCGCATTTCCAAGCTCCTGACGTTACTTTTAAACTTACAGTGATGATTCAAAAAGCAAATTGATGAAGAAAGTTGCGCTTTGTCATCTATTTGGCCTTTTTTGATATCGTGTTTGGTTGTTAAATTACTGACATTTGAATAATGTATGTTTCTGCATTGCGAGTTTTTTTGCACACTAAAATACTTTTTTGAGAAAATCGCAAATAGTTGTCATTCATTAAGGTCTTAACTATCACCTTCTGAAATACTGTGTATGTAGTTTGAAAAACAAGTGAGTTCTGTTCGAAATGGGAATCCGTGTTTTAACATGGCAAATACATATGCATAACTGTACAAATATCCAGACCCCTCAAGTCTAAAAATACGTTGCAATTTAATTAAGATAAGCAAACTCGAAGATTTTTGGAGTTTCAATTCTTCGGATTCCTCCCCTGACTATTGGCGTAGTAAGTAAAATATCTGCAAACATTCTAATGCAGAAATATTTCTAGCTCTAATATAAATGGGTGGCCTTTTTTCTTAATCCAACATATGTAGATCAACGCTTCAAGTACTCACCGACATACATACACGCATACTTATTTTAACAAACATTGCAGAACCGTGATATTTATTATTTGCATAGCTTTTTAATACTACTTATATCGAACAGATAAAATTTGTAGAACTATTTGTTGTTATTATTCAGAAGTTATCAAAATGCATACATCAGTTTGGTGAGAAAATAAACAAATTCGATATAGTTTTCAAATGATTATGACATTGTATAATATTTGCTGCTGTAAGTGCCTAATGCCCAGATAAATAGCTGCATGTCATATATATAATCGCAAGATATCTAGGTAAAATATATAGCTACTTTCCCATGATAATATACACGGAAGTGGCTAAAGCTTTAATATTTCTAATTCAAATTCATGACAGTAATTGACCATTTTCCGACCATTACTGGTACCAATTAATTTCTCTTGACCAACTACCACCATTTATGAAAAATACACATTTTTTTAGGGAAGAGCTTTACAACAGCTCTCTGTGTTAAAGGTTGTTTAATTTTAATTAACAAAAGTATCTGAGCGAGGTATTGTCTGGGAACTTTTCGCACACGTCCCTGCCTCAAGTCCTTGCGTGGAGACAGCCATCGAACCCCTTGCTTTACGGCGTAAAAAGCAGGCACTGACGTATACCCTGATTTGCAAAACAAAACCTCAACATCGTAATAACTTTTTTTGTTGAGACCAACAACAAACATCATTATTATTATTAATTATCATGAACTAAATGTACCTAAACTGGAGAGCCTATTGCAATTAGAACAATGCAAACTGTTAGTACAAAATACTTAATAACTCAGAAAAATCAAATACAAATTTTCAAACTATTAGTGAGATTCACAATCACGATACAAGAAGGCTGACAAATTTATATCTAGCACAGGGTAGAGCCAACGTACAACTAAATAAGCCAGGGCAGCTTGCATCAAAGTGTTATAAAATTTGAGCCATAACATTAACGCTGCTCCTACAATCTGGAATAGTTTCTCCGGAATAGTCCGGAAGATGCGGGGAGCTGAAAAGGAACCGACGATGGGCGTGAGAAATAAACAGGTGAGCGCTACATTAGCAAGAAATGGAAACAGTCATGTTAGCGCGTCGCCCGAAATTTGTAAAATTGAAGAAGAAGGCGATTTGCAGATGTTTTTTATCCCAATTGCGGACGCTTCATTTTCCAATATTTTTACATGAAATTTTCACATAATATTTAGAAGGAAATTTCCCAGAGTGATATCGAAGCACTTTTTCATTTTTGCTTCTGGGATTTTCTTAAAAAAATTACAAAGTTGACGAAGAAAATAGGCAACTTCAAGCGATCATATTTCATGTTCAATCAATGTTTTTCAAAAAATGGTTCGATAGCCCTCTGTGTAATTTCCTTTTAAACTTCATGTAAAATCTTCATGCAAAAATATTGAAAACTAGAGCGTCAGAAATTGGGATGAAATCACTTGAAAATGACCGTTTATGCTCTCCGTAGGAGCCGCCTTAAGTCAACCGCTGGTCTGGCGGACCACTATAGTGGTCCGCGGAGAAATGTTACTGGTCCGCGGACATTTCCTCTATCCACGAAAAAAAAAATTACTTAATTTAGTCCTACGTAATTTATGATTAGTACGGCACCGAAGACAAATTCCCGAAATTCTTACAAGTGTAATTCCT
Source organism: Callosobruchus maculatus (assembly GCA_951848785.1). Taxonomy (NCBI): domain Eukaryota; kingdom Metazoa; phylum Arthropoda; class Insecta; order Coleoptera; family Chrysomelidae; genus Callosobruchus; species Callosobruchus maculatus. The sequence goes on along the minus strand of CATOUR010000026.1, from coordinate 12,128,194 downwards.
ATCGTTGGAAAAAAATTTGTTGTTAAGGAAATATCACTGGTCCGCAATATTTTTTTAACAAATCTACTGGTCCGCGGGAAGAAAAAGGTTGAGAAACGCTGAACCACTACTTTATACATCTCTTGTTGAAAAATGTAAAGACCACCTGAATATTCATCGAAACAAAACTGTTACTTTGAAATAACTCTAAGGATATTAGTAGGACTTACCAACTAGTCAACGTAATAGCCACGTAAAGCACAGATTCGCAGGTAAACGTGCAACTCACTTGTTTTTCAAACTACGTACATAATATTTCAGAAGTTGATAGTTAAGACCTTAATGAATAACATCACAGAGTATTTTTTCCAAAAAAGTGTTTTATTGTGCAAATAAACTCGCAATACAAAATCATACACTTTTCAAATGTCTGTAATTTAACAACCAAATCAAAACAGGGCCACCGAAGTGACAAACAGCCGATTTTAAAACTAGAGGATATCTTTTATCTTGGTCTTAACTTGTGAAATGCCCTGTATAATATTACAAGACCTTATATTGGAAGAAGAGAGGTTATTAGTAGAATCTAAATATAGGATAATATAAAGGGTGTCTCATTTAAAAAAATACATGTTTGCATCACCACGTATTTATGGAACACCTTGTGAGCATAGTAAAAGCAATTCTTTGGTATAATAAAATATTGGGGGTTACATTTAAAAAACATCACCCTCTATACGATTATGCTTCGCTGGCTTTTTTATAGCCGATTTTAAAACTAAAGAATATTTTTAATCATTCCATGTAAAGAAATAATTTCTGATTCATTACTTTTTATATACAATACGTTCGTTTGACAACGATTTGAATATAAAAATGGTCATAACTTTTGAAATACCCTGTATAATGTTATGATACCTTATATTGTGAGAAGAGAAATTATTAGTAAAATCTAACAATGGGATACTATAAAGGGTGTCTCATTTAAAAAAAATATATGTTTGCATCACCACGTAGCTATGGATCACCCTGTATAAATCAAAATATTTTCCGAGCAAGAAGCGTATCCTTATCTACAACTTTTATATACAACTTTTCTTGCTATCTTTTACAGTAATGGAGTTATCGATCGATCCGGCACTAAAAACTCACCCTGTATATAGATAGCTTTTCTGCAGTGGCGTGCCAAGGTCTTTGGATGCCCCCCCCTCCGCAATTTATTCACGGGGCCCCTCTAAATAAAAAATATATGCCTATACTGGGTGAAAACGAAACTACGGTCTACGGTCATATTTCAAATCGGTTTATAAATAGAAAAAATTTCATGTGACCTCAACTTTATATTTTGATTTTTTTTTCGTTCGGGTTTTTGTAGAATAAGACTTCATAGACCTTACGTAAAATATGATTATACATCGATTAATCGCACATAAGCGTCACGTCAGTGTAACGTTGCCACTTGTTCTAGTGGTTTTGGAGTCTACGTTCGGGCAGTTCTTCGTGCACGTTGTCGTGTTGTCAAAATTTGTCATAAATTAGGTATTGATAAGGCAAAAGATTTAATTTGATTGTGGAAAATTATGAGAAATAGACATATTCCGCCGCTATAAAATAATAAGTATAAATATCATAGTTATTGCTATATAAAAAATGGAGTAAAGTTGACTGACTCAGTACTTCCCACACATAACGGTGATATCATTTTTATGTTTTTAGTTTTTTTGTTATTGTTGCTCCGCCACTGACACGATTTCTAAAAATCGGGTGCATTTTCCATTCTCGTCACGGTAATAATACTGTGTTCCAATTTCATTAAAATTGATTACAGGTTACACAATACATCAGGAAGATCTAAAGCAATACTCGCATGTATGAGTATATATGTAAAACCGTTTATACAGACCCAAAAACTATGTGTGCTGGATGTTACCAGACCCGAAATGGTCTTACCAGACCCGTCATCGGGCTTGGTAAGGCTGACAGTGTTTTCCTAGTAGCTCTGTCCTTTTCTGACGTCCCCACCAAATATTGGGGGGTACTAGTAAAAATGACAAAACATATCTTTTGATACGATTTGGGTTCGAGCATATGCCGCTTGAAGTCGCAGCGGTCGACATACATTCGGTGTATGGAAATTCAAGATGTTATGTCGATCTTATCAGACCCTACGCTTGGCAACATTGCAAACTATATCACTTGTACATAATTCGTGTGTGTTGAATCGTTTCAGTATAGAATTTTAATAAATAAGCCATAACGTTTTTGACATTGAACTGGAATGCGCTCATGTGTTACTGATACATAGTCCAGGGGGTAGGGTTTTTTGGCAGCGAAAGGTCGGAAAGAAATGAAGTTTGGTGGGGTGGTAGGCATTGGTCCCCTGAACCTAAACCTAAGTTTGCGACCTCAGGGGGTTGCCGCATGAGGGGTGGGGGGATGAAAACTCTGCTTCGCGACGATTTTCGAAGAATAACGCCGTTTTGGTAAGTGATATCAAAAAAAGCTTCAAATGATTTATGGAGACAATAAAATTCTACATAATTGTGGTCTTTACATTTTTCGTGTGCGATCAATAGTTTCCGTCCTACAGTGCGCCAAAGTTAGGTGTTGGTTTATGATTTTCACTAAAATCAGAATTTCATCGCGGATTAAAACGAAGAACCTTTTCAAAAAGTCGTGTAACATTTTTGTTTCGCTAAAAGAATGATATCTTTGGATTTCTTTTATTATCTGCAGCTGCCTAAACACACGCATTTGGTTTAAAAAAAATTGTAACATTTATGAGCACACCGCTACCTAGTACTGATATGTGCAGTTGTAAAAAACATCTTATTTACGCATACTTTTAGTGGAAATGATGCTACCGCGGCATTATTTTAATTAAGATAAGATTCAATTTGTGACCTCTGGGGGTTGTCATTCGAGGGTGGGGCGGAGGAGATGAAAACTGTTTTGTGACGCTTTTAGACAAGTAGAGTCGTTGTGTTAAGTGCTATCGAAAAAAAATATCAAATGGACAACGTATGGAAACAATAAAGTTCTTCACAATTTTGATTTCTACATTCTTCTTGTGCGACCAATGATTTCCATTGTACAGTTACCGGGGCGGCGGGTGTACCTAAAAAAATCTAAAACATTTATTTGGCTTTCTATCAAGATGAAACCTCGCATTTCGGATAACTTCGAGGTGCTGATTACAAATCCAGTCGCAGTTTCTAGCGTCAGTCTCGTTTGACGAAAATAAAAAAATTCAGATATCTCGGGGCGGCGGGTGTAGGTACCTAAAAAAATCGAAAATCTTTATTTGGCTTTCTATCAAGATGAAACCTCGCATTTCGGATAATTTCGGGGTGCTAATTACAAATCTAGTCGCAGTTTCGAGCCTCAGTCTCGTTTGACGAAAATAAAAAAAATCAAATATCTCGGGGCGGCGGGTATACCTAAAAAAATATAAAATCTTTATTTGGCTTTCTATCAAAACGAAACCTCGCATTTCTGATAACTTCGAGGTGCTGATTACAAATCCAGTCGCAGTTTCGAGCGTCAGTCTCGTTTGACGAAAATAAAAAATTTCAGATATCTCGGGGCGGCGCGCGGCGGGTGTATCTAAAAAAATCTAAAATCTTTATTTGACTTTCTATTAAGATGAAACCTCGCATTTCGGATAATTTCGGGGTGCTAATTACAAATCCAGTCGCAGTTTCGAGCCTCAGTCTCGTTTGATGCAAAATAAAAAAATTCAGATATCTTGGGGCGGCGGGTGTACCTAAAAAAATCTAACATCTTTATTTGGCTTTCTATCAAGATGAAACCTCGCATTTCTGATAACTTCGAGGTGCTGATTACAAATCCAGTCGCAGTTTCGAGCGTCAGTCTCGTTTGACGAAAATAAAAAAATTCAGATATCTCGGGGCGGCGGGTGTACCTAAAAAAATCTAAAATATTTATTTGACTTTCTATTAAGATGAAACCTCGCATTTCGGATAATTTCGGGGTGCTAATTACAAATCCAGTCGCAGTTTCGAGCCTCTGTCTCCCCGGTCATCAACTTATTTTTAAGATTAAATGTTAAATTTGTTGATTACTAGTCCGGAAAAAAATCTGGTTTTGTCAATATAATTTATACCAACAAATTCCACAGTGAGAGCGCCGTTTGAATTTACTCAAGTAAATTCTTTCCTACTTTTCTCCTAAGAGAATAACATTTCTCATATCTCTATTATCATCTGCTGCATAAATAACACATTTGTGCATAAAAAAATACGAAATTTAGCAACACATCGCTACATACCCCCGATATTAGCCAATCGATAAGCCTTACAAAAATCTTTTGAGCGTAAAAGGTGAAAAAAATGGAAATTCGCCACCTCCCCCCACCATCCAGCGACATCCCCCAGACCCAGAGGTGGCGATTTGAGGACTCTCAGTTTTTCGTCTTAATCTGCGATTAATTCTGATTTTATGGAAAATCACAATTCAACCCCTAAGTTTGGCGTACTGTATGATTTAAACTATTAATTTGCAGCACACGAAAAATGTACAGATCATAATTATGCAGAATTTTGTTTTCTCCATAAATTATTTAAAGTTTTTTTTCGATATCCCTTACCAAAATTTTTATAAAATCATCGCGAAGTAGAATTTTACCTCCCACCCCTCGAGCGGCAACCCACCCGAGGTCGCAAACTTAGGTGTAGGTTCAGGGCACCAATGTCTACCATGCCACCAAATTTCATTTCTTTCCGACCTTTTGCTGTCAAAAGCCTCTTTTACCGAAATGAAATATCCAGTATCCGCCGACCACGGGGTCATCGTACGTAGCGGGAGGGGGGAAGGGGTGAAGTAATGCTATCATCGTACTGTGTCCTTTATAGCAATATAGACGGAACTTGAATAAACTCGGCAACGTGTCGGGCTTGCTAACATCTCTGTTACATATGTTTTGATACTGTTGGGATCAGTATTATTTACTTAACGTAATGGGCTTCTTAGCACTGACTGAACATCTAGATTGTTAACATACGCCGGGTCTGGTTTTATATTTTCTGTTTAGTGGGACTGATAAAATCTATAGAACGCCTATATATATATACATCACAAAATTTTAAGTCCCTGGTTTCTGTCATAGGCAAGGCAAATGTTTCAACGGCCTAAAAAAGTATATTATGCCTCTAGGTCCTTCTTTGGTAGGTCAATGGAGAGCCTATATTATCAATATAAAAACTTTTTCAGTTCACAACCCCCTACCCCCTAACCACTCCAATTTCACCCTCACCCAAAAAAAGTAGAAAAAATCGAGAACCCCTGAAACGCCTAAAAACGAAGTTTAAGCTGTATTTTTATATTTTTGGTTTTTTATTATTGCTGTGCCGCCATTGACACGATTTCTGAATCATACGCTTTTTCATTCCTCGCCAAGGTAGTACCATTGATTAAGGTATTAAGCTTAATCAATGGTAGTACCTAATACTGTGTCAAAATTTCACTAAAATCAATTCAATAATTCCCTCGTTATACAATACAGAACGATTTAAAGCAATACTCATACATCAGAAAATTCTCTTCTAAGTCCTTTGGTTTTTGTAACAGGCAAAGCAATGTGTTGCTAAAGAAAAGTGTATTATACCGCAAGGTCTTTTATTCACAGGTCAATAGACAGCCTATTATGAATACAACACATTTTTGAGTTTTGCAACCCCCCACCCTCCAACCACCCCAATTGCACCCCCACCCAAAAAAAGTAGAAAATGATCAGCAACCCCTAAAACACCTAAAAACGAAGTTTGAGGAATATTTTGATTTATCTTGTTTTTGCTAATTAGTCCGCCGCCCGGCCATGCACCGCTTTTCAAAATTATTGCAGCATTACCGACTATGACCCCACATATTGCTGTTCAAATTTCATCAAAATCCATCCAGCGGTTGCTGAGAGTACGAGGCTAGAAGAACGCCAACAGACCGACAGACGGACCGGCAAACAGACTGACGGAAATGAGTGACGTGGATTTTCGTTAAATGCAGGTATCATAAAACGCCCAAAAAGCGTGTTACCTAAAAATCCAAAATTTGTCGGTGTGGGAAGTAAAAGCTTGTGCGAGGTAGTCGAGGCTGAGCTGGAGCCCCCCGGATGCCCGGGGCCCACCGCGCCGCGGGCTCTGCGGGCCCTTTTGGCACGCCACTGCGTTATTGTTTCATGATCTTTTGTCCAACATTTTTTCAATTTAATGCCAGTGGCGACATCTCTTGCATTATTGGCGTACAAGACCGCATCATTGTATGGGATTCTGTAATGAGTTACTCCTCGGCCATCTATTACATAATATTGGAACTCCGATGAGTTATAATTTGCTGACAGATGTCACTGGTTCTATTATAGAAACGCCAGCATCGGCAATGAGGCCAATTTAGATATTTCTTCTGTAATTTACGAAATTATTGTCACTTCCATCTTCGATACTTTTCAAGCAACTTTTTGGAGGGTGACCACTGGGGTTTTTTTAGGGTATAGCATGCGGTAATGCCGCATTTTAAGAGAAAAGCCAAATACTAAAGAAAAGCTTTTTCGTGTGGAAAACAGAGTAGATACTAGGTATGTTGTTATATTGATGATTATGACAATGGAAATTGATACCTCTTACGCATTTCCGGAGTTCGTACAATTTAGGCTGACACTTTTCAGGAAAAAAGAGGAGAACGCTTGTATGTTAAAAGGCAATAATAAGGGTATCTAATATTTTTCTCAATCTATTTGGCAATACTGTTGGACGATCATATGGCATATGTGCGCAGTTGTCATATGTTCTTTTTTATCTATACTTATGCCAGATATAAAGCCTGCGTTTCATAAAAATGTATTTTATGTGAGATCAAAGCCAAAGATGTAATATGTTTTAATCCTTTGAGAAGGGGTCAGATTGTAATAGATGGAAGAAAGTGGGGGTTAGGAAACTGTAGCACACGTTGTTGTATAATATCTTATTTGTATTGTGAGACGTCATCACTTTAGCTATCTATAGGAAACCATATAATCATAGGGAATGTCCGTTTAACACATTTCCATCCAAAAATCTTATTAGTTTTCAATGTTAAGCGCTAAAACTAGTAAAGCTACGCAACTAGTGTTTAGAAATTGATTCCTACAAGCGAGATAAATGATTACTCATCACACACTTTCAAAATGTGATTAGATACAGATGAGTACACAGTTATTAAACATTTTAATATAAAATTGTAAACTATTTGTTGCCGATTTATAAGAAAAAAGATCGAGGCTGATGCTGATATCAACCTGCCTGACCATCGATCCAACTACCTATGTGTTTTACGTCAACATTTTCTGTATTTATGAACCTTCTAAGGTAAACATATACACATATGTGTCTTTCATAGTTACATCTAAAAATAACAAAACGCTGTTTTGTTATTTTCGAGTTTGATACTAAAAACATACACTCCATAAGAAGCATAATATATGTTTCTCATACTTTCGCAATTTTTATGGATTGCACGGTATTTGTAGTATTTCTAGTTACCATGCAATAGAGGGTGAGTGAGTGATAAATTTTGAATTTGAAATAGTATACTCTAGTAGAGGTTTGTCTGCCCATTATAGCATTATTATAATTTCAGTAACAGTTGCACCAATTGAATTGGTGAGTCCAAGAACAGTACAAGTCCAAAAAATGGCGTTTTGACTTAAGATGGCCAATACGTTTAAAGTATGAAGATCCATCGGTTGCGCTTGAAAACATTACAAAGTATAAGAATAACCCCATTAAGCTAAATTCAGATGCATACGACATCCGACGATACGACGGTACGAAACTGTTCCTATTGGTTGAAATATTTTGATTTGACATCATTTTGAATATTTCAACCAATAGGAACAGTTTCGTACCGTCGTATCGTCGGATGTCGTATGCATCTGAATTTAGCTTTATACGCACCATCTCTCTACGGCGTTGCGATGAAAAACATTACAAGTCCGAGGACGTGTACTGATTTTAACGTCATTAGTCAACTCATTGTTGGCTGTCAGCACCACGGTTCGCGATATCGTTAATAATAATAAAACATTTTTCATATACGTAGCACCCTCTATTGACGTTGTCATAACCTTATCAATCTTATAATACGCTAAAACTAAAAAAATACAAAAAGCCTATAAACAGAAGACTGTGTTCAAGAACAGTACAAGAGCTTAAACTATTTTTTTTTTAATAGCTTGGATGAGGGTGAGACTTTCGGATCTATTATGTTGTATTATCGTTGGTCTAAACAATTATAACAACTTTTATATGATGGCGAACACAGTTACTTTACTCGTTTTGGAATTAATTTTTTTAATTTATCTGAAAACTATGTTTCGGCACTTATACTGTTCTTGGACTCACTGATTCAATTTTTATGAGATTCGGGAAACAGTGCATAATTAATAAGTTGTGAGTCATATATGGAAAAGCCCATACTCAGTTTCGACGTACCTTAGAGGTGCTTGCTGGTCCTCTGGGAAAGCTCGAAATTTGCATTTATAAGCACTAATTATAAGAGTATCTCTTGCACTATAAAAATAAAATTTAAAAATGGTTCCCACAAAATTTGACCTTGGGATGATTTATGTATGATTTTACGGCTGTGAAGTTTGGGTAGAGATGCGAAAATGAAAATATCGATACCGGTACCAACTCGATATTTTTTAGCCAAATAGGCGCGTTTGTTTCGTGCAGAGAATTTTGTGCAATTGATTACACCCTTCAGTAATTATTTTCGATACCGATACCCCTACAAAAGTATCGATACCAGCTTGGAATCGCTCAAAAAGTATCTAAGATAAAAATACTCGATATTAGTGCAGAAGTACAAGTATCGAAGTATCGTTCGCATCCCTGCAAAAAAATCATCCAAAAGTGGGGACGCGCGTGTATAATTGCCGCCAACTTGAGTTGTTGTGCTGATGGTTGTTTACTATGCTGTGGTTTTTACTTTAAGTAAACCTAACGTTATGTCCTGGAAAGTATGCCTGATTTATTCCCGCAGCCATTGAATTACCTACATTTCTTTATACTTATGTTGTGGATGTTTTGACATCGGCGGCCAATTCAAAATTTTTGTGATAAATAGTTCGGTATCCATTTCCGCTGTAACTTAAATCAAAATGTTTTGTTTGGGGAGCCTCAGCTAGGTATGTCTGTGGATCATCGCTGCCCGCTCTCACTTCTATATATACTGTGTGACAGAGAAATTGCAACACCCAGTAAATGTTAATATATTTTATGAATATTTGGAGAATCTATTGAGATGAATAGGAATAATAATCGTTGAAATTATGAAACAAATTTATTGAAAGGTATTCTCAAAAAATCAGTAGCGAGTTGCGTCTCCATCAAGTGTTGACACTCTGCAACCCCACGTGGCATGCTGCGAATGAGATGATCGATATCTGTCTGAGGTATGCTGTCCCAGGCTGATCTAACCTCGTCACGTAGTTGGCCTACATCCAGTATAACAACTTGCAATCGACCCAGTCTTCTACCTATCATATCCCATACATGTTCAATGGGCGATAAGTCAGGTGACCTTGTGGGCCATGGAAGGGTGGTCACATTGGCTTGTCGGAGAAAGTCTCTGGTAACTGGAGCGGTATGTGGTCTGACATTGTCCTGCTGAAATATTGGGTTTTGTAGTTGCTGAAGGTACGGCAACGGAGCACGTTCTAATACGTTATTAATGTAGGACTGGGCGGTCATGTTTCTATCTAAAATTACTAAGGTGATCTGCTTCCAATTGTTATAGCACCCCATACCATAATGTCTCTAGTAAGCGCAGTCTCGCGCTCCACACAAAATTGAGGTTGGCGCCTTTCTCCACGTCTTCGCCTGATACTTCTGCGACCGTCATGAGCCCAAAACAGAAACATGACTCGTCACTGAAAACGACATGATCCCACTCCTAATTCCAATGAGCCCGTTTTTGACACCTTGTCAGTCGTAGCTGTCTATGTCTATTGGTCATTGGTAATACCAGCCGAGGACGGTATGACAGTAGCCCATAAGCCCTAATTCTTCGATAAATTGTTCTCATGCTTAACTGTCGACCCCTAGCTACTCTCCACGCATGTCCGATTGCACTGGTTGAGCTGAAACAGTCTCCTAGGGCACTAAATCTTGAGAGGCGTCCTTCACGGTCAGTGGTTCTCCTTAAAGTCCAAGTGCCCTTGCGACGTGTATGTCGACGATTTATAGACCACTCCCACCAACACCGCATCACTGTTGTAGCATTCCGGCCAATTCTGTTTCCAATTTCCCGGAAGGACATCCCAGCCTCGCGTAGATCCACTATCCTACCTTGTTCAAATTCACTTAATTGACTATACACGGCCCGTCTCCTTATGGAAAGCGTTGCTAAACAATGTTTTACATACCACATAAGCAATAAAACTAAATTTGTCTTAGCAAATTCAGCAATAAAAAAATTAATACAAACTACTCCATTTTTTGTTAAATGCAAAAATGACCTGGTATTTGAAGATAAATTGGAACAAAAATGTTATCGTTTACTAAAGTTCATCTAAACAAGAAGCTGACAAAAAATGATAAATATATCTGGGCTTATACTGGGTGTTGCAATTTCTAAGTCACACAGTATATTTGTTCTAGCTTCGCTGCGCTCCAGTCTACGCTTCTCCGCTCGGCAAAACGCTAAAGCCAAAAGTCGTGTCCAGGTGGTCCAGGCTGCATGGGAGCCATCTCGGGCGATTGAGCCAAGTGAGTCTTCGTGGTCTTTTATCTACTCCTTATACTGGATTACCAGGATTTTCTGGCGACTGAGCTGGCAACATTGCTTGCTTTTGACTGTTATGTCAACTGTAAACAGCAACAAGATCTCGCGGATTCGCCAAGTTTTGTGCGCGAGTTGAATGCAATCTCCCATGGTGGTGGGAATAGGAAATTCAGGGGAATTGAAAATTATAATTTTATATCAAACAAGATAGAACCGCCAAGGTCACACATCAACTTTGTTATTGTTGTCGATAGTGCGAGCAGTACGAAAACGTAACCGAACGTATTTGAGTGGATTCCTAAAAAAGTAGCGGATTAAAGATGCGGTTGACGCCGAGGTATTTTCAAAATATCTCAAAAATGCTGGACTTCTATTCACAGTTCAACCCATCGCCGTTGTCCATAAAGAAGTTCATCGACTTTGGTAAGCTTGTATTTTGTATTCTGATTTATGTTCCATTTAAAAGTGGCTTTTTCAAACATTGAATCAGTTTGTACTGTCTTAGGTCAGAGTTCTTGCCCTTGCATAGTAAAAATCGATTGTTCAAAGGCACTGTATGTTATGGTTTTATTCAGTTTATGAATTGATGATGCTATGATAAAGATTTCTAAAATTAGTACTTAAATTCCTACATAACATAACCATATATAGTTCAACTACAATTGCAACAAATTAATTAGGTATTTTAGAGCTATAAAAAAACTTGGATGCATGACAGTACTCAGTCAAACAACAAGACTCCATTTATAGCTGTAGTTCTGAATTCGAATTTTGAGGTATTTTTTTAGTACTCAAAACATGGGATTTGTTTAATGCCCCCGCCTATTAAAACATAATAGTCAATGGTTTATGCCATCAAAGTAATAACATATGAAATGACTACGCCTATTAAGCACCATGTTGAGCATACCCTCAAATCAAAGGCATTTATGGTCATTTCAATAAGATCGCTTAGTATCAGGTGTTCAATGATTGGGTATTGATACCACTTCCCAGCATAACGGTATTATGATTATGTGATTTATTTTCTGTTTTAAGTTTAACCTTAGATCTGTGAATTCAAAAATTTCCATAGTTTTGGCATCTCACTGGCTGAAGATGTCTGACAAATTTATTGTAAAGGCTGCTCATGATTTTTTCTTTGCTACCAGTAGTACCAGTATATATTTAATCAACTATTTACCATTTAGCTAGCATTTGTTCTGGGTTAAAGAGGTCCAAACATATGATCCCCATCTGACTAATCCGAGGATTAACCCCATCACTTTCCATATAAGAGTGAGCTTAGATCCATTTCTAAACATCACTATCAGTAATTCTTGTGATTGGGTTAACCTTCCTTAAGTGCCGAAAGTGACAAGAAACATTAGGTACCTTCCATATGTAGTGAATTTCCAGCATGACATAATTGTGTATACTAAGGGTTGGTTGGACAAATGCTAGTTTAACTGAAGCTTTGTTAAACCTAAGCTTAGCTATGTGCTAATGTTGACATCCATCATTGTACAATCGTTGGCTTAGTTGAATCTGGTTGATAATAAAATTCAGTAAGGTTGGCACTAATGAAGCAATGCCTACTGTCATAATTATTTAAAAAATAATCTCTTCTGGTTTGTCAGTGTGATGGAAATCTTTCCAAAAATATAAGGTTTCAAGCAATTTGAAGGTTCTTCTTTGACACATCATGTCATTTGTATTTAAACCACAGTCAAGTGCGAGTTAAAGTGTTAAGCTTTGGTTTCTCTGAGTGGGGGCCAAAGCCATAAGGACCACAGACGTTTTGTAACTGGCATACCTTACTCACTTACCTTAAACTGAAGCTTAAACTTGCATTGTACAATGGGCCCTAAATATGCTAAGGTGTGGTAGTAATACCCTATAAGTTATAGCTTGACTCTATGCCCTATGTTGAGAAACATATATCTATATGAGTTTGTATACTTTTTGCAAGAGATACACTACTGCATTTTGTGGTATAGGGCCATTATTTCATTGTATGTGCTGAGAAGGGGGAAAGGGTCCAGGAAATTCTTAAAAAACTACATATGAAGTAACAGTAAAAATAAACCTTTTTTTTTTTAGTTTCAATTCCTAATAATTTCAGTTTTCAGCAACCTACAGGGAACAACAAAATTTAAATCTTCCTTCTGCAATTAACAAATAAATTCTGGCAATTTTGACAATAATGATACATAGTTCTGGGCCTAATTTTGTGGATTCGACCAATTGAAGCTAAGTATTTATGCGACCATTGAGTGAGAAGTGTTGTCTACAGCCGCGTAAACACTTAGCTCCCATTGGTGGAATCCGCCAAATTAGGCGACTGTCGCCAAGAGGTGACAGTGGCCAGCGAATTAGAATCAAGGCCCTGCACAGGGTTCAGAATAAGACCACACATTTTCGAATAGGTCTGTGATCAGTGATAAATGCCCAACTATATCTAGAAATGGACGCATCACACATTAAACACTGGAACCTGTAAACTAACTCACCTTCAGGGTGTGGAAAAAGTACTGTGATGGTAGATTATCTTTTTAGGTTTGTGGATATGTACAAATACAAAAACTTTAGGATTATACCCGGAATTTCGAATTCTGACTGTGGCTTCAAAGCGATTTAAAGATCAAATTTGAAACTGCAAATAGAAACCCCAAGTGTATGAACCAAAAAAAGACAGACGTTTATTGTTCATTATACACTTTACAGAGTTACTTAATTATGTTTTGTTGAATTCCCTAATTAGTGTATAGCAACACTGGTATCGCAAACATTAATTATTCAATGCAAATTTACAAAAGTGACAATGTGTTAATGCCAAAGCTTGCCTAATTTTTTATCATCAAAACTTTGGCAAAACTACAAAAGTTTTAACTACCGTTTTTGAATATTAATGAAAGGGTAGTACACTTGTCCAGGTATTCAGATACACTCCAGAACGATTCCCTGCCTGATTCCCTGTAGAATAGAATAGAATAATGTTTATTGACATAAAGTAATATTACAAAAGACAAGAGCATGCAACTGTCAATGAATAGGAAAAAGCACAAAAGGCAGAGCCTTGTACGTGGGATGACCTAAAGCAGAGCATTATCTGACTTTAAGTCCTAAGTTCTGTGTCAGTAAATAAGAACCCAGTTTTTTAAGCGAATTCGTTAAGTGTATTGACGTCTACAGATAACTGAGTGTAATCACCGAACTACTAAACAATGAATGCTAATTATGCTTTCACCTGGCGACGTCTCAGACGTTCTGTCACCTGATGTTTACTATAGCATGTATATGACCTTCAGCACTGATAATAATCCAGGATGTGAACAGAGAACCAGTGTATACAATTTGTTGACCCGCTAATACATAATAGTTTTTATGAAATCTATTGATGTGGAAACATTTGTCCTCTACCCTTTCCTTAAGATTCATAGGTTACCAGTTCAGTATGCTTGCACTCAAAAAAACCTTGTTTTTTATAATACTTATACAGGGTGTCGGATATTCGACCGACAGCGCTTGACAGATGATAGGTGACTTTTCTATGAACATTGAGATAGGAACATGAAGCCTTAAAATCCTATTAATTTTCAAGATACACGGTGACAAAGTTTTACTTTATTTTCTTTTTCTCTCAATTATTACGCAATCAAATAATTGGACAACGATCTAAGATTACGTATCGAAAGGTCTTTTGATGCGACAAATCCAAATTCAAGTCGCTGAATTCACAGAAATATAGCGATATCTAGGTATTCCCGTTTCTTGAAAAAGCCGCCACAAAGTGACCACCACGCGGCGGGCCGTTTAATGTGTCCCGCAAAAATGTTTGTTATGTTTCAATAGGGGGCAAATAAAATTGCGTCTTACCAATTTGGGTATAAAATGAATTGAAAATGAAATCTGTGAAAATTTAGATCAGAACCAACTTATAAACGAATACGCAAGTACAAAAGCTAGAAAAATATTTCTCAAGAAAAGACGAAATAGGTGTATCTTCCATTGTGACTTAAATTAGCATGATTTTTGCGTTCATGCTTGGACAAAATATAAAAAGCACCAATTTTCCTTGTTTCATTCCATTTGTTATCTATTTATATTTGTTATTAAAATAGTGATGAGTGAATATTAAAATTTGTGTTTAGTTCTATCATGTTTTATGTTGCATATTATATTGTTTTGTTACATTACGTTTTGTTACAAGTTACAATGTTACTTGAATTATTTATGTAATTAAAATATTAATTTTGTTCAATGAATAACGTTTTCTTAAAAAAACGAAAAGTTGAATGACTCAGTACCTCACACATGACATTATCAGTTTATCATTTTCCCATAGCATGGAGTGTTATGCCGCTAGGTCTTTCTTTTATAGGTCAATGGATAGATGAATACAACAAAATTTTCAGTTTTATAACCTCTCACCCCCAACCGCCTCAATTTTAACCGCACCCAAAAAAAAATCAGAAAATGATCAGGAACCTCTAAAACGTATAAAAAAGAAGTTTGAGCTGTTATATATTTTTAGTTTTTTATTATTGCTGCTCCGCCACTGACATGATTTCTAAAAGCCATACGCGTTTCCATCCTCGCTACGGTAGTAATACTGTGTCAAAATCTCATTAAAATCAATTCAAAAGTTTCCACATTACACGATACAGAACGATCTAAAGCAATACTCGTATGTACACATACGGTTTCTGTAATAGGCAAGTCAATATTCAGATGGAACTAAAAAAGTGTATCATGCCGTTAGGTTTTTCTTTCACAGGTCAATGAACAGCCTATTATGAATACAGCAAATTTTTCATGCTTACAACCCCCACCCCCCACCCCCACTTCAATTTCATCCCCACCCAAAAAATTATAGCACCATTACCTATTACGACCCACAACCCAGCATATCGCTACCCAAATTTCATCATCATCCATGCAGCGGTTAGTGAAATTACGAGGCTAGTAAAACGCCAACAGACAGACAGACCGCCAGGCAGTCAGACCGACGGAAAGAGTGACGTGGATTTTCGTTATGTGGATATCAGAAAACTCCTAAAAAGCGTTATCTCGAAATCGAAAATTTTCACGATCACAATGCTTTCCTCACCTATTGGCGTGGGGAGTAAAGAGGGCGGCATTTTTATGTTTGCACAAAGGCGGCTAAGGAGCTAAGAACAGTGTTGCCAGGCAGATCAGATTGAAATTCGCTACTAGCCGCCTCAAATGTCGCTACGTTGTCGCCACGCAGGAATACTGCTTCTTAGAACTTATTTCAGCGCGGGGGGGGGGGGGGGTGCAATTTTATGATCTTCGGTATACGTGCCTGAATTTTACGTTTAATTCAAAATTCATGTTTGGAATTTTTCTAAGTATTTAATTAATGAAAATAGGCAATCAGGCAGGCGCGTACTAGATAGAGAGTGACGAGTCAGTGTGGAATCAGTGGGAGACGTAAGAGCGATACTCGCAGAGACAGTTTAATCAGTAGATCATTCTTTACGGAAAGTGTAACCGTGGCGCTGAGGCGGCTCATGCCTTTCTCGTGAGTGGTTTACGAATCGCAATCATTATCCAGACCACAATGCAAGCTTCCGCGCAATTCACCATAGTCGTGAATCTGGAAATTTGTTCACCGTGAGTCTTGCTCTCACATCTACTGCTTCCGTACTCACTGTGTATATATAGTACGCGCCTGATTGGCTACTTTTATTAATTAATTACTAATTAACTACTTAATCAAAAAATTCCAAACATGGATTTTTGGGCTCACTTTTGATCCCAGCAATTTTGTGCGCGACTTTCAAGACATACAGACAGTCTGGGGAAAAAGCGAAAAAAAGAATAGACAAGCAGGAATCAGTGGCCTCCGGTTAAGAAAATAGAAATTATTATAGTTTGAAAAACAATGATTAAGATAAATGCGAAGAATTTGAATCGAAAGAAAAATTTCCAAGACTAAAAAAAGTCGCTACAGATCGGTTTATTTCGTTAAATCGCCGCTACGTCTCAACGTAATCGAAAGTTCGCTATTTTCGCGACAAGTCGCTACGAATGGCAACACTGGCTAAGAACGGCCCTGTTTACGATGGTCACAGAGTATGTTGGGAATCGCGTCGAGCACATAGGCAATCGACTCGTGTGCAGAGGGACTTATTTTCCACGGCTGTATGACGGATTGACCAGTATCATATGGAATACAATAATGATTATTATTTGTGTATACATCTTAAAGCTTAAAGCTACCACCCACATCTGTAAGTGAATTTACGAAACGTTCCAATTTTATATAGCAGACAGGTGTATCGGTAGAACTGGAAACATTCCATATATCGTCACGAGCTGAGTAAAACGGAAAAGCAATTTCATTTCGTATCTATTTTTCATGCGACGTGTGCTAACGTGCGTTTCCACATGTAGCGATGTAATAATGAAAAACGTCCGTGTGGCTTGTTGATCCCATTCACTATTAATTTCCATGAGACATGAGACCTCATCCCACGATTCACTTGTTGTCTTGTTTACGCTGGCTCAACTCGGTTTGCATCTTGCATCCCATCTGTCGATAGATACGCTCACCGGTTATATTCGGTGTGCAGTGTTTAGGTCATGGTATACCAGGGGAGCTAAACTTTTCCATAAAATCAACGATTCCTCCCCAAATTTGGAACAATGTAGTATGTGGTTTAAATAAGTTTGATTGCGGTATAATGTATATGCCCAGATCTAATGAACAATCAGTCTCTACCAACATGTCATTCATTCAAGCTTTCAGGAATAAACATTAAGAAAACACAGGGTCCGGCACAATAAAGGCTGGTGTTCCTCAGGGATCTGTCCTACCCTCTAGACGGTTTCTGTTGTACATCAACGAGCTGCTGGAAATAAAATTCAATCCAATCTACAGCTTCGCAGACGACAGTACATTTATATCGTGTATGGAACCAGGCAAGCGACTGTCATCCCAGGAGACCGTACATCGGCTACAGCACCATGCCTCACAGATCAACGTAGATATCAAAACAATAATTGTCGAGTGGCGATTAGTAAATAAAGTACAGTTTAAAGTACAAAAAACTCAGGCAAAAAAAAACTGACAAAGAAATCTCACGTTGGCTTAGCAATTGTGGAAATGGATGATCACCCAATAGTCGAGTCACCTTCCGTCAAGCTTTTGGGGATCAACATCAACAATAACATGTCCTGGCACGACCACGTCGTCAGTATTGCTAAAACGGCATCCCATAAGTTTGGAGTTTTGTTGAATGAAGCTGTATACAGCAGAGCAACTATTGCTGCTCTACAAGGCACAGATCCGGCCAACGGTTGGAGTATTGCTCCCACGAAGTATGGGGATGCGCTCTGAAGCACTCTCTAAAGCTTCTGGACACTATCCAGAGAGAGCAATTAGACTAGTCGATTCGCTTAGTCTTACAAGGGATCTCCACAGCCTGGAACATCGGAGAAGGGTGGCTGACCTGTCCCTGTCCCTGTCCCTGATTCTGTCACGGAAGATGTTCGAGTGAGCTCTTCCAGATAATAACACCAAAGTCCGTCCGAACGCGGAACACCAGAGAGGCTCTGGGAACTCGTCCTTACCAAGCCCAGGTCCCTACTCCTCGAACCAGTCTTCTTCACCATTCCTTCTTGTGGAGAACTTTGACGCTGTGGAATGAGCTACCGGGGAATTTGTTTCCCGACGGCTTCAACCTGCACGTTTCAAATCTAACGTGCACCGATACTTATTCTTTCGCAGCACTTCTTCGGCGCCATAGGCTTTCAGCCTTTGCGGGAGGCTGACCATAAAAAAAGGCGGACGCTTTCCCTATTATAGCGAGAGTTTCTAGCATTTTGTTATATGTTGACATTTTGATCGATAACTAATTCCATCTCACTTGCGAAGTTCATTCGTTGTGCGTAATCCGTTTATTGCGCGTCTTCGCGGCGCGCAGATTTGTACCCACCCTAAGACAAACACCTTATCAGGAATACACCACCATCATATTGTTTACAGATACACCACTGCTGAAAAGGATATAATACATAACGAACATCCACGTCACTCATTTCCCTTGGTCTGTCTGTCGGTCTGTCTGTCTGTCGCGTTTTTCTACCCTCGTAACCGCTGCATGGATTGTGATGAAATTTGGGCAGCGATATGCTGTGAGGTCGTAGTAGGTAATGTTCCTATAATTTTGAAAATCGGTGCATGGGCGGCGGAGTAATTAGCAAAAAACAAAAAATTAAATATTGCTCAAACTTCGTTTTTAGGCGTTTTAGGGGTTCCTGATCATTTTCTACTTTTTTTTTGGGTGGGGGTGAAATTCGGGTGGTTGGGGGCTGGGGACTTGTAAAATTGAAAAACTTGTTGCTACCATAATGGACTGTCCATTGACCTGCGAAGGAAGGCCTAGCGACATAAATAACTTTTTTAGGTCTATCCGAACATTGCCTTGTCTATTACAGAAACCAAAAGACTAGAATTTTTTCTGGTGTAAACATACGATATCGATCTATGTTGTCTAATGAGGAAACTGTTGGACTGATTTTAATGAAATTTTGACACAGTATTACTACCGTGGCGAGGATGGAAAATGCGTATGGTTTTTATAAGTCGAGCCACTGGTGGCGAAGAAATAATAAAAAAACGAAAAATATAAAAACAGCCCAACGTTTTTAAGCGTATGAGAGGTTTCTGATCATTTTCTTGGGTGGGGTGAAATTTTTGGGGTGGTTGGGGGGTGGTGGGGATTGAAAAACTGAGAAATTTGTTGTATTCACAATAGGATGCCCACTGAACGTTGCTTGCCTATTACCGAAACTAAGGGACTTAGATCGTTTTGTATTTTATAACATGGAAACTATTAAATTGATTCTAATAAAATTTTGACACAGTTTTATTACCGTGGTGAGGATGGAAACCGCGTATGGTTGTTAGAAATTGTGTCAGTGGTAGCGTAGCAATAATGAAAAAACTAAAAATATGAAAACAGCTCAAACTTCGTTTTTAGATGTTTTAGGGGTTCCTCATCATTGTCTACCTTTTTTTGGGTGGGGGTGAAATCGGGGTGGTTGAGGGGTGAAGGGTTGTAAAACTGAAAGGTTTGTAGTATTGACCTGTGAAAGACCTAGCGGCATAAGACAATATGGGGGGGGAGGGGCTGGCGATGATTTGGTTGCAAGGGGATCTCAGACTAAAGCTTCATGCTATGGGAAAATAATAAACTGGTATCACCGTAATGTGTGGGAAGTACCGAGTCAATCAACTTGACTTAATTTTTTTAGAAGCAAATCCCTCAGTTTTTGAGCAAATACATCCTTATATATAAATACGAAAAACATAAGACCTATTCCTTTAGATCAAATACATCGAAGAATTAACATTTCCTTCAATGTTCTATGCATTTGTAATTGCTTCTTTTTTTTAAAGGAAAAGGTAAGGCCTCTTTTATGAATACAGGCCATTGTCTTTAAAAACAATGCAGAATATTTTTAGTACATCTAATTTTGATACATGCTACTTGTACAGGGTGGCTTGGGACGATCGTACCCGACTCTAGAAGAGCATTATACGCGCGAAAAAAACGTGAAACAACTCATATGTTTTTATACGATTCTCATGCGTTTTCAAGTTATAACGTAATACAAAATGTTTATCTAGTTTTCCACTTATATCTGAATTTTGTCATAATCAAAGTAGGCCATATTCGAGGCTCAAAGACATTTGATTACTCGGATGTTTTTGATGAAGTCTCAGTGTACAGTGACAGTAATTGATCGTTTATTTGAATCCCCGTACTTCAGTTGAAAGCAATTTTCGGTTTTCTGTAAACGTGTACTGTGGTATGGTCAACAGTTATTTAATTGGTTCTTTCATTTTGGAGGCTGAATTACGAGGCCTGCTACTCCCTGCTAGAGGATGTTCCTGTAAATATTAGAATGCAGATGTACTATCAGCACTATGGAACTCCTCCACATGTAGCTCGCCAGGTCAAGCAACATTTGGACGATCGTTTCCAGGCCGTGGATTGGTCGTGCAGGTCATATTGATTGGCCTGCAAGATCTCCAGACCTCACACTACTAGATTATTGTTTATGGGGCTGGATCAAAAATGTGTAGAAAATAAAAGGTGGCACACGAGATGCATTAATTCGACGAATTAAGAATACTTCAGTCCAAATTACAGAAGAAAGAAATGAATCAATTAGGAGAGCAACAAGTAGTCTTCGTAGACGAAGCAGAAAATAGTGGTGGTATTTTTGAACATTTATTAAAAGAACATTATGATTATAAAAATTTTAATGTGTGAAATTTGTTTATTGGTTACTATGCTGTATCTCGAAAACAAATGAAAATATCATAAGAACATATGAGTTTTTTTACATTATTTCCACGTGTATAATACATTCCTAGAGTTTGGTGCGTTCCTCCGCCTCACTCTGTATATATTTGATAAAATGTCTAGTTAATCTATCTGCTTAATTGGTTTCTCTTTTTAAATATTACTGTACACATTATACATTTTTTAAATAGATCAGTTAAAGGTTACAATCATAGGTAACAATACTTAATCAAAACTATAGCCGCTTCTGTACGCAAAAGTGTCTTTTAGGTTAGACTTTTTTTTAGACGATGTAGTTACAAGGTTTCCTGTGTATACTGTACCAATCAACAAGATATATAACATCTATTTATGTATAATATCTTTCCTCTTGTTATGGTTGTATAAGTACAATAATGAAGTAATGTAACGTAATGCAGTAATATATGTAGAATATTTCTACGCTCTGTGGTGATGAGACCATAGAGAAAACAAAACACGGAAGAGTAGTCTTATCCTTATAAGAATTAGAAACACTATTCGATATTAGCGACACTAAGGACGTCTGGCAAAACTAATGTGCTTTCCGCGGGCTTTTTGAATACTGGTTTATTTGAGATGTTGTTTATTTAGTTCGCGCCACAATTTCGTAGAGGTAAGTGAGGTTAGGATAGTCGTCAGATGTGTCAAATATACTTTTTTGTTGCATTTTTTTAGTTTGAACTATTAACTTTGAGTAACACATATATTTGACAACGATAACTACTCTAACATCAGATCTCTACGAAATCGTGGCACAGACTTTATGATTTATTGCTGATATATCGGGAACGAATTTAACTAAAATGCAATTTATTTACAGCTTACTTTTTGGCTTATTTTATAGTAGTAGTGATACTGGTGATTCTTCATTTTTGGAGCATTTTATACTATTAGGTGGGATGTTGAAGAGTGGTGGAATAAAAAGGGTAAAATGAAGTACAAATCTCTTTTTAATAAGTTTTAACTTTCAAGTATGGTACATGAAATTAATGTGTGGTAAGAATCTTACTTTACCAGGTACAAATCAGGAAATGTTAGACACTGAGAACTATATACCTATGTATCACATATGTCAAAAATAAAAAAGTGTAAAATGTATGACTGCACATTTTAGCTATTAAAATGGTTTGAAATTGGTAAAATGGTAAAACGTTTTCATTTCGCACAAACAATTGCACATTTCTCAATTTGAGGTTATATTGGACAATGGACAGCACAGAACCACTGTGATAGGACATACATAAAGTTCGGATTCAATGTCCCATGTCAGATCATATGTCATCACAAGTTCGAAGGATCGCCACCATGCGCAATGCGCGTCTGACATGCGCAAAAACTGTGTGTCAAGGTCATATTATGCATAAAATCATCTCAGCGTTTTATGTTATCTCTGGATGAGACTAAGTTATAGGGATGTTCGCAGAGCAATCACAAACTAGTCAGCGTCAATTTGATCGACCAGTACTAATAAGAAATAGTTTGGCAACTGCAATGGCGAATACTGATTGGCTCTGACTGGTTTGTGATTCTCTCTGCGAACAGATCTTATATTTATACCTTTGACGAAAAGAAGTTTATTTCACACTAGCAAAACCACAAATTTTAACGACAGGTCAACAGTATTTGAATTATTATTTAATATGATTAATATGATTAATGTTATTATTTAATTAGATTAATGTTAGATCAGATAAGTAATATGGTCATACTGATATTTCCCATTCGATGTAAACTTCTATAGAAATGGATTCCCCTGAAAGACAAGTGCTATACGTACTTAATAATATACTGGGGTATATACACGAACAAATCTTTCCGCACTCATATACGCTCTGATACTTCAAATGTCCTTCAAATGACGTCAGATCGAATCCATTCGAGCTATGGCGGGGCTTCCTACACCTTGCCAATTCATTTCGTCACAGGAACGGGATGTGTACAAAGTCCGTTTCGATCTATTTATAAATTTTATGATGCGAATGGATCATCCTAAATGGGAGGTGTGTTCACTTTTTGTTTGTTTGTACGGAGTGGGCCACCTTGCGGTTTGTTTCTAAAAATGCAATAGAATTAAGAATAATGATTTATTTTTTAAGGATTGATTTATCAAGATTTTGTTGATGATGGTTTCGTATCTGACGAACGGTTCGTTTAATATTTGGGCCCGAATCATGTTTTGTTCTTCGAATATTAAAGGTGGATAGAATTAACAATAAACATCTGATGTTCTTCTGAATGACTAGAGGGGTCAGGGGACGGCTAACCAATCAGTAGCGGGAGCCAAGCCAATCGGCTGCGGGAGTCTCGGTCACGTGTATTTCTCCATTCATAACCGAATGAGCATTACTGCCGGCGTTGCTATATTGTACACAATGCGTTGATATTTGTGTATTCATGTAATAAATATACGGGTTCCTACAATATTATTGTAATAGGAAATATTGAGGGGTGATCTGACAACATACCTCGTGATGTGAACCGAAATACTTTGTTAGTGTTGAGGAGCCCTCATTGCCCCCATACTTTGGCTGAATGTTAATTCTATCCACCTTTAATGTTCAAAGGTTTTGTTTGTCTACCACCAAATAGAGACAGACATAAGGTGGGCCCACTTAGCGTCGGTAATTTTAAGCGGGTCCCATAGAGCCGAACCGCTTAAATTCCCAATTAAGAGGCTGTCGCCACCAGTCGGGAGCCGTCGTGACGTTCAGGGGCATTCTGTTGTGTAAAGAACCCCTATACAGGGTGATTCCTAGGTTGATTCTTTTTTAACTGTATGAACTCTTTCAAATAAACAGATTTTTCATATCACTTTTTTCGAAACCTGAATATCAAGCGAGATACTGAAAAAAGTATATCTGGGCTTGTTGATCAATACGTACGTACGTACGTCTACGCGGGGCTGCTGCTGTTCAGCAGCGATTTCCTTTGTTTGCCGTTACCTTCGGGTACGAGATGGCGCACCGGCAGAACCTTTCTGTCGTCGCTCGCACCTATAGTCTGTTTATGAATAGCTTTTGCTCGGATTTTTTCTTATCGATTAGGCATTGTATAGTTAGTGCAGTAGTCACTTTCTGTTTATCATAGTGAATTTTAAATTGGTAAATCTTGAAAGTGGTACATTTATATGAAAACTGACTTGTGGCTATGTTGCTTATTTACGGGCAGTGTCTTCAAAATGAGACCACCGCTCCGAGATTATAAGTAAATTGTTGTGTTGAAGTTAATTGTGACAACTTTGAGCAGCTCATTTAAGTTAGACTGGACCGTATTGGACACGTTTTGTAATAATGTAACTTTTTTATTTTTCAGTTTTTTTTTAAAGTTATTCCAAAAAGTTGTTCATTTTAACGACTTCTATACATAGTTTAAAAAAAGCATCTACTTTGGAATAACTCTAGATACTTAACCGAAGTGCCCTATGATCTCTGCGCGATACGTAACCCTATATATATATCCTGTATACTGCATAGGAGCTGAACTTTGTCAAGGGTTGCTGGGTCCTATCAAAGAGGGAATGGAAAAGCAGCAGTGGGAGCATGCTTTAGAGAAATGCCACCCTTCGTGTTATATCTTCGTTTGGTTGTCTAAAGAAAAAATGTATCGACACTGAAATTCTTGTCTGTTATAATATCAACCTTCATTATGGCACACGTCGTGTTATGATAACATTGACGACTTCTACCATAATGATTGTCTTTATGATCCTTATTACATAAATAACTGTTATGCCCGATGTATCATTAATTGACGGTTATACACAAATTTCTATCATGAACGCCACTTTATAGCCTTTTTATAGCTCTTAAGCTATAATGCAATGCCAAACAGCAAACATATTTATTATCTCACACCATATTGGTACGGCTGCCCTGCCACCAACACGACTTCTAAAAACCAAAACGTTTTCCATCTTCGCCACTGCAGTGATACTGTGTAAACATTTCATTAAAATCAATCCAATATTTTTCATGTTACACAATACAGAACGATCGTATGTATGCATACATCAGAAAATTCTAAGTCCCTTGGTTTCTGTAGTAGAATGGACCTAAAAAATTGTATTAGGACCCGAGGTCTTTCTTTCACAGGCTAGTGGACAGTCTATCATGAATACAGCAAATGTTTAAGTTTTAGAACCCTCCTTCCCCCAACCACCCCAATTTTTACACAAAAAAAGTCGAAAATGATCAGGAACCCCAAAAACGCCTAAAAAGAAGTTTGAGGATTTTTCGGGAATTAAGCTGCTGTTTCTTGCTTTTTCCGCAGCTTTTTCAAATTCATTCATGTTCTCGCTTTTTAAAATCACACAATAACCACACAATTGCTGCACAGAGAGAGGCTAGATGAAGATAAGAAGATATTCCTATTTGGTATAATCCTACCTCATCTCGCACTGCCCGGTGCAGATGGAGATAGAGCAGAGGTAAGAAAGAGGGTTTTAGCCGGTCGGGCCGTGGTGACATGTCGGATGGACGTGTTTGCGTCCGTGTGGTCAGAGGAATCAAGCTGGTTCAACGTCGGGCGGGCAGACTCTCTCTTGCACCTTCAGGTGTGCGCGTGCTTCTGTCCTTGCGATCAAGCCGATTTCCTAACCCTCTATAATAAAAAAAAACCTCCATAAACTGCCGTTTTTGGACGTCTACGAGTTCCTGATCATTTCCATTTGTTCCTGGAGATGTTCATCTTGGGTGGTGAGGAGGGTGAGCTATGGGGGAACTTAAAAATGTTTTTATTATGCGGGAAGCGACACCATTTTCATTCTATTTTAGTTTTTATTCGCACTAAAAATCATTTGCATAAAGTAATTTGGAGTAGTCAACAAGGAGCCAGAATTTTTTTACATAATGCTTGTTTTTGTAACCAAAACTTTTTCACCTATTTCTGATTTTTTTTACTTTAATTTTTTTTATTTACCATATATTTGGGTTAGACGTGCAGTATCAGATAGAATTACTTTTTGGTAGTGCGACTTGTTTTCGCGCGGAATCGATTTTACGATATGCTGCACCTATACTATAAATACATATAAGTATAAGTAACGATTGACTTTGTTCGTTTTGTCTATCAAGCAAAACAACCATATTTATAAACTAGGTCTCTAGTTGTGCGAAAACAATATCCGTACTGCGTGTTTTCAAAATAGTGCCATAATTTTCCAAAATGAGAAATAGAAATCATTTCTTTACTTCTCTTAATGACTACATTACAAAAACAAATTTTCTAAACAGTGCGAAAAGCCTTGGGAGAATACTTAAAATTTCATATCTGTGTTGGAGAGTTGGAAAGATTCACATATACACAAATTTACTAACTATACCTAAATACATTATAACCTGTTTGAGCATTATATAATTTTTTATGTTTCTAGTGCTCTCTGGAATTTTGCTGTATGCCTTACTAGCTTGTAAAAACGGATTATTTAGGCCTATATTTGTTCTTGATTTTATTTGATAAATATTATTTTGGACCCGGGTACTGTAACTGTGTACATCATTTGTTTTGCTTAATATTTTGTAAATTAATTTAATTCGCTCAAACTCCAATACTACACTACGTTTAGAAATACTGAGTTCACTATGTAATTCGTGTGTGCCAGTTAATTTATCATAATTTAATAAAATCTTTAAAACCTTGTTCTGAAGTATTTGAACTGCATTAAAACTAGTTTTACAACATGTTCCCCACACTGGCAATAGATATCTGAAATGCGATAGGAAAAAGGCTTTGTAGACACTGTACTTAGTTTTATCTGAACTTTAATTTATTTTACATCTATATATTATTGGTATCATCGGCATTATTTTTTTGTAGATATATTCTACTTATATGATCCGACGAGTTTAATTTATTATCAAATAAGCCCTAAGTATTTTATGTACCTACTGTACCTCCTCTATTTTTAGATTATTCATTTGAATGTTTAATTTGGACACGTTTATTTTTTTGTTTGATTGTTGTAAATTATCGATGTTCATCTTTAGTTTATTATAATACAACCAATTTGAATAGCTATCTAGGTCTCTATTTACAGTGTTGTTCAGTGCCTCTTCTCCCCCGCCTTTATAAAATAAAACAGTATATTCAGCGAAGGTAAAGTACTGTGCTTCGATTCCAGACAATCTTAGATTCAATACATAGAGTGAGTATAGTAGTGGACCAAGGACGGAACCTTGCGGTACCCCATACTCATTCAACAACATGTCACTATTCGCATCTCCTAATCTAACGCCTTCTACCCGTTAAAAATGTTTTAATTACATCGTATAAAGTTCCTCCAAATCCCATGAAATAAAGCTTTCTTAATAAAATTTTAGTGCTAACTAGTCTACTTCGAAGGCTTTTCTCAGATCAACAAACTCGGCTGCCACCAGAAGGCCCCCATCTAATGCCCTAGACACATAGTTAACAAAATACAAGGTTGCACTATGAGTACTGCTAAAGTTAACAAAACCATACTGAAACTGATCTACTTGAATACATCTATCTATACATAATGATATTGTTTTTTTAATTACCTTCTCTATATTTTTTGAGAAAACACTTGCTGCAGCAAACTTGCGGTAAAGCTCCAGTTCTTGAATTTCGTCATCAAGCTTTTCTACAGTATTTTTTCATACCTTAGTAAAATGTTGATTAAAATGCTGAACAATATTTTTTAGATCGTCTATTTTATTGGAATCAATTACTGAACTATCAATATCGGTTTGTACATTTCTGTTATTAAAAAAACTCTTTACAAATTTCTATTGCCTTTTTACATTGGTACCTCGCAACGCAATTGAATTTAAAGGCAGCTCTTGTCTGGTAAAGGATGTCTCAATGAAAGTGCACTTCGTTTAAAGACAAAAATACGTATTTTTGAGTAATCGTTATGATTACTTTGCATTGGAAAAAATGAAGTCAAGTTGATTGACTCAGTACTTCCCACACATTACTGTGATACCAGTTTATTATTTTCTCATAGCATGAAGCTTTAGACTGAGATCCCCTTGCAACCAAATAATCGGCAGCCCCCCCCCATATTATCTTATGCCGCTAGGTCTTTCCTTCACAGGTCAATGGACAGCCTATTATCAATACTACAAACCTTTCAGTTTTACAACCCTTCACCCCTCAACCACCCCGATTTCACCCCCACCCAAAAAAAAGGTAGAAAATGATCAGGAACCTCCTAAAACATCTAAAAACGAAGTTTGAGCTTTTTTCATATTTTTAGTTTTTTGATTATTGCTGCGCTGCCACTGACACGATATCTAGCAACCATACGCGCTTTGCATCCTCACCACGGTAGTAATACTGTGTCAAAATTTCATTAGAATCAATTTAATAGTTTCCACGTTGCAAAATACAAAACGATCTAAAGCAGTAAATACTCGTATGTATACAGAAAATTCTAAGTCACTTAGTTTCGGTAATAGGCTAGGCAATGTTCGGATGAACCTAAAAAGGTGATCTATGTCGCAAAGTCTTCCTCCACAGGTTACTGGACAGCCTATTAAATTTTTCAGTATTTCAACCCCCCCCCCCCCACCCAAAAAAACGCAGAAAATGATCAGGAACTCCTAAAACGCTTAATAACGAAGCTTGGGCTGTTATTTTTAGTGTTTTTATTATTTCTGCGCCGCCACTGACAGGATTTATAAAAACTGTAGGAATTTTACATCCTCGCCACGGTGGTAATACTGTGTCAAAATTCCATTAAAATCAATTCAACCGTATCCTCGTTACACAATATAGAACGATCTAAAGCAATAGTCGTATGTTTACACCAGAAAAAATTCTAAATCCTTTGATTTCTGTAATAGGCAAGGCAATGTTCGGATGGACCTAAAAGAGTTATTTATGTCGCTAGGTCTTCCTTCACAGGTCAGTGGGCAGTCTAT
Organism: Callosobruchus maculatus; assembly: GCA_951848785.1. NCBI lineage: Eukaryota > Metazoa > Arthropoda > Insecta > Coleoptera > Chrysomelidae > Callosobruchus > Callosobruchus maculatus. Next base: position 12,099,204 of record CATOUR010000026.1, on the reverse strand, counting down.
TATGAAATTTTTCAATTTTACAATCTCCCACTCCCCAACCATCCCAATTTCACCCCCACCGAAAAAAAAAGTAGAAAACAATCAGGAACCTCTAAAACGCCTAAAAATGAAGTTTGAGCAATATTTAATTTTTTCGTTTTTTGCTAATTACTCCGCCGCCCATGCACCGATTTTCAAAATTATAGGAACATTACCTACTACGACCCCACAGTATATCGCTGCCCAAATTTCATCACAATCCATGCAGCGGTGACTGAGATTACGAGGCTAGAAAAACGCCAACAGACAGACCGACGGAAATGAGTGACGTGGATTTTCGTTCTGTAGACATCATAAAACACCAAAAAACGTATTATCTCAAAATCCAAAATTTTCGCGGTCACAATACTCCCCTCACCTTTCGGTGTGGGAAGTAAAAAGACATGTTGCAATTATCTATGGGAGAAAATATGCAGCAAATGGCCTTCACGGCTTCGATGACAGGCCATTACGCTTTTCATGATATTTTCGATGTCTTTTTAACAAAGTTGTGGCAGTATGTCACTGATAACGCGTTAGATCTCGGTCTTCAGCTCAGGAATTGTTTTCAGTTTATCCGCATAAACTTGAGATTTCACAAAACCCAATACAAGGATGTGACTTCATCCTACCGAAACCACATGTCGTCCAGATCCATGCCTCTTAGTTCAGGCTACAAAAACTCCGTAACCATGGTCTTGTAAACCAAAATGGGATTCCAGACTCTGCATCATGAAACGTAGAAGCCGATGCCTACATCGCAACATGCATCAACATCTGTAGGCCGCTTAACGAATACCGCTCATAGTCACTGCCCTCTTATTGAGACACCCTTTATATGTTGACAAATTCTTATTTTTGTTTGTTTATCACAAAAACTCAAGAAATTAAAACAATTTCTTTGAAAATATCTGAATTTATATATTAAAATATAGATACGTATTATTCGATATTACATCAGCAATATTACAAAACAAAAATATGTACCACGTCTTATCATCTCCTGATATTAAACAACATATTTCGTTGTCCAGCTAATTACGTTAATGGAACATCAAATTGCCAAACAACAATGAATGTAACTGCGTACTTGATATATATCCTATTGGATTTTCTGCAAATATAATGCACCTAATGGATTCATTCAGGAGAATCAATATTTACCATTCAAGTGCAGTAGATATATTGCACTTGATGCTTAATTAGGTAACACCGATGATAACGCAGGATATGGTCTATGGAGCGGAAATTTTGACTTTTAAAATATATAAAATGATAAACATATTTGTCTACTACGAGCCAGTGCCGCGTATAAGGGAGGGAGGTAAAGAGTTCAACTATGCAGCCATGATGTGAAAAATCATCGCTCCGAAATATGCTCTGGAATAGAAAAGAAAGAGCATAGAACAGGTTTATTCAAATATAATGAGACTTTCAAAAGATTTATTTCATATGTCGATTGTCTATCCAATTGTTGAATATCACAACGTTTAGATTGATTTACTATATTCAGTCGTATTCAGGTAAGAAATGCGGGTACAGATAAAGTAGAGCCCAGAGATATACCATTTGTGTACGTTTTGCGCTATATAAAAACTGCATACCATCTCTTAGTACAGTTCATTATTTAGAATAGATACAGTTTTGATAATATTCAATGGTTACCATTATTTTACTTTCGCACTCGTAACCATTTCATGGAATGTGCTTTTAACGAATTTTCTAACAAAACGTAACCTTTTAGAATGGTGAAAATGAAACACTAAGTTGTATTTGAACGTAAATCTGTCGGATGACGTTCACTATGTATATTTTGACTGAACTATGATAAGACCGACACATTCCAGGATTATTAGCGACTCGATCGATGAAGAGGACCGGACTTAGTCAAATTGTTTAGGCAGGTATTGCTACCGTTATTGATACCAACGCCAGTCTGCTTTTACTTTTGTGCGTTACTTTTCTGTCTGAATCGGACGTTTTTTTCGGAAGTTTGACAGCTAGAGTATGTTTCGGCCTTGGGAAGATAATGGGATTTCACAGCGATGTGAATTACCCTGCAGCAGTGAAGCTACGTCGGCGGTTTGTCATTACGGTGGTGAAAGTAGTGACTATAGTACGGACACTGATAATGAATTTGAACAGAGGGAGGTGGAGGTAGACCAATTAAAACCTCAAAAAAGGTCACATCTTAGCGCAGATGCAAAACAAATAGTACTAAATGATGATGAACTAACGAAGGATCCGGAGAATGAAAATAAGGGGAGTATGATCAAAAAGACGTCAATTCTAACACACGTTCCATATCCAACAGTATGTGAAATTTTGAGAAAGGGGCCACAAAAGAGGAAGCGTAGGTTTGATGCTGGTGTTTCAAAAGAACTAGATCCCACGATCACAAAATTATTGAGGAATATTGTGTACGAAAAGTACAAAATTAATGAACTACCCACAATCGAATCCGTTCAAAGACAATTGGCTAGAATGGGGTAACAGTATCCAAGGAGTACATTGCAGTGATGAATTAGGAAGATTGGGTTTAGGTACAGAACTGTGAACAAACGAATGGCTATAATGGAAAGTGCAAGGATTGTGGGATGGCGGCACGATTACTTGCACAAGATAGAGCAATACCGGGACGAGGGGAGGTCAGTGTACTACCTTGACGAGACCTGGTATGATACCCATGATACCGCTAAAAAGGGATGGACCGACGGTACAAAGAAGTGTTAGCTAAAAGGCGTTCCACCAAATAAAGGATCCCGTATAGTTATCTTACACTGCGGATCATCTGACGGCTAGGTCGAAAACGCACTCAAATTATGCGGAAAGAAAATTGAAGACTGCAATATAGACTACAACAAAAACATGGACTCGGGAATATTTGAGCAATGGTTTGAGTATACCCTTATTCCCAATTTAAAACCATTTAGCGTCATCGTAATGGACAACGCAAGCTATCACACCAGACAAAGGTACAAAATTCCGAATTCAACGTTATCGAAGGCGGAAATACAAGATTTTCTCATAAAACAGGATTTGTACTTTGAAGAAACTTACAAAAAAAAACTGAATTATTGAAAGTGCTCCACACTGAACAGTTTGAGAAACAATATGTCATAGAAAGCATAGCTAAAAAGTATGGTCATGATGTCTTAAGGTTGCCTCCCTATTTTTGCATTTTCAGTCCTATAGAATTAATTTGGGGACAACTAAAACAACGAATCGAACGTTAAAATTGAGTGTAGAGAGGAATAATTTACCATAATTATGGTTTATATGATCATATTGAAATGTTAATTTATATTATATAATTAGTTACCTCTACCATATATTTTTCAACAGATAAATAAGTTTCAAACATCTTGTTCAACCAACTGATGTATGAGCACTTTATTGGATAGAATGAACATTTTCGTTGTTGCCCACTCCAACGAATTCGAATCCCCAGTCCGACCCCGTTCCCTTTCTCTGTCGGCACTTTTTGCGGAGTTCCTCACTTTGTAAACAAATGGTATATCTCTGGGCTTTACTTTAATAGGCCAATTTATTGATGCTCAGTTGCCTGACACTTTTTATAGTCTAAACACCGACCTCTGAAGATGCTAGCCACTCGTATTTACGAAACGTTAGGAAGATGGCCTAAAAACCCGAACAACACCCTGCCGCTCAACGGCCGTGAAGGCGTCTCCACCGCCAGATTCATAATTTTGCATGTAACATGTTTCAAAATCGATTTTTAACTTCCCCGACAAAGGAGTGATGATTTATTAAAATTGGCCCGTTTTTGCAAATTTTATCGAAATCAACGGCGAGGTGTCACTTCCAAGGTAAAATCACCTCCTGACTCGTTTTCTGAAAAGAAAATGCTATATCATTATTTATATATTATTATATTATTATTTTTCCGTTCCAAACACTCATCCATAGAAACGCAACATACCTGAATCTGACTGGATTTGACCTATAGTGAATTATTGGATCAGAAATGGACAGGAAAGCCCGAGAACATCACCCAGTGCTGTGTATACTAATAAACCACCGTATTTTGATATTTCGCCAAAAACATGGGCTAGCGTCAAAATATAATATGAACCCAACATGGCTGATGCTGATGAGGCTGATATCTAAGAAGCTGACAAACAAACAAACAAACAAACCATTCAAATTACTCAAGGCCTATGTTGAAGGTCATAATTACATACATCGTTTGCGCATTCTTTTGGAATCAGCTTACTTATTATTACAATAACTAGAAAAAAAACCTAAATAAAAAACTTTTATGAGTACGCCTACGTGCTCAAATCCGGGGATAGATGGGAGGATGGCCGGTCCTCTTTATATAAAAATTTTACCTTCAGCTATGCTTGTCAAAACTATAACTTGTGAACTATAAACTTTTAGATATTATTAGCATAAGGATTCCTGCAACTACACTTCCACATAGCATCCAATATTTTACTCTCTTATTTCCATCAATGAGTTGGAGAGGAGACCCTGCTATATTCTAAGTGAGAGAGAGAAGAGAGTAAAAATAAAGCACTTCATTACTGTAGATATACAAAATAACTAAATGTACATAAATGTATGAGTATTCTGTCTTTTTTAGTACGGTGCGGACTCGATCATTTTTTTGGCAAATATTCGCGCGTAATTATGAGCGACGAGTTCACACTCAAGTGTCACCATAATATGTCTTTAATTTATAGAGCCAGAAAGAAAGATGATGAAAAAGTATGTTCCAAAGTACACTCACGGTGACCGTAGCCCCCTTGAAATTTTGGCAGTAAATAGCTGGACGTATATTTAGCTGGCAGAAGCTTTATACAGCAGTCCACTTCATTGCAGACAAAATTTGGTTGAATGGGATATTTTTCTGTTATGTTCTCTCGAGTTCATTATACTTCGTATTATTTTCTCCAGTCTGACTACATCGCATTAAATACTAAACAGGTCTTATGGACCACCGAAGCATCAAATCTTACTACCTTGACTCCATCCTACTTTAGGGCCGTATTAATGGTTGTGCCATTTGAGTGTTTTCTAATGCTTCAGCGTACCTCAAGTACTGTTTTGTCTGTCACAGTCATTCGACACTTAAGTAACTAAACGTAAACATGACACTTCGTTGCAATAAAGGCGATTTTGTACATTAATTTTAGTAAGGTGTTGTCACACGAAACACCGGCACAAAACAAAAACAGATAACAGAAAACATCAAATTACATAGGCATATGCTTAATAAAATGACTTATATTTGACATAAGCCAGCATCGCCAAATGTTTTCCATCCCTCCCGTAAGTGTTGTCTAGGCATTGCACTGACACACTTGAGTATTAAATACTCACCGCTTTTAAATATACTTACCAAAATTTAAGACCTATGATTTATTATTTTTGTAAACAATTTTTTGTGTCCGTATCTATTTATATCGTTATTAATTATTGTGCAACCGAGTGGAAAATTGTAGAGGCCACTTCCGAGTTCCAATAGTAGCGAAAAGTTTCATGTTGATGAAAGAAAGTTAGGAAATAGAAGACAAAAATCAAATATGGAATCGAGGTCAAGCCAACAACCGCACAGACTCAACAAAACAATAAAAATACTATCCCGGTAATTAATTCAGCTAAATACGTCGTTTTGCCAGATTTTTCCATCAGATATCATCCTACACCATTGGACTTTGTTATTGTCGGAATTCCTTCGGATTCGAGCATAATACGTTTAGATTCGTCACGGTCCAAAGTTCAATCCTGTGTGTGTATGAAACAGTCGCTTTATCATACATAATTTATTATGATTGCACAAGTCGTAAACACACACGTATGTGCACATATATTTACTTTGCGCATATACTATACAGGGTTGTATTTGCTCAGTGTGTGGGTTTTGTGTCCCAGTTATATACAGGGTGAGTTTTTAGTACCGGCTCGGTCGATAACTCCACTACTATAGAAGATAGCGAAAAAAGTTGTATATAAAAGTTGTAGCCACGGATATGCTCCTTGCTAAGAAAATATTTAGATTTATACAGGGTGATCCATAACTACGTGGTGATGCAAACATGCATTTTTTTAAATGAGACACTCTATATATTATTCCATAATCAGATTCTACTAATGATTTCCGTTCTTCCAATATAGGGCATTGTTACATTATACAGGGTGTTTCAAAAGTTATGACCATTTTTATATCCAAATCGCGGACAAATGAACGTACTGTATATCAAAAAGTAATGTATCAAAAATTATTTTTTTTACACGATGAGATTAAAAATATCCTCTAGTATTAAAATCGGCTATAAAAGAAGCCCGAGGCGCATATTCGTATACAGGGTGATGTAGAATGCAAAATCCAAATTTTCTCTTTTTTTTCAAATGTAACCCCCAATATTTTATTATCCCAAAGAATTGCTTTTAATATGCTCTTTCATCTTTGTATAGCACTTGTTGTACCTACGTCCATCAGTTTCCGAGATATTTCGATTTTTCGGTAAATTTAAAATATAGCCTCTATTTGTGTACTGAAATTTATTTGTTTTAAGAAAGTACTATCTGATTTGTTTTTAATTTAACGAACAACTAAATTATAACGTCTTGATAGTATTTGATGAAGTCAAAACCCTAAATCATCGAGATAATAAAGTCAAGTATGCTGAGGAAACAATTTTGTATGCGTCATGCTTAATTATCAAGTAGTTTTATCAGGTAGGCTTTGAAAAATTGACAGTTTTCATAACCTACTCAATAATTCCGTACTGTGTGAAAAACTAGCTTTGAAAATTAATTTTTCCATTGAGGGTATTTAGGAGAATGTTTTGGCAAATTGTCTACTTGCCTCTAGAATATATCAACTATGAATAGCAATATCCAGAACGGAGGCACTCTAAAACTAATGCATTTGAAAGATTGAAGAATCGTTTTATTTGGACTGTGTCGTTTCATATTTCATAGCCTACCTGATACATCTGCTTGATAATTATGCATGACGTCTATAAAATTGTTTCCTCAGCACACTTGACCTATATTATCTCGTTAGTTCAGTGTCTTGACTTGATCAAGTATTATTGTCGCCTTATATTTTAGTTGTTTGTTAAGCAAAAACAAAATTTGGTAGTATTTTCTCAAAATAAATAAATTTTATTAAACAAATAGGAGGTATATTTAAAATTTGTAGAAAAATCGAAATATCTCAGAAACTAATGAATGCAGCCATAATAAGTGCTATACAAAGATGAAAGAGCATATTAAAAGCAATTCTTTCGTATAATAAAATATTGGGGGTTACATTTAAAAAAAGAGAGAAAATCTAGATTTTGCATTCTACATTACCCTGTATACGAATATGCGTCACGGGATTTTTTTATAACGTATTTTAAAACTAGAGGATATTTCTAATCTTCTCATGTAAAAAAAATAGTTTTTGATTAATTACTTTTTGATATACAGTACGTTCATTTGACCGTGATTTGGATACAAAAATGGTCATAACTTTTGAAACACCCTGTATAATGTAACAATACCCTATATTGGAAGAACGGAAATCATTAGTAGAATTTGAATATGGAATAATATATAGGGTGTCTCATTTAAAAAAATGCATGTTTGCATCACCACGTAGTTATGGATCACCCTGTATAAATCAAAATATTTTCTGAGCAAGGAGCATATTCGTGGCTACAATTTTTATATACAATTTTTTTCGCTATCTTCTACAGTAGTGGAGTTATCGACCGAGCCGGTACTAATAACTCACCCTGTATACAGGGTGAGTCAAGCTCAACGCCTCGGACTCTTGTGACCAAACGATACCACTTTTCGAAAAATCGACTTTGTGAGTGTATGTAGGTCAAATTGGACTACATTTTAAAAATAATGACTTTTATACAGGGTGTCTAATAAAAGCGTGACATATCAAAGTTATGTTTATTTAAATGGAATACCCTATATATTATTGCATATTTAGATTCTCGGGTGCATTTTAGTGTGACTTTATGTATCACACATGGGACTTTAAGCGAACCGTTTAGGTGCAAATCACAGTTTTGGGTATAGGTAGATGTCAGAAAAAAATTGAATATCGCAGCTAGTATAAATCTTAGAGGGCTGTGACTTTGCCGTGCTACTAAGCATGAAATGTGTCAATTTACTTTAGACGGTCGAGTTTGAATTACATTTGTCCTTGGAGAAAGCGGTAGATCAATTAAGGAAACTTCAATCAAAGGTAACTTGATTTTTTCAAATCGGACTGCATAATTTTTTTTATACGATCAAATGTGCAATTTGATAAGCTTTCTAATGATATGTAGTTGTGAATATCAATCTCTCGTAGTTTTGATTTAATTTCAAATTTTCAGTAAAACCGGTATTTTTCAACTTTACTACCTATAAGCAACTTAGCAAGCCATGAAATATAAACAAAAGACTGTTCAGATGGAGCAAAACAACTAACTTAGCAGATAGTTACGGACGAACTAGAGTAAAGGAACAAAGTTACGAAAATGACTTACAAAAAATCAATTCTAACCAGAAATAACAGACATTACACATCTAAGGTCAAAAAGCAGCTGGAGTACGACAGAAATGTATATTTTTCACAGCATACCGGCTACTACAATATTCTAAAGATTGAAGATTCAAAAAACCATTGTGAATTTTGAAATGAATAGCTAGTTTAATAGCTTCAGAATAAAATTTCACATTTCATGATTTAGAAAAATAGTAACCGATACCTGTGGCTGGAGTTCTGCAAATTCATCAGCACTCATAAGCAAGATCGCTGAAAATGAAGAATAAATTAAAAATCTGCTCAAATTATTAAACATAATTTACCTGGCAGAGAATTAAAATATTATTTTCCTTCCTCTTTCCTCCAGTATTCCTTTTTTTGCGACCTTGCTAATAGATGCTGAAAAATTTAAAGGACAACAGCGAGAGGTATCATTACTTTTGACTTTGACGGAAATGACTACCGTTTTATACCATTAAATGTGAAATTGCGTTCTGAAGATATTAGACTGACGGCAACGATCGCTGAAAGATTTGCTTTCATTTCAAAGTGTTTAGTGATTTTGGAAATTTTTTATCTCTAGTACATTGCAGTCGCTAGTAGGCTGTGAAAATTATCCATTTCTGTCGTACTCCAGCTTTTCTTTAATATTAGACATGTTACCGCCGTTGTTTCTGGTTAGAGTTGATTTGTTGTAGGGAATTTTTATAATCTTGTTCTTTTACTCTAGTTCTGCTGGATCTTTTTGCTAAGTTAGTTGTTTTCTTCTATCTGAATAAGATTTTGTTTATATTCCATGGCCTGCTAGTTTGTTTATAGGTAGGGAAATTGAAAAACACTGATTTGATTGAAATCTCGAAATTTAATAAAAACTACCACAGATTCATATTCACTACCTGATATAATTAGAAAGCCTATCAAATTGCACATTTCATCGTATAAAAAAAAATATGCATTCCTATTTGAAAAAATCAAGTTACCTTTGATTGAAGCTTCCTTAAATTGATCTACCGATTTCTCCAGGTACAAATGTAATTCGAACTCGACCGTCTAATGTAAGGTGACACACTTCATGCTTAGTAACACGGCAAAGTCACAGCCCTCTAAGATTGATAGTAGCTGCGATATTCAATTTTTTTCTGACATCTGCCTATACCCAAAATTGTGATTTGCACCTAAACGGTTCGCTTAAAGTCCCATGTGTAATACATAAAGTCACACTAAAATGCCCCCGGGAATCTAAATATGCAATAATATACAGGGTGTTCCATTTGAAAAATCATAACTTTGATATGTCACGCTTTTATTAGACACCCTGTATAAAAGTCACTATTTTTAAAATGTAGTCCAATCCGACCTACATACACTTGCAAAGTCGATTTTTCGAAGAGTGGTATCGGTTAGTCACAAGAGTCCGAGGCGTTGAGCTTGACTCACCCTGTATACCGGGTGTCCCAGAATTTCCTTGACACGTGATATTTTTGTAACGAAAAATGGTTCATGCAAGAACTGAGTGGTACTTTTGAAGGTACGATAGGGTCTATCATACCATGCTTTCAAAACATCTTTTTGTACGTCAACCCCTAAAACTCACCCCCAACTTTTTATTTTCAAATAGCACCCCATAGGTTTTCCTACATAAATGATATCCCCATTTTATTTAAAATCTTGTAGTACCTTTAATTTCATATGCAAACTTATTTTTTCCGTAAAACCATAAGCATAAGGCAAATGAAATAATAATTTGTTTCACCCCTGATATTTTTGTAACAAAAACGGATAAAAAAGAAAAGTAAGCGGGTTTTTCAAGGGTAGTGAATGACCTATCATTCCTTGCTTATGAACCATTTTTTCCTTACTTAAACCCCTGGAATCCACCCCTAGCTTGTTCTTTCAAATTTCAATCCACAATTTTGCCTGGAAAAATGAATTCTTTACTTGAATTTAATTATCGTAGTGCCTTACTTTTTATGCCCCTACTGCAATATATCGTTAATTTTTTTCGTTTAATCCATGAAATCGTAAGCATAAATTAATTAAAACACATGTATGAAAAACATTTTTTTATTATCATGAATCAACTAATAAAAAAAATGTGACAACAAAATCAAGTGCAAAAACGTAAAAAAGTTTTATGGTTACATCGGTCCGCGCCAACCCCGTGTGCAGGGTTGGCGCGGACCGCACACGGGCGCCAAAATTTACGATAAATTCCAGTAGCGGCTTAAAAAGTAAGGCACTACGATAATTAAATTCAAGTAAACAATTTATTTTTCCAGGCAAAATTGTGGATTGAAATTTGAAAGAACTAGCTAGAGGTGGATTCCAGGGGTTTAAGTAAGAAAAAAATGATTCATAGGCAAGGAATGATAGGTCATTCACTACCCTTGAAAAACCCACTTACTTTTCTTTTTTATCCGTTTTTGTTGCAAAAATATCAGGCGTCAAACAAATTATCATTTCATTTGTCTTATGCTTATGATTTTACGGAAAAAATAAGTTTGCATATAAAATTAAAGGTACCACAAGACTTTAAATAAAATGGGGATATGATTTATGTAGGAAAACCTATGGGGTGCTATTTGAAAAAAAAAGTTGGGGGTGAGTTTTAAGGGTTGACGTACAAAAAAAATGGTTTGAATGCATGGTATGATAGACCCTATAGTACCTTCAAAAGTACCACTCAGTTCTTGCTTGAACCGTTTTTCGTTACGAAAATATCACGTGTCAAGGAAATTCTGGGATACCCGGTATACAGGGATCTCTACGGCGCGGCGGTCGCCGCTTCTTCGTACCCACCCTCCAAATATTTCTGTCATAACACATATATGTTCTTGTAAATCTCTAGCTTCCATTGCTTCGTTGATGTCATCCCTCCAGCTTCTAGGCCTTCCTCTTTTTTTCCGTTCCGGTGGTATCCATTCTAGTACTCTTCTTGGCCATTTTTCCTTCCTCATTCGTTTTGTATGTCCGAACCATTTCAGTTGCTTCTTCTTAACTTCGTCTATGATATCTCTATCAAAGTCCATGTCCCTTCTGATAACTTCATTTCTCTTTCGAGTCTTGATCGTCTACAACTTCTCCGCATAAAATCCATTTCAGTCGCCCGTAAATTTCTTCTGTTGTCCTTGGTTACATCCCAACTTTCCGACCCATATGTAATTACACTTCTTACTATTGTATTGTATATTCTCTTTTTTGTATGTTTTCTAATGTTTCTTTCCCACTATATTGAGTTTAGTGCTCCAATGGCCTGTTTTCCTTTACGTATCCTTTCTTGAATTTCGTCATTACTTGTTCCTCGTTTATTAAATATTATACCTAAGTATTTACATTTCTCTACCCCCTGTGTTTGTTCGTTTTCTATTCGTATTCTATTCTGTATTGCATGTGTTATTTCCTACTATGAGGTATTCATATTTGTGTCTCAGTTGAAAGGGTAAAAAAATCATGAAGAAAGTCCGGGCCTGGATAAACACGAAGTACAGCCTAGGTTAGATAAGCTTGATGGTGAGTGGGGCGATTATATATCCTTCTAATGCGACCCTATTGGGTCTATTGTGGCTCACACCTGTCTAGAGTTCACCTTACAATCCACACCTTTTGAGGAAGGTGATGGGCGTGTGTTCCAGATGGAATAGCTCTGTCCAATACGAGAGGCAGGAGCACAGTATGTGCTCCGCTGTTTCGTCCTCCACGTAGCAGAAGCGACAGTCCGACGTTTGTTCCAGATCTATTTTCCGCCAGTGGTTTCTCAGACGACAACGTCCTGTTAACAGACCGACCAGAATGCTTAGATCATTCCTGCTCTATCTAGAATCCTCGGGTGACCTCACTAGATGGGTATGGTATGAACGCCATCTTGCAAGTGCATGAGTGAATTCCTCTCTGTCCATTCTGTTGTAGTTTTCCTGCCAGATGCCCGTAAATGGTTCTGGTCCCATGAACACAGATTTGGTTCCTCCTCTCGCGAGTGTGTCGCCCAATTCACTGCCTTCCAGTCCGCTATGACATGGAATCCAAACCAAAGTTACTTTGTAGGTTTTCTGTAAACGTATGGTGAGGTATGAGAATCGTCTCACAGGAGACAACTACTTCGATTTTTTCCAAAATGAATTACAAGGCCTGCTAGATTATCTTCCTGTAAATATCAGAATGCAGACGTACTATCAGCACGATGGAGCTCGTCAGATCAAGCAAAATTTGGACGAACGTTTTCCATAGTATAAAAAATGGTATAGATCTATTAAATAACTATATCGTTAAAATTGTCCTTAAAATACTCGTTGACACTGTAAAATGCTTTTAGTTTCATAAAGCTTTTCATTTTAGACTTAAAAGCTTCACTACCCAGCATTTTTACTGCAGTGGGTAGTACATTAAAAAACTTTATACCGTGGTAGTTGTAACCACTCCTAGCTCTTTGTACTCTATCATATGGCACTGAAATATCGTTGCAAGACCGTGTCTTACAGTCGTGAAACTTAGAGTTCAAATCAAATTTCTCGATGTTTTCTTCTATATAGACAAGGCAGTGCAAGATGTATGCACTCGGGAAGGTGAGGATGCCCAATTTTTTGAAGCTGTCTCTGCATGACTGTTGTGCGGGTAGTCTTGCCATGATTCTGATACACTTTTTTTGTGTTATAAATATTTTCGAGGTATGGGTGGAATGACCCCAGAGTATAATTCCATATGTCATGCGTGAGTTAAAGTAAGCATGATAGGCATTAAGTAGAGTGCTGGTTGAGACACTTTTGGCAAGACTACGTAAAACAAAAACGTTTTTGCTAAGCTTTGTGTTTAAGTTATGTATGTGGCTTTCCCATGTTAACTTCGAATCTAAACGAACACCAAGGGTCTGAACAGAATCAGTCTCGTGAGGGAAGACCTTTAGGGAGAACAGCATAGTCTGGGTTTTCTGTTCATTTAGACATAATACGTTCTTAGAACACCAGTTTCCAACCTGAAGGTCTGAGACATCTGATAATGCAGCCACGCTCTCATTACTCCCGACAATACTGAGTAAAGTAGTATCATCTGCATATAGTGTTAAATGGATAGCAGTAGCTAATGTCAAGTCATTTATGTAGATAATAAATAAAGTAGGTCCCAAAGTGGATCCTTGAGGAACTCCCTGCTTTACTTCTAATTTGCTGGAGTGTTCACCATTTAACTCTACATACTGCAGTCTGTTAGTAAGATAAGAGGCAATGAGAGCGAGGCTGTCATTACCAAGACCGTATTTACTAAGTTTATTAATAAGGATGATGTGGGACATACAATCAAAGGCCTTGGTTATATCATAGAATTTACCAAGCGTTGAGTTTCCCTCATTGAATCCATGCTGAATACATTCTACCAATCTAATTAATGCCATAATAGTCGATTTCTTCTTCCGAAAACCAAACTGGTGATCGCTAAACAACATGTTATGCTCAAAGTATGTAATCAGCTGATCATTGAGTACTGTCTCCAAGATTTTATCAATAACAGGAATGATCGAAATGGGACGATAGTTACTAGGATCATCTTTGCTTCCTTTTTTGTATATAGGTACAACTCGTGCAACTTTTAAGCAATCTGGAAAAGAGTGTAATTTGATGGCTTCATTAATTAGCTTAGTTAATGGGATTAAGATTATATTCTTTACAGTCTTTATAATTCTTATATTTAAACTGAATGCATCCTTACTAGGAGTATTTTTCATCTTGTTTATTATATCTCTTAGTTGATTGAATGATATCTCTTTGAAGTCAAAAACTGTATCTGCAAACTGCACTGTATCAGTATTGTTGGTAGAATTTACACTATTGATTAAATTTTCGGTGATGATCTTAGCGTAGTTGACAAAGTGTGTATTGAAATCATAAGCATTGAGGTTTTCAGGACTAGAACTAGAAGATGATAATATAACGTTGTTACTTTTGATGATGTCCCACATAGCTTTCTGTGCATTACCAGATTCCCTAATATATTTGTCATTGGCTTGTCTCTTGGCCTCCTGAATCTTATTGCTGTACAACCTCCTAAAGTTCTTTATTTCATCAATACTAACTAAATGAGGATTGCTTCTATTTATTTGAGTTAATAATTTAAGGCAGTCCCTATATTTTTTCAGATCGTCAGTGAACCATTGATTCTGCATATTTTTCATGTTATTAGGATCAACTAATTTAGATTTCTCAGGGAAAGCTTGTTCACAATTGCAAATGAGTGTATCAATAAATAATTTGAACTTATCATTTATGGCTAAATCTTGACGGTCAATAAACGTCCAGTCACACACTTGAAGAAGGTTATACAGTTGCAGTAAGCCCCACTCTGTTATAGGCCTGTAATTAATTCTGATTTTTACTTTACTAGTCCGAGTACGTTTATAGGAAAACAATATCGATTTATGGTCAGACAAATAGTTGTCAATCACTAGAGTCGAATAAGTTTGTTGATTTAGATTGGTAAAAACATTATCAAGGCAAGAGTTGTCTGGTTTCACAGTAAACTGTTCTGACAAGACCATCATAGGAACGAAATAGATCCTCAATTATAGCTGTTTCGGTTTCTCTGGCATTGAAGTGTACGTTGAAATCACCACAAAATATAATTCCCTTGGACACATCTAATTTATCCAAAACCTGACAGAGTTTTTCACAGAATACTGTAAAATCTCCATTAGGTCCGGGAGATCTATAAATTACAATAATTTGGGTATTATCGACCACTACACCAGATATTTCAAAATGGCTTTCAGCTGAGACAACTTCAAAGTTCATAGAGCGGCATTTTGGATACAAGTGATTTGCAACAAAAATTGCAGTGCCACCATGAGAATATGTAGATCTGCAATAGCTAGAAGAAACACGGAAACCTTTAATATTAGTATTTGAAATCTGATCATTAACTAACCAATGCTCATTGATACAGATAATATCATATCTTTTGTCATATAGATGAGCATCCAATAAATTCGCTTTTTTATTACTAAGACATTGGATATATTGATATGATCAAACATGATCTAGCTCCATGTACAAAATAAAAGTGGACACATGGGGCATGCGAAGTTTGTTTATTTGTTACTATGCTATAACTTGAAAACAAATGATAACCGAATTGAAACATACGGGCTTTTTTAAATTATTTTTACGTGTGTAATCCACTCCCATAGTTTGATGCGTTCTTCTCGACTCACCCTGTATATAGGGTGCGTTAAAACTATTGAAATGAAATTTAACTACACACCTCTTGATTATTCAAACCCAACCCTGTGCTGAAACGTGTATGCGGATAAATTAAAGCTGCCTGCGCAACATTATTATAGAGGTCATGAATAGGGTTACAAAAAGTCTGCACAGGGTGAGTCAAGCTCAATGCCTCCGACTCTTGTGACCAACCGGTACCACTTTTCGAAAAATCAAATTTGCGAGTATATGTAGGTCGAGTTGAACTACATTTCTAAAATAACGACTTTTATACATGGTGTCTAATAAAAGCGTGACACATCAAAGTTGCGTTTTTTAAATGGAACACTCTGTTTCTTATTGCATATTTAGATTCCCGAGTGAATTTTAGTGTGACTTTATGTATCACATACACATATGCGACTTTATCTTGTACTTGAGGCTTTAGGGTGCATTAATTCAGGAAGGCAGGTTCTTGATGTATTCTGGAGTAACTGGTACCTATTTCTACCGATAATTTGAGAAAGTATATCTCCTACTGCCTGGCGTGGTGATAAACACAAGAGAGCAAAGATCAAGGCTCACATATTATGGCAAACTTTTTACTACCATATTTAAATTTAATCAGCCATCATGATTTCGTACCGAAGGCGGTAATTTATAGTACCTATTATAAATTTAAAATTGATATTTTGCTTTGGACTTGATTTAATCGGCAATAAAAAATAATTTGTTTTTTGTTTTGTGGGGTACCGTAATATTTACCTAAAATTGATTCCTTTCATTTAAGGTGTTCTGCATTATAGTATGTAGTATTGCACTACAACCATCAATATGAATAACTAAAGATATATTTTTGTACCAACAACAGTCAAGCTAATATTTTCAGCTCAAAATTGGCAAATTTGGAAACATCGACGATCACACTTTTTGATCGTCGTTGGTTGGAAATGACAATAAAATCTAAAATTAAGCATATGATAATCTTACCTAATACAAAACACATTTTTTTTTCTATAAAAATATAATGTTAACAGAAACATTCCCAAATCTCAGCGTAAACTGTTGAACTTTCTTCTAAAGTGTTATATATCTTTAAGAAGGATCTAAGAGCACTAGTATGATAAGTAATAATTTTGGTGAGCTGCTGTGAAAGCTACTATTGGTTCCTTAGAACGAAAAGGCTTGTATTGAAGGAATAATCTGAACCATATTTTTCTTTGAAGAATGTAAAAAATATGTTGATGTACTTTTGAGCCAAAATATACGTTTACCCTTCTATCACCATTGTGCTGACAAAAATGAAGCGGGTTGCTTGTGTAGGCGCCATGAAGGGTACACCAAATGCAGCATTGGAGGTACTGCTGAATGTCCCTTTTTGATATTTACATAGAGGGAGAGGTAAAAATGGCTGCTTACAGAATGCAGTCAGTGTCATGGCAACTGTTTTACCACCCCGTCATGGAACACATCACGGTACTGAACAACCTGCGGTGCGACATACAAAGTCAACTTGAGTGACAGATCTGAATGGACTTTAGAAGACCTTCGACATATTATATCTGGGCAAGAAGCTCTTTGTACGAGTATTTTGCTCAGGAGATTGGGCTACCCCAACAGGTTAGCTGACCTAGATTCATTCTTTGGACGATCAATGGCCGCGCTATCAAAATTAATTAATAGTATGATCTAATTTTTATTCGTGCTGCGCATGCGTGTCGCTTCATTAATCGCTATGGCTATCCTCCGTACAATACCGGCATTTAGCGGTTACGATATACGTAGAACGAAATGCAAATGTCAAAGTTGTCAAATAGCGTTAAACGGAACATCACTTTGTAAGTAACGAAAACTGCCTACTGACTACCGTTTTCCAAGCTGAAATAGTCGTAATTATGGAATGCGATAGAATGTGAATAGATAAAGGATATAGTAAAAAATATCTATGTAAACACAGACAGCCAGGTGGATCTGATGGCCTTAGCAAGTGACCACTATACTTCAAAAATAGTGTGTGACTGCCATAATACCCCAAAGTCCAACAAAGTTACATTATCTTGGGTGCCTAGTCACTTAGAAGTAGGTGGGAATGAGAGTGCCGACAGATGGGCCCAGGAAGGTTCAAAACTTCCTCTCATCGGGCCAGAACCAGGATGTTGTGTCATACGACATGGTACGGACAGCTGTCACCAGTTGGGTCTCAAATGTGCACCAGCAGCGCTTGGAAAGAGGTGGGGAATGTTCAGTCTAAGAGGATGCTGAGGGGGCCCTTGTGTTTTAATACCACCCACATTCTCAGATTGAGCAGGAAGGAACCACGAAAGGTGGTTGGATTGACTATTGGACGTTCAGTGCACACCTGCCAAATTTGGGGATCGATGTGGCGAATCCTGTATGCAGGAAGGGCGGTGAGACAGAGGAAACAACTAAGCACATTATATTCGACTGTCCTGCCATGAGTGAAGCTCCACTCTGAATGTAGGCCAGGAGGGAAGACAGCAGAGCATAGTCCAATGCATCTCAAGGGTCGCAAAAAACTTAGGATGGGACTCTGTCGGATCCCTTTGACTGGGGCTCCACAATAAGCCTTAAGGTTAAGGCTGAGCCGCAATGATTATAGCAACTGGACCCTAACCCCCTATTTACTAAAAAAACAACCCCCTATTTACTAAAAAGAAACAAAATTCACCATTGTTCGTGTAACTTATTTACAACTACTACTTGTATACGTATACCTATATTATTACATATCCCAAACTTGGTAGTGCTCTGGCGGAACCTCGTGAGCCGTCTGCCTAATTTCGCAATGTGTATTTCACAGTTCATGAGATTCTGCCCGGCCTCTACATACCTACTGATACTTTATGAGGTCCTTACAACGCCAACATCGTAACAGATGATCGACGCTTGTTGGGATTGAGAAAATATGGCATGCAGGTAAAACAACATATACAGGGTTATTCACGTTATTCGATACGGAGCATTATGGCAAAAGTATTTGATAAAAAAGAAAATAATAACTTCGGATGGATAGAGACCCATAAAAGCTACATTTTAAAAATATTTTCATGTTATACAGGGTGTCCCAAAAACACGAAATGTATCAAAGTTATGTTAATGTTAAATGGAACACCCTGTATATTATTGCATATTCAGATTCTTTGGTGAATTCTAGTGTGGCTTTATGTATCATACATGGGACCTAAAGTGAACCGTTTAGGTGTAAATCACCATTTTCGGTATAAGTAGATGTCAGGAAAAAATTGAATATCGCAGAGATTATAAAATATAGAAGGCTGTGACTTTGCCGCATAAAATGCGCCAGCCTTGATGAGACTGTGATATTTAAATTACGTTTATGCTCGGAGAAATCGGTCGATTAATTAAGGAAACTTCGATCAGGGATAACTTGATTTTTTCAAATGGGAATGCCTATTTTTTTATTCGGTTAGTAATAACAATAAAGAGTCTTTATTCGATTTTTTACAAATTAATATGCAATTCGACATATAATAACAAAAAATCGAAAAGGTGGAGTATTACCAAGAGGTATTTTTCAACTCAACCTATAAGGTTAAGTGTAAAATTTGATAACCTTTCTAATGATATAAGGTTGTGAATATCAATCTCTGGTAGTTTTCATTTAATTTTAAATTTTAAAACAAATCGGCGTTTTTCAATTTCCCTACCTATAAGCAACGTAGCAGGCCATGAAATATAAACAAAAACCTGTTCAGGTAGAAGAAAACGACTAACTTAGCTGAAAAATACGCACTAACTAGACTAAAGATTATAAAAATTCCTTACAACAAATCAACTCTCCCGGAAACAACTGCGATAACATCTCTAAGGTCAAAGAGAAGCTGGAGTATGGCAGTAATTGATATTTTTTACAGTCTACTGGCTACCGCAATTTACTAGAGGTTGAAAATTTCCAAGACAATTAAAAACCCTGATATACAACAAAAACAACCAGCGACTGTTGCTCCAGCACGCAACTATCAATCATATGTAATGGTGTAAGAAAGTACTAATTTGCGACGAAGTCGATACCTCTTACTGGAGCCTTTCTATTTTTCAATATCTATTAGCAATATTGCAAAAAAAGAGTACTGACAAATCAGATTTAAATTTTCTGCCATTCAAGTTATGTTTTATAATTTGAACAAATTTTAATTCATCTTCATTTTCTGCCATCTGGCTAATAGGTACTGAAGAATTTTCAGAACTCCAGTCAGAGGTACTTTCGACTTGAGTTTTGACAGAATTGCATACTTTTTTATATCATTAAATGTGAAATTTTATTATGAAAATGATAAACCGCTTATAACAGTCTCTAGTATTTTTTATTTTATTTCAAAATTTTTTATGGTTTTGGAAATTGCCAATCTCTAGTACATTGCAGTAGCTAGTAGGCCGTGAAAAAATCCATTTCTGCCATACTCCAGCTTCTCTTTGACCAAAGATATGTTACCGCCGTTGTTTCTTGTTAGACTTTGTTTGTTGTGAGTAATTTTTATAATCTTGTCCCTTTAGTCTTGTTCGTGTGTATTTTTCTGCTAAGTTAGTTGTTTTCTTCTAGCTGAACCGGTTTTTGTTTATATTTCATGGCCTGCTACGTTGCTTATAGGTAGGAAAATTGAAAAACGACGATTTGTTTTAAAATTTAAAATTAAATGAAAACTACCAGAGATTGATATTCACAACCTTATATCATCAGAAAGGTTATCAAATTCTACGTTTAACCGTTTAAAAAAAATTAGGCATTCCCATTTGAAAAAATTAAGTTATCGCTGATCAAAGTTTCCTTAATTAATCGACCGATTTCTTCAAGCGAAAACGTAACTTAAATTTGACAGTCTCATCAAAGCTGACTCATTTTATGCTTAGTAATACGGCAAAGTCACAGCCTTCCATATTTTATAATCTCTGTGATATTCAATTTTTTCCTGATATCTACTTATACCGAAAATGGTGATTTACACCTAAACGGTTCGTTTTAGGTCCCATGTATGATACATAAAGTCACACTAGAATTCACCAAGGAATCTGAATATGCAATAATATAAGGGGTGTTCCATTTAAAAAAAAACATAACTTTGATACATTTCGTGTTTTGGGGACATCCTGTATACCATGAAGATATTTTTAAAATGTAGCCCTTATGGGTCTCTATCCATCCGAAACCATTATTTTCTTTTTTAACAAATAGTTTAGCCATAATGCTCCGTGTCGAATAACGTGAATAACCCTGTAGAAAATGAGGCGATGTGCATGTCACGGGAAAATATACGGGAACCGGAATGCCACTAGCTGATCTCGACCGAACATAGATCCAGATGTGAAATAAATGGGGATAAAAGCCTGGAAAGTAGCATTTAATCAAAACTAATATTGTTAAGAAAGTTTCCACAGCTTGCACCTTGTTCTTCTATGGATCGAACTAATAAACAGGGCTTCGTTGGAAAATATGACTGCGTTGCTGAAATATTGGGAAATACTTGGTGCAAGACTGTTAGAATCTTATTATAAAGAAATATATAAAAAAATTGAATTATTTATAGTAACAGGTTATTTTTCATTTGCAGGGTTGAATGCATCTGAGAGGAAGTCCTTCATATTTCTCCGTAAAGAACTGCCTGTTAGGTTGGCCAACATAATGAAAGAAATTGCCCTACTGCCAGAAAATCTGCTGCGTATGCCAAGTGTAGTAGCTGTAAACGATTGGTACATACGCAGCTTCCAAGAAATTTTAGAATTTGAGAAAAAGGAACCGGATGCTGAGACTCTAGAGCATTTCTGTAACGAATTGGTGAAAATCAGAAATAGGTAATTTCTAGAAACTAACGCACGCTTATTTGCTAGTCTTTTCTTCATCGAAGTTAAAGTGATAGTCGTCTTCACAGTCGTTTTCACACTGATAATATATGTTAGCTTATTAATAATTCTTTGATCACTGCAGACACTAGAATCGTAAATGAATGTTAACATATAATATTTCTCAATTTAACCATTTTAGGCTTGAGAAACATGATCATATTGACTTAAATTACTTACTTAATCAAACCATATAATATATAAGACGACAACATGTATTTTGAATTAGTTGGAGCCTCCGGGCTGAAACTTGATCTAAATACGGATAAAATACAATAAGACCATAATTGATTTTCAAAAGCACTAAACATTCACACAAATTCTTTTTCAAGCTGTAATTGACAACGAATTTTCATCTTCGATTTAACTCTGAAGAATATGAAATGAGAGAAACACCTTTGCGGCTCCTAATAGTGAAATTTTTGTTAATGTCAATTTTTTCTTTTCTTTTACCATTATTGGAATGGTTCTCAAAAAGCCTACATTTTTCCGTCAAGTGATATCAAGAGTTAAAAATTTTATTACAATTGGGAGTTTCCAAAATATAAGCTTGGCAAAAAATAACTGTTTTCAAAAGTTTCACGATTTTGTTTCAAGAAGACTGAGGTTTTGTTCGGATAGGTTTGAATGATATAGGATACCATCAGGGTGAAGTTTTTATAGGGTCATGCAGGGTATATACATACTTCAAAGTTTTAGCGTTACCCTTATCCTCCACCCCCTACCGACACATGTTGATATGCACGCCCAAATTTTACTTAAAAGAATATTAAGTTTTTATCAAATTTTGAATAGTTTTGTCATGAAGACTTTATGGTACTTCATGCGATGATAAACTTTTCGTATTTTTTTTAAGTAATATTTGTGAGTGCATGTGTACGTGTAATTTTTGAGAAAGCGCCGATGCCTCCCAACCAAATTTATATGCCGTCCTCTAAAAACAGGAGAATAATCGGGGATATCTGAAATTGTCTAATACCTAAAACGCATTCAAGGATTCTAGTTTTCAACGTTGCCACGATTTTTGTATATCAGTATACCATACACTTACCCAGTTCCAGAGAGTATCTTAAATAGCAGTATGCAAACATAACTATATCGCCTAGGTTTATGTTTTACTAGTAGCCAAAGTAACTATATCTCTTCAACAAGTGTAGTTATCTTCAAAATTATTTGAGTCATCCGAATTCAAGATATCAGCCTGACTTCCGATGAAAAATCGATAGTTATTGAATGTGTTTTAGCATTTATGATTTAGAACGTTTCTATATTATATTTTTATGAATCTTTCAGATACTTGAAAATAGCAATGTGTTACGGTGTTATATCATCGACAAATTTACATTAAATACAAGGTATAAACGAGAAAAGTATTACGATCTCATCTTTTTTTTCTTTGGAACCTTCTCATTAGTTTCCTAGGTTCTAGTTGTACAGTGTGAGTCATATGTGTGATTGATTTGGCATTTGAATAATTTTTCTCACGGACTGGTTAGAGACGGTTCGGATGAAAAGCGCATCCACAGTATGATTAAGGGCATTCACGAATTTCAAAAATGATTTCCGAGATGAGCTCGCAAAAAGCTACTCTAAAAGATGGGGATGGCGTATGCTACGACAACGCTTCCCAGGTAATTCTGCCATGGAATTGAAAGTCAGACTATTGTTTTGTTATTCCTTTCCTTTGTTAACATTCCATACAACTTAATTTAGCAGAAGTTCAATAGTACATAGCAAAAACACGTCAAAAATCACAATTTGGGTATTAGTTTTTTTATTAAAAGTCATTAAAACATCAATGATTATCGGGTTTATTAGTTGTTATGAGTTTTTTCTTTAATATGTCATAATAAAGTAAAATAATAGTTTTTTAAATCATTTTGGAAATTCGTGAATTATCACCGTTTTACCTTTAACAGTCACATAGTGCGCAAAATGCCCCCATAAGTGCATTTTTTTTATTATTTCGAAAGTGTAATGTCTTGCAAAGTTTTTAAGATTAGTTTGGAGCTCCAGATCCAGCCATACGTATTTTTAATTCTATTTTGAAGGTTTTGGTCTCCTTACTTAAAACAGTGATTTCAAACTTTGGGCCCAAAATGTACTTAATTATTGGTTGGATGTACAGGTTTTCTTTATTGGATATCAAAATAGGCTTAATACTGAGTATAATTACGGAAAAAATAAAAGCCAAAAAGCATTTTTGTTATTGTTTTTGACGATTTTTTGAAAACACTGGAGAAACTCTGAATTTTCCAAAAATAAATCATAACTCGGAAACTATCAATAAGTACGGGCTATCTAATAAAAATTAATAGCGTCACCCGATGGGCCACCCTGTATAAGGTGTTTCATTTAAAAAACATAACTTTTATGTTAGTCACGCTTGTATCAGTATAAAATTTGTACACGATTGGTAGAATGCCGATATAAATGGATCTGGTTAGCCGATAGCCAAATCAGGTTGAAGGGAGAACACAATATCCCCTACTTCCCACCCATTCCCTAGAAGACGCATTCGGTGGTCAGATGGGGCGATTTTCCACCATAGTGGCGATTTCTAAAGAGAATTAGCGACCAAAAATCCAAACTGGGCGATTGGCGACTTTTGGTGGCGCAAAACACACAGTGAGTTGGCGACTTTTCGCTATTTCTAACATTTCATTGGTTTTCCCCTCAAAAATAAGGGTTAGCCGAATGAAGGGGCGATATTGCCAGTCGTTTTACAATTGACACTTTGACCCTAGTGACTCTTAAAGAAGAGGGAGAGCAGGCAAATCAATTTGGTCGACCTTCGTTATCGTTATTGTGCATCATTTACCTATTTCTTATTACTGCGCGTGCTCAAAATAAAGATAGCCACGAAGTTCGTCATTTCTTGTGGTCCAAAAACGCCACAGTGGCTCAAAATAAACATTATTTGAAAAGCTGAAGTTGATTCGCAATTATCAAATGACCCTTAGAAGCTTTAAAATAAATAAATCTCACTGAGGAAATGTTTTAATCATTTTTTTCTGTCTTTTGTTTCTTGTCAGTGTTCTGTGCTGTGCCTCAACCGTAACTAATAGATACGAAGGTTAACTGCTATTTTCAACTGTTATTTACCTCAACTTCTACTCTGTTCCTTTGCATATAACAAGACATCGGTAAACAATTAATGACAGTTGCCAGATAACTTGAGTTGACTTAGCTACGCATTGATGAACCGGCCCTCATTGAGCGTTCGGATTACGCAACGACGAATGTAGTACGCATATGAAATGGAAACAGTTAACGAGCAATATGAGAACCTGATTTTGACGATGAAGCGATGAAGCTCACATTCATATTAATGACATGGCAATGCTCGACCATCCACGGTTCTATAATCTCTGTTGGTAAAAATGCTAGAAACTCGTGAGTCGAACGGTACTACCCCCCACCTCTCTAGCTCTGATAAGGGAATACTACTAGCCATTTCAAAAACGTCCGCTCTTTCTGCCGGACCCTGTATATAACCCACACTGTAAATTTACGTTGGGATATAACCTTAGGCCACAGTAGAAAATGTTGTTTACCTTAAAAAATTGGTGCAATTAAAGCAGTGCAGAAAAACAAAAAAGGAATTTATTAAGAATTAGAATTTTATTAAAAAATATAATATCTCTTTTCAAAAAGATTTAGGCTTTTGAAAGAAGACGATACCCCATCTACGTCTAAAAGTGTATCCATATGTGCTCATAAAGAATCACAGTTGCAAGATACAGCAACAAAAAGTCGCTGATCCATTGCAATCCAGATTTGGAAGGGTAGAAATTTTTATACACAAACAAAATTTATCGACAGTGTACCTACATCTTCAGTGAAACTGGGATTGAAAATTGAAACAGTCGGAAATAGTAAGTTCAGGATGTTGAATAAATCCGTATCTGTGGCTTCCTCAGAATGGGACAGTGACCAAGGCCTAGTAAAATAACATGGTGTGGAAACCTTTACATTTTATTTATCCAATCTGTATGTTTTGAGGCTCAGAGTCACAAATGTCAAGATAGCCAAAACTATATTCTATAGGAGATGAAAAAGGAACAAGTGATCATTCTGGGCAGTAGTCTTATAAACATTTAAAGGGGGGAGGGGTGTAGTAATTCACTCGATAAACAAATGACCACAGTAAATAAATAAGAACACAATGAATATTTGAATAATAACTTACTATACTGCATCCACTGAAGAAAAGGAGTAAAAAATTATTTCAAACCCATATTTTGGGGCTTTACTCGGATAAATCGAACTTAATTTTTCTGTTTATAATAACATCACTGCTCTCGGTATGCAGTTTTGTAGACGGTGTGCATATAACCCTTGACCATACAGTAAAAATTTACATATATTGTGCATGGTTACTCCGTTTGTTCGGTGGATAAGATATAGAACCAATTTAACATAAAAAGGTTGGGCGTGTATCAGGAAAGCGCTCGAAATGGCACCTCTCTCCAGAGAAATAAAGACATACTTGAGTAACCAATTCATCGAGTAAGAATTTGGATAATAGAATACCATATAATTGATTAAAGAACATGACATTATTTTATACTGGTGTAACTGACAAAATAGGCAGGATAATTAAACGTTAAATAAATCTTTAAACACCAAATAGATAAAGTGATATAATATTGTTTAGTCCTACAAATCACACAGAATATAATTCAAACATCTCTAGGGTCATAGGTATTAAGGGTCCACTCGCCAAATACCTCTCCAAGAGCTTAAATCGCTAGGGTGGAGAATTATCATGATAACTGTGAGGCCTCCTCACTTATATACTAGGGATCAACTCGCAGAGTATTCACTCCTTTAAAATAGTTAAGTACGAAAAGTCAACTCACGACGTACTTCGAGAATATGTTATCTGTTTTCATATCGCAAACATTCAAGAATAGAATTATCAAACCATTACTGACATAAATGTGTCTACGAAAGTTTGTCAATGATCTAGTAAAAAAATTATCAAATAAATTAATAAAATAAAACAATATATCAATAAATTCAATCAATACATTCAGACGAATTGGGCACTCTGTGAGATAAATTCACCTAGGCCATTGCACATTCACAAAACTTCTTCTTTCCTGTACGTGATACAACTTGGTACTATTCAGAATGATATTTCGGCTAAAAGGTCCTGGGAACGGACGCAATTTCGAGCTGGTAGAAAACGGACATTATTATGCAATTTTCGGCCTTATTTGCAATGTGACAAACAGCCTAAAATAATTAAGACAACGCCCAAATGATTGTGAAGCTCTTCAGTTTAGAAAATAACATCGGCTGGGTGATGATTTCTTTATCTTAAGTAGGGTTGGATTTGAGCATTCATTTATTTAAATTCACCTTTATGGCATCGCTTTAATGCTGCATGTATAACTACTATCTTGGATAATATTGTTTCCGAATTATAAAATTTTCTTACTATACCGTGACAATCAAATGTTCTAAAGTCTTTGTGGATTGCACGTTTCTAAAATACGCATTTTTGTTTACAGGCATAGCGACGTAGTAGAAACAATGGCCCAAGGGGTGCTAGAACTGAAAGAATCGCACGATGTAGATCATCACACGGAGCATAGCATACAGTATTTCTTAGATCGTTTCTATATGTCTAGGATATCAATACGTATGTTGATAAATCAACACAGTAAGTATTGTTTGCTTGTTAGAAGTATTCGTATTGTTAGGTGTCGTCAAAACAAACAGATTCTCATAAAAATTGATGTACACATAAATTAGTCGTGCATAACATCTTTAAGTCATAAATAAAGTAATTCAGATTTTAATGCACCGCAAAATAAAGCAAAAGGTCGTAGAATTACAAATCAGGTTAGATAAATACTTTTAGTCAGATACACGAGGCAGAATGTAATTGTATAGCAAGGTTGAGTATCACCTTTTCTGTATTTATATAGCTGGATGTACAATTTTACGTTCTTTATATTATTTACGATGTAATATTGGGCGGACCGGAAAGTCACGCAGTTATGCGAATTTCTAGTTTCGCTTGTCATGTATTGGCTTATTGTCTGCTTCAAAGTTTTTCCATATATTTTAGATTTTTTTAATAGAATGACGTAATGCCCAACCAAGTGCTTGAAAAGGCATTGTAAGCTTTTTGAGTCACAAATATAGTAACGCAACCTTATTCAGCCATGCTGAATCAGGTCAGATCTAAATCACGGACTTAAGAAGTTAGTTCACACAAAAATAAAAATGTATCCTGGCACTGTTGTCAAGGAATGTCACTTAATCCAAATTTATGTTTTGTCAAATGTTTTGTGGTTTAATTTCTTTATTTATTTAGCGTATGGCTAGTAGGTAAGGTGTTTGTATAAACGAAAGATAACATAACAATAAGGGCCGATTTTATCAACAGGCGCATTTTAACAAAGGTTTTGACCAATCAGAGCAGCCCATTCAAAAACATGCATCTGTCAAGGTACTCTGAAAATTATCGATTTCTCTTGAAATTTACCACAAAAAGGTCAAAAATGACATGCTTTATGTAAAATCGACCATTATGAACCATCTAGTACCTTTTCCACTCTGATTTTCCATCCTAAATGGGTGAAAAATTGCATTTTCTTGTTTAATCAAAAGTTTAGCGTTCGCTAATTTCAACCAATCAGATTCCAGCAAATCTGTACATTTGATCACTGGTTTCATGGAGTATTAAATTATATAATGATGAGAAGAAATTCATATTACTCCATTATTTTGATAAAACTATAATTTACTATCAATAATAATTATAATTACGTGCAATATACTTTTGTATTATAGCAAAAAAAGGTTAAAATAACATTTTATTGCATTTCACAAAGCTACACACACGATTTAACTGTTGGCTAATCACGGCCCACAAAAGTAGTACCTCCAATTTGATCAGAACTTTCATATGGATAATATGTAGATGAAAAGAAAATCTAATTTCTGTATCATCCTGATACAACAAGACTGTTACTATCTATAATAATTATAAATACCTGTGACATACAAATCCTTTGTATTATGATAAAGAAACGATATATCGAGGCACTTCACTAGGTTCCCGTTTTTCATATCATCATTCATCATCCTTGTGTAAATATATACCTAGATTTCTTGGTTTAACCAAAATATTATTTATGTTGAGAGGCTGTTGACTTCTCAATAGGTAATCCGTGGATATGCAAAGCCTTGCTGAATACTTATCATTATGTTTAATTTGAAGACACTTTACTTTTGGTAAAATACGGCAGAATCCCTAATCAAAATCAAAATACCTCTGAAATGCAACATAAGAACATATGATTGGTGAAAGTGAAAATAAAACGTCATCAGAATCTGAGAAAGTCATAAGTCAACGTTTGAATAGTGATGGGAAGTTATCGATACAGCGTTCGAATAGTATTCGTCGTGCGCTAATTTTTTTATCGTTGTTCCTGTAATGCATGTAGATAATATTATGTTGTTTTTTATAAAACTTCACTACTTCTGAGCAGCTACTACAAAGTCCCTAGAATACTGTTTTATTAGGTTACCTAGAAAGTGAAAAAAAAAATAAGTTTAAACTTTGACTGATTTCAAATAGTTAAAATCCACGAAATGCAAAATTATGTAAAAGAAGTTCCATCAACCATGGAGATTTGTCCACCTGCACATTGCTATGGGAAGAATGGCCCAAATGGCAGCAACATTACTTTTTCCGCATGTACTAGCGTGCGGCGGCACTATTTTTTTACACATGTTTTTAGGTGTAATGCAACTATTTTGGATGAAAATTTAACTTTTCATTCAGTATACCGATAGTATGCCAAAGCAACAAAGCTAACAAATGTATTAACTGAGGAAACAGAGAAAACTTCAAAGCCTTAGCGGCTAGCGGGATTGGTCATTGCAGATTTGTCCACCACTTGAGCAAATAAGTTATGACAAAAGATTGCGAATATATACTAAGTTTACATGGGAACTCAATTCAAACTGAATACATATCCGGCATTTCATGTGTTTATATATATGTTTAGTTCAGGTTTTCAGATTGATTTGAATTTGTTTCATGGGGTGGCAAGCCAGCTGTCACAACTATCGTATTCTACAAATCTCACATAACCTACAATCTAGCCTAGTTTTTTTTTTGAGTACCTGAACTTTGGAATCTTTGTGTGTTCACGATTTTGTCCACGTGGGTTACAGTCGAATACGATTTATATTCGATCTCAGAAATGAGCGGTATCGACCTTGAAACCCAATTCACTTTTGATCAGAATTTTTTAGTGTTTGTATGCAGTATTCAATGCTAGAATCGAATTTAGTTCGAACTGAATTCCACATGTATACGTAGTAATAGCCTATGCTCTGATTGACGATGAAATGGCAAAGTGCTTCTTGAGTAGTTCTGTAATGGCACAGGTTTTGGGTTGGATACAAATAGCTTGGTACCACTTTACTCCAAGCGGGGGATTTAAGAATACAATTCTGAACCAGCTTAACGACCTCTTCAATGGGGCAAGAACAGTTCGAAGAAAACTGAATAGGTGTACCTAGCTCAAATTTACTTACCTACTAGATACATGTCGTCAGTAAGCTATATTATGATGAATGTCGTACAACATACACAGCACGGTTGTTTTTTGAATCTATCAAAGGGTTATTACTTATTAATGACCTTTGGTGATATAGTGATAGATAATCGTGAATATAATATTTTAGTTCTGATACTATTTGTAAGTACCTATCCTCTTTTATATTAGAGCGTAAAAATAAATCCACATCTTTAATATCCATGCATAAGGTATATCCGAATATGAATGTTGGTAGTTGTCATGAGAAGATCGATTAACTATCGATATCTCCTAGCATAGAAAACATCCCATCTCGCTCCTGTTAATTTACCGCGCTTTTCCCTAACGGTTCAAAAAATATTGTGGGTTTGGGCACAGGTTTTAGCTTTGAGCGAGTTCGCAGTTTATATTGTGATTTTTATTATTAAATTTGTTCATTGTTTAATGGCTTCGTCGTCGTCGTCATCGCGCTCCTCAATAACGACATCCGATCGGGATATGGACGTGATTGAACAACATCAAAGGCGACGTCGTGCTCGGAGACCGAGAATCTTTAGGGATCGAACAAATCCGCTGGAAATCTACGATGAAATAGATTTCAAGAAGCGATTTAGATTCAGCAAAGCGACCTTCATGGAATTGGTTCGTCTTATAGGTCCAGCACTTGAACGTAGGACAAACCGTAGTAGAGCTATAAACGCTCAACTACAGATATTGGTTTGCCTAAGATTTTACGCTACTGGTGCGTTCCAGCTTACTGTTGCAGATCATATCAATATATCGGTGAGTTCTGCATGTAAGATAGTTAAAGATGTTTCGCATCGGATAGCAGCCTTGCGACCCGATTACATAAAAATGCCTAGTAATCAGGATGAAATGGATGCTGTGGCTGCAAAGTTTCGTGCAATAAGGGGATTACCTGGGGTGTTGGGTGCCATAGATTGCACTCATATCAAAATTATCTCTCCGGGTGGTGATGAGGCGGAGAGATTCAGGAATAGAAAGGGATTTTATTCCATAAATACCCAGGCGGTGTGCGATGCTGATTTAATGATAAGAGATATCATCGCGCGTTGGCCGGGATCCACACATGACAGCACCATCTTCCAAGATTCACCAATACCTGCTGATTTTATGCGTGGCATATACGGACGTGGGCGTTATTTGGTTGGAGATAGCGGGTATGCTTGTAAAGCTTATCTGTTAACCCCGGTAGCCCACCCACGAACATCTGCAGAAGAACAATTTAACATTGCACACGCATCTACAAGGAATCCGATCGAAAGGTGTTTTGGTCTTCTGAAGAGACGCTTCCCATGTCTTTCTTATGGACTCAGAAATAAAACACACCTATCGGTAGTTATCATTGTGGCATGCAGTGTTTTGCATAATTTCGCTTTGATACATAGAGATCCTGATGTATTTGAGGAAGATATTAGAGAGATTCCAGAAGTACATCTGGGCCACGTTGGTAATAATGTTGACCAACAAGACTATGCTGTACGAGATGCCATTATAGCAGCTGTCTTCAGAGAATAATAATATATAATCTGATCTTCTGTGATGAGTATTTTCAGCTCACTACATTTAACGTCACTTTGATAGTCTCACTGGCGGATCTACCCAAGCCCCCCAAAATCTCTGAAAACTGTAAATTAAGGATCCTGGAAGCCCCATAAAACAACATTAAACTACTGTTTAACCCCCCCTCCACAAAATAATTCTAGATCCGCCACTGGATAGTCTTGTTCAACGTCCAACCCAATCCATCTGCCCATTGAGGTGCCCCAAACAGGCACCCCCCCCCTCAACCGTAATGTGGACGACTCCCCCAAAGGTCCGGACCCCCTCCCCTAAACATTATATAATGCTATCCAAGAAATGGGATCCGTAAATAAAATATGAATTATGACCCCCCCCCCCCCCCCGAAAGAGAGAAAATTGAAAAGGTGCAAACCCTCATCTGGACCCCCAAAACCAAATCCTTCATACACGTGCCTGATAAGCAAAAGTTATATTGATATATGCCACGTCAATTGGGTGCTCCAATTTATAGCGTTACTTGTGTGATGTCCATTTATTTACATTGTAACGCAGTTTTTATGACTTTTTTTATTAATATAGATATTAAAACTCCATTTTCTTACATAACAAATAAATCTTACTCATCCGGATAATACCCGGGAGCACTCAAATGTGTAGAATCAGAGCCTATTTATAAAAACAGAGGTCCAAAGTGTGATGTAAATTCTTAACAAAATATAATTGTCTTCCAAAGTCAATTTGCAAAAATTATCGATGCATTCTTTAACAAGCGGTTGAATAATTCTTTCACTTCCAATAACATATTATCAACCTGGGTTTATAAAACAAAAATCCACTATAACTGCAATCAGTCAGTTAACAAAATTGATATATTGAATACAAAACATAAAGAAATTTCTGTAGCATTAAGCCTTACGGTGGACTTCGGGTAAGTAAATGTCCCTCAGACGAACCCCTATAAAGACGACGAATCGCGAAGCCTTAATCGAAAGAAGCGAATAGAAACCGAGCTAACACCTGGTCCGTCGTGCTTCTGCGTCGCGAATTAGAGTTATCTTCTGGCAAAGGGCAAAATTTAAGGGCGGGGGAGGCAATGACAAAGTACCGAAGGAGCATCTCTCTTCAAGAGGTGAGCTGGAGGTATACAGTCACTGCGGAAACAAATTCTGGGCAAAATTGGGGTGGGAAAGGTGGGTTTGCGGCGAAGGAACGGAACATGTAGGATGTGAGCTCCACGCAGCGCCGCCGGGCGGCTAGTGCGAGGTTGCCTGGACTCGGGATTATGGTGGTGGGTGTCCTACGCGACTTTTCCGTTCCTGTAGCATTATTTTCCAACTTCACCCGCTGCTTTTGACAGTGTTGATCGTAAATTATTTATTGAAAAGCTGCAGTGTCTTGGGGTAGAACTATCTCTAATAAATGGATAGCATCATACCTCAATAATAGAAAACAGAGTAGATATTAATAACGCAAGGTCTGAATGCAGGATAGTCCAAGGATCGATTTAAAAATATTTTATGGAGACGATACAAATTTTTGTATTAATGCAAAAATCAGCAACCGAGACATGTGCGAGAGATTCTTATAATTACTGTTCAAATAATGACGTGAAAGTTAATGCCTTAAAAACATCCTACTCGCTACCTTCCATGAAACATCTGTCCAGATAATTCTGTACTCGTAAGAAAGAATGGAAAATTGATACAACAAGTTGACCGTATAAAATTTTTGGAAATTACCAAAGTAAAATTAATTAAAAATCTTGTAGGAGTCATTGTCTCCCCACTTTTTACCTTGTGAGACAATGGTCAACATCTACCACTTACTTTTGTCTTGCAAAATGTATGAAAGACTTTTGGAGAAATTTGCAATTGTTCAACTACAATATTTTTAACATCTTTGAAGTGAATTTGAAATAAATAATTGGAAAACATATTTTAATTAAATCTCATAATTTTTTCTAAAAAGAATTATTCCACTAATACCTACCCTACATTTTTATGTAGATAAATTGTGGCTAAAAAGACCTTAATGATGAGTGCTCCAAGAATACTGTCAAACATCATATTTTTAATATACAACAAAATTATGCATTCACTATTTTTATAGCAAGTTTGGTAAAACACTTTTTTCATGTATGATCGTATGGCCTCCTTCAAAGGGATATCTTCAAGTTTTATCACGTCATGTCGTGAGGAAGTATCAGGCAGCTATGGGATAATCATGTACTGTGCGCACACCATCTGGTCAAAAATTGAACAATTCTCTAGTGGCTGTGCCTGTAGAAGTTAAAAAATCAAGCAGTTTTGCTTAGCAGTGAGAAATATTACCTCTTTTGGAAACATGTATCTAAGAAAGTTGGAAAGCATGCTTGGGTAAAATGAAATTTATACATATGTACAGTAATAATATACACTAACAGCCAGTCTCAAAAATTTTATTCAAATATATGAAACTCTTATCAGAATCAAATATACAAGATACGACATATACATAGTTACAGAGCAAAAGTTATAAGACACAGACATACAAATCTGAAACAAACATGGATTAGAAAAATAACTCAACTACATATATTACATATTACCCTGTATACCATCTTCATCGTGTAAATGGAAAATATGTAATTATAGAAAAAATTTTAACTCAAATATACACACTGAATTTTACTGTTCGATAGGGGCATTCTACGTTGTAGTACCACCAAATTGTAACCATGTAACTTTTGCATTGATTGGTGACTGAACATATATCTTGCAAAGAGCACAGAATGCTATGTTTATTTATGTAAAATTATGAACAATTTTATCAACTCTCTACCAAAATACAGTAGTAAAACAAACTTTCACTATTCAGACTTAAATGCTGATTTTCTGTGAGATTGCTAATGTCATTGCAAATTTCATTTTGAGTGACTGCAACAATTCTAAAATCTCCTGTTAAAATGTACGTTTTTTGTTTAGAAATAACCAGGCTCTCGATAATCGCAGACTAATAATGAGCTAGGTACTTTTAAACATTTTCTCAAATAATTATATTGATAATGAAATTCAAAAATGTGAATTTTATTTTTTATTATAAGCAACACAAAGTTTTAAGTTTTTTGTTCTATTTTTTGACCGTAGACAAATGTTTTTGTGTATACAGAATGAACCTTAAAACTTGAGGACAAATGATGTGTTTGTGGCTTTTCGATTTTCCCCTTTCTACATATTAGGACGTTTTTAATGTGAAATACTTTTTACTCAATATTATCCCACCCCTTTGCAACTCATTGTAGTTAACTTTTTTTCCAAAAATGTGTCCCCTTGTTCAGATGGGCCAACAAGAAAACAGGTGGCTGTCTGGGAAAAAGTAAAAACAGGGTTGAACAAGCGTTTTCTGTAACAAAAACTAATGGTTTAACATAATGTATGATAACTCAAGAGGAATAAAAGACAACATGCAGTTAAGACTAATGTAACTTACATCAGAAGTGTATCCTTGAATATTTCCATTGCGATTTGTGTTTGTATCTCAAAAATTGAAAATGAGGGTAAGATTAATTTGTTTTGTCTTGATACTTATTCAGTATTCAGTGAGAGGGTTTGAAACAAATATAATCCAATTAAAATGTCTGTAAACTTTTAAAGTGAGTATGAAGTTATGCATACAGAAAGACTGATGTAGTCAGTACTTCACCAATCAATCAAATCAATGTTGAACTAATATAACTAGAATCTAAAAATACAAGAAGGCAATAACGGATGAGCAATCATGCTGCAATCATATGATTCAAAAAACGTTGAACTTACTATTTGACAGACAGAATACAACAGTTCTTGTATACTATAATCTAGACACACACACACACACACCCGCACCCGCACCCACACACCCGCACACACACACACACACATTTTTGAAACAGATGAAGAAGCACAATCACGGCAAGGCGAGTGAGTTTTACAATAACAAATTAAAGAGTAACTTAATCACATCCTTCCCATAATACACTTGCCGGTTGTTATATATGTCGATGGTAAGGATGGTAAGTTGTGGGTTGGAGGCCAAAATGTTGAGCCTTAAATGTTTTGGACTTACTTTGTTCTTGTAGCATTACTCTTACACATACAACATACTTTTTTAAGACGATTTAAAATACAACTTGAAGTTTTCTTCTAAAATTAAACAATTATGAGACCCTATCCCGAAGTTTTGATTGACTGATCACTTTTTTATGACTTAATCATGATTCAATAGCACATTATTCAAGTAGCCATAACAAAAATTAAAAACCCCATGACAATTTTTTGCCAAACCGTCTTGAAATTTTGCGCGCTCGGAGCACCATTATGCCTTTATGCTTCAATGCAATCTTATTGCCTATGCTTACCACATTTACAACAAGTTTGTGGTACCAATAATAGTGCAATGGTAACTAGAAAGATGGGCGTGTGTTTACTGTAATGTGCATGGTTAAGTATTTGGTGATGTTTTAAGATAAATTCATTTTTGTGTAACGTTTCTGGAAGTCCCTTTTCAAAACATGCTGATTTGACACTATCTCGTGTAGTCTTTGACACATGATCACTTTCTTTTAGTCGATTATGACGTGATAGCATATTTTCTAAAGAATAATACCAAAAATTACAAATCAGACAATAAAACTTTGTTTTATTGAGGTTTTCGTGTGGAGTTTGCATTTTAATGAAAATCTGTAAAAGTTAATTTATCTCTGAAACAGTTGAAAATCGGACCCTATTTTACCTGACTTTTCTTGTTGGAAATGAACTGTTCAGTCTTCTTTAACGAAATATTTTTCATTCTTCATAGAATTTTTTTTTAAACCTATCCTACACCAACTGCACTAATTCAGCGAATGAATAAATTATTAATAGGTACTAAATATAATAAAAACTATGAAAACTTAAACCACTTAAATAACAATCTACAAAATTTTTACTTATGGCTCCATCTAAAGGACTCTTACCACCAAAATATAACACATAATGATTATGATTCTTCCATCTGCTTCATTTTTTTTGTCATTATTTTATGTTTTAATTGAGCATTCAACGTTTTTTGATCATAGTATTTTGACCTAGATTTATAATATTGAGCTTTCCAGTATTTCCAGTTTTCCAAATTACTTTCATTACTAACAGCAGCGATTGGAGAGGTAGTGGATTGGGTTTCATCAGCAGTAGGAAATGTTGGTGGGCCAGGAATGGTTGATGTAGATGGTTCAGGACTGATGTTTGGAGTGGATCGTTCAGGAATGGAGATTGTCAATGGATTAGGAGCGGCCGAAGTGGATGGTTTATCATCTGCAAAATGCAAATCAAAAATAAAATTCTTCCTTATTATAATAACTTCTAACGCCTACTAACGCTTTTCTAGTGGTTTACTTCATGTTTATATAGGTATCCTAAAATCTGTAACTAATTTAATTAGCTCTGAATTATCTGAATGCCTAATATTGCCACATGATCTGTCACAACTTTTGAAAGAAAAATATAATGGGGTTTGTGTTGCTTTTATTTTGTTATTTATTCCATTCATGATGCTGATAATCTGGAAAAAAAATTTACAAAACTGCATGTCTTCTGCATTCTGGTGGCTAAGATGTTATTATTATGTTATTATTATTTAAGCAAACAAGGTTCAATGCAGGCTTACCATTACTACTTCAATTTATGGCTACACTTTTCTAAAAAAATAAATATGTTTGTACTATATTATTTATGTGTTGAATTTGTTGTTTTCTCCACTATCATATCAGGTGAGTTTTTTTTTAATTTATTCACTGAATTAAGAAAAATGCAGAACTTCTCAGGTTGTTTGGACTGCAGGATAAAGTTTGCAATATTTCATTTGTGTTAGGATGTTAGGAATAAAACTTCAGGAACATATGTATATTAATACTTACTGAAGTAACCTGCCGCACTGTCGTATGGGTTTTCCAATGGTTTTACAGAATCACCCAGCATAGACAAAACTCTTGCTTCAGCATCTGTCAGCTGGGGCTTATATGTTCCACCTCCCGTTTTGTTTATTTCTCGCTGAATATGAAAATTACTTCAGTTACTGCATACTTTTTCAACATCTTAAAATAAATCTAATATATATGTTTTCAACAGCAGCTGTATTTATCATATTATACAGGGTGGCCAATCGGGTGACGATAATAATTTTTTTTTAGATAGCCCGTATCAAGACCTATCCAAAACACCCCCATGTATGTGTACCAATTATTGATAGTTTTCGAGTTATGATTTTTTTTTGAAAAATTAGAGATTTTCCAGTTTTTTCAAGTAATCGTCAAAAACAAAAACAAGAATGCTTTTTGACTTCTATTTTTTTCTGCAATTATACTCAGTATTAAGCCTATTTTAATATCCAATAAAGAGAACCTGTACATCCGAACAATAATTAAGTACATTTTGGGCCCAAAGTTTGAAATCTCTGTTTTTAGTCAGGAGACCAAAACCTTTAAAATGAGATTAAAAATACTTATGCCTGGTTCTGGAGCTTCAAACTAATCTTAAAAACTTTGCAAGACATTGCATTTTCGAAATAATAATGAAATAGTAGCACTTATGTGGACATTTTGCGCCGTACGTGAGTGTTAAAGGTAAAAAAATGATAATTCACGAATTTCCAAAATGATTTAAAAAACTATTATTTTGCTTTATTATGACAAACTAAAGAAAAAAAAATCCTAACGACTAACAAACCCGATAATCATTGATGTTTTGATGACTTTTAATAAAAAAACTAATACCCAAATTGTGATTTTTTGCTATGTACTATTGAACTTCTGCTAAATTAAGTTGTATGGAAAGTTAACAAAGGAAAGGGATAATGAAACAATAATCTGACTTCCAATTTGATGGCAGAATTACCTGGGAAGCGATGTCGTAGCATACGCCATTCCTTTCTTTCAGAGTAGCTTTTTGCGAGCTCATGACGGCGAAGTGCAGTTGTGTTAATTAATTTTCGGTAATAGGCAAGGCAATGTTCGGATGGACCTAAAAAGGTGATTTATATCGGTAGGTCTTCCTTGACAGGTCAGGAGACAGCCTATCACGAATACAACAAGTTTTTCAGTTTTTCAACCCCCCACCCCCCAAACACCCAAATTCCACCCCCACCCAAAAAAACGCATATCAAGAACCTCTAAAACGCCTAAAAAAGAAGTTTGAGGAATATTTGAAATTTTTGTTTTAATTACTCCGCCGCCCATGTACCGATTTCCAATATTATAGCAGCATTACCTACTAAGACCCCACAGCATATTGCTATCCAAATTTGATCACAGTCCATGCAGCGGTTACTGAGATTACGAGGCTAGAAAAAGGCGTACAGACAGAAAGACCGACAGACCGACAGGCAGACCGGCAGACAGAACGACGGAAATGAGTGACCGCGGATTTTCGTTATGTAGACATTATAAAACGCCCAAAAAACCTATTATCTCAAAATCAAAAATTTTCACGATCACAATTCTCCCCCCACCTACCGGTGTGGGAAGTAAAAAGAATGGCGTATGCTACGATAACGGTTTCCAGGTAATTCCGCAATGGAATTAAAAGTCAGATTGTTGTTTTATTATTCCTTTCCTTTTGTTAACTTTCCATACAGCTTAATTTAGCAGAAGTTCAATAGTACAGAGCAAAAAGCACAGGTATTAATTTTTTTTATTAAAAGTGATTAAAACATCAATGATTATCGTGTTTATTAGTTGTTATGGGTTATTTTTTCTTTAGTTTGTCATAATAAAGTAAAATAATAGTTTTTTAAATCATTTTGGAAATTCTTGAATTATCACCTTTTTACCTTTAACAGTCACGTAAGACGCGAAATGCCCCCATAACGCTATTTTTTCATTATTATTTCGAAACTGCAATGTCTTGCAGAGTTTTCGAGATTAGATTGGAGCTCCAGAACCAGGCATAAGTATTTTTAATTTTATTTTGAAGGATTTGGTCTCCTGACTAAAAACAGAGATTTCAAACTTTGGGCCCAAAATGTACTTAATTATTGTTCGGATGTACAGGGTCTCTTTATTGGGCATTAAAATAGGCTTAATACTGAGTATAATTGCAGAAAAAAATATAAGCCAAAAAGCATTCTTGTTTTTGTTTTTGACGATTTCTTGGAAAAACTGGAAAATCTCTAAGTTTTCAAAAAAAAAATCATAACTGGAAAACTATCAATAATCGGTACATATACATGGGGGTGTTTTGGATAGGCCTCGGTACAGGCTATCTAAAAAAAAATTGTTATCGTCACCCGATTGGCCACCCTGTATAAGGTCTACTGAGATAGATAAATTAGTAAGATTGTAGACAAATGTTTCAAGCACAACTTATCAGCATTCCTTCAAAAACATAACAAATTTGCTTTCGGGAGGGTATTAAAAATGGTTTTGAGTAACTAAAGAAATGCAAAAAATTAGATCAGGGCCAAAAAGTAATAGACATTTTTCTAGATTTGAGAAAATAATTTACCACTATAGCACACAAATGCTTTATTATATAAAGCTCTGAGATGATGAGTGGTATCCCAAAAAGACAAGCAAAGTCATGCTTACCACAGTGGTGGTATAAACTGGTATGTGCATGTTTTTTTCATACAGATTATTATTTAATATATGTACAAAATCAGCATAATGAAAGTAGAGGCAGAAAACAACAGAAGTATGAATCAAAAGTAAAGTAAATTTCAAACCAGCTGTCCTCAACACCATAAAGCAAGCACTGTGGAATACCTTAAACTTAAAAATAATCAATATCAAGGCGATGCTGAATAGCTGATGTGCTCCCAATACCCCCAATATAAGAACGATCACATGTTCATGAATGAACTGCTCTGCAAATTGAATTCACTGAAAGTAGTTAAAACTTCAAACGTTTATTGTTTTTTTATTGTTAATGTTTATTACATACTTCACTGTTTTGTACTGGGAAGCAATAGACATTATTATTATTATTATTATTATTAATGAGTCATGTTACTCAGGAATAGATAGGTAATCAAAATAGGGAAACAGGCAAAAGCAAGCCTAGAACAAAGTAATATAGAATAAGAAACTTACCAAGCTAGCATGGGCGCCGGCAGAGGGGTGCAGGGGGGGGCCGTCGCCACCCCCTGGAGCAGCGAAGTTAAAAAACTTGTATAAACAAAAACCAAATTCACCGCCCCTGCCTGATTTGAGCACTCAATTTAAGGTAGTCGCCCCTCCTTATACAATTTTCTGGCAGCGCCCTTGCAAGCTAGCTAGTTAAAGTTTATTCAGTAATCCTTAAAAAACTTGGTATTATCTGCATATCATAGGTTCATATTGCTCTATTCAAGTCTAGATGATAATGTAGTTTTATAAAATCTAATAATTATTAAGTAGTGCTTTTATTTATAAATAAATTATCTGATAATTATCAAAATAATCTATAAATAAAAGAACTATTCATAATTAATACATTATATTAAATTACATTATCATCTTCACCTAGACTAACTTTTTAAACCAAACAAGTCACTACTGCTAATCTGAATACTTAGGTACCTACATTAACATTCATTCTTACCTTATCCTGATTTGCGATAGTTTTCAGCTTGTTTGTATATAAATTCCTCTGAAACATAAATCACATTAGAAATATGTTATAAATGAATAATTATCTAATGCAAATTACATTGGTTTGGGCTACTGTCTGCTTCGTCTTCCTCTTCAGGTTTGCGTACACTATTTTCAAACTTTGCACCTTTCTGGGTGCATTTGGAAAACGTACATTGTATTCCTGTTCAATTTCTTTCCAGGCATCCGTCTTCTGCCTGTTGGACACCTGGTCACTTCTGTGGCATAGCAGAGTACGCTTATGCCTAAAAAATAGGTTGTTAAAAAGGAGATGCAAGAAAGATGCAATGATATTGGCAACAGATAATGATCGTCTAAAAACATAACTATGAATTTTGCTTATAGGTACGCAGAATTTGAACTAAAGGTTTCACTTACCTGTCCACCAACTGAAGTAAAAATAATTTTTCTTCCTCTCTAAAATTTTTGCCTCTTCCTACGTCCATTTTATTCGACAGTTCGACACAAAATTCGTACGGTTTACGATTAGTCGTGTGACGAATGAATTGGTAAC
Source organism: Callosobruchus maculatus (assembly GCA_951848785.1). Taxonomy (NCBI): domain Eukaryota; kingdom Metazoa; phylum Arthropoda; class Insecta; order Coleoptera; family Chrysomelidae; genus Callosobruchus; species Callosobruchus maculatus. The sequence goes on along the minus strand of CATOUR010000026.1, from coordinate 12,057,365 downwards.
TTGATTTTAAACCTGAAATCTAACACACTGAAATACCAACAGCCTATACTTACCTGTAAAATTTAAAAAATTGAACATCAATCCCATCGTATCGTATCAAAATCAAAACAAATTCGCCTTGACGTTGACAGTATTGATACACCTGTCAAACTGTCCCCCTCCCCACAAGCTATCTGTCAGTTAGTAGTGATGTGCGTATGTGCAAAATAGCTCGATATCGATACTTCATGGATCAGTCTCTTATATCCGCGATAAAGATTGATCAAGATATTAGGGCTAATTATGTGTAATTATTATTTACAGTTTAGCAAAACTGATAGAAATCGGAAAACCGTATGTTGGTCAAATGAAGTAATTTCGTATTTTAATTAGAAGGTACCAATTTGGAGAGTTCACCCTTTTTATTATCTAACATAATTATTGGAACGTGGAGAATAAAATTTGGAACAATATTTAATAATATTAGTACCACCAGTGGCACTAGTGCTAGATTGTTACAAATAATATATGTGAATGTTTGTTGCAAATATGTGTCACCGCGCATTGCATGTGTATCTGTAATTCATGTTCTACATTTATAGAGATTAGACTTCAATTATTTCGTGTCTGTGTGAGATTCTCGTAATCTTTGTTTGTTGGACCATAGGACAGTTCATCAGGTTTGTCCTGAACAGTGCCAGCTTTTAGGCGGGAGAAGGTCACATATTTGCATAAATATTTTTTATTGAGGGACATGCAAATAAAGAAAAATGCAAGTGCAAATCCTTTGCATTAACAGTCTAACAAACAAAAAATTAACTACATACTAGAAAAACTATAATACAAAACTTGAAATAAAATACAACATACAAACATTTTGTTAATAAAAACGGCTTAGAACCAACAACATATTTTAGACTGAAGGTGCTCGTTCATAATGGTTTATAAGTTATTGTGACAAAAAAATGAAATGAATCAACATTCGCACCGAGTGTTCGGATATCCACGTCAGTAAAGTATTTGTAAAGCTCATCACTATTCACTAATCGAGTGGTGAACCGTTTGACGTATGGCCACAGTGGCACTGGCACAGCCGAACAGCCGGGTAATTTGGGTGGATGTGAGTGATACTACTTTCATGATTGTGTCTGTGACACAAGTTATCGCAGTTTGCATTTAGTAATTGGCTAATAAGGCTAACATGAAAAACATGACAATAATTTGCACATCAATTGCTTTGTTCTGATTTTCTGCTATGATTTAATACACGAATTTTAAAATATTTTTGACAAAAGTGTCATCCAGGTTTGACGTTTTGTCTCCTATATTGATAAAATACTATTGGATGATGCTTATTAACCTAGCCCGCAATACCCAATAGAAAGCTTTTGCTAAATAACAACCAATAGAAAAGCTTTGTTAAATTCTTTGTTAAATATGCATGTTGATAAAATCGGGCCTAAGAGTAATAACAAAAATCAACTTATCTCAAACAAACATCAAGATTATAAATAAATATACTGAATTGACTTTGTTCTCGCAACTAGGAAGTCTAATGGGTCGTCACTGTAGGATCTAATCGGACATTCCTCCACCAGGTGGGAGGCCATTTTTTCCCCCCTGAATAGTGAGTCGGAGCATCTACCGCAGTTCGTCTTTGTCATGTTAAGTGTCGCCCAGATTCGTCTTCGTTGTTCGATACCCTCTGGCGTGCGTGTAACCCAGAGCATACTTCGGTTGATATGTGCTGCACTTTCCCCATTCCTCTCTCCAGCCCTCAGTTATGTTGAATTTTCCCTCGATCAACATTTCTGTAGTTTTTATTATTTATAGGACGTTTTCTTGAGCGAAGTCTGCTTATATTTCTATACTCCCTAAAAAGAGCATTTTCTCGCCGGGTGTGTGGAAGAGCTATGTGGCTTAGTGCAGGTAGGCAATAAATGCGTGTGGCCAACGAGGAATTACCTTGATTGTGCCTGGTATAACACGCAAATTGGTTGAGTTGTGGATCAACACGGTTAGTGTATGGGCTCGGTGCACAGTATTTCGCTACGGAGTACACCAGGCCCAAAGCCTCTGATCTAAGCGTAGACGCTCACGAGCCTTATGTGGTACCAGTACCACATAGCTTTTGAAGGACATTATTCCGGGTTCTAAGTTTTGCAGTTGTTTTCATAATAAATGTCATTTGAAACTTGACGTTATGTCTATCGTGACTCCTAGGTATTTTGGGTGTTTATTGTGGGTGAGCAATCTGTCTTTAAAGTAGATCTTAAGTTTTTAGTTGACCATCCTGTTGTTCAAGTGAAAGTATTACTTCCGTCTTGGAGGCATAGGGCAGCAATCTCCAGTTCTGAAAATATCTCCCGATGGTGGCCAGGTCATTTGTTAGAATTTGCTCAGTGGTCGCTAATTCTTTATGACTTGTAGCAAGCACCCAGTCGCCTGAGTACCCGAACTTCTTTGATGTGGCTGTTGTTTCGGACAGATCTGATATGTGCAGTAGACTCCGCTAATAGTGGACCCTCTAGGGAACCTATTTAATTCTGTTATAACCAATGTCCGTTATACAAGTAAACAAAAAAAAAACAGTTTCTAAAAAACTTTTAATAACTGAAATACATGGTCATATAAACTGTGAAAAAGCTAAAAACGGGCATAGCAGTAAGTACAGATTCTGAAAAATATATAAACAAAACTCAAAAATTTGTCACAAAAATCCGTACTGTGTATGTACGTCCCAACATAAAATACTCAGTAATTGCTGTTTGCCTTTTTGCAACTGGTTTTTGACGGTCTAGAAAGTTATAAACTTGTAACCCGACATTGCAAATATTATAAGAAACATTTTCGACCGACTCTAAATATCGAAGCGTAAGTTTCATTGCTGGAGATGCTTCACTGTGGTCTGGAATCGAGTTTTCGGGTTCCAAATCACTTCCCCTACCACTGTTTTGTTCATGTTGATTCTGATGTAGAACTTCGCTAACGATTTTCATGTCTGAAAGAATTTTCGATGTCACCCCACAACAAATCATCTTCGAGTCCGTCATATGCGGTTATAACCAGTTCGTGTCGGAAAAATGTGTCTGTTATACCCGGAGTGTCTGTTATAGAGAGTCTGTTATAACAGAAAAGTTTCTATAGGCCACGCATAGGATTTTAAACGGACCACGAGATAAGTCCGCTATAGGCGGATGGCCCTTATAACAGGGTCCGTGATAAGCGGAGTCTACTGTATAAACTGAAGAGCAGGGGATTCTTGTGGAAGGCCATTCTTGAGTTTCATTTGGCTACTAGCCTTGTCGCTTGTCGCCCATAATGACTTGGAAGCATCTGTTGGATAGCATGGCATTTATGGCACCAGTAGTTTGATAAAAATTACAGATGTGACCTAAAGTTCACTAACGATTACTTGCGAGTCTTCCATCGTATGTGGCTTTATTGATGAGCCAGTAAACGCGCGATAGGCTTGGCGTCTTAACCAATCTAAGTACACTAGATGTTCTTAAATGCCAAAGGTGGCGCTGATTCAGATCTAATCACTTTTGATTTGTCGAACTGTATCGATCAGGAGTCCAACAAATTTAACACAACATCGTCTGGGTGGAAGTGTAAACAAATACATTCCAGATAATCGAGAGACCGCCAAACATTTTTAAATAGTTATCCAAGATTTGCAGTAGATTGGTAAAATAAGCAAAGCAGGCGCCTGACATCGCGCTATCTGATTTCCTTTTAATTCGATCGCTGCACATTGTCCCATCTCAGATAATTGAAAACATGGATGATTTAAAAATCTGATCAGTATACTTTGCTTTTTTCAAAAACTTATTACAGGTTTTAATTTAATGTAGAAAGAAACGAACTTTCCGGTTCCCCTAATATATATCGAGGTGCTTGGTGAATCTACTTTACTATTCATACCGTCGGCACTTAAAACCACTTTAAACTTATCATAAATGATTGTTTTATTAATATTTGGACCCTCTTCAAAATAAAAAAAGTATTGAAGTGCATTTTAAACGTTCTGATGATGTCTCAAAACACATGCCGCGACAACTTCTTCATTCACCACCATAGCACTAATACATTGTTTGCTTACTTACTATCCCCCATTTGTTATTGCCAAGTTGCTCCATGTTATGAAGCTTTTTGAGCTACTACACATTTGGCTATAAGCAGTATTCCAAGTAAATCTTTGTTTGGTAATAATTTGCATTTTGCATTGCTGTCAAATTCAAAATCACAAAACAGTAAGTCGCATCGCCAGCTATAGCTTCAACTATTAAAGATTACAATTAAAACAATATATAATTTTTATCTGCTAAATGGTGTTTTCACTTTATTTCAAATTTTCAGTAAAATCCGTGTTTTTTAATGTTCCTACGTATAAGCAACGTAGCAGGCCATGAAAAATAAACAAAACCCGTTAATATGGAAGAAACCAACTAACTTAGTACAAAGATACAAACAAACTCGAGCAACGAGGCAAGATTATGAAAATTCCTGACAACACATCATCTCTAACCTGAAACAACAGCGGTAAGATATCTAACGTCAATGAGAAGCTGGAATATCACAGAAGTCTTTTTTTCACAGCGCACTAGTTATTGAGTTCTACTAGAGCTTGACAATTCTCCAAAAAACTATTAAAAATTTTTAAACAAAAGCAAAAACTACCGGCGATTGTTGCTGATAGTTTTAACGTTTTCAGAATACAATTTCACATTTAACGGTATAAAAAAGTAGTTATTTCCGTTAAGTCAAAAATAAATATATCTCTAACTAGAGCATTCTTAGCTTTTATTGAAATGATTGTTGGAATTTTTTACTACTCCATATTGTAATTGTGTTTATTTGATATATTTTCCTGCCAAGTAAATTATATTTTTTAAACATATTGCAATTCAGTTTTCATTTTCTGCAATTCTGTTAATAAGGAGAAGTACCTACCGAATAATTTGACGGGCTCCAGTCGGAGGTAAACGTTACTTATGACTTACAGAAATGACTACTTTTTTATGGCATTAAATGTGAAAATTTATTCTGAAGATATAGATATTCTACTGTCAGCAACAATCACTGGTAGTTTTCCTTTCATTTAAAAATTATTTACTGATGTTGTAAATTTGCCAATAGCTAGTCGGCTGTGAGAAATGTGCATTCTTGTTGCCGCTGTTGTTTCTGGTTAGAGCTGATATGTTGTAAGGAATTTTTATATTCTTGCCTCATTACTCTAGCTTGTTTGTTAGTTGGTTTCTTCCATATAAACAGGTTTTTGTTTATTTTTCATCGCCTGCTAGGTTGCCTGTAGGTTGGAAAATGAAAAACATTTGACTAAACATTTGAAATAAAATGATGATATTGACCTACATTGTTAGAAAGGTTATCCGATTTTACATTTGATAGTATAAAAAAATTAGGCATTCCCATTTCAAATAATCAAAATATAAAATGATAAAAAATTCCTTAAGTAATCTACTGATTTCTCCAAATACAGAAAAAATTTATATTAGACCATCTGACCCAAGATGACGCATTTCATGCTTAGTCGCACCGCAAAGTGACCGTCTTTCACGTTTTATAATTGCGATATTCAATTCTTTTCCTATACGTACTCATACCAAAAATAGTGATTTGCGCCTAAACGGTTCGTTTCAACTTCCATATATGATACATAAAGTCATACTAAAATTTACGAAGGAATCCAAATATGAAATAATATATAGGATGTTCTATTAGAAAAAATTGTAAGTTTGATATGAATCATCCTATATAAACGTCAAAATTTAAATGAAAATATTTCAAGGTTATAGTTCTCAAGGCCCCTTACCATGATCAAGTCACAGATTTTTGAAGTTCGTTTTAGTAAGCGCACAATCCTCCGTCCACTCACTGTTGGCCCACCCTGTATGTATAATAACCGTCATTTTGTTAGATAAGTACTGAATCCCGACTGAATATTTCACAGTCAATTTTCGGGTAAAAATAATAACTTTTAACGAACGAATTATAATTTTTATAAGAGGCACTTGGTGTTGATTATTCGCAGTATCGCATTTTGGCGTCTGTTCAACATTTTCTAATTGGGATATTTTTCAGTGTCAGATGTATAGGATTGAAAATCTAATTTTATTATATTTCTTTGTAGGGAGAGAAATTTGGCTAATCTTCCCTTGGTGTTTATATCGAAGCTCCTGAATTAAATTAAAAAAATTAAATATGGCTGAAAGGGGAACAATAAAATTATGCTAAGACTAAAAACATAGAATTCCTTTGAAGATACCGATATATCACAATCATATTCTTATTGGCAATGGAAAGTTTCATAATATCAGCTTTCACCACTTTTCCTCATTGTGAGAAGTTAGAAAATTCAGCATTTTGCATCACTGCTAATAGCATCATCATCCTTTCATCAGTTTCAGAATTTGAATAAACTGAATGAATGTTATGTAGCTCTTTACCAGTGAAAAAATGATCTGCGGCATGAATTTTCGGAACTCAGCTGAGGAATAGGCAAAGTAAGGGTTAGGCAAGGAACTCTACCGAAAGGCCATCTATTCTACCATATTTTTATTTACATTATTAAAGCTACCGTTGATCGATTTCAATACGCCCACAATTATCGCAGCACTGACTATATCTTTCTGTTAATCATCAAAGCCTATTACAATGCAAAAGCCTATTATTTAATTAGATACATTACATATTAGCGTAACGTAGGAAGCAATAAATCTCCTATGCACTGTTAGTCATCGAATAGCCTTGGTAAATGATAAAGTCGCAATATTATTGTTGGGATAAAACATCTGCTGGCCATACAGCAGTGCACAAATAATGTTTTGAGGAAGCTCGTTAACTACGTTAGAGTCAAATTTCAAATGAGTATGAAACGTATTCGGGACTTTAGAAACGTTGCTAATTATTATAATAATCTTGCAATTATTTATAAGGTCTCTATTTTGAAATATCAGTTAATCTAAAGTAGTTATATCATTTTGACACAATTGTAATTACTTAATCAATTTGTCAACAGCGCGTTTCTTAGCATTGTCGTCGTAGACGTATGGTCTCATAATTCAGAAACAATTTTAACAATCATGACTAAAGTAATCAATAACTAATACAAGGCCGTCGACCCTATTTTTAGTGCAATAATATAAACTACATATTCCAACATTTTTTTTATTTGTATCTAATCTAAAAAAATGTTTAATCTAACTTTAAATACAAAAAATGCTAATCTGTCATAAGGGCCCATGTTAAGATTCTGATTTGTAATCGTTAGTAACTTTCTGAAATGATCGATAAGGAGTTTTGAATTTTTGAGGGTAGATACCTATGTGATTAAACTTATCAAAACTAAAAAATATTAATTTCAATTGCCAACAACTCTCGTGAACGATCGTCCTTAAATGCGGATAAATATACAAGAGTTGTGAAATGTCAGATACGTACGTGAATGTTTTCCACAACGAAACATTTGTAAACGCTTAGCTATCATCTTCAGTAATATGTATAACCATCGTAATAGAGTTTTATGTAGACGCAACATTTATGTGTACATCTATTTCTGCTTTTCTTTTATTTATGTGTGTTTTTTTGTTTGTTAAATGTTTCGTATCTGTCTCTGTGTCTCACCAGAGGAACAATTTTTGCACGTTGATGATGTTGTAAATCAGATAAGTAATTGTAATGGTATCGAAGTCTTCAATGAAGGCAGATATGTTGTATATAATGCATTATTAAATCTTACAGCTTCACTATCATATGATTATATGTGTTTGTAAAAGAGCGTAAAATATTGGTGTCGTTGTGGTGTAAGCCCTCTGCATATTATTTCAGGGAACAAAATGATGTCAGATTATCCATTGCTACGTTAGAATTATTTGTTGACATGTACACCAGTGACATATGCAGTGCCAAATAAACGTAAATTTCTTTCAGCGCGAATCATGTTTTCAAATTTTTTATTATAGTGTATGATATAAATCATTCTTATCCAGGAAAAGTAATTACATCTTTTTTGAATCAGAGAAAAAATTAAATTGGCTGAAATAATTAGTATTCAAAATATAATGCTTGTAAAGTACAGAATCATAACCGTTAGAAAATGTTTGTACCTAATGTAAGATAAAAAAGTGTATTTAGAAAAGCATTACTATTAACGCACCCAAACCACCGAGGATAAAGTAACGTGTAGACACCCCCGTTCATTGCTAAATCCTCATTTTCCTAATTGATTAATGCCCAGTTTCACAATCATTGGTAACCCCTTGTAGTCACTTAACCGACAGATGGAAGTTGACCAGTAGCTATCGGATCGCTCTGTTTCAGAAAGAAAACCAGTGGGTAAGCTTATTTACCTTCAAGTTGGCAGCATGGTCTCAGAGCACTGCCATAATTATGTTATGTCAATACAACTTAACCATTTGACATATAAACCTAACCTTTGTATTCATAGTTTTGACTTGTGCCACAACAGACTATATAATCAAAATCCATCGACGTCTTAGACGTCGATGTCAAAATTCATGTTTTAGAACCTCCAAAGCAGCAAAGCTTATGTGTAATCGGTTGACCACAACAAACGTCAGAGGTAACCCATACTTGGGTTAACTTAACTACTGGATAACCAGAGCTTTTGACGTAAACCGCGGATTATGAAAGGCAAAGTGTTCGCTAACCACCAGTTTACTCTTAACCTCTAGTTGACCGCCGATTGTGAAACTGGCCATAAATGAACTGGGTTACACTTAATTGCAAGTCGGAAATTACGATGACATTAACAGTATAATTTATGCTTAGAGAGTGACTGCCGTAAATTTAATTAACAGACTGCTGTTTTTTTAACTTCTGATGAAATGATAAATCTGTATTATACGAACGCATCTTCAGGTGTTGTACCGTTGTGCGGTTGAAATATTTTTGAAATTCAAAAACTGAAAATTGAAAAACTACCCACTTTCAGGACACTAGACTCAGATCATTTGTTAAGTTGGCAATTGGCACTTTTCATCACTGATGAAAGACGAAACTTTTGAATGTATTAGTTTTGCTGAATCTGGGAAGTATAAAGTATATATTTTTTGGAAAGTCGAGATCATTTTTTTTTCGTTGCTGTCACCTCAATTATCGCATATCAACATCGTAACACCCACGAGTTTGAGTATATAATGGGTTCAGGTGTAAATACGTCTAGATCGGTGTATTAAGTTTAATCGACGGTGGTCCAAACATCGCAAAACTTGTGAAATATTTTGGTCGCAAAAATTGTGAAATATTTTGGCACTGAAGCTGTAAACCATGCTCATACAGAGTGTCCAGTTAGTGGGTAATTCTCCGATATCGCGCAAAGTATAACTGATAGAAGAAAATGTCAAATACAAAAGTTATTTGGTTACTTAAGACGCATATTATAAAAATATCTTGAAATATACAGGGTGTTATGGGAAAGTAGGATAATGACCAACTTAATTTTTTTATATGGAACTATAACTTTTTCTTAAATTTTTCTAGTTTCCATCATTGATCTCTATTCAACCCTAAAATATTTTTGGCATCAGTTGCGACGTTGCCAAGTTATAATTTATTTTCTATTAATTTCCGGATTTGCAGGGTCGTAAGTAATACGTCCAAATTGATATACTCCTTTAACTTTTCTCAATAATATTATGCAGTGGGTTACTTGAATATTAAGTGGATATTATTTCGGATGTTACCAGCAATTTGTATCTACAGGATGTTTTTGGCGGAATTTTAAATTACGGAAATTTGAAGGTCATTTTACTTTGTTTTTTTGAATGTAACAACCTATATGTTTTATTTTAAATCGAAATATCTACTAATACCCTATCTCGCCTTGTAATATTTTTTTCGCGTTTGCGACGTTGCCAAGTTATAAATTATTTTTCCAAATTTTAAACAAATATCCCCGATTTTAATTTATTTTAAATAGAATCCTCTACTTATTTTTATTGCAGTGAATTGCACATGTCGAACTTAGTAAGATCTCACAATTTCAAAATTTTGTTTCTATTCATTATTGAGATACGGCAACACCGCTTTTTCAGTAAACAGTACCGGAACGCTTAAATATTTCCAAAACTGCCTCAGCTGGAACGGTGAAATTCAATACTTGGGAGTTTTTGAACATACAAAATTCAAAAACTCTAACATCGGTGTTGTCAGATTTACCACTTTTACGTTAGACTTCATAAATAGGGCATACCATTCAAAATTATGACGTAAAATTGGTAAATCTGACAAAACTGCTGTTAGCATTTTTGAATTCTGTATGTTCAAAAACCCCCAAGTATTGAATTTCATCTCTCCAGCTGTAGTGGTTTTGGAAATATTTAAGCGTTCCGGTACCGTTTACTGAAAAAGCGGTGTTGCCGTATCTCAGTAATTTTTAGAAACAAAATTTTGAAATTGTGAGATCTTACTAAGCTCGACATGTGCAATTCATTGCAATAAAAATAAGTAGAGGATTCTATTTAAAATAAATTAAAATCGGGGATAATTGTTTAAAAATTTGGAAAAATAATTTATAACTTGGCAACGCCGCAAACGCGAAAAAAAAATTACAAGGCGAGATAGGGTATTAGTAGATATTTCGATTTAAAATAAAACATACACGGTGTTACATTTAAAAAAACAAAGTTAAATGGCCTTCAAATTTCCGTAATTTAAAATTCTGCCAAAAACACTCTGTAGATACAAATTGCTGATAACATCCAAAATAATATCCACTTAATATTCAAGTAACCCGCTGTATACTATTATTGAGAAAAGTTGAAGGAAGATATTAATTTGGACGTATTACTTGCGACCCTGAAAATCCGGAAATTAATAGAAAATAAATTATAACTTGGCAACGTCGCAACTGATCCTAAAAATATTTTAGGGTTGAATACAGATCAATGATGGAAACTAGAAAAAATTAAGAAAAAGTTATAGTTCCATATAAAAAAATCGAATTGATCACTATTCTACTTTCCCGCAACACCCTGTATATTTTAAAATATTTTTAGAATATGAATAAGTAACCAAATAACTTTTGTATTTGACATTTTCTTCTATCAGGTGTACCTTGCGAGATATCAAAAAATTACACACTAACTGGACACCCTTTATATTGTTATTTCAAAACTTCCTTTATCAGTAGAATACCTGAAAACCAATGGCGTAGCGTGGCATCTATACAATAAGCAACTGCGATTAAGATTTTACCAACACAATAAAATGTTTTTCTTTTTGTTAATGTGTTTAATTTTGAAGTTACAAAAATAAAATATGCTAACAATGTAACAGGTGACAAAATAATCAAACCAATTTAAAAAAGTACTAAATCTAGGTTAAAAAAACAAAGTTGTGAACGTATGTATTAAATCTTTAAATTAAATTTTAAAATTAAGATCAATTCTTCTAGTCACACTTAGAATCGTTCACCGCACAACGATATTTTACCTTATACCGCGAGTGAGATGCGTCTAGGAAACCGCATCACCCACCGATATAAAACAGCGAACTGGAAACAATGAAAACGTAATTACGGCCCTAAAGTTCCTTGACCTCGGATCGCGTTAGGCGGCGTTCAAGACGTGACCAGGGCAGTCGCATCATCGAGTTATTTCTATTTTAAATGTTTAGCATAGGCCTTAGCGTTATCTATAAAGCTCGACCAATACACACATTCAATAATTGAAATTGAATTTAATTATTTGAATACATTTTCTAAGAATTTTAATTTATACCTTTTACTAGGTGTACCTTCAAGGGTGGCTTTTGTTTGTAGTAGATTGTACGAATAAATAATTTAAAAAAATAATAATTATATGAGATCTTAGTAACTTTTTTAAATAAAGTTGTATTACAATATTTGGAAAGGATGCAACGCATCTCCCGCATCAAAGCAAGCTTCGCCGCTGCTGAAAACGGATTTATTTTAGCGCCTATATACACATTTCTCAACTACTTAACAGTGCATTTTGGACATCCAAAGCTCATAATTTTTAGACACACACTACGCTCGGACATTTCTACTAAATTTGACAAATTATACCAGCCAATTTGACTTCGACATTTTTTAATACGTCTAGTGCTTGGTTTTTTCATCCCAATCCTTGTACACCTTCTGTGAATAAACACTGGAGACATATTTTTCCGACGCACAACTATCTTGTGTTATCACATCAAATGTGTTTTTGACGCCAATTTGTTGTCTATTTAAACCAGCCCCATCTGTATATAACTTTCCATCTGCTTGTGTTTTACGTTAATACTAATCCGTACAAAAGTTCACCTGTTTTCAGCGTTACTGTTCGGGGGCCAACTGGAGAGCGCTCCTGGGCCCAACAGAAGCAAGTACATCGGCTGCATTGACACCCAGTGTGACATCATCAGCGTGATCAAGGACGCTTACGAGAACGCACGCTTCCTATGTGATCAGTATTATTTGGCATCACCGGATCTTATCATCGATGTGTTCTATCATAATGGTAAGCCGCACACCTTCTACATATATTTGAGCAAGTTCGCAAGCACACAATGCCGCGGTTCGTACTGTAATCAAAACCAAATCGTACAATAGGGTACTTGCAGAGGTCCTGAAATCGTCTCAGGAGTATACATAGCTTAAAGAAAACCATATCAAGAAGCAGTAGGAAACAAAAAACCTGATTACTGACGGCCAAAAAAAGATATTTGCAAAATAAAATAAGGATATATTCAAATTTTTCCACGTGACTTAAAACAAGGGCTGACGTCACCGATATCTTATCGATATCGACAATCGATACTGCTACAGCGCAGGTCAGTGAGATTCAACTGCAAACTAGAGATGATCTGAATTCTTTAACAATGTGACTCAATTTATTGATACCTAAACATATTTGAAACAGACAGTTAACCCACTAGCATTTTCGTTGCAATACATTTTTATATCTGATAGGTATCACAGTTCATCCTGTTTGTGACCGAGATTCGCAACTCATCGAAGCCATCATTTTATTTCGGCGCATCCCATTATGAATGAATCCAAAGATAGAATCTAATTCAAGTCCATCCCTACAAAGTGAATTAGTAATCTAGCCTAACTTTTATTCTTTTGACCTTTGCACTTTTGTATTTTTGTGTGTGACTGTGTTTTGAGGTTATAATGATCAATGTCAAAATGTTAGGTTAGTACTGGCTATCGATTTCGAATGTCAATACTTTACATCCCATCCCTATAGGATATCACTGACGTCAGAGGTTGTTTGCGCGGCAATTTCCGGCATTTGAAATAATTTTTGGAATATCTCTCACAGCCGATTCCAAAAAACCAAACAAGTGAGTTTGTCATGTTTACTAGGTTCTAAGGAACGCGTAAACGACATAATATTTTTTTCTGCAAGTACCCTATTTTGAAAACAACTGATTTTTGTTTTTAAACATCGAACCTCAAAATTAACGTTTTGGATAAAGGCTGTATTTCCTTATTATAATCGACAATGTCAAGCTATATCCTCAACCAACGCACTTCCTCCTCTTTGCTTTCTCCTTCTTTGGTTATCCTAGTCTTCCCTTACTTCTACCTGACCTTGTCTGTACCTTGGGTAACAAGACCCGACAGACTGATCAAACGACATCACTGCAACGGACAGCTGTAACATATATTGATCACACAGTTCATATCCCTTCATGAAACGCGTATAAATTTATGAATGACGTCTAATAAATAAAACATTGAAATGATTTGTAAAATCCTTGTGGCTGAAAGTGAAGCTAACACGGGCTGAAGCAGCGTCTGAAATTTTTCTAGATTTTTCAAAAAGGTTTGTTTCTAAACTTCTCACAATTGAGGTTTTGAATTAAGAAAAAATATTTTTTTTGTGATAACTAGAAAGATCATATATAAGTTTTATAACAAAACTGTTTTTGTTTTCTTTTTTTCGCAATAATTCAAAAGTTATATCAAAATAAAAATGGGTTTTTGAATCCACTACCGAAAGCACGCCGACGGCTCCCGAACCCGTGTGACGTAACGATGGCGGTTAAGATGCTCCTTTGACCAACGACGTCCTACATCGATACTAGATTCTATATTCCCAGCCAATCGTGAAAATACTTGCTAGTAACTAGTGTATATTTATTGCAATATAGCCGATGAATGAAGTTTGCAGCTCGAGACGACCTCTACGATCGAAATAAATATCTTTTTGAATGTTTGAAATCAGATTACATATTCCAGTAAGTAAGTAAATACCTAATCAAATATGTCTTGTTGAAACTATCTGGTGCACGTTCGGCTGGCCTAGTGGTTAGAGTGTAGGGTAATGGACCCGTTGGTCTATGGTTCAAAGCTCAGCCTGTCCATTTTTTTTTATCAAATAATTTATTCATACCATTTGGTAATATTAGGTATTAATGATTTCAAACTATACTAATAAAAAATGGAGTCAAGTTGATTGACTCAGTATTTCCCACACACAATGATGATACCATTTTATTATTTCCCATTGCATGAAACTATAGTCTAAAATCCCCTTGCAACTAAATTATCGCCCATCCGCCAGCAAAAACAACATCCAACACAAAAAACCCTCGTAAATAGTTTCTTGCGTCTCCCTTCTTTGGAACTAGGAACAAAGTTGGAGCTGATTTTATATGTTTGGTATTTTGTTTATTGCTGGGTCGTCACTGACACGGTTTTTCAAAAACAGAGTCGTTTTCCATTCTCGCCGCGGTAATAAATTCTGTGTCAAAATTTTATTAAAATCAATTCAATAATTTTCGCTTTACGCAATATACATAGAACGAAATAAAGCAAAACTCGTATATGTACAGATCACAAAATTGGTTTCTGTAATAGGCAAGCTAATGTTCGGATGGACATAAAAAAGTGTAATATGCCGCTAGGTATTTCTTCTACAGGTCAATGGACAGATTATTATGAATACAACAAATTTTTCAGTTTTACGACTTCCCCCCTCCCCCAACCGCCCCGATTTCACCCCACACAAAAAAAATTGTAAATGATCAGGAACCCGTAAGTTTGAGCTGTTTTCATATTTTTTGTTTTTTTTGTTGTTGCTACGCCGCCACTGACACTATTTTGTCAAAACATACTCGTCTTCCGTCCTCGCTGCGGTAGTAATACTATGTCAAAATTTCATTAAAATCAATTCAATAATTTTCGCGTTACGCAATATATGTAGAACGATCTATGAGTACAACAAATTTTTCAGTTTTACAACCCCCCACCCTCTAACCACCCCAAATTCACCCTCACCCAAAAAAATGTAGAGAATGATCAGGAACCCCTAAAACGCCTTTTTTTATTATTGCCGCGCCGCCAATGGCCCGATTTTTCCAAAACATACGGGTTTTCCATTCTCGCCGCGGTAATAATACTGTGTCAAAATTTCATTGCAATCAATTGAACGATTTTCGCGTTACGCGATATCGAACGATCTAAAACAGTACTCGTATGTATACATCACAAATCCCGTGGTTTCTATAATAAGCATGCAACGTTCGGATGGACCTAAAAAAGTGTATCATGCCGCTAGGTTTTTCATTCATATATCAATCGACAGCTCAATACGAATACAACACATTTTTCAGTGTTACATCCCCCCACCCCCCAATCACCCCAAATTCACCCCCACCCAAAAAAAGTAGAAAATGATCAGGAACCCCTAAAACGCCTGAAAACGAAGTTTAAGCAATATTTATCTTTTTTGTTTTTTGCTAATTACTTCGCCCCCCGTATAACGATTTTCAAGATTAATAGGAACATTACCTATTACGACCCCACAGCATAACGCTGCCCAAATTTCATCACAATCCATGCAGCAGTTACTGAGATTACGAGGGTAGAAAAACGCGAACAGACCGACAGACAGACGGACAGACCGACGGAAATGAGTGACGTGGATTTTCGTTATGTAGACATCATGAAACGCCCAAAAAGCGTATTATCTCAAAATCGAAAATTTTCGCGATCACAATACTCCCCTCACCTATCGGTGTGGGAAGTAAAAACGGCAATATTGAAAAAACCGGATTTTTCCCGGACTAGCTTTTTCATGCTGATTCCGAATTTGTATTTAGTTTTTCTGTAGCACCTGTGGTTTTGGCTCAATCGGAATCTGTATTTAGTTTTTCTCTAGCATCTGTAGTTTTGGCTATCTTTTGTATAAGGACAGACGAACGGACGGATAGACAGAGTTTCTGCATAAGCTCTCTTCAGAGAGTCAGTGATAGCTAAAAGCAAAATCTTTTGATAAAAAAAATTTAAAAAAAATGTTGGAAGGCCTGGGTTTCGATCCAAAGACCCTGAGATCCACTAGCAGACTCTCTAACCACTGGGCCATCCTTCGGTTGAGGAGATCTTTTTAAAGAAACATATTTGATTAGGTACTTACTTACTGGAATCTGTAATCTGATTTCAAACATTCAAAAAGATGTTTATTTCGATCGTAGAGGTCGTCTCGAGTTGCAAACTTCATTCATCGGCATCGGCAAGGGGATTTTAGACTATAGTTTCATTCAATGGGAAATAATAAAATGGTATCATCATTGTGTGTGGGAAGTACTGAGTCAATCAAAGTGACTCCATTTTTTCATTAGTACAGTTTGAAATCATGAATACCTAATATTACCAAATGGTATAAATAAATTATTTGATAAAAAAAATAAAAAATGGACAGGCTGAGCTTTGAACCATTGACCAACGGATCCATTACCCAACACTCTAACCACTAGGCCAGCCGAACATGCACCAGATAGTTTCAACAAGACATATTTGATTAGGTACTTACTTATTTACTGGAATCTGTAATCTGATTTCAAACATTCAAAAATATATTTATTTCGATCGTAGAGGTCGTCTCGAGCTGCAAACGTCATTCATCGGCTATATTGCAATAAAAATACACTAGTTACTAGCAAGTATTTTCACGGTTGGCTGGGAATCTAGTATCGATGTAGGACGTCGTTGGTCAAAGGAGCATGTTAACCGCCATCGTTACGTCACACGGGTTCGGGAGCCGTCGGCGTGTTTTCGGTACTCGATTCAAAAACCCATTTTTAATTTGATATAACTTTTGAATTATTGCGAAAAAAAAGAAAACAAAAACAGTTTTATTATAAAACTTATATATGATCTTTCGATTTATGACAAAAAAAAATGATTCAAAACCTCAATTGGGGTTTTGTCTAAAACAAGCTTTTGTGATAAATGGAAAGTTCATATATAGGTTTCATAACAAAATTATTTTTTTTTTTGGCAATAATTCAAAAGTTATATCAAAATAAAAAACCTATGTGACGTCACGATTGTGGTCACGATGTTCCTTTCACCAACGTTGTCCTACTGCGATAATAGATTCTAGATTCCCAGCCAATCGTGAAAATAGTTACTTGTAACAAGTGTATATTTATTGCAACATAGACGATGAACGAAGTTTGCAGCTCGAGACGAAGTCTACGATCGAAATAAATATCTTTTTGGATGTTTGAAATTGGATTACAAATTCCAGTAATAAAGTACCTCATCAAATGTATTTTGTTGAAGCGACCTCCTCCGCAACGCCGGATGGCAGAGTGTTAGACGACACTTCGATTTAACGTCTTGGATACTTATACCCATTCTTCAATGTACAGGGTGTTCCATTTTGGGCACTTTTACGGGGTATCTCGGTTGTTTTTGAAGATAGAGATTTTCGGTTTTCACGACAGTGTGCTACTTTTTTGTGAAACTAAAGATGCCGTCAACAAAATTATCATGGCCCTCTTGGTTTTTGAGATGCAGGGTGAAATCGAAGACTATCGATTTTGGAACCACCCTTGTAACTCGGTTGTCTTTTATCTTATTGAAAAGTTTATAAAGAGTCTTATAGGATTTGTTCTGTAGAATCAAGTGGTGTAGTTTGATTTTTTCTTACTCAGTTATGAAGCAAACATATTTTTTTTTAAATGGAACATCCTGTATATTATTTCTCAAGCCAGTCGGAAATAATTCAGGCTTTTCAGAAATATATATAAATATTAAGTTATTTTGAAAATTACGCTCAAAATTTAATTTTTTTATTTTTTACTTTATTCGTAGCAGTAGGCCACGACTAATCTATTAAAAACAATATCCAATTAAACAATTATTAAGATACAAGATACTCAATACTTTTAAACTCAATTATTTACTTGTATTTTATACCCTATTAACTACTGTTTGTGATAATGTTCGATAAATATTACTTATTGGAGTCCATTATTATATTACTTAAAACCAAACAACATTATATCTGAAGAATATCAACACAATATTATATTTGAATTTGAATCAAAATAAAAACTAAAAACATCGAGGAGCTTTTAGAGATGTTGGTTCAAGTTGGAGACTATTTTCTCGAATGCAAATCATGGCACAATTTCTTATTCTTTTAATGGCATCTAAAAGAATTATTGGTCTCCTTCGTGTTATGGCGATTAAATATTCCCAAGCTTGGATCCTGTGCAAATGTTGAAGTATCTTAAACTTGTATGGATGGTAATTGTGTTTTTTAAAATTCTTTCTGCAGTTCATTTTGGTACCCCTACAGCTTCTTCTATGTGCTTACAAGATGATGAAGGCGTTGCTTCTATGTAACCTAATACGTTTGTTTCCCTTCGCTCCCTATTCTCCTTGAAATAAGCTTTAGGTCGTGGTTGAATAAAGGATCCGTACCTAACTATTTATTTTTAGACAAGCAAATGTATCTGGAAACGGTTGCTGTCTGTCTGTGTATCTAAGCTAATTGGATAGGTGGTTTATTTTCCATGCTTGTAGGAAAAATAATTTATATATGTCGTAGTCTTCTAATGTAAAGCGTCTTTTCATGAAGATCCGAGACATTTCATGAAGCGTCGGCATTTTGTGTGAAATGATTACCGCAACACAAGCCGCCTAGGCTTTACATGTAATGAACTACTTCTTCTGACGTATAACGTTACTACACGAGTTGACTAAATATAACGGTCGGCATTTCATGAAGTGCCAACTTCCAGTGGGCGAATCGAACAGACATTATTAAGTCGACTTCAAATTTCATAACTATCAGATAAATAATAAACAGTTTAAGAGAGGCGGATTCCTTGGAATCATTATTTAAAGGGCAAGTGTATGTGAAATGTTTATGCCAACCATCAAAATTACAATGCAAAACAAACAGATTTCACTGTTTTACAGCAAAATTGCAGTGTAATTAAATGTGCCACAAAAGTGGTCCTTGCAGTAATAAATAAATTCGCATATTTAATTATTTTTTTTATGTTATAGGTAAACTGATTTTGAATGTGTTTTTATGCCGTTTGTCATATAAGATGTTGTTTGCCTTTTTAATGTTTGTAGTTTAGTGTTTTCTAGTTAAAGTATTATATATAGTTAAAGCAGTTACAGCATTAAATGTATGCTTATTTGAAATGTTTGGTTAAGGTATTACAAATTTATTTCAACTTTCACTTCATCAATATTTTTTATTGGAATAAATGTTTCCGTAGAATCTACTTGCTCTGATTAGAGTGGTCTACTCTTGTTAAGGTGGTCCACTCTGTATAGTATAGGTTTCAATATCAAGCTCGTATAAGTCATTCGAACACACGATGCCTAATTTTTGGGGCATTTCATGAAGCTTCAACCTCTTCAATTAGGCACTTTGTGTCATGCACAATACGACGGAATAGGGTCCTTGCACCCCAAAAAAATATTGCCTTGAAGCATTCATTATAACGTATTAAACATCATAAAATAGAAGTTTTTGATTTTTTAAGTTGCTTCTGAGACTTATTCCAAATATAACTTTGAACTAGTGAAAATGGCGAGAAAACGACCTCTGACGTCACAAGACATTATAGTGATGGGATGTAAGATATCATAAACACTTTTTGATCGATAATTTTGGTTACGACACTTGACGATTGTGGCGTCAACAAGCAACAAGTCCAAATCACAAATCAAAATGGAAGATTGACGCAAGATTGGCTTGTTTCTGTGTCACAGAACAACATGCTTGTTTGTGCTTTTTGGAGTTATCATTTATAGTTAGAGATGGGTTTAATAATGTCGATGAATGTACTGTCTTGTGACGTCAGCACGCGTTTTCAGTCACGTGGAAAAATTTGAAAAATCCGTAAATTATAATTACAAATTTCTTCATCTGAACAGCACCAAGAGTGGAAGTTTTGTTATAGACAGCCTTTGAATACGTTTTTCTTTCGCCTAAACATATCCTTAATCCGAAATCATGACCACTGCAAGTACCCTATTATAATGGCGTTACATGCAAAGCCTAGGCAGGTAGTGTAGTCTCATGATCTTACATTAAATGCCGACGCTTCATGAAACGACTAGGTTTTTCATGAAAAAAGAGATTGCATTAAAAGCCTACGACATATACATAACTAGGTGAAAACTATATTCTCTGTAAGCGCCGGTAGGCGGCTTGAGCTAATCCTCTCTTCTCCCTGATTTTTACCTATAGTGTTTATTTTAGAATGTGAAAAGGAGTCGGGAATCCAGATCATGTATGTGCCATCACACTTATATCACATGCTCTTCGAATTGTTCAAGAATGCTATGAGAGCAGTCATGGAATATCATTCTGCTGAAGACAAGTACCCTCCGATTACTGTCACTCTATCCAAGGGCAAGGAGGACATTTGCCTCAAGGTATAGTAGATATAATGTGACCCTGAAATACTTAGCGCAACAAACATTACACAGTCACTTACCAAAATGACATTTTTCCAACCGGATATATGTTTCGCTAATGATGTTAGCGCTCTCAGGGGCAGATTTTGAGAGCCTAGAAAAGCCACTTAATACTTACTGTTTTGTGATTAGCAGTTGTTCGATACTCAAGTAACAAAATGTCAACTTGAAATTTTGGCGATTTTATAGGTTAATTTTGGAGTAATGTATTGTCAGTTTCTATCACAACCAGAAAAATGTCTAACAAGAAACATAAAACACTGTGACAAAACAAAAACGGATAACAGAAACATCAAAATGAGTAGGCATAAGCATAACCTTGGACTCTTAAAGGTGGATAGGATTAGCATTGCATCAAAGTATAGGGGCAATGAGGGTGTATTGTTTTTCCGTATCAATAACAAAGTCCTTGTGTTTAGATTATGTGGATGTTATCAGGTTTTCCCGTTAAATATTTCATCGCTCTTCAACATGAACTCGTAGACAACGTTGGAACTTTGGTTGGAAATAAAACAGAGTTTAACTCGTTACACAATGTGGCAACGCCAACTGCAAGGTTCACTTAAAAATGTGAATTGTTTTATGGCACTTATCTAACGTTTATCATTCCCTATTTATTTTCCACAAGCATTGCACTATTTCGTCATTGTTTTTTATCACAGATCAATCGAAATTTCACTAAAATGCATAATAACAGATACTCATCACAACGCTGTCTGCCATCCTTAATATAATGTCACTGAATTCGGCAACACGTCGTGCCGACTCATCGGTGATCGGGATCTATGCATACCCCTTACCCCACTAAAATCATACGGAATAACATGAGATTATTTTTAATTCTAGCCACCTTTAATATTCGAAGAGCATAACTAGTTGACTTATATTTGGCTTAGGGCAACGTCGCCAAATGTTTTTCCTTCCTCTCGTATTGTCTATGAAACAGATGGACAAGGACATACTTGAGTATTACTCAAGTGGACACTTGAAATTCGAATATGAATACGGTCCTAAATATTTCCATAAAGATGTATCGTAGTTAGCGGAACACGTGGTGGGACTGAACGAATTGTTTTTTTTTTGTGACCGCTTAGACTGCTTGTTGTATAGTAGATACTCATTTGTCTTCATTCCACCTATCAATTTATGGAAAGACGATACAGTGTATCTTGCGACTAAATCTACAGATATTAAAACAGAAACAGTCATCAAGAGATATGTATTTATTGAAATCATAATTATCTCTATTTCTGACACGATTAAGAGTCGGTGCATTTGCACCGCTATTGTTAATATGCGAGTTTCTGGTTTTTAGGATAATTTCAGTGAGAACTTGGTTATTACACGTTATTAAAAAGCAAAGAAAATATGCTTCAGATAGAACAGTTTATAATTCTTTTACAGTATATTAGCATTTAAACTCACTTGACACTTTTGTAAATCATAACTTTAACGGTTTTTCATAACTCCAGTAGATTATATTACATACCTTGATAATTTCCTGGAGACTATTTCAGTGTAAATGGATATAAAATATGTTTTTATATAAAATCTTATATAAAAAGTAAATTTGTTATGATAAAATATCAATAACATTGAAATAGAAAGGCAAATTAATAAACATTCAACCAAAAAAAAAATATATAGAAATGTTGCAGTCACAGTCAAGTATGAGAAATAGATTTAACCACACTATTTCCAGGTAGTCATTATAACGTAGTAACCACTACTTTATAATAAAATATATATTTTAATTTACACTTAAAAGTTATTATAGCTATTTATTTGACAGAGGCTGAGGTAGTTTAATTATTATAATACGGTGAACATTTAAAATATGAAGTGGAATCACTGGATAATTATCTGCGTTTTAACTACAGTAGTTGTGATTGCAGCTCAACGTTTTGAATACATTTTGATGTTGCCTAACGAAAGTGACGCACTCTTGGTTACTATTAAATATTTTTTGAAAATAACTTTACAGCTTTCTAGTTTTCCCAGACTCATTCTCAAAGTGATGTTATGTGCAATAAATACCCTTTCAGTCCCCTTAGTTCTAACCCTTGTCATAATTTTATAGGAAAAATACGAGTGTGCCAGACTATAATATACAGGGTTATTCACGTTATTCGACACGGAGCATTATGGTTAAAGTATTTGATAAAAAAGAAATTAATAATTTCGGATGGATAGAGAACCTTAAAGGCTCCATTCTAAAAATATTTTCATGTTATTCAGGGTGTCCCAAAAACACGAAATGTATCAAAGTTATGTTTTTTTAAATAGAACACCCCATATATTATTGCATATTCAGATTCCTTGATGAATTGTAGTGTAACTTTATGTATCATACATGAGACTTAAAGCGAACCGTTTAGGTGTAAATCACCATTTTCGGTATAAGTAGATATCAGGGAAAAATTGAATATCGCAGAGATTATAAAATTTGGAAGGCTGTAACTTTGCCGTATTACTAAGTATAAAATGCGTCAGCTTTGACGAGACTGTCAAAATTAAATTACGTTTATGCTTGGAGAAATCGGTCGATTAATCAAGGAAACTTCGATCAGCGATAACTTGATTTTTTTCAAATGGGAATGCCTAATTTTTTTTATATGGTTAAACGTAGAATTTGATAACCTTTCTAATGATATAAGGTTGTGAATATCAATCTCTGGTAGTTTTCATTTAATTTTAAATTTTCAAACAAATCGGCGTTTTTCAATTTTCCTAGCTATAAGCAACGTAGCAGGCCATGAAACAACAAAAACCTGTTCAGGTAGAAGAAAATAACTAACTTAGCAGAAAAATACACACGAACTAGACTAAAGAGGCAAGATTATAAAAATTACTCACAACAAACAAAGTCTAACCAGAAACAACGGCGGTAACATATCTTTGGTCAAAGAGAAGCTGGAGTATGGCAGAAATGGATTTTTTCATGGCCTACTAGCTACTGCAATGTACTAGAGATTGGCAATTTCCAAAACCATTCAAAATTTTGAAATGAAACGAAAACTACTAGACAATGTTGTAGGCAGTTTATTATTTTCATAATAAAATTTCACATTTAATGATATAAAAAAGTATGCAATTCTGTCAAAACTCAAGTCAAAAGTACCTCTGACTGGAGTTCTGAAAATTCTTCAGTACCAGCAAGATCGCAGAAAATGAAGAATGAATTAAAATGTGTTCAAATTATAAAACATAACTTAAATGGCAGAAAAATTAAATCTGATTTGTCATTATTCCTTTTTTGCAATATTGCTAATAGATATTGAAAAATAGAAGGGCTCCATTCAGAGGTATCGACTTCAACGCAAATTACTCCTTTTTTACACCATTACATATGATTGATAATTGCGCGCTGGAGCAACAGTCACTGGTTGTTTTTGTTTCATATCAGGGTTTTTAATTGTCTTGGAAATTTTTTAACCTCTAGTAAATTGCGGTAGCCAGTAGACTGTAAAAAATATCTATTACTGCCATACTCCAGCTTCTCTTTGACCTTAGAGATGTTACCGCCGTTGTTTCTGGTTAGACTTTGTTTGTTGTGAGTAATTTTTATAATCTTGTCCTTTTAGTCTAGTTCGTATGTATGTTTCTGCTAAGTTAGTTGTTTTCTTCTACCTGAACAAATTTTTGTTTATATTTCATGGCCTGCTACGTTGCATATAGGTAGGAAAATTGAAAAACGCCAATTTGTTTGAAAATTTAAAATTAAATGAAAACTACCAGAGATTGATATTTACAACCTCATATCATTAGAAAGGTTATCAAATTCTACGTTTAACCGTATAAAAAGAACTAGGTATTCCTATTTGAAAAAATCAAGTTATCGCTGATCGAAGTTTCCTTAATTAATCGACCGATTTCTCCAAGCATAAACGTAATTTAAATTTGACAGTCTCATCAAAGCTGACACATTTTATGTTGGTAATACGGCTAAGTCACAGCCTTCCAAATTTCATAATCTCTGCGATATTCAATTTTTTATGCTTAGTAATACAGAAAAGTCACAGCCTTCCAAATTTTATAATCTCTGCGATATTCAATTTTTTCCTGATATCTACTTATACCGAAAATGGTGATTTACATCTAAACGGTTCGCTTTAAGTCCCATGTATGATACATAAAGTCACATTAGAACTCACCAGGGAATCTGAATATGCAGTAATATACGGGATGGTCCATTAAAAAAAAACATAACTGCGATACATGCCGTGTTTTTGGGACACCCTGTATAACATGAAAATATTTTTAAAATGTAGCCTTTATGAGTCTCTATCCAACCGAAATTATTATTTTCTTTTTTATCAAATACTTTAGCCATAATGCTCCGTGTCGAATAACGTGAATAACCCTGTATATTTAAAAGTTCCTTTTGATTTAGTATTTGCCTATGTTGAAGTATAGCACAGAACGCTTTGTTTAAATATTTGCATACATATTCGATATGTTCATTAAATGACAATCTAGCATCGAAGAAGAAAGAAAAGCTTGGCAGTAGAAGATAGTTTGTAAATTAGTGGCAGTCAGTCGGCAATGACCGTTGCATATAATAATTTATTATGGCTGTCTTGTTTTAAGAATTAGTCCTATACGCTGACAACATCCGCTGAGTTGGTCGATGGCCTTCTCAATGTTTATCTGCAATTCACTAATACTGTCACCAGCGGCGGTAATTTTAGTGTGGCCGCACAGACTATACCCCTATGTCGTCCGCGAACATAGTAACATTCCCTAAAGAAATATGTGGGGTCGCATCCCGCTCAGAGCCAGAAGTTTATTTAGCTTTTTCAAATACAATTTTATGAATATGAACATTATTGATTTGTGTCGAATTTAACATTTTTTTAATCCTATTGTTTTCTTATTATGTATAGGAATCAGTAGAAATGCACTGACACGATGAGATTGATACAGTACTGTACTTTAAGGACACTCGAGGGATCCTTAAGGGACCCTCAAGTGTGCCTTTCCTTGTGTATCTGTTTCCTAGACAACACCTACGAGACGGCGGGATTCATTTGGCGGCGCTGTCATATTTCAAATATAAGTCAATTTGTTATGCCTACGCTTACTCATTTTGATGTTTTCTGTTATCTCTTTTTGTTTTATGCCAGTATTTCAAGTTCTGTGTCGAATATTTTTCCTGATGTGACAGAAACTTTCACTGGGAAAGCGGAAAGCCTGTGTAACAAATATGTAGAAGCTGAAGGATATTAAATATATCCAATAAATTGTTGAAGTACTCAAAAAAAACTTCTTAAGCAATAGCTTTTATATAAACTCGCAGTACTTTTTAGTCAAATGTATTTTACTAATTCCATCTGATTATTGAGCTACTTTGTACTTATATAAAAATGTTATCTTATTTCTAGATGTCTGACCGAGGAGGTGGCATTCCTCGCTCCACCACCGACCACCTGTTCAAGTACATGTACTCGACAGCCCCACAACCAAGTAAGTCGGACTCTCATACAGTTCCATTGGCGGGATACGGTTATGGGCTGCCAATAGCACGTCTGTATGCTAGGTATTTCCACGGAGACCTCATGTTGCTCACTTGCGAAGGATTAGGAACCGATGCTGTTATATACATGAAGGTAACTTAAATTTTGTTTCCATTTATACAGGGTGTCCCACGACGATTAAGACAAGCAATATATCGGAAATGGGTAGTAGTAGAGAATTATAACTTTGGAGGTGTAAATTAGAGCAAATGTTGTATCTTTTCATATTATTGTGTTAACCAATAAGGTATTTGTTTTTGGTCAGGTGACGTTCGATTCAAAATTATTAATGGGACACCCTGTATATTTGTAAATGTTTTTTCCTCCCGATAAAACAATTCCAACAAACTAGCACAATTGGGGTCTAAAGTGATTAATTCAAGAGCTAAAGGACTGTATCACTACCATTATGAAACACTAGCAAAATAATTTAACTGTAGGGGTACATGTTACAATCAATGGTAGTGGTACCATACTTTAAGTACCTGTAGCTCTTCAATTAATCACTTTAGACCCCAAGTTTGCTAGTTTGTTGGAATTGTTTTATCGGGAGGAACACAAAAATTCAAATATATCCCATTGATAATTTTGAATCGAACGTCACGTGACCAAAAACAAATACCTCATTGGGTAACACAATAACAAGGAAAAACCAACATTTGCTCTAATTTACACCCTCAAAATTATAAGTCTCTACTACTACCCAGTTCCGATATATTGCTTGTCTTAATCGTCGTGGGACACCCTGTATGTAGGATGAGCAGGTTTCTAGTTGGACAGCAAAAGTAATTTTTGTTAGCTAGCTAGCTACATTGTGGTCTCAGCTATTAAATGAAAATCCACATTCATTTGATCCCAAAAAAATGTAATTAATGGCTCGGCTACGTCTGCAACCTTATTACAAGTAATAATGTATTGTTAATCAATGGTTGCATTCAGCAGAAAGATCGGGAGCCGCTACATCTCAACAATTGGGGTTCTGCTGAAAAGCATTATTTGTGCGCTCTGAGATATCACGATAAATAGTTTGTGTCGACTGTCAGTTGTCAGTGAAATGTCAAATGGTCACATTTGAGGTTATTAAAAATAAAAATTTATGTCAAATTGTATCAACGTTTTGGACTGTGTAGTGTGGACTTTTTCTTAAATATGACAACATAACCTATAACAAGTGTCATAACATATGACACTCATAAGGTCAAAAGTAGCTTATTCCGCTCCGCTCCAAGTGAGCGTACCTTTCTATCGCTACAAAAAATGGCGACCGCTGGAGCGGTAGCTGCTAGGTAGCACCAAGGACGTTAAAACAATAGGGGGACGCAGCATGTCACAGTCTATCCTGTATTAATGGTGAAGCCAAAATATTTACGTCTGCTTTTCTTTTGTTTTCTGTGAAATTGTTGAAGTTGTCAAAATGCAGTGCAGTGCATTTTTCTGGGGTATCACAACAAAAAATAATAAATCACTATAAGTGGAATTGTATCTGTATACCGGGTGTCCCAGAATTTCCTTGACACGTGATATTTTCGCTTAATCCATGAAATCGTAAACATAAATTAATTAAAACACATGTGTGGAAAATATTTTTTTATTTTCATGAATCAACTAATAAAAAAATGTGACAACAAAACTAAGTGCAAAAACGTGGAAAAGTTTTATGGCTACATCGGGCCGCGCCAACCCCGTGTGCAGGGTGTGCCCCGCACACGGGCGCTAAAATTAACGATAAATTGCAGTAGGGGCATAAAAAGTAAGGCACTACGATAATTAAATTCAAGTAAAGAATTTATTTTTCCAGGCAAAATTGTGGATTGAAATTTGAAAAAACAAGCTAGGGGTGGATTCCAGGGGTCTAAGTAAGAAAAAAATGGTTCATAAGCAAGGAATGATAGGTCATTCACTACCCTTGAAACACCCACTTACTTCGCTTTTTTATCCGTTTTTGTTACAAAAATATCAGGCGTCAAACAAATCATCATTTCGTTTGTCTTATACTTATGATTTTACGGAAAAAATAAGTTTGCATATAAAATTAAGGGTACCACAATATTTTAAATAAAATGGGGATATCATTTATGTAGGAAAACATATGGAGTGCTATTTGAAAAAAACAAATTTGGGGGTGAGTTTTAGGGGTTGATGTACAAAAAAAAATGTTTTGAATACAAGGTATGATAGAACCCTATAGTACCTTCAAAAGTACCACTCAGTAGAGTTTTGTACTTATACCTTCGAATATTTACTTACGACATCAGGATGATACTGTTTTGGTATTTTTTGAAGTTATAAAGGCATCAGAAATCAAATTTATCATTGTAATTCGAAAAAGAATAATTTAATAAATCATACAACCATTAGTAGAATCCGAAATATGTTAGCTAGGTACGCTTGAGTCGTACTTCCATTTAAAATAATAAAAAAATATATAGTACTAAATCACGTTTACAGATAAAAGTTTTATAAAGCCATACTCTGTCATGCTCAAAAGTAAAGACTATCATGAAGTAATTTTTATTGTAACAAACTGTATTGATAGAAACACATAAGTACTTAAGCATTGCATGTGCTCCGTTTGCAGTGGTTTAACCATTATTTTTGGCAAAGAAAATGATTACAACTTATTTCAAAGAAAAATATTAGTGGCTCGAAAATCAGTAGGTAAATTGGAAGTTACTACCCCACCTTATTAAATCACGTCAAATTAAGTGTATACATTTTTAAAGTAGCAGACAGGCAGTGAACAATTACGTGTTTTTCCTATAAACTTTAAAATTTTCATTAAAATCAGACTTCCCAATTATCGATATATCGACAGCCTTCACATAAAAAAATAGTAACTGTGGCAACAATTATTTTATTCATATTTGTACACAAATTAATATTCGTTTACACACATGTCATGTAACCAATAATAATAAAAAATGTTTCTCTTATTTAAAAACAACTATTTAAGTATTTTTAATGTACATGTATATTTTAAATTTCATTTTAATTTTCGCAACATATAACGTATGTATATTAATTTAAATTACATAATTAGCTTGTGCCCCATTCTTTGTCATCCTACCATTATTTATTCAACAAAGCATATATTCTTCTAGTAGTCACAGTCACAGTAGGATTTATGTTGGGAAACGTATAGCTTACATAGCTCTTACACTCGACTCCTCGGATCACTAAAAACAAAACAAAAAAGAAATATAAAAATTCAACATCAAATACATCATACGTCGATGTACTGCAAAAAGTGATAGGTCAAAAATCGACGATTTGACGTTTTTGGTACTAAACGACGATAAATGATTTTGTCCAAGTCAATGCTCGAATTTTTTGCCAGTTTGGTTAACAGCTCGTTTTGACTAAGTCTAATATGTCCAATAAAGTAGCAGGTAAAATGATGAACTTCACTACATTGTGAGACATATCACGTAAAAGTGACCATCTTGACTATCACAGCTGGAATAAATCCCTCCCTGTAGATAAGAACAAGAAAAGCAATGCCCTGGAACCAAACTAGGTCTGATTCAGTATTCTAGATTTAAATGTGATTGATTATGTGTACGTTTCTTATTTCAAGAAAATTGAAGTTTATTTTGACCAAGTCAGTATTAATATATTTTCCAACATCAAGTGTGACCAAGTCAGAAATATAGTCTAATTTCTTCAAGCTCTCTTTATAACTCGCAGTGAACATTTTTATGAGTTCTATGTTTTCTAAAAAACACGTTGAGTGATTTGTTACTTAAATTATGTTTACTTTCAACAGCCATTTACGAGGAACTAGTTTTCTGACTTGGTCACCTTTTTGCAGTATACCAACATTATCAACGATTATTATAAACAATGGTACAGTATTATGGGAATAATTAGGAATGTCAGTATAATTCATCGAATCTATTAAGTGTTGTTGAACAGCGAAAAATTGCAAATGTGCCGGATATGATGATTTACTAAATAAAACTGCTTCTACTGGTAGTACTGGTACTACTTAGTTCACATAGCTTTTACACTCAACCCCTTGGATTCCTAGAAGCACAGCAAAAAATTAAACATCAAATACGGGACATAAAATAATGGCACACTATATACAGGGTTATTCACGTTATACGACACGGAGCATTATGGCTAAAGTATTTGATAAAAAAGAAAATAATGATTTGGGATGGATAGAGACCCATAAAGGCTACATTTTAAAAATATTTTTATGTTATACAGGGTGTCCCAAAAGTACGAAATGTATCAAAGTTATGTTTTTTTAAATGGAATATCCTGTATATTATTGCATATTCAGATTCCTTGATGAATTCTATTGTGACTTTATGTATCATACATGGGACTTAAAGCGAACCATTTAGGTGTAAATCACCATTTTCGGTATAAGTAGATATCAGGAAAAAATTGAATATCGCAGTGATTATAAGATTTGGAAGGCTGTTACTTTGCCGTATTACTAAGCATAAAATGCGTCAGCTTTGATGAGACTGTCAAATTTAAATTACGTTTATGCTTGGAGAAATCGGTCGATGAATTAAGGAAACTTCGATCAACGATAACTTGATTTTTTCAAATGGGAATGCCTAATTTTTTTTATACGGTTAAAAGTAGAATTTTCTAACCTTTCTAATGATATCAGGTTGTGCATATCAATCTCTGGTATTTTTCATTTAATTTTAAATTTTCAAACAAATCGGCGTTTTTCAATTTGCCTACCTATAACCAACGTAGCAGGCCATGAAATATAAACAAAATCCTGTTCAGGTAGAAGAAAACAACTAACTTAGCTGAAAACTACACACGAACTAGACTAAAGGGACAAGATTATAAAAATTACTCACAACAAACAAAGTCTAACCAGAAACAACGCCGGTAACATATCTTTGGTCAAAGAGAAGCTGGAGTATGGCAGAAATCGACTTTTTCACGGCCTACTAGCTACTGCAATGTACTAGAGATTGGCAATTTCCAAAACCATTAAAAATTTTGAAATAAAGTAAAACCTACTAGAGAATGTTGTAAGCAGTTTATTATTTTCATAATCAAATTTCACATTTAATGATATAAAAAAGTATGCAATTCTGTCAAAACTCAAGTCAAAAGTACCTCTGACTAGAGTTCTGAAAATTCTTCACTACCTATTAGCAAGGTCGCAGAAAATGAAGAATGAATTAAAATTTGTTCAAATTATAAAGCATAACTTAAATGGCAGAAGATTTAAATCTAATTTGTCAGTATTCCTTTTTTGTAATATTGCTAATAGATATTGAAAAATAGAAGGGCTCCAGTCAGAGATATCGACTTCGACGCAAATTAGTACTTTTTTACACCATTACATATGATTGATAGTTGCGTGCTGGAGCAACAGTCGCTGGTTGTTTCTGTTTCATATGAGGGTTTTTGATTGCCTTGTAAATTTTTAACCTCTAGTAAATTGCGGTAGCCTGTAGACAGTAAAAATATCTATTACTGCCATACTCCAGCTTCTCTTTGACCTTAGAGATGTTATCGCACTTGTTTCTGGGAGAGCTGATTTGTTGTAAGGAATTTTTATAATCTTGTCCCTTTAGTCTTGTTAGTGTGTATTTTTCAGCTAAGATAGTCGTTTTCTTCTAGCTGAACAGGTTTTTGTTTATATTTCATGGCCTGCTACGTTGCTTATAGGTAGGAAAATTGAAAATCGCCGATTTGTTTGAAAATTTAAAATTAAATGAAAACTACGAGAGATTGATATTCACAACCTTATATCATTAGAAAGCTTATCAAATTCTACGTTTAACCCTATAAAAAAATATAGGCATTCCCATTTGAAAAAATCAAGTTATCGCTGATCGAAGTTTCCTTAATTCATCGACGAATTTCTCCCAGCATAAACATAATTTAAATTTGACAGTCTCATCAAAGCTGATGCATTTTATGCTTAGTAATACAGCAAAGTCACAGCCTTCCATATTTTGTAAGCTCTGCGATATTCAATTTTTTCCTGATATCTACTTATACAGAAAATGGTGATTTACACCTTAACGGTTTGCTTTAGGTACCATGTATAATATATAAAGTCACACTAGAATTCACAAAGGAATCTGAATATGCAATAATATATGGGGTGTTCCATTCAAAAAAACATAACTTTGATACATTTCGTGTTTTTGGGACACCCTGTATAACATGAAAATATTTTTAAAATGTAGCCTTTATGGGTCTCTGTCCATCCCGAATCATTATTTTCTTTTTTATCAAATACTTTAGCCATAATGCTCCGTGTCGAATAACGTGAATAACCCTGTATATATTCTGGGATTTATCCCATAATGAATGAACGTATAATTTCATAAACTTTATATTTGTTAAAGAAGTTTTTTGACAGCTGCCACAGCAAGGCATAAAACTGACTCAGTGGATGTAGAACTTTTATATTTCGTATCTAACTTATCCAACGAAACTTATCTAACTCAATGAATATATAGCAAATAAGTGGTTGTAAAGTCAAATTGTATCTGTATATGACTATTATATTGAGCGTCTCTGTAAGGATTTTTGAAAAATTTCAAGTTCAGCATGGATGCCTTCAGTTGTGAAAGTCTTTCAACATTAAGTTTTTTGTATGATCTTATGTTTTTACAAAAAAATACCCCAGCCCAATATTACATGTTCTTAAAGACTTTTTATGCTCAGTAGTATTTATTATCATATAATAATCATCGACTTCAGAGATAATGAACCTCGTTATTTTTTTATCACATTATTAAGCAAAAAATCAGAATGATTAAAAGCACACAAAAAGACAAAGTAACGGAAAATGGACTTTCCTGTTGTATACAATGTAACACCAAAAAACCCTCAAAAAGCCATATTGTGCTGACAACTTATATGTTTAGTACAACTATAATTAAAAAAAAATACCTTTAGGAGCTGGTTCACCACAGATCGCTTCTTGAGAAACACCAGTAGCAGATAAGAAAGCTTCCTTCAAGGGGTAGTGGCACCTAAAAATTTAATTAAATCATAATAAGATTATAATATTAACTACATAATTATAACTTGATAAAACAATTATAGATAAAACATTCTATTTGTGATAGTAACCATTTTGACCATGGAGACGAGACAGAAGAATTTAAAAGTAAAAATATTTCCAAAAATAAAGACACCAGTGGTGAACAACAAAATACTGTTTAGCAATATGTTCAAAAAACAATTATAGATAAAATATTCTATTTGTGATAGTATCCATTTGACCATGGAGACAGAAGAATTTGAAAGTAAAAATATTTCCAAAAATAAAGATACCAGTGATGAACAACAAAACAATATGTTCAAAAAATACTACACAGTAAAGTAATTTAGTGATAAAAATTAGAACATTATCATAAATAAACAGTGTAAGGCGCTATTAATTGTATGTAACTGCCTTTGTACATTTTTTCACATTGTTTTCAAAATATAATTGCATACTTTATGCTCCGAAAAAATGTATCTCTGCAAGCTGTTTACTGAGCAAATCTATGAATGACATGCAAGTATATATATCTCTAATAAAAAATATATTGTATGTATATTAAATATATAAATAACAGCCTATATAATTTATTCTTGGTATGATGCTAAATTCATCCTAAAGTTAAAAATCAGAGCAAATACAGGCACACAGCAAAGAATCCTTGAAAAAGCAGTATATTTCATATATTTTTACTAAATAAAAAAGGTACCTCTTTGCAGCTGGTTCATTACCACTACCTTCTTGAGAAGCACCAGTATTACATTTGTGGGCTACCTTCAAAGGATGGTCTCTATATAAGAATTGGAATTATGATTATCATTATAACTATATAATTATAACATTATAAAACAATAGATAAAACAGTATGTTTGTGATATTGCCCATTTAGACAGTGGTCAGAATAATTTACGAGCAACAAAGTTTCAAAAAATTGAGATAGGTGCAAGTGATGAAACACAGAATACTGTTCTGGGAAATGATTAAAAAACTATACACATTAAAATAATTTTGTGGTGAAAATTTAGAACAAAATAAGTGATATTACTGTTAAACAGTAAAAAATTATTAATTGTATGTAATTATTTTTGTACATTTTTTTATTTATTTATTTTATTATATTCAAAATATAAATTGCTCACTTTATGCTCTGAAAAAAATTATCTGAAAGCTGTTTCCTGAGCAAAAACTGTTGAGGATTGAGAACATTGAAGTATTTATATGTAACACAAAATTTATTGCATATATATTTCCCTTGAAAATAAAACAGCCTATAATTTATACTAAAATAATTACACCTCATTATTCAATTCACCAACTAGATTTTTTACTCACTATTCCTTCAAACCTCAAAGAAAAATTACATTACAAGTTTTACAACTTGTCTCAGCAAAAGTATACCCTTGACACTAAAAAAAGTTTCACATGCACCTAGATGGCATATCGTAGCATTTCATAACTCCAATTAATTTTCCTACATTAGAACCATAAAGTCTACAGTTCAGCAGCCTATCCACTTTGACACCATTATTTAGAATAATCAGACTAAAGACTGTGCTCACAGATATAATGGATTTTCTTGGATTATTTCCAACATAACAAAGATGTAAGAAAAACATGCTTCTTAGAATGTAGATTAAATTATATTTTTTGTTACTTTATCATATTCTAAATCCTACCTAATGTTAAAGTCTAATTATTTATATATAGCTACTTACACTTCAAGCTGTTTTCTATCTTCTTCCTTGGTATACAAAGTAGGCACCACATTCTTTTTCAAACGCTTCTTTCCGGATAGTGTGGTTTCAAAGTCATCGTTAGTAAAATGTTCTGAGCAGACTTCTTTTAATTGTGGTAGGTCTGTTTCAGTCACTCCCATTACATCAAACCACTTCCTCCTCAGAACAATATCTTTGGTAATACTGAAAAATATGATTAATTATAGAAAAGCTCAAAAAAATGATACTTTAATTTATTTTATTTTGTTAAATATGAAAGTAACACTCAAATAATATGACATAAATATATATAAAGCAGTACCAGTCCAATAAATTTAAACATCCATAGATTAAAAATATTCTATACCTATGACAACAGTAGCAAACTGGATGAGGTGTTTAAGAATATGAAAGTAACACTCATCAGGCTAAGTGTGTTTATATGTAGGTACAGTTGTGTATAATATGTGATATCGATATCACTTTCAAATTATCTAGGTAAAATAATGACATTATAATTATATAATGCAGTACCAGCCCAATAAATGTAAACATACCTTAAAGTATTCCTACATGACAATAGGAGCAAACTGGAGGTGTTTAAAATAATTTCTAAAAATATGAAGCCCAACTTTACTGTTTATAGACACCTCATTTGAGAGATCCCATGTATACTTGTATACTGTTATTTTCAAATGTACCCCAGCAGGTAGCACATAGGAATGAAATTAGAGGTTTTACAATACCATCAATTTTACTGCAGAGGAATGCACGAATACACTTACCTGTAAAAGGTCAAGTTAGGGTGCCGATAAACCCATTTTTTGCATATGTAGCAGCATCTACCCATGACTATTTTCGGATCGTCAGCCTGTTTTTGGGGCCTATCAGGTAATTAAGCATTGAAAAACACTCAACACTACTCGAACACAAAACAGATACCTACGAATGTACGGTCTGTGTTACGATTATCTAGAATTTGAAATGTTGGAATTCACAACAGAACAATTTATACTCGAACACAAAATAGATTCGAATAAGGGTGGAATAAGGTAGGCTCTGTTTAACGGTTCTCAGGAATTTCAAATATAATTGAAATTCACACCCGTTGACGTTCCCTGGTGCGCCGCCCCCACGGTACAGGGTTGCCGGTGGAATAGCAAGAATTTCTCGCACCTTTGTCGTGTGGGTGGATCAACATAACCTCTTCGTTTAATGACGCGATGTTTGGGGCGAATTTGACCGTAAATCTCCTTAGAAATTTGCCCAGTTTGGCAACCGTAGAAATCCCATGGCAACTAGCAATGAAAGCCAAGCGGCGTTGCCGGGTTGACATATGAAAATTTCTTCATACTATCAAATATTGCAAAAGAGCGAAATTAGAGTCTGATCCTAACGTTTTGCATATATAAAAATCATTACATCAATTCACTGTTCATAAATATATTATATTATTATATTAAATATGATATTTTGTGTTCATAAGCTTGCTTGTTTCGCTGATGTTTTGTGTTCATAAGCTGGCTTGTTTTCTTACTTTTACTTTACTTACTTAGTTTGGCAACTTTGCAATGCGTTTAGAATGTGACTATGCGGCTTCAACGCGAAAAGTAAATAGCTGCGTCCCCCTATTGTTTTAACGTCCTTGGGTAGCACACGCGTTTAGCAGAAAATTTTGTAGCTGCTCCGCAACTGTTGAGTCTGCTGAATGCACCAAATGTGCACTAATACGCTTTCAATGAACTAGTGTCATGGATTATTGCATATGACAGAAGATAGAGTATGGCATAAGAACCTTTTCATATTAACCCGCGATTTTTTTGGGGGAAAGCCGAGAAAATGAGGAAAACATTTGAATCCCTCTAAGATCCTGACGTCACAGAAGGTGAATATGTGTGCCGTGTTGCCGTTCTAACTAATCTAAGGTCGGGCGTACGTATACTGTCTTGTGTTCCCGTTTTATTGATTCGTGATTCGGTGACCATGATCCGTGATGTAGGTTAAGGTTCGTGATCAGTCAATCTGTCCTATCACTATTTATCACTTATCAGTGACGTTTTCTCGTCATTGGTTGTCAGGCGCATTGACTGTCTCTTTCGTCTGGAATCCTAACTTCTTTCCCTTTTTATTGTAAAGTATTCTTAACCAGTCTTTTAAAGTTGAGTTTCTCATAACCTATAAGGATTAGTAAAGTAGATAGCGGATTCACTAAAGGTGATTCAGAATTCAGATGATCTGCGTAAGGTTGATATGGACATGGTGAACGACTACCTGTGTAAGTAATATTCATTTAGTTCGTCAATACAGAGATGAAAAACTTGAAAACTGAGAAGTTTCAAAATAAATAATATTTGCGATAATAAACAATATAATAATAATATCTTTATAACATTATTATGCGTGTCCTTTAGGTATATCTCCTTTTCCAATTGAAGAGAACACCAATTTACGCTGTTCAGTATTTCTTGAAATAGCACAGAATATCTTTTACTGTCATGAAGGCACAAAGCATATCGTCACGACGGCCTCTTTTTCTTCACCCAGGGAATCAAACTGGACGTAACTTTCACCGTTTTACTTCACAATTCAAGACAATATCTCTTAACCTTATCTCAGCTACAACTCAACTCAACCGAAATACTGCCACGCGACTCGTGGCGCCTTATATACTTCATCGAACCATCTAGAAAAATCGAGACATTCAAATGACGTTCTAGAACGCCCATCCGTCAGTCCCGAAAACTCCAGACGATTCGATGACGTTTGCACGTCAAAAATCTAACCTAACATTTGGAAAGGAACATCAACAACAATACAAATAAGAAATGCTATATTCAGGATGTTAACAATATCTTTTCCTTTTTATTGTCTGAAAATAAAAATAAACTTGAGTTTACAATGTTCAGTGCATCCTTTTTGAGATTTTCTACACATTCAAAGAAATGCAAGATTTTATATATACGGCCAATGAAGCGGACTAGTAACCTGGTTGATATTTGGCTGAAAGGTTCGTGTATCCAAGGTAGAGATATACGGCAGTAAGGACTACGTGTGAAGAGTATCCACTTATGCGAAGCTGTGTAAACTTTTCAGATTCTCGTAATCAATCATTTACCGCACAATAACTAAAGATTTGTCTTTTTTTTTGAAAAAGCTTCGGTTCGAGACAGGAAATTTATAAAATTATAAGGTTAATTTTAGCTTCACTTGACAACCAATTGTACAATTCACAAAACAAAGCTTTCTCTCACAGAACCTTTCTTCATGTGACATAGCCAAAGATGAAACCCACAGGGCACCCCATTGAAAGAAGACAAACAAACAGTAGTTTGTTTCGTGAAAATTCCATCAATACCGTGCATTGGGAGTTGACAAGGCAACAATGCATTCCTGATGTATGGCGCGCTTCGCACAGATTGGCTAAATTTGAGTTCCTTTTTTTTAACTTTAAAATGGAAATACTAGTAAACAAAATGATGCAGAGTAATACGAAATGCATCAGTACATCTATTTTTATACATATAATCATTGTTTACAAGCTGATGATACTAATCCATTGTTGTCCACTTTTAGGAATCTGCACTGAAACTACGAAGTCTACAGCAGTTCATTTTCATTTATAATTCTTAATTTTTAGAATAGTTTTAGCGAAGCAAATTTTGACGTTTTCATATGCTGTAAGATAAATTTTTTGCTGATGTTTTGACCACCTTTGTGGCCTTGATTAACTTCTAAATATTTGAGAAAATATGGGTTTTGTTAAAATGACTCGCACATTTCTAAAACACTTTCACATTATGTTTCTTTGAAATATAGAATACTTTTTCTCTATAACGCGAATAAAAAATAAATCGTTGCTTCTTATGAGTTCAGCTACAAATCTCGTATGAATTATAATTGATTGTAAATCTGACCAACCAGGATAGTTGGTCCATGTTTATACATACAGGGTTGGGATAAAGTATGGAACCAAGCAAATAACTTTGGAACGGAAAGAGTGATATTGCTGAAAATTTGCATGCAAGTGTAGTGACGTCTAGTGCATCCGAAGACATATACTACGTTTACATGTGGAATTCAATTCGAACTGAATTCGATTTTGGTATTGAATACTGCATGTAAACACTGCAAAATTTGGATCGAAAGTGAATTGAGTTTCAAGGTCGATACCGCTCTTTTCTGGGATCGAATGTGGATCGTATCGGACTGAAATCCATGTAAACGGGCAGCGGTATTGAAACCGAATCGGCGACTGCGCGTACGGTCTCTCTGAATCTGTAATATCTTTTCTGAACACGAAAACCACAAAGAAAACAAAATCGTGAACACACAATGGTTCTAAAGTTCGGGTACGTCGGTTTTGTTATTCTTGGTCGGGTACTCAACGAAAACTAGGCTCGGTTGTAGGTTATGTGAGATTTATAGGTTAGGGTAGTTTTGACAGCTTGCTCGCCACTTCACGATATGGATTCAAATCGATCTGAAAACTAAACATGTAAACACAGCAAACGCCAGATATGGCATCGTATTCAATTCGAATTGAATCCCCATATAAACGTAGTAATTATGTTAGCTATTAATGGTTTAACCGGAAGTACCGTCAACTTTTTTAATTTAAATGGGACACCCTGTATATTTTTGCAGATTTTAATTCATCTTTTTTTTCCGAATATGCCCATAGTGGGTTTAGCATTAGTTTCTGTAAAAACGGGAAAGATAAAGCTTCTTTATTCTTTATCATTTCAGGTGTTTAAAATGCCGGTCATTCAAAGTCGGTTTTGGCGATCGCTTGAGAACTCACAAAGAAGTGTGTCACCTTTAATGATTTACGTCCCGACAGGGGTCCTATAACACGTTTGACGGTGACTAAAAAAAAAATACAAAAAAAATTACTTCAAACGGGAAGACCGCAGACCGCCACGGACGAATTTGTGAGACATTTTTTTTAAGAAACAAATACTAAACCCACTATGGACGTATTCGGAAACAAAAGATGAATTAAAATCTGCAGAAATATACAGGGTGTCCCATTTAAATTAAAAAAGTTGACGGTACTTCCGGTTGAACCGGAAGTACATTAATAGCTAACATAATGTCTTCGGAAGCATTAGACGTCACTACACTTGCCTGCAAATTTTCAGCAATATCACTCTTTCCGTTCCAAAGTTATTTGCTTGGTTCCATACTTTATCCCAACCCTGTATATGTATGCTATAAATCATTCATTTCGTATCGTTCTCTCAATTACATTTTGTTCGCGGTCTAACTGTAAATAGAGCATTTAAGCCTCCGGACACTATTGCGATATGTCATATTCTTGTAATTTTCCAGGCCTTGACCAATGAAGCCAACGAATTACTGCCAGTGTTCAGCAAAACCACCTCCAAGTTCTACAGGACGATCGTTCAGACCGGTGATTGGTCGAATCAAGCAGCTGTCATTGGCGACAGGCAGATCAGTACCAAGCTGCGTAGCCATCATCTACCGCAGTCATGCGATGAGTCGCTATCTGGATCAGGAGCACTATAGCGACCAAAAGATGATCGTCAGGATAGTTTCAATGAGTTCTTTTAGGTCTAAGCTGAAGATGTATATCTAAAGTATCTCGAGATGGTGATTTTACTTTGTAAATTGTCCTAGGTTGGAAAAATTACTAATGAGAACGTTTGCAGCTATTTAGCTACTCTTGAGAATATTTCGGTTAAACTGCTCATGCATCATCAAATGTCACTTCGTGTGTTCTTCAATAGATATTTTGCCCGTGCTCCATAATAAGTTACACAGATTGGTTACCTTCACTGCATTTTTGTGCTTTCCTATTATCGTCTATCATATGTTGCAGGTTTTGACAAATCGCAATTCAATACAGAAATAAAAAAGTCCTAGGAAAAACCAAATCATATATATGCTGCGCAATTCTATTCTGGTTATTCAGTTATGGATTTTCATATTTTCTCTCGATCCTTGGCGGACGAGAAACTACGGTCACAAAGATAAACATTATTGAGGCTGAGGGTTGAACACTAAAAGTCGTGGCTAGATCTGTAATAATCGATCCGTGAAGAGTCATTAAAACAAAGGTTGGAAAACATCCGAAAATTTGACCGTTTCTGCTTCAAAAACACTGAAGAAATTCTTTCCGTACATAAAAGTTTATTGTTTTATGGCGCAACGATATCACGTCTGATCACAAATGCTTTATATTTTTGTTTCTTATGTTTGTTGTTCATAAAATTCAGAAAAACTCATATTCTATAATTTTTAGTATCCAAGTATATACATAGTTATGCAGTTGAGAAAAAATCATAACGATAATACCTAACAAAAATTCAATAATATACATATGAATAATATAGTTACTGCTCTAATTCTGAATTCTTGGTTGATATTGTCTTCAAGGCCACAACCATACCATTTTCATGATTAAACAATATTGTTTTTTTACTGCTTTGGTCTCACTATCTTTATATTCCGGTGCAAGATAAGCATTAGAAAAAAATAGTACCAATTCCATCACATATTTATTTGAGCACATACTGGATTGAACTTAAACATAGTTTGTCATATTTGGACATCTCTGAAATCTATTTAGTTTTTGTGGTACGGCTGCCATAACTATTGGAAAGTGTAGGTCATCTACAAAGTAAAATGACACCTCATACCTTTGAACTGAGTATGACAATTTTATGAATTGGTTGAAAAAATTTCCATGATAAAACAGAAAAGTGATATGATATTGTGATTATTTACTATTTTCCTTTGTATTGTTATAATATATTTAATAATAGTAAGTCTTGAAATTTATTTTCGATATTAAGGATTTTGTGAAAGGAAAGTGGTAATACTTGTAGAAAGGTACTGGATGATAAGATAAAGAACTGTTTACAAAGAAAAGGTACTCCAATAGCAAGGACAAGTTATAACATTACAAAAATGGATAATGAGATAATTTTACCATTATCCAAGAATTTACAATAGTGAACACAGATGTTTGATACGTGGATTTTGTGGAACAATATGACTTTTTAGATATAATTCCTCGTTACTTTTGAAAATTGCTATACCCAATCATTCTTGGCAATATGTAAAATTTTATCGTGTTTGCAGATACCGCGTAGGTTTTATTGATCTTAAAATATCATATTGACTGGGAAATGTGTTACAGTACCTCTCTACAAGCAACCTAAGTGAAAATGTTTCAAAAGTATTTGCATGGCAATTTCTTAATGATATACATCACAAAACGAAAATGTTTTTGTGTTCCAGAAGCATTATATTTACTAGTCTTTTTAGGTACAATTGCTAATAATAGTTATGAGTTTTAGTTGCTGAATGTATTTCTATCATAGTTTGAACACTTCATGTGGATTTTTTCTAAAAATATTCACTATTCCCCGAGATTTCCTTGTTGCTCTTCAAAAAATTGATAAACATAATTTCTGATTGTCTTGATGACATTAAAATAGTTTAGATTGATTGGACTTGTACTGTAGTTAGGATAGAAGTACTTTTAGAGTTCTGATTTATAATTTTATTTGTATATTTCATTCGCTTTTATTTGTTAAAGACTTCAAAAATTGTTAATATTTTATTTCTTGGATTCTCTGTATTTGATATGTGAGAATTTGTTGGGTGGTGAGAGACGCATAAATGTGTTTTTATATAAAACGAGTTTTATTTCTTAGATTCTTTGTCTTTGA
Source organism: Callosobruchus maculatus (assembly GCA_951848785.1). Classification (NCBI taxonomy): domain Eukaryota; kingdom Metazoa; phylum Arthropoda; class Insecta; order Coleoptera; family Chrysomelidae; genus Callosobruchus; species Callosobruchus maculatus. Next base: position 12,014,718 of record CATOUR010000026.1, on the reverse strand, counting down.
TTTTTGAGAATTAGATATGACCAAATTATGGAATTTATTGAAGAAAGCAAGTGTTGACAAAATATCAAGCACGATTCAAAGATGCAAGTGGTAGTAGAAGATTGGATGTGTTCAATGGATGAGAACAAATTTAATGTACATTAACAGTGTTTTTAGATTTCAAGAGGGCATTTGAGATTATAGATAGGGAATAAGAGTTGATAAAGAAATTACATCACTGGATTCAGGGGACCAGTATATAAAATTTTCCAATATTACTTAATAAATAAAGTCGGATAATCAAAATAGGAAAGACGTTTTCAAGCGTCAAGAATATTTATTTCGGAGAACCACAGGGAAGTAAATCAGGTGCATTACTATTTTATACATAAATGACATTGCAGATATCTTGGACCATTGTAAAATTCAAATATTTGCTGATGATGCATTAATATATGTATGCCTGTACACAAAATTATACATCGCGTGGGAGCTTCTAAAATGATATGAAGAAAATTAGCAATTGGTTGAATAGACAAACTTTTAAACGAAACACCAATTACTCTTTTGGTTAATAATGACAAAATTGAGGTGGTTATATCCATCAAATATCTGAGCATATTTATGTAGATAGTAAACTATAATTTGATGATTACTTTGGTTATATTATTTCAAAAAATGTTCAAAAAGATACATTATTTTTATAGAATAAGTCTCGGTGTTTATTCTAAAAAATGAAGTCAAGTTGATTGACGCAGTACTTCCCACACATTACGGTGATACCTAACCATCGCCCCAATTTCTTCCCCACCCAAAGAAGGTAGAAAACGGTCAGGAACCCCTTAAACATCTAAAAAAGTTTGAGCTGTTTTCATATTTTTAGTTTTTTTGATTATTGCTACGCTGTCACAGTAATAATAATGTGTCAAAATTTCATTAGAATCAATTTAATAGTTTCCACATTACAAAATACAAAACGATCCAAAGCAATAAATACTCGTATGTATACAGAAAATTCCAAGTCCCTTAGTTTCGGTAATAGGCAAGGCAATGTTCAAATGGACCTAAAAAGCTGATTTTTGTCGCTAGGTCTTCCTTCACAGGCCAGTGGACAGCCTATTATTAATACAGCAAATTTTTTAGTTTTTCAACCCCCCACCACCCAACTACTCCAATTTCACCCCCACCCAAAAAAACTCAGAAAATGGTCAGGAAACTTAAAAACGAAGTTTGAGCTGTTTTTATATTTTTAGTTTTGTTATTATTTCTACGCCGCCACTGGCACGATTTATGAAAACCATACGCATTTTCCATCCTCGCCATGGTAGTAATACTGTGTCAAAATTTCATTAAAATGAATTCAACAGTTTCCTCGTTACACAATATAGAACGATCTAAAGCAATACTCGTATGTTTATACGACAAAAAATGCTAAGTCCTTTGGTTTCTGTACTAGGCAAGGCATGGATGGACCTAAAAAAGTTATTTATGTCACTAGGTCTTCCTTCACAGGTCAGTGGACAGTCTATTATGAAGGCAACAAATTTTTCAATTTTACAACCCCCCACCCACCAACCACCCCAATTTCACCCCTACCAAAAAAAAGTAGAAAATGATCAGGAACCCCTAAAACGCGTAAAAACGAAGTTTGAGGCATATTTAAAATTTTTCGTTTTTTGCTAATTACTCCGCCGCCCATGCAGCGATTTTCAAAATTATAGGAGCATTACCTACTACGACACCACGGCATATCGCTGCCTAAATTTCATAACAATCCATCCAGCCGTTACTGAGATTACGTGGCTAGAAAAACGCGTACAGACAGACAGACCGACGGAAATGAGTGACGTGGATTTTCGTTATGTAGACATCATAAAACGTCCAAAAAACGTATTATCTCAAAATCGAAAATTTTCGCGATCACAATACTCCCCTCACCTATCGGTGTGGGAAGTAAAAAAATGTGTAATTCTTCGTCATTTATTCTATGGTTAAACGATTTTATATACCTACTGCAAAAGGAGCCATATTTTCAAAAATTACAAGTGTTAAGTAAGTAAGTTATATGTTGAAAGAGATTCAATGGTTGAATACAAATAATTTTATATTGTATCTAGTTCTCAGTTTCATATTTAGATTAAAAAATTATTTATCGCCGGAAAATTTAGATTGAGTTTATAGAATTAACTGATCACTATCATAACTATATACTCGACTAGAGGAAATATAGATTTTCACCTAAAAATTTGCACAATAGCAATATGGCAAATAAATCGGTGTTCCAAAAAGGATTACGCGAATAATATTAAATCAAGTATCACATTGGAAGTATTCAAGAGAAGATTAAAAAAGTATTTCTTGGATATACAAATAAATTAAAGTTGCATTTATATCAAACAAAATTTTTATTCATTCTCGGAAAGCCCTTTTATTTTATACCCATATTGCAGAAGTGCATTAAAAATAACTATTTTGCCATCTTGGATGGTCCGCCATAGTTGATTTAGAATGACGTCACATTATTTTCCGAGTCACTCTAAACAAGCCCTTTCACTGTGCAAATACTCTCTTCTCTCAGGTCGTAAACAAGGTTCACGCAGTGATAAAGCAACTCACCGACTTTGAATAGTATATTTTACCCAAACTCTTACAACAAAACACATCATCGTATTACATCTAAAAATACATATTATTTGCCATCATTTGAACGACAGTTTCTAACTCAGAATTTACGCTATCCTAATGTCCACTCATTTTCATAGATTTCCTCTTATTAAACATCATGAAAACCTTGAACTAAACTAAAAATATAGACCTACTCTAAACATAACCTTAAACTGTGTGGGTGATAAGAGACCACTAACGACACGAGTTTATCCCTATTACTTTCCCAAAGTCAGTCTAGCACCCCAAATGTTCCTTTACAAAATCCTTACCGTGGACCTTCTTTACCACTTACGTCGCGTCACAGGCACACACACCGGCTGTCTGGTCTACCCTTCGGGGTCGCTCGGTGCACCAGCGCAGCGGTTCGTTAGCTACCCCCTAACCTCATGTCGATGTCGTGACCGTCGCCGTCTTCGATACAACCTGGTGATGACCACTGCGTAGGTTGTATAAAGGAACTCGTACAATTCGATCCAGAATCTCCTGCGACTGCTGCCAGATTCTTGCTCACACCACAAGCCAAATGCATGTCGTCAGGTTCATGCAGTGATAAAACAACTTGCCGGCTTTGAATAGTATATTTTCCCCAACCTCTCACAACAAAATTCATCGTTTGACTAAAAATGACATCAGTGGGTCTATTGTCAGTGATGACATTCCTCTCATTAGATTGTCATTCCCCCTTAACATCTACTGGGCGTTCTCATATCAATATGGATACCCATATTGTAGAAATGCATTAATTACCTATTCCACTATTGGATTTAGAACGACGTCATACAGCTTATCGTGCATTGTTATCCAAACCAAACGTGTGTACAAAATTTCAGCTCAATCGGTTGAAGATATCTGCTTCAAAATTGAGTTGCAAGATTCCACCCGAACAAGCGCATATACATTGCAAGTTAAATGAAAGCTTTTAAAAATTTATAGTGATGCAATCTTATAAAATGAATGTATGTACTCGTAGTAAATTAAGTTTATAGCATTCCTGGTAACAGTTGTATTGTAGCAGTTAGTCTAAATAAATCTACACTACTACTACTATACGTTTAAGTTGGAGGATGGGCAGGAAAATGAAAGCTTAATATTGAAACTATTTGCCTAATCAGGCACTATTGCGCAGCATGTATTTCGTAATTTATGAGATTCACTAAGATTTCATGTGGAAATCGATACAAATTATGGCTTAGAAAGGAAAAAATATCTGGTAGTTACACAGCTCTTAAGAAAATCATGTAGCACATTCTTTTACTCGAGACAAATACACGAATTATCGGACAGGTTTATATTAAAAATTGGGTGCCTGTAAAATGGCACATAATTAATATGTAAAAAAATATATTTTTTATATCTTCACAATAATGATTGTTCTAAATTAGTTCTTAAAATTTACATTTTCATAAACATGATAAGTAAAATCAATTCCCTTCTCATTTTGTACCTCCTTTGGAACATCTTCATCGCTAAAATGTTTCATGAGATTTAGTAACAATTTCATTCAAATTATAAGATAATATATACCTCACTTCCTTCAGACCTTCAGGCAAAGCAGGGAAGAACGTATCACATTCAAATGCTTTATGAATTCTAGTTAGATATAGCCTGGAAAAATGAAAAAATGCTTGGTTAAATCTAGAGTGACATTATGGGTGTAAATCATCATTTTCGGTATAAGTAGACATCAGGGAAAAATTGAATATCGCAGAGATTATAAAATGTGGAAAGGCTGCGACTTTGCCGTATTACTAAGCATGAAATACGTCAGCGTAGGTTAGATGACCAAATTTGAATTACGTTTGTGTTTTGAGAAATCGGTCGATTAATTAAGGAAACTTCAATCAGAGATAGCTTGATTTTTTCAAATGCCTATTTTCCTTTATACAATAAAATGTGAAATTTGATAGCTGTTCTAATGATATAAGGTTGTGAATATCAATATCTCGTAGTTTTCATTTAATTTGAAATTTTCAATTAAATCGGTGTTTTTCAATGTTCCTGCCTATAGGTAACCCCTAGCAGACCATGAGATATAAACAAAAACCTTTTCAGATAGAAGAAAACAACTGACATAGTAGAAAAATGCATACGAACTAGACCAAAGAGGCAAGATTATAAGAATTCCTTACAACAGATCAACTGTAATCAGAAACAACGACGCCAACATATCTAAGGGCAAAGAGAACCTGGAGTACGACAGAAATGGATATTTTAATTAAAAATTCAGAAATGAAAGAAAAACTACCAGCGATTGTTGCGCCAGCACGCAACTATCAGTCACATGTAATGATGTAAAAAAGTAGTAATTTGCATCAAAGCTGACTGACTAAAAACCTTCTAATCTTTGAGTATCTATTAGCAAGACTGCAAAAACGGGACACTGAAAAATCAAACTTAAATTTTCTGCCAGGTAATTCATGTTTTATAATTTAAACAAATTTTAATTCAATCTCCATTTTTGGTGATCTCTAACAGGTACGGAAGAATTTTCAAAACTTCAGTCCGAGGATTGGTTACTTTTGACTTGACAGAATTAAATACTTTTTTATATCATTAAATGTGAAATTTTATTCTGAAGGTAAGAAACTGCCTACAACATTCTCTAGTAGTTTTCCTTTCATTTCAAAATGTTTAATGGTTTTGGCAACCTCTATCACATTGCAGTATCTAGTAGGCCGTGAAAAATATCCACTTCTCTCCAACTTCTCTTTGACCTTAGATATGTTACCGCCGCTGTTTCTGGTTGAAGTTGATTTGTTGTAATTTTTATAATCTTGTCTCTTTAGTCTAGTTCGTTTGCATTTTTCTGCTAGGTTAGTTGTTTTCTTCTATCTGAACAGGTTTTTGTTTATATTTCACGGTCTGCCAGGTTGCTTATAGGTAGGAAAATTGGAAAACGCCAGTTTGATTGAAAATTTGAAATTAAATAAAAACTACCAGAGATTGATATTCAAAACCTTATATCATTAGAGAGGCTATCAAATTTTACATTTAATCATATGAAAAAAATTAGGCATTCTCATTTGAAAAAATCAAGTTATCTCTGATTGAACTTTCCAAAATTAATCGACCGATTTCTCCAAGCACAAACATAATTTAAACTTGAGCTAACGCATTTCATGCTTAGTAATGCGGCAAAGTCACAGCACAGCCAGCATATCTACTTATACCAAAAATGATGATTTACCCCTAAACGGTTCATTTTAAGCCCCATGTGTGATACACAATAAACACGATAATATATAGGGTGTTCTATTCAAAAAAATATAACTTTTAAAATGTAGCTTTAATGGGTCCCTATCCATCCCAAATTCCATTCCATCTAATACTCTAGCCATAATGCTCCGTGTCGAATAACTATACGAGTAAATAGTTTTCAAAAATATTTGTTATCATTCTTCAGAGCGTAAGTCTTTTGTTCTTGAGGAAGCTAACTCAGAGATCTCAAAAAATGGTTAAAAGACTCGACCGAAATGTTTAAACAGGCTCATATGAAAGATATGGAATATGGAAAACTTTAAATATAGAGAAAAACACTATGCCTATCGAAGTTTGAAATACAAAATAGCATGCCTTTTTCCGCGGTTAAACGTTAAAACTAATGTTGCTACAACTATGACCCAAAATGTTGTTAAAATAAACATATTATCATAAAATGTATATACATAAATGAGCAATCATTGAGGAATTTTCATGCAGCATAACTTCAGAATTCAGATGTCTTTCCCACAAAATATAAATTAAAGAAAGAAGACAATGTACAAGGTCTTAGGGAGCATGTGTTTCATATATTGTTGATAAACCCAAAACGAGAATCAGTGACCATCAGTCTCTTAGAAAACCGCTGTTACCCTCTTATGAATAACTAATGTAACACAAACATAAGAAAAACTAAAAAACTCGTGTAACAGAGCATAGAGACGAATATACATACAATCATGATTGAACTTTAAGTGTAGTTTTTTTGGGAATTTTCATCAAAATTAGAAGACGTTTTTAATATAATTTGCAATCAATTTGAGGACGTTCGTTCACAAAAGTGTTTAGTAGATGAAATTAGTTTTTTTTTATTTTTCATAACTATAATAACATAGGTATACACCCTAAAAAAACAACACCTGTCATCGATCAATCGATCATTTCAGAAAGTTATTAACGATAAAAAAATCAGAATTTGAACATGGGCTCTTATGAGAGATCAGCGTCTTTTTGTATTTAAAGCGAATAAACATATCTCAAGAGTAGACAAAAAAATTGAGTCAAGTTGATTGACTCAGGACTTCCCACACATAATGATGATACCATTTTATTTTCCCCATTGCATGAAGCTATAGTCTGAAATCCTCTTGCAACCAAATCATCGCCCACCCGCCCGCAAAAAAAAATCCATCAAAAAAATCTCGTAAATAGTTTCTTGCGTCTTCCTCCTTAGAAGGTAGGACGCCACAGTTTTTTCCTGCATGCTTCAACTGGACGATGCTAAGCGATCAGTAGCCTCCAAACCGTCTAAAAACGAAGTTAGAGCTCTTTTATATTTTTAGATTTTTTTATTATTGCTGCGCCCCCATTGAAACGATTTTTCCAAAACATATGCGTCTTCCATCTTTGCCGCGGTAGTAACACTATGTCAAAATTTCATTAAAATCAGTTCAATAATTTTCGCATTACGCAATACAACGATCTGAAACAATACTCGTATGTATACATCACAAATTCCAAGTCCCATGGTTTCTGTACTAGGCAAGGCAATGTTCGGACGGATCTAAAAAAGGGTATTATGTGGCTAGGTTTTTCATTCACAGGTCAATGGATAGCCATTATGAATACAACAAATTTTTCAGTTTTACAACCCCCCACCCCTCAACCAACCAACATCACCCACACCAAAAAAAAAAGTAGAAAATGATCAGGAACCCCTAAAACGTATAAGAACAAAGTTTGAGCTGTTTCTATATTTTTAGTTTTTTTATGATTGCTGCGCCACCACTGACACGATTTTTCCAAAACATACGCGTTTCCCATCCTCGTCGCGGTAGTGATACTGTGTCAAAATTTCATTATAAGCAATTCAATAACTTTCGCGCTACGCAATATAGAACGATATAAAACAAAACTCGTATGTATGCATCACAAATTCTAAGTCCCTTGGTTTCTATAAGCAATGCAGTGTTCGGATGGACCTAAAAAAGTGTATTATGCCGCTAGGTTTTTCATTTATATGTCAATGGACAGCCCATTATGAATACAACAAAAATTTCAGTTTTACAACGAAAGAATAAGGTATTCAAGGAACCGTGTGAAAAAATATGCGGTCTTCAAAACTATAAAAATAGTTCATTTTTGGTATATTATTCTCGGAATCCAATATTTTTCCCTTCAAACACTGACATGTGAATAAAAAAAATAGATTAAGTGTTATTTAAGCTAAAGAAATCTTCGGCTTAGCGTTTTGGCATTTAAGCTCAAGTTAAATATATGAATAACAGCGCTGCAATTAATTTTTCTATATAAAGTTTCCAACTGCTTTTTATACAAACGATACCTGTATCTTCTAATAGCTTTCTAATGTTCGGTCGTATGTGGTTCAAAATGTCATCATGTTTATTCTGCTCCAAAAAATGTAAACTATTAGTATTCAGTAAATCAACTTTGGGAAAGTACAAAAGTGTATTGACGATACGAATAACAAATTATCTGGCACTCAATAATGTATTATTGTCAAAACATTGGAAACGAATCCGATGTTCCACCGAAATTGTTACCAAAGATTATGTGCTCTACCGACGATCTGCATCCACATCAATCGATCAATTATTTTTATATTTATTTTTATTTATTTCATGGTATTAATTGTCATACAAATTAATTTCAGCTTCAGTAAAATAGCCTGATTTTCCAATTTCCCATAATGACCATGCGCGCAGCTAACGAGTTGAGTTACACAGATTTTGCAGCTAATATGTTTTTTTGTAATGAACTTTTATTAACTGTCTACAATTTTTTAACTCCAGTAAAATACCTCAACATTTTTTTGCGAGATACACACATTCTCAATATTTTAGGTCACGGAGACGCGTCAGTTAACATACGTTTTTATCGTTTTTCTACAAAAAAACCTGATCTACAAGAAACTGTAAATTCTCAGTATAATTTCCCATGAAATGTTGCCGCTAGCTCCCCGACTAGTATCTTTTTACTTATTTGAAAACCATTGACGACTAGGACGTCAATGCTGAGAAACGCGCTGTTGACACATTCATTAAGTAATTACAAATGAAGTCAAAATAATAACTAATTTAGATTAACTGATATTTTAAAATAGAGTTCCTATTAATACCTAGTACATATAAAAAGAATTTATAAATAATTGCGATATTATTAATCTACTTAGCAGCTTTTTTAAAGTCCAGAATAAATTTCATAAAAGAATAGAACTCATTTGACTCTAGGCGTAGCGAACAAACGCCCTTAATTTCTATCCCGCAGTTAATAGATAATACAACTATATAATACTTTTAAATTGTACATTATCAGAACCAGTCTGGTACTCGACAGATATACCAACAGACGTTGGATGATGTAGGTAGATAAGACGCCCAAAAAATTATCTCAAAGCAGAAAATATTCGTGATCACAGTATTCCACGTGAAAAAGTCCACCAGATTTGTATTAAAAGGCAAAATAAGTCTGTAAAGGGCGGGATAATTAAAAAGCTCATTTTATTCAATTAACGGAAATCAGACCTTTATGAATTTTTATCCATTTTATTAATTTCAAGTGTGAAATTCCCTACCTCGCATGTGCAAGCTCCCCGATTCCATCACCAAACATAGACATAACAAGAATGGTCATGGACATCAGCAACATTTACTTTACTTCTAGTACCAGGATTTATACAATGCTTAGGGAAGCAGCATCAAAATTTCACGGGTGATTATACTGAGAATTTACAGATTCTTGTCGATTGTATTCAAGTATTGGGTGCTGTGGGGTCATGGTAGATGATGTTGCTTTAATTTAAAAATCGGTGCAAGGGCGCGGAGTAAATAGCAGAAAACAAAAAAATTCAGTTATTCTACGTTTTTGGAGGGGGGGGGGGTAAAATTAGTGTGTTGTTGCGAGATGGGGGGTTGTAAAACTGAAAAATTTGTCGCATTCATAATAGGATGTCCCTTGTCCCGTGAAAGAAAGACCTAGTAGCATAATACACTTTTTAGCTGCACCTGCATGTATACATGCGAGTATTGCTGTAGATCGTTCTGTATTATGTAAAGTGGAAATTATTGAATTGATTTTGATGAAATTTTGCCGCAGTATTATTACCCTGACGTTTTAGAGGTTCCTGATCGTTTTCCACATTTTACTTTCCACACAAATATTGTGTGATCGGGAAAATTTTCGATTTTCAGATAATACGCTGTTTGGCAGTTGTATAATATCTACATAAAGAAAATCCACGTCACTCATTTCCGTCGGTCTGTCAGTCTGTCGGTCTGCCTGTCTATTGGCGTTTTTCTACCCGCGCAATCTCAATAACCACTGCTTGGATTATGATGAAATTTCGGTATAAATGCTGTGGCTTCGTAGTAGATAATGCTACTATGATTTTGAAAATGGGTGCATTGGCGGCGGAGAAATTGGTAAAAATAAAAAAATTATCAGAAACTTTGGTTGCAGGCGTGAAACCAGGGTCTTGGGGCGGGTGGGGGGCTTGAAAACACAAACATTTCTTGTATTTATAAAATTCTCTACATTGCGCTGGACAAAATTGGCTGTGGTGACATTATAGGTCTGTTTTTACAGCAATCACAAACTAGTCAGCATCAATTTGATTGGCCAGTACTAGTCAGAAATAGTTTGACAACTGCAATGGGGAATACTGATTGGTTCTGACTGGTTTGTGATTCTCTGTAAAAACAGACCTAATGTGATTTTTAGATCTATCTGAATGTTGCCTTCGAATTTCATATCTATGAAATAATTTTGATACTTAGAAATATTATAATCCTATATTGTATTAGTTGGAAACTACAAACTTGATTGTGATAAAATTGTGACAGTTTATTACTACCGTCAAGAAATCAACAAAAAAGGAAAATTTCAAGAACTTTGTTTTTAGGTCTTTCAAAGGTCCCTGATCATTGACGACTTTTTGATGAGGATGGTAGTGATAGTGCTGTGATAGTACTGAGTTAAGCCACCTGAAGCCATTTGTTTGTAAACAAAGCGTACAGATTTTTGGCAAGATAACAAATGAATAATAAAAAAAATTTAATTGACAATGTTGAATATGAAGTGATGAAAACCAAAGATTATCTTCTTTTTTACTCATATAAGAAATAACAGTTCATACCTATAAAAGTATTCAGACTTCATGCACTCATCATATATATGACTTCCTCCAACAACCCAAATATTCTCATATAGATTTTTGAAGTTGTGTTCATTCAATTTATTGATAGCATCTGCTAAACTCTTGAAACTATAGACATCTTTGTATTCAGAAAGTACTAAGTCACTTCTTGATAAAATAAAGTTGATGCGATTATTCAAAGGCTTGAACTTCTTAGGAATGGAATCCCAGGTTTTTCGACCCATTATTACAACATTCTTCTTATCTTGATGTTTTGTCCTGCTGGTCATTCGAGTGAAATAGTCCATCTCTGTCCTGTAAGAAGCTAAAGTTAATATTGAAACTATAACATAACTATACCTATGGATAGGGGACCCACGTGGCTGCGCGATGAACAGCGTCTGCCTTCGATAGTGGGGCAGCAGCAGCCTTATGGATAGGTTAGCTAGAGCTTTGGCTAATAAGGCTATATTAGCTCTCCTTATCAATAAACTACAAAAGCCTTGGAAATATGCTGATGAATTTTGCAGTAGGTACAGTTCTTACAGTAATTGACATCTACAACCTATTCTGTGGTAGTATTGTACCCATAATAGGAAATAAATTTTGTGATAATTTATTAAGTACAATTTATTACACATTCTAATTTGATGCATGGGCAGAAAAGGTGAGTACAATTAATGAAACTTCTGAAATGCCTTGATTCTCTGGTTCAAAAGCATTACTAATTAGTAGCCAATAAATAACATTGTTTGATGTTGGGATTGCTAAGTGCTCAGTTTTTTAATGCTTTAATGATGGCGTAGGGATGTGACGACCCCATCGCCCAGAGATGATGGTACACCTTGCACCGACGACGGTGCATCATGTGCTATTATCTCTGCAATCAGCCACAGGGGGGAGAAGTGCAGTCACTTAGCTTCGCCTGCGGTGCAATCACCTCCACATCGGAATATTTCCGGGAAACTAGAAATAGGTCCCCGGAAATAGGCGGCGCCAAATGGCCTCACGGTTCATGTTCCGTCGCTGGGCTGATGTTCTCGGTTTCTCATAAGTGACAAATTAAATTAATTAAAAGTAAAAAAATGCTCAATGGCTCTTCCAGGATCAAAAGATGCCGGAGGTAAAATACCTGACCGGTTCGGATCTCCGGGTGCCAGGTGGTCCGGGGGGAACATTAAGCGAAGTTTGTTTAAAAAATTGTGCTGCCACTCCTCCTCAGGCTAACAACAGAAGCCATCCTTCGCAGCAACTTCGCACTGACGACAGGCCCGAAGGCCAGAGAAACTTTTTCAGAGCCGACTTTACAAATATACGAGGTCCTGCCTCCAACATAAACTCTGTCCATCAACACCTTCAGGCAGAGAAGCCACACATTCTGGCTCTTACGGAAACTCAAGTCGGCTCTTCAACAATGGATAACAGGTTTAGACATACCGGATATGACTTATACACCCAATTTAGACGTAGGTTTGGCGTATGCGTGTACGTTAAATCTGGGCTTTCTTGTCATCGAGAAGAAGAGCTCGAACTGGAAGGAATATGGCTCAAAATATCCTTCCAAAATCATTCCAAATTTATATGCTGCATTTATAGGCCACCAAGCAGTAACAACTGCAAAGAGCTCTTCGAGAAACTTTCAGCCACTGTGGACGCGCTGCAATCAGATCACCCTCATTCAGAGATAGTCTTTCTGGGTGACTTCAACGTTCACAACTCATACTGGCTGAAACACTCAAACAAAACGGACGTGAAGCTGAAGCCTTCGCTATCAGCTGCGGCTTGGAGCAGATAGTCAAAGAACCAACAAGGATTCCCAGCCGCCACGGAGATTTTGCTAGTCTGTTGGACCTATATCTCACAACTACTCCAACGGTCTACACAGTGAAGGTAACCGCCCCACTGGGATCGTCTGACCACAACACCGTCTCGACGCTATGCAGAATGCATTCTCCAGATCTCTACCATGCAAAGCCTCGTCGGATCTGGCATTACGGATCAGCAAAGTGGGACGACCTAAGGGAATACTACCAGTCCTTTCCCTGGAACAATGTCTGCTTCAAGTCACGAGACCCATCAGCTTGCGCCCAAGAAATAACAGAGGTATTAATATCCGGCATGGAAGCCTATATTCCTCATGTCGTCAAGCATCCCTCCAAAAACAAGCCATGGTTCAATCAGCGTTGCAGAGATGTAGTTACCTCTAAAAACCAACATTACAGAGAATGGAGGAAACATCCAAATGCTGAGAGCCACCGCAATTTTATCGACGCCAGAAATCACTGTAAGCGTGTGATTGACAGCAGCAAGGAGGAACACAACCAAAAAATTAAGAACAAGCCCCTCTCATGTCCTAGTTCGTCCAGAACATTCTGGTCTGTAGCTAAGGCTGTTAGTCAGAACTTTTACTATTCGTCAATACCACCCTTGACCAGAGACGACAAATCCATCGCTTCTGCTCCTAAAGAAAAAGCAGACATCTTGGGGAAGCTCTTCGCAGCCAATTCTACTGTAGACTTTCAAGGAAGTACTCCGACCACCACCATAAGCGTGAACTCGAGAATGGCAGAGGTCAAATTTCAACATCGAGATGTAAAAAGCATCCTCCAAAAACTGAACACCAATAAAGCTACTGGTCCTGACCAAATTCCAGCCATTGTTCTTAAACGCTGTGCCGCTGAGCTTGCACCTATTCTTTGCAAGCTCTTCAAACTATCGTACAAACGAGGTGTGTTTCCCGCTCCGTGGAAGATTGGCTGCGTACAACCCATCCCTAAGAAAGGCAAAAAAACTGATTCCACCAATTATAGACCTTGGCCGGTATTCTTGACCGCTCGCGTGGAGCGATAACGCTGCCTTTAAACGCGAGGGGAGCGAAAATCACTGCTGTTTAGATTCTCACATCCTCTCCTCACAATTGAAGCGCTCGCGTCAAAGGGGAGTGCTTTCTGTCGCTCGTGTCACTGGTGTATCAAATGTAAATAGGTTATCACCGACGACCCCCCTAGTATTAAAGATATTTCTTGATTCCCGACCCCTTTTTTTCATGTATGTTAAAAATATTTAAACCATACAAAACTTTTAGGCGTTTGCGTTATTATAATCTGCTGGAATTATCTGCCAATGGGATGTTGCTCTGGGAGTTCAAATCTGGAAATGTTGATGCCTTCTGGCTGAAAAGAGAAAATAAGTACACGGAATTAGCAATCGAGGCTTTGAAGTATTTCATTCCATTTTCTACATTGTACTTGTGCGAGTGCGCAATTTCATGGCCCAAATAAACTATAAATCGCCTAAATTTGGAAAATGATTTAATATTTAATATTGCAAATCGAATCCGTTATGGGAGAAATTGATTGGAGAAAGTCCAGCGCAACCTTCACATTAAAATGTACCTTTTTAAAATGTATAGATTTTTGTACGGAATTCCCACTCAAAAAACACTAACAAAACTCGCTGAAAACTAGTTCAAAAGGTTATTTAGATTAACAAAACAAACCGATTGATATGTCTTGGACACAATTAGCATTTATCTGGATGACTCTGTAAAAACTACAGATTTATATCCTCAACCAATAGTAAAAATTTTGGATTACTATTTTTCAGTGATTTTATAAAAAGTTTATAGTTTAATGTACTGATATATGATTCGAAGTTATAATATGAACTATAACTAAAGTATAATCGCTGTGATTATCATTATTTAATTTCAAACAAGAATATTGGTATCGAAATAGAAAACAACAGTTCTTCCACATTAAGTGGGGCCAAATTCGCCGCTAATTAAATCAGATTTATCCTGAATGTTGCTTTTTGGTTGATACTAATCTTCATGTTTAGTTAGTTAGTTCAACCTCGATCGATGTATATCACCGACAATTACTTTTTATCGTCTGTGATGTATACGGTACTTTATCAAACGAACATATTGGTTATGTTTTGACAGCTTGACGTTTTGTTCGGACATTTTACATCAATACGCGATGTTGTCGAATCTCAGTGCTCGCTTTCCAAATTTGCGGGGGGAGCGGTAGATGAGAATCTAGAAATGCCATATCGCTGCAAATCATATCGCTCCTTTGACGGATCGCTCGCTTGCGAGGGGAGCGAGTTGGGAATACCGGCCCTGTGGCTCTTCTCAGCATCATGTCTAAGGTTATGGAGACTGTCATTAACACACAGCTCCTGAAATACCTGGACAACAATAACATCATAAATGATCGTCAGTATGGCTTCCGTAAGCACAGGTCTACAGGTGACATCCTTGCCTACGTCACTCACTTGTGGAACAGAGCAATAGACAATCATGGCGAATCCCGTGTTGTGGCACTTGATATATCGAAAGCTTTCGATAGCATGACGGACTTCTGGCCAAGCTTGCTGCTTATGGACTACCACCTGGCCTGCGCCAGTGGCTGAATAGCTTTTTGAACGACCGATCTCTGTTTGTTGTAGTCAAGGGCTGTTCATCAGACGTGTTTTCAATAAACGCCGGTGTTCCTCAGGGATCTGTCCTATCCCCTACAATGTTTCTGCTGCACATCAACGATCTGTTGGAAATAACATCCAATCCAATCTACAGTTTTGCAGATGACAGTACATTAGTGTCGTGCATGGAACCAGACGGTACGTCAGCGACAGCAGCATGCCTCACAGATCAACGCTGATATCAAAACAATTGTCGAGTGGGGATTAGCAAATAAAGTACAGTTCAACGTACAAAAAACTCAGGCAACAACACTAACAAAGAAGTCTCACGATGGCTTACCAACCTCGGAAATGGAGGGTCACCCCATAGTCGAATCACTTTCTGTCAAGCTTTTGGGAATCATCATCAACAATAACATGTCCTGGCACGACCACGTCGTCAGTATTGCTAAAACGGCATCCCAGAAGCTTGGAGTATTTTGTTCCGCTGTAGGAAGTTGTATACACCAGAGCAACTGCTGCTGCAGTACAAGGCACAGATCCAACCATCTCTGGAGTATTGCTCCCATGTGTGAGGATGCGCTCTGAAGCACTCTCTAAAGCTTCTGGACACTATCCAGAAAAGAGCAATTAGATTAATCAATACGCCTAACCTCACAAAGGACCTCCACAGCCTGGAACATCGAAGGAGGGCTGACCTATCCCTGTTTTACAGATTCTATCATGGAAGATGTTCGATTGAGCTCTCTCAGATAATAACACCACAGGCCATCCGAACCAGGAAAACTACAGAAGCTCTGCGAGCTCATCCTTACCAGGCCGAGGTCCCTACTCCCCGAACTAATCTCCTCCAGCCTTCCTTCTTTTGGAGAACTTCGACTCTGTGGAATCAGCTGCCGGGGAATTTGTTTCCCGCCGGCTACAACCTGCAGCGTTTCAAATCTACCGATACTTATCCTCTCACAGCTCTTCTACAGCGCCATAGGCTTTAAGCCTTTGCGGGAGGCTGACCATAAAAAAAAAATGCACTATCCAGTACTTTTATTGTGTTACTTATTAGGTACAAGTATGAGCGCAGTTTGCAATATCACAATAATTAATTATTGATTTGCTGGCTGTATTCATAGTTGTGTAATACATAAGGTTCCATTAAAAAATACTCAAGGGATACTTAAGGGATCCTCAAGTGTGGTCTTCCTTGGTATCTGTTTCCTAAACAACATCTACAAGACTGCAGGATTTATCTGGCGGCACTTTCATATTTCAAATATAAGTCAATTTGTTATGTTGACTCAAAGAAAATGTCATGTTACATATGGAACCCTCAAGTAGCGGTCAAAACACAAAACTTAAGGGACCCTTGAGCATGGCTCAACAAACAATCAGCTGTCTTACTCCCAGTTGGTCGCTTTGTCATGACGTGTTGCAAATATCTGACATCAACGACGCCATTTTGGGATAGTTTCATTTGCCTTGACAGTGACAGAGTAGAAAAAAGTGTACAACAGGGCAGAATTAAGTAATAATACTTAACCTATGCAGTGTAAAAGGAAGGTAAACATTAAAGATGACATAAAGTTTATGTTGTCCTTAATGTTTACCTCCCATAAAGTACTAAACTTGTGCTGCGATCTATATTATTTATCTCAATAATCATATTCTATGTAGATAGGTATGATCCTTCTATGCTGCCAATGCTGAAATCTATCTCTCTCTAACCCAAAATATTGATGTGCAAAGGGATCGGAGCAAAGCATCCCCAGACCTTGAGTAAGACAGCTGATTGTTGAGCTGTGCCTCAAGTATCCAGAGACCCTTAAGTATCAACTATGAATATGTTTGATACAACAAGCATTTGGATGTCCTCATCTGCCACTGTCAGAATGCTTGATCTAAATTCGTCACCTTGATCAGTCATTGTTGATCCTTGTTCAGTCATTGTAAGTGACAATAAAAAGTGCTAAAAGGTGTAGATAGTAGTACTAAACATTAATTTTAAAATACACTGATAATTTTATTAGGTTCAACTACAGATAACCCCTTCATGTTCAGGGTCTAGTGCTAAGTTGTGTAAACGTTTGTCATCTTTGTAATTGATGAAGACTGGTCAGTGAACATGTACAGTTTTACTTTTTACTGAACAGTTGAAGCAGAATAAATTACTGACAAAAGGTTAAGAGTAGAAATGAGGATTTCTTTTGAGTATATTAGGTACCCGATAAAAACATAAAAAGGTCAAACTTACTTTAGGCGCCAAGGTAAGTTGTTATTATGTCCTATTCCCATGTTTTCGCAAGCTGCAGCTATTAAGTTCAGTTTAGGCAACATTATTCCACTTAAATTGTTGATACTTAACTTATTAGCCTATTACAAAGTAATGAATTACATAAAACTAGAAAACATTTGCTTGATCAGAAAAAAACAGGAAAAAGTTTAAATTATCACTGAATCACTGACAGTTGAGATTTGTAAACAAAAAATTACAAGTGACGTATCATAATACATCACAAGTGGGCGTGTTTTGGGCTACGAGGTTATACAGCGTTGTCAGATTGTACGATTAATCGTCTAATTACACGATTTTGGTCCCTATTACGGGAATAAAAGGCAAATTCTCACAATTTATGTATAATAATGCAGGTGCGTGGCTAACGAGAAACTTCAGGCTATGGCGCGCTCGACCATTTTATTGTCACGTCACCAACTGAGCCCTGAGGCCATTCGACAAATATATATATCAGATCAGCGGGTTGAAAGCGGGAATTTAATTCTTCAATATTTCAGTATTTGTTAAGAATTATCATAAATTAGTAATATACATCTCTTTTATGGTAGTACACAGTTCCTCAAAATCTATGTAATATATCGCTCGAACCCTAACTTAAAAAATGTGATTCTTGATTTTGTATTGAAATTTCAACTTTAAGCCGCTCTTTTCCAAACAGATGATATACAATCAGCAAATAAAACCAACAAGACCATGAGCTAGCAGGGTTTAAGTTTTTAAAAAAGTCATTTTACCTTTTGATAAAATTACTTAACATTATTTTAATAGCAGCTAAATTAATCTGAGTGATTTTTGTTTGAAATAGATCACCACGGTCGCATTTTTCAAAAATAATATTGGACATATGATTCTTTAAAGGAATTAGGCAAAGCTTATCCAGCTTTGGCAGCTGATTTGAGCCGGTCCAAAATGTGTGTAATAATTCTGGATTATTACAAAAAAATTTGTATTATATGCCATCCGATGGAAACTAGGATTAGGGCATTTTCAGATGGTAGAATTAATTTTCCTCTATCTAGTTCTAAAGTTATATCAAGAGATACTTCAAAATCAATTTCACTATTTGGAAGGCGAGCCATTCGGTTCAAATAAAGTTTGTTTCTAAAAGCTGTTTTCGAACTACAAAACCACCAATATATGCAAGAACTGTTAGATTTTCTTTAGAATGAAATCATCATGCCATGCACCAGCTCTTCATCATATTTTGGCAAAATGCTTTTCAGAGGAATATTGTCTATTGCACCTAAAAACAGAACAGCATTCTTGAATCTATGTTTATTTCACTTTCTAGTAACTGAACAAAACTTATATGGAAGTTTGCACTACTTTTAATTGACGGTCCTTACTGAAATCTACCTTCTAAAATATTATTTTCAAATTTTTCCTAACAATCCCAGGCCGCACAATATATTCTAGGAATATTTTAAGTATCACCATTTTGGAACATTGTATCATTCCACGAAAAGTCCATGAATATATAGGTTATCTGATGAACATTCCAGGAATGTGAAAATGGGAAGCCAAAAAATGTGCATAGGTTATTTCCTCAGAATATTCTACGACTATTATTAAGATATATGGAATATTGTAGGAAGATTCCTGGTATATCTTTGAAGAAACATACATAGGTTATTCCCTCAGAATATTCTACGATTGTTACTAAGATGTATTGAATATTGCAGGAAGGTTCCTGGTATATATTTGAAGAATATAATTATGTTGGAAAGAGACTATTACACCTTACCTTTTCATTTAATTTATTTGTAAGTCTTGTTGTCTGCCTAGGTACCTAACGCGAGTAATATACATATATATACATATGTCCATATAACCTAGTACCCAACTTTCATCATACAGTGTTTTGGGCAACATTGAGGGATTTGGGCACACACTAATCATAGGGATTAATGAAAATATATAGGTATATAAAGTGGAACCTGTATTTATAATTAGTAGTATAAGTTTAATGTACACATTAAAAAACACATTTCATTTCAGGGAGTCGTCCTCCTGTATTATCCTGCAAAATAAAAAAAACCCCTCTTATTTTAGAGCAAACGATGTACATTCAAATACACTTCATTAACTACAATGATAGATTAAAACAGAACAGCATTCTTGAATCCTATGTTTATTTCACTTTCTGGTAATCGAACAAAACTTATATGGAAGTTTGCACCGCTAATTGACGGTCCTTACTAAAACCTACCTTCTAAAATAGTATTTTCAAATTTTCCTAACAAAAGATATAATCAATTCTATAATTATTGGACATATATTGGTATTAGTACCATGAATTGTGTTTATGATTGCTGAAAAGGTCTCATTTGACAAGCCACGCTTAGCTCCTTGAACTACTTCCATAATTTTAACCATTCTGACATTTTTGCTAAAGACTGTATAGGTAATTGACTGTATCGTCTGATATAGGCTCCCTATAAACTTAGCGTTAAATCAGTGACCTTCAAAAGGGGCTCAAACATTTACAATTTTCCACAATTTTATATAAATATTTCCAAACACATGCCACGTCTCCCCAACATTTATAAAATGATCAGGGTGATTTTTGGAACCAGCCACATTCTTTTGGGATGTTTACGATGGAGTCTTGAGGCTCCATCTACCCGAAAATACAGAAGCAGTTGGGTAAGTAGGCGACCTGGCTCTTGTATCAGTTACTCTTGATGAGGTGATACTCAAGCACGTGACAAATAAGGCTCTTCCAGCTATAGATGTTTGAATGAGGAACCACGGTTTGGAGCTGGATCCAGAGAGATCAGAGACGATTATCTTGCGTGGATCAAGGGCCAAGAGAGACAGCAGAGCTTTTCAGATCAGGGGAGAGAGGCTTGAACCAAAAAGTCATTTATGTATCTAGGCATCACGTTGGACAACGAGAAGACTTTCGGACAACATCTCAAGACAATGACAGCCAAAGCCGAAAAAAGGTGGCAATCCTTTCACGGTTAATGCCAAATGTCGCGGTGGACCTAGCAGCAGGAAAAGGGCACACCCCTGTGTGCAGTAGTTCAATCAGTTGTTGTCTAGAGGAAAAACACCAACATACGTTGGATAGTTTGCTGAGGAAAGCACTGCTAAGGGTAGCTAGCGCATACCGCACGGCATCAACCAGGGCTCTACGGATCATTACGGCAACATCACCCCTGTATCTTTTAGCGACAAAAAGAGCGCGCATGCATAGAGGCAAAGAAAATTTCCTAATTGCGAGACTCAGCACACTAGAAAAATGGCAGCAGTTATGGGCAGATCTCAGGGTAACAACTGAACATAGAGGTAGTAAACAAACCACTTCAGCATGGCGTACTCAAAGCAATCATCTTTTGACACTTCAGCTTAGAAACATTGCCAACTAACCTGAAAATTCTTCCAATGCAACCCATATTACAAACACTGCTCTGCACTGTCGTGTCCCGCAAAACAGTTAAACTACACTCGAATATAGCACAGCAAGTCTGTAAAGCTTCACTACAGTTACCAACAAATAGCAAATTCGATTTTACTGGCCAAACATAAAAGACGCACAAACAAAACAAACGTTTGACAGTCGGAGGTTACCGTAAACAAATCGCAGAAAAATTACATAGGCGTTGCCAGCTCCTCAAAATTTATGTAAGACAGAATTTGCGTTTATGATGGAGAAACATGCAGTAACGCAGTCAGAGATAAACGCAGTAGATTGTGGCAGTAGAGGTCAACATATCTACTGATTTTGTTGTAATCATTTCTGAACCACCAAAATACCGTCTTTTTTAACGTAGAATAGAATATTTCTGGATACTATACAATTAAGACAATAGTAAACAATTATGATTGCCGTATCTGGTGGTCAATATGACAACGTAAGAAAAGATGTTGGCCTATTAGAATTAGTTGTTTACTACCTCTATGTTCAGTTGTTACTCTGAGGGGCAGATACATCGGAGGTGGCGCAATGGCTGTCTTTAAGGGAGTGGGTGGAGTGTAAGCACAGAACAACGTGCTATTTCCTCAGTCAGGCGCTGTCAGACCATGGACCTTTCAGGGTGTATAGATATCGTATAATACGTACTAATACGTAGAGCAGTTGACGACATGTGCCATCACTGCCACGTGCCGGACACACTGGAGAACACACTATTTGACTGCAGTAGATGGTTCCATTATAGACAGGAAACGAGAGCAAACGTGCCAGAGGATCTCACCCCTGTAAATATGGTGCTGGTGACGTTGTCGAACGAGATAAGATGGAAGATTGTACTTGAGATGATACAAAGTATCTGGAAAGCAAAAGAGTCAGAAGAACGCAGACACATGAAATAAAAAATACCAGATGGAGATAGCTCGCACATGTTTCACATGTTTATTAAACATGGAAAAATTGATGCTCTCTATTTCCGTCAATCGACCTATGGCGCACTGATGATCGCTAACAAGCGTGAAACAGCTGTCTGCGTACTGGTGGATTGACGGAGGTATAGAGCAGCCCTCGGAGATAGCGGAGGTAAGGAGAGAGGGAACGGGTTTTAACCAGTCGGGCCGTGATGGCATGTCGGGTGGACGCAACTGCGTCCGCTGGACATGGCATCAGAGAAAGAATAGAATAGAATAGAATAATTTTATTGATTCTTTTGATCATCATTTGATGACATAGAACAAGTCAGTATTGATATATAAATATAAGAAATAATTAGTACATGTAAATGTAAATGGACAATACGTATTAATGATTACGAACAATTACACAGAACACACAATTCATTAATATTACATAAATAAAACAGAAAAAAAGACAAAATACATGGTGAAAGACACATAAAATAATAATATACCTAACTAGTTATTACATAATAGATAAACACAGGAAAAAAAATGTCGAAGGACACATGATATGCTTTCCAGAATTGAGCTTTCTTTATCTTTATTGTAGAAACACTTAGTTTAGTTGGCTGTCAGAAAGATATTCATTCAAAGAATAGTATGTTTTCTGTATAAGTAGTCTTTTTAGCTTATATTTAAACTGATTCATTGGTAGGGTCTTGAGAGTGACCGGCAATTTATTATAGCATCTAATAGCAGTCAAATGTGGGCTATTTTTTGTTGATGAGAGCCTGTGAGTAGGAATCTGCAGGACCAATGAGTTGCGTGTAGAATAACTGCAGTGATCATTGAGCTTTACGAAGTTGTGTAAGTTGGCCCTTGCATAACATAGAATTTCAAAGATAAAGATAGATGGTAGTGTCATTATGCCCAATTCTTTGAATCCATCCTTGCAGCTAGTTCTTCTCTTGAGCCCTAAGATTAAACGTACAACTCTTTTTTGTAAGGTGAAAATTCTAATTATTTCAGTGCAACTTCCCCAGGCTATTATCCCATACGATATGGTAGATTGTATATAGGCATAATAGTAGGTCATTAGTAGAGACCGGTCAACCAGGTAGCGCAATTGACTCATGCAGTATATATACGGAGCTATTTTTTTACAGAGATAGTCAATATGTGTAGTCCATTTAAGGCAAGTGCTAATATAGACACCCAAAAATTTGACAGATTCAACCTGTTGAATCGAGCTATCTAGGGATCTCACTAGCAAGCTATGATCTTTGTTGGACTGCCCATATGCGAATTTTATCAGTTGGGTTTTCTTAGCATTTAATGCGAGTCCATTGTCCAAGAACCACTGCTGTGTGCGTCGTAGTTCTGTAGTAGCGCTATGCGAGAGGGATGTAAGATTGTTGGCATTCACTATCAGAGACGTATCATCGGCGTACATTACATAATTAGCGCTACTAAAATCATTCGTGAAAATGATATAGAGCAGTGGTCCTAATACAGAACCCTGAGGAACTCCCACCTCACTTAAACGCTTATTTGATCTACAATTACGTATCTCAACGTAATGTGATCTGTTAGTCAGGTAATCACGAATCCACTGTAGTGGAAGCCCTCTTATCCCATAGCTCTGTAGTTTCTCCAGTAACAGCTCGTGATTCACCATGTCGAATGCTTTGCTCAAATCGATGAATATCCCGGTCGTTTTTTTACCAACATCAATACTGTTGTAAATTGAGTTTAAAAAGTTTACTACTGCTGTAGTTGTTGATAAGCCTTTCCGAAAGCCAAATTGATTTGAATTAAATAGGTTATTTTTGTCAAAATACTTCACTATGCAACAAGCTACATATTTTTCAAGCACTTTTGCAAATGGACTTATTAAAGATATAGGCCTGAAATTTTCTATACAAGTTAACTCACCTTTTTTATGAACGGGTATAATCTTTGAGACCTTTAGACAGGAAGGAATTTTACCCTCCTGTAAAGAGCAATTAATTAAAAAAGTAAGGACTCCAGCAATCCAATGAGCACATTTCTTCAAAACGTTTGAACTGATGCCATCATCACCAACAGAATCAGATGACTTCAAACTATTAATGATATCTAATATATCTCGTTCATTAGCTGGATGGAAGAAAAAGCTGTGATTAGATCTTGAATTTACAAAAATTTGTTTACTCGTTACTGACATAGCTTTGATACTGTCTGTGAAGTGATTATTGAACAATGTAGACAGAATGTTGGGGTCATCGGTAAGCGAGTTCCCAACTTGTATATTAAATTTCCTTTGTTCGCAAGATTTAGGTTTCAATATGTTCCAGACTGCCCTAGATTTGTTTGTTGCTTGTACAATTGTGCGTTTATTATGTTGCTTTTTTGCTTCACGCAGTAACTTTCTATATGTCTTTTTATATAAGTTATAATAATTTTTCATATCACTGTTGACTTTGGTGATTTCATAGAGATCTTTCAATCGCTGTCCAGATACAATTAATCCGTTCGTTAACCAAGGTTTTCTTTTCTTAATATTATCCGACATTAACTTTTCTTTAAGAGGGAATGCTAAGTCAAAGTAGTATTTAAATATGCTAATGAAACACTGAAACTTGCTTTCTAAATCTCCACTATTATTGTAGACATCAGACCAGTTTTCCTTTTGCAAGAGTTCTAGAAAGTACTTTATATTTTTCTCATTATGGACTTGTCTATATTTATACTTTATTATTGGCTCAACCAATTTACAGTCAGTATTGATCGTTACGAGTTGCCCTAAATGGTCACTGATATTACCATTCAGTACATCACAAGTAGACACATTCATATCCAAACCTACACAAATGTTATCTATACATGAGCTTTCCCTAGTCGCTACATTTATAGTTGGCTTTATATTCCGCGACTTGAGAAGATCGGACAAATAAGTTAAATTCCTACTATTACCTAAAAAATTAACATTAAAGTCGCCACAAATTACTGTTTTTGAACATTTATGTGAATTATGAATTTGGATCAATGTTTCATTCAATTTTTCCAGAAAAACATCAAAATTTGAATCTGGACTTCTATAAACTGCTAGCACAACCAAATTAAACTTTTTACAATAAATCGCCGAACACTCAAACTCCTTATCGATGCAGCTGATATCTATATTCTTAGAATAAATATCTTTCTTTACAAAAATTCCAACACCACCATGTTTAAAATTAGTACGGCAATAGAATGACGATAATGTGTAATTGCTAATTTTTAAAGAGGGTAACATATCCTCGCTTGCCCAGTGCTCACTAACGCAAAAAATGTCACAGTCATTCTCGTCTAGGAATAATTCTAGTTCAAGAAGTTTATTCGTTAAACATTGCACATTTTGGTGCATTATCGTTAAACTACTGTCGCGCTCCACTACTTTACTATGGTTAGCCGCGAAAAAACATGTTTTTTGAATTTGCAGTTGTACTGTCGGTTGCGATATATATTTGCGGTATAGTCTTTATAACAAGTTTTTTACAGTTCCTTGCCAAATTATGAATAAATGATTTTACAATGCAATCAACAATCCTCTTTGACGACGTATACCTAAGTGTATTAAAGAATATGGAGCAGTTCTTATGAAGTTGTTTAAAAACATTTATTTCATTATCGAAAAGTATACCTAGTCTTTTATCCCCGGGGCGGTTATATTTAACTAAAAATGCTAGGTTGGTCAATTTACTACAGTGGAGAATATGTTTCAATGCATGCCTCAGCATACGAGTATCAGATATATTGGAAGAATTAATTATTACTATAATTGCATCATTTTCACCACAGTGAGCCCACTGGCTTTTAACCGTTCTACTTATTTCTAACAAGTTAGCATTGGGTTTTACGATACCTGATATTGCAAAACCTGGGAGGGACAGATTTAGGTATCTTGTTACATTTAAGGCAAGCTCGTCCCCAACTACCACAATTTTCTTTTCTTCTTTGTCCCGTTGAATAGCATGCTGTGTATCTTGCAAGATGTCGACTATCGCACAAGGCCTCTCCATGTTTCTCTCCCTAGCATCGTCCATCGAGTTTATTTCAGCAACACCGGTGTCAGTAGTACTACAGTTGTTAGAGTTTGTTGATTCTCCAGCCAACCTTTGTTTCTGCACAAAGCTATTGTCAAGTAACATGGTGTTCTCATTCTCTAGTATCCTTATAGTATTTAACATTTGTATGTTTGCTTCCATTAATTCATTTTTCTCTATATTAAGGTCATCAGCACTTTGTTTGTAAGATTCTAAATCTTTAAGTAATGTCTCATTTGTATTTCTTATTTGCTTTATCTCATTGAACAACGTAGTAGCAAGCTCTTTCTGTTGTCTTATTTCTTCAATGTAATTCTTTTCAATTTCTAGCACCTCTTCTTCATAGTTTTTCATACTCCTCCTTTCTCTTTCCCTTTGTTTCTGTCTATCAAAGTTCTCTTTTTCAAGTATGTCGATTCTATTCTGCATCTGTGTCCTAGTGTCAGCATGTTTTACTTCCTCCTGTTCGAATAATTCTCTAGCTTCATTGAGTTTCAATTTTAAATCGTCGAGTTCGTCCTGAGCCAATTTTATTGAAAGTGTCCTTTCATTGTCACTTTTCTCACATTTTCGGGAACATAGTACTCTGAATCCATCTAATATTTTGAAATCTCTCATCCTTGCTGCACAGCTCGGATGAAAAAATCCATTACATGAAGTACAAAAATATTTGTTGAAATCTTTCTTGCAACATTTGAATTCGTTTTTCATGTTTGCACTAAAGTAACTGGACTAAATATTCGGCTGCTATTTTTTGTTCCTTATGTTTGTTGGAATTTATTTATCTGTATAAGTACAGCAAAAAAAAATCCGGCTTCCTTTACCTCTCGGTTCGTATGTATTTACATTCGCTTACCAAATGCTCAATATCTTCTAATTAACAAATAGCTCAAGATGGTACAACGTCGGAGCGGCTAGATTCTCTCTCACACTTCCGGATGTGGGAGTGCTTCTGCCTGGCGATCATGCCGATACCCTATACCTCCTATAATAAAAAAACATTGTCTTGGAAAACTGAGAAGATGAGCTTTTAACACTTTGACTTACCAAATTATGGTTGCTGAATCTCAGAGTTAACTGCTCCACAATGAAAGAAAAAAAAAACACATTTTACTCCACATTCACTATATCACCTACATCTTTGTAAGAATTTTTTACGCTACTCTCAATATATTCCATATTTTCTTGTAAGGTATCCACATTTTTAAGACTTTGAAGTGATTTTAGAATGTTTGCTTTCCTTACTAATTTGCAGACAATAATCCATGGTTTCAGAAATAATTATAGAACCAATTATCTGATGAGCACCATCTATGAACTGCAAAAAATAAAGGTAAACCTTCTCATTTTCAGATAACAACACTCGTTCTTGAGATAATTTGGACTTTTCATAAAGCAATAAAATATCCAATAAAGAACTAAGAAGTTATCTTTGTTGACTCCACCAACTGTTTATGGGTTTCGATGCTTTCCAATGTATAGCCATCTGAATATTTTCTTCTTCTGCATTCACCAAACGACAAACGTCGACGAGTTGCAGAATTCGTTGGTTGGTTGATGGTGTAGATTGTAAATATTTGGGTAAATTTTGGAACACTATACTGGTATTGCACCTGAGTTTGGGTTTTTTCTTGCCAACTGTCTTCGTTAACCTTGACCCAACAAATGTCTGTTCTCATAATGTGACTTTCCTTCAAATGCTTTAAACAGACTTGTTGTGCTTTAAAATGTGTCAGTTAAATCTGTTGAAATTTTTCTGATCCATGTTTTCCTAAGTTCTTTTTCTTGTGGAAGACTAAATGTTGTTATATGTTTCTCCTCTGCTCCTCTATAATTGGATCTGCAGCCACTAACACTGCACTTTTTCGGCACTTCTGAAATAAATATGAGCTTATTAGGTGTGCAGTTTAAAATAAAATTGGTTTGTTATTTGTCTACAAATGTTAGTTCTTTATTTTGAAATGCCCCTTTGAATCTATTATAGGCAGATTTATCAAAAAAAAATGGAGACATATTTAAAGCTCAAAGCATTTCACCTTTGGTTTTTAACTAGATACCTAGATATTAACGAAAACAGTACATTCGCTATCACAATGTAATGCTTTACCTGCAATCCACAATGCCGCTTTTGTATATAAAAAATATCAGCGTTTATATTTCCACTATTCCATTTGTATCCTATAAAAACAGCCTTAACAGGGCAATAGAAACCAGTGTAAAATAGGTCGTATTCATGAAATGAGATTTTTATATTTATATATCTCTTTTTATATCTCCACTTCGCAATTCTGCCATCAATTGATTATATGCCCCTGGCTCATTTCTTTTTGCAATCCAGTCACGGACCCACATTCTTCTTTTAGTTTTTTTCTTAACACGCCTTCGGTTTAAATTTGTAAGGACAATAAAAGCGGCAGCAATTTGTGACATATTTAAAAAGCCAGTACACTGCTGACTATCCACCACAAAGGCACAACCACAACTGCAACCAACCACAGTGGACACGATTCATGAAACATTTGTAGCATGTATCCGCGATACCATGTTGCACGTACATATGTAGCGTGCAACAGACTGACTAGTGGACACATCAAGGAAACATATGTAGCACTGAACGAGATTTGTTGCGCTACAAAAGTATCCAGAGTGGACTCGTACCTTAAGGATTATTATAAGCCGAGAATAGCCATCACAGAGAAGCGACACAGCAGGGACCGATTTTCATAACGCATGCGCAGGGTTATTGTGGACAAATGTCAAAGTCCACGATACACTGGAAGAAAAAGTTAAATTTCTTGAAAGTATGTGTTATGAAGTATGTGTAATTTTTTTTCAGTTTAATATTGTGAATACGCAATAAATACACATCACAACTCATAATAAATTCTTGTAAAATATATTATTTTTTTCCATGTAACAAATTATTAAATTGACGAACATATTTTTCTCAGTGTAATATTGTGGATGCGAGTCAGTTCAAGCCGATTCAAGGTTACTAATAATGACTCGCTAAACATCAAAGGTGGCGACAGGTTTTGTCGCTTCTCTGTGATGGGTATTCTCGGATTATAAGCAAGCGACAATAAGTGAAAAGTTTTATTAGAGGCTTTGACGGAAACACTGATCTGGATCCGGTTCTGGATAGATCAGTTATATGTCAAACAGGGATTTATGATTCCATGAATTTAACGGACATCGAACAACGAAAAAGTGGGTTTAACAATAAAAAACAGGTGGTAAAGCGAAGCAGCTACTGAACTGAATCATCCGATCGCAATCACTTACTGTACAAGAGTGAACTACCCTATTTCTGTCCGATCCCAGATCACTTTCCGAACGTCAGGATCAGTGATCCAACTGATCGGGTTAACCATGGGTTAACCCGATCATAGTTTCCGTTAAGGCCTTTGAAGTTATGTTATGAGCTGAGTTGAGCCAGGGTTGGGCGGATTGAGCCTTAGTTGATCACGTGATTTTGACGCACCATTGCCTGTTAGATTTACCTCAGCCACGGATTATATATACTTATAGTTTTTTATGACTACACAATTTTTGGATGTCGAGTTGCACGATTTTCTCTCCACTTCATCTGGCAACACTGGTTATACGAGCTCGTACACAGCTATTCCTATTGGTTAGAATATTCGAAATGAATTGGCGCCAAACTATATCCAACGACGATTCGTCAAACAGTCAAACTTCCCACAACGCATTTTGTATTTTGTGGCGTTTTGCCGGTTTTGCGTTTTAACAAAATATTGAATAATAAAATCTAGTCGTCTTGTTTGTACGTCTGTAGAGATTGTGCCGATTGTGATATTTGTGATCTTGCTTGCTTGTCGCACCTTGTCGCTTCCTGTGGTCGTTTCATCGCTTGTCCAGTACAAACCAACCCAAAAATCATTTATCTATGGTCCAGTACCAGTAGGTCCAGGGTCCAGTACTTCAGTGCATCTCCAGTGTCCAGCACAAGTTTTCAGCTAGTGTGCTATTATCAGTATTTTCGTATAATACGGTTTGTTCTTGTGTGTTCTGATTTGATTTGAGAAGTGAAAGGTAAAACAACTGGAATCAGAAATCTTTTATAAAACGTAATATTTGTAGTAAGTGTTTCAACATTGTTGTCAACCACTTTTTAGCTAATCTTTGTCTTGCATTATGGCTCGAGCGATTCTTATCATGCAAGCTCTCAATAATGAAAATAGAAGAGCTGAGAAACGCCGAATCGCTGTTTTGCGTAGAACTCTCAGAGAACATAATTCGATGTTGGATCTGTCAGACAACGAGTTCAGGGGTCATTACCGACTGACCAAAGCCCTATTTCTGCAGCTCTGTGATGAGTTATCCCCATACCTCCCTAGAGCGAATAGAAGAACAGCAATTAGTGTAGAGTGTAAGGTAAGGAACAATGGGTGAAAATCTTAATGTCTTAGTTAGGAATTCATATTATTTGAGAATACATAATATATGGACAAACTATTAAACTAAAACATGTAATTGTTGCAGGTAGCAGCAACGCTATCATTATATGCTACTGGGTCATGCCAGAAGCCTGTAGGTATGAACTATATACATGGGCTCAGTCAGGCAGGAGTATCCAAAAGTGTGAGAGAGGTGACAAATGCCTTAAATCATCCAGATATCTTGTCCAGATATATCCACTTCCCTGGAACTGTGCAAGGTAGACAGGCTGTGATCAATGGGTACATACTTTTACTAATGCATATTACATTGTATAAAGTTTTTATTTCCAGCAAAAGGGAAGAGGGTTGGGGAGTCAATATAAATTACTATGTTTCTATGGGATTTTTAAACTGTTCTCAAAACGTTTTGCAATTTTGTATTGTCAGTGTTTCCACTATAGGTTTCAAAATGATTTAGTAGTAGTCAAGGACATTATTAACGTCCTTGGTAGTAGTAGTGCTTTATTAGCATACATTTTTAAGAGCATAATTGAGTAAATAGTATCATGTACAAAACCTTAAAATAGATACAAATTACATACAGTAGTATTTGTATAATGAAAAGGAAAGATCAAAAGACAGATATACTATGGCACTGGCATTTGAAAAAAAAATACATTTAAAAGAACATAGAGTACATAACATAAGGTACTGGACAATATACATATACAGGGTTATTCACGTTATTCGACATGGAGCATTATGGCTAAAGTATTTGATAAAAAAGAAAATAATAATTTGGGATGGTTAGAGACCCATAAAGGCTACATTTTAAAAATATTTTCATGTTATACAGGGTGTCCCAAAAACATGAAATGTACCTATCAAAGTTATGTTTTTTTGAATGGAACACCCCATATATTACTGCATATTCAGATTCCTTGGTGAATTCTAGTGTGACTTTATGTATCATACATGGTACCTAAAGCGAACCGTTAATGTGTAAATCACCATTTTCGGTATAAGTAGATATCAGGAAAAAATTGAATATCGCAGAGATTTCAAAATATGGAAGGCTGTGACTTTGCCGTATTACTAAGCATAAAATGCATCAACTTTGGTGAGACTGTCAAATTTAAATTACGTTTATGCTTGGAGAAATCGGTCGATGAATTAAGGAAAGTTCGATCAGCGATAACTTGATTTTTTCAAATGGGAATGCCTAATTTTTTTTATACGGTTAAAAGTAGAATTTGATAACCTTTCTAATGATATAAGGTTGTGCATATCAATCTCTGGTAGTTTTCATTTAATTTTAAATTTTCAAACAAATCGGCGTTTTTCAATTTGCCTACCTATAACCCCTAAATATTTTAATCAATGCTATAACCAACGTTCAGGTAGAATGAAACAACTAACTTAGCTGAAAAATACACGCGAACTAGACTAAAGGGACAAAATTATAAAAATTATTCACAACACACAAAGTCTAACCAGAAACAACGGCGGTAACACATCTTTGGTCAAAGAGAAGCTGGAGTATGGCAGAAATGGATTTTTTCACGGCCTACTAGCTACTGCAATGTACTAGAGATTGGCAATTTCCAAAGCCATTAAAAATTTTGAAATAAAGTAAAAACTACTAGAGAATGTTGTAAGCAGTTTATTATTTTCATAATACAATTTCTCATTTAATGATATAAAAAAGTATGCAATTCTGTCAAAATTCAAGTCAAAAGTACCTCTGACTGGAGTTCTGAAAATTCTTCAGTACCTATTAGCAAGGTCGCAGAAAATGAAGAATGAATTAAAATTTGTTCAAATTAGAAAACATAACTTAAATGGCAGAAAATTTAAATCTGATTTGTCAGTATACCTTTTTTGCAATATTGCTAATAGATATTGAAAAATAGAAGGGCTCTAGTTAGAGTAATCGACTTCGATGCAAATTAGTACTTTTTTACACCATTACATATGATCGATAGTTGCGTGCTGGAGCAACAGTCGCTGGTTGTTTCTGTTTCATATGAGGGTTTTTGATTGCATTGGAAATTTTTAACCTCTAGAAAATTGCGGTAGCCAGTAGACAGTAAAAATATCTATTACTGCCATACTCCAGCTTCTCTTTGACCTTACAGATGTTATCACAGTTGTTTCTGGGAGAGTTGATTTGTTGTAAGGAATTTTTATAATCTTGTCCCTTTAGTCTAGTTAGTGTGTACTTTTCTGCTAAGTTAGTTGTTTTCTTCTACCTGAACAGATTTTTGTTTATATTTCATGGCCTGCTACGTTGCTTATAGGTAGGAAAATTGAAAATCGCCGATTTGTTTGAAAATTTAAAATTAAATGAAAACTACGAGAGACTGATATTCACAACCTTATATCATTAGAAAGCTTATCAAATTCTACGTTTAACCGTATAAAAAAAATGAGGCATTCCCATTTGAAAAAATCAAGTGATCGCTGATCGAAGTTTCTTTAATTCATCGACCGATTTCTCCAAGCATAAACGTAATTTAAATTTGACAGTCTCATCAAAGCTGATGCTTCTGATGCTTAGTAATACGGCAAAGTCACAGCCTTCCATATTTTGTAATCTCTGCGATATTGAATTTTTTCCCGATATCTACTTATACCGAAAATGGTGATTTACACATTAACGGTTCGCTTTAGGTACCGTGTATGATGCATAAAGTCGCACTAAAATTCACCAAGGAATCTGAATCTGCAATAATATATGGGGTGTTCCATTTAGAAAAACATAACTTTGATACATTTCGTGTTTTTGGGACACCCTGTATAACATGAAAATATTTTTAAAATGTAGCCTTTATGGGTCTCTATCCATCCCAAATTATTATTTTCTTTTTTATCAAATACTTTAGCCATAATGCTCCGTGTCGAATAACGTGAATAACCCTGTATAATAAAATCTTGGTTGGGATACATGAATAATTTAGCAGGCAAAGAAACAGTTTAAATTAGTATGGATTACTATAAGTAATCTGTTGACTAAAAAAGAAAAAAGTCTTTTTTTAAATGTTTTTAAATTTTGTTCATATTGTAATTCCACTGGAATTTTATTACAGAGTTTTTCACATGTATAAACTAGACTATACTCAGTGAGAGTTAATCTGTGAGCAGGAATATTTAGGTTTGACCTTCTTGTATTGTGTTCATGATTTGGCATAGATGAAAAAAAATTTTTATGAATAAACATGACACATTCGAATATGTAAGTGGCAATGAACATTAAAATGTTTAGGCTTATAAAATTACCCCTACAAGAATCTCCGACTTTCAATCCTAATATTATTCTCACAGCTCTATTTTGAATTATCATGATCTCTGGTGCCCTCACAGCGCCTCCCCAGCACATTATTGCATAGCGCATGAATGAATAAAAGTTTGCATAGTATATGGACAGTAATACATTCTGATCCACATAATTTTTTAATATTCTAATGGAATAACAAGCTGAGTGCATTTTTTTGATACATTCTGAACTTGAGTGTCCCAATTTAAATTTTGGTTTATATAAAATCCTAAAAATTTTACATGCTGGGACAATTCAACTTTCTGGGAGAGGAGTTCTAGTCTCAGACCAATTTATGCATTCTCAACAAGTTTGTCAAGTGAAGCTGCAGAGAAAAGAGTGTTAGTATCATCTGCAAAGTTTACGAGATTTGTAGAATCATTTGTGACAGCATCAGGTAAATCATTAATATCTACAAGAAAGAGGAAAGGGCCTAAAACACTCCCTTGTGGTATTCCTAAATTAATATGTTACCTTGCATATTGACTGCTCATGTCTGAACAACTACACATGTAATATAGAAGTATTTTAAACATAGTCCATCAGAAAGGAAAACCAACTGTACTGCCTGTCTGCGGTTGTGAAGGGAAGGAGAACATCGAGCCTGGTAGGATTTTGCAGCCATATAATATTTTTTTGACAAATTGCTTGGCACTGACGTCAAATCTTTTGATTTGTTGTACTGGATGTTCAATAATAGGCTGCAATGAGTAAAAAGAAAAAACCAAAAGCCACTGATGAATCACTTACAAACAGCTTAGGGTTCACCCAGATTTGTAGCCTAGAAAATAACTCTAAATCAATAGCGGAATTACTAAAAGAAAATGAAGAACTTAAAGAAATAATCCAGCAAAACCAGGCAATTATATCAGAAAAAGAAAAATTTATAAACCAGCTTTTGAAGGAAAATGACCATCTACAAAGCCACTATAACCTCATTACTAGTCACATAATAGAAAAAGACACAATCGTTGGAACTATTGATAAGATTACTAAAAGACTAGAAAATTTAGAAAAACAACCAAGCCCAATATCATATGGATCAGTTGCAAACAAACAACTAAGAACACCCCAAAAATCGTTAAAGAAGTTAGTAATTAAACCAAAAGGTAGACAAAATTGCTCTGATACAAAAAAAAAATCTGAATAAAAATATAAATTTATCAAAACTGCAAATAAAAATAGAAGCCGTTAATGATACAAGAGATGGAGGTGTTGAACTGAAATTACAAGATAAATACGTAAATATATTG
Source organism: Callosobruchus maculatus (assembly GCA_951848785.1). NCBI lineage: Eukaryota > Metazoa > Arthropoda > Insecta > Coleoptera > Chrysomelidae > Callosobruchus > Callosobruchus maculatus. Next base: position 11,979,648 of record CATOUR010000026.1, on the reverse strand, counting down.
AAGAATGAGATGGACCAAGTTCTCTTGAGAAAATATGAAGTTATGGAAGAAAAGAAAATTCTACCAAAAATTAAAATTGTTGGTTATAAAACCAGGGAAAAGCCCACAATGGAAGAAATAAAGGAAAAGCTCATCCGAGAAAACTATTTTCTTCATGTGTCCTTTGTTGATTTCTCTTATATGGTAAATAGTCTATCGTTCGATATCATGGCTACTACTGAAACATGGCTGTCAACTAATATTCCCTCCCAATCTGTGCATATTCCTGGTTTCAATTTCTATAGATGCGATCGAGATGGGCGTGGTGGTGGTATAGGTGTCTATGTCAATGACCATTTTACATCCGGGATAATTGATATAAGTCACCATGATACTGATATAGTTGAAATGCTATGGATTAAGGTTCATATTGGGAGACGATCTGTAGCTCTGGGTACTATTTATAGACCTCCTAATGAGAACGTCAATAGGGCCGTTGAGATTCTCGACAACGTCTTATCTCTGTTGATTCCATCATATGACGACATTATAGTTTTGGGAGACCTTAATGTCAATTTCCTTAACCCTTAACTGGTAACGTGCCGTCTGTGAGACTGAAAGCAATCTTAAATTCGACCCTACAACAAAACCTTACCGCATTTCTGGTAAATGACCTCATCTAATCTATCAGCCATTGGTATCCCTTTTATATTCCGTTTATCAAAAAGTTTGCATAAACAACATTCCAGATGTGCTTAGTTGTTAGTTTGGTTCAGTCTGCGAGACGGAACGTTACGGTTTGCGTTATAATTTTTCTCAGCTGGTAGTCATGGCAGGTCCGTCATTTTTTACCAAAATATTTTTATAGGTGTATCGCTTTACTTATTATCAATCACAAAATATGTAGATTTGAGTGTGGTCAAATTTTTTTTTATTATCTTGGTCCTACAAATTTGTGCTGCTAATTTATGTTCTAGTTAATAATTATCATAATTTTTTTTCTTTACATCACATGTTCTGCTACTTTATACAAAATTATTATTAAAGGATATGTATCCAACAAATCTTCATGCATTTTTTCCAAATAATAATCAGGAGAATTTGATTTTTTAAGCCTCAAAGAGGTTACAGTCTCACAGACTGCACGTTACCAGCTATGCCCCGAACCTGCACGTTACCGGTTAAGAGTTAATCATAATAAAACTATCCATTGCCTTGAATCTTATAATTTGAAGCAGATTCTAAGTGAACCTACCAGGATCACTGATAGATCTGCTACTCTTCTGGATCCTATATTTATTAACGATGAATCCAGCTGTCACAAACATGGCACGTATAATGCAGATATAGTAAGTGACCATAGAATTGTGTTTTGTGAACTATCCTTTAGGTTGAAGAGACCTCCTCCAAAATTCATCACATTTAGAGATTTTAAAAATTTTAGCATAGACCATTTTTCCGTTTGGTTAATGAACCGTGGCAGAGTATATTATATATTAACAACATTGACGAGAAGGTTCAGTTTCTCACCGACAATATAACTCGTTTATTTTGATGTACATGCTCCAATCAGAACTGTACGCGTCAGCAAGCCTAAGGCGCCTTGGATAACTCCTGTGATTAAAATGATTATGAACCAGCGTGATAAGGCACTGATTAAATTCAAGCGCCTAAAAACTCCCGAAAGTTGGAACGACTACAAAAGACTTAGAAATTTTGCGCAAGCGTCCCTTCATAGAGAGAAAGCAGCATACCTTAAATTCTTATATCAAAAAAATAAACCAGCGCAGTTTTATCAAGCTTTAAAGTCGTTTGGAATTCAAGAACGGGATAACTTTAATATACCTATCACACTAAATGATGTTGAAAAGCTAAACCAGCACTTTACCTCTATATTCCAAAACAGTGACACTGTCTGTTCAGACAGTATCAGGTATTATTCAATTAATAAACTTGATAACGATTTGAATTTTCACATTTCTTTGGTTGATACCAGTACCGTACTGAAAGCTATTGGTGAAATTAAGTCTAATGCCAAAGAAGCTGACGGTATTACCATTCAAATGATTAGGTTGTGCCTACCCGCAATAGCCTCATATATAACTCACGTGATTAACTGCTGTATTGAGGAGGGCTACTTCTCATCTAGCTGGAAAGTTGGCTTAGTTACCCCTAAGCCCAAGACTACTAATCCACAAACTTTTGATGATTTAAGACCTTTGACCTTACTTTCAACTTTATCAAAGATATTTGAAAAGGTTGCTAACCAGCAAATTATAAAGTATGTTGACGAGCACAATATTATTCCTCCTCATCAGTCTGGATTCAGAAAGGGCCACAATACTACAGCATCCCTTTTACGTGTCTCTGATGACATAATCACTTCTCTTGACCAATCTTTAGCAACTTCTCTTATACTGTTAGATTTTAGTAAGGCCTTTGACATGCTGAATCATTCACTTTTACTAGCGAAATGTAGGTACTTCGGTTTTGACACTGATTCTATTAGGTGACTCAGCTCCTACTTGACAGGAAGACAGCAAAGTGTTATCATTGACTATCACGGTTCAAGTCTAAAACCCATAGCATCAGGAGTATCTCAAGGGTCAATCCTTGGCCCTCTGCTATTTTTGTTATATACAGCTGACATGGCCAATGTAGTAAAAAACTGCAAAGTACACTATTATGCTGATGACACCCAAGTTTTTTTACAATTTTTCTCCTGACAATGTCGCGACTGCTTCTAAATTAATAAATGAAGGCCTCACTAATATACATAGTTTTGCAGCTAATCACAATTTACGCTTAAATCCTTCCAAATCAAAACTTATTATTTTTTGTTCCAAGTATGAACAGCATCTTCTTAAATCTCGTCTCAACATCAAAATTGATAATGTTGCTGTACCGTTTGTTACATCTACAAAAAACCTTGGCTTGATAATGGACGAGGATCTGCGTTTTGCTGATCATGTTTTTTTTAAGCATTTATTAATCCCAAAAACACCGTAAAATGTTACCTAGGGACACCTCTATGTAGTAGTTGAGTCTCTGTTGCTAATTTAACAAAAAATTGTTTCCTGAGGCTCAGGTTACTATATATTCACAAACATATTTTAACGCCCACGATGAAAAAGGCTTTATGTGAATCATTGATCATTTCAAAAATTTCTTATTGCAGTATAGTTTATTTTCCAGCGCTTAGAAGAGAGGAATGCAATCGGTTGCAAAAAATCCAAAATTCAAGTTGTAGGCTGATATGTGGCTTAAGAAAGTACGATCACGTAACCAGATCTATAAACGAGCTTAGGTGGCTCAAAATCGAAAATATGTTTAAAGTCCAGTTGTTGTGTTTTGTTCAAAATATCCTAATTTCTCTTTCTCCTGCCTATTTATATGACAAGATTATTTCTTTCTCACTAGTCCACCAAATTGTTTACCTTCCTAATGCCATCTCATCATACAGCCATGTTTCAGAGATGATTTTCATATAATGTTGTTAGTTTATACAACACACTTGTTCCTCATCTAAAGACTTATTTCGGCACTAATCTGTTCAAAATTAAGTATAAGCAGCATTTTATTTCCATACAATAGGTAATCCTTATACATATAATATATTTCCCTAGCATCTGATATACTTTGTTACATTATATAAAATATCTGATATACTATATTACATTAAGTATTAAATATTAAAGCCAGCAGTAATTCTATCTATCTGAGATAGATAGAGATAGATAAAAAGGTTAGATTTAGATTTAGTTTTAGAATTAATCTTTAGCGTGGGGTTAAGTTTGAGTGGCCATTTGGCCAGACTTCGCCTTTTATACATATGTCCCATATGATATAATAAAGTCTTTATTATGTTTAAAACAAAAAAGTGCAGGCCAGGCTCCGACATACCGGGCTGCTGTTCCATTACCCAATGACTACTCCTCACACCGTGAGGTGAGCAATCACTGGGTCCGCGAATCGTGCGCCCTAAGTAGACGAAGGGACCCAAGGATGACTGCCTTTTGCATTCTGGCGGCTAAGATGTGCGCCGCCGCTCGGCACACCGGTATTTTGCGCAGTGCAGAGAGCAGCGTATTCCTCATTCCACCTAGGGATCCAATGACCATAACCAGCAGACTTACAGTGTAGTGTGGCCAGAGCCTGCGAAGTTGTCCGAGCAACTCCTGATATTTGGTCCGCTTTTCCTCCTCCTTAGAGACGATGTTCACCTCGGCAGGCGCCGAAAACTCAATAACGAACATCGTCTTCTGTTGGTGGTCGAGAAGGACTATGTCGGGCTTGTTTGCCTGTACAAGCTCGAGCGTGGGGAACGAGTAGTTCCAGTAAATCCGGCATCTCTCGCTCTCCACAACGGACTCTATATCCCCTGGAGCGTATGGCAGCACCGGTGTCTCATCGATACCGTATGACTGCCTTAAATGGTAATAGAGCACTCGTAGAGCCGCGTTGTGCCGATGGACGTAAGCCGTCCCAGCGTGCGTCTTACACGCCGACAAGAGATGCATAAGCGTCTCTGGCGCCTGTCGGCAAGCTCTACAAAGGGTGTCGGGTACACCCATAACCCTTTTACGGTACACCAAGGTGTTAAAGACACCGTCTTGGCAAGCCATTATAAAGCCCTCAGTCTCCGACTTCAACCCACTAGACCTTAGGAAAGAGAGGGTCAACTGCTCAGACAAGCCATGCTCTTCCAGATGTTTGTAGAAGATTCCATGCATTGGCTTATCTTTATGAAGTCTTAAAAGGAAGTCGACTTCGGCAGCTTTAATGTGGGATTTTAATTCTGCGGGAGCGAGTTCCGTAATGGACTGCTTATGGTCCTTATTTGGTGCTTCAACATTATTTTGATACTCCTGGAGGGGGCTATCTGCTGCCAAGTTGATAACTGCTTCCATTACCTCTTGTTGTTTGTGTGTCAATGAGAGGAATGTTGTATTTGATTCATAAGCTGTAGGTGATTTTCTTTGGGACATACTACTTCTGCTCATAGCGTTCTGCTGTTTTAGTTTTGGAATAGATTTCGGTAGATTTGGTTCATTTTCTTCTTGACAAATGTGTCTTGAAGCACTCGGTTTTGTTGCAGTCACATCTGAAAACTTTTTGCTTCTTCCTACAGCATTATCTGGAGTTATGCCTTTCCGATTATAGCCTTCCGCTTTATACATCACGCCGTATTTCTGGTCACAAGCGTCGAACTCCGATCGCACCAAGTTTATGATGAAATCACGGTTCTGTTGACTAATTTCATTATTACTTGATTGGCAGATATTCACCGATGACTGATGAAGATCGTCTGTTTGGCTTGCAGTTGATAACTTCGGTATGTTCTGAGCTTTTATAATTTTTTCTGAGGTTTTAATTTTTTTTAAGTAGCTCTTTTTCATCATCTTCTAGCCTTGATACATTTTGAGAGTCATTTGAGAGAGTCATTCTTTTTATTTTATAGTTTAATTCTTGAATTTCTGTTTTATATTTTTCAATGTCTTTTCTGTAACTTTCCATTTCTTCCTTCTTTTTTATATTTCTTTTCGATATTGATTTCCCCATTTAACTGCATCCTCTTCGAAAGCTTGAGATATTTTCTTCTGTCTATTGATAAAGTCATCTTTTTGAGATATTTCAAAATTCTGTTTTATAACTTTATCCTTTAACGTCTTAAGGGCATCGTTTTCATAACTTTCCTCACATTCTTTGCCGCATAATATTTTGAGATTCTCGACAATAATGATGTCTTTCACATCTTTCCTTTCTACACAACTTTTATGGGATACCTTGAACCATACTATGCATACCAAGCATGTTAGCTACTTGGATTTACAACACTTAAATGAACCAAGTGATTTCTCCTTCATGTATAACAGTTATTGTAGTTATTATTTCATTTACAAGAAATAAATTGGTATGCCACTCGAGACGGCTGTTTTGTATGGAATGTTATTTTATGTTGTGGTATTTATCTACAAGCCACTTTTTACGGGTATTTGCATTCTTTATTTAGAACAATGTCGTGATGCATAAGATCTTCTAAAGTTTAAATTTTTGTTCTTGATTTCACAATACACGTAGTTCAACTTTATGTCTTTCTGCATACCAAATTTCAATTTACTGCACTTCACATTTACCACAATTACGGGAACTAATCGTGGAGCGTATTTAAAAACACGACTATCTACACTAGATTCTCTAGACTAGATCTAGATCTCTCTAGACTAGATTTTCGAAGCGCATTCAAAACATTTTCAACAAACACTCTTTCTTGGCAAATGTCATTTCCTAGTTTTATAATTTTTTTTGTTGTTCATCATGAATCCTTGATTTCGAATTTCAAATAATCTTTAACACTAGATCTTAAACTGACAATAGTGACATTAATCAGCAACGCACTGCGCATGGTCCATTTCAAACCCTTTTGAAAGTGACAGCTGGTGTTTCCACAACATTTGTATCTCGATACGATCCCAAAAATTAGCGAATCGACCTTGAACAGGAAACGTTTTGAAATCGCATCAAATTGACGTTTCCACGATATGTTTCAACACTCAAAACGTTTTGAAAACTCGTGGAAACATAGTAATTGATTTGAGTTTTTTGTTACAGAGAAAATGTATTGAATTATTGATTGACCCTTTTATAAGATTCACATCTGGTATTGCAATTCTTTGGCACTAAATAAAAATTCAGTTTTGTAATGTGTGTGCGGGTGTGTGTGTGTGTGTGTGCAGACTTGTACAAGTGAAATATCACAAATAGTATGATAATATATCTTGAGGCTATTGCATGAGATATATTTTGCTCTATTGGGAATGAATATTAGATTAACACATACAAATTTTTAATTACAGTTTCTCAAGTAAGTTTGGATTTCCGGGCTGCGTGGGTTGTATTGATTGTACTCATGTGGCACTAGTACGACCCAGTGAAGATGAAGGCAGATTCTTCAATGAGAAGGAGTATTTCTCCAGAAATGTGCAAATAGTAAGTTTATATATATTTTCAGGCAAGCGAAAGTCATTTGCCAACTTGTTAGGAAACAAGATCTTAATTATATCAGGGAAGCTGCTATTTATATACAGGGTGTCTGGATATTCAACTGACAATGCTTGATGGGTGACAGACCTCATATTTTTATGAACATTGAGATAATAAGGGTGTCTAAAGTTTTACTTTTGTTTTCGTTTTTTCTTAATTACTCTGCAGTAAAATGACTCAACGATCTAAAAATACATGTCAGGGGGTTTTTAACGCGAGAAATCAAAATTCGATCTCGGTTTCACTATTACATGAATAGAGGGCACTACCTACGGCACCTATTTAAATTATCAAAACTTTTATCCGGTTTGGTGCAGCAATGGTACCACTACCATTGATTATCACATGTACTGATACAGTTAAATCACTTTGGTAGTGTTTCATAATGGTAAGTTGTACAGTCCTTTAAGTACCTGTAGCTCTTGAATTAATCACTTTAGACCCCAAGTGTGCTAGTTTGTTGGAATTTTTTTATCGGGAGGAACACAAAAAGTCACAAATATACAGGATGTCCCATTAAAAATTTTGAATCGGACGTCACGTGACGAAAACAAATACCTCATTGGGTAACGCAATAACAAGAAAAGATACTAGATTTGCTCTAATTTACACCCCCAAAATTATAATTCGCTACTACTGCCTAGTTCCGATATATTGCTTGTCTTAATCGTCGTGGGACACCCTGTATTTTTCAGTAATCGTTATCTTGGTTTGAAACCAAAATGTATTCAAATTGTTGTACCTTAAGCCCTTGAAGGATACATACCTTGGAATACAATAAATTTGAATGAATAATTATTGTGAAACCTGTTGGATTGCATTATTAGTAAGGTACATTACAAGGTTTACTTATTAAAATTTGTTGCTTTCAATTTAAAGCAACATTGAATAAAAAATAAAGACTCTCTTTTGAGACCAGGTTTGGATAAAAATGTTGTTTAAATATGTTTCTGGGGTAATAATAATTAAACTTTAATAGTATACATCATAAAACAATTTATAACAAATTTATTTCTTTCAATAAAATTATTATACTTTTAAATTATCATAGTTACTTTTTTTAGTTAGTTTCCATCAGCTTCTATTTTACTCACTCTTATTATATTCCACTGTGAGTAATATATCATTTAAAAATATGAATTGACTGAATACAATAACACAATTTGCTTGTGAGAGTAATTGGATTGGTTTAACGTACCGAAGATATACAAATATATAACTTGAATACTTTAGGTAAAGTTGATTGGCTAACTCAATATTATTGAACTTTGAGGGACATGTAATTTAAAAATAAGCAGGATTCGCCTTGACTGAATAAAATTACACAATTTTCTTATGGAAACAATTGAGTTGAATTGATGATATATGTGAATTAACCTTTAATTACACGCATTGCTGTACTGTGTACACCATCAGATTTAAGTATCTTGAATGTAAGGTGTCGCCTCTGCCATTCTACATAGCAATAACAATTGTTTTGGGTTTTTATATACTTTTTAATGCCTACAATCCCCTTTATACTCCAATCTAGTTAGGATTTTTTCTGGAATTAATTTCCATCAGGCTGGAAATCATTTTAATACCTCTGTTTGGTCCTAAATGCGTGTAATCTAAGTTTGCAGCACTCCACGTGGTGAGCTTAACCTTTGACAGCCCAAAAACTGCCAAATGTTTGCACTTTTTTTAGTTTTTTGGTTGTAGCTGGAAAATGATAAGTCGTATAGAAAATGTCGTTTTGTGCATTATTAAAAAGGCCTAAATTTTACGTCGAATGACTTCTAAAACTCTTAAGTCGGTTTAGCGGTAGAGCCTAAATCAATAGTTTGACAGCCTAAAAACTGCCAAATTTTTGTACTTTTTTTAGTTTTTTGGTTGTAGCTGGAAGACGATGCGTTGGACGGAAAATGTTGTTGTGTACTATATTAAACAGGACTAAATTTTGCGTTGAATAACATCTAAAAGTTTTAAGTCGGTTTAGCAGTTGAGCTTAAATCAATATTTAGGAACTGTGAATCTTCTTCATATCGGTGCAAACTAACATTTTGCGGCTATGTAAGACTACATATCTTTAAAGCTGATACTCCTATTGAAAAAGCCCATAGAATAAAAGATAAGGTAAATGGAATTTAAGGTTATATACATATCTCAGTCTTTAAATTCGATCATTTGTCATACAAAATTTTGCACCAATTTAAAATCAGTTTGCTTTTACTTTACTCTTTTGGCTGAACTTTTATTTTACCCCTAGTATATGGTCCAGCCATATGTCAGCCGAAAGCTCGTAATGAGTATAGTACAATAACACCAATCACATCATCTGCAAATGAAAAATGAAAAAGTTATGCTTTGAATTTCTATGTACTAACTTTACCGCACCACTCGTGCATATCTATAGAAAAGATAAGGAACGACACCAGTCGCAACTTCCGGACATGAAATATAAAAAAAATTATGATACTTCCAATTCTTTATATTAAATCTATCGGGGAAATGTAGATAACCAGGGTAGTTTCGGTTGAACGTGGCTCATGCAGGCGTAGTTACCAAATGCCTGGGTGTTCCAGGCGTCATGAAGATGCGGATCATGAGATTCTCATTTCAGCAGGTCATCTGTTCTCGACCACCCTCTATTGGCCTAAGGCATATGTGACCTCATTGGACCAAATCCGTTACGAGACATTTTCACATTCTCTAACAATACCAAGTTTTGAACTGACCTCCCTAACTCCAACAAATGCAGTTGCTGGCCAACATATGATGCGGGTGTACCTTCAAATCAACTGATTGTATGAAAACCCAAAGGATTCTCGATGTGGGGTTGGAGCAGGACGGACCTTAGATTTCGTTCCATCGTAAACACCAAGGAGCCAGCTCCAGGTGAAATTCTTAATAGTGTGTCCTGCAAATGTAAAAAGGAAGTGCAGCTGCCGAAGAGTAGGCGTGAAATGCTCAACAATATGCCTTAACTGCAACGGCAGTTGAGTGATGCTCTAATTCAGCACCCTTCGAAGATGAGGATGAAAGTTACATTGCCGTAGAAGCAGAAAAAGCTGAAAATAGTTCCTTTGTAGATGATCCCGATGAAGAGGACATCAATATGTACCCGGGCCTTCCGATTTTCTCAGATAAAATGCAACAAAAACAACAATCCAGGGTTTTATCCAACGGGAGGGGTATATTTAATAACTAACTATATTCATTGAATCGAACCCATGTTTTATAGTTGATTCAAAAATACTTTCACTTCCATGAAGAAACACTTTTTTGTTAGGACAGAGTATGGAGTTGTTAGGAGGCCTCACGTAATTGGATGAAGACCGGGTTTATCGCATTGTTGAGAATTGAAGTATTTGAATGTATGTATTGTGTTTTTGTATTTGCAGTAATATTCATCATCATCATAGTCACAATTTATTAACAGACATGTTGTGAACTCGTAAAATGCTTTAAGTCGGAGCTAGAGTATTGTCGACACGAATATTATCAATAGTTTTGAGAACTGTAGCTCGCCATCGTTCGCGATTTACTGCCAGTTCAGTCGCGCTCTTGATACCCATATCTAGCAACTGCTTCGTCGTATCCACCCAGCGTGTAGGGGAACGGCCACGCGGCCGCCCACTCGGGGCGTGACCCTGAACTACAAGTTTCTCCATATTATCGCTTCTGTGAATATGTCCGAAGAATGTAAGCATTCTCATCGACACAATGGAGGATAGTCTCTTTGGATTACCGAGCTCATCCAGTATGGAAACATTAGTTCGATGGGCGGTATAAGGAATTCTCAGCATTCTCCTCCACGTCCACATTTCAAAAGCATCTATGCGAGCTCGATCTGCCTTTTTAACAGTCCAAGTTTCCGAGGCATACAAAATTATGGAGAACACAAGAGACTGAACCAGTGACAGTTTGGTAGCTTTAGTGATGTTATGGTCACGCCATATTTTAGTAAGCTTTGTCATGGCCACCCGTGCCTGTTGAATGCGCCGTCGAATCTCATTCTCACAGCTACCTGAATTGTCGATCAAAGAACCGAGGTACACAAAACTTTGAACTACCTCACAACGGCCTATTGACTTTATTTCTCGACGATTGTCATGCTCTCTATCTACGATAATAACCTTGGTCTTGTTGTAGTTAATACCAAGACCATATGCTGCACTGTGTTGTTCTAAAACGTTCAATGGAGCTACTAGTTCTTCCTGAGAAGCAGCAATAAGGGTTGTATCGTCAGCAAATATTTTGCTTCCGCCAATAGTTCTACCGCCATTCCAGTTGTCCAATACCTGTCTCATCACAAATTCAGAGTAAATGTTAGATAACATCGGAGATAATACGCATCTCTGACGAACTGCTTTTCTGGTTGCTGTTTGACCAGACAGGTTACCATCAATTCTTACACCAGCTGCGCTAGACTCATAGGGTTGCTGTATGAGAAATACTAAGTGGTAAGGGACTCCCATGGAGCTAAGGATTTCCCACAGTTTAGGCCACTTTACGTTATCAAACGCCTTAGAATAGTCCACAAAGCAGCTAAAAACGGGAAAATAATGCTCTCTGGCTTTTTCAATAATCTGTCTTAAGTTTAAGAATCTGTTCACGCGTACCGCGTCCTTTTACGAAACCTGCCTGCGCCTGAGAAATTTGCCAGCCAATAAAACCCTCCAAACGAGACTGTAAAATATATAGTAGAACCTTGCTTGCATGAGAGATTAACGAAAGTAAGCGATAATTGTCTGGATTTGTTGGAGATCCTTTTTTATGAAGTGGAACAGAAATGGATGTGCACCATTCATCCGGCCAAACACCGGAGGACCAGACCCTCTTACAAATATTATATAAAAGAGAGATGCCGTCTTCACCCAAGCATTTTAATGTTTCGGCAGAAATAGCATCAATACCTGTAGCTCTATTAGTTTTTAACTTGTTGAGGGCATGTTCCACTTCAGACAAAAGAATATCAGGTTCATATTCAAAATCCAATGAGAGGGCCTGAGGGCCATCCTCATGGTACAGGTTTTCGCAGTAATTTCGCCATACCTCAATAACCTCATGCAAGTTGGTAATTAGCTGTCCCTCGGGATTTTTAACAGCCCAAGATTTGGGTTTAAAATCCCGACTGAGGCATTTGACCTTAAAAAACATCTCTTTCGGATGATTAGTATTGGCATGCATCTCTATTTACTGGCACAATTGCTGTATATAAGAGTTCTTATCTCTTCGCCATAGTCTCTGAATCTCGCGTGAGAGCTGTCTAAATGCGTTTTGCTTTGTATTTGAATCAAGACCTTAAGGCTTCTACGTGCCTCAATAACAGACAATGTGTGGCTACTAATCCATTGTTGTTTTGGTTGAATGCTACTCGACTTATCTGGACAGCATGTAAGAGCACATTTTTGAATGATAGCCACATATCGATTGAATTTGACATATCCGTTATAGAGGCATGCCAAAAAGCTCTGAACATTTTGACTGAAAAGAAGCAGGGTCAGCGATCTCCATCCGTACTATCCGCTTAGAACAGTTTTAACTGAAGTTCGCACAGAAGTAATTGATGGTCTGAGCCGCAGTCAGAACCTGGTAGAGTCTTACAAAGGCTAATAGATGACTTCCACCGTGTACGAACTAAAATGTAATCAATTTGATTACGAAATCGTCCGTCGGGAGAGGTCCAAGTATACAAGCGCCGTGGATGTTGTGAAAACATAGTGTTGGCAATTGAGAAATTATGGTCAATACAGAATTGAAGCAGACGTTGACCCCTTTCATTTCTCACACCAAGACCGAATTTACCAATAATATTATCTGCACTCAAATTAACCATAATGCATAATAGTCAGAATAATACGATGTTATGCATAATTGAAACTAAAATTGTTAATGCTATAATTGACTAAACAGAAACAGATATATCAAATCAAATTAATGGAAACTGTTTTTTTGATTTAAAGACTCTTATTAATAGTGCTTACTACTTTTTCATAAATATGTACTTTTTCATAAATATGTATTAGATATATTAGAAAAACAGCAATGTGCATTGAGCTCCTGAGGCATTGAGTTACACACTTTCTAATGCCATTCTCAAACAAAAAGCGTCAAAAATTTCTCATTTTCAACTTCAGCAGCGTTATCTTTTCCCAACTCTGCTATCATCCTCTTGAGTTGCGCCTTTTCGTCTTGTCGGCTGTCAACTTTCGACACTTCCGTCTCATCACTCGGGTTATTATCCGGTTCCTCCATGAATCTGCTGAGTTTGTTTTCCAGATGCGCAATCCTGTTCTTCTGCTTATCATTTACGTTCCCGAGTTGTGCAGTGTGATCAGAGCCCCATGACGCGTCCTTGAGCGCAACGTCACGCTCTGTTCCTATCTTCGCGTTTTCTCTGTTCTGTTGCACCAAACTTTGCTTTAACTTTACATTGCCATCTTGTATCGCTGACCTTCCGGACCCCTTTATTTGTGTCCACAGTGACCTTTTGCAGTTCCACCTTCAGCCTATCGATCTCGCTTTCCACCTGCGCAATCTTCTGCATCATCTTATTATTCTCACTCTTCAACTGCTTCGTCCCTGAGCTACCAACCTGTGCTTCAGCAAATCCATCCTGCAGCTCCTGCTTTAGTCGAGCGTTCTCATTTTTTAAATTCTCCAGCCGCTGTTTCATCTTATTTTCAACGTCTCTTGCGTTACACAAACCTTCCATGCTCTTTTTCGGACCATCGAGAGCGTCGCCCAAATCTGTTTTCAGCTTCATGTTTTCTGCTTCAAGCTGCGCCAACATTTCTCTCAACTTTGACTCAGCCTTGTTGACACCGGCTTTTTTGGCTTCAGCAATCGCGTTGTCCAAGTTCTTTTTACAGGATGCATACTCATACCCCTGTCTGCTGTGAGTTCCCTCATGGCTACTCTGTGTTGCTCTTGAAGCTTGGCGATAGTTTCCTCGTTCTTCTTTCAGCAAACTCTTTTTCTTTCATGTCTGTCAAACTGCTCCTTCAATAAGTTTATCGTGCTATGCATAGATTTCATTTTGCTTCCATATTCATCTGCTTTTTCTACATCCACCTGCATTTTATCTACCTGTATGCGGCAGCCTACTCTAAGGTATCCCTTCTGCCCACATCTCCAACACGTAAACTTTTCAGCTCCTAGATTTCTGCGAAGTGAGTTTCTTTGGAAGGTACCACTTTTTCTTCTTGGAACGAACGATCTGGCCCTGACCTGTGTTTCATCATTTTGTTCGACAGAGCGCACCCTCCGAGTCATTCGCGTGGCTTTTGTGGTAGCTTCATTTCTAGAGCCTTGACCAAAGCGCCTTGTAAGGTTCTGGGACTGGATAGTCTTACGATTCGCTGAACGTCCAGGTCCGCAGTACCTTCGACAAACTGAGGAGCAGCAACTTATTCCTGTCTGTCGACCGGGCTGTTGACGAATGCTCGTTTAGCTAAGCTTTGGACTTCATATGCAAACGGGATCAAATCTTTCTTGGCTTGTTGTGTCCGGTTATGCAACTGGCCATGCAACAGCTCTGTTAATTGTGCATCTCCCAAGCGTAACTTTAGTGCAGATGTTATCTTATCATAGTCACGTAGATCTGATGAGCAGAGATTTTCCAAAATAGCTGCGGCAGAGTCTCCTAGCATGAATGTCAGCACACAAGCTTTTTCTTCATTTGACCAGTTATTCATCCGTGCGATGTTTTCAAATTGTATAATTATAATAAATTCCCAGGACGTTTTGTTTGCCATTGTACGGATAGGGCTTTGCTACTACGCCACTGTGTCTATCAGAAAAAGTGGGTGCTACAGCTGTTAAACGCTCATTTGCACTAAGTTCTCGCAGCTCCTCTCTGACGATTTCCTTGACATGATCTTTCACGTGCTGTAGCTGTTCACGCTCACCTCCACTGAATTCTCGCGTCCCTCTCTGACGATTTCCTTGACACGATCTTCTACTTGCTGTAGCTGTTCCTCAACCTGCTTTTGTGATGTCTCTATTGCACTTATACATTGGTCCTGATTTTCTAATGCTTGACTCTTCAACTCTGCGACAGTCTCGTCTTGGTGTTGCTTCAACTTTTCCTCAAGGTCTTGCATATTATTTGTCCTCGTTTCTGCCCTTGTTTCGGATGCACTTTTTTCAAAACTTTGTTCTAAGCTGGATCTCATATCTTGTAGCATAGTCATCATTGCAATCATTTCGGACGCCATGGCTACTGGCATTAACTGACACTGTGCTCACTTCAATCCTGGCTTGATTCGATGGATAATCCCACACTTCCGACACCAACTGTCACGACGGCCTCTTTTTTTCACACCAGGGAAACAAACTGTACGTCACTTCCACCGTTTTACTTCACAACTCAATACAATATCTCTTAACCTTATCTCAGCTACAACTCAACTCAACTACCCACGGCACGCTACCCGCCACGGCACGCTACCCGCCACGGCACGCTACCCGCCACGCCTTATATACACTCCATCGAACCATCTAGAGAATTCGAAATATCCAGATGACATTCTAGAACGCCCATCCGTCATTCACGAAAACTCTAGACGATTCGATGAAGTTTACACGTCAGAGATCTAACCTATCTCTTTGCTAGTTCATGCATGACAACTAATACACAATACACCAATACCATAATATACAGTACGTTACAATACTAATTTTGCAATTAGTTTGTTGGCATTTATTACATAAGATATAATATACAGGTGGGCCGATAGTGAGTGGATGGAAGATTGTGGGCTTACTAAAACATAGGTATTTCAAAAATTTGTCACTTGATCATGGTAGGGAGCCTATAGGAAGCTATAATATTATCACTTTAATTTTGACGTTTATACAGTGTGATTCATATCAAACTTAGGTTTTTTTGATTCTTTGGCGAATTCTAGTAGGGCTCTAGTATCACATTTGGAACTTTAAACTAACTGTTTAGTAGTCACAAATAATCATTTTTGGTATAAGTAGGTAGCAGAAAAAAATGAATATCGCAGCGGTTGTAAAACTTAGGAGGCCGTGACTCTGCGGTGCGACTAACCATGAAATGTGTCACCTTAGGTTAGACTGTCGAATTTGAATTCTTTTTGGTTGTGGAGAAATCAGTAAATTAATTAAGGAAATTTCAATCACAGGGCACTTGATTTTTCCAAATGGGATTGCTTATTCTTGTTGTAGGATCCATTGTAAAATTGTATTACCTTTGTAACGATATAGGGCTCAATATAATTTTTTTTAGTTTTTATTTTATTTCAAATATCAGTCAGATCGGTGTTTTTCAATTTTCTTATGTTTACGACGCATCTTAGCAGGCCATGAAAAATAAACAAACACCTGTTCAGATGAAAGGAACCAACTAACTTAGTAGAAAGAGGCAAACGACCTAGAGTAACGCGGCAAGATTATAAAAATTCCATAAAACACGTTAGCTCTAACCGGAGACAACAGCGGTAAGATATCTGATGTCAACGAGAAGCTGGAGTACGACAGAAGTGTTTTTTTACTGACTACTAGCTATGGAGATCTACTAGAACTCGACAACTTTCCAAAACGATTTTAAAAATTTTGAAACAGAAGGAAAACTACCAGCGATTGTTGCTGACAGTTTAACATCTTCAGAGTCACATTTTCACATTCACATTTAATGAGATAAAAAGTAGTAATTTCGGTCGTGGATAAAGTATACAGGGTGGGCCAATAGTGCGTGGACGGAGGATTGTGGGCTTACTAAAAAATATTTCAAAAATCTGTCACTTGATCCTGGTAGGGAACCTTGAGTGGTATAAAGTAAAAATATTTTCACTTAAATTTTGTCGTTTATACAGGGTGATTTATATTAAACTTACATTTTTTTGAATAGAACCCCTATATATTATTACATATTTGGATTTCTTGGTGAATTCTAGTGTGACTTTATGTATCATACATGGAACTTTAAACGAACCATTTAGACGCAAATCACAATTTTTGGTATAAGTAGGTATCAGAAAACAATGAATATCGCAGCGATTTTAAAACCTAGAAGGCCGCGACTTTGCGGTACGTCTAAACATGAAATGGATCACCTTAGGACAGACGGAAATTTGAATTCTTGGAGAAATCAGTAGATTAAGGAAACTCCAATCACAGATAACTTGATTTTTTCAAACGGGAATGCCTATTTTGGTTTAAAGAATCAAATGTAAAATTTGATTACCTTTCTAACGATATAGCACTCTCGATATCAATCTTTTTTGGTTTTCATTTTATTTCAAATTTTCAGTCAAATCGGTGTTTTTCAATTTTCCTGCGTGCAAGCAACCTAGTAGGCCAAAACAAATGTAATTCGAACTCGACCGAGCTGACGCATTTCATGCTTAGTAACACGGCGAAGTCACAGCCCTCTAAGGTTCATAATAGCAGCGATATTCAATTTTTTTCTGACATCTACTTATATCCAAAATTGTGATTTGCACCTAAACGGTTCGCTTAAAGTCCCATATGTGATACATAAAATCACACTAAAATTCACCCGGGAATCTAAATATGCAATAATATATAGGGTGTTCTATTCAAAAAAACATAACTTTGATATGTCACGTTTTTATGAGACACCCTCTATAAAAGTCATTATTTTTAAAATGTAATCCAGCTCCACCTACATACACCTGCGAAGTTGATTTTTCAAAAGGTGGTATCGTCTGGTCACAAGAGTCCGAGGCGTTGAGCTTGACTCACCCTGTATAAAATTATAAATTGTTATAAACCATATAAAATTATAAATAATCAGAGGCAGCAGAAAAAAGGGGAAACATATAATTAAGACATTATTGAGAAGGTTTTACATCAATACATTCAAAGTAATTATAATTGTATTCCAAGGTTAAACCTCCTTAGTACTCTAATATTGATGTAATCATCGTATTTGTGTTAAAATGTCACGAAAAACACAAAAGTATTACTAGCAGTGATACATTAAAGTACCTGCACAACAAAATTTTAAAAAAGCCCAATGAAGTGGGAAAGAAACAATTTAAACCAATCCCAACAATAAAAAGCAGGCGTTGTATATGACCACTATGACTGCTTGACTGCTAGTGTTATTGCAAAAGTGTGTCCTGATGCCCAATTATATGTATACTTACAGATATGTGACAGTGAGTTGAACATTTTAAACGTGGATGCTACTTTTGGAGGAGATGAACATGATGAACTTATCTGGTTGAATTCTGATGCAAATTGGCATTTACAAGATCTCCATCGGCAAGGGGAGAATGTCTGGTTTCTGGGTATGCTTTGTTTTTGTATTTCATCTATTGATAGAGAGGTAAAAGGCCGTATTCATAAGGAAGAGCATTTGCTTATACTTCTAGAAATCGAAGCATTTACATACTTCACATTATATTCGTAAGCAGAAAAAAGGAAAAGATTCGGACTTCGATCTAAAAGATGTTGCTCTGAAGGAAAATGCTTCACTTTTTTTGGTATATTTTAGCTGGAGAGTTATTGCGTGATTTTTTATATTAAAACTTACCATGGCGGATGTAGTCCACGTACGCGCACGAAAAGTGCCTGACCTAATAAGAATGGACGCCGGCAATATCTTGGTAACCGTTAATCATATAACTTCGAGCAAAAAATATTATTAGGTAAATAGGCCAGGAGAAATCGCTGGAAATTATTTTCAAATTCCCGAAGTGGGAAGCGCAATTGTTACGATCAATCAGAAAAACTGCTTTTTCTCAAAAAAATATGCAAGTAAAGTGTATTATAAACTCTACCATCATGTAGACAGGACAGTTTTTGATTTTTTTTTGTTAATACTTTTTTGCTTTATCTTGTAAGATGTAGTGGTGGGGGAATGTCAAAAAAGTTTGGTATGAGTTAACGGAATTGAACAAGCTAGGTCTCTTTTGGAAGAGCTCTTCTTACCTAATAACCTGTTACATAAATATTATCCAAGTTTATCTTGACTTAGTAGCTACAGGGCGGTATTTGACATCATAACAATTATTAGGCATAATTACGAAAATTTTAAATGGTATGCTATATATCTCTCAACATTGATATATAGAGGACGATATTCTTCAAAAGTCAGTGCAAGATTTAACGTCCTAGCTATTTTCAAACAGGAGATATCAATAAAACAAGTATTATGACAAGTGTGCTGTGAAATTCGGAAACAATTGCTGCCCTATAAGAATATAGCCTCCGTCACATCGTTTTAGTAATCATTCTATAGATAATACTCAAGTAGAACGACTAGAAATCATATTTTAACTTTTCGAGTTCGATTATTATGAAAATTGAATACAGCACCTATTTGGCGACTACTACTCCACCTGGTGGTTATTTTAGAAAGTCAAAATATGATTTCTTGTAGTTTTACTTGAGTATCCTCTATAGAATATACTAAAACGATGCGACTAAGGCTATATTCCTATAAAGCAGCAATTGTTTCTGAATCTCACAGCACACTTGTCATAATACTTGTTTTATTGATATCTCCAGTTTGAAAATAGATAGGAAGTTGAATCTTGCACTGACTTTTTGAGAATTTCGTTCTCTATATACTTGTGTTAAAATATAGCATACTATTTAAAATTTTCGTAATAATACATAATAATAATTATTAATTGTTATGATGTCAAATACCGCCCTGTAGCTACTAAGTCAAGATAAACTTGGATAATTTTCATCCAACAGATTATTAGGTGAGAATAGCTCTAGCTCGCTTAATTCTGTCAACTAATACCAAAGTTATGGCAATTTGAATACAAACTTTTTTGACATTCCCTCACTACTACATCTTACAAGATAGAGCAAAAAGCTATTAACAAAAAAAAAAAATCAGAAATTGTCCTGTCTATGGTAGAATTTATAATATACCTTTACTTGCCTATTTTTTGAGAAAAAGCAATTTTTCTGATTGATCGTAACCGAGATCGTAACAGTTGCGCCCCCTAGCGGCCACTTGCGGAATTTGAAAATAATTTTCAGTGATTTCTCTCAGCCGATTTACCTAATATTATTTTTTGCTCGAAGTTATATGATAAAGGGACTATTTAGAGTGCTGTAAGGTAAGAGGTAACGTAAGACGTAAGAAAATAAACCTGTGGAATCAGATGAGAGTGTTTATAGTCGTAACGTAAGAAGTAACGCAAGACGTAAGAAATTCATTTCTAAAAGTGACGGGACATGAAATGAGAAGCGATTTCGGGTGGAAATCGGCCAGGATCGCTAGACATCGTGCTTAAAACACGCGGGAATTTAGAAATATGGTTGTGAAATACTGCTTACCTCGGAAATAAACCAAATCCATTTTTCTTACGGCATCGGGTGAATTCGGCCATGGTCGCCAAAATGAATGCAATCGCCATAGGCTGGAGTTGGACATGTGATCAAAGATTTGAATCACCGACGGGTGATTTGAACCGACTTTTTGCAAAAAACGTTTGCACACCAAGGCGTGCAGGCCCGGACCAAGTCGCGCAGGACCGGCCTATACATTATTACATGAACAACGAAAGGAATGATTACACGTTACACCAGGCAGACTGCACTAGTTTCACAGCTTTAACATGATTTGCAGTATTAGAAAATATTATCTTAAAAAAATACATGGAACCAACATATAGGTAGTCCCACAATCATATACAGTTTTTTAAACTGCGAAAATATTGCAGTCAGCCAACTTAATAGTGAACTAGTAAGTTAGTTGTTGCTGAATAGCAGGTATTATCAAACGTATAAGTATTATGTATCAGAAATCGATTTTTTGTCAATAACTCACCTGCACTGCATGCTTGTTCACATTCAATTTTGCCAGAGCAACCTATATTTGAATCAACCCAACAACTACACAGTTTGCTTTTGGGTTTACAGTGTAGTGAACATATTTTGGGCATGTCTCTTGCACAATAATATGGTAAAGTAAGCATGTTCAAATTTGTAAGAATATCATATATGAACAATGCTATAACTTCATAAGTATGACTTCAAAGTGACTGTTCAGGAAGGTCTGAAAACCTTACTCAGGCCATCGCAAAAGTTTTATAGACAAACGTTTTTAGGATTCTCCCATATGTTAATGTTTTCCTACAAGTTGTAAGGTGTTACATATATAACAGGCCACTGGTTTCCAATTCAGCTGTTCAAGAATAACTTGCCAGCTGCACCTCCACTTTAAAGTCTTGACATACTCTATAAAAGTTGTATGCTCTATTACAATTAATAATGTAATGTAATGTGTATGCTGTTATGAATATGGAATATGTGTTTATTTGAGAGCATTATGTGGTTCTAAAGCTGACAAACAGGGATATGTATTTTTTTTATTTTTAAGGGTGTATGAATAAATCATCAGCTGCACTGTACACTTGTTCAGATTCAATATTGCCACAACAAAATACTTAAACCAACTCAACAACTATACAATTTTGTTTTGACTTCAAAGTGAGTGTTCGAGTGTTCTGAATGGGTTGAAAACCTTACTCAGGCCACAGCAAAACTTTAATGGACACAAACATTTTAGGATTCTCCCATATGTTACTTTCACTTGTTTCTGATTCAGCTTTTCAAGAATAGCTTTACAAAATTGCCAGCTACATCTCACAGTTCAAAATTTTGACATACCTTTTGTATCTGTAAAAGCTGTGTGCTATTACAGTTGAATGAGTATTTGTTCATTTAAAAGTTGTATGGTGTTATGAATATGGAATATTTGATCATTTGAGAGCATTATGTGGTTCTAAATTTGACAAATAAATGAATCTCGAAGTTGGCTTTGTAGCGACAGCAACCAACTAGTTATTTTACTGTAAATGTTAAGAAACAGATAAGTAAATTTTAGGCTGTGTAGCAACAGCAACCAAGTGTTTTTGGTCAACATTCACTTATTCACTAGCACACTAAGCTGCCCCAGGCCAACCTATAACAATACCCAAGTTTGACTAGAATATTTTCAATAGTTTTCTATTGCCTCTGTTCTGCGTCACAATATTTTAATATTTTCATGACATGGCAAAAACAACAGTTTTAGAAATGGTAGTTTTGACCTGTTTATAAAACTAAAAAGTTTGTCATACAGAGAAGGATACATACTTGGTTTACAAACATATACATTTGGGCCAAATACTCTTAAAAAAATCACATCACAATATGTACAAAGTCCTTTATAAACAGTCAAAACTCGAATTGTAGACTCTATTTCTATAGATGCTTCATGAAATTTGTTTTAAGTCACTGCAACAGTCACTGTCCTCACATTTTACACTGATGGACAGCGATAGATATGTACACTTTCTATTTGGGAAGAAATATATTCACAATTGCCTATTTTGTAATTTTATTGGAAAACTGCCTTAACATTCCAGGTATGTATATGCGTCAATATCTTCTATGGAGTACACTGGATTAAACAAAGTACATCGCTACATCCTATAAACAGCTGCACTGTCCACTAAATATACAGGGCACACCTCACGAGGGACAGTCATTCAAAATTGTTGGACTAGATATTGCAGCCCTATGACTCCCATGAGACATGTATAGCTCTTCGAAATATACACTAGTCAGCACTCATTGCCACCTGTAAAAAGCGGTTTTCTTTAGAATCCAGAAATTCATTGAATTTCAGACTAGAGCGCCTTACCTCTATCCAAAACCCCTATGCACTGGTACCGTATTGATCGTCAGACCTTTAACAAAGTTCCAGTAGTAAACAAGTTACAATAAACAATCAGAGATAACTTTAAACAATTAACAATATTGCCCTAGGGTCATTGACATTCGACATAAACATAAAAATAAAAAAAAAACAATCATAAACCATCTCTCCAAGAAGAAGCTTAAAACATATAGCCCCATCTATGAGTCACATACCAAACTTGGCTACCCTTGTCACCTGTCTGTCACTTAAGCCGTAAGCCGCTTACGGCACTATAGCATACCCACTTTTTTCTTGTTCTTACGTCTTACGTTACCTCTTACCTTACCGCACTCTAAATAATACTTACGGTTACCGAGATGTTGCCGGCGTCCATTCTTATTAGGTCAGCCTGTACAAAGAGAGACGAAATCCACGTTTGAGGAAATAAACATGCAGTGATTAGTCGACTACTTCATTGGCAAAAATCTGGAAACCAGGGGAGATGCGCTTTCGCTAGTTCTCAAAATGAAAGTGTTTTTACGGTACATGGCTGATATCACAAAATCTGAAAAAATCGCTGTTTGAAGAATGAGCGAGTTTCCACAGCGGTATGGGTGAGGAACTAGAATGTACAGAACCTACAGTCTCCAGGATTGTCGATACCACTTTCCGTCGCATTAGATAGATAAATAATTTTTTGATGATATGTACATATTGTACTTTCTCAAACCATAAAAGAAAAAAATAACAAATAAAAAAGTATTCAGTATATAATTTACAATTTATAGATAAATAGTTCACAAATATTGTAAAAACACAATCAAAGAACTCATTCACTTATATTCCCAAGTAGTTTGGTAGACGTAGTTATAATAACCAATATTGCATGAAGGTACTAGTCCATACAAGTAGTAGTAGGAGTATTAAAAGCTACATTATTAAAACACATTTAAATTTTTAAAATTCTGATATGGTGCATGATGTCGTCCATAGGAAAGAGTGCACCAGATACTAAAAAATCTCTTATTGCGGTCCTAAGCTGTCCAAGCTGTGATAGAGGAAGGCTTTTAACTTCAGGTTTCGATATATTATATAATTTTGGACCGTAGTAAGAAACTCCATCGCGTGATATTCTAAGTCTTCTGAATGGCAACTTTAAAGTATTTTTGCCTCTGCGTTTCATATTTATCCTGATATTTAAGAATTTGTGGATAAGGCGGCTGACTGGATCGAGTTCCCATCGACTGAAAATGAAGTGATGGAAGTCAAAGTGAAATGGTCAACAAACAAGATTTGTTCTTTGTTTTTTTTGCTGGGATTTGAGATTTTTCTAGTTTTTCAGGGTATTTTTTTACCCTTTCGGCAATGAACAGCAGATTGCTCCTCGGCTGTGTCTTGTATCTCTACTTGGTAGTCTGACAACTTCTCGTCACTTCCCGTCCTTATCAAAGCTCAGATACATCTTAAAACTCTGAGTAGTATCAGTAGTACGTAACCTAACAATAATAATGCTTTGCGCATTTGCCTCGGTAACTGCAAGCTGAACCTGTGGGCGGCAACATACCCGTACTATCATTTGTCTACCTTTTCCTTTACTGCGAGGATTTGCTTGCAACGAAAAGGAAGAGATTATGAATACGAAACAAAGCAAAATCTTTTCCTTCTACCTTTTCCTTCTGAGCTCTACATTTTTCCCTTACCTTTACCTTTGGAGGAAATACTTCATTTTTATAAATACGGACTATTGACATGGTTGTTTTATAGGTGACTCAGCATATCCACTTAGACCATGGCTGTTGACACCAATTATTAATGCTGAACCTGACAGCCCAGAAGAGAATTACACCACTGCACATACCACCGTCAGAAATACGGTAGAGAGGTGCATTGGCGCGATGAAAGCAAGATGGCGCTGCTTATTGGCACATCATGTCCTTCATTATGATCATCACATGGTAGCCAAAATCATAAACGCGTGCTCAGTCTTGCATAACATCTGCAATATGCATCACCTTCCTGTACCAAAATTGCCAAATGCGGAAGTACAAAAGGATATAAATCGTCAAATACCTGTACAAGGAGTATTGGATGATGATGAGTTAGACGTGTTTGGTATTGATGTTAATGAGCGCAGACAATTAGAAAAGGGCCGTCTTCAACGAGAACGCGTCATAAGGGAATTGTGGGATAGAAGAGGAATTTAATGTAACTTCTGAAACATCATGTGGTTGGCTCTCAGATTAGTCGCGCTTCACTGCCACATAAATTACACCACGTTCATCGAACATTCGGACAAAAGTCGATTATGCAGATTGGCCCGTATGGCTAATCTGATTTGCAGCAGAGATATCGGAAAAGACACCAGATCAAAAGCGATTCTTTTTTGCTCCGTAGCTGGGCATGCTGGCCAGCAGTCTCAGTCGAAAATTAGTCATGTTGGACTGTCCATGTATCGGTGTTCCGTGCAATTGTTTTAACAGATTTTTAAGAATCTTTTACCAATTATTAAATATGGACACTTCTGGAGTAGCTATGTGAAACATATTTCATGAACTCTAATACTAGTATATACTGCCATTAGGAACACTGTCTTTTTAATGCAACTTAAATGGTTTTGATCCTCTTCTGGATGAGACCTGTGTTTAATTTTTATCTTATATTACATACTTCTGTGTCTGCTATTCACCACATTAAAGTGTTTCTAGCTTTGCCCAAATTTATGAATAATATTCCTAAATAGCTGTATGTATTGTAAAATCAAAAGAGAATAATTTTGTGCTGGTGTAGTGATAGCAATGAGAGAAATATAAGTCGAAGATTTTTACTAACCATGAGATATCATCAGAGATAGCTGGTATAGATTTGTATCTCATTTTTCGTAATAAACACGAAAAACTTTTTGTTTGGGCAAGGCTGGGCACGTAAGATAACCCACCACCTTAACTCAGAAGCTATGTGAGATACGACAAAAAGTTAAATATAAAAGTTGTTTGATGTGAGTTAGAATTTAGTTTTATTATAATTTTGTATATACAGGGTGGTCCGTTGTGCCTGAATAAGTGTCAACTTTTTTTTATTTCAAATGGAACACCCTATACATTTTTCGATTTTCAGATTACGCTCTAAATGTCAAATATTTCTGCGATTAAGTTTTCTTCAAATTCTGCCTGGTTTTTGTGCAAATCGAAATTACACATTCGAAAAATCAGTGTTTTTAAAAATCACATTTTAGCCGCTCTATAAGTCACGTTTCACTACTACTATGATCTAAAAGATCTAGTAAGTGTAATTTAACCTTTTTTTGTATATTTATTGAGAAATAATGGCTATACAGGATGTTTGCTGCACTGATGCAGCATTATTGATCATTGGAAGAAGCACTTCTTCAAACACCGATATCTTAACTATTTCAAATGGAACACCCTGTATATTTCGGTTTAGTCGAATGCGCTGGTAGTTGTCTGTGTTCTCATAGTCCTATACCTAAAGCTGACAGATTCCAAATAATTTGAAGTTTTTAGGTCCAACTCAATTTTCTTAATTAAATTCGAAATACTGTAGATGGAACGGACAGTATATTTTAGTATTGTCGGATTGTCTGATTAATTCTCTGTGTTTTCAAATTAACATGTTTTATACGTAAAGTTGATAGATTCCAAATACTTTACATTCTTTTAACTCGACCCGATATTCCTCTTACATCAGACATGTTAAATTTCGAAGCAATATTGAAGAATTTTATCACAACGCAAATTGTCATTGTATGATAGTTTATAAAATGTCCTACAGTGTGGATGAACAGTTAAGACTTTACGAACGGTATCTCTCAAACGTGCGACTGGTTAATAAAAGTAGAAACCGCCCGAAAAATGTCCTAACTGAAGAAAAATAGCTGGAGCTGAAATTAAAACACTTCAAATTATTTGAAATCTGTCAGCCTTAGGTATGGGACATACTTATGTGAAATCACAGAGAATTTAGCAGCGAATTCGACGAAACCAAAATATACAGGGTGTTCGATTTGGAATTGCTAAGATATCAGTGTATGAAAAATTGCTTCTTCCAATGACTGTAGCAAATATCCTGTCTAATATTTCACAATAAGTATACAAAAGATGTAAAGCTTCATTTTCTAGTAAATTTGTAGTAGCAAGTGTCTTACAGAGCAACTAAAATGTGGTTTTTAGAAACACCGATAAAGAAATACTGTAATTTCGATTTGGACAAAAAAAAACAGGTTATCTTACGTGCCCCACCCTGTACGTAAAATTATATTAGTGGCATCCAATGACACCAATTCTCCACATAATTCTGCTTCATGGGTCTACTGTCTACTCACCGTCAACATTATGCTTGAAAATTTAGCAGAGAGTCTTGAAATCTCGATATAATAAATTGATCATTACTGAGCTCGGATCCCCTGATTAAGGGCATGAGACCCACGGCCAGAAAAACTACTAAACCATTCCTCAAAGTTGCGATGCTTTCGCCTGCTGAAACTGTGTATGAGTCTTGTTTATCTTAGAATGAAGATGTTATGGAAGAAGTAGAGGATGACTGTTCAAACGAATCTTGTTTGTCACTGTCTGAATAATACAGCCGCTATACTTTTTTATGAATATCTTCAAGTTTTTCAAAAATCTACTTTCTACTTCTTTGGCGTAGTAAGTATAATTATTGACCATACCACAATTAATAATTAATTAATTACACTGGTGCAAGTAAATTAAGATTGAAAAGTAATCTTGTCCGGATTTTTAATATCAATACCCCTATGTGTGACGATTCGACTATTTCTGTAGCCTTTTTCATTGTGTACCTTCAAAACTTCTTTATTTGTGGTTTCTTTTATGGGCCAGTGAAACGTGATTAATCAAAACATGAATTTGTTCAACTATCGTGTTGTGATACATGGACCATGCAAAAAAACCATGACATTTATGCATCAAAAGGTTTTTTTCATATAGTTTGTATTGTTGATACCATCAAGTTCCCACACACCTCAAATGACCATTCCCAAAATCTGTGGATTGGAAGAAGTGGTCTGAATTGACGCCATTGGATTTCTATTTTGTGGGGATACATAAAAGAGATCGTTTATAACACACCTTCGACAACACAAGGTGATATTATTATACAGGGTGTCCCAAAAAATAGTGTCAAGCGGAAGTCCAGAGGTAGAGCACACCTAGAAGTATCTAAATCACCCCCATATATGTTATGCAATTTTTTGTAGTTTCCGAGTTATAATTTTTTTTCTGAATTTTAGAGAATTCTCTACCTCGACAACTTAAAACTGTTCCAAGAGAAAAATTAAAAGACTTGTCCAAATTCTCTTTTTTGTTAATTAATCTCTAAGAGTTTACTGTTCTTACATAAAGGAATCAGCTTAGTAATTCTGATGAAAGTCACGAAAATTATAGTGTAAAGTGAAAAATTTACGTTCTGTTAATTTATGACTTAGATTTTCGACCCGCAATTAAAAATCTAAAGAGGTGATTTCATGAGTTCTATGGAGGTCTAAAAACTTCTTCAGACTCTCAGCTATCATAAACATTAAAAAAAGTAGTACTTAATGGGGCTACTTTGTCTCCAATCGACGTTCAGAGATAAGAGGTGGAGATTTCTTCAAATTAGCGATGTGTTTTTTAATTCATCAATAACTTATGTTAACGCGTTAATAGCAGATTGATTGTCAGTACCGCAATAATAAACGTTAAAAACGTTGCATAAATTAAACATTTATTAAAAAAGATCATATTTCTTGCTAAACCACAAGGAGCGCATTCTTCAAAACCGGTTTTTACCTGAGCACCAACAAAAAGGGCTAACGCTAACGTAGAAAACGATGGCGATGTTAAAAAGAGATAGCTATGATACTGTTGTGATGTCTTTTCAAAATGTGTCATTGCATAGGTTGTTTTGGTTGTCTTTACTCAGTCGTTTGTCTGTCTTTGCGGCTTTAAAACGGTACGTGTTGTTTGGATTGGTATTGTTTCTGTTGTCTGACTACTTGGTTATTCCTACGGACCTTGAGTGCACGACAACTGAATTTAACGATGCTGTTTTCTGTAAGAGACTATGCAACAAATGGATAGGTCGTGGTGGACCCACTGAATGGCCGCCACGGTCACCTGACTTAAATCCGATAGAGTTTTTTGTTTGGGACTACTACAAAGAACTAGTTTATGCTAAAGTCTGTCGAAACATCAGCGAATTACGCAGACAGTCGTTAATTTAAAAAACAATTTTTTCAGAAGATGTAGATTATGCATCGAACAAGAAGGTAGACATTTTCAAAATTTCTTGTGAAATTTAATAAACTCAGTGAATAAATCTTACAGACAACTTACAAAAAAGAAGTCGTACATGTAAAAAAAATCTTAGCAAAGTGACACAGGTGGTCATCTATCGATATTCTGGTCGCACTGAATGTTTTTTATTGCGGCACTGACAATCAATCTGCTATTAGCGCCCTAAAATTAGTTATTGTTTCATTTAAAATCCCATCGCTAATTTCAAGAAATCTCTACCTCTTGTCGTTGAAGATCGATTGGAGCGAAAAAATCTCCATTAAGTACTCCCTTTTTTCAATGATTATGATAGCCGAGAGTCTGAAGAAGTTTTTAGACCTGCATAGAAATCATGAAATCACCTCTTTAGATTTTTTATTGCGAGTCGAAAATCTCTAAGTCATAATTAACAGAACGTAAAATTTTCACTTTACACTATAATTTTCATGACTTTCATCAGATTTACTAAGCTGATTCCTTTATGTATGAACAGTAAACTCTTAAAGATTAATTACCAGAAAAGAGAATTTGGAAAAGTCTTTTAATTTTTCTTTTGGAACAGTATTAAGTTGTCGAGATAGAGAATTCTCTAAAATTCAGAAAAAAGTTCATAACTCGGAAACTACAAAAAATTGCATAACATATATGGGGGTGATTCAGATACTTCTAGGTGTGCTCTACCTCTGGACTTCCGTTTGACACTATTTTTTGGGACACCCTGTATGAAGCAACACATCAGAGAAGCTTTTCGATCCGTAAACCCGCGCGTATGTTGGCAAATGTTGCTAAAGGCTGTCGTGCAAATAGCGGTGGGAGATTCACACTCACCCAACTGCCGACTAGATTCCTCTGGATGACTGAAATACATGGTTCGCAGAGACATACGGGGGAGTGGTGGGTGTCGGAGGAGTCGATACCTTGTCGTCGGCGCTGTATATCGGCCACATCACGGAGGACCGTAGTGTAGTTGGTATCGCGTCGCCCTAGAATGCCGGAGACATTGGTTCGAATCCAGCTGGTACCCTTCATTTTTCCAATTTTTCTGTGAACCAAATGATTGGAATTATCTCCCTCTTGCGGGGTAAGCAACCAACTTCATTCCAAGAATTGAAATGTTTGCGTCTCCGGTGGTATGGCAAAAGTCTTGTTTCCATCGGAATTCCAATAACGCGCCTTTACACTTTCTCGGGAAGTGCAACGTCCTTTAAAAAGTAGGAGCTCTACACACTGAATCCATATTCAACCACCGGTCTAATGAATGAGTTGTAAAGTTTTAATATTAATTCCACCGAGATATTAAGAAACGCCTTCTCAATAAGTAGAAATATCATCATACTGACTTTTTTATATATTTGTAACGTGAATCTCCCATTTAAGGTCAAGGATATTGTTAGCCCTAGGTCGTTTTGACATTCTGCAGGTAGAATTTTTAAAAAGGTAGTGTCCAATGCGAAGCACAATGCATTTTTCTCATTCAGTATTGATTGCCAGGTGTTTTCAGGGTCTTGTGGTCTCTTGAGATGGTGTTCTAGTGTAGTGTAGTGGATACTAATTCACGTGTGAGAATACTTATATAAACCAGGAACAGAAGTGGACCAATAATTGAACCATGGGGGACTCCGCTAGAGTCTCTATGTCGATCAGAAAGATATTGCCGTACCTTAATCTGAAACGTGCGATTTGTCAAGAATTGCCTTATCCAGTTTAACGGTTTACCTCGTACTCCATAGTGTTCCAGTTTCATCTGTAGCCTTTCAAAATGGACCTTAATGCTTTTTCATAATATAGATAAATGAATTCCATTGCTTGGCGAAGGTCATAGTCTCTTGTCCAGCTGTCCAGGAATTTTTATATACTTTTGGTGGTTGATCTTTTTGGCAAAAAGACATGTTGCGTTACTGGTGAGATATTGTTGTCCATACACTTGCAGACACTAGAAGCCAGGTTTATAGGTCTATTATAGTTGGATGCATCATATTTCGATACTTTCTTAAATATAGCTTGGACTAACGCTCTTCTACATTCATCAGGCATATTTCCCGTTTCTGTAATTTCAATAATGATTGAAACTAAAAAGCGGCTCAATGAATCATCAGAATCATTGTTATGCCTCTTATGTACTTAATTATTAAGTCATTACTTTAGTTTTACGTTCATTAAGTTCTTCTCATCAGTTGTTTAATAAAATTTCTCTGTTAAGCCTTTCGACAACTTAACCTTTCTACTTCAAGATCTGCTGTGCTACTCTAGGATTGTTGGTTCAACTTGTTGACGCCTTTGTTGTGGTTCCTTCGTTAGCTTAGTAGGTGAGGGATGCTCATGGTCATTTTTGTCTTTAATCAAGTCATTCATTTCAAGATGGACTTTTTCTGCTGTCTCATTTGTCCCCATAGCTTATTCAGGGTATTCCTGAATTTAACAGAATTCCCTTCCAAACCCTAGATCTTCTGAGTCTAAGATTGATAAAGTTACTAGCTCTAAAAGTAAAACCTATATACATGCCATAAATACAATAGTAGGCAGTCTATAAGCTATTATTATATTATTAAACTATTAGCAAACAAATGATTGAAGGAGGTCGAAAGAACAACAAAATTGTTATCCAGACAATAACCACCAGAACTTATAAAAGGTTAAGTAACAATTACAGTAACAATAACTATTTTCTAGAGACAAGGGTATTCTTAAAATTACGTACAAATGCTGGCACAAACATATGTTTGAGGTTCATGGGAACGTGATGGTACAACAGACAGACATTATAATATGAAAACGACCTATTAAAAATAGCTGAGCGATGAGGCGGCAGAGAAATGATACCTTTGAACCGAACATTTATATTGTCAATATCTGTTCTAAATGTGATCTTACTGTATAAATATGGTGGAGTTTTATCAAGACTATTTTATGAAATAAGAGTGCAATTTTCTTCTACTTTGCATATTCAGCCATCCTGTATCAGACAATTTATAGGAAATTAAATTTTATGGCGTGCGAAAATTTGAACCAATTTCCTATAAATTGTCAGATACAGGATGGTTTAATATGCAAAGTAGATTCATTAGATACATTTAATGTACCCAAGGCAAGACTTTTGTACATGCTGAATACGATTAATATAATGTGTTGTTAAGGCAGCTCCATAAACCGAGTCACGGTATAGCAGAGACAAACCAAGCATGTCACAAAGTAACGTTTTAAGTTTAGTGAAAAAAACGTGGCGATATGGGTATAGCATTTTCCGCTGACCATAACAACGACCTACACATTTATCAATATGCTTTGTGAATCAATGTCAATGTCAATGTCCATGTATAACCCTAAATTCATAGCTGCGGATGTGTGAGGGATATGACTGTTGTTTATTGCAATTTTGGAATTGTCTGCAATGTGCTTTTTATACCTGCCAAATATAAAAAATTTTGATTTTGAGGGATTAGTGGACAAATGATGAGCAGTACTTTCTGTATCCAAATTGTTAAGATCTTCGTTTAACGTAGTCATAGCGAATTGTCTTGGGGTGGTTTTCAGTAAAAGCATATACTACCTTACTATGGTTTTTGTTGTTAAAAAGGGTGTGTTACCTACATATTTTAGAGAGTTTATAGTACTCAAGGGTCAAATTCACTCATACGGCATAAGAAATGTTAATCATTTTAACATCTGCAAAACTAACAAACATTACCATAATATCATTATTTCTGGTTCTGAGACATGTAATCCGTTTGATAAATCTGTGAGTGAATTTTGTGAATTTAACCAACTTGTATCAAATACCAAAAATGCTGTGACACTGACAAGCTTTAAAAAGATGATGTAGCATTTATTCTATATGTATTAATTAGAACTATTGTAGATTGTAGTAGGATTTCTATTTTAATAAAGACTAGAATAAAATGCATAAATGTTACGACACACAACGATTACATACATTAAAGATTTAAATAGATTTTTAACATGTTGTAGCGAGTGATTAAAGAAGTTAGTATTTGTGGGTATTTATGCAGTTTTCTTTTCGGCATATTCTATGCATTGCTTTGGACTGTTTTGGCTGTGATTAGTTCTATGATACTCCACATTAATTATCTCATAGTTTCTCAAGTTTAGTTTTCGAACACAAAGCGATACTTTTTGTAATAGTTCAGTAGAGATGATGTACCTAATTTTTTTGAATAAAAATAATAGATCTAAATGTCTCGTCTTTTGTCTAGGTCAATAAGAAACCGTTTTTGAACCATTTATAACGGGTTGAGTGTGTGTATTATAAACAAGTGACCAAATGGTTGATGTATATTCTAAACTAAAAGAAGAAGAAAAAGTAGGTGTACAGTAAATACATTTTCAAATATTGGTATTGGATAAGTCGGATAGAAAATGCTTAGCAAAACCTAACGTTTCAAGTGCTCTATTTGTAATATGTTCAAAATGATCTTTAAAGCTTAACGATGTTTCCTACACTGCTTAGAGACCTTTAACTACTTGTACACTATATGAATGAATGTTATCAATATATTATACAGGGTGTCCCACGACGATTAAGACAAGCAATATATCGGAACTGGGCAGTAGTAGAGAATTATAATTTTTGATAGGTGTCGCTAACCCTAGATATACGCTTACTCGAAGGCAACCAGAACGACACTGCAAAATCCCGTCGTGATTGCACGATGAACGACCACACATGTACCGAGTTGCACGATGGCGTTCGAAACCGACGGATAAAATCAAGCTCGGACAGATTTTTTGGAATGACGGTCAACACGACGGTTTTTCGGCACACACGGACCGAAATGAGTGTGATCGGTTGGCTCGTCGTGCAAACCTGATGAAAAAGAACGATGTCTGTGGGGCCCAAATTTAGAGAATAACATTTATCACTGATGACTTCAAATATGGGAGCAGGGTAAAATTCGTCAAATTTAACAAGAGGAACATAAAATACCGATACTTTTGATTTGTGAACTTTTACATGATAAGGCTGCGGATCGTGTTAACCCGTCTTTGGGGTTTTGATAGAAAAATTTATAGTTCTAATTACTGAACGAGAGCAAAAATCAGTACACTGGAGGTCGGTGCAAGAAATATTCTATTCGACACACTTTTGTTTCTTTAAAACGTAAGAGAACCAGTGCAAAATTTGATTATTTCACATCATTCATCCAGCAACCAGTAACCTACTCGTTGGAAAAGTGGGTAGAAGTTAGTTATTGTATGTCTGCAGTGCTAGAGAGTAAATCTTTGATGTGGAGTAGATACAATTTTGGAGCCAATACCCATCTCTGCGTTATGGACGGAAGAGGAGAAGCCGCCTACCACGACAGAGATTTTGTGACTAGAGAGGAAGTCTGCTAGCCAACCGCAGGGCAGAAGCTTATTTAGGAGAGCCGCATGCCGTAGTTGAGAATGCCTTTGAAATATAGAGAACAACGACGTGAGACTCGCTAAATGAATGGATGAGTTTGTTCCACGCACGTGTGACGTAAGCCAGTACTATTCCAGTTTATCTTTGATGTCGGAATCCATACATTGTCTGTCATTGACTAACCGATGGAGCTCAAGGTATTTCAGGAGCTCTTGGTTGACGCATTTCTCGCTGTATATAGTTGGTTGGATCAGCTTTGGATCCCTTTTTTGGCACCGGCTGGATACAAGCTGGACTTCTTTTGTAGCCTTTTGGGAAGATACCGGAGTTCTGAGACATCCAAAAGAGAAGAAAGTATGGAAGCGAACACTTTTTCACAATAGCGGAAATCATATCGAGCCCAGTCGCCTTATTGATGTCTGGTGACTGTAGCATATCCTGGACAATTTTGCTTTTGAACTTTTTCTCGCTCATCAGCTTGAGTAACCCTTGGTATCGATGGTACCTAGACATTGAGAGGGACATTTATAGTGGAATTTGTTGCGAATGTCTTCGCAAATACTTCGACTTTGTTTCTTAGAAGCTGTTGCGATGGTCTCATCCGCACATGTGATAGGAGGAGAGCTGCTGTTCGCGAAGTTTCCCTCTATTTGTTTGGCCAGAGTCCTGAAGAATTGGCACCAATTGTGATGCGACATAGCTTTGTGTTTTATTTCGTCATGTTAACTTTTTGCATGTCGAACGGTCTCATTGTATTTGTTCCTGGACTTAATATGTCAGCCTATCTGTTCTCGATGTTGGGGTTCTGTAAATTCGGTGAACCAGAACTGTTTGCCGATAAGCTGTATCACATGATTTGTCAAACCCGCCGTTGGATCATGGCCTGAGTCCTGAGTGTTTTAATTGCTTAAAAGCTAGAAAAAAAAAATCTCGCAGACCATCCCAGTTAGCGTGGCTGTGATGGCAGATTTTGCAGCTTAGGCGAGCTTCTCCTGACACATCTGTTATAAGAAGAAACTTACTTCGACTAAGCTGTGATCTTATAGTTACCTAAAGGAGATTGTATATCGATTTTAAAAGTGACAGGCTGGTGGTGTGTGAGGAGACATATGAGGAAAGAAAGTGGGACCTCTCGCTATCTGTATCAATCCATGGCTTATGGCGAATGTTTCGACGGCTCGTATCGCTGAGTCCGTTTTGTTGGAGCCCAACTAGGCCTCATTGTAAACGTTGAAGTCGCCCAAGAGAGCTATCTCCTAAGACAGAGAGACTGTCTAGGAAGTCGATCTTATCGAACAGGTAATAATGCAGGCGGAGACCAGTCCAGTTGTTATCCGAGGGTGCTCGCTGTGCGGTAGAAGCAGCACAGGAGCTTGGGAAATAGTTTCGAGGGTCAGCCTGAGCCATAAGATGTCCTTTATACCAGATTCTAGAGCCAGAACTCTTTAGCAGGATAGGTTGCTTCGTACAAAGGCTAGTACGCCTTCATTTTTCCTCTGACAGGCTCCTACTCCTTCACTTTTCCTCAGACAGGATGACTGACACTCGTAGTTTGGAAATTTTAGATGATTTATTGCCGTCGATACACCGATAGGTGAGGGGAGTATTGTGATAGCGAAAATTTTCGATTTTGAGATAATACGTTTTTTGGACGTTTTATGATGTCTACATAACGAAAATCCACGTCACTCATTTCCGT
The DNA here is from genome assembly GCA_951848785.1 of Callosobruchus maculatus. Classification (NCBI taxonomy): domain Eukaryota; kingdom Metazoa; phylum Arthropoda; class Insecta; order Coleoptera; family Chrysomelidae; genus Callosobruchus; species Callosobruchus maculatus. Next base: position 11,943,640 of record CATOUR010000026.1, on the reverse strand, counting down.
CGGTCTGTCTGTCGGTCTGTCTGTCTGTCTGTCTGTCTGTCTGTCTATCGGTCTGTCTGTCTGTTGGCGTTTTTCTAACGTCGTAATCTCAGTAACCGCTGCAGGGATTGTGATGAAATTTGGGCAGCGATATGTTGTGGTGTCGTAGTAGGTAATGTTCCGATAATTTTGAAAATCGGTGCATTGGCGGCGGAGTAATCAGCAAAAAACAAAAAAAAATTAGATATTCCTCAAACTTCGTTTTTTGGCGTTTCAGGAGTTCCTGATCATTTTCTACTTTTTTTGGGTGGGGGTGAATTTGGGGTGGTTGGAGGGTGGGGGGTTGTAAAACTGAAAAATTTGTTGTATTCATAAAAGTGTGTCCATTGACCTATGGAAAAAATACCTAGCGGCATATTCTTTTTTTAATTTCATCTGAACATTGGCTTGCCTATTACAGAAACCATGGGACTTGGAATTTTGTGATGTTTACATATACGAGTGTTGCTTAGTTTCGTTCTATGTATATTGCGTAAAGCGAAAATGATTGAAACAGTCAGATTCTGGAAAATCGTGTCACTGGCGGCGCAACAATAATCAAAAAACTAAAAATATAGAAACAGCTCATACTTCGTTTTAGACGGTTTTTAGGCTCCTGACCGTTTTGCATCGCATGCAGAATCAAAACTGTGGCGTCCTAGTTCCTAAGGAGGGAGACGCAAGAAACTATTTACCAGAGTTTTTGTGTTGGGTGTTTTTTTGCGGGCAAATGGGCGATGATTTGGTTGCAAGGGGGGATTTCAGACTATAGCTTCATGCTATGGGAAAATAATAAACTGGAATCGTAATGTGTGGGAAGTACTGTGGGAGTCAATCAACTTGACTCCATTTTTTTTTCAAATAGCACCCAATGGTTTCTTTACATAAATGGTATCCCTATTTTATTCAAAATCTTTTGGTACCTTTGATTTTAAACGCAAACTTATTTTTTGCGTGAAATCATGAGCATAATATAAAAATAAGAATTTATTTGTCGCAAAAAAACGGATAGAAAAGAAAACTAAGTGTGTTTTAAAGAGTATTTGATACATACTTTGGAAACCAAATGTCTTTTAGTCCTTTTTTATTACGAAAATATACTTCAAAAAAATCCTCATTTTATCTATCTTAAGCTTGTGAAATTGGGACAAAATTGGTTTGTGTAAATAGTCATCACAGGATTTCAAATAAACTGTATTGTGTAAGACTTTCCCGGCCATGATCCGTTGAACTATTGGTTCTTGGGCTGTTCGGCCGGCGTCGACACACTCTGCCGCTTTGGCGTCGGCGCGCTTCGCTACTTGACATTTCGCCAACACGATTGGTCGGCATCCTCAGAAGCTGATGTCACCTATTCGGCGTTTTCCGAGAGAGGCAGTCTCTCGGAACACGCCGAACATTGTGACATCAGCTTCTGAGGATGCCGACTACTCGTGTTGGCGAAACGTCAAGCAAGGAAGCGCGCCGACGTCAAGGCGCCGGCGAAGCGTGACGAAGCCGGCCGAACAGCCCAAGAACCAACAGTTCATTTAAATAAAATGATGACCTCAGTTATGTAGGAACAGCTGAGGGGTGCTATTCGAAAAAAAAGTTGGGGTAAGTTTTAGGGGTTGAAGTACAAAAAAATATTTCGAAATCATGGTATGATAGGCCATTCAGCACCATTGAAGAACCCACTTAGTTTTCTTTTTAAATATTAATCTTACGAAAATATTACGCAATATTACAAATCCCTATTTTATTTACCCAAGCTTGTGACTGAAAAAATAGCTTTGTGTATAAAATCAAAGGCACTACAAGATCTTAAATAAAATAAGGACTCAATTTGTGTAGGAAAAACTATTGGCTGCTATTGGAAAAAAAAAGTTGGGGGTGAGTTATAAGGGTCTATCTTGGGTCCGGTGTTATTTTCCCTATATATCAATACTGTGAGACGTTTGGTTTTCAAAATCAATGAAAAACCCGATACACGTAATTATTTATTATCGAAATAAACGTGCGACTCAACTTTACATTAAATCTCTAGGGGGAGTTCCGCGGAAACCGAAAAGCATTTCAAGGGCTCCGTCACCGTCGCGACTTCGGAGCTCACTGTCCCTGTCACTCCACTGCGCGGTTGCCACATCCCAGAAGTCGATCGTCACAACTGTTACAAGTCTTTGGTTCGATTGGGCAAGAAAACGGATTCAACTAATTATTTACACGAACTATATACACTACGCCTAACCTAATACTTAACAGTCTAATTTATTTACAGTGATTTATTTTATTTTATTTTTATTTAGCGTATGGCTACATCACAGGTACTTAAACTGCATTTACAGTGTATACATACATATATACGAACAGATTGAACAACACGTTACAAACAGTCATGATAATAAACAAACGATATTAATATTCTACAAACAAACGTCCAGGTTACAAATATACTCAATTGACTCCGTTGTCGCAATCAAACAGTCGGATGGAGAACCATTGTAGGACCTATGCGGACATTCCTCCACCAGGTGTTGGATGGTTTGTCTTTCAGCGCCGCAATCGCAATTTGGGGATGGTATTTTTCCTCACCTGAAAAGTGAGTCGGCACACCTGCCGCAGTTCGTCCTTATTCTATTGAGTGTTGCCCAGATTCGTCTTGGTTGGTTAAAGCCCTCCGGTTTGCTTGTGATGCACGGCATGTTCCGGTTGGCAGGTGTTGCATTTTTCTCCCACTCCTCTCTCCAACGTTCAATTGTATTGAAGTTATTGTCAAGCAGTGTCTTTGCAGATTTACAGTGATTGAGTCACTACACTAATTTATATTTGTCCTTCCCTTCACTTCACTAATTTATGTCACTGTACATTTATTTTGCGCGCGCCACTGGTATATCGCGGATTACGACTCGCTGCACTGTGTGGCGATTCTGTAACTCTAAGCGAAGCGATAGCGGCATTCTTCCAACGCTTTCGTTCGGTTCAGTTTTCCATAAATGTCTTCGTTCCAACTCGGATATAACGATCGCAGACGAACCTTATAAGCGATAGCGAAAGAATTTGGATCTCGTTTGTCAACTTTTGACGTTATTATTGCTGTGTGTCAAATTGACAATTCGCTTAAATTTATTTGTATACTTAATTACCAGCAATGAATCGAAGAGAAAAAACTGATCCTTCGCAATGGTCGGCATTGTTGGATTTTGCATAGTCTCATCCAGATATATTTAAGCCAACTCGTGAATGCTCGTGAGTCATCGAGCTCCATGCCGAAAGCATAACGAAGCGTTAAATGTTGGTTATGGAATGCCGTCAAAAATCGTTTTCGTAAATGATTCGCTTCGCTTTCGTCTGCTTTCGTTACTATAGCGAAAGCTACAGAATCGCCACACTGAACTCTGTTAACTCTCTCTCCGGCTGTGCTGCTTCTAATTTTGTATGTGTCGCCCTCTCTCGTTCTCGACGCCGGCGCCGGCGGCCACAGCACAGCAGGTTTCTGGAAGTCTGGATTCGAGAATTCACGTATATGCCAGGCGGACAGGGCTGGACTGGCACAATACTATTGAACAGTCGAATAACTCGGCCTATTTTGAATTATACGCAAAGATCAAAAAATATAGCTGTAATAAAAATAACCAGCTCCATTTGAACAGCGAAAAACAGCAATCATTAGATTCCACATTCCACAATGTCCAAAAGTCGATGCAACATAGTGTTGAATAACTTGGTTTTACAGCCCATCAATGTGGAGATCGAGTTTTTGGGACTGTACCTGCTTGATGATTGTTTCAAGTTTAAAAGACATTGTGACTACATACATATCGAAAAAGTGAATTCACATTCTTATATAGGATTAAAAACAGCAACAATTTTTAACGACAGCTAGTTATTGATGTTGTATCATGCACAGATTGAGTCTCGTCTGCGATATGACGCTTTGTATTTGGGGCTCGTCCAGTTATACTTACTCAAAAAGTATTCTTTGAGCCAGAAAAGTACAATTAAAAATAAAATTAGTAAAATAATTAAATACATTAACGTTACTAGCTCTGTTTCTCTACGAAATATAAATCTATATTAAAAATATTCACCACTTCGCTACAAGCGACAAAAGCTTGATATTCACGTAACTTTTACGAAATATAACCCTAGCAGCAGATCTCAGAATATTCTTGGTCTCAAAATTTTTAACAAGTTACCAGATAACATAATGAGAATAACCTGCTTAAGAGTATTAAAAATGAGTTAAAAAGCTATCTTATCTATCACAGTTTTTATTCCATTAACCAGTATAATATGTGGCGACTTCGTCAACTTCAAATTGTTTGGATTCAGTTTTGACTGTATACTTGGTTTTCCTTGAGTCACTGTAACCATAGATACTGTAACTAGGTTACTATACAAGATAAGAGTCACTATAAACTTAGTTACGACTTAGTACAGTGACTCTATATAAGTCACATATTGATTCTTGTGTTACATAAGTTAGGATGCATATCATGTACAACTTACTATTAAAAGTGGGCTTTCATAGTCAGGCAAGACTTAAGTTATAGCCACCGACTATAAAGGTTTATAGTCGGTGGTTATAGCTTACCCGCGGGGGCTCGGGATCAAGTGACAGATGAAAGATTTGGAATGGGCCTGTTTTATGTATTTACATCACGTCTAACTTTAAGGGCCGGTTGTACAAACGCTCAGTGAACTCCCGATCACGTAACCTTAAGTTCAGCGATGAACACGGTTCAACGGTTGACGCGTTGTACAAACTCCGTTCTGGGAAGGATCAGCCGGCATGGCCGGCTGAACTGGATCAAAAGAGCATTGGTAGCAATGGATATAGGGTATTTGGTGGCGAAACTAGTTACTTTTCGTTTTTAGTGTTTAATGTTATGCAGGTTATGTTAATGTCACGTCTATGAATGTCAAATTCTGACATTCATCAAATTTTGTTGTCGGTCAAGAAGTATTTTGCAATTTTATAATGGAATCCAAAAAAAAAGGCGACTAATTTTACGGCGAAAGAGGAGGCCGTATTAATAGAATTTGTGAAAAAATATGAGACTGTTTTGGAATGCCAGAAAACGGATACAAATATTCATAGAATCAAAACGGAAAGGTTGAACTTGTCCAACAGTTTGCATGGAGAGACATTTCGTGAAGCAAAGGTACTGAAAAGCAATTACGAAAATTTAAAAAAAAAAGGATAAAACAAAAATTTACCGATGAGAGACAGTACATCCATAATACCGGCGGTGGGCCTTCGCAGGATTTCAAAATACAGGACTTGGACATATCAATAAGAGAAAAATCGGACCCCAAATAACAGGATTCACATCTACATTCGACGATGATGCGGAAACTTTTATTGCTGATGTGCCTACAATTAATTGAGAATTTGTTCACGATACATTAGGTACAAATATCATTTGGCATTTTTCAGGTCGTTTTTCCTAATAATGTCATCCTCGGTCAAAGGTCGTAAACATCGCCATTTTAAACCTTGAACCGCCGTTAAACGCTCCCCGGTGGCCGTTCAACTTGATCCGAGGTTGAACTGAAGTCAACGCTTGAACTTTGTTGGTACAACAGCAAATTAGAGATGAACTCGGTTCAAAGTTGAACTCGAGTTAAACTGTGTTTGTACAACCGGCCCTAAATCTGGAAAGCTGTTTTGTCCTGTACCTATTTATTTTGTGACGTTGTATGGTGGAGAATTTTGAATTTAGGCCTTTACGGAAACTCTGATCTGGATCCGGATAGATCAGTTATATGTCAAACAGCTGTCAAGTGGGATTTATGATTTCATGAATTTAACGGACATCGAACAACGAAAAAGTTGGTTTAACAATAAAGAACGGATGGTAAAGGAAAGCAGCTACTGATCTGAATCATCCGATCGCAATCACTTACTGTACAAGAGTGAACTACCCAATTTCTGACCGATCCCAGATCACTTTCCGAACGTCAGGATCAGTGATCTAACTGATCGGGTTAACCCGATCATAGTTTCCATAAAGGCCTTTTATATGGTTATGTCCCCATTGTTGACATTGGTTTTGTCATACTTTACGTCATACCTTAACGTCATACGGAAATCTGAACCCTCTCATATGATTTCACATGTTTTTCTTATGTTACGTCTATTTCCTACGTTGCAGAACTTTGAACGCGCCCTCACTGTACGCGCCCTTAGGTTTCTGCGCCATCTATTGGCTTATGATTGTACATTGCACAGCAATTTGTGGGGCTAGTTGCACTACAGCTGCACCACCCGTAAATTCTATTAATATGCTATAGATGTCAGGCCTGTACTTTTTCAAATAACTTCTTGGACAAAAGTATTGCAACAAGATTGATCGCCCGGAATATTAATTTTACCGGATTTATTATTATCTTCTCCTCGTATGATGACCCACGCTCTGAAACTACCAATATTCATGACGATTGCGAATCCACATCCGACCCGCTCATTGATTTTCCTGGCGAATCCAAATCAATAATCACCTCGAGCGGTAGCGTGACTACTGAAAGCACTATAATAAAAAAGTAGTGTGAACTACCTCAATGTTATCTCTGCAATGGGGGTTGGGTGAAGCTTTCAGTGAAGCAGTAACAATGGATATATTTTCAGTGTGCAACAATATATGAACAAGGTAAGAACATTAGTATTTTATTTATCAAAGGGTTTCATAATATGTACTCGTGAATATATGATGGTAATCAGGAACCTGAGCTTACCCTTTTATGTCTTACTTATGTTCTTTTTTATTTGTTTATTCGTTGATTTATAGATTTAAGATATTTACATCCATTTATTGTTTTCTTCTCCGTATTTCATATTTTATGTATGTAAATATCAAATAGGCGACTGATGTGATGTTAAAAATATAAACCATGCGCCTATAGATATTTACCAAGCAATACCACCTCAGGATGATTGAAGATACCGCATCAATCGAAATTCCGTGAAGTTGTAAGACGTAAACAAGTAATTCAGAGACCTATATAGTGAAAATACTTCTCGCGTATGGTATGGTTTTGAAAATGGTGAATGTATCTACTGACGACAGAATTATTTAATTTCCAACTCCACCATTTTTCAAAGTTGGAAAACGGTATCGAAGTCTTTGAATTTCGAATATTCTTCAAATATATAATGAATATTAATTAATGATACAAAGCTGTGTGAAAATACCGAAAGTCTTCTAAAAAATCTACAACAGATATACAGGGTGTTCTATGACGAATGGAAAATACTTTAGGAGAAGACTGTATAGCTGTACATTTTCAACAAAAAGTGATATATAAAGTAGGGTCCGATTTTCAACTATTTCATGGTTAAATTGATTTTTAGAGATTTTCATTAAAATGCAGTCCTCCAAACAAAAACCCTAATAAAACAAAATTTTATTTTTGGATTTTGGAATTTTTGGTATTAGGCCTTAGAAAATATGTTATCACCTCATTATCGGCTGAAAGAAAGTGATCATGTATCAAACACTTCGAGAGATACTGTCAAAATCAGCATGTGCTAAAATGTTGAAAAGTGACTTCAAGAAACATTACAAAAAAATTAAATTATCTTAAAAAATCGCCAAACAATTAACCGTGCAGTGTACGATAAAAAATGCCTATCCTTTTAGTTATCAATTGGTAACATAAACTTGTCGTGAATGTGGTAAACACAGACCATAAGGACCCATTTACGCTCTTTTCAAGGAAGGCAGGTCCTGTCAGAAGAATCGATTTTTGTCGATTTATGCTCCATGTGGATGCCGAAGATGCAGCGATGACTGCAACAACAAGTATGATTATTTGGACGAATCTATACATAACTGAAAATGTACGGATACAAGATACTATATAACGTGGCCTTTAAGACAAATCCATTTTAAATTACAACTTGAGCGTTTCTTCTAAAATTATACAATTTTGAGACCCTATACCTAAGTTTTGGTTAACCGATCACTTTTTATGGCTAATGATGATATATTCATTATTCAAGTACTCATAACAAAAATTGAAAATCCGATGACAAATTTTTTCCAAACAGTCTGTTGAAATTTTGTGCTCTCGAAGATCCATTATTCTTTTGTAGCTAAATGCAATTTTATTGCCTATGTTTACCACATTTACGACAAGTTTGTGGTACCAGTGGATAACTAGACAGATGGCATGTTTTTACCGTAAAGTGCACGGTTAATTATTTGGTGATCTTTTAGGATACATTTATGTTTTTGTAAAGTTTCTTGAAGACATTTTTCAACACATGCCGATTCTGACACTATCTCGCGATGTGTTTGATACATGATCACTTTCTTTTAGTCGATAATGACGTGATAGCATATTTTTTAAGGACTAATACCAACAATCCCAAAATCCAACTATAAAATTTTGTTTTATCAGGGTTTTCGTTTGGAAGTCTGCATTTTAATAAAAATCTCTAACCCTCGGACCCTACTTTATATCATTTTTTTTGTTGGAAATGAGCTGTACAAGTCTTCTCCTAGTATCTTCCATTCGTCATACAACATCCTGTATATATCTATGATTGATTATTATCCATCGCGCTTTACCGGACAATAAATAAGGCCACATTCAATAAAATTGAGAACCTGAACCAATTTTAGCTGCTTTATAAAGTTGACATCACCAAAAAAAAATGCACTTGAAATAACTGATGACATGAATTAGAATGTCCCAGGATTACATTTAATTTTGAATTCTTATAATTTTTTTGACACTCAGTGTTGCAGAGTATTGTTACTAAATATAAAATTAGAAGCAATATAACATAATACATATTTTATAAGTAGAATATGACACACAATAACACTATATCAAAATAACAATCTGAGAACAGACCAAGTCACAGAGAACCTGTAAAAAACGACTGTGCCTCTTTCTGGACATCGAATAGATTCTTCCTTGAAGGACATTTCATCCAGCTCAATGAGAAATTAGGAATACTATCATGATTCAGACAGATTGCTCCGCATTTGTCTTGTTATTATTACCAATAGGTATCATAACTAGTCCCTGTTGCCTGTAATTAACCAGTTACGTGGTTTTTACATAATTATATTGGCCACTATGAAGTTTGTAACTGTGTGTTCGACTTTAAAGGTTGTTCGGACCTCAATGGTACCTACAAAATTATATTATTGTATCCATAACTTAGTGGTCAAAATTAAAGTGTATGCTACCTCTAAGATATACACTGTAGTGGTACTACAAAGCTATTGGTACTACAGAGTAACATTTGAGCTTTTATGGTAGAAATTACTATAAGGTCGGATTTTGTTGTCACTTTTGCTATGTATGCATATTCTCCACAAAGTAGCTCATACTTTATACAAAGTTGCTGGTAACCATATACCTAATACCTATATTTTTTTATAAATTAGTCGTCCACAACCTACCTACCCTAAATTATGTATGTAAAACAATGCCTACATTTATAATGAATTGTTCTATAAATTTACAAGCCGCCACCTTTCATTTTTTTATTACAATAAATCTATTTGTTGCGTCATGCATATGATTAGATAATATAATGTTTACTAATTAATTATGACAACATATTGAACGGGTGCTATAAAATTTTGAGGTAATATCAATATGTTCCTCAGTAAACTACTGTGTGGCCATCGTAAATTGACCAGCGCGGCATGAGGAAGAGTAGCGGGAGGTTCCCTCAGGTAGCGATCGTCATTATCATGTCGAGTTTAAACAGGAAAAGAAAATATAAGTATAACAGAGACATTAAATATCGTCTGCTGCGATTATCCAATCCCGACGTAGGTCCGTCTTTAAGGTGGGGAATAAAATCTGCTATTGCCGATTGTAGTTATAAGTTTTATGAAGTAAATAAATAGGATATTAAGTGAATGTAAATTATTTGCTCTTTTCTTTATACCGGGTAAAATTAGAAATACGTATGCCTGGTTCTGGAGCTCCAAACTAATCTTAAAAACTTTGCCAGACATTAAACTTTCGAAATAATAATGGAAAAGTAGCGCTTATTCGGGCATTTTGCGCCGTACGTGACTGTTAAAGGTAAAAAGGTGATAATTCAAGAATTTCCAAAATGATTTAAAAAACCATTATTTTACTTTATTATGACAAATTAAAGAAAAAAACTCGTAACAACTAATAAATCCGATAATCATTGGTGTTTTAATGACTTTTAATAAAAAAAACTAATACCCAAATTCAGATTTTTGACACGTTTTTGCTGTGTACTATTGAACTTCTGATGAATTAAGTTGAATGGAATGTTAACAAAGGAGAAGAATAATAAAACAATAATCTGACTTTCAGTTCTATGGCAAAATCACCTGGGAAGGAGTGTCGTAGCATACGCCGTTCCTTTCATTCAGAGTAGCCTTTTGCGAGCTCATGTTACGAAGGGTTCGAGAAGATCCCAGTATCTTTAACAAAATCTTGTGGACCGATGAATCCCCGTTTGCGAGGACACGACTGTTTAATATTCACAATTACCATTATTGGGCAACGGAAAACCTCACATTGCACGAAAATCGAACTTTCCGAACAGATTTAGTGTCAACTTGTGGACGGGAGTAGTGAATAGGTAACTAATAGGCCCCGTATACTGCCACCTAGGCTGGATGGAGCGACCTATTTAGATTTTCTGCAAAATAACTTGTCCGACTCATTACAAGACGTCAGGCACGTCTTTAGGGGGGTCCATGGGGTCCGGACCCCCCCCCCCCCCGAAACGTTATAAAATGCTGTCTAAAAAACATAATCCACAAATTTGCACCCCCCCCCCCCCCCGCAAATTTAAGGATTTAAGGTGGTAACTCTAATCTGGACCCCCTCGATAGGTCAACCAAGTGACACCTATAATCTGGACCCCCCAAAACCAAATCCTGGATACGTGCCTGGGAGACGTAACCCTTGAGATACGAAGGAATCTAATATTCCGACAAGATGGCGCTCCATGCCCCTACGCTAGGGAAGTGCGCAACTACTTGGACACATCGTTCCCAAACCGGTGGTGCATTGATCGTGCTGGGCCGATCAGTTGGCCCCCATCGTAGTCCAGATTTAAATCCCATTGATATCTTCATCTGGGGCTATTACAACGAAATCGTCTACGCTCGAGACAGTAACACCGTGGAAGAGCTCAGATAAAAGTTAGAGGGATGTAAAAGGAAAATTAATGAAAACACAACTGCGTTTCGCCGACATGGGCTCGCAAAAAGCTACTACTACGACACCGCTTCCCAGGTAATTCTGTGATGGAATTGAAAGTCAGATTATTGTTTTATTATTCATTTCCTGTGTTAACTTTCCATACAACTTAATTTAGCAGAAGTTCAATATTACATATAGCAAAAAAAAAACCAGGTCAAAAATCACAATTTGGGTATTAGTTTTTTTTTATTAAAAGTCAATAAAACATCAATGATTATCGGGTTTATTAGTTGTTAATTACGAGTATTTTTTCTTTAATATGTCATAATAAATTAAAATAATAGTTTTTTAAATTATTTTGGAAAGTCGTGAATTAACACCTTTTTACCTTTAACAGTCACGTAGTGCGCAAAATGCCCCCATAAGTGCTATTTTTTCATTATTATTTCGAAAGTGTAATATCTTGCAAAGTTTTTAAGATTAGTTTGGAGCTCCAGAACCAGCCATACGTATTGTTAATTTTATTTTGAATGTTTTGGTCTCCTGACTTAAAACAGTGATTTCAAACTTTGGGCCCAAAATGTACTTAATTATTGGTCGGATGTATAGGTTTCCTTTATTGGATATCAAAACTGAGTATAATTACAGAAAAAATAAAAGCCATGAAGCATTTTTGTTTTTGTTTTTGACGATTTCTTGAAAACACTGGAAAATCTCTAAATTTCCAAAAATAATCGAAAACTATCAATAATCGCTACACATATATGCGGGTATTCTGGATAGGTCTCGGTAGGCTATCTAAAAAAATTAATAACGTCACCCGATTGGCCACCCTGTATACCAAATAAAACAAGTCGTAAAAGATGGAAATAAGATAGAATTATTAAGAGTTGTGGTAACGTCCCTACTTCTTTTACCGAATTTTTTTCGTTGGTCAATTTACGTTGGTCACACAGTACAATGTGTTTAAAATAATGTACCATAGGTACCCGCACATGAGGGGTTGTTTATGTCAATAATCTTGTTACCGTCCGCTAACGAGTCTTGCACCACCGTTCTACCATAGAGTTAGTGGCAGCTATGTGGCATCTGATATGACGGGAACGTTGTTGCGCTTGTACGGTGACCTTGGATATGTTACCCATTTTGGTAATAATTACGTGCCGTAAACGTATAGGTTCCGACGGTTATAGTCGCCTTAAACCTTGGCCACACGTGCATGCTTTACCTCGTACTTACTTGTGCAAACCAGTTTGTATCGAGAAGCCCGTGCGTGTGGACGGTAAGACGATAGCTCGCGCGGCTCGTGTAAATTTGAGTCTGCTGAAAGTTTTGGCTTGCGCCAACTGGCCTATCGGTAAAGCCTGTGTGTGTGGATCATAGGGTTCAGTTTCAAGGATAGCAGCACCTATATGAAATACTGAGTTTCCGAATTATTAAATAATGGATGTTTGCGCGAGCTTACTAGAATAGCATAGGCGTAGTTAAGTCCCTAAGTCTGGGGGGGGGCTTAACTTCTTGGATCTGGGGGCTCAAGTTCCCACCCTAGATTTAACAGAACGAATTATTGTAGGATTTTTGGGGGGGCTAATTTCATTCTTGGGGGCTAAGCCCTCCCCCCTCCCGAGCCCCCACCTAACTACGCCTATGTTGAATGGTGTGGCGCTTTGCGTAGCCGCCGCTTTACACTTAGAAGTTATCTTGAGTCCAAATACCCGGTAAAAATGCTGCTTGGGTTATGTAGTATTCTCAGTGACGTCCCCTCTACCAAACAGGCGGTGCAAGGCTGATTTTGGTATCGTGAATTGTTGTATGTCCTGTTACTGTAATGGCGTATTAAACGGAATATTGACTTACCTGGAGATTATTTAATGATTTATTTAATTAAAATCTACCGAATCTGTAGATCAATTTTCTCATAATGGAGGAAAGGTGGGTAGTAAAATTAGTAAATGTATTTTAAGACTAGAAAGATATTTTTTAACTTCTTAGAGGTTTATATTTCCATAAATCCAATTTTCAAATCAAGTGACCATAGATATAATAACACCTGTCACAATACATACATTAAATGAGCAGTTTCGTACGTAAGTCGCATTGAAAATTTTTGCAAACTTAATAAATAAAAAGGGAATAATGGAAAAAAATAATTTAAAAACAAGGTTTTCGAACGCTTATATCTTTCAACATTGGCAACAAATAAAAAAGTCAATAAATTGGGGCTGTATGCCAGATGTTCAAGTAATTTTACTTTTGACTTTTTCGAAAACTGTCTTGTTTGTTGCGTTGTATGGATGGAAGCATTGTCATGATGCTTCGTGGACGTTGTAAGCAGGCCTTTCCAAATACTCGAATATTTACCTCAAGGTAAACAAACTGTGATGTACCTACTATTGAGTCTTAATTGGTCATTGATCCTCAAAAGGGTAACAAGTAGTACGCTTTTTCCAAAACACCCGTGATCATTTTTTTCCCGACATCTCGAGACTGCTTCACACATCTCACTGGATTGGGATTAGTTGGAAACATCCATTTAGATTCAAATGCATATTTCCATGTTTTGCCACCAGTACGCCACCTTAGACCTTCCATGATTTGTGTACTCGTATTTCTGGATAATTTGTTGGCACTCATCAACACGATGCTGTTTTTTGGCTTCTGAGAGATTATGGGGAACCGAACTATAAAAAACTTTTCTGAGTCTAAGACGGTCATGTAAAATCTTTTGAATTGCTGTCATTCCAATCCTTGAAATTCTCCGAATAATTCTGTAGATGGCTTAGTTAACTCCTCAATCATCTGTCGCGAACAGCCGCAACATCCTTATCAGAAACTGCAGAAACTGATCTTCCTTCTAGAAGTTCGTTACTAGGTTACTGAGAAAAACTCTTTCAATTTTGAATTTAAATACATTCTAGTAGGAAAGAGCAATTTTTGAAGTTTAAGAAGTTGGTCTTTTGCTTTCAGCGTGATAGATATTCATGTTTGCGAGTGTTGTAACTTTGCAGTATATGCCAACAAATAACCCATAAATGGCTCTTTCTTGAAACAATATTTACAATACAACAGAATATATAGCCTATAGTGGACCACTGATCAAATGACCAGTAAAAGCATTAATGGTCCTTTCAAGGTGCATAATCACCACCATAACGCCTGTGTTGCTGGATAACTGATGCAAAATAATTTATTCTTGTCTTTACTTTTTACTGTCTTTAGAATTATGAGTGCCCTATTGCCTATACACCATACATCTAAAACCTAGCGAGCCAAGATGGATAGAATCAATTAACATGTTTATTTTAAAATCTATATCTCGGAAACCAAGACGTGATAGAAAGATGCGGTTTTCGGTTTTGTAACAAGCAAGGAACGTATTTGTGTTTCAGTAAGATCATTGTTTCAAAAGAGCATTAAATCAATAGACTAGCAATTTTCAAATTTGAAAAGTTAACGTTAAAATAAACCTTTATTTTTCAAATGGGATGGTATCATAAGTTTTACATCGGTAGATGCGAAATTAAATTTTTTTTCACTTTTATCTAGGCACATGTGGTTCTATCTTTGATGGTTTTTAAGATATTTACGGTTTTGTAATTATTATTGCGTAGGAATTGGAAAAATCGTAGGTGGCGTGGCTCGCAGACGAAACAATTGGCAGGAAACCTTTCATCCAAAGTGTTTCGACCTCCAATACTAAAGTGTGCTTTTGCTCCATCTAACTGTAACCAAATTATTCTTAAAAACTCCAGTGGTGAATTTTTCAACAGGTTTTCCAAATTTGCATGTAGAAAATTTTGGAAAACATTAGTTTATTATGCGGTTTCCAATAATACCGCCCCAAATGCTTAGACTTCATGCTGGTTGTCAACAAACTTCTCAAAATTTGGATTTACGTGGGCATAAAATATGAGAGAAGGAAACATGTAGTAGTAATACATGAAGATAGTGAGTTTGACATTTTCGCAATTGTAGTGAAAGATCCTCAAGCAGTGCTTCAGCAGAAATTAGTCGCTATTTGGGCATTGGTCAAACATCTGTGAACATGTCTTGACGGAGTACATATAGCATCCTTATCACGTGCAGCTAAATCAAGCAATTGAATGAAAAGGCTTTGAAAACTGAATGAGTTTATGTAACTGGAGTCCGAGAAGATGCACTCCTTTCCAACAGTGTGTTGTTTACGAATGGAGCTACATTTCTAATGGAATTCTTTCATTTTCTTTTTTATGAAATGTAGGTACAGCGTTATCATTAAGGGCCATGTAAACTGGCATAATTTACATTTTTATACACCGACGTAAATCCAAATTTTGGGAGGTTTGTTGACAACCAGCATGGAGTCTAAGCATTTGGGGAAACCGCATATTAAGCTAAGGTTTTCTAAAATTTTCTAAATGAAAATTTGAAACACCTGTTGGAAAATTTACCAGAATAATGTGGTTACAGGTAGATGGAGCGAAAGCACATTTTAGTATTAGAGACCGAAACATGTTGTATGAAAGGTTTGCTGCCAATTGTTTTGTCTGCGAGCCACGCCGCCTACGATTTTTCCAATTCCTACGCCATAATTACAAAACCGTAAATATCTTGAAAACCATCAAAGATAGAACCACATGTGCTTAGATAAAAGTGAAAGAGAATTTAATTTCGCATCCACCGCTGTGAAACTTATGATACCATCCCATTTGAAAAATAAAAGCTTTTAACGTTTTTAACTTTCCAAATTTGAAAATTGTTAGTCTACTGATTTAATGTTTTTGAAACAGCGATCTTACTGAAACATAAATACGTTCCTTGCTTGTTTCAAAACCGAAAACCGCATCTTTCTATCGCGTTTAGTTTTCGAGACATTAACGTTTCCTGTAAAGTACTACAAACGTCAAATTTTGTAAAAATTACTGAATAACTTCAAAAAAAGGCTTCCTGGACATAAACAATGGTTAACAAACTGGACCTAAAAATCGATGCTGAATTCAAAAACGTAATAATCTACAGGGTGTTCCATTTAAAATAAGGAAGCTGATGCCTACTTCCGGTATATCCGCAAGTCCGCCATCTTTGAAATTATTTTATAAATGTAAAGCAGAGTTTTTATTTAAAACATTTTCGTCTAACTTAAACGGTATGGCCGCTAGGGAGCACCGCGCGCCTATTGGACCTGTGTGTACATTCAGTCACCCACCCAAGCTCTAACCACGCACAAGGCTGCTGCTGCTGCCCCACTATCGAAGGCAGACGCTGTTCATCGTGCAGCCACGTGGGTCCCTTTGAAACCCTTGAAAAATACTCATTATTTTTTTGTTATTTTTTGCAAACTGCAAAACTTCAAAAACACATGTAAGCGGTGTTGAATAGCACATGCTCACATTGTTGCCCTTTTACTTCAATACAACAAGCCATGTGATTCTTGAAACATCGCCGTACATTTTGCAACATGATGTCTGAATTTTTAGCAGTAAACATAGCCATCTTATTTTGTTATTTCAAGTTGGCCGGAGGCAATGTAAATTTAAATCATCATCATCATAGTCACAATGTCTTAACAGACATGTTGTGAACTCGCAAAATGCATTAAGTCGGAGCTACAGTATTGCCGACACAAATATTATCAATAGTTTTGAGAACTGTAGCTCGCCATCGTTCGCGATTTACTGTCAGTTCAGTGGCGCTCTTGATACTCATATCTAGCAACTATTTCGTCGATCGTCGTATCCTCAGCGTGTAGGGGAACGGCCACGGCGCCGCCCACTCGTGACCCTTAAATTTAAATAAACTTCGAAATTATGAGGTTCAGGTATAGGAAATGTTATACAAAAAATAATCAGTATTTTTCAACAATTTCAGAAAGGTATAAATATAGAGGGTGATCCATTTGAAATAACAAAGTTCAATATATTTCCGGAAAAACAGTAGATCTGACAATATTCTAAATGCAATCACAAGATTGGCCGTATTGCAAAATCCCCTATCCGAAAATTCATGAAAATCGTGTAAACCGTTTCAGAGATACCTAATTGAGGCGTTCCATATTTTAGACTCACTCTGTATACAATAATAATAATTATTATACTTATACTCTGTATACAATAATAATAATAATTATAATAATTATTATTGTATACAAAAATTATAATTATTAATAATTATCATATAAAATAATAATTATTATTGTATACAGAGGGATAATTATTATAATATAACTGGCTTCGCCAAGCTGCCGCCAGTGCCGCCCCAATTCCCCATCATACCGCAGAAAAAAAAGAAAATTAACTTTTCTTAAATTTTTTGTGATACACAAAAAATGCTGAACACAGACCATAAAACAGAGGATGCCGAATGTGATGCTGGCATTTAAACACAGAACTATTATAGTGGGATATTTATTGGTTAAAACGGACAACCTACAATTGCAGAAAAATAAAGTACTTGTACTCGATACAGCCCTGTATTCCTTCAGAGCTTAAAATTGATATAAATGTTAGACAAGGAAAGAGAGAGGATGGAACGCGCGACTGACATTTCTGTTACCAAATGGCACCAAAGCGCTAGTCCCAGTGCCGTAGCTAATGGGAAGTATGGTTAAGCTATTTGGAGAAATAATCTATTTTCAAATAAAATTAATTGAAATATTGTTATTCACGAGTTCTGTATGGCCAATTTCACCATCCACAGTTCAAATTTAAGTTAAATTAACCGTAAACCTCCATTTGACAGATATCTTGTCTTGCAAAATGTAAGCTATAACAGATACGTCACTGGAAAACTGATTGTATTTGAACCAAAAAATCCCTTAAAAATATAATTTTTACACTTTACGTGCTCAAAAACATTATGATTCTCACGTTAGTGGTACATTTCAAATTATATTTCGGATACATATATATCTGAACTAGATATCGAGATATTTGCATAAATTTCGGATACACCAAAAAATATGAAGATAAATTTACCTGCGAAAAGTGATTCCTGGCTCCTTCCTGCTGCTGTGGCTTTTACAACGGTAAGCTGCTCACCCTACCATTACGCACACCACAATATTTCACAATGATTGGCCTTAAAAACGTTAAATATCGCAAAAGACACATAGATATCATAACCTAATATGGATCGGCCCTGTCCGATCCTTGCCGTAGATCGCCGCGTACGGATAGCAGCGGGAGAGAGATAGAGCTACGAAACAGGCAAAAAGCCCGTTTATTGAATGGATTATATACGGAGACATTATACTTTTATGCATTTTTTGAGCGCGTATATGGATATTTTTATGCAAATGTTTGGATATTAGGAAAACACTGATAAATATTAAATTGTTTGATGAAATGTCAAAAAAAACTTCCGAAATAACGTCATTTAAATTCATATTAATGTGACGATGGAGATTTTAAAAATATGTCTCTTGATACGAATACATATCTGCAAATAATTTGTTTATACCTTTATTTTCTAAATATCGAAATGAAGGCATTGTTGGGACCCCTTGTAATGATTTATTTTTATTAAATTCCTGGAAATCAATCAACATATACAGGGTGGCCAATCGGGTGACGATAATAATTTTTTTTTAGATAGCCCGTACAGAGACCTATCCAAAACACCCCCATGTATGTGTACCGATTATTGATAGTTTCCGAGCTATGATTTTTTTTTGAAAACTCAGAGATTTTCCAGTTTTTCCAAGAAATCGTCAAAAACAAAAACAAGAATGCTTTTTGGCTTTCATTTTTTTCTGCAATTATACTCAGTATTAAGCCTATTTTAATATCCAATAAAGAGAACCTGTACATCCGAACAGTAATTAAGTACATTTTGGACCCAAAGTTTGAAATCTCTGTTTTTGATCGGGAGACCAAAACTTTCAAAATAAAATTAAAAATACCTATGCCTGGTTCTGGAGCTCCAATCTAATCTTAAAAACTCTGCAAGACATTGCACATTCGAAATAATAATGAAAAAATAGCACTTATGGGGGCATTTTGCGCCGTTCGTGACTGTTAAAGGTAAAAAGGTGATAATTAACGAATTTCCAAAATTATTTAAAAAACTATTATTTTACTTTATTATGACAAATTGAAGAAAACAAACTCATAACAACTAATAAACGCGATGATCATTGATGTTTTAATCACTTTTAATAAAAAAAATTAATACCTGTGCTTTTTGCTGTGTACTATTGAACTTCTGCTAAATTAAGTTGTACGAAAAGTTAACCAAGGAAAGGAACAATAAAACAACAATTTAACTTGTAATTCCATCGCGGAATCACCTGGGAAGCGTTATCGTAGCATACGCCATCCCTTTTACTTCCCACACCGATAGGTGAGAGAGAGGAGATCGTGAAAATTTTCGATTTTGAGATAATAGGTTTTTTGAGCGTAACCGCTGCATGGACTGTGATGAAATTTGGGCAGCAATATGCTGCGGGGTCTTAGTAGGTAATGCTGCTATAATTTTGGAAATCGGTACATGGGCGGCGGAGTAATTAAAATAGAAATTTCAAATATTCCTCAAACTTCGTTTTTAGGCGTTTTAGAGGTTCTTGATCATTTTCTGCGTTTTTTTTTTGCGTGGGGGTGGAATTTGGGTGTTTGGGGGGTGGGGGTTGAAAAACTGAAAAACTTGTTGTATTTATGATAGGCTGTCTACTGACCTGTCAAGGAAGACCTAGCAATATAAGCCACTTTTTTAGGTCCATCCGAACATTACCTTGCGTGTTACCGAAAATTAATTAACACAACTGAGCTCGCAAAACGCTACTCTGAAAGAAAAAGATGGCGTATGCTACGACATCGCTTCCCAGGTAATTCTGCCATGAAATTGGAAGTCACATTATTGTTTTATTATTCCTTTCCTGTGTTGTTTCGATACAACTTAATTTAGCAGAAGTTCAATAGTACATAGCAAAAACACCTAAAAAATCACAATTTGGGTATTAGTTTCTTATTAAAAGTCATCAAAACATCAATGATTATCGGGTTTACTGGTTGTTAAGAGTTTTTTCTTTAATTTGTCATAATAAAGTAAAATACTGGTTTTTTAAATCATTTTGCAAATTCGTGAATTATCACCTTTTTGCCTTTAACACCCACGTACGGCACAAAATGTCCCCATAAGTGCTACTTTTTCATTATTATTTCGAAAGTGCAATGTCTTGCAAAGTTTTTAAGATTAGTTTGAAGCTTCAAAACCAGGCATAAGTATTTTTAATTTTATTTTGAAGGTTTTGGTCTCCTGACTAAAAACAGAGATTTCAAACTTTGGGCCCAAATGTACTTAATTACTGTTCGGATTTACAGGTTCTCTTTATTGGATATTAAAATAGGCTTAATACTGAGTATAATTGCAGAAAAAAATAAGATCGAAGAAGCATTCTTGTTTTTGTTTTTGACGATTTCTTGGGAAAACTGGAAAATCTCTAAGTTTTCAAAAAAAAAATCATAACTCGAAAGCTATCAATAATCGGTACACATACATGGGGGTGTTTTGGATAGGTCTCGGTACGGGCTATCTAAAAAAAAATTATTATCGTCACCCGATTGGCCACCCTGTATATAAAAATATCCATATATACGCGCTCAAAATATGCATAAAAATATAATGTCTCCATATTTAATATATATACATAATAGTAATAATTCAATATAAATTAATTGATTGTGATAGTTTTTAATCTTTTATTTAGAAGTATATTAATTATAAATTTTAACGATGTGATGCTACAATATTATGAATTGTCCTTGGTAATGTTTTTCTTTTTATAAAATTACTTGACTTGTGTAAATATAAATAAACATAATGACACCAATAAATTATCTACCTATATCTATCAAATAAATACATAAGATAAAATATAAATTGGTATGCTCATAGCATTAATGAATGACTACAGTAACACAAACTCACAGCGTAAAAGAATATGATCATTTTACATTTACAATATATTGCAGTACATACATCTGTAGGTGACTGGGTTGTTATCATAAATCATATATGTCAAACAGCAACAACATTTTCATCAGAAACTGCAGAAATTAGTCTTCCTTCTGGAAGTTCGTCGCTGAGAGAAACTCTTCCAAATTTTAATTCGCTGTACCAGCCACATGCAGCAAGAAGTATCTCAATAGATTGTCTTGGAGAGACCATCACTTTTCAAATCGTAGACATAGCTCGAAAATGTCTGCGCGTTAAATACATTCTGACATAGAACTAATTTTGAAGTTGCACAAAAAATTAACAGGACCAACTAGGGCGATTTTAAAACAATTATTGATGTTTAAATGAATTAATTTTGTAAACTGTTGTCGTATTCTGGAAACAACTTCATTTTTTATTTTATTCAAAGTAGAAAATATATTACCTTCTGCACACAATATACTATTAAGCCATAGCATTAAATGAATAAAATATCAAAAGCGTACCTTGCATACCTTCAATATCAGAGAGTTCTCAGAAGTAAGTTTATTTTTGCTCTTAAGATCATCTTTAACAGCATTGAGGTTTTTCAACTTATGAGTAAGTTTTCGCTTTTGCTGACTTATAAGTTCATTAGAATTATTCTTCTGTCTTATCATTTTCTGCAAAACCTGCCAGCGAGCCTGCCAGTATATCTTCTGCTTTACAGAGCATTCCAAGTAGTCCTCTATAAAATCACCAAAATCGACAGGATCACGTCTCCTAAAAATTCTACTTACATGTATATCTAACGAAAAATATTTCTCCATACCTTTTTCTATTTATCCTGACAGAAACAGCTCCATCAGCTGTGGCTTGCCTTTTTCTGAATTTTCAATATGAACTGACAATAGAAAGAAATAATTCAAGCATAAAGTATGTTATTATACAGCTATACTTACAATGACTGTTTTGTTAAAATCCTTCGAGTTCTTTCTACTTTTAATAAATGTCCAGGAAAATCAAAAATATTGAGGGTACAGCATCCTTTTTCAAACGTAATGTGTCCATATGAGCCTCAACATAGTCACTATGTTTGAAATACTTGCTGCATATAACTGCCCTAGTACCAGGCACAAAGTCCTTTCCCAGGAATGCTCCCAGTGCTACCGCTGCCGTTCGCTGGTGCGTACTGAATTTGACACAGAAAACGTACTAGATCCTTAGACAGCGTACTGAAAATCAAACCGCGGGAAATTCGAAAAAAAAAAGTCATTTATTGCGTTAAAAATACATTTTAACTTTAACTTTGACAAAAGAAAACATTATGTATATATATAAACCATCATAAAGGTAACAAAAAAATACTTATTATTAAAAAAAATCAAATAAACAAAACATCACAGATACAAATAAAAAAAATCAATTCTCAAAGGCCTCCTATAGAGTTATTATCAAAAAAACATCTGATAACTTAAAAACACAGATACAAATTTCATCTGCATCTTTTTCTTCATTTTTTTTAAAGTTCATTTCTTGACGGTAACAAGATCAGAGTCGGGCTCCCATTCATAGCATTTATTGTTCTTTAGAAGCCATGTTAGAAGGTATTTTGTAAATAATAAATTCTGTATTGATTTGTGATGCTCAAACTATTTCTATACTTGTTTTTAATCAAAGTTAGCTGGGAAAATACCCTTTCTGTTTTAAGGAACAGAGTTGGATCATTCGCGAACTTTCGGAACAACAGCGACAGCGAAAATTCACGATTACCATCGAGCAGCTCGGCAACGTCGATAAAGAGGTTACATCTGTACCAAAGAGTCCATCACAATTAAAGTTGGCAAAATAGTCGTAAGGTGAGGGCACAGTCATGCTGTCTAACTAAAAATTAAATAATTAGACGCCCCAATAACTATTATGACAATATATCCTAGAGTAGAGTGGATTGTTCGATATCCATAAAAATGTACTGAAAATAGTCAAATTATGAAAAAAATGTACTGACGTATTGAATTACTTGAAAACGTACTGAATTCAGTACAATTGTACCGAAACGGCAGCACTGAATGCTCCTATCCACTTTTTCAGCAAGGCATCATCTCTTGGAGAGCTAAAATTGAAATATCACATTCTTTTATTTGTTACCTATCACTGGATACTTAATTGGCAGTTGTCTCAAAAGGCTTAGAATTTCAGAAGCTACAAAGAGACCCCTGTTTTAATCTTTCATCAGCTATGCTTTTATTGTACTGAATAACGAACATGTGTCATACACACAAAGGACAAGTAGTAAATAAGTTCTTTCATAGGCAGAGACGACGACTTTTATTTATCTACAGGCATATTTTAGGACGTTCATAAATCCATATGTAGAATAATGTAGAGTAAAAACGTGCTACACAAAAATGGTACTAAAATATAAATATATTAGCTATACTTAACAATGGAATTTCGGGTTTCCTCCTTTAACATCCCTGGATGTACAATTGAAGGCTGAACAAGAGCTCACCATTGTTTTACAATAAATAAAACACGATAAACTGAAGAGATACACTGAAAATCAACGTAAACTATACAGGCGCCGTGCGCCGATCATTGTTTTGCCCGGTTCTTTATCCATCTCTGTCGCGCTGCCTACTGGGCGCACGCTCTCTCTCTTACGGCACGTCCATATTAGGTTAGAATGTCAATGAAAAGACACCACCGTCCATTTTCCACCAAAATTTTGACAGCTATTCATTTTCAGTAACAGCTAATTTCATATAGCATCAAATGGGCGTGCGGTATCCCTTCTCTTTCCTCATCTAAGATATAAATACTAGTCTTTTGTTCTGTGGTGTATCATATGTTCGACTGCGTCGTTGCCGGTTGAATCAAATTTGCAAATTCCTCAGATTTCCGAAATTACAAGTATTCTGTTCCATTCCATCGCCTAGCGATTTCCACTTACCTTTTCCCTTCCTCTCCCCTTAACCAACATTAAGTAACGCTTTTCTTCTTAATCAAATCAAGAAACCTCTTACCCCACGGCCCACATGCCCACAACAGCTCATTCTTCCCCCTCTCAGAGTAACAGATGAACATAGAGGTAGTAAACAAACCACTTCAGCATGGCGTGCTCAAAGCCATCATCTTTTGACACTTCAGACCCAAACATTGCCAACTAACCTGAAAATTCTTCCAATGCAACCCATGTTACAAACACGGCTCTGCACTGTCCCATCTCGAAAAACTGTTAAACTACACTCGAATATAGCACAGTAAGTCCGTAAAGCTTCACTACAGTTACCAACAAATAGCGAATTCGATTTTACTGACCAAGCATAAAAGACGCACAAACAAAACAAACGTTTGACAGTCGGAGTTTACCGTAAACAGATCGCAGGAAAATTACATAGGCGTTGCCAACTCCTCAAAATTTATGTAAGACAGAATATGCGTTTATGATGAAGAAACATGAAGTAATGCAGTAGAGGTCAACATATCTATTGATTTTGCTGTAATCATTTCTGAACCATCAAAATACCGTCTTTTTTAACGTAGAATGGAATACTATACAACTAAGACGATAGTAAACAATTATGATTGCCGTACCTGGTGGTCGATATGACAACGTAAGAAAAGATGTTGGCCTATTAGAATTAGTTGTTTACTCAGAGTAACAACTGATCATAGAGGTAGTAAACAAACCACTTCAGCATGGCGTGCTCAAAGCCATCATCTTTTGACACTTCAGATCCAAACATTGCCAACTAACCTGTAAATTCTTCCAATGCAACCCATGTTACAAACACTGCTCTGCACTGCACTGTCCCATCTCGAAAAACTGTTAAACTACACTCGAATATAGCTCAGTAAGTCCGTAAAGCTTCACTACAGTTACCAACAAATAGCGAATTCGATTTTACTGACCAAGCATAAAAGACGCACAAACAAAACAAACGTTTGACAGTCGGAGTTTACCGTAAACAAATTGCAGGAAAATTACATAGGCGTTGTCAACTCCCCAAAATGTATGTAAGACAGAATTTGCGTTTATGATGAAGAAACATGCAGTAACGCAGTAGAGGTCAACATATCTATTGATTTTGCTGTAATCATTTCTGAACCATCAAAATACCGTCTTTTTTAACGTAGAATAGAATATTTCTGGATACTATACAACTAAGACGATAGTGAACAATTATGATTGCCGTATCTGATGGTCGATATGACAACGTAAGAAAAGATGTTGGCCTATTAGAATTACTTGTTTACTACCTCTATGTTCAGTTGTTACTCTGAGGTTGTTTACTACCTCACCTTATTCAGCTGTTACTCTGAGTTCCCCCCTTTCTCGTCAAATCAATCTTTTCCCATTCGCAATTCAGCTATCATACCATCCCTGCTCACCCTGTTTCAGTAGCTTTTAATTAGTCTTCACTCCGTTATGGGGAAGTAGTATCTTTCCATCAACGCTGCTTGTTATGAGGTACCAAAGGTTATCCCTAACCCGATTAAACAAAGTTCGATAGGATATTCTGAACTAATTTATAAAAAAAGTGCTTAAAACTTCTTGTTATCTACCCTCTTTTCTTCTTATGACTTATGACGAATTTGGTAACGCTTCAACGCTTGTAGTATTTATACATATACAATTCATAGCAAATGACATGCTCTTTCGAGAACATTATTTGTAAACAATAATGATATACCTATGTACATTCTAATCTCTTAGATATTTGTTGATGACATCTTCGGTTGGAACATTTTAGGTAAACAATTTTTAAAACACCGTATCACTATCATGATATTGGTATACCTTTTACTTTGTAAGTTACATCAAAAAACCTAACAAAGGGAAATAGTTGTTTGCTGTTATCCATATCCCATCTCTACCGTATACCGCAATAACCAACATATGGCAACATCGCAATTCATTATGACTATTGACTGATGACTGTTGATTGACTGATTGACGTATTAAGCTTAATTCAGATGCACATTGCACATTACATCCGACGATACGACGGTACGAAACTGTTCCTATTGGTTGATATATTCAAAATGTTGTCAAATCAAAATGTTTCAACCAATAGCAACAGTTTCATACCGTCCTATCGTCGGATGTCGTGTGCATCTGAATTAAGCTTAACAATGACATATTTTATTTGGCAGTTTTGGCACAGTTTCTTCGTTTCTCCAATAAAAAATATTGCGTTTTTTGGTTTTTTCAACATTGCAACAGATCCCAAGACATCCAGACTTTTTAAAAGAGAGCCACTAAAAACATTTTTAAGGAATTATTTTATATGGTGCCAAAACAGTACGTATTTTTGTTGTGATTTTACCTAAAATTAACCTTTTTTCGGAGCCCCAGCTGTAGAAAGGACTGCCTAACAGAATTTTTTTCAATTTAGGTTGCAAATAGTCAAAAACTACCCTTTTCAACTTTCTTTTTCAGATCGACCGCGCTAAGAAATAACCGACCCAATTCGGCTCTACAGTGACGTTTGGCAGTGACACAATAACAGTTTAGGTTTTTAAAAGAAAAATGCAAGTTTGATGTTGTCCGAACGTCTGAAGGTTTTCCCAAATTAATTATGACTGAACAAACATCAGCAAATAATCCCACTGACACCAAAGTTGATGCAGATATCTACATGAGAAATATTCTGAAGGAACTGTGCAGAAATAATGCTGAATACTTTGCCAAAGATAGTAGTGAAAATGGTCAAAGATTGTACATTTCGTTTTTATCCATCATAGATTCCATAGATGCTGCTTGGCCTAAAAGAAAGGCCATAGAGAAAAGGTATCATGAATTTGATTATGACTCCTCTACTCCTGGTAATGGATATAGAAGCTTTATAATGATACTAGATAGCGCTATAAAGTTAGCAGTAGAAATAAGTGAAAAGGTGCTCCAAAAAAGGGATAGTGTTTTGTTCTCTAAGAGCATATTAACAAAAGATGTGGAAGGTTGTGCTCATGTGCTATCAAGTCTGGACTGTTGTTTAAATCATCTGTTTACCCTGATGTCATGGAGTAAAACAGGCCAATTATTTATGGATGAAAGTCACACCCCAGAAGATCTGTTCAAGGAGTGTGGTGAAATCAACCAGCATTGTTTTTATGGAAGGCATTTGGGCTTTTATTACTGTGACTCAATAAGGAATATCCTCCAGTTTATAGCCTTATCAATGACTCTCTTCTCGGAAGTGTATTATAGTGAAGGATCACTTATATCAAAAGCAACAAATTCAGTGGTTTCAACAACAAAATACATTAGCGATCCAGAACAGAGGGCCAGAAGGATAGTGAATATTAGCCAGAATGCTGAAGTTGACTTTTGCAAATCCTTTTGGTTTCTGGCTGAGTCAGAATTGATGAATCAACTGCCATCCATTGTGTCACCCAGTGTGGCAGTCTCAAAGGTAATCAGCCTGCCACCAGAGCCTCTAAACATCACAACTTCTGATGGACAAATAATAGAAGTTCCTTTACCATCATCTTACATTGGAAGTAAACCTATAAAAGTTCGTCTGATAAGCTGTAAATTAAGAGAGGGTATGCCTGGCACAAAATCAAAGTCAGGTTTGGATCCACCATCCAAAAATTTAGTGATACATTGCCATGGGGGAGGATTTGTAGCCCAATCCTCAAAATCTCATGAAGGGTACCTTCGAGATTGGGCAAAGCACTTGGATGCACCAATATTATGCATAGATTATAGTTTAGCACCTGAAGCACCTTTTCCCAGAGCCTTAGAAGAGATATTGTATGCATATTGTTGGGCTAAGGAGAACCACAGCCTATTGGGAAGCACAGGTGAGAATGTAGTAGGTGCTGGGGATTCAGCTGGAGCAAATCTTTTGCTCACTACTACTTTAAAGTGCATCAATATGAAGATTCCATTGATGAATGGTCTTTTTGTGGCATATGTTCCAACAGGTGTTTATTTCATTCCATCACCTGCTAGAATGTTGTGCATGATGGACCCCTTGCTGCCTTTCGGATTTCTCATGAGGTGCCTTAAGGCATATGCTTGTCCTTCATCAGACCTACTGAATCACATCAATGCAGATCAAAAACCCACAACAGCAAATGGCAGTGGAAGTTCAGATATGGAGAGCTTTGAAGAAATTTCAGAGTCTGATGTAATGGAACTGCAGGCACACAAATCTCCTGCTTCAGAAGCTGCTTCCGATACCTTAACATATGGCTCTTTGACATCCAATGAGGTGCCAGAAGAGAACAACCTTTTGGGTGGAAATACAGAGGCTGATATGGAAAAAAGTAAGTATGTTAGTGACTACTTGGAAAAATATGTATTAGAGCCAGAGAGCGATGAGACTAAAAAGAACTCAGCTGAAAGACAGATACGCCCTGAGAGTACCTCTTCATCACAAACAACCTTTGATTACTCATTTCCAAGGAGATTAACATCATTGGTGGCAAGTTTGAAGGGTCGGTTTACACAATATTTAGGCGAGAGGAATCCGTCAGGTGCAGAGAAGTTACTAGATATCGACGTAAACTATACTCAGACATCGATGATGGACAAATTCACATTTACTGTACCAAAAAATCCATATTTAAGTCCCATATTTGCTACTGATGATGAGCTTAGGAGATTTCCACCTGTTAGAGTACTGACAGTTCATATGGATCCCTGTTTAGACGATTGTGTCAGTTTCGCGAGTAGACTAAAAAGTTTAGGTTGTAATGTGACACTAGATATTCTTGACGGCTTACCACATGGGTTTCTCAATTTCTCATTGTTCTCGAAAGAAGCATTTGAAGGTTCCAAGGTGTGCGTAGGAAGAATTCAGGAGCTGCTGAATCTCCAACAATAATGTAGCTTTAAAAAGTACATATAAATTCTAGTCCTGTTCAAATTAAATGTACAAAAAAATGAACAATGTTAAAAAAATCATACTCAATTACTCTTCAAAAGAGTAAAATGTCTTTGACTGGACGTGACTTTATTTATTTGTTATATAATTTGTTAAGTGGTTTAGGTTATTGGGTAAAAGAAACTTGAATTTGATATAGTAGTAAGTGATGCGATGCCTAATTTTTTCAACCTTAATTTATACTTACATAACTTTGTCTTTATTTTTTTTTCTGCAGCCATCCATTTGTGACTGAAAAATAGCCGAATATTGTTCTTACATAAGAGAGACGTTCTAAGGTGTGTATATAAAAGGAAGTTTTAGTATTTTGAGAGCCTAGAATGCCTTTTGACACAGGTCTCATAAGATTGATCTGGAATAACCCCAGTTTAGTAGTATTGAATAAAAATATACCACAATAAGTATATAACAATAATGACTGGTTAGTGATAAATGTTATAGATGAATATTTATTGATGCACAGCTTAATGCAGAGCTGTGATATTTATTTTTGGTTTACATTATTTGATTTCAAATCATTAATGAGAAATGACCATTAGTTTTTAAAGTGAATACTTTATAAAGCAATTTAACCATCTCACAAAAATATAGTTCAAATCACTAAAACTGTTTAAAAATATTTATATGATGCAAGCTTTAAATAATCAGGCCTTTAGAAATTGTTTCTTTGAATCAAATCCTTTTCATTTTCAAACATTTTTTATGATACTCAATTTAAATCTTGCCTATCTATCACAGCTGTGGCTGAATATGCTGTTCCCAAGTGACACCAAGATTGATATGTATTCCTAATAACTTACCTACTATGTACTAAATTGATTCAGTATCATATGCAAAGACTACGATTTTAGAGCTCCGACCTCCATTGTGCACCTTAATAATATATAAATAAAATCAGTTTAGTTCCTGAACCTAATCTTGAGCTTTTCATATTGAGCTGTGATAGATAAGCTATACACAATATTTTTAAGATACCTATGTATTAGTGACATACTCATTCTGAACCCTACATCTTTATTCTCTGTGGTGAAAGATTATGAGATAAGTACTTAGCAGCTTTCAGCTATAGCTGAAAATCTTAACCTGTATGGAATCAAGGTTTGCAGGTTATAAAAAAAAAGTTGGATAGTTGGGTTCATTCTAAAAACATTTGATTTAGTTATATCAAAGCAATTCTTTGTTAAGATACCTTTTCAGACAATAGAGGCATTCTTTGATAGTATCATACTCAAGTTATTGTATTATTAAAAGTGAACTGTGATATATTTGACAGCTCCAAGGACATAGGGTGGCATACTAGTAAATACGTGAGGCTTGGTTCTTTTCATTCGTGATATTTTTTGGGCTGTGGTTGAGCGCTCAGTGAATACCTGACGTTTCGTAATTATTCATAAGTCCATGTATGTTGCTGACCTTCTTTTATTCGTTTTGATATTTTGCAGTAGTGCATTATTTTTAAAATAGATATTGAAGAAAAAAAATATTGCCTGAATTAAGTTAAGAGACTTATCATGGAACTATGGATTTTAATTTTGTTATATTCTATTTAAATAATTTCCAAATTATATGGAACACTAAATTAGTTAGCGCTGTCGTCACAATAGCAATATTTTTTTATGAATTTGCTATGCTTACTATAGTAGTGCATCGGATGTTTGTACCTTGTTATGTAGTGTTGTTTAATTAATGCATAGAAACATATGAAGGGATACTCAGCATTCATAATATGTATATGTATATACAGGTTGGTCCATTTAACTTGAGATAGCCGAATATCGTGAGAAGGGTGAGTTTTTGAATGAAAAAGGTTAAATAGAAGTTGTTGGGTGCGTTGGAAGAAAGGAAAAGATGACATTTCTTTATGACATTGACAGAGTTTTCGAGGCTTTTTCAAAGTCAACTATGTTTTTCAAATAGGAACATATCTTTTTCATTGCAGAATCATGTTCTATGAGAAAAACAAATAACTTTGGTTCAGGAAATGTTTCTATCTGATTGCAACTTGCAGATAAAAAATAAAACCTTTGTTCTTTCCCGACATGTTTTAATAAAGCTACGGTTCAGTAAACATGTTTTTTTCCTAACAAAAAAAAGGTAGATTTCCCGATTATTGCTGATAATGTTATTTACTTTATTTTGTGAAGAAAAATATTGTTGATAAGGCATGTAGATATTGGACAATTTATAAAAAGAACAAATGTATTTTTTATCTACATAAGTTGCAGTCGGATTTCAAAATTTTATATGCAAAAATTACTTGTTTTTTTGTAGAATAAGATTCTGAAATAAACAAGATACGTTCCTTCCTTGAAAAAGCTGTCAACGTCGAAAATAAAAGTCATGGTTACCTCTCTCCCATTCCACACAATATTTTTATTTGAACTTTTTAATTCAAAAACTCACCGTTCTCCTGATATTCGGCTGTCTCAAGTCAAATGCCTCCCCCCCGTATAGTTACGCTAAATCTGGGGAATTGCCAATACACAAAATCGGCCAAATTTTGCCAAATTCAGGAAATAACTACCTCATTTGCAGATTACATGAAATGAGAATTTTCTTTTAATTTTACTGCTTATTCAACGGAATGTGCAAACTAGATAAATCACTATGTAATTGTTAACAAATACCAGATATTTTTTGTTGAAAACTCTATAATAATAAAATATATATTTCTAAATCTTTTATGACTCCTGCCAAGTTTGATAATACATATATTTTATTTCTTTGTGTGATCAAATACCATCTTTATTGACTTAGGTTTCTGGATATTTATGACAACTAGGTTCTTCACTATTTTGTTTTCCCGCTTTTGTATCCACAATTTGCTTTTTTAACTCATTATAATCAAAGACAATTTATTATGCACTTTTAATAACGAGAATAATAGAACGACCTTTCGGCTAAAACAACACACAGTATATTAACTTCATAATAACACAACCTATATTATACTCAGTTTGACGCATCCGCGTAAAAGGCAACAATTTATATGCCTAAACATGTAATCGGCAAGACGTTGCACGTTTCCAGAGAATATGCAGCGATGTTGCAGATTCCACGGAGGTAGAATTTTGCCTAATACGACGTGTCCTACTTGTCAATTTCCCAGATTCGGCGTAATATATACACAGTGTTCCAGGACGAATCCCGAAAATAAGGTAGTAGTAGTAGTGTGTGGCCGCTTTAAAAAACGATTGTATCATATTTGTACGTAACTAGACTTTGATAGTCAAAGTCACCGAAGACAATCGACAATAACATTGAAGAAGCCATTGAGCGTAACCCTACGAAATGACTTCTCCTTTTTTGCTAGAGAAGTAGATAATCAATGGACTAGTATCATGAATTTTATTTCTGGTTGCATATGATAGAGTACGTCATAAAAAGCATCTCATTTTTTTCTCCGATTTTTTTGGGCACAGGAAAGCCGTGAAAATGAGGAAAATATTTGAATTCTCCTAGGGCAGTGACGTCACTGCCCTATAGGCGAACAGCCAATCAAAAGACAGATATGTGTTGCCGCATTCTGATGGCGCGCGGAGCTGTACGCGGGCTGGCTCATCTATCTTGTCTTCTGTTCCCGTCTGATATGTTTTGTGGTTTTAATGTCGAGTGATCCTAAATTCCAGGGCTGTTCCAAATTACGGTTCTATCATCGTCCTAGAACTGTTTTCATCATGCCCCACCCATTTTGTGATTCTAGAATCGATGATTGGTTGGTACGCTGGTGGACCAACCAATCATTGTTTTGAGAACTGTAAAATGGGCGGGCATGATGAAAACAGTTCTAGGACGGTGATAGAACCATAATTTGGAACAGCCCTTCCGAAAGCTAAGTTAAGGTTCCTGATCCGTCAATCCTGTCAATCAATCGTCATTCGGTCATTTTCATTTTCAACAATATTAAAGTTATTATTTGTTTGCGTTTATTTGTACAGGATATCCTTTTATTCCATTTTACTAGGTTTCAAGTTATTTTATCATAACATAACCAACAAGTATGGGTAAAATCGATAGTGGATTCACAAAAGCCGATTCAGATAACCTGCCTAAAGTTGATATGGCTATGGTGAATGACTTTTATGTGGATAATATGTAGTTCTTCAATACGGAGATGAGAAATGTGAAAGCTAAGAAGTGAGTTTCAAAATATTTATAACACTTTGGATAGCAAATAACATGTTTATGTGAAATGTAAATGTTTTGCGAGTCGGAGCTGTTCTTGGCAACAATGCACTGCTGATAATTCGCGCGGTCGGCACTGATTGGCTGAATTTGAATTCCTTTCTTTAAACTTTAGAATGGAATTACTAAAAAACAAAATGATGTAGAAAGTAACGAAATGCAGCAGAACGTTTATTTGTGTATGCACTAAGCGGCCATAATAATTAAATCATTGTTCTTAACCTCGTGATACTAGTCCAGTGGGTAACACACGTTTTAGTAATTTTTACAACAAAACTTCACAAGTTGATTTCTCACACAAATGCGAATTTATGCTATTTCTTTTTTTTAGGGATTCGTCCTGGGACGAGATATACCGGGTGCCCCAGAATTTCCTTGACACGTGATATTTTCGTAACGAAAAATGGTTCAAGCAAGAACTGAGTGGTACTTTTGCATTCAAAACATTTTTTTTTGTACGTCAACCCCTAAAACTCACCCCCAACTTTTTTTTTCAAATAGCACCCCATAGGTTTTCCTACATAAATGATATCCCCATTTTATTTAAAATCCTGTGGTACCTTTAATTTAATATGCAAACATATTTCTTCCATAAAATCATAAGCATAAGAGAAATGAAATGATAATTTGTTTGACGCCTGATATTTTTGTAACAAAAACGGATAAAAAGAAAAGTCAGTGGGTTTTTCAAGGGTAGCGAATGACCTATCATTCCTTGCTTATGAACCATTTTTTCTTACTTAAACCCCTAGAATCCACCCCTAGCTTGTTCTTTCAAATTTCAATCCCCAATTTTGCCTGGAAAAATAAATTCTTTACTTGAATTTAATTATCGTAGTGCCTTAATTTTTATGCCCCTACTGCAATTTATCGTTAATATTTTTCGTTTAATCCATGAAATCGTAAACATAAATTAATTAAAACACATGTGTGGAAAATATTTTTTTATTATCATGAATCAACTAATAAAAAAAATGTAACAACAAAGCTGAGTGCAAAAAAGTGAAAAAGTTTTATGGCTACATCGGGCCCCGCCAACCCCGTGTGCAGGGTGTGCCCCGCACACGGACGCCAAAATTAATGATAAATTGCAGTAGGGGCATAAAAAGTAAGGCACTACGATAATTAAATTCAAAAAATGGGGATTGAAATTTGAAAGAACAAGCTAGGGGTGGATTCCAGGGGTTTAAGTAAGAAAAAAATGATTCATAAGCAAGGAATGATAGGTCATTCACTACCCTTGAAACACCTACTTACTTTTCCTTTTTATCCCTTTTTGTTACAAAAGTATCAGGCGTCAAACAAATTATCATTTCATTTGTCTTATGCTTAGTTTACGGAAAAAATAAGTTTGCATATAAAATTAAAGGTACCACAAGATTTTAAATAAAATGGGGATATCATTTATGTAGGAAAACCTATGGGGTGCTATTTGAAAAAAAAAATGTTGGAGGTGAGTTTTTGGGGGTTGACGTACGAAAAAAACGTTTTGAATGCATGGTATGATAGACCCTATAGTACCTTCAAAAGTACCACTCAGTTCTTGCTTGAACCGTTTTTCGTTACGAAAATATCACCTGTCAAGGAAATTCTGGGACACCCGGTATATACAGTTGGAATTTATAATACTGTAGTGCAACTCATGAATCTGAATTTTTGGTTCTGATGTTTACAGTTCTGAAGTACCTGGAATATCAAATCTGTTGTAGTGATTATCCATTATTCGAATCCTTTGTCGTATTTTAGTAACGCATTACCTATGAATTGACTGCACTTCTCTTTTTCTTGTGAAAATACGAAAATAGTGATATGAATTTCAAAAAAAAGCCCAACATCGATTTGTTTAAGAGCTACTCAACCTCATGAAACAAAGTTTAGTTTTTGTTTTACAAATATTTTTGTTTTGTTTTGCTGTTTACAATTTTGGAATATCAAATTTGTTATTATTTATTCTCTCAAGCTCATTGTTAATTTTAGTTACGTGTTACCTATATAGTTTATGAATTGATTTTTGACACCTAATTTTCTGTCGTATGGAAAAAAATGCTATAGGAATTAAACAAATGTCCAACACATATTTGTTTCATTAATTTCAGTAAAGAGACTGTGAATATCGGGCATGCTAAGGTTCGGACACGACTGGTATTTGCGAAAATAGGCTTTAAGCTTAATATGTAAATAATACACAGGGTGTCCCAGCATAAAGTGCACAAACGAAACTAGGTGAAATGAGGCCACAATTTATCGACAAAAAAAATATGGTTGCCTTGTATTGACATTTTTTTGCTCTTTTATTTCACATCACCGTAACCTATGAAGCAATGCACACAATATGTGGAAATAAAAACATTAATAGTTCCTAATATCATATGCTGCTTAGCAAATAAAAATTTCGCCTAAAAAAGTTCGTGCTTCAAATACAGTTTTTTAAAAATGTTAGAGCTTTCTTGAACTAAATTTTTATTTTCCAGGATATTCTCTCCACAATTATATCCTTTTTGCCTGTTACCATTGATGTCCAGCTAATATCCTTTCTTATAAAAAACTATAGCTTTTTTCTACACGTAAAGTCGAAGCATCTACGTGAGCGTAGCATCGCTCATTGATCATTATATTTGTCATCGCTCGCTTTTGCCTCATTTTTGTTTGCACTGACACTTCAATTTAACATAAATTGTAGAAAAGCGACGCTCACATCGACGTTTCAAAGTTACATTATAACGTCGTATGGATGAGGAGCAATAAGATGAGACAACAGAAGTACGGTTATTGGGGTATGTGCTGGAAAATTGAAATTTTAATCAAATGGAAGTGTATAAGCGACAAGCGACGATTTTCTACAAGACCTTAAATTAAGGTGTCTGTGAAAGCGAAGCTTTTATAAGAGACGTTAAATTGCAGTGTCTGAACCTCAGAGTAACAACTGAACATAGAGGTAGTAAACAACTAATTCTAATAGGCCAACATCTTTTCTTACGTTGGCATGTTGACCACCAGAGACGGCAATCAATCGTTTACGATCTATCGTCTTAATTGTCTAGTATCCAGAAATATTCCATTCTATGCTAAAAAAGACGGTATTTTGGTGGTCAGGAATGATTACAGCAAAATCAATAGATATGTTGACCACTGCTGCGTTACTGCATGTTTCTTCATCATAAACGCAAATTCTGTCTTACATAAATTTTGACGAGCTGACAACGCCTATATAATTTTCCTGCGATTTGTTTACGGTAAACCCCAACTGCCAAACGTTTGTTTTGTTTGTGCGCCTTTTATGCTTGGTCAGTAAAATCGAATTCGCTATTTGTTGGTAACTATAGTGAAGCTTTACGGACTTTCTGTGCTATATACGAGTGAAGTTTAACAATTTTTCGAGATGACAGTGCAGAGCAGTGTTTGTTATATGGGTTGCATCGGAAGTATTTTCAGGTTAGTTGGCAATGTTTGGAGGCTGAAGTATCAAAAGATGATGGCTTTGAGCACGTCATGCTGAAGTGGTTTGTTTACTATCTCTATGTTCAGTTGTTACTCTGAGGACTGAACAAACGGTGATGATGCAAGAGAGGGTCTGTACTAGAGCAATGATAAATGACCTATGAGCGACGCTGTGCTCTTGTAAGTGCCTCTACAGTTATGATCATTATAAAAAAACTTAATGTCATGTAGAAAAGTTTGTTCTAAAGATAGAACGCACTTTTCCTTTGGACATGATATGGGATGGAGATCAAGGGGAAGAGACAAAAAAAGTATGGTTATGGGAGTATTTCCGTGAATATTGAAATTTAGTTCAGAAAAAGGTTCTAACATTTCCAAAAAACAATTTTTTGAAGCTCACTTTTCTTTAGCGACCTTTTTTATTCGCCTACCAGCATCTATTATTAAGTATTAATAATGTTTTTATTTCAACGAAAAATGTACGCGCAATGCTTCAAAAGTTATGATCATTTCAAATAAAAATGACAAAAAAAATTAACTGTTAATACCTATGAGCCATACAATTTTGTTTGAGATTTTAAAAAGTTGTAGCTGAATTGTGCTCTAGTTTCACCCAGTTTCCTGTGTGCACTTCATGCAGGGACACCCTGTATAAGGTATCGGATATTCACCAACATGTATTTAGGCGGCAAGGCACGAGATAATTCAGCAGCACAGGCGACGATTATGAGTTTTGGAATAGGCAGTGGCGTATGGTGGCGT
This sequence comes from Callosobruchus maculatus, assembly GCA_951848785.1. Lineage (NCBI taxonomy): Eukaryota > Metazoa > Arthropoda > Insecta > Coleoptera > Chrysomelidae > Callosobruchus > Callosobruchus maculatus. The sequence continues at coordinate 11,906,303 of CATOUR010000026.1, read as the reverse complement.
AAGGTTTGTGTTCGGAGGGTCCAAACTTGGTCAAGCAGCTCTCAAATTCACAGATTTCAGGAAATTTGGGCGCTTATATGAAAAGCTATAATTATACATTGGTACATTTTCGTTACTATGAATGTCTTAATTATTATTTTCAGAAGTACTGTGTATTTCTACTCTCTAAAAGCATCCTGAATGTCAGTGAAATTTCAATAAACAATAGGTGTTGACACTTCTCAATGAATTGGGCTTTTTTTAATGTCATTTCAATGCAAGACTTCAGAATCGAGAACTCAGGGAGATGGTTCACAAACAAAAAACAAAAGCTGCTTCCTGGTGCAGCTCTCAATGTTCTTCGAAATTATTTTTTTCTTAAATATTTTGTACTTTGATAATATAAGCTACAGAGACGACTGAAACGTCAATAAAATGTTATCTTTAATCACAAGCGGTTATTGGTTGGCCAAGAAAGCGCAATGGATACATTTTTTTAATTTATGTTATTCAAAAGAAACACTCACTTTTTGACAAGCAAGCATCGGCAGTACCACTGAGCTAGTACTATCCACTGACAATAGAGTACTGTCAGCCTGGGATATAGGGAATATGGATATAACATGTATATAAACAATATACCTACTTTATATACAGTAATGTTTACCCCCTGAATCTATCACTTCGCATTTTCAAACTTGATTTCTATGATTCTCAAACAAACTCCTACCTTATATACATTTCAAAACTTCGCACCACTGATTTATCGAAAACCAATGAATAAAAAAAGCGAGGCACGTCAAAATACTTGTCAAGGGGGACACTTTTTTAACTAAAAACTACTTCCCTCTATTGTACCCTCTGCCCTCCACGGTCATACCCTTAAAAATTTTAAATGACAAGGGGTATCGAGTAATAGCTTGTTTCTAAGATATGTAGAAGTTTTTTATTTTGACGTTTGATTTTTTAAAATTGGTCTTTTCGTCTCCGAGAAAATTGGAAAAACCTTTATGTATCTTAATTTGTTCAGATAGAAAACAAAAACACTCGAAGACATCACTTTTTATTGCAATAAGTATTCAAAGTGTTGCCCGTTATTGGCCAAACAATGATATATGCTCTGATAAATTCCTGACGGACAGTTGCAGAAACAGTGGAAATGTGCTTGTCAAACTGCAATTCCGTTTAACACCACAGATCCATATGTAGGTCGGTTTTATTGGACCTTGTTACGAAATTTACTCAAAACTGGATCTGTTGCAAATGAAAAACGGAGAGTTTTGGATGAAGTCGCTCAGTTTTGGGTCATTTTGGCGTAACTCCTATTACTTCACTACACAAAATTGTAGGTGCGACTGATAGTTTAACTGGATGCATAGACAAAATTCGTAAATGTTATCCATTCAAAATGATAATAGTGCAAGACTTAACCGAAAATGATTTCGCTCGGCAAGTTGAGATTTGCGAACCCTGGAGGGCAGAGGGTACAATAGAGGGAAGTAGTTTTTAGTTAAAAAGTTGTCCCCCTTGACAAACCTTTTGACGTGCCTCGACGTTTTTCCTTTTAATCAGTGATTTTCGATAAATCCGTTCTGGGTAGTTTTCAAATGAACATATTACAACACCATACATAAATTTTGTGAAATCTTCAACATCAAAACATGATACCTGGAGATGAAGCCTTTGACGTGCAGAGTAACTCATTATTCTGGGATTTGGTTTTTAGCAAGGGCGTATCATACTGACATCCTTCTAGGCGGGGGTAGTAGGTAATGAGGTTGAGGAGTTGAGCAGAAAGAAATATTAGAATAGTATTATAATACAAAAGGAGAAGATAAGCAGCAACTGAAGTAGTGGAGTCTTTGGCCTTTTAGGAAGCTGAAAAAAAAACAGCGATTGCTGTAATACATAATCAATTTTAATTTGATGAAATACAAAACAAAAATATAGTATGTAAACATTTTATTAGCACAGCACAAAAAAACCAGATGATCATAAACACAACGCGGCTGTCCCAGAAAAAAACACAGTTTATGAAAAAAAAAATATATTCTGAGAAATCGGGTGTGAAAGTTCCTTCCTTATAACGATCACAATTAAGTTTTATACTTATATTAATTTAAGTGAAATAAAAGAGTTATATTTAGACTTCAAAGGATGCTGAGAAATAAACAGGATTTTAGGAAGAAATGCGCATACTGTGTTTTGATCTTAATAATTTTCTAGATAATATAATTAACGAAGACAGTGAGTACATGCTGTGTTTTTACTATGTCGCATGCATGCATTCATGGAAAGTTAATAACAGCATTAACACAGTAAAATACCACAATCTTTATTCTAAATGAACATTTATTGCACAGGTAATCTCACAGGCAGCTACAAAACATATAATCACCTTTATAATAATTTTAATAATGGTGCAGAAAATAAAAACTGGTAAAGAGAGTACCAGTGTGTTAAAAAAAGTTTTTGATAAAATACATATGAAACAATAAGCTCTAATTTGAAAATTAACAAAAATTAAATTCTAACGCTGCGTGTTGTAAAAGGCGACTAAAAGGAACCGAACAACTGTCGGTATGAGTATAAGCAGTAACCTCTTCTCAACCAACAGCTTTGGGTGGATGAGTTGACAAGAGTCAGGACACCTTCTTGTCCTTGTGGTGAGAAATTGTCCCTAAAAGGCGGATGAACCAGTAGATACATCTGGTCAACGGCATGAGGATGCAGAAAGCAAATGGAAAACTACTACATATCCCAAGAGAAATTCGTAAAATGAGTAACGTGAGAAACTATTGATAATATTAGTGTCGGCAACACTCTAGCTCCGACGTAATGCATTTTACGAGTTCACAACATGTCTGTTAGGACATTAAGACTATGATGACGATTCAGATCACACGATTGCTCAGTTTCAAGAAGATTTAGCACGATGATTAATGTTTTCCATTTTAGGTACTAGATACCCGATTATAGTAGATTTTTCTCTGAATTTATTTATTTTGATAATTACTGTTGTTGTGTAGATACTGGGTTTTGTCAATCAAAATCACCGTTATTTCGGTATATATTGAAGTGTTGACTGTTTATACAGACATATCATGGCCCAGTATGTACAAATTCATCAAAACCTCAATATATGAAAAAATGCACATACTGTGTTTTTCCTTGGGACAGCCGAACGGTCAGGTAGCGTGGGCATTCTGACTGAAATATTAATAAATAACAGTATTTATATATGTATGTGAAACAAGAAATTGACACATATTTTTACCATCCGATCAATACCCAGGAAAAAAATAGAGCTCAGAAAGCATATTTTCGAATAACAAGTGTACATACGAAGTCTCAAGTTTCAGTCACTTTATGGGATTTTGAAAAACCTACAAGAAATATGCAGCTGATTTTAAGTTATCGCAAGATTTGTAGAATTTTGTTTTGAATTTAATTGTGCCTGACTCATTTATTTCTAAAATCAGTTATTTAAAAATAAGAGGAAAATGAAAACTGCGCAAATATGCACTGAATGTTATTTTTATTTGACACGCAAGGTATATGAATTTGCAGCCATACTATGAAAATAGAGATTCCGTAACTCAAATATAGATATAAACCTTTCATTTCTTGGGAAAAAGCATGAAATATATTTTTGATCAAAAATCTTTGGGGTTACCCCCTCGGTTAGTACCCCTTGTATACGCCTGTGGTTTTTAGTGATCATACTGCACCATAATCCCCACAAAAATTAAGTGTTTAGGATAGCGTCTACCTACTGGTACGTTAAAATCATCCACTAAAATCGGCCCAATACTTAGACACCTAAAATTAAGAAGACTCACTTCTTAATAGTATCGCTGAACTCCAGAGTCCGGTTTTAGCTAACAACGATTGTCTTTTTGTTATACTCTTACGAGTATTAATAAGTATACGGCGGCGGGTGTTTGGACCGAGGAAGTCCAGCGACAGAACGCAATGAGATTAATTTTATCATCATCCGAAAAAGACGGCAATCGACACCACTTGGCTGACAGTTTGGGGCCGCAGGTGGAAAATTTGTATAGGTGCACAAATGCTCGGTGCTCATAGTTTGAATCGTGACGTATAAGAATCATGGCAATAGTTTTTCATAAAAGGATTAACTTTACCATTATTTTTTAATTACCGCTTCAAAAAATGTTTTCAAATAATTTATCAGCTCCCAGATTTAATGAATTTTTATAGCAAATTGACATTTGACCTGTTACTTATTTTGGTTTTTAATAGCTAAGCGACAAAGAAAAAAATCGTTAAGTAACCGAATGAAAATGCAGTAGCATTGTGGGTAACCGCTCGGAGCTTGATGGAAAATTCTTGGTTTTTTTGTAGATAGCGCAAAACAATACTGTCATCCGTTTCTGTAGGGCAGTTTATGAGAAATTTGAGCTCGTTCGATTTTCATGTCGTTTTCGTTAAAAAATTGATAGTTAACATTGTTTAAAATGGATTACTTTTTTATACATGTTTGTGGGAGGTCCAACGATGACATGTATCAATGTTATCCATTTTTATTATGTTTAACCCCATTTTTCAAGCTAATGATACAGAGAGCTCTGTCTTATAAGATATGACTATTGTAAATTTCCTGAAATATCAGTGCATTAGCGGTTCTCATTTTGGCCCCACCAACCATATAGTAAACTGTAAACACTCATGTTCAAAATTCATAATCGTCAAGGACAAACATTAAGAAAAAATGCTGTCATCCTGGACAGTTGAACAATGTAATTCCGAATCCCAAATTTATTTTTTTGTACTTTTGCTACACTGGCAGACGTTAATAAACCCTTGATTTAAAATAGATCTGGTTTTATTTCTATACCTGTACAACGCGATGGATCGGAAATATAACCAGTTACATATTTACATGCATAAATAAATAATAAGCTGAAAAAATATTAATACTCTAACGTATGGAGGCATCTGCATCAGGCTGGGGAACTTATAGTAAGGCCAAAGAGAAACATTTCTCTGTTTATTAAGTCTGTTACTTTTGATGGCAGACTTTTTTAGAATCATTTTATTTATCCACATAATCTCCTTTCAGCTGGAGAGGTTTAATCCAACACGTTTCTAATCTTTTTATTCCTTCTAAGTAATAAGATTTCTTAATGTCCTCAAAATAAGGGTTTATTTCAACGATGATCTCTTTATTCGACCCAAATCTACTGTCACTTTGCTATTCCTTTTCGTTTGAGAAGAGAAAATAGTCGGAGTATGCTGAATCTTGAGAATAAAGGCCGAGTCCCATTGAAGCAGCATCACGCAGAGCGTCGCAGCACCAGCAGCGTTTTTGAGATAGTTGTCTTTAGTTCAAATGGGCAAGAAAACACTTGGTACGCATCTATTTATTTGCACTAACTGTATACACTACATACACTACATATAACCTAATACTTAATAGTCTAATTTATTTACAGTCACTGAGTCGCTACACTAATTTATATTTGTCCTACACTAATTTATGTCGCAGTTCATTTATTTTCACGCGCCACCGGCATATCACGTGTTACTATTCACTGCACCGCACTCTATTGCCTCTGTTCAGTACTCCGTCTCGCCTGCCTGCCGAGCGCCGACAACCTTCGCGCGGCGCTACCGTCTTTCTAGAAAGCTTCTCTACGATCGGATTCTAGTTTACCTGTTTACCTAAGAGACAGGGCGGGACTGGCACACTGCCCCCTCCTCAAGTTCGTTTCGTCCCCGAAACGTTCATGTCTGAATGGCCTCAGTACGCCCTTCTTGCAGCCAGAAGTTTGGTAAAAGAAGCAATCCACGGTTCGGTGTTCTGTCGGTCCTCTCGAGTTCCAGCTGCAGACCAGAATTTCGATTCCCGTGAACCTGAAGAGAACTTCTAGCATGTTTCGGATGATGCGCCAATCCAGGCCGTCCCGTCCGCAAGCTAGCTTAGGAATCGCCAGCCTCAGAATATTTGCGGTTAGCAGTTTCTCTCTGATGTCCAGGGGTGCCTCCCATACAGTCCGGTACGTCGATTTTTGATAGGACTTCTCCTTCGAAATCAAGTAGTAGAGTCGCCTCTGGCCCAGGAACAGACCAGGTCTCCGGGCTGGTACGCCGTTTCGCTGGACCCTACGTCGTACGTCATCTTCATGCGATCGCTTGCCGTGCGAATATTATGCCGAACTTTTCTCATAGGCCTCGTCCATTCTTCTGCGAAGGTTGGCAACGTAATCTTCGCCTGCCACATCGTCCCCTGGTTTGCAGCCAAACATGAGGTCACAGGGTAGCCAGAGCTCTCGCCCAAACAGAATACTGGCTGGTGTCTCTCCCGTGGTTTCATGAACTGCCGAGCGGTACGCCAATAGGAACAGATGGAGCCAGCTGTCCCAGTCACGTTGGTGGTCGGAGACAACCTTGGCCAAATAGCGGTTCACTGTCCTGTTCATCCTCTCCAACATGACGTCCGACAGAGGATGTAACGCCGTGGTCCGAGTCTTCCTAATCCCCAAAATTTTGCACACGTTTTGGAAGAGCGCAGACTCGAAGTTCCTTCCCTGGTCCGAATGCAGCTCGAGCGGGACTCCAAAACGGCAAATCCAGTCCTTGACCAGGGCGTCAGCAACGGTTGCGGCCTCCTGGTTGGGCAGAGCATAAGCTTCGACCCATTTGCTAAAGTAGTCGATCACCACGACGATGTACTTGTTCCCAGCTTCGCTCTCCGGAAAAGGTCCTGCTACGTCGATAGCAATCCTCTCAAAGGGACTTCCGACGTTGTATTTGCGCTCTCAAAGGGACTTCCGACGTTTTATTGGCGCATAGGAGCTTTCTTACGCCTCTGTGGACCGTTGCTGGCGGCACAAACTGTACACTTCCTGCACCATTCCTTGACGTCTTCCTTGCACCTAAACCCGAACTTTCCCGAACTTTCTCCAGGGTCTTGGCCACGCCCAGATGACCTCCACTGATTCCGCTATGAATCTCCCCAAGTACCTCGGTCACGCGATTCCTAGGCACCACGGTCTAGCTTCTTTCCTGGGTCCCTCCTTTGTCCTCCAGTATTCGTCTCAGGATGCCATCCTCTATCACCAGACTCTCCCACTGAGCCCAGTAGGACTTAACGGTAGGCGAGTAAGGTGAAACCTCCTGCCAACTCGGTCGTCGGTCCTCGCTCTTCCACTCGATGATCAGCTTCAGGCTGGGATCCTCCTCTTGGTCTTTCTGGAGTTCGGTAGGCTGCCAGCTATCATCCACAATGGTGGTTCATCTTGTCATGGCGTCCTTCGTCTCAGCTCGGTTGCAGTGAGCACAGTCATCGGGGCACGGTCTCCTTGAAAGTGCGTCCGCATTCCCATGAGACTTGCCAGCACGATGTTCGATGTCAAAGTCGAATTCATGCAGCCTCTCGATCCATCTGGCTACCTGCCCCTCTGGATTCTTGAACCGAAGTAGCCATGTCAGGGATGCATGGTCCGTCCTCAGCAGGAACTTCCTTCCGTAGAAGTACTTGTAAAAGTGCTCCACGGACTTGACGATGGCCAGCAATTCTCTCCGAGTGACGTAATAGTTTCTCTCGGGCTCAGATAACGTCTTGCTGAAATAGCCGATCACACCTCTCGACCATCTTGCATCTGCGACAGAACTGAACCTATCCCTACGTTGCTCGCATCGGTGTCTAACACGAATTTGCTGGTAGATAGGGGATAGCTTAGCACTGGAGCCGTCGAGAGAGCCTTATTCAGCAGATCGAAAGCCTGCCCCACTGGAACCTGCGGGCTTCCTCCGTAAGCTTAGTCAGCGGCTTGGCGATGGTAGCAAATCCAGCCACGTATCGACGGTACTATGTATACAGACCCAGGAAGCTCCTTATGTTGTGGTTGTTCTTGGATACAGGCCATCCTTTTACTGCCTCGATTTTCTGAGGATCTACTGCTATTCCTTCTTGGGAAACCACATGTCCTAAATATTGCACCTTTTTCTGGAAGAGGTGGCACTTCTTGGGGCTCAGCTTGAGGCCTGATTGGCGCAACCTCTTAAATACTTGTTTCAGATTCTTGAGGTGATTGTCGAACGATTTCCCAACCACGATGATGTCGTCTAGGTAGACCAAGCAGGTTTCCCAAGACAACCCCTTCAAGACAGTCTCCATGAGCCTCTCAAATGTAGCTGGCGCGTTACACAATCCAAACGGCATAACCGTAAACTGCCATAACCCCGAGCCGACGGTGAACGCAGTCCTCTCCTTATCCCCTGGGTCGACTTGCCAGTAGCCGCTCTTCAGATCAAGCGTAGAGAACGCCTTAGAACCCGCCAAAGTGTCTAGGGTGTCGTCAATTCTTGACAAGGCGTAGCTGTCTTTCTTCGTTACATTATTGAGCTGCCGATAATCCACGCAGAATCGTGTCGACCCGTGCTTCTTCCTCACCAGTACGACCGGCGATGACCAAGGACTCGCTGGTGCTCGATGCTCGATGCTCTTCTTCCATTTCCTTGATGATCCTATCCGCTTCTTCTCGCTTGGCCAATGGTAGGTTCCTTGGTGGTTGCCGAAGAGGTGGTATATCGCACGTGTGGATCTTGTGTCGGACCACATTATTTGTCCTCCCCTTCTTTCCAATGCCAACATCGAAGATATCCTGGTATTCTGTGATGAATACCCTCAGCCTCTTCTATTGTTCCCTGTTCAAGCCTTTCGATGAATCAGCCACCAACTCAGTCAGCTTCTCATGCAACCGCTCATTCCGTTGGTCTGATGTTCCTTTCTTCAGGTGTACCGGAAAGCCATTCGCGTTCAGCAACCTCACCGGAACTGCATCATTAGCTCGTACCAGGCATTTTCCAATGGTGATTCCACGGCCATCATCCGGTTGAGGTTCAAACAAAATGACGCTCCCTCGATCAGCGTCATCAACCGGGCAGGCTTCAATCACCACCTCGCATCTTCCTGGGATGACAGTTTCTGCTGAGAGCACCACCTGGACAGCCTCTTCTTGACGTCGATGGAGGACTACCTCTTCCTCTTGGACTAGCAGTGTACCATGTCTCAGGTCCAGTTGGAATCCATAGGTTTCCATGCTGTCCATCCCAACTATCATCTCATTCTCGATGTCGGCTACCAAAACTCGATGTCTGATCTTGGTGTTCCCAAACTGGAGCTGTATGTCGGCTTCCCCATGGATGCTTGCGGGCTCTCCGATTGCAGTGCGAAGCCGTCATCTTGTTGGTCTCACATCAGCACTCTTCTGGAGCACATCAGGTCGAACGATGGTCTTCGTCGCACCCGTATCCAGAAGCATCAGCTTCTGCCTGCCGCCCACGAAGCCATCCACATACAGACTGGTCGCCTGCTGCCCGACGTAGGCCACACGAGCAGTTCTTCTTGAGGTCTTGTGGACGCGGGTGGAGCATTGCCTCTTTTCTTCGACTCGACCCAGCATCGGATCTCCTTTCTTCTTTAGACGGGCCTCACTAATAACCCGCCGCAGTTCCTCAACCAGGGCCACCACATCTGTCCTACCTTCACACTCTCGTACTCGGGCCTGGCACTGGTAGGCCTTTTTCACAGCCTCGAATTCTAAAGCTTTGGATAGGGCATCAACGAGGCGTTCCGAATGTGTGAGAGCTCAGCTTGACGCATTTCGGCATCACGAAGTCCACCCACAAATGCCTCCACTGCTAATCGCTCCATTAGATCTTCCTGAGCCGTTGGCTATGTCAGTCGAACCAAGCGGGCTATATCTGCTTCGAATTCTTGCAGCGTCTCGTTTGGTCGTTGGGAGCGATTCTTCAGCTGAGAGTGGAAGACGTGACCGACTTGCTGTTCGTAGTCCCCTCGTTCTGTCGGTGATAGCGTCTGAAGCACATCTGTAGCTTCGTCTCTCAGTGCTAACTTCAAATCTGTCGCTTTCTTACTGGGTAACCAGCCATTGGCGTTTGCGGCCGCTTCAAACTGAAGGAGGTAATTCTCCCAGGATGTTTTTCCATCATACTGAGGAGGTTTTAATCTCAGCTTGCCCGAATCTCCTGCCTTCAGGTGGCTTGGTGTGGTTACGCTTGCAGTCTGAAGCTCCATTCGCAGCCTGTCCATTTCTGAGCCCAGGCGTCGGATGATGTCTAAGTATCTTAATCTGTTTAGATAGGAAACAAAAACATACGAAAATTCCACCATGTAACCTCCTCACGCTATATAAAGCCCAGATAAGACCTTGCCTGGAGTATTGCTCTCATGTCTGGGGAGCTGCTGCCCCTACTACCGTGTCTATACTAGATGCCGTCCAGAGAAGGGCAATTCGACTAATTGGCGATCCGGCCTTAACGCGCCACCTTCAGTCACTTTCTCACCGGCGTGTTGTTGGTGATCTCTCACTCTTCTACCGATATTCCAACGGAATCTGCTCCTCTGAGCTATCCTCTATCGTTCCGCCGCTCACTGCTCCTATCAGATGTACCCGTGCGACCGCTGTCTCATCCTAAGACGGTCGTTCTTCATACATCAAGAACTGAGCGGTACAACCGCACATTTATTCCCAGGGTGTCCAAGGCTTGGAATGGACTGCCAGAAGATGCATTTATTGGGCCTGCGGGTATTGGCCCACTCAAATCTCGCGTTAACAAACTTCCCTTAACATATCCCTTTCACAGCAGTCGCGGTACTCTGGTATTTAGGCTCTGCCTGCGCGGTCTGTCTTCTCAGTTATAAAAAAAGTGTTCAAAATATTACCCATTATGGGCCAAACAGTGACAGGCGATGTTCAAATACCTGACGAACAGTTGCAAAGACAGTGGAAATGATTCCAGTTTATGTTGCCCAAAATCACAATTGAAAATCAAACCGGAGAGGATGGAAATCCTATACTTGATCAGGCTGCAATGTCTTTCGAGCAAGACGACTCTCATTCTCACTATATGTCCTTCCGTTTCGGCAGTGGCTATACGATGCGTTTCCAGATTCTCGTAGGCCATAGAATGGCCTGTTAGATCTGCTGATTTGACGCCATTACACTTTTTTCTATGGGGCCAATTAGAATCTATTGTGTTTAGTCCCCATCCTGTAAGTTTGAATGACCTTCATCAATGCATCATCGAATGCAGCAATGATATCCCACATGTTTTTGCAATTCCAATTCCGTCAGGAATTTAAACACCGCATATATTATAGATTGGGCAGTAACGTGCAACATTTTGAACAGTTATTGCAATAAAAAGTGATATTTTCGTGTGTTTTTGTTTTCCATTTGAACAAATTAAGATACGCAAACATTTTTTCTAATTTCCTCGAAATCGAATCGACCGATATTTCAAAATCAAACATCAAACTAAAGTAAGTACTTCGACAAGGGGGTGGAGTAGTGTTTGGTTAAAAAAGTGTCCCCCTTGACAAATGTTTTAAAGTGTCTTTGCGTTTTTCCTTTTTATCGGTGTTTTTCGATAAATTCATGGTGTGAAGTTTTCAAATGATTTATCGGAAACCGCTGATTAAAGGAAAAAACGCCGAGATACGTCAAAAGACTTGTCAAGTGAGACTACTTTTTAGCCAAAAGCTATTTCACCCCCTTGTACCCTCTGTCTTCCATCCGATTGAAAATTTTAAATGATAAAGGGTATCAAGTAATAGATTGTTTCAAAGATATTTCGAGGTGCTTTATTTTGACGTTTGATTTTTTTAAATTGGTAGATTCTTTTTCGAGAAAATTAGAAAAATCTTTATGTATCTTAATTCGTTCAGACAGGATACAAAAATACACAAAAACATCACTTTTTATTGAAATAAGTGTTCAAAATATTGCCCGTTATTGGCCAAAAAACGATATAAGCGATTTCAAATTCCTCACGGACAATATTTATGTAAATATCACCACCTCGAAGGCCAGGCCTTGTGTCACATTACAATTTATTTATTTATTTATTTATTTATTCAACGGTTTCCCATTATGAAACAAAAACAATGCAACTATTACTAAATATGTCAGTTCTCTCAACTATAATAGGTACTATACAAACAGAAAAAAAAATCTATACTCGAGGAACTAGTTGTACAGCAAGCATATTGCTTCTTATTCTCTAGTTTTCAGGAAATACATAACAAAAAAATTAGTTAACATGATTAATAGAATAATACAAAATATATATGTCCAAAAAAGTAATAATATAATGTAACTATGGCATATTCAGGTTAAAATGTTTCTCATGCGTTTCTTAATATATTTTATGTTGTCCGAAAATATATCAACCTCGTGACGAAACGTGTTTCCATATCTGAGCATCCTGGTGATAGGTTCATACATACCATAATTTGTGGAGTGGTACGGTATTGCAAACAATTCTGCGTCACGAGTTCTTCTCTGATTGACATTAAGATTTATTTGTGCAAGCACCTCTGGACAATCTATGGAGTTCTTCAACAATTTGACAATGAAACACAAATCAAGCATAGTTCGACGATGCTCTAAAGTATCCAAGTTTAATATGTTTAAAATATCTGATAACATTAAATTGTGGTTTTGAAAACCCATTTTATATGCAGATTGTTTCAAAAATTTGCTTTGTACTCTTTCAATTGCATCAATATCACCAATTAGGTAAGGTGACCATATCACTGAGTTGTATTCAAGGATAGACCTAACGAGTGAACAATATAAAGTGCGCAAAACCTCAGCTGACAGATGTTTGGCTGATCTACATATAAATCCCAACATTTTAAAGGATTTGGAAGTGATTTCATGTATGTGCGGTTTGAAAGATAGTTTTGTGTCAAAAGTTACTCCCAAATCCTTCACACTGTTGAATTTCATTATAGTCTGGTTTCCAATTTTGTAGTCAAAGTAAAGTGGATTTGAGCTTCTCGTAAAACTTATATGACAACATTTTTTAAGGTTTATTTCAATCCTGTTAGTATTACACCACAGAATGAGGTTCGAGATATCATCCTGTAGTAATTCTGCATCATTTGTATCTTTAACTGCTCTAAATAACTTGAGGTCGTCTGCGAATATTAGAAAACTACTATTCGATAAGCACTCTGCGACATCATTGACAAATAAATTAAACAGAACAGGACCGATATGTGAACCTTGTGGTACACCTGATAGGACCTTGATTGGGTAAGATATCGAGCCTGCATACCGAACACATTGTGTCCGACCTGAGAGATAACTCTTAATCCAGGATAGTTGAGAACCCACAATACCCAGATTGTTCAGTTTAGCCAACAGAAGATCATGATTCACCCTATCAAAAGCCTTTGTATAATCAGTATAGATTGAATCGACCTGGAGCTTGTTCTCAAAAGCCGAAATTATAAACTTTTCATATATTAATAGGTTTGTGGCTGTGGATCTACCTGTAACGAAACCATGCTGTTGATTACAGATAATTTGGCGGGTATCCCAGGTTAATCTTTTCGATACTAGGCAATCCAGCAACTTTGGAATTTCGGATTGTAGACATACTGCCCGATAGTTTTGAACGTCATTTTTATTGCCAGATTTATGTATGGGAGTTAAAAAGCTTTCTTTCCAATAATGAGGAAAAATACCAGAATCAAGTGATAGGTTAAAAATAAATAGGAGTGGTTTTGCTATAGTAAAAATGCATTTTTTTAAAAAGAACAGTGGTATCCCATCTGGACCATAAGATAATTTTGAAGGTGCTGCCATAACAGAGTCTATGATTTCCTGAACATTACATTGGTAGCGAGTTATATCTATGTTGTCTTTATTATATGAGTAATTTGGTATTTGATCAACCCGTTCATTTACATATACTGTTGAAAAATAATCTGCAAAAAGATTGACTATCTCCTCACCACCATAACCAGAATGATTATTATAAGTCATAGTAGATGGTAATTTATAAAGGTTATTATTATTTCTAATGTATTTCCAAAAATAGGTTGGATTACTTGAAATGCTGTCCTCTGTGTTCATTATAATTATGTTTCTTAAAACACTCATCTCTCAGCTTTGAGCACTGCTGCCACAACTTTTGTCGATTTAGATAACCCAGCTTTAGTGCTGCGTCTACCTGGACCATTTATGCTTCCTCCAATATTGGTACACATCCTTCTTGATATTTAATAAATTGACCACATCCTGCTGCATGCTTCCTTCTTCAACATTATTGTTAATTTTATACCTATGATTTCGATGTGACTATCTTGACGCAGTTGTCAAAACATATTGTGGAATATCATGGCAGCTTTCTATGACGCACAGGGGTGTGAAACTCAAATGAGGACCCTGTGTAGCGGCGTTAGCGCTAGCCACCTAGCACACCTAGCGGGGTTGCGTGAATTATTGATCAGCAAACTCTGTTTCAAACAGATTCCTCGATGCATCAATAAAAGTGGCCCAATTGTTACGCCTAACGTCATTTTGACAGCCAACAGCCATTGTCGTAACTGACATTGTCGTTGCTCGCTTTTGTCGATTGGCGTCTTTTTGCAATTTTGCACTACTTTTGAGATTTTTGTCTGCCTATTGTTGTCTATATGTATTTAGGAATGGGTTCTAAATACTTACGCCGTTGCCTTGCGCCAAATTGCAAGAATGTGGATGCGCGAAGGTAAGTGATTTGCCTGATTTATACCGCTCACCTCATTTTTGTATTGTGAATTTTGATGCAAAATTAATACAAGATTGATCATTTCTACATGAAATATACATATATCATTTGAATGCATTACTAAACACTACTACTCATACTCATATAACTGTTCACAATCACATAACGCTGCCATAAAGGTGTGCAGCTTTCCCTCTCTTTGGCAAACCATTGCATTGAAGGTGAGGTCCGATGTTCTAAAAATACATTTTTTTATTTCAGACATTAAATCCCATCTGATCAGCGTATACATAGACGCTAGTTAGAACAGATTGGCAACCCAAACCTACACATATACAAACATCTTGCCTGCACCAATATGAATAGTTAAGGAATATTACCTCTTTACTCTTCAAATTATATGCCATCAAAGGATTGTAATTATCATGAAATAGTGATTCTAGTGAATAAGTCATGCTTTAGTTTTATATGAATTGTTTTTGTACCTTGTGTAGCTGACTTTATTTAAGCAATTGTCGTATTGAAATAAATTACAAAGGGGTTTGTTTTGCTTTTATTACAGTAATGCATATCTAATATATTCCCATTCTTACATAATCAGTTGAATGTCCTATACAACGTGGTAGCTTGTCACAAAAACTCATTAATTACCTGTTTTGAAAATTGCACCGATTAGAAAAGTTAAAACACTAATTAAAAAAAATGGAGTCCGTGTCGTGGACAATATTAGTTTTATTTATTAATACGCCACTTATCAATTCCATTTTTTTAAATTAATGCTTTAGTTTTTTTTAATCAGGTCCATTTTCAAAACAGGTTATGAAATTCTTGTGACAAGTTACCACGCTGTCTGGAAGCTGAATAAGCTTAAAATATTTTAAAAAGCCCGCTCTTTCCATAACCATCTATCATCGGTCACCTACACCAAATTTTTTGGGTTGACCTAGGTCGTGAATATCCACAGTTTCCTGTAATCGATTTATGAATGCATTGCCCAGTTCACACGCAACCCGAATAGATGGCGCGGATGTCAGTCAAAAATGCATGCCAAATTGTCATACACAGAGTGTCCAGTCTTTCAGTGGATTTATTGTCAGTGATGACGCACTGACGAAGATCACACAAACTTTCAGGGTGGGGAATAAATATAATATATTTTAAATGGCAGTATAGAGAAAAGTCTGAAGGCCCTCACTCACGGCGACTTGTTGTAGTGATGCTGTCGCGCGCTTGGCAAACGCGCTGTCATCGCTACCACCGCGTGTTAAGGACCAAAAATGTAAAGGGTTTCATAATCGTAATAAATCACGGAAATTATGGGAAAAAGTAGCAGTCGAATTATTAAGTGTTAAGTGGTGGTTTTCGAATATTTCGTTCCATATCTGTCTACTCTTTCTCCATCGAAGAAGGGACAGGTTTAAAAATGGGCGTTCACTTAAATAACACTCTTCTTCCACATCCTTATTGGTCATTAACTCACAACTGTACGTAGTACTTCATTAAACTAATCGATTTCAGCTTTAAATCGCATGAACACAGATGAAAGCAGAAACCACTAATATTTCGCGCGAATTCGAGAGACATCGCGCGAAGCCTCGTTCGCGCGAAGTCGAAGTCGCGAAGGTGTATTATGTGCTAGGACTGCTAGGTCCTTTATTCGCAGGTCAGTGGATAGCTTATTATGAATACAACAAATGTGAGATTATTACGACCCCCCACCCACCAACCACTTCTACTTCGCCCCCACCAAAAAAATTAAAAATGATCTGGAACCCCAAAAACGCCTAAAACGAAGTTAGAGCTGTTTTTATATTTTTAGTTTTTTATTATTTTTGCGCCGCCATTGACATGGTTTCTGAAAACCATACGCGTTTTCGGTCCTCGCCACGACAATAATACTGCGTCGCAATTTCATTAAATCCAATTCAATAGTTACCATATTACACAATACAGAACGATCTAAAGCAATACTCGAATGTTTACATCTGAAAATTCTAAGTCACTTGCTTTCTGCAATAGGCAAGGCAATATTCAGGTGGACCTAAAAAATTGTATTATGGTGCTAGATATTTTTTTCACAGGTAACCCCCCACCCCCAACCACCCCATTCACCCCCATCCAGAAAAAGTAGAAAATTATATGGAACATCTAAAACGCCTAAAAAGTTTGAGGAATATTTGAAATTTTTTGATTTTTGTTCGTTAGTCCGCCGCCCTTACAACAACTTTCAAAATTATAGCAGCATTACCTACTACGACCCCACAGCATATCGCTACCCAAATTTGATTACAATCCATATAGCGGTTACTGAGATTAAGGCTCTAGAGGAACGTCAACAGACAGGCGCAGACCGACAGGGTTGCAACCCCCTCTCTTACCCTGAGACGTGACATTCTTGAATGTGTGGATCAGGAAGGGTTCACCCCTAAATATACAGTATACAAACCTATATTTACGTAGCTTCTAACTAGGAACCTAGAATCACGAAAATACTATGAAAATTAGTACAGATAAACTAGGTATAAAAAAATATTGTGGTGAACTTCACCTTACATTTCGTTATACAGAGTGGGCCAATAGTGCGTGGACGGAAGATTGTGGGCTTACTAAAAAATATTTCAAAAATCTGTCACTTGGTCATGGTAGGGACCCTTGAGGGCTATAACGTAAAAATATTTTCACTTAAATTTTGACGTTTATACAGGGTAATTCATACCAAACTTATATTTTTTGAATGGAACTCCCGATATACTATTGCATATTTGGATTCCTTGGTAAATTCTAGTGTCACCTTGTGTATCATATATGGAACTTTAAACGCATCGTTTGGGCGCAAATCACCATTTTTGGTATAAGTAGGTATCAGAAAAAAATTGAATATCGCAGCCATTATAAAACTTAGAAGGCCGTGACTTTGCGGTACGACTAAGCATGAAATGCACCACCATAGGTCAGCCGGCTAAATTTGAATTCTTTTTGTAGTTGGAGAAATCAGTAGATTAATTAAGGAAAATTCAATCACAGACAACTTGATTTTTTCAAATGGGAATGCCTTTATTGGTTTCAAGAATCAAATATAAAATTTGATTACCTTTCTAACGATTTATCAATCTTTTTTGGTTTTCATTTTATTTCAAATTCTCAGTCAAATCGGTGTTTTTCAATTTTTCAAACCAGAAACCATAGCGGTAACAAGAACGCTCATTTTTTACAGCCTACTAGCTATTAGCCAATTTCCAAAGTCAGTAAAAGAATATTTAATCAAAGGAAAACCACTAATCATTGTTGCTGGCAGAAGAATATCTATGTCTTCTGAATAAATTTTCACATTTAATGCTATAAATAGTAGCCATTTCCGTAAGTCAAGAGTAATGATACCTCTGACTGGAACCCTTCAAATTCTTTAGTAGGTACTTCTACTTATTAGAAAAATGAAACTTGAATTGCAGTCTGTTCGAATTATAAAACATAATTTAGTTTGAAGAAAACTACAAGAAATAAACACAATTACAACATGGCGTAATTAAAAAATTTTAGCAATCATTTCAGTAGATGTTCAGAATGCTCCATTTAGAGATATCTTCACGTTTGACTTAACTAAATGGAAATGACTAATTTTTTATCCCATTAAATGTGACATTTCATTCTAAAGATGTTAGACAGTAAGCAAAAATCGCTGGTAGTTTTCGTTTTGTTTCAAAATTTTGTATAGCTTTGGCAAGTTGTCAAGCTCTAGTAGTCGTCAATAGCTAGCAGGCTGTGAAAAACAGACATTTAGGCCTAGGGATGTGGCGACCCCATCGACGACGGTGCATCGTGTACTATTAGCTCTGCAATCAGCCAAAGGGGGGAGAAGTGGAGTCACTTTTTTTTTTTTTTTTTTTTTTTTTTGGGGTGCGTCGCCAGGCTCCTAGTGCAAGTCCTGGATCGAGTGGCACCGGGAAACCATCTCTACCCTGGTATCATCAGGTGCCTGATATTCTTCTCGAGTAGTGATGTCGTCTTTATTCTTGTCATCCTATTTCCTACTCCCCCGTCCTCCAAGTTATGGAGATTAGGGGTTCGGTCTTATTGCCTGTAGAACTTGGCTTTTAAACAATCTCTCTTCTTTCTCCTTTTCTCTTAGAACTTTTACAATCATACCTTCAACTGCTCTGAAGTGCACTTCCCTGACTACCATATAATGTATGATGTTGCCAGCATCTAACGTTGTCCCTAGCTCCAACCACAGCCTTTGCCTTATTGTAGTCCACCTATCGCAGAAGAAGATCGTGTGTTCTGCGGTGTCCCTTTCCCCGCAGTATATACAAGCATCGGTGTCGTCCTTCCCTATTCCTGCAGTATATACTCTAAAAGATCCATGACCGGTGAGGAACTGTGTGAGAAAGTAGTTGGTTCTTCGAAAAGGACACTCCAACCACTTCTTCAAGTTTGGAATTAACCTTTTCGTCCACTGTGCCGAACTGTGATTAGCATCCCACTCCTCCTGCCAGCATCTGATGGTAGTATCTCTCTCCGCAGCCTTGATTTCCGGCTCATTTTGCACCCTCCTGTTAAGCCGGCACCTCTCTTCGATTTGCAGAATTAATGGAGGAACTCCAGTGATTACCTGCAGCGCTCTACCGGAGACCGTTCTATACGCACATGCCACTCTTAGTAATGTGCGACGTTGCAGCCTTTCTAGCATCACCCTGTATTTGTTCATTCGTGCTCCTCGAATCCATATTGGCGCTGCATATAGCACTATAGAATTCACCACGCCATGCAGTACAACTCTCTTTTTCGTGCTCGGTCCACCAATATTTGGGAGTATCCTGGTCAGAGAAGCCAACCTTTCCTCAGCCTTTTGGAGTCACTTAGCTTCGCCCGCGGTGCAATCACCTCCACATCGGAATATTTTCGGGAAACTAGAAATAGGTTCCCAGGCGGCGCCAAATGGCCTTCGCTATTAGCTGCGGCTTGGAGCAGATAGTTAAAAACCAACAAGGATCCCCAGCCGCCACGGAGATTTTGCCAGTCTGCTGGACCTATACCTCACAACTACCCCCAACAATACACACAGTCAAAGTAACCGCCCCACTAGGATCGTCAGACCATAACACCGTCTCAACACTATGCAAGATGCATTCTCCAGATCCCCACCATACAAAGCCTCGCCGTGTCCGGCATTACGGATCAGCAAAGTGGGACGACCTAAGGGAATACTACCAGTCCTTTCCCTGGCACGACGTCTGCTTCAAGTCACCAGACCCATCAGCTTGCGTGCAAGAAATAACAGAGGTATTTAATATCCGGCATGGAAGCCTATATTCCACATGTCATCAAGCGTCCCTCCAAAAACAAGCCATGGTTTAATCAGCGTTGTAGAGATGCAGTTACCTCTAAAAACCAACATTACAAGGAATGGAGGAAAAATGCAAATACCCAGAACCACCGCAGTTTTATCGACGCCAGAAACCACTGTAAACGCGTGACTGACAACAGGAAGGAGGAACACAACCAAAAAATCAAGTACAAGCTCCTCTCATATCCTAGTTCGTCCAGAACATTCTGGTCTCTAGCTAAGGCTGTCAGTCAGAACTTTTCCTATTCGTCAATACCACCCTTGACCAGAGAGGACAAATCCATCGCTTCTGCTCCTGAAGAAAAAGCAGACATCTGAGGGAGGCTTTCCACAGCCAATTCTACTGTAGACTTGCAAGTAAGTACTCCGACTATCACCATAAGCGTGAACTCGAGAATGGCAGAGGTCAAATTTCAACATCGAGATGTAAAAAGCATCCTCCAAAAACTGAACACCAATAAAGCTACTGGTCCTGACCAAATTCCAGCCATTGTCCTTAAACGCTGTGCCGCTGAGCTTATACCTATTCTTTGCAAGCTCTTCAAACTATCATATCAGCGAGGCGTGTTTCCCGCTTCATGGAAGATTGGCTGCGTACAACCCATCCCTAAAGGCTCGGTCAATCAGAGAGCGTTCTAGAACGCGGCGTTAGGCGTTCTAGAACGCCGCGTTACAGCGTTCCGTTGTATTATTCCAGTATCAACCCGTCAAACAGAGCATGTGCACGTAGAACGCCGCGTTATATTTCGATACAGATTTTGCAAAGGACGCCCAGCGTTCTCGGTATCAGGATGATGGAGGAGTTGATTGAATCTGTTTGAAAGCATCCTTGTCTATACGACATGAAAAACAGTTCAGATAAAAACATGTTTACATCCGAATCACTTGAGATCTTGAAGAAAATTGGTCTATCTGACATCCAGTGTACGCGGCGTTCTGACCGCCCTACGCCGCGTTCTGACCGCCCTGACGCCGCGGTCTGACCGTCCTGACGCCGCGTTCTACCCCGCGGTCTGTTTCAGTATCAACCCGTCAAAAAGAGCCCAAGCCATCGTAGTAGGCGGCGTTCTGTCACGGCGTTAGAACGTCACGTTGTATTTCCAAACAGAATTTGCAAATGATATATGCGCCCATGGCGGTTTTTGTTTCTTTGAACGTGATAATGCGAAAAAAGTATAAGTTCATCTATGTCTGAATCACTCGACATCTTGGCAAAAACTGGCGTAACGCTTTTGCTCAACCCGTCAAACAGACCTGTCTGGTACAAACAGAACGCTGTAACGCGGCGTTAGAGAACGCCGTGTCGCCGCGTTCAGAACGCAGTAACGCCGCGTTCAGAACGCGCTCTGTTTGACCAGTCCAATTCAATATAACGGAACGCTGTAGGCGGCGTTCTAGAACGCCGGAACGCCGCGTTCTAGACCGCCCTCTGTTTGACCGAGCCTTAAGAAAGGCAAAAAAACCGATCCCACTAACTTGACCTATGCCTCTTCTCAGTATCATATCTAAGGTTATGGAGCCTGTCATTAACACAGATCCTGAAATACCTGGACAACAATAACATCATAAATGATCGCCAGTATGGATTCCGTAAGCACATGTCTACGGGTGACCTTCTGGCCTACGTCACTCACTTGTGGAACAGAGCAATTGAAAACCAAGGCGAATCCAGTGTTGTTGCACTTGACATATTGAAAGCCTTCGATAGAGTGTGGCATGAGGGATTTCTAGTCAAGCTTGCTGCTTATGTGCTACCACCTGGCCTGCGCCAGTGGCTGTTCATCAGACGTATTTCCTGCTGTACATCAACGAGCTGCTGGAAATACCATCCAATCCAATCTACAGCTTCTCAGACGACAGAACATCAATATCGTGTATGGAACCAGGCAAGCCACTGTCATCCAAGGATACGGTACGTCGGCGACAGCAGCATGCATCACAGATCAACGCGGATATCAAAACAATTGTCGAGTGGGGATTAGTAAATAAAGTACAGTTCAACGTACAGAAAACTCAGGCAACAACACTTACAAAGAAGTCTCACGTTGGCTTACCAACAGTGGAAATGGACGGTCACCCCATAGATGAGTCACCTTCCGTCAAGCTTTTGAGGATCAACATCAACAACAACATGTCATGGCACGACCATGTCGTCAGTATTGCTAAAACGGCATCCCAGAAGCTTGGAGTTTTGTTCCGCTGTAGGAAGCTGTACACACCAGAGCAACTACTGCTGCTCTACAAGGCACAGATCCGACCATCGACCATCGCTGGAATATTGCTCCCATGAGTGGGGATGCGCTCCGAAGCACTTAGACTAATCGATACGCCTAACCTCACAAAGGACCTCTACAGCCTGGAACATCGAAGAAGGGTGACTGATCTGTCCCTGTTCTACAGATTATATCACGGAAGATGTTCGAGTGAGCTCTCCCAGGTAATAACAGCAAAGGCCGTCCGAACGAGGAACACTAGAGAGGCTCTGCGAGCTTATCCTTACCAGGTCGAGGTCCCTACTCCACAAACTAGTCTCCTCCAACATTCGTTCTTTTGTAGAACTTCGACGCTGTGGAACGAGCTGGCGAGGAATTTGTTTCCCGCCGGCTACAACCTACAGCGTTCCAAATCTAACGCGCACCGACACTCATCCTCTCGCAGCGCTTCTACAGCGCCATAGGCTTTTAGCCTTTTCGGGAGGCTGACCATAAAAAAGAACACTTTTGTCATACCCCAGTTTCTCATTGACATTAGATAACTTGCCGCTGTTGTATCCGGTTAGAGCTGATGTGTTGTACGGAATTTTCATGATCTTGCCCCGCTACTCTAGTTCGTTTGCATCTTTCTACTAAGTTATTTGTTTTCTTCCATATTAACGGGCTTTTGTTTATTTTTCATGGCCTGCTAGGATGCTTGCACGCAGGAAAATTGAAAAACACCGATTTGACTGAAAATTTGATATAAAATGAAAACCAAAAGAGATTGATATTGAGAATGTTATATCGTTAGAAAGGTACCAAATTTCACATTTGAATCTGTAAACCAAAATAGGCATTCCAATTTGAAAAAATCAAGTTATCTGCGATTGAAGTTTCCTCAATTAATCTATTGATTTCTCCAACTATAAAAAGAATTCGAGTTTATTCGTCTAGTCTAAGGTGACGCGTTTCATGCTCACACCGCAAAGTCACGGCCTTCAAGGTTTTATAATCCCTGCGATATTAAATTTTTTTCTGATACCTACCAAAAATGGTGATTTGCGCCTGAACGGTTCGATTAAAGTTCCATGTATGATGCATATAGTCACACTAGAATTGAGCATGGAATCCAAATAATACAATAATATATAGGGGGTTCCGTTCCGTTTGATATGAATGACCCTGTATAAACGTCAAAATTTAAGTGAAATTATTTTTTTGTTATAGCCCTCAAGGTTCCCTACCATGATCAAGTGACAGCTTTTGGCCCACCCTGTATAGATTTTTTTTTATTTTTTCTTTTTCTGTTTTTTCCCTTTTGGACCAACGAAAAGGCATATGAAAAACTATTATCTATGCATAAAATACTTTCAAAATAAATTAATTTTATGTTGCGTCAAATCACCCCCTAGATCACGGAAAGAGAGGGAGTTGCAACCCTCGATTTTTCCCCTCGACGCATGATTTTTGTACGGCGCAGCGGAATAATGGATTAGAAGCAGTATTGAAATAGTATGAAACTGATGCCGTACAAAATCAAATGACCAAATTTATCCTGGAAATTGTCGGAAAATAAAAAAAAATCCGACTTTGTGGCGCACCATTTTTTTACGGCACTGCGTGTTTTCTTATTATTTTTCATGGATCTATCGATGGTAAGTATGCCGTACAAAAATATATGACCAAAATGTATTCTCACCTGCACTCAGTTGGACAGCCTACAAGTGACGGCATAGTGCTGAATCTTATTATTTTATGCTCTTACATAGTTCTAGATAGGTCACCTGGTGGTTCAAATGACCCATAATTTTTTTGACACGGACCTGTAGTCTATTATGGTAAGGACAGGACAGGGGATGAACAACAACCACTTGAGTCGAGGAAGTTCCAAGAACGAGGTTTACCTTGTTCAACGTCCACATTTTTTATTTAAATATATCAATGAGACATCTTGCGCGCCAAAATGGTTGCTGAGGTGGGCAATCGCCCCCATCGCCCCCCCCCCCTTGTATCCGCCTCTGATTGATGTATTTTTGCCGTGACGACAACACACGTAAATGCGGTCGTTTTTGCTTCGAAACAATGTCAAATCCATCCATCAGTTATTAATAATATTCGACGATGATCGTTTAACCCCCCTCAAAGTAATCTATATTAATCACACCGCGATTAGCGCTTAGTCGATAACATCGTCCCTGTTTTCACAAAGTGGCGTATATCGCATTTTTCCAAAATTGAGCTGTAGGTCGCATATGACTACTTGAAGAATCGTCTTTACCCTCACAAACGGACGTATCTCTGGGATATCGGCGAGCAAAGTTATTCCAATAACTGTTTCAGGCGTATAACGAAAATGAGTACTCCAAATTTCTTCAAATAGGCGTATATGATATACACCTCTTTGTGAAGAGAACCATAACTATTACGGGTCCTGACAAGTGGGTCGTACATCGATATACGTCTGTATGTGAAATCTTGGCGAATCCGTTTAACCTATACCAGTTGCCTGGTGTACAGTAAGGTGCTCTGAGGCGTTGCAGACTTTTTCTTGTACATTTTTATTTAATTATATTACTGAGGAAAAAATGGACATATTAGTCGAATGGCGGGGTGGTGAATGAAATGTTGCTGCGAATGAATTAAAATTAGTCAGGAAAGGAGATAAATTTAAAAAAGGTGTTGGGGTTAAAATGTGTTATTCAAACAGGTGGTATTATGGACCAGTGATAGATTTAGAGTACATAAATGCTGATCAGGAAATGAGAGTGGAAGGAGAAAGGAATGCTTAAGGCTAAGAGACGATCAAATCAAATCGGATATGAGGTCACATATCCTGAGATTTCCAGATTTTTAAAAGTAGAGTTCCACTACTGTCGAAAAAAATCCTCACGAGAGTATCTAAGCTCTAAGCTTGATTTAGTTAAAATGTACGAAATGTATGAGCAAGAGGCAACACAAAAAGCAAAGGAAATGAACATGATAGGCAGCCTGTGTCTTTACAGAAAAATATTTGTTAGCATGAATTTGTCCTTTCACCACCCTAAGAAGGATCAATGCACACTGTGCATGCAAGTGCACCAAACTGGAGAAAATGATATTGCTGAAAACCTTAAAAGAGAATTTGAACTGCACTCTGCTAATAGGAATAAAGTGAAAGAGATAAAGCAAGATTTAAAAACACAGGCGTTGACTGACCCAAACGAATATGCGCGGTCTTTAACTTGCAACAAGTTATTCAGCTACCTATTAGTAAAGAAAATTAAATAAATGTTTACAACTTCACAATATACAACGTAGCTAGCACGGATTTACATGGCATAAAACTCAAAGCAAAAGGGGAGCATCAGAAGTTTCTACGTGTCTCTTCAGATTTTTAGAAACTTGTGATAAAGCAGGTGCAAATTCAGTAGCTCCGTTTTCAGACGGATGCTATGGCCAAAACAAAAATTCTGTGACACCATCTTTGTTACTTTATTTCTTGATCAAAAGTGAAAATGTTACAAGCATAAATCATGATTTCTTTGAAAATTGTAATGGACAAAGCGAAGGTAATGTTGCGCATAGTGCAATTTCAACAGCAGTCTCCAAAGCAGTTGATATTTTCAACTCCAGTCAACTTATACCAATCTTCAGGTTGGCCCGACAGAAAGACCCCTATGTATTGTTAATAAAATGACTCACAAGGATTTTTGGGACTTCAAGGCACTTCCTCAAGATTTGAGGGTGCTTTCCATTAGGAAAGATGACCAAGGAGAAGAGATAAAATGGGTCACAAGTAATGGAAGGAAGTTAAAAATGAAAAAGACAACCCTCAAAAAATTTTTATCAAGACGGTCCATCAACAGCAATATTGCACTGAAAGCGCTAAATAATTGTCAACAAGAAATTACACAAGAAAAATACAAGTCCCTTTTGTCCCTTTGGGAAGGCAAAAGACCAGTAGTTAGACAGCAAGTCTACAAAGACCTCACTAATAGGTTTTTGTTTTTCCATTATATTTTTGCTGTATCATTATTATAGGTATACTGTTGCATTGCATTGTGCGGTAATGAGGAATAGAACATTTATTTTTTGAAATGTAAAAATTTAAGTACCTTATTACTATATATTTTATGTTATCAAACATTTTTCAAATATAGCTTATAATATGAAGGTAAAATAAATGGTTTAATGTCAAAACCTTTAGGTTGTATTGTGGTTGTATCCTCAACTGGAAGTTAGAAACATTTAACAAACTGGCGTATATCTTTTTTTTGTTATTTTTGGCTCAGTCGCTAATTTTTTATTTTTTATTTCAATCTGTTTTTATAGTCTTGACCATACTGAATACGACTTCATAAACTCGTTTTGTTAGGATATACGGTATTCAAGTAGTAGACACTTCTAAATCTTAAAAAACTTAAAACGTTCCTCCTGAAAAAGTATAATATCCGATATACGCCATCTAGTGAAAACAGGGACGACATGTTGCAACATTTTATTGTTCGATTTATCTTCACTTTCGATAAGTTTCAATCAAATTATTATTACCATGGCATAAGAAACTACTTTAATGGAGTTAAACAAATAACGTAAAGTAGAAAATGTATGGGAAAACTTATTTTAAGAATAAGCAAGATATACTGGACCGAATAAGCTGCAAATATATGCATCTAATTAGCGAATTAGTAATAATGTATTCGAAAATTATTTTTTTCAATTTGAAATGTATTCAAGTGCAAAACTACCAAAAGTAAGTAGAAACTACATTCAATTAAATGTAAGTAGTTTCGACACTACTAAAGTAAAAGTCTCATATGGGATCCCATTTCTGAAAAAGATGCAAGGTTTGGAGGAGCCTGTATGGCGGTGAGACTGGTCACTAATTCAGTGACTAACAAACAAAACCATCAATCTATCAATAAACACATAAATAAATTACGTACGTACGCTGTTGAAACTCTCAAGCATCATTTGGATAATAAATTTATTCCATTCGTAAATACATACTTTATTCATTGTGTTTTCAGCTGTAATTGAGTAGAATATCAAGTCCTTATTACAGTTTGTGGAAAACTAGGTACTGTATCTATGTTGTAGTGCGTAAGCCTCAGCTAAAGATTAGTTGGACAGTCATGTTTTTTATGGTCGGCCTCCCGCAAAGGCTAAAAGCCTATGGCGCTGTAGAAGCGCTGCGGGAGGATAAGTGTCGGTGCACGTGAGATTTGAAACGCTGCGGGTTGTAGCCGGCGGGAAACAAATTCCCGGCAGCTCGTTCCACAGCGTCGAAGTTCTCCAAAAGAAGGAATTCTGAAGGAGATTGGTTCGTGGAGTAGGGACCTCGACCTGGTAAGGATGAGCTCGCAGAGCCTCACTATAGTGTTCCTTGCCCGGGCGGACTTTGTTGTTTATTACTTGGAAGAGCTCACTCAAACATCTTCCGTGATAGAATCTGTAGAACAGGGACAGGTCAGCCACCCATCTTCGATGTTCCAGGCTATGGAGGATATTTGTGAGGTTAGGCGTGTCAATTAGTCTAATTGATCTCTTCTGGATAGTGTCCAGAAGCTTTAGAGCGTGCTTAGGAGCGCATCCCCATACATGGGAGCAATACTCCAGCGATGGTTGGATCTGTGCCTTGTAGAGCAGCAGTAATTGCTCTGGTGTGTACAGCTTCCTACAGCGGAACAAAACTCCAAGCTTCTGGGATGCCTTTTTAGCAATACTGACGACGTGGTCGTGCCAGGACATGTTGTTGTTGATCCCCAAAAGCTTGACGGAAGGAAACTCGTCTATGGGGTGACCCTTCATTTCTACTGTTGGTAAGCCAACGTGAGACTTCTTTGTAAGTGTTGTTGCCTGAGTTTTCTGTATGTTGAACTGTACTTTATTTACTAATCCCCACTCCACAATTGTTTTGATATCTGCGTTGATCTGTGAGGCATGCTGCTGTCGCCAACGTACCGTCTCCTGGGATGATAGTGGCATGCCTGGTTCCATGCACGATATTAATGTACTGTCATCTGCGGAGCTCCAGATTGGATTGGATGTTATTTCCAGCAGCTCGTTGATGTACAGCAGGAACAGTGTAGGGGATAGAACAGATCCCTGAGGAACACCGGCGTTTATTGAAAATACGTCTGATGAACAGCCTTCGACTACAACAGACAGAGATCGGTCGTTCAAAAAGCTATTCAGCTACTGGCGCAGGCCAGGTGGTAGTCCATAAGCAGCAAGCTTGACGAGAAGTCCCTCATGCCACACTCTGTCGAAGGCTTTCGATATGTCAAGTGCGACAACACGGGATTCGCCATGGTTTTCAATTGCTCTGTTCCACAAGTGAGTGACATAGGCCAGGAGGTCACCCGTAGACCTGTGCTTAGGGAAGCCATACTGGGGATCATTTATGATGTTATTATTGTCCAGGTATTTCAGGATCTGTGTGTTAATGGCAGTCTCTATAACCTTAGACATGATGCTGAGAAGAGCCACAGGTCTAAGTTAGTGGTATCGGTTTTTTTGCCTTTCTTAGGGATGGGTTGTACGCAGCCAATCTTCCATGAAGCGGGAAACACGCCTCGCTGATATGATAGTTTGAAGAGCTTGCAAAGAACAGGTGCAAGCTCAGGGCCACAGCGTTTAAGAACAATGGCTGGAACTTGGTCAGGACCAGTAGCTTTCTTCGTGTTTAGTTTTTGGAGGATGCTTTTTACATCTCGCTGTTGAAATTTGACCTCTGCCATTCTCGAGTTTACGTTTATGGTGGTAGTCGGAGTATTTCCTTGGAAATTTACAGTAGAATTGGCTGCGAAAAGCCTCCCTAAGATGTCTGCTTTTTCTTTAGGAGCAGAAGCGATGGACTTGTCCTCTCTGGTCAAGGGTGGTATTGAGGAATAGGAAAAGTTCTGACTAACAGCCTTAGCTACAGACCAGAATGTTCTGGACGAACTAGGACATGAGAGGAGCTTGTTCTTAATTTTTTGGTTGTGTTCCTCCTTGCTGTGGTTTTTGGCGTCGCTAAAACTGCGGTGGTTCTCAGCATTTTGATTTTTCCTCCATTCCTTGTAATGTTGGTTTTTAGAGGTAACTGCATCTCTACAATGCTGATTAAACCATGGCTTGTTTTTGGAGGGACGCTTGACGACATGTGAAATATAGGCTTTTCCATGTCGGATATTAATACCTCTGTTATTTCTTGGGCGCAAGCTGATGGGTCTCGTGACTTGAAGCAGACGTCGTGCCAGGGAAAGGACTGGTAGTATTCCCTTAGGTCGTCCCACTTTGCTGATCCGTAATGCCGGACACGGCGAGGCTTTGTATGGTGGGGACCTGGAGAATGCATCCTGCATAGTGTTGAGACGGTGTTATGGTCTGACGATCCTAGTGGATCGGTTACTTTCACTGTATAAATTGTTGGGGTAGTTGTGAGGTATAGGTCCAGCAGACTGGCAAAATCTCCATGGCGGCTGGGATCCTTGTTGGTTCTTTAAATATCCGCTCCAAGCCGCAGCTAATAGCGAAGGCTTCAGCTTCACGTTCCCCGTCGTCCGTTTTATTTGATTGTTTGAGCCAGTATGAGTTGTCGCCCAGAAAGAGTATCTCTGAATTAGGATGACCTGATTGCAGCGCTTCCACAGTGGCTGAAAGCTTCTCGAAGAGCTCTTTGCAGTTGTAACTACTTGGTGGCCTATAGATGCAGCATATGAATTTGGTATGATTTTGGAAGGATATTTTAAGCCATATGATGTCAAATCCTTCCAGTTCGAGCTCTTCCTCTCGATGACAAGAAAGCCCAGATTTAACGTACACACATACGCCAAACCTACGTCTAAATCGGGTGTATAAGTCATATCCGCGATATCTAAAGCAATTATCCATTGTTGAAGAGCCGACTTGAGTTTCTGTAAGAGCCAGAATGTGTGGCTTCTCTGCCTGAAGATGTTGTTGGACAGAGTTTATGTTGGAGGCAAGACCTTGTATATTTGTAAAATCGGCTCTGAACACGTTTCTCTGGTCTTCGGGCCTGTCGTCAATGCGAAGTTGCTGCGAAGGACGGCTTCTGTTGTTAGCCTGATGAGGAGTGGCAGCAAAATTTTTTAAACGAACTTCGCTTAATGTTCCCCCCGGACCACCTGGCACCCGGAGATCCGCACGGCCAGGTGTTTTACCTCCGGAATCTTTTGATCGTGGAAGAGCCATTGAGCATTTTTAACTTCAAATTTATTCAATTTGTCACTTATCGGTAACCGGGAACATTGGCCCAGCGACGGAACGTGAGCCCTGAGGCCATTTGGCGCCGCCTATTTCTGGGAACCTATTTCTAGTTTCCCGAAAATATTCCGATGTGGGGGTGATTGCACCGCGGGCAAAGCTAAGGGACTCCACTTCTCCCCCCTTCGGCAGTCATGTAGCATACTCTCATCCTTCTACACCATTTCCAGCAGTAGTTTCTAAAGCATCATATAGACGGTCAGGTTAATTTCCCAACACGTTACTTATAATTTCGAATAGGTAGTTAAGTATTCCAAAGTATCAAATGTAAATTCAAATAGTCAGTTATAAATTCCAATACGTCAATTATTGTAGTTTAAAATCGTGAGTTGAATATTCAAAAGCGTCATATGTAATTTCCAATGGTCAGTTGTACATTCTAAAGTATCATTTGAATATCCAAAAGCGTCAATTGTTAATTGGAAGGTATTGTTGTTTGAATTTTATCTTTGTAATCCAGTAAACATACATTTTTTATGTTGTGTCAGATATTGTGGACACTACATACAGAAATAATACGACCTCAGCAGGTATAATATTATATTTGAAATCACGTGTATCACAACTTCCATCAGTAATAAAGTAACTTAATATAATTTGCAGCAAAACGATTTCCTCAACGGTTAAATGCTCTAAACTCCTACCAAAAATGGTCGGGTTCAAGGTTGGTTCGAGCCCAGGGCATACGGCATAACATCTTTTTTTTTATTTTTTCTACAAAAAATTGATTGATATACTTTTTGCAGTTGCCAGACAATTTTTTTTCTACGATCGAAATGAATGTGTTTTTAAATACAATTTTATTTAGACCATTTTTAGTCTGGTACTCTTATTAAATCTTATAATTCTTTAATTCCGCTATTGCCCAATAGATGGCGAAAGGTAACTTCATACATATCAATTGTCAAGTGGGCTTGAGGCTTTTTTATGTAAGCTTCTTAAGTTTGCACTTTGTGCTATAAAAAAGTGCCTATAAAGTTACCGTGGTAACCAATCACGGCGAAAATGAATGAGTGGCAGTTAACTTATACCGTGTAATAAGAAAAAAAATAGCCCAGCTTCGGAATCGATCCTGGCACCTACGGATTCGAACGGCGCGACGTAGGTACCGTAACCTACTGAACCAACGAGCCTTTCAGTTTCACTTTCGCAAAACCGTAATATTAATATCCATGATGTCACATTTTTAATGCTATTTATGATTTCAAA
Organism: Callosobruchus maculatus; assembly: GCA_951848785.1. NCBI lineage: Eukaryota > Metazoa > Arthropoda > Insecta > Coleoptera > Chrysomelidae > Callosobruchus > Callosobruchus maculatus. The sequence continues at coordinate 11,874,767 of CATOUR010000026.1, read as the reverse complement.
GTGTAATAATAAAAAAATAGTGTAAACCTTAAAGGCTTAAAGCAATCGTGGATAACTGCTCCTTAAAGCATTTTCTCCATTCAGGCATGCAGATTTTCATTCGAATACGTTGTCCGCGTGCTATCCACCTACTATAGAGTAAAATTAATTAATTATTTCATAATCATTTAAAACGCATTTTTTCCGAACTTTCTCTGGTGACATCATTGCGCAATTATACATGTATTACTGTGTCTGACTGTCGAACGTCTATGCGGACCTCACGCCCGTTAGGATATTGAACTGACTTTTTAGAAACTGCAATTGATGACTTGGAACTTTCACGCGACTCTTTTGAAAATTGATCTAATGCCTCTGAATATTCATCTGATTACACCAATAATTATAAATTACACCACGTGTTAGAATTTATAATTATTGATTGTTGGAAACTAAACTTGATGCTTTAGAAAATTCACCCAACTTACAACTGACTATTTGGATGCATTAGAAATGTAATTTGATCCCTTGGAAATTTCAGTTGGAAACGGTGTAGCATTTGATTCAGGATTTGTATGGATCATCAGAATTATGTGGTCCTCAATTACTGTCCATTCATTTTAGGTCTTTCGCTAGACGTGCAAGGGCGTATTCCAGACTTCTGTCTTGGCGAGGGGAGGGGGGGGCGGTAGAAGGAATGAGGTTTGTGTATTCTTTCACCATTTGCTATAATACCTTCGCAAGGCAAGACCTTTGCGGCAGCAGAAAGGAATCAGAAGAAGATAATTAATTTGTGGTTCTTGGGTTTTCAGGCCGGCGTCGTTTAACGTTAAAGCTGGACGTTTCGCCAGCACGAGTGGATGACATCTTCAGAAGCTATTTCAGTTCGTCGACTTCCAAAATACTGACGGCTGGTGGATCTGCACCTGTATTTATACCTGACGTGGCCCAACCAGGTAGCGTTGATAGCCCCGCCCCTTCGCGATATGGTAGTGTCTTCAGGTCCTTTAGGATGGGTACCCATGTCCGGTTGACTTTCTGTGTTTCTTCTTTCCTATTGAAATTATTATGATGTTTTTGTATTTCGATGGCTTCTCTTTGAAGACTGGCATGGTATGAAGACGTTGCGGCAAGAACCTGAGTTTCTTCAAACTTAATCCTGTGACTTACCTCCTTAATCGCATGTTCGGCTACCGCTGATGAAGAAGATAAGCAGCAACCGGAAAAGTGGAATATTTAGCATCTTAACGCTTTTAATTTGTTGGGATTTTGGAAACGGTACAAGAAATATGCAGTCGATCTTAAGCTAGGCAAGGCAGAATTTTATTTTGAATTCAATGATACGTGACTAATCTGGTATTTTCCTTTGAAATGTAAGGTATATGAATATGTACCGAATCTGCAGCATACGTTTTTATGAAGATTATTTAACTCAAATTTAGGTATAAACCACTCTTTTTTTGGGGAAAACTATGAAATAGGTACGTTTTTGGTCTAACACCTTGGGGGGTAATTACCTACCCTGTCTGATGTGGGTGCAAGAGTCACGGACAGGTTTCAAGAAAGCGTACATGTACTCTCTTTTCCGATTTGGAATGCACCGAGCTGGAAAAACTTTGACAAGCAGACGTACTTACATCTAATATACTGTTCCCATTGGCAAGATAATAAATAATAGGTCTGTTTTTACAGCAATCACAAACTAGCCAGCGTCAAATTGATTGGCCAGTACTAGTCAGAAATAGTTTGACAACTGCAATGGGGAATACTGATTGGCTCTGACTGGTTTGTGATTCTCTGTAAAAACAGACCTAATAAATGCATATATTGTAATTCTTGAAACGTTCTATACAGTCATTTTGTCCGAAAAAAGCATCAAAACCATTTTCGGCTACTGGGTACTCTGTACATTGTGTACGTATAGTGTATATTTTTGTAGTTAGGTCATACAAAAAATCCGTTAAGGGGGAAAATCCGTCAATTTGTCGATACTACATTGGACAGCTACTGGGTGTTTTAGAAAGTATAGATGTACGAGGTACGTCAAATTTATTAGAGATTACTTAAGTAATCGCCTACAATGTGCCAAAGTCAAAGACTCAGTGCTATGAAAATTGTGCGATATGGAGCACTTCAGGGAACCACATTAGGCCCTCCACTATTGATTATGTTACAAGTCTTTAGTTCGATTGGGCAACAAAACACTTGGTACGGATCTAACTATTTATTTTCACTACGCCTAGCCTAATACTTAACAGTATAATTTATTTACACTCACTGAGTCACTACAGTGATTTATTTTTGTCCTTCGCTTCACTAATTTGTCACAGTACATTTGTTTCGCGCGCGCCACTGGAATGTCGCGAATTACCCTGCACTGCACTCTCTTGACTGTAACTGTAACTCTGGTTGCCTGACTGCCGCTTATATAGTAAATGAGCCCTCTCTCGTTCATTCTCGGCGAATACTCTCCAGCTTCTAGACAGCTCGCTGCCATAAACACGGATCGAGAAGAAAATTTTATAGATCTCACGAGGTGCGTACAGGGCCGGTCTGGCATAATTAAATATCTGAATGATCTGTACACGTGGATAACTAAGGGAGATATTATCAGATTTGCTGATCACAACAGTAGTTTATCATTCTGAGAAGAGGACGAAACTGAAAAATGTCGTGGAAAGTGAAGTGACAGAGTGGTTTAAGTATAAACTCCTTGTATTAAATACATCTAAGACGTATAATTCACATCATATCCTAAATATTTGCCCCCTAAAAAGCCATTACCAATAAAGCCTACCAATAAAAGATCGTATCTTACAAACTAATCAAGCGCATAGTCTAAAATACTTGTATATTGATTCGCATTTAAGATGCGACGAACATTTATGCTTTTCGTTACAAAAAACTAATATACAGGGTGGTCCAATAAGCGCGCGGTGCTTCCTAGCGGCCATACGGTTTAAATTAGACAAACATGTTTTAAATAAAAAACGTTTCTTTTCAAATGCTCTACATTTAGAAATTAATTTCAAAGATGGCGGACTTCCGGATATACTGGAAGTAAGCATCAACTTCCTTATTTTAAATGGAACACTCTGTATATTATTACGGTTTTGAATTCAGCATCGATTTTTAGGTCCAGTTTGTTAACCATTGTTTATGCCTACGAAGCCTATTTTCGGAGTTATTCAGCGATCTTTACAAAATTTGACGTTTGTAGTACTTTACAAGAAACGTTAATATCCAGAAAAGTGAACGCGATAAAAAGATGCGGTTTTCGGTTTTGAAACAAGCAAGGAACGTATTTGTGTTTCAGTAAGATCGTTGTTTCAAAAGAACATTAAATCAATAGACTAGAAATTTTCAAATTTGAAAAGTTAAAAACGTTAAAAACTTTTATTTTTCAAATGGGATGGTATCATAAGTTTCACATCAGTGGATGCGGAATTACATTCTCTTTCACTTTTATCTAGGCACATGTGGTTCTATCTTTGATGGTTTTCAAGATATTTACGGTTTTGTAATTATTGCGTAGGAATTGGAAAAATCGTAGGTGGCGTGGCTCGCAGACGAAACAATTGGCAGGAAACCTTTCATCCAAAGTGTTTCGGTCTCTAATACTAAAATGTGCTTTTGCTCCATCTAACTGTAACCACATTATCCTTAAAAACTCCTGTGGTGAAGTTTTCAACAGGATTTCCAAATTTTCATTTGGAAAATATTGGAAAACATTAGTTTATTATGCGGTTTCCAATAATACCGCCCCAAATGCTTAGACTTCATGCTGGTTGTCAACAAACTTCTAAAAATTTGGATTTACGTGGGCGTAAAATATGAGAGAAGGAAACATGCAGTAGTAATACAATATGAAGATAGTGAGTTTGACATTCTCGCAATTGTGGTTAACGATCCGTATAGCAGTGCTACAGCAGAAATTAGTCGCTATTTGGACATTGGTCAAACATCTGTGAACATGATCTTAACGGAGTACATATAGCATCCTTATCACGTGCAGCTAAATCAAGCAATTGAAAGACAAGACTTTGAAAACTGAATGAATTTCTGTAACCGGAGTCGTGCTCAAGTCCAAGAAAATGCACTCCTTTCTAACATACATTTCTTATGAAATTCTTTCATTTTCTTTGTTATGAAATGTAGCTACAGCGTTATCATTATCGGTCATGTAAGCTGACATAATTTACATTTTTATACCGACGTAAATCCAAATTTTGAGAAGTTTGTTGACAACCAGCATGGAGTCCAAGCATTTGGGGTCGTACTACTGGAAACCGCATATTAAACTAAGGTTTTCTAAAATTTTCTTCGCGAAAATTTGGAAAATCTGTTGAAAAATTCACCACTGGAGTTTTTAAGAATAATGTGGTTACAGTTAGATGGAGCAAAAGCGCATTTTAGTATCAGGGGTCGAAACACTTTGGACGAAAGGTTTCCTGCCAATTGTTTCGTCTGCGGGCCACGCCACCTACGATTTTTCCAATTCCTACGCAATAATTACAAAACCGTAAATATCTTAAAAACCATCAAAAATAGAACCACATGTGCCTAGATAAAAGTGAAAGAGAATTTAATTCCGCATCCACTGATGTGAAACTTATGATACCATCCCATTTGAAAAATAAAAGTTTTTAACGTTTTTAACTTCTCAAATTTGAAAATTTCTAGTCTATTGATTTAATGTTTTTTTGAAACAACGATCTTACTGAAACACAGATACGTTCCTTGCTTGTTTCAAAACCGAAAACCGCATCTTTCTGTCGTTTTTAGTTTTCGAGATATTAACGTTCCTTGTAAAGTACTACAAACGTCAAATTTTGTAAAAATCGCTGAATAACTCCAAAAATAGGCTTCGTAGGTATAAAGAATGGTTAACAAACTGGACCTAAAAATCGATGCTGAATTCAAAAACGTAATAATATACAGGGTGTTCCATTTAAAATAAGGAAGTTGATGCCTACTTCCGGTATATCCGGAAGTCCGCCATCTTTGAAATTAATTTCTAAATGTAGAGCATTTGAAAAGAAACGTTTTTTATTTAAAATATTTTCGTCTAATTTAAACGGTATGGCCGCTAAGGAGCACCGCGCGCTTATTGGACCACCCTGTATATATTCTTTATTCTATATTATAAAGTACAGTTTTTGAATTTCTCACCATACAATGTTGAAAAGGATATACCTACAATAAGCGTACCCAATACCCTACTGACAGAGAGCTGTATAAATACAAAAAGTAATCTTCGGCATGTGGAGCATAGACACCTAACGCGTAGTTGCGGCTGTGCCGCTGTGGTAGCAAAATCTGAGAACAGCTTTATTAGTTCCAACTCGTTCATGGCACTCAATATATTTAGCTTGATACCTCCCGAAGTTAAATTAATTAATGATCATAAACTGTTAAGAATAAAGTAAAAACACGTATATCTTGCATCCCTAGAACTGAAATACACAAATCTTTAAATTACAGAAGTATCTAGATCAGATTACTATTTTGCATTGGTTGAAAGCTTTTAAATATTTATATAAGTATAATATGCTTCCGTGTTTCTAGGGGGCGTACGTCCGCCTCGCCCCTCTTCTAAATCCGCCGCCGATCTAGATTTTGTTACCTATAACTCAAAGATCTATCCATACTAAGCTTAAGAGGGAAAAGTTGAAGACAATAGTGAGAGAGAGTGAACTTAAATGATGTAGGTTAGGTATATGTGATTTTGTATTTTAAAAAACATTTAACGATTAATATCATTATTCGTCTTGATAATATCATGTCACTTTTAATTAATTTTTAGATTTTAGATCATCCCACGTACAAGGCTCTGCTTTTTGTGGGTTTTCCATATTTTTTGATAGTTGCACACTCTTATTTTTGTAATATTACTTTATGTCAATAAATGTTATTCTATTCCATTCTATTCTATTTCTCATCTTTTTCTAAGTTTTGACAATTAGAACGTTCATAACCGTGGACTGATGTGAAAAACAAGCTGTTTAGAGTTGAGTCACTAGCAGTTGATTCATATGCGTTTTTCAAATCATAAAACAACTTCCGAACGCAAATTCCTTACAAGATTTTATAGGGCATTAATTCGTTTTATTGACAAAGAGTTATTAGACAGTTACCAGTACCACAAAGGCCTACATCTCAAAATTAGATCCATGAGCCTTGACAAGAAGTATGTACCGGATGTAGATTTGAAAACTTTCCAACACGGATTTATCGAAAACCACTGATTGGAAAAAAACGCCCAGATACGTCAAAAAAGTTTTATAGGGGGACAACTTTTTAACCAAAAAACTACTTCACCCCCTTGTACCCTATACCCTCCAGGGTCAACCCCTTAAACATTTTAAATGGCAAGGAGTATCGAGTAATATCTTGTTTCAAAGGTATGTCGAAGTACTTTATTTTGACATTTGATATTTGAAAATCGGTTGATTCGTTTCCGAGAAAATTGTGAAAAACTTTCTGTATCTAAATTTGTTCAAATCTAACAAAAACATATGATAATATCACTTCTTATTGCAAAATGTTGCCCATTATTGGCCAAAGAATAGTATAGGTGATGTTCAAATTCCTGACGGACAGTTGCAAAAACATGTTTTGGGATATCCCGGCAGTTTCCTATGATGCGTTGGCGAAGGTCATTCAAACATTCCGGTTGGCGACTAAACACGATAGATTTTAAATGATACCGTAGTAAGTCTAATTGCGTCAAATCGGGAGATCTAGTAGGCCATTCTATGGGATCTCTTCGCCTTATCTATTTATATGGAAACGCGTCCTCCAACCAATGCCGAACCGGAAGAACAAAATGAGGAGGAGCGCCGTCCTGTTGAAGCTTTCAGCCTCATCAAGTAGAGGGTTTCCATCCTAGTCGATTTGGTTTTCAATGGTTTCAGTGATAAGCGGAATCATAGCATTTCCGAACATATCCAAATGAATGTCTCCATTTAACTTTCCATTAATGGCACAATCACTTTGTTTCCTAAAATGCCTGCCCATACATTGATTTTTTGGGGGTACTGGGTATGCTCTTCTACAAAAATTTGAAGATTTTCATTGCTCCAATACATACAGTTATGCTTATTAACAAATCCAGTTATACAGGGTTACTGGTAACTCGACCACTTTCCTGCAAGAGGTGATAGAGGGACTCAAATATAATAGATTTAACCCCCCATATGTAATTCCGAAAACCGATAGTTTTCGAGATAATTAACATTTAATGCTTTTCAACCAAATGTCCAAATTTCCACACTAGATCCTAAAGTAAGAAAAAACCTGTTGTTGATTCTGATAATTTTTATTTTAGTATTTAACTAACACCTACACAAAGCTAACTTAGTTTTTAAATGTTTCAAAATACTAAACAGTTCCAAACTAAATACAAATATAGAAATAATCAACAAAATTTTTACATTCACCGTGAAAGAAAATTATCTAGCTCAAAAAAATTATACAAACGGTTGAACAAATCGCTAAAAAAAACTTTCCTACCTAATAACCTTTTCAGAAAGATTATAAACAGCAATGAATAAAAATCACCTAATCACAAAGAACGAATGACAGTACAATCATTATTGATAACTCAGTTACATACTAGAATGTTTGCAAATGCGGTCGATGATTTTATCCAAGTAAAACAAATTAAATCCACTCAAAGTTTCTAGACGTCTTGCTCAATGTGTTGCCCTTGATTTCGGATACAAGTATGGATCCGCTTCCTCACTTCGGTTTTTGTAACTCGTGTTGAAAAAGTTCGTTTCATCTCCTCCGCCGCATTGATAATTTTTTGCCTTAGTTCGTCAGCAGTATTAACTGGAGTCTCGTAAACCAATGCCTTCATGTGACCCCAGACATAAAAATCAAGACGTGTCAGATCTGGGCTCCGCGCAGGCCATGGGATGGGTTCACCCCTCCCTATCCATTTGTTCGGATATGTGTTGTCCAACAACTGCCGAATTGTGATACGGTAATGTGCTGGACAACCATTATGTTGGAATATCATGTTGTTGATGATTCTGTATTATGTTGATAAATTTTGTTAAATAGTTACTTGTGGTTATACTGTCATTCTTGTCATTTGAATAGGCCCTCAGATAAGGAAGTTTTTAAAATAATTTGTTTGACTGGTTGTGTATCTTTTTTTGAGCTAGACAATTTTCTTTCACGGTGAATGTAAAAATTTGAAACTGGTTAGTATTTTTACACATTTAAATACTAAATTAGATTTGCGTATGTGTCAGTAAAAAACTAAATTGAAAATTACTAAAATCGACAGTAGGGTTTTTTCTAAATTTGGAATGTAGTGTGGAAATTTGGACATATCGTTGAAAAACATTCAATGCTAATTATCTCGAAAACTATCGGTTTTCGGAATTACGTATGGGGGGTTAAATCTATTGCATTCGAGTCCCTCTATCACTTCCTGCAGGAAAGTGGTCGAGTTACCAGTAACCCTGTATATAAAATGTGCATTCATCAGTGAGGCAGATATTCTTTACGTGAATGGTATTGTCACTAGTCACTGTAGCTATTTGTTCACATAACTCAATCGAGATCATCTTCGGTTAACCCTTGCACTATTTTTAATTTTGAATGGATGTAATTCATGGAGTTTAGTAATTGTGTGTATAGAACCAAATTAAACATCAGTCGCATCCACAATTTTAATGAAGCATTAGGATTTATGCCAAAATGACTCAAATCTTCAACTTGAGCGGCTTCATCCGAAACTCTTCGTTTTTTATTTGCAACAGATCCAGTTTAAGGAAGTTTCGTAATGAGGTCATACACATACACATACTTATGGCAGGTTATCTTCCCCGGTCTGGCGTTAAACGGAAGAGCAGTTGCCGTGCACATTGATTTTGTGCACCATAAATTGGAAACGTTTCCATTGATTTTTGCAACTATCCGTCAGTCATTTGAAGGTCACCATTTTGCCGTTTGCCAATAACGGACAATATTTTGTACACTCATTGCAATAGAAAGTGATATTCTCGTGCGTTTTTGTTCTATTTGAACAAATTACGATATACAGGGTCATCCAATAAGCTCGCGGTGCTCTCCAGCGGCACACTGGCTAAATTAGAGGAAAATGACTGAATAAAAAAAGTTTCTTTCCAAATGGTCTACTTGTAGAAAATAATTTTTTCAAAGATTGCCGGCATCCGGATATACCGGAAGTAGGTATCAACTTCTTTGTTTTGAATAGAATATATTATTATGTTTTTGAATTCAGCATTGATTTTTAGGTCCAGTTTGTTATGTCTATGAAGCCCATTTTTTAAGTTATTCAGCATTTTTTAGAAAATTTGACGTTTGTAGTACTTTACAAAAAATGTTAATATTTCGGAGACAAAGTACGACAGAAAGATTTGGTTTTCGGTTTTGAACCGAGCAAGAAACATACTTGTATTTCAGTAAAGTGGTGGTTTCTAAGATATTTACGATTTTGTTATTACTCTGTAATGGCGCGTAGGAATTGGAAAAATCGAAGGTGGCGTGGCTCGCAGACGAACCAGTTGGCTGGAAATTTTTTATCCAAAGTATTTTGGCCTCTAATACTAAAGAGTTCAGGCGCTCCATCTAACTGTAACCACATTATTCTTACGAACTCCAGTGGTAAATTTTCAAGCACGTTTTCCAAATTGGTCCATATTGGTTGTAAATAAACCGCTCAAAATTTCTCTTTATGTCGGTGTAAAATATGAGAGAAAGAAACATGTAGTTAATGAAGATAAATCAGTTTGACGTTCTCGCAACTGTAGTTGAAGATCCCCGAAGCAGTACAGCACAAATTATTCGCGATTTGAGGATTGGTCAAGCATCTGTGAAAATGATCTCACACAAGAACAAATAGCATTCTTATCACTATCACGAGTAGCTAAATCAAGCAGTTGAAAGAAAATGCTTCATCCGTAAACAACACACCGTTAAGGGGAGTGCATCTTCTTGGACTCGAGCACAACCCCAATTATAGAAATTCATTCTGTTTTCAAAGTCTTGTCACAAAAGTGATAGAGAATTTAATTTCGCATCCATTGATGTGAAACTTATCATACCATTCCATTTGAAAAAAAAGGTTTTAACGTTTAAACTTTTCAAATTTGAAAATTGCTAGTCTATTGACTTAATGTGCTTTTGAATCAATGATCTTACTGAAACACAAGCATGTTTCTTGCTCGTTATAAAACCGTTAACAAACTTGACCTAAAAATCAATACTGGATTCAAAAACGTAATAATATACGGGGTGTTCTATTTAAAATAAGGAAGTTGATCCCTACTTCCGGTGTATCCCGATGTTCGCCATCTTTGAAATTATTTTCTACAAGTAGATCATTTGAAAATAAACTTTTTTCATCTAAGCCATTTTCTTCTAATTTAAACGGTAAGGCCGCTAGAGCACCGCGCGCGTATTGTATACGGATTTTTCTAATTTTCTCGGAAACGAATCGACCGATTTTAAAAATTCAAACGTCAAAATAAAGGGCTTCCGCATACCTCTGAGACAAGATAATACTCGATACCGGTTGTCATTTGAAATTCTCAAGGGGATGATCCTGGGGGACAGAGGGTACAACGAGATGAAGCAGTTTTTGGTTAAAAAATTGTCCTCTTTGACAAATCTTTTGACGTGTCTCGGCATATTTTCTTTTAATCAGTGGTTGGAAGTTTTCAAATGGATACCCTGTATAGTATATATAGCAAAGAGCGAACTTAGATTCAAGATTGCTGGAGTCAGCAAAAGGATACCGAAGATATATAAACAATCAATATTAGACAACATATGAGTAGATTACTGTATTATAGGATACCGTAAACTAATTATCACATGTTAACAGAAACAGGCGAGATGGTGCGCCACATGCCGATAATTACGCAACTTGTGTAAACAAACATTACAGCGCAATCAGAGGCGGCGTCAATGGCGTCAATTGTCTGTCCTATTCTCAGAGTAATAATACCGAGGTCCTATTCCTATATATGTATACAGGGTGGTCCAATAAGCGCGCGGTGCTCTTTAGCGGCCTTACCGTTTAAATAATGAGAAGAAAATGTTTCGAATAAAAAACATTTCTTTACAAATGGTCTACATGCAGAAAGGAATTTCAAAAATGGCGAACATCCGGATATACCGGAAGTAGGTATCAACTTTCTTATTTTAAATAGAGCACCTTGTATATTATTAGGTTTTTGAATTCACTTGATTTTTAAGTCTGGTTTGTTAACCATAGTTTATGTCTACGAAGCCTATTTTCGAAGTTATTCAGCAATCTTTAGAAAATTTGACGTTCATAGTACTTTACAAAAAATGTTAATACCTATCTTGGAAACTAAGCACGACAGGAAGATGTGGTTTTCGGTTTTAAAATGAGCAAGAAGCATACTTGTATTTCAGTAAGATCCTCCAGTAGGTTTTCCAAATTTTCATTTAGAAAATTTTGGAAAACATTAATTTATTATGCGGTTTCCAATAATATCACCCCAAAGCACTCCATCTGGTTGTCAACAAACTTCTGAAAATTTGGATTAACGTCGGCGTAAAAATGTAAATTATGCCAGTTTACATGGCCGCTATTATGAAATGTAGCTTTATCCGTAAACAACACACTGTTAAAAAGGAGTGCATCTTCTTGGACTCAAGCACGAGCCCAATTACAGAATTCATTCTGTTTTCAAAGTCTTGTCTTTCAATTGCTTGATTTAGCTGCACGTGATAAGGATGCTATTTGTTCTTCGTTAAGATCATTTTCACAGATTTTTGATCAATGCCCAAATCGCGACTAATTTCTGCTGCACTGCTATGCGGATCTTCAACTACAAATGCGAGAACGTCAAACTCATTATCTTGATTGATGACATGTGTTCTTCTCTCATACTTTACGCCGACATAAATCCAAATTTTGAGAGCTTTGTTGACAACCAGAAAACCAATGTTTTCCAAAACTTTCTGAATGAAAGTCTTACATTTAGTATTAGAGGTCGAAACACTTTGGATCAAAAAAGTCCAGCCAATTGTTTCGTCTGCGAGCCACGCCACCTACGATTTCTCCAATTCCTACACGCCATTACGGGATAATTACAAAATCGTAAGTATCTTGAAAACCATCAAAGATAGAACAGTATATATCTAGATAAAAGTGGGAGAGAATTTAATTTCGTATCCAATGATGTGAGATGGTATCTCATTTGAAAAAAAGTGTTTAACGTTTTAAGCTTTCCAAACTTGAAAATTGCTAGTCCATTGATTTAGTGTGCTTTTGGAATAACAATCTTACTGAAACACAAGTATGTTTCTTGCACGTTTCAAAACCGAAAACCTCATCTTTCGATTGTGCTTAGTTTCCGAGATATTAATATTTTTTGTAAAGTAGGTACTATAAAGGTCAAATTTTCTAAAGATTGCTGAATAACTTTGAAAATAGGCTTCGTAGACATAAGCTAAGGTTAACAAACTGGACTTAAAAATCAATGCTGAATTCAAAAACGTAATAATATACAGGATGTTCTATTTAAAATAAGGAAGTTGATACCTACTTCCGGTATATCCGGATGTCCGCCATATTTGAAATTATTTTCTACAAGTAGACCATTTGAAAAGAAACGTTTTTTATTCAAAACATTTTCTTCTAATTTAAACGGTAAGGCCGCTAGAGAGCACCACGCGCGTATTGGACCACCCTGTATAATGGTTCTGGTGTAGACGCTTGGTCGTGACGTGCCGCTTCAATATGAGTAGCAACGCCATAAACCTATCGTTGCGTCTGTCACTAACCACCAGTGATGTTGTATGCAGCAGGGTTGCATTATATTCGTGATTGTTTATTTTTTTCTATTCCTCCAATCAATGGTATACAGTCAAAATTAAATTCAAATCCTTTATTATCCTTCAGACATTCAAACGAATGTATAGGATTTGTCATAAAAAATATAAAAATACAAAATACAAAACCCAGAGAAAAAATATGTAAAACAAACAAACAGATAACAGTCATAAGCAAATAAACCCAGAGACGGCAAAGTAACAATGAGAAACAAGGAAGTCTTTCAGCTTGATATTGTTGATATTTAAAAACCCTTAATAATTTTTGGCAATTTGTTGTATTAGTTTCTAGGTCCCAGTATATCGGGTGATTTCTTACCTACATTGTATTTGGCAAAAGCCACGTACAACTCGACTTGAATAGCTAGAGACGTGAGAAATATGAAATAAGGAACGCCCCCCGATGCGCAGTGGACAGCGAACAAATTTGCCATTTGCATCAGTTATTCCGTAGCAGAACGGTACACTCTGGGCAAAATCACGTATGGTGAATGGGTGATATGGGTTTTATAGAAAATGCGTGTTTAATAAGTCTGGAACTAATTCGGGGGCTTATCACAGCGACATGAATCATAACAATCATAAAAAAATGGCTTCAAAAAAACTTATTCCAAATATATACCAGCAAACAGTGTATTGATGGTTATACAGGGTGTAACTTTTAAGGATGTCCACACCTATATTACCGTGTAGATCTTGCTGAGCTGATCATTTTTCAATCAGCAACATGGGTCCGGAAAAGAACCGTTTCGGAGATAGCGCTACCGGAAGTAGTCCTTTCTGACGCCTGAAGTTCGGCAATTAATTCGACGCCTTGCGGCCAGTAGCGTGGCCGGCGCGGTCTCCGAATCTCAATCCCCTGGATTTTTTCCTGTGGGGTCACCTGGAAGCACTTGTCTACCAAGGGGGTGCACCGCACACAGCAGAAGAGCTGATTGCACGCATCATTGCAGCAGCTGGAGACGTCAGGGAGCAGCCACAGGTAATCAACGCTGCCACTGCAACGGTCATCCATCGAACCAGATTGTGCGAGCAAGAAGGCGATGGCCACGTGGAGCCTCTCCTTCACTGATTTTTGACTGATCTCGGTGTTTTTTGTTGTTGTTTTTTTGCAATGTTTTTTTTGTTTTGTTTGTTTGGTTTACTTTTGACATTTTGGCCATGACGATTAAATGTTCACAAGCCGAATCTGTCTTAGCAGCTGATCCGTAACCCCCTCTCTCCTCTGCCAATTACGAGGCGTTGAATGAATTGCCTAACATCAAGCGTCAGCAAGGATAACTTTCACTAGCGTTATCTCCGTAACGGTTCGTTTTTGGACCCATGTTGCTTATCGAAAAATGATTAGCTCAGCGAGATCTACATGGTGGTATAGGTGTGGACATCCTTAAAAGTTACACCCTGTAGATAACGCGCCTTATCATAATGTTGAAGTGAACAAATGTCCTACTGTGGCAACCAGGAAAAATAGTATATTCCATTTTCAGAAGACATGTTAAATGCGGTTTAATAAAAATGCATAAACCCAGATACAAAACCTACGAAATAGACAAAATTATGACTGAAGCAAGTCATTCTGTTTTACGACTTCCACCGTATCACCCCGAATTAAATTCAATTAAATTAGTATGGGCATCCCTAAAGCAAAATGTGGCAGAAAAAACGTGGATTTCAATTTCAAACACTTAGAAAAATATTGTGATGGGTTTTTTCCACATTTTCGCAAGAAGCGTGGAAAAAATGTGAACATACATTTTCCTACGAGCGCTATTTTACTGAAAAAGAACCATTTCTGGATGTGTTATGCACGATCTAATAATAAACTTGCAGAAAGATAGTGACAGTGATGATGCAGAGTTTATAGAAAATCTAATTTCAGATTCGGAAAGTGATTCAGAGTGAAAGTGAACTTTCAGAACGTTACCTACCTAATAGTTATTTATTATCTGTCACCAACATTGAGGACCTTTCTTAACAAAGCAAATCTTTTTCTAAGTTTAACTATTTACTTAGAGTGTACGCGCGTACACTGTGTTCCTATTTCTCTTCCGCCGAATGCGTTCTCACTCTTTGGTGTGCGCAACCGGCGAAATTCTCAAGTCTCTTCCTATCTTTGTCGAGTTGTACATATTCTTAAACTGTGTGGTCACTGCAGAGTATATATTATTATTAGAAAACTTATTTATTGCTGAATGTATACACAGCCATTCTACAAATAAACAAATATGGTACTGTTAAAACTCTGATACGTTTAAGCAGGACTGTCTACTGTTGAGACCAGTCATAGTTATATCGGATTGCCCTTTATTGGCTCAAAAAAACGTGCCGAAGCCCCAGAGACACAAAGCGTACCTCAGTCTTGACTCAACTTGAGCACAGTTAGCTGAAACTAGTTGACTGTTGACTGTTCTGTTTTTGAAAACATACAACCTAACCTGACGGGGGCATCAAAATCACTGTTTATTATGCAGACATATTTAATAATAATAATAAAAATAATAATAATAGGGGAGGGAGGCGAGATGAACTTAGAAAGTCGGATAATAGGAGGGATTGCTAGATCCTCTCAGTGCCGCCTCCCCAAGGTGGCGGATAGGGGAATGCCTTCCAGATATGGGTGGTACCGGGGAAATGAAATACCCAGGGCGGACCAAAACTAGCACAGTGGAATAGCGTCTGCATCCAGAGGATCGGCTATTCCACAATTAATAGGACACGACGGATCTCCATGTGAGGAGCGGTACTCCGACAGCGTCTGTTCTTCATGTTAGAAGCGGCTGTTTTCATAAACCCCCAGGAAGCCGCCCAACATCAACAGGCTATTCGGTGCGTGGCGACACCGAGGGGTATACCGAAGCCAAAGGATGTAAGTCGGTCGGCAACCTTCACAGGTCCATCCTCTGGAGGCAATTTGGACGGCTGCCTCCGGAAATGTCGGCTGCGGGCCCTAAGGCTAACCACCTGACGGGCCCTATCTTTGGGTTCGACCACCTGGAAGGAAAAGCACCCACACCGAGCCGGTTTCGGAAGCCGGCGTTGGGCAAGGTGGCGGTGCTTCGAATTGCCCTGATGACGACCCCCGCAATGACATGGACCGTTTTAGGTGGACGACGGAGCTCAGGGATGACCTGCTGAGCTGCTACGAGAGCAGTAGCCCGCGCCGTAGGGGATACATGTCCCGCATGTATGAGAGGTGGTGTGAAATGCACCCAGAGCATAGCACGCTTACCTCTCAGAATTTGCGAGATTATGTATCGTACCTCCGGAGGCAGGGATATGTTCGTGCTCCAGCTCAGCCTGCCCCTTCGGCGGACGGAAGGCCTGTTAACCAGGCTGAAAGTTCGCCGGTAAGGCCCGCTGAGAGGGAAATCGACCAAGTCGTCTCACCTGGGGATTTCAGAGACCGAAGGGCCTTGCATAACAACGGAAGGTCCTTGAAGCTGGCAGATTTAAAGAGAGAGGATGAGGTTGTTGGTGAACGTCTATCGGAGGCCTCTGACATTTGGAGCATCAATTGCGAAATTTACGCTGCGGCTCTGAGGCTAGCTAGACAGGGGAGAGTGAGAGACTCTCCTGTTGAGAGAGCACAGAGACGGGTGCGCCAAATGGAAGCGAAAATCCAGTTGGCTCGCCAGGAAGCATCCCGTATCCAGTGTGTGATGGAATATAGAGCGGCTGGGAAGCCATTTACGCGCCGAGTGCGCCAGATAGCCTACGGGTTGAGGCGCGACCATCATACACTCAGTCAAGCGGTACTGGTTGTTGTCAAGCAACACTGTCTTGACAGGATACGGATGCTAATCGCTGCTAAGCGATCGGTGGTGGCGCGGGCGAGAGGTCTGGAACAGAACAGAATGTTCTACGAAAGACCGTCTCGCCTTTTCCAACAGCCGCCTCCAGCCATAGAGCAGCCGCCAACTGCTGATCGCGTGGAGGCCTTTTGGAGGGACATTTACGAACAGCCCAAACCTCTCTCAGCAGACACTCCGGCCTTGGCGCAGTTCGAGTCCGTTTGTAGGAGGACTCCTAACTTGAATGTACTGCGTCACCCGATAAACACGGAAGAAATTCTTGACGCCTTACGAGGCGCAAAGAATTTCGCAGCTCCTGGCCCGGATGGCATAAACACCTACTGGTGGAAAAAAATCCCCAGTTGCCACCGGCATTTAGCTAGAGTTTTTAACTCGTGGCTAAATCAGGAGCAGCCAATTCCGGCTTGGTTTGTCGAGGGTCGAACCGTGCTTCTCCCGAAGACCGGAGATTTGTCTGATCCCAAAAACTACAGGCCAATAACATGTCTGAACGCATGTTACAAGCTCTTCACCAGAATCTTGTACATGCGTCTCCTTCAAGCTGTGAATCCTGATCCTGTATTTCACGACGTGTATGAACAGAGAGGGTCAAAGAAAGGAGTAGCTGGCTGCAGGGAGAACTTGTTGATTGACCGTTGTCTCACGCAGGACTCCGTGCAGTACAAGCGAAACCTTTCTATGGCCTGGATTGACTATCGCAAGGCATTCGACAGCACGTCTCATGAGCTCATTGTGCGGCTGTTGGAATGTCTTTCGGTGGATAATCAGATAGTGGGATGCATCAAACAACTGATGCCACTCTGGAAGACCCGGTTCACTATAACATCAGGTGAAACTCGGGTTCAGACAGAGTTGGTGTCATTGAAAAGAGGTGTCTTCCAAGGAGACTCCCTTGCTCTTTTGCATCTCACTTTTGCCTCTGTCCATAGCGCTGAGAAATACTAAAGGATACAGCTGCGGCACGCCCAATAACCGGAGGCACAAGGTCACCCATCTGTTTATATGGATGACCTAAAACTTTATGCCTCCGGCCAACGCGAACTACAACAATCGCTGAGGGTGGTGCAGGAGTACAGTCATGCTATCGGAATGGAGTTCGCGACAGACAAATGTGCATTGGTTCATCTCAAGAAAGGACGAAGCGGAGATAGTGGAGATGAGGAACAGCTCGTTGATGGGAGCATCTTGCGACAACTGCATGCCGGAGATACCTATACCTACCTTGGAGTGGCGCAGCGTCATGTCCAGAGGCAGAATTGGTCAAAGAGTGTCTCCGCCGCAAGTATTTGCACCGACTCCGGCAGATCTGGTCATCAGAACTGTCCGGCAAGAACAAAGTCGCTGCCACAAACATGCTTGCGGTCCCATTGTTATTATACACCTTTGGTGCTATACACTGGAAGGTGAACGAGCTGAAGGAAATCGACACGAAGACCCGCAAAAGGATGAATATGGAGAGAAGTTTGCATCCTAAGTCCTCTGTCCCGCGAATATACCTCCCGCGACACCTGGGAGGGCGTGGACTATTGAGTTTGGAGCGTCTGCACAACAGGGTAGTATTGGCCACTGCCTGCTATGTAACCAACAGCACCGATCCCCTGATCCGCTTTGTGCGAGAGCACGAGAATGCGGGTAAGGGAGCCTTTCTTTTTAGCGCAGCGAAACGAGCAGCCGAGGAGCTCAGCCTCACACTCGACTTCAAGCGGAGGTGTCAGCAGTCCATTACGGAACTTGCTCCCGCAGAATTAAAATCCCACCTTAAAACTGCCGAAGTCGACTTCCTTTTAAGACTTCATAAAGATAAGCCAATGCATGGAATCTTCTACAAACATCTGGAAGAGCATGGCTTGTCTGAGCAGTTGACCTTCTCTTTCCTAAGGTCTAGTGGGTCGAAGTCGGAGACTGAGGGCTTTATAATGGCTTGCCAAGACGGTGTCTTCAACACCTTGGTATACCGTAAAAGGGTTATGGGTGTAGATGTACCCGACACCCTTTGTAGAGCTTGCCGACAGGCGCCAGAGACGCTTATGCATCTCTTGTCGGCGTGTAAGACGTACGCTGGGACGGCTTACGTCCATCGGCACAACGCGGCTCTACGAGTGCTCTACTAGCATTTGAGGTACTCATACGGTATCGATGAGACACCGGTGCTGCCATACGCTCCAGGGGATATAGAGTCCGTTGTGGAGAACGAGAGATGCCGGATTTACTGGAACTACTCGTTCCCC
Organism: Callosobruchus maculatus; assembly: GCA_951848785.1. Classification (NCBI taxonomy): domain Eukaryota; kingdom Metazoa; phylum Arthropoda; class Insecta; order Coleoptera; family Chrysomelidae; genus Callosobruchus; species Callosobruchus maculatus. The sequence goes on along the minus strand of CATOUR010000026.1, from coordinate 11,855,899 downwards.
ACGCTCGAGCTTGTACAGGCAAACAAGCCCGACATAGTCCTTCTCGACCACCAACAGAAGACGATGTTCGTTATTGAGTTTTCGGCACCTGCCGAGGTGAACATCGTCTCTAAGGAGGAGGAAAAGCGGACCAAATATCAGGAGTTGCTCGGTCAACAACAAGGCTCTGGCCAGACTACACTGTAAGTCTGCTGGTTATGGTCATTGGATCCCTAGGTGGAATGAGGAATACGCTGCTCTCTGCACTGCGCAAAATACCGGTGTGCCGTGCGGCGGCGCACATCTTAGCCGCCAGAATGCAGAAGGCAGTCATCCTTGGGTCCCTTCGTCTACTTAGGGCGCACGATTCGTGGACCCAGTGATTGCTCACCTCACGGTGTGAGGAGTAGTCATTGGGTAATGGAACAGCAGCCCGGTGTGTCGGAGCCCGGGCTGCACTTTTTTGTTTTAAACATAATAATCACATAAAAGGCTAGCACACTCAGGAAGCTGTGGGCTAGGTAGACTTTATATACCCTACCGAGCACAAAGCTCCTTTCCCCAAGCTATTCTGACCTCGGTCAGATAGGGATTTGGCAAATCCGGGGAGAAATGCCACAGAAGACTGAGCGCCGGTCCTTTTGTCACATACCGTTATTGCGCCCCACACTTCAACGACCTCAGCAGGGCGTGGCTGGGGAACGTTGTGAGGGGTACGCAACCGGGGGGCTTGCCTTAACCAGCCGACCCGCGAGAGAACCCGACAGTAAAGTCGCAAATCCTCCGGAGCACGTTGGGCCAACCTCGGAGTAAATATAAGTCCCTTCTCTCCTGGAATGGGCGTCACCTGGGAGAGCGATATTTAGATCGTCCCTACTCGTGGGAACACGATGGATAAAGTTAATCTCATAAATAACCTACGACGGCCTAGGGTACGTCGATTAAACTCACCCGAATGTCAAACCCAAACACAACAACCAATAGCACACAACCCAGCTGCGGATGTTTTGCCGACACAGCCGGCAACCACCAAAGCTGGCTAACCGCGACAGCGCTTACCGTGGACTACTGAAATGAACAAATCTGTAATGCGCTGTTACTATACCGCTACGAAACTAGAAACCATCGCTACATGCTACAGACATGAGCTGCACAGGCTATTTATAGCACAATACCCACACCTCGCAGAACGTGTAACTGAACAAAGACTCATTGACCAAAAACGAGTCATAACAAAAAACAACCGCCTTACGCCCCAAGAACTACAAGCTATAAAAGAACTTGTAGCCAACGAAATAAAGACTGTCCATCCGAATGATTCGCTTGCTACTGAATCAATCACGGAGACACAAAACACCCATATCCAAAATAACCAAACTACAAACACAGCCACAACCAACAACATTAGCACACAGTCAGAAATAGATTCAGAACATGAACATACACCACATACACCTGACAAAGCCAGCAAATTTCTCAACCACCGTCAGTCACACAACCTACCGAAGCAGCGAATACTGCTCAACAGCCCTCCATCTCGGGCTAACCGGAACAAATGACGAACTCACGAATAACGCAATCTAACAAACGATGCAACACAGCCACACAGAGCCAAAACCAAAACATTGCTCGATCACCTTCCATCACACAAACTGCGGAACAGGTGATGAACACACAATTTAACAAATGGTGTGGCACCAATCCGGCGCTGCGAGATCCCCTGCCCAGACTAATTTTCAAAAACAACACTCAGCAGATACTACACACAATAAATACTAACCTAATACCACAACTCATAACAAACAACAGTAACCTAGAAGGCATCCATACCGTTATATATGCTGCCGCAGCAACAACACTCATAGTTAACGGCCAAAAACTTCAAAAACGTTCTAAAAACCAGCGAAGCAATAGACCTAAACCTAAATGGCAAATAAGAATCGAAAACAAAATCAGCACACTCAGAAAGGATCTGGCACACCTCGCGCAATACTCCAACAATAACAACCACCCTTCAAAACACATACAAAGAACAATAAATATACTGAAATCAAAGTCACCACAAAAAACAATACCAGAAATAGCCGAGACACTTAAACAAAAACTTGCAGTTTATGCTGCTAGACTCCGCAGATACAACGAATCCAACGACAGAAAGGATGCTAACAATCTATTTCAGAAAAGTGAAAAGCAGTTTTATCAAAAAATGACATCAAACAACCAGATAACAACAATTGAACCTCCAAGCAGAAAAGAATTAACTGCATTTTGAGAAGCCTATGGTCAGAACCCAAAACCCATAATGAAAATGCTCCATGGATCAGACAAGAAGAGACAAAACATCAACACATAACGGAGCAGGGAAACGTTATTCTTACAACTGAAGAAATAGCTGAAACGATAAAACATACCCACAATTGGAAGTGTCCAGGCGTGGATAATGTGCAAAACTTTTGGTACAAACAATTCAGTTCAACATACGAAATGCTCACAGACCAAATCAATAAAGCCATACTCCAACCTAACAGGCTTCCCAAATTCCTCACACAAGAAATAACGTACATAAAACCCAAAAATTCAGATACCAAGAACCCTGCCAACTACCGCCCAATCACTTGTCTCCCCACCTTATACAAAATTATCACTGCAACAATATGTAGAAGGATTGAATAACACCTGATGCAAAACAACATCCTGGCTGAAGAACAAAAAGGATGTAGAAAACACAGCCAGGGTTGCAAAGAACAACTTATAATTGATAGTGTGATCATGGAGCAAACTAGAAAAGAGCATAGGAACCTCCATACCTGTTTCATAGATTACAAAAAAGCATTCGACTCTGTACCCCACAACTGGCTAATGAAAACACTTCAAATATATAAAATAAACCCAGGACTTCGTCAGTTTCTTAAGAGCACCATGGAATCATGGCGAACAAACATACACCTTCAAACTCACGATGGCCATATTCAAACGGATGAGCTACACATACGACGCGGCATCTTCCAGGGTGACTCTCTTAGTTCACTATGGTTCTGCCTCTGTCTGAATCCGCTCTCCAACAGACTTAACAGCACAAACCATGACTTCAACATCAGACACCATAGAGCAGATCAACACAAAATCAATCATCTGCTGTACATGGATGATATAAAACTATATGCCGCCACAGAAGTGCAACTGAGAGAATTACTCAAAATAACAGAAGTTTATACATCAGACATCAGGATGGAATTCGGAATGAGTAAATGCAAGGTGCTCCACATCAATAAAGGCCAATGGAAAAACCAACCCGAAAAGGAAGTAGTAACTGGCCAACCGCTGGACAACATGGATAAAGATGAAACGTACAGGTACCTGGGCTTCAATCAGAACGTTAAGATAGACCATACACAAGTCAAGGCACAACTAACACAAGAGTTTAAAGACCGCCTCATTAAACTATTAAAAACAAAATTGAATTCTAAGAATCTCACAAAAGCCATTAATACATTTGCGATACCGATACTCACATACTCCTTTGGCATCATCAAGTGGTCACACACGGACATAGAAACACCCATATACTTATAAGAACAGAACTCACAAAACACAGAATGTCACATCCGAACACGTGCAAGGAGAGGCTTACCATAGACAGAAAGCTAGGGGGCAGAGGATTTATAGACATACAGTCACTTCGCACAACACAAATACAAACACTCAGACATTTCTTCCACACCACACAAACTAACTTACATGAGGCAATAGTAAAAGCAGACAAAAACTATACACCACTTAACCTCTCTAGTCCAGATCACGTAGCAGACAAATACAATCATATCCAATCACAAGAAGAAAAAATAAACACCTGGTCACAGAAAGCACTGCACGGCAAACATAGATACCGTGTCACCCAAGACCACATTAACCAAAAACAGTCATACACCTGGTTGCAGGATGGCCAGCTGTTTCCAGAAATGGAGGGTTTCATGCTTGCTATCCAGGACCAAGTGATTGCAACACGAAACTACAAAAAATATATAATTAAAGATCCATCCATAACAGACGATAATTGCAGAAAATGTCAACAACAAAAAGAAACAGTAGATCACATAACAAGCGGGTGCAAAACTCTTGCCGGTACCGAATACACAGCCAGACATAACTCTGCGGCCAAGGTCATACACCAAGCATGAGCCACAACAAACAAACTAATAGAAAAAACAGATCCGTATTACAATTACACTCTGACATCAGTACTCGAAAACGATCAATACAAACTATACTGGGATGTTGAAATACATACAGACAAGACTATCCCAGCCAATAGACCAGATATAGTTTTCCAGTCAAAGGCCGACAAAATTACCTATTTGATAGATATTGCCATTCCCAATGATGTGAACATTCAAAACACCTACGCTGGGAAGATATCTAAATACACGGACCTTGCCATGGAAATAAAACTACTTTGGAAACAAAACAAAGTCACTATTGTCCCCCTCATTATGTCTGTCTCAGGCCTTACACCAAACACGTTTACACAACACCTTCAACAGTTGGGCCTGGACGAAAAGTTACACAAAGTATTCCAAAAGTCTGTAATCCTGAAGACCTGTAATATTGTGCGATCTTTCCTAAATTGCGATCAAGAATAGTCCGAGTGTTGACTTGGCACAGCCCGTCAACACTTGTTGCTACCGCAATTATGCGAGAGGAACTTAAAAAGTCAGATGAAATAATAATAATAATACCGGGACATTGAAATACATACAGACAAAACCATCCCAGCAAATAGGCCAGATATAGTTTTCCAGTCAAAGACAGACAAAGTGACCTACTTAATAGATATTGCGATTCCCAATGATACGAACATCCAAAACACCTACGCTGGGAAGATATCTAAATACACCGATCTCGCCATAGAAATAAAACGACTGTGGAAACAAAACAAAGTTGCCATTGTCCCCCTCATTATGTCGGTCTCAGGCCTTACTCCAAATACATTTACACCACACCTGCAACAATTGGGCCTGGACGAAAAGTTATATAAAACCTTCCAAAAGTCTGTAATCCTCAAGACCTGCAGCATTGTACGGTCCTTCCTGAATTCAGAATAATAATAGGTCAGGTGTTGACTTGGCACAGCCCGTCAATACTTGTTACTACCGCAACCATGCGAGAAAAAAAAAAGAAATGCAAAATAATAATAATAATAGGTCTTTATTCGTCATGAAAAAAAAAAAGAGTTAAGTACATCAAAAACACATACTAAATTCATAATCAAAAATCAAAAAATGACGAAAGGCGGAGTGTCAACCAACAAGGTTGTTTTTCAATTAAACCCAAAAACTAAATAAAATACTAAATAAATTAAAACTACACACACATACACCCTGTATACAGTGTACATTGGTATATTATAGATTGCGTTATAATTATATGGAGATTTGTATACACACGTGCATTGCTGACAGCGCAAGTTGGCTGAACTGCTTTCACGTTTTTACAAATACCTGATGTACAATGTGCTATTTATAATATTATGTACAGGTGGTAATCACCTAGCCATAACGAGGTGGCCAATATATGTAAACTTAAATCATTTCCCTAACGCATAAAGCAAAGTCCGTCCTATAAACATTCATCTGATTTTATTAAAATTTTTAACCTTTTCTTAAAATTGAATAATGAAAAATGTCTAAAATGGTTAGGTAAGCTTTTGTAAAATTTCACTGCATTGTAAGAAAAGCTGCGTTTAAACAAGGCAGTCGAGTGTTTTGGTATGACGAATAGCAGCCTACTTCTTGTATCTCTATTGCTATTAGTGCTGAATGTTTGTCAAATTAGTGTACTAAATTTTGTTGGCATTAATTCCGGGATAATTTTTGAGTTTCCTATAAATAGGTTGGCGCTTTGTTAAGTATGATTTTATGGGACAAAACTAGCTGATGGTACTTCCTAATCTTGTCTAGCCGAAGCCAACCAGCATCGCGGTATGAATTGCTTACATGATCAAACTTCCGTATGCCATACGCAAATCTGATGCAAGAATTTTGTATTTTTTGAAGTCTTAGAACATCGGCTTGTAAAAGTGCTGGAAAATATACACTGTCACAATAGGCAATCTTTGATTCACGTGATGAAGGGATTCACAGATATGCAATTTTAATCTTGTACTCATTATATGCCTGCTTGGATAGAATTGTCTTTTTTTTATGGTCGTTCTCCCGCAAAGGCTCAAAGCCTATGGCGCTGTAGAAGCGCTGCGAGAGGATAAGTATCGGTTCACCTTAGATTTGAAACGCTGCAGGTTGTAACCGTCGAGAAACAAATTCCCCGGTAGCTGATTCCCCAGCGTCGAAGTTCTCCAGAAGAAGGAATGCTGGAGGAGACTGGTTCGGGGAGTAAGGACCTTGACCTGGTAAGGATGAGCTCGCAGAGCTTCTCTAGTGTTCCTGGTTCGGACGGCCTGTGGTGTTATTATCTGAGAGAGCTCACTCGAACATCTTCCGTGATAGAATCTGTAAAACAGGGATAGGTCAGCCACCCTCCTTCGATGTTCCAGGCTGTGGAAGTCCTTTGTGAGGCTAGGCGTGTCGATCAGTCTAATCGCTCTTTTCTGGATAGTGTCCAGAAGCTTTAGAGAGTGCTTCGGAGCGCATCCCCACACATGGGAGCAATACTCCAGCGATGGTCGGATCTGTGCCTTGTAGAGCAGCAGCAGTTGCTCTGGAGTATACAACTTCCTACAGCGGAACAAAACTCCAAGCTTCTGGGATGCTGTTTTAGCAATACTGACGACGTGATCGTGCCAGGACATGTTATTGTTGATGTTGATTCCCAAAAGCTTGACGGAAGGTGATTCGACTATGGGGTGACCCTCCATTTCCACGATTGGTAAGCCATCGTGAGACTTCTTTGGAAGTGTTGTTGCCTGAGTTTTTTGTACGTTGAACTGTACTTTGTTTGCTAATCCCCACTCGACAATTGTTTTGATATCTGCGTTGATCTGTGAGGCATGCTGCTGTCGCCGACATACCGTCTCCTGGGATGATAGTGGCTTGCCTGGTTCCATGCACGACACTAGTGTACTGTCATCTGCGAAGCTGTAGATTGGATTGTATGTTATTTCCAGCAGCTCGTTGATGTACAGCAGAAACAGTGTAGGGGATATGGCACATCCCTGAGGAACACCGGCGTTTATTGAAAATACGTCTGATGAACAGCCCTCGACTACAACAAACAGAAATCTGTCGTTCAAAAAGCTATTCAGCCACTGGCGCAGGCCGGGAGGTAGTCCATAAGTAGCAAGCTTGACCAGTAGTCCGTCATGCCACACTCTGTCGAAAGCTTTCGATATGTCAAGTGCAACAACACGGGATTCGCCATGATTGTCGATTGCTCTGTTCCACAAGTGAGTGACGTAGGCAGGAGGTCACCTGTAGACCTGTGCTTACGGAAGCTATACTGGCGATCATTTATGATGTTATTGTTGTCCAGGTCCAGGTCTCAGAGTATTATATGAGGCTTGGCACAGCTGATTGACATGTTTGGTGAATCTTAAGTCAGATGCAATCCACAGGCCTAAGTTTTTTACACAATCTGTTATTGGGAGTATCTGGTTATTAATTTTAATAAACAGACCTGTAGTAATCTGTTCTTTTTTTGATTTAGGACCAAATAAAATGACATGTGATTTTTGTGAGTTTAAGTTTAAATTGTGAGCACTAGATATATTATACAAAGCTTCCAAATCATCATTAATTCTATCAAAAGCTTCTGCACTTTTATCAGTGCTGAAGCTTAATTATACTTGGGTGTCGTCGAAGTAATGGGCCTAACACTGAGCCTTGAGGTACACCATTCGTTTTTGTAAGTGCTTCTGATAGTTTACCTCCAACCAATACTCTTTGTACACGATCTGCAAGGTAGTTCCTGATAAGCGTTAGTGAGCTATCGGAGAATCCAAAATATTTCAATCTATTGCATAATACTATGTGATCTAAAGTATCGAATGCTTTACTATAGTCTAGTAGGACCAAGCAGACACATAACTGCTTATCCACAGATTTATAAATATCATTCGTAATGTGCGCCAGTGCGGTCACAGTACTATGGTGCGTACGAAACCCAGATTGAACAGATGTTATGATGCTGTTTTCGTTCACGTATTACTTGATCTGATCTTGAAGTAGCATTTCAAAGGCTTTAGACAAGGAGGGTAATATACTTATTGGTCAGAGTATTCAGTGGGAATTATTATTTCTTGGTATTGGAATGACCTTAGTTTGTTTCCAGGCATCTGGAAAACAAGAAGTAGAAATGCAAACATTAAAAATGAAAGTGATGTACTTGAGCAGATGAGATTCAACGATACGAATCATCTGAAGGGAAACGCAATCTGATCCCAGTGCATAGCTTTTAATGCAGTTAAGATATATATTTTTGGACAACATCCGATGTAACAGTTGAGAAAGCGAATTTTGGGATGTTTTGTCTTTCATATTTTTCCAGAATTACAAGCTGTGATGAAGATTTTTTTATATATGAGGTACACTACAAAAAGACTGATTAATTAAATTTACATCTTTAAGATTCGAAGGTAATTCAGTCAGCTGCTTTTTTCTCAATATTTCCATAGATCTAAGAGTACTCAAGTTTGTGTAGAGTCTCTTTGTCTGAGGATGAAAGACGTATACGCTGTTTTCTCACGCTTAATGGCCTCATTTACATAGTCACGCCGATCTTTGTAGTAGTTTCACGAGGCTGGTGTTTTTAAATGTTTGTTTTTTTTATATGCTCTATTCCTAATAACAATCATGAGTCGTATAGTTGGTGTAAGACAAGGCGCAGGCGGTTTGGCCGCTCGGATTGTAAGCAAAGGAGCATGTTTATCAAAAATTGAAACTAGATTCGTAGAGGAAATACTTCCAATCCAATAATACGGTAGCCACTTTATGATATTTCTTCCAACAGCAGTTCAGTAACCAATGTCGCTTTTTTAGGAATCTGAAAACTGTTGCAGAAAACTAAAATATAATGACTACCGTTTACTCCATAACTCTATGTTTTTTTTTCAGGAAGGCAACCGATACATATCAAAACTGACAATAATGAACAAAACTAAATAAAGGGAAACATTTTGACAAAAAAATGTGTGAGGAATCAGCTTGTCTAGTGCCTCCATTGGAGACTGGACAAAATGTACAGGCAGAAACTCGACGTATGTTACTACAGTTGCCAATGTTTTGCATGCCAAGTATGGAGTTTTCTGTTTATATTTTCTATTTACCTAATACAGAACTAAGACCAGCAGGAAAAATGTATTTTTCAGATGGATAATAAATTATTACCAAAATGTCACATTTTCAGTACCTACCTTTAATGTTGTAAGTTCATGGTAGTTGTGTTGCCCAGGAAGTAAGCAACGCTCCTGTGATTTATGTTTCCGCGTTATGCTTCCTAAATCCAATATAGCTTAGACCTAATCCAAAGAATATTTGCTTCCTATTTAAATTTAAATCGCGGTAAGGACTACTCTACTTTAGACCATAATTAACATTTTTCAGAGATATTAATGACACTATGACTTTAGTCACTTTACTAATAACTCTTTATCAGGTTTCCAGCTGAAGACCATAATTATTTATAAAAATATAGAAATATATATTTTTCCTACCGGATACAATTTTTGTAGACTATAAATGTTACACAAATGTCACACGATCTCCTGAAAACAATTAAATATGATGTACGTCTTCATGCCTTAAGCAAACTGATTCTGTAACATACACCGATACCGCAATTTAGGAAGATTAATTCAATTGAAACTATCTCCATTCTTTATTTCATAAGTGGATAGATGGTGCAGTAGGTCTGGTATATATGTAGAAAATAACTCAAAAGTCTTGCACACAAAGTATAACTTAGCTCCAGTCAAGTGGATATTATAGAATCTTAAATGTTTGCACAAATTAGCTGTAAGCTTTAGATGTCGTGTTTAGCTAACCACCGTAACATATGATACTACTCTTGAATACACAAATGTTTTGACGTAGTACTAGATACACTGTATACACGTAATTAACTGACAAGGTATATTGGAAGGATTTGAAGGTTCACATTGAAATATTGACCGTAAAGCGTACAGGTAGTTGTCTCACTTGACATAGATGCTAAATGTTATTGTCGAATTTTGGAACTTTTGGTATTACTCCTTGAAAAATATGCTATGATGTCATTATAGACTAAAAGAAGGTGATCATGTACCAAACACTTCGCGAGAGCGTCAAAATCGGCATGAGTTGAAAAGTGACTTCACGAAACGGCACAAAAAATGAATTTATCTTACGGTAAAAACATGCCCATCTTCCTATTTATCGCCTTCCTTCAAAATGTGTACTGGCACGTAGTGGTACGGATACAGACCCCAGCCCTCCCTATTTCCGCAAATGTACAAACTTATTTCAACCTAAACTTACCTAATTTTTAGGTACATTAAGAATTCAAAGTATCATAACTTTTTTTATTTTCCATTTCTTGGTGTTGCTTCTGGTGTCATTGTACTCTACTCGTCAAGTACTTTTGAACTGGCCATATATTTCGTAAAAAAAAATCGAAATTTCGAAGTCGTTTTTAGGTTAGGTTTGAAACTTTTTAAAGAGGCGTAGATCTTCATCAGGCCGTTTTCTCAGTCTGCGAATGGTACAATCCGACTCAGGGTCCCAAACTGAGTCTATTAACTCTTCTTTAAACCCCATTTAACCCATTTTGACCTCAACATCTTGACAAGTCTGGTAAAGTTAGATCAGGTACTGAAGTGCCGTAGTTTTTCACCGGAGCATTTCTTCGGTTTGGAAGTAATCTTGTTTGACTCAGGACATCGAACCGAGTCCATTGACACTATTCTTGACCCCCATTTCGGTTTCCCCTAAAACGAAGTCTTATCAAAATTACTTGAAAATTCCGTAACTTTTTTATTTTTCATTTCAAGTTGGGGCTAGTGTCATTGTATTCAGCATAAAAAATGCTATCGACTGATATATAGTTTCGCTATCTGCTAAATGTCCCTTGAAGTAAATCCCAGCCATAACATGTTTACTAAATTCAAAATAAATGCGGTACGCTTAAAAGCATACCAGATTGGAAACAAGCTTCCAGATTGAAAACTTCTAATATACCTTGTGTGATATTTGAAAGCCCAAAGGTCATCTACTGACCTTACGATAATATAGTACGACAGAATTTTGCATGCCTTGATTACATGCACGGAGGTGTTAGCTTTTGCTTTTAAATATCAACCGTTGACCCTTGTAACTCCAAGAAAGCATGATCGATAGGCGTTGGTGATATGATGCATGCACTGAATGTTTTACCGTATCTGGTGATTAGCGAAGTACTGGCATATTTGACGTCAAGTAGGGGGACACCGTGTTTCTTATGAAGGAATAACTGGGTGGATCGGCATAAGAATGGGGCAGTCGTCAATTTTGTTTCTATAACTGAGCACTTACAGAAATTAAAGGAAGAAGTCCTATTATTAAGTTTGTCGGTATAACATAAACTATAGGTACGTTTATATCTAGATAATGTACATGAACGGAACTGGTCAAAACTAGACCATAATATATCTACAAAAAAAAATGTCGTCAAGTTGATTGACTCAGTACTTCCCACACATTACAGTGATACCAGATTATTATTTTCTCATAGCATGAAACTATTATAGTCATGTTTCAAATTTATTTAAAACGAAGTTCGATCTGTATTTATATTTTAATTTTTTGGATTATTGCTGCGCCGCCACTGATAGGACTTCAAAAACCATTCCCAATTTCCATTCTCGCCACAGTAATAATGCTGTGTCAAAATTTCATTAACATCAATTCAATAGTTTTCACGTTACACAATACAGAAAGATCTAAAGAAATACTAGTATGTAGGATGTTGGCATACATCAGAAAATTCTCCCTTGGTTTCTGTAATCGGCCAAGCAATGTTCGGATGGCCCTAAAAAAGTGTAATATGCCACTAGGTCCTTCTTTCACAGGTCGATGGAGAGTCCATTACAAATACAACAAATTTTTCAGTTTTACAACCCCCTGCCCTCCAACCACCCCAATTTACCCCAAAAAGTAGAAAACGATCAGGAACCACTAAAACGCCTAAAAGGTTGAGCTGTTTTTATATCCTTATTTTTTTTATTATTGCTTCCCCACGGTAGTAATACTTTGTGTGTCAAAATTTAATCAAAACCAATTCAATAATATCGAACTTGCACAATACAGAACGACCTAAAGCAATACTCGTATGTTTACATCAGAAAAGTCCCTCTGTTTCTGTAATAAGTAAGGCAATGTTCGAATGGGCCTGAAAAAGTATGTTATGGTGCTAAGTCTTTCTTTCACAGCGCAATGGATAGCCTGGTATGAATATAACATTTTTTCGGTTTTAACATCAAAATAAAATGCCTAAAAATGAAGTTTGAGGAATATTTAACTTTTTTGTTTTTTCTTTGGTTTAGGGTCTTAGTTGATACTTAAGGGTCTCTTAATACTTAAGGGTCTCTTAAGTGAGGTTTTGTGTTTCGACAGCTACTTGAGGGGCTCTTACGTAAGGCTCCCTTAAGTAATACTCAAGTATCGAAATGTTAACATGACATATCAACATGACACTCCGTTGCAGCGAAGGAGATTTTGTAGGTTAATCTTGAAGTACGGTGTTGTCAGTTTCTGACACATCCGGAAAAGTTTCCGACACAAAACACGAAATACTGGCACAAAACAAAAAGAGACAACAGAAAACATAAAAATGCGTAGGCATAGGTATAACAAATTGACTTATGTTTGAAATATGACATCGTCGCCAAATGGATCCCGCTATCTCGTAGATGTTGTCTAGGAAACAGAAACGCAAGGAAAGCCACACTTTGAGGTCCCTTAAAAGTATCACTTGAGTGTTACTTGAGGAAACTTAAGTATTACTCAAAAGACATCTATGAATACGGACCTTAGTTAAGAAATTAGTTTGTGAAAAACAAAAGTTGTTTCCTGTCACAGCTGTCAAAAAATGGTTTGTCAAATATTTTTTACTTTGATACAGGCCTAAACACCAGTAAAATATGTATCATCAAGATTATGTGATTTTATTGTTGCGACAGTAAAGTGCCCTGCTCCATAATAATTGTTTTATTTTACCTACTTAAGGTGGGATTGATCCCCCTATATTTGATTTCATTTCAAAGTAGCATTTCACAGTATTAAAAATATCTGCTCAAAGGTCTGACTTATGACGGAAATATATACGGCACTGAAGCTCATGCCAAGTAATTTGCATATACATTCAAATACGTCTAGCTATCTTGAATTCCTTAAATAGGAAATATTTTTGTACATGACATTGAGAAATCAATTGTTGGACGCACGCCTCTCTCCTCTAGTTGACCTCATTAATCAAACTCAGTTTTTAGGCATGACCCAGCCTTGCCAATTCTGCCTGACCTCTCCCTACCTTGCAGTGCACGGAAATTGTTTCGGAATTGAATATAATGGAGCTGCTCTCTAATTGTCCATTAAAATTAATTTGCATTTCGCAGAAACGCGAACTAACTTCCAGTTGGGGACTCCCTGTTCATTATCATGGTTATTCTAAACGTTGGCCGGAGTATTCTCTTTTCTTGAGATTATTCGTGTCACCAGTCAAAAGTTTCAAATTTCGTAGTGGATACGGGAGTGAGATACATGAAATATTGTTAAAAATGTCACGAAACAATATTTGACGAGACATTCGTTTCATAACAAGTCTGAACGTGTACAGAATGGACTACTAGGAACGGACGCCGGCAATTTCTCGGTAACCATTAAATCGGCTAAGAGAAATCGCTGAAAATTATTTTCAAGTTCCGTAACTAGCCGGTCTGGGGCGTAACTTTTACGATCAATCAGAAAAAGGGTTTTTTTGTCAATCAGTTTTTGCCCTATTTGTAACATATAAGTGGTGGAAGAACGTTAAATTTCTTTTATTTAAATGGCAATAACTTTGGTATAGGTTAACGGAATTAAGCAAGCTGGGTCTAATTTGAACTAGCTCTTCTTACCTAATAATCTGGTAGATAAAAATTATCCAAGTTTATCTTAACTTTTTTTTTATTATAGCGGGTTTAGGAAATCGGCTTGATCGCAAGGACAGAAGCACTCTCACACCCTGCGGTGTGAGAGAGAGTCTGCCTGCCCGACGTTGAACCAGCTTGAGTCTTCTGATCACATGTTCAACGGACGCAACCGCGCCCATCCGACATGTCACCACGGCCCGACCGGCTAAAACCCGTTCTCTCTCTCCTTACCTCCTCTATCTCCTCCGCCTCTTGTTACCTCGGAACTGTCAGAGGGTTGACACATCTTCAAGGCAACGGGCTGTCTTCACCAGGAGGTGGATAGGAATCCATATCTTCTCTCTACATTCGTCGCAGGGACTAGAAGTTCAGTAACCCATCTTTCCAGGTTCTTCGTCTTATTCGCTGGACGCCACCTACCTCAACCTGTCTTCGTCTCTTTTTCTTCTCATGACCTCGCTCACGAACGATTTTACCCTGGCCCATTTATGCTTGTTGCTGACCATTTCTCCTTTCTCCTATCAGGTTTTGCGTGTTCAGGTTGTTTCCAAAATCATCCTGTACTTCAGCTCTCCATGCCGCCCACCTCTCGCATATCAATATGGTATGCTCTGGGGTATCTTTTGGAATAGGTCCCGAAGTAACCGTGACCAGACAAGAACTGCGTCAGGAAGTAGTTAAGTGTCCGGTGTTCGCATTTGACCCAACTCCTGATGTCCGGTATAAGTGTTCTTGTCCACGATGCCGAGTGTGTATGGTTTTTCCAGGTGTCTTGCCACATGCTTAGCGTCACCTCTCTCTCCCTCTCCCTTACTTTTTGGGTAAGTGCCTCACTGGTTCTATAGAGGCGGCTTCTCTCCTCCGCCAGCAGTTTTATAGGAGGAGTACCAGTTATAACTTGTATAGCTGCCGTGGATACCCACTTGTTACCCTCAGGAGGGCCTTACGCTGTATTCCGCTCAGCATGGCGGCAAACCGTTGAGTGCTCATCGCTCTTAACCATATGGGAGCTGCATATAGCACTATAGAGTGTATTACTTCACAAAGCACAGCTCTTTTGGTGCTGCTAAGGCCGCCTATGTTTGGCAGGATTCGAGTTAGGGCTCCCATCCTCCATTCCGCTTTCGCGACCACGTGTTTAATGTGGGGACCAAATGTTCTCCTATCGTCTAAAATAACTCCTAGGTATCTGAGCTGCCTGACTGGGGTAATATTTACCCCTAGAACACTCAAACGTCAATGGAGATTTTTTTGCGCGGGCCTTTCAAGATGATGGCTTCCGTCTTTTCTGGGGATAGGCTCAGCTTACGTTTTTGCATCCAGATGACTATCCGGGCTAGGGCTTCATTCGCAATGATTTCCAACAGGTGTTCATTTTCGGCTTCCGCAAAAACGACCAGATCATCTGCGTAAGCTATGGTCTTTGCTCCATCGGGCAGTTCCAATTCCAGCACGCTGTCACACAAAACGTTCCAAAGAAGTGGCCCGAGAACCGATCCTTGGGGTACCCCCGCTGTTATTTCTCTGGTGTCATTTCGCGAGACAAAAATAGTTCGCTCCGAGAAGTAGCTCTCCACTATATTTAGTAGATATTGTGAGATGCCTTTCTTATGCAGTTCTCGGATGATAAGACTCCACGTGGCGGTGTTAAAAGCATTTGCCACATCAAGGGTTATTAGTAGGCACCACTTATTTCGCGTGTTCTCGGCCCACTCCATTACTGTCTCCACTGCGTGCACAGTAGAGCGTCCCTTCCTGAACCCAAATTGCCTATCCGACAATCTTCTTCTCTAGTTCTTCTTCAATTCTAGCCTTTAACATCCGTTCGAGGAGTTTTCCAACCATGCTTAGCATGCAGATAGGCCTGAATGCTGAAGGGTTCTCTACGGGTTTTCCTTTCCAGATAAGTGTTACCGACGCCTGTTTCCATATCTTTGGGAACTCTTGACGTCTAAGTTGTTGATTGAAAACTTTTAAAATTGGATCTGGAATCATTTTTACTGCCATCTTGACGGCTTCTGGAGGGATGCGGTCTCGCCCAGGTGCTTTTCCGGTCTTTATGTGATCAGCCGCTTCTTCCAGTTCCGCTTTGCGAAAAGGGGTGACACCTTTAGTTACTACACACCCTCTCTCCCAGTCATCCTTAGTTGTTGGGAAAAGATGCCGTATTATTTCCGCGCGCTGCCCTGGGGTCAGTTCGAGTGGGAGGGATTGTTCCTTCAGATGTCGCATAACAATCGTGTAGCCGGTACCCCAGACATCGTTTTCGAGCTCTAGACACAGTTTTTTCCATTGTTCCCGTTTGGCCTGTGCTATAAGCTTCTTTAGTTCCTTCCAAATTGTCTTATACTACTGGTCAATTTCCGCTACATCTACTTCTCGCCGATTCCGTCGTCCTCTAGCTCTCGTCAATTGTCTTTTGCGTTTGAGGCAAAGTTTTCTTTGTAGCTCAATATTGGCATTCCACCAATATGGCAGTTGTCTAGTTTCGCCTCTAACCCTAATTGTGCTGCGTTCTGTAGCCTCACATATGACTGAAACTAGGTCATCCAAGTCCTGAATACTTCTATTCTTCCTGGCTCGCTGGATCTCTATCCCAAATTTGTCGACATCGAGGAAGCTACTGATGCAACTCTTCTTATGCCGGTTTTTGCCTAGGTCGATTTCAAAATAGATGTGGTTATGGTAAGTCAGTACCTCACCCTCCAGGACTTCCCATTTGCCAACTTTTCTAGCGATGTTAGTTGTTGCGCCAGTGACATCTATGTATGAGGCACTGTTCCCTCTTTCAAAGGTTGGACTGCCTCCTGTATTCATAAAGACCAGGTTCAGTGCGGCCACCCATTCCTCGATATATTTACCCCTCTGGTCAGTAACTGGTGACCCCCAGAGGCTCGATTTCGCATTTAGATCTCCAGCGAACACTGCTTCCATGCATCCGTCCCTCATTTCAGACATGAAGGAGTCTACCTGCTGCTTAAACTCAAGAAGGCTGATGTTTGGAGAAATGTAACAGCAGTATAATTGCCAGTTATCGAAGGTAACTCTTATAAATCCATCGAACTTCTCAGATTTCGTTATCCCTACTGATCTGTTCACAACCTGAATAGCTACAGCCTTTCTGCTATCTGATATGCAGCTCGGGTTGTTTGTCATGGAAGGGTTAGAGCCTTTAGAGCCAAGTCATGAGCAGCTCTTCCCCGACCTAGGTTAGTCTGTAAAAATTTCATCGTCATCGGAACATGATTTCGTATAGCTACGAATGGTGTTCCTACGTCTTGACTTCCTTTCCTCTTCTCTGAGCATCCTTCTGTAGCGAGGACATTTGAACTGGTCCGCTCTATGCCCCTCGCAGTTACAAGTAGTGCAGAAGGGAGGGGCATTGCATGCCTTCGCCACATGTCCAGGTTTGCCACAGTTAATGCAGAGAGACGACTTATCCTCTCCGTTGCAGTCACCCGTACGGTGTCCAAAAATAAGGCACCGGAAACACCTTGGAATATGCACTCTTTTTCGGACTTTGCATTGAGTCCATCCAATTGGTAGCTTGCCCATCCGTGCTAGCTTCTCACCCACCTCTTTGTTTACCCTTATCGTGGTCGCCAAATTTCCACTTTTCATCGGCCTCATTGCCGATACTTCCACATTCATAGGTATTCCCGGGAAGACTTTTTCAATCGACCTCTTCACTTTAGTTTCGCTTACGTCAGTATCTATATCGGTTATGTGGAGTACCAGACCGTTTGCCCGATGAATGGTTTCCGCGTTGGCCATATTTTCTCTAATGGCATTTTTTAGGCGCTGTGCGTTGCCGCTACCCACGGCCTCCATCAGTAGGTCTCCCTTAGCCGTCTTTTTAACACTTTTCACCTTAATCTTTTCAGCCTCGATGTCCACACTACTCTTGACATCCCTTAAGAGGTCTGCATACGACTTACCATTGGCCTTCACGATAATTTTGTCGGGGTCTGGTAGCCTCCTCCTCTTTACTTCCACTCCTGTCGAATTTTGCTTGCCGAGCTTTTCCTTATTATGGTCGACAATGATTACCTTGGTCTGCGTGTTTCTGAACACATACTCCAGACATTTCCTGAGGTATCCCATGTCTATCTTACCCGTCGCGATTAATTTCAGCGACTTAGCCTCTTTTAGCTCTTTTTTTAGATGGATGCAGTTTTCGAAGAGGGTGCTAACGTTCGTTATCCCCGTTTCATCCATAGTTAAAGGGAGAGGCATAGAGAGTATGCGTCTTACCTAGGTTTTCTCCTCTACGGTTGACCATTTCCGTGTGCACTGTCACATACTCCAATTGCCCCTCCACTAAGCTTTCCCCAGATAAAACTGCAAGAGCAGGAATCCTTTGAATCAGTTTTTTGTTGATTTCACTGTCCAGACTGTTGCCAGGATTCACCACTACTGCCACATCTCCTTCCAAGGCAACTGTGTCTAAACTTGACGTTTCAAAGGAAGTGCTTGTGAAAACCTCCTCCGGCCACGTACTGTCTATGATCTTTTCCAGGCCCTCAAAACCCCCTGGCAATGAGAGTATGGACAAAACCTCTTCCCTTTCCTTTTCGACTAAGATCTCCTGCTCCTTTTTGACGCCTCTCCAGTCTGTCTGGATGCCGACTGTTACACCTAGAGGCTTGGCTAGTTTGTCCTCCGTTTGGGTGTCCACGTCATACATGGGAGTTTCCACTTTTTCCCATTTTACAGAGTCCAGAAGATCTTTAACCGAATATCTTTTCAAAAACATACCAATTCTTTGGAGGTCGTTGTTCACCTCCTTAATTTCCTTTTTTGTGTTGGGATGTGCACTCACTACGCCATTCAACTTCGTTGAAGCTTTTTGTAGTAACTCCAACATGTCCATGAAGTCTGCGGCCACTGGGTTTACTTTTTTCTTCAAAATCTCGCTTGGGTAGGCGGTTGCATGGTCGGAAGCCTTCCTCTTCATCCCGTCTGGATTTGCCACAATCTCCACATTTTTAATATTTGGCATTGTACCCTCGCTATACGAGTTTGATCTAGACAGTTCACTGCAGGAGATACCTACCTCTTTCCTCTCTTTCCTCTGTACTGAGCCCGGAGATCTCCCGATCGAAGCCCGCCTTACGAACGGGTCGATCGCTCCATTCCAATTGCAATTATACCCTCCAGGTGCGCAATTGGCTGCTGTTCCAGATACCTTTTCTGATTTTCCTGTGCCAGTAGCATTTTCCTGAACCTCAGCCTGGCTATCCACCGAAAGTGCTAAGCAGTCGCTTGCTAACGGTCGGGCGGGGCCTGCTCGCTCACCCGCGATTCCGACCGGAACTGGGTATCCGACCCCCTGCTCCGTAACTTTATTCCCGTTCTGTGTATAGTCCATATTTTAATTAAGTGTATGTCCATATCCATCGCCGTATCGTCATCGTATGGTACTGGGTCGCTGTGTGTTCCTTTCCATGGTCAACTCCGTTTCCTCGCTGGGTCGTCTTCGTCCTCGAAGCACTACCAAAGAGGCAAGTTCGGACTTAACTATCCCAGCCAGCAGAACGCGGAAGCCCCCGGCTCACCGACGCCAACTAAGCGCCTTACGCGCGTTGTCGGTGTCGGCATGACGGGAGCCCCCTCCGCTCCGAAGGCCAAGGTCCTCTTTGGGTTCCACATGATCCGCGGGCAATATTTACTATTGCCTACCCAGAAGAGCGAGGTAAACTCCGCTAGCTTAACTAGCTTAACTAGTCAAGAGTCACCTCGCCCCCAGGCAGGTCGTGGACAGACCTCCGCCGAAGCCTCCGCCACAGGATTTGGGCTGCGCCTGCCTCATGTGGGGGAAACTACGGCGCTTAACTTAGTAGCTATATGGCGGTTCCGGTTCCGCTAATTTATACCAAAGCTATTGCCATTTGAATAAACGCTTTTTTGACATTCCCCACTACTATATCTTACAAGATAGAGCAAAAAAGGGTTAACAAAAACATCTAGTACTGTCCAGGCTACGTGATGTTAGTATTCATAATATATTGTTTGGCAAGGAAATGACTGCGAGGCAAAAGAATCCGGAGAAAAGATACTCCGCTTGAAATATAGTTCACGATCTTCTATTTTCAGTATTTTCCTATAATGTTACTAAACGATGATAAAGATACTCTACTTTACGTACTTTCATAACATGTACTGCTATACTATACTGTACTATATTCCATGTACTGCAATATTTTCAATTAAAATATATAGTTACTAAGGATCCCCTCTTTCTTTTTCTTTGCCTTTTTTTTTCTCTATAACATTGTCTGGTTTCTGGGTGGCCAGGCCGACAGAATGACAAACTGACTGACGAACTATGACATAAAGGCAAAGGTCCTCCGGACCGTCTTGACACTTAACGACAAGTAGTAGAAAAACAGTATGAATATTTCTGAACAAGAAAAGAATTTAAAAGTATTTGAGATAATCTGCTACTTTCGGCAACGCCGTAGACTGTCGTGAGCTGAATGGCTGGATTCAGTCGCTTGCCCGACTGTGGACCCCTCCCCCCTCCTTTTCCGCCTCATCCGTCTCTCGCATTCTCTGTCCGGTCGAACAATCCCTTTATTTGCATATTTTTCGAAAATTAAACCGTTTTTCTGATTGATCGTAACAGTTACGCCCTCTAGCGGCTACTTGCGGAACTTGAAAATAATTTCCAGCGGTTTCTCTTAGCCAATTTACCTAATAATACTTCTTGATCGATGTTATATGATTAATGGTTACCGAGATATACTGTGTAAGGCGGCCTAAAAACCCAAGAACCACAAATTCATTGGTTACCGAGATATTGCCGGCGTCCATCTGCAGTAGGCCACCCTGATATGCATCGTGTCTCTGAAACAAATTCACTATACTAGTGTGTTTAGTTTACCTTCAAGTTTTGGTACTATTTTAATCCCCCTGTCTGGAGGAATTACAACTCGCTCGTATGTTTTGCTTTTCTGTAGCTAATTCTAATAATGTTGGCATTATATTCTTATTTCTCCTTTTAATAAAATCTCTCCCCATATCTGTGACGCCTCCTTATTTTATTACCATAGGTTTTAACGACAAGGCATCACGCTGCAGGCTCTCTTCTAATCCTTTTTTTTGACGTTTTGTTACAAAATCAGTACACAAGTTTCTTTTCTCTACTCTGCGTTTGATATTGTACTGTGGAGATTCAGAGATACCTCGTCTCGTGAGATAAAAATTTCTCGCATTTGAAATAAATTTCTCAAAAATAAAAATATATATCACGAGATTTCCGCCGGACAGCCGGCTTTAAATCATACAGATAAATATTGTGTGTGAAATATTAAAAGGGTCCTCTGCTTTGAATAAGTGTTCTATTATTATCCAATTTGATGGATGTCCACAGTGACACTAAAATCTCATGAGATGGTTGTTATATACATTATGTTTGAACATTTCTGTGAAAGACGCGGGTAGAATCATTTTTTTTCTGATATAGACAAGGCATGTGCTGTTTACAGAGTACCATATCAAAGGTAAAGTAGAGAGAAAAAACTGTACTGATATTGTAACACGTGTTTCACATAAATATATAATGTTCTGTGGAAACACATCTGAAATATATTTCTCATGAATCAAATATATCATGGGATTTCACTCTCATTGTGGACACCCACCTTTAGATCATACAGATAAATTTAATATTATGTGTGAAATATTAAAAGCGTCTTCAGCTTTGAATAGGTGTTCTATTATGATTTATTGAGATGAGTGTTTGCAATGAGACTAAAATCTCATAAGATATTATTTGGAATGAAAGGTGCTTGCTTACTCCGCAAGAGGGAGATAATTCCAATCATTTGGTTCACAGAAAAATCGGAAAAATGAAGGGTACCGGCTGGATTCGAACCAAATGATTGGAATTACCTCCCTCTTGCGGATTAAGCAAGCACCTGTCATTCCATAAAGTCCTGGCCTACTGAGGAGTCGTATTTCAGTAAGAAAGAGAGCTGTCGTGCAAATAGCGGTGGGAGATTCACATTCACCCAACAGCCGACTAGATCTCTTTGGATGACTAAAATTCATGGGGGAGTGGTGGGTGTCGGCGGAGATGCTGGTTTGAATCCAGCCGGTACCCTTCATTTTTCCGATTTTTCTGTGAACTAAATGATTAAGATATTATTTGTTTCATGGGATATTTATTTCATATGTGTTTGCACAGAACATTATATATTTCTGTGAAAGAGATGGATTGCATTGCATTGCAAACGCATTTTCTATTTCATGAGACAAGGTATCTCTGAATCTGCTGTTTCCACAGTACCATATCAAATACAGAGTAGAGAGAAAAAATTGTACTGTTTCTGTAACAAATTATCACAGAAGGGGTAAGAAAGGCGGCACTGTGTTACCTGGTCGTTAAAACCTGCAGTGACAAAATAAGAAGGTCTCACGGGTACTGGATAGGAGATTGGCTTAAAAGGGAGAGATAACAGAAATATAATGACATTGATAGAAGAACTAGAACGAGATCAAGAATGTACAAGTATGTACTTTCTTCGAATACCTGTCAACGATTTGCATTATTTACTAGGAAAAATAAAATTTGCTAAAGCATAGCAAAACACACATATGCGACATGCAACTCCTGCAGTTGAGGGTGTTTTCTGATACATCACGAAAATCCACGTCACTCATTTCCGTTGATCTGTCTGTCGGTCTGACTGTTTTTTCCATCCTCGTAATGTCAGTAAACACTATGTGGATTGCGATCAAATTCAGGCAGCAATATACTGTGATAGCGTAGTAGGTAAAGCTGCTGTAATTTAAAAAATCGTTGTACAGGCGGCAGATTAATTTGCAAAAAACAAAAAATTTCAAATATTCTTAAAACGTCGTATTTACGTATTTTAAGGGTTCCTCGTTCCTGATCATTTTTGGGAGATTATAAGACTAAAAAATTTGTTGTATTCATAACAGGTTGTCCACTGATCTGTAAGAGAAAGACCTAGCGGCATAATATACTTCTTTAGCGTTCATCCTAACATCGCCTAGCCTATTACAGAAATCGAGACTTTCTGATGATGTATACATACTAGTATTGCCTTAGATTGCGCTGTATTATGTAACATAGAAATTAGTGAATTGATTTGAATTAAATTTCTACACAGAATTATTACCATGGTGAGGATGAGGATGGAAACGCGTATAGCTTTTAGAAATCCTGTCAGTGGCGAAGTAGTCATCAAAAAACTAAAAATACATAAACAGCTCAAACTTTGTTGATAAGGCAGTTTGGACGTTCCTGATCGTTTTCCACATTTTACATTCTGCACCGATAAGGAATAGGGTAGTATTGTGTTCGCGAAAATTTTCATTTTTGAGCTTTTTGGGCGTTTTATGATATCTACATAACGAAAATCCACCTAATTCATTTCGGTCGGCTGCCTGCCTATTGGCGTTTTTCTAGCCGCGTACTTGGACTGTGATGGAATTTGGGTGGCGATATGCTGTGGGCTCATCTTGAAAATCCGTGCATTGGTGGTAGAGAAATTGATAAAAAAAAACAAAAAAATATCAGAACCTTTCCAAATTTAGTTCTTAGATGTTACAAAAGTTTCTGTTCGTTGTCTACTTTTTTGATGCGGACGGTGCAATAATAAAGGAACTTCAAATTTTTTGTCATCGATAATGTGTGGGAATTACTGAGCCAAGACACTTTGTGCCATTTTTGTGTTCAAAAAAATTGTCTTATTAAAGATTATAACGAGTTATGTACTATTAAAAACATTTTCATTGTATTAGATTTATAAAAATTACAAAACCATTTAATTTATTTGCTCTTCTCCTTCCATAAATTCTTCTTGTTCTTTCTTACCGCTTTGGTTTTTGGGACAGGCTGACCGTGTGCTACAACATAACTAAGTCCCACGACCACCTAGATCATATAGCACGATTTTTAACTGATATTTTTACAATCTGATAGTTGCTCATTGAATATGATGAATATGATTGGATGAGCTTACTAGCAGTTAATTACTCCAACTGGTGTATTTTGTAAATTTTCTCAATCTAATCGACCAATTTGGTTTTCATTTTTTTAGGATTAGGTCGGAATTAAAACAAAAACTTCTCATTTTCCTTTATGTGACTTTCGAGGTTTCGACAAATATGTAGTCATCATCAGCAGTGCCGGCTTGTCTGTAAGGGCTACATCTCCTATACAAGAAATCCATTTTCGGAAGTATAAAATCATAAAATTAAAATTAACCTATTATGTAATTTTCTTACCCATACGATGGTTACTATGGTTATTTCTACAATCTATACCTTTCATGCGACTCATTCAGTTTTGTTTATAAAAAGGCTATGAATATTATCGCCGTCGCCACATCAGTCTAGTGGCGGCAGAGGATTTTAGAAGCATAGTAGGCTCTTGAAATTTACTTTCATGTATGCTCAATAACTTGGATGAAACATATCGCGAAGTAATAAAATTACTGAAAATAATAGTTATAATTACGCCGATGTCTACTGCTGAACCCGTGCGTTGCTTTTTTAAAACATTCTTAAGAAACTCCATGAATAAAGATCGGTAGAATGCATTGGCAATGATGTCAATTAATAAACATTTTATAGATAGCATCGACAAATTTAACGAAAAAGTGATAGAACCTTTTTGTAAAAGTGAAAAACAGAAGACGCGATTTTACTTACAAACGTGGGCTACCAAATTGAAACAAAAACATTAACCTTACGTATTTTATTATGAAATTGTGGTTAAATAGAAAAGTGTGCTAAAATTGCAAGTTAATTACTGCAACTGGTGTATTTTGTAAATTCACCCAATCTAATTGAGCAACTCGGTTGTCATTAGGATTAGGTCAAAATTAAAACAAAAACTAGGTAACTTTTGAGTTTTCTTTATGTGACGTTTCGACAAATATGTAGTCATCATCAGGCATCACAAATTCGAAGTTTTCATTGTATGAACATTGTAACATGGCAAGAGTATGGCTATATTTGTTAAAATAGTGCCCTCAGCAGTAAAACTCAACGAAAATTTTAACAATCCAGAGCACATACAATTAAAATTTAATTTAAAAAAGGTTGTATCTGTCGAGTGCAGATGTGTACTTTTTCAATTTTTTTAAATAAAAAATTGCATGTGTTATGTATTGTTTAAATTTTCGTTTTACTACCATGGGTAGTGGTTTAACTAATATATAGCCATCATACCCTTGCAATGTTACAGTGTTCATACAATGAAAACTTTATGCTCTGATGCCAGACGATCAGTGGCGACTCGTGTTCTAGTTCACTATTTGGCTACTTTTAGAATAAAAGTATAAAATTTTAAAACTTACCAAAGCATTTTAGGTGTTCTGAGAGGAAGTATTGCTGTTGTAGTTACTAGTCAAGTAGTTTATGCAATATATATTATAGATATCTGGCAAAACCGCACTTTTGGCACACTTTTTATTTAACCACAATTATATAATAAAAATACCTAAGGTTAATGTTTTTCATTTGTTTCAATCTGGTAGCACACATTTGCAGGTAAAATCTAGTCTTCTGTTTTTCACTTTTACATAGTGTTGTATCACTTTTTCGGCAAAATTGTCGATGCTATATATCTACAAAATTTTTAATAATTGACACCATTGCCAATGCATTCGGCTGACCCCCATTCATGGAGTTTCTTAAGAATGTTTTGATTATTTTAAGAGTAGAGGAACGCTCGGGTTCAGCAGTAGACATCGGCATAGTTATATTTATTTTCAATAATTTTATTACTGCGCTGCAGGTCTCATCCAAGTTATTGATCATAAGTGAAAGTAAATGTAAAGTGTCTACTATGCTTCCTAAGTATTCTGTTGCCGCTAGACTGATATGACGAGGGCGATAATGTTCATAGCCATTTTGTACGTTCTAACTCCGTATCTGACCGGGCGAACTGGCGAGTGTACCGAACGACGCCACGTGTCCTAATGCAGTAATTCGCGGCGATAGGATTGATCGCCCATGCCCATACAGGGACGGACTGCCAGATTATCATTGAAATAAACCAAATTGAATGAGTGGCATGAAAGGAATACATTAATAAATTATATAAATAACCGTGAAATGTAATATTTTTTATTAAACATCGTATGGGTAGGTAAATAACATAACATATTAACTTTAGCTTATGATTTTATATTTTCAAAAATTGATTCTTATATGGGGGGGGGAGGTCTGTAGCCCTATAGCCCTTACAGACAAGCCGCTACTGTTTGATGATGACTATATATTTGTCGAAACATGGCATAAAGAAAAATAGGTAGTGTTTGTTTTAATTCCAACCTGATCCTAAAAAAATAACAACCAAGTTCGTCATAGCAGGTCAAAATCTTTACACAAAGTAATCGAGTAATTGTATAATGGTCATTTAATCCCACAGCATCGTTCTCAGTATCCTCACCACAAGGCGTGGCGATAGGCGTGGGTCACCAAAACCTGTCAACTGGCAACGGATCTGGAGAGGCTTTGGTAGGCTTCCATGAAGATGCTCTATCTCAGGCTGCAACCGGGAAAGCGCAGCTGCTACTCGCTATTGCCTTGGGGCTCGGGCTGGCAGCTGATTGCTCCGAAATTACCATCCTAGGCTATATCTTGCCTGCCGCCGAGCTTCAACTTTGTATTGGGGAACACCGAAAAGGATGGCTGGGTAAGACATTTTCATTGTTGATACAAACAGGGTGTTCGACAGAGGGTTCGCCAAACCTCGTTGGTAGGGTTGCCAGACTGCCAAACCTAATAGCCGGACAGACCAGACAGTTTGGCCGGACATTTATGGAACATTACATTACTGAAGATTTTGTCTCAGGATTAATAGGTACGACAAAAGAAAATTGTATGTAAATTCAAGCTTTATTAATTATTATAATAAACGTTGTTAAATTCTAGTGTATTAATAGATAAAATCGAATGCCAAATCATTCTTAGGTACGTAATTTATAATTAATCAGTCAAATAGTCATCAGTCAAAATTAAATTTTAGATACACTCAAACATTTAACAACATACTCAAATTCTCTTAAATACTAATGAAACGCACAAATCAGATTTTTTTAACTGAAAAATCAAAAATCACTCAACAATTGCTTCTATTTAAGTAAAACAATAAAACAAAACTTCTTCTTTTAAAGTTAAATGATAAAACAAAAAAAACTTATCCATATTACTGGTTAGCCAAATCCTGTTTTAAGACCTCATTTTCTTTCAACATGTAGTTGTAAAAATCCTTACATGTCAAATCTTTTAAATTAAAATCTATAACCAACATTTTGGAAAGAATCCACATATAATCTGTCGCGTTCTGTCGTCAATCTCGTCCATTGCTGATCTATCAAGGAAAAAGCTCTTTCAACGTTTGCGATTATGACCTGAGATAGCAAAGTAAAACTGACAAATAGTTAGGAATTCTGAGACGCAATCTTGACTTATCATCGATTTCAAATAGGCTACCCATTTCTTATATGTACTAGCAGCTTCTAGAAGTCAACGTTCTCTTTGTTAGTGCTAGACAATTTTCATGATTTTGCAATTGGTCAAAACTTTTGCGAAATGCAAAGGTATTTTGGCCGGACACCCAATT
Organism: Callosobruchus maculatus; assembly: GCA_951848785.1. Classification (NCBI taxonomy): domain Eukaryota; kingdom Metazoa; phylum Arthropoda; class Insecta; order Coleoptera; family Chrysomelidae; genus Callosobruchus; species Callosobruchus maculatus. The sequence continues at coordinate 11,828,216 of CATOUR010000026.1, read as the reverse complement.
AAAAAGCTTACCTGGATCCGGCTTTGTGCGTGTAGGCGTACAGATAAGCCTATCTCAAAGTTATTTATTATTGATAGACCTGTGTCCCAAACGTCCCTGATTTTGTTATGTCATCGCTTTTGCGATATTTTCACGAAGTTATGATAATAGACAGTTTCTTTCACTTCTATATTTTTTAAGGCCTGGACGCTTAATAAGGCAGAAATGGATAGACTGGAGGCTTTTGAAAGATGGTGTTATAGAAGAATGCTGAGGATCTTTTGGACTGATAGGGTCACAAATGTGCAACTACAGCAGAGAATCCAAAAAGAGGAAGAAATCATTAAGACCCTCAAAACAAAAAAACTAGAGTACCTTGGTCATGTTATAAGAGGACCCAAATACACTACAAAACATGGAAGGGAAGATCAAGGGCAAGAGAAGCCAAGGAATAAGAAGAACCTCTTGACTGAAAAACTTGAGAGATTGGTTTGGAATGACATCTAATCGACTATTTAGAACAGTGGCAAACAAAGTTGGAATTGCCATGATAATATCCAACGTCCGCTAGGAGATGGAACTTAAAGAAGAAGAAGAAGAAGAAGTACAAGCTGCTTCAAAGTATCTAGATTCACGTTTCAGCACAGGAGTTTGTTAGAAATAATCATGACATACGTTGATGGAAGGAGCGTGTTTAAATTTCGTCGCAATAGTTTTAACGATTCGTAGGGTCCTTATACACTTTGAAGTTGGAGAAAATTCTGGGTGTTATGTAATGTTTTTTCCATTTTGTGCGTTGTTCATTTGCTTTTTCAATTATGAACCACAAGTTGTAACATACATACACATACAAAGAAAAATCAGAATATAGATGTACATGAGAGGAAATCGTAATATTTGAGAAAATTCAGCAAATGCATGCAGAACAAAACTAGCTGAGGCAACTATTTGAAACGGAAATATCGTGAAATGTAGATAATTTAAATGGTTCCTATCCATATTCTAAAAAAGCATCATAATATCAGTCCACTTCATGAAGATGGGTGTATTTGGGGAGCAATTAGCTCAATAGGCTCAGAAAATTGTTCAACATAGTCCCACAGTACTTTACTTTTCCATTTCTGTTTGTTTTAAAATATATGTTAACTGTTTTAGTATACAAATCTGATGATAAATGTATTGCAAAACCCTGAATGCATTTATATATGTTTGAGCAATACTACCAATTACGATGAACAATATTCCTAGAATGTGATCTTCATAAAAAACTAGTATCACAGTTTTTTGAATAGTTTGTACAGATTATATGGACACATCGGTCACTCCTCCGGCATTCATTCTTTCGTATCACAAAATTTCCTTAATTTAGTACCTGTCAGAGCAACAATCTTACCTCCCCCCCCATTATTATAGATAGTAGCGCTGTTGGTACATATACTTTATTTGAATTATTTTTTCAGTATCAATTACGCTGCTCGCGATGGCCGGAGGATCTTTGGCGTGGGGAATCTTAGGAGACCATTTAGGAAGACGAAGAGCTTTAATAAGCGCTTTGTCTGTAGCAGCTTTATTCTCAGCAGTAGCTTCAGTTATGCCAACGTATGGCACCTTCATGACGGCACGGTAATATATTGTATATACAGGGTGGTGCATTTTTTGTAGCAGGATCTTAGCACTCCATAGAAAACCCGACTTAAAGGCGGACATTTCCTATAAACATAGTGACGCAACAGCTTCGTTTCTAAGATATAGTGTGTCAAAGTTTGGAAAAAATTGATTTTTTATTAATTCCTTGAATATCAAGCAGGCGATTTGTTTGTAATTTGGCAGAAATGAAAACTTTTTCTTTCCATGATGTCTCTTCGTATCCCACTTTGTTATCGAGGAACAAAATAAAAACCTCTTCTTGCCTATCGAAAAATAAAGGGTTAAAAAAAACAAGTTAAATTGTTCTCTTTATTGACAGCGTGTTATTCCGAGGGGGGGTATTTCTAATAAAAATTCAAGTAGAACAGTTCATATCATATAAATATGCATCCAAATAGTCTGGTTTTATGTTTATACAGGGTCCAATAAGCACGCGGTGCTCTCTAGAGGCGTTACCTTTTAAATTAGAAGGAAATGGCTTGGATGAAAACCTTTCTACTTGTTGAAAGTAATTTCAAGGATGGCGGATATCCGGATATACCGGAAGTAGGTATCAACTTCCTTATTTAAAATAGAACATCCTGTTTATTATTGCGTTTTTGAATTCAGTATCGATTTTTGGGTCCAGTTGGTTAACCATAATTTATGTCTAAGAGGCTTATTTTCGAAGTTATTCAGCAATCTTTAGAAAATTTCACGTTTGTAGTACTTCACAAAAAATATCAATATCTCTAACTAAGTACGATAGAAAGGTACGGTTTTCGATTTTAAAACGGGCATGAAACATACTTGTGTCTCATCAGCAAGATCATTGTTTCAAAAGCACATTAAATCAATAGACTAGCAATTTTCAAATGTGAAAAGCTTAAAGGGTTAAAAACTTTTTTCAAATGGGATGGTATGATAAGTTTCACACCAGTGGATGCGAAAATTCTCTTTCACTTTTCTCTAGGCATATGTGGTCCTATCTTTAATAGTTTTCAAGATACTTACGATTTTGTAATTATTCCGTAATGGTGCGTAGGCACGAAAGAATTGGCAGGAAAGTTTTCATACAAAGTGTTTCGATCTCTAATACTTACTGAAATGTGCATTCGCTTTATCTAGCTGTAATCACGTGATTCTTAAAAGCTCAATTGGTAAATTTTCCAGCAGGTTTTCCAAATTGTCATTTATAAAATTTTGTTTATTATGCGGTTTTCAATAATGACACACTAAATGTTTAGACTTAATGCTGGTTGTCATCAAACCTGTCAAAAATTGGATTTACGTGGGTGCAAAAATGTGAATCATGCCAGTTTACATGGCCGTTAATAATAACGGTGAAGCTGCTGGAAAATTCACCATTGGAATAATGTGGTAACAGTTAGATGGAGCGAATGCACATTTTAGTATTAGAGGCCGAAACATTTTGGATGAAAAGTTTCCTGCCCATTGTTTCGTCTGCGAGCCACGCCACTTACGATTTTTCCAATTCCTACGTGCCATTACGGAATGATTGTAATCGTAAATATCTTGAAAACTATTAAAGATAGAGCCACATATGTCTAGGTAAAAATGAAAGAAAATTTAATTTTGCATACAATGGTGTGAAACTTACCATACCATCCTATTTGAAAAAAAAGTTTTTAACGTTTCAAACTTTTCAAATTTGAAAATGATAGTCTATTGGTTTAATGTGCTTTTGAAACAGTGATTTTCCTGAAACACAAGTAAGTTTCTTGCTCGTTTTTAGACCGAAAATCGCACCTTTCTATTGTACCTAGTTTCCGACATATTATTATTTTTGTAAAGTACTACAAACGACAAATTTTCTAAAGATTGCTGAATAACTTCGAAAATAGGCTTCTTAGACATAAATTATGGTGAACAAACTAGACCTAAAAATCGATGCTGAATTCAAAAACTTAATAATGTACAGGGTGTTTTATTTAAAATAAGGAAGTTAATACCTACTTCTGGTATTTCAGGATATCCGCCATCTTTGAAATTATTTTCTGCAAGTAGACCATTTGAAAAGAAACGTTTTCTATACAAGCCATTTGCTTTTAATTTAAACGGTAAGGCCGCTAGAGAGCACCGCGTGCTTATTGGACCGCCCTGTATAAACTTTTCTACTCGAATTTGAGTCAGAAATACGGCCTAGGAATTACGGCCTATCAATAAGAAGAAGTTTACCTTTTGTAAGGTCAGTGGCGTACTAGCGTCCATTTTCATTTTATTCTATATTAATCGTGGGACTTTTTTTTTATGGTCAGCCTCCCGCAAAGGCCGAAAGCCTATGGCGCTATAGAAGCGCTGCGAGAGGACGAGTGTCGGTTCACGTTAGATTTGAAACGCTGCAGGTTGTAGCCGTCGGGAAACAAATTCCCCGGCAGCTGATTCCACAGCGTCAAAGTTCTCCAAAAGAAGGAATGCTGGAGGAGACTGGTTCGGGGAGTAAGGACCTCGACCTGGTAAGGATGAGCTCGCAGAGCTTCTCTAGTGTTCCTGGTTCGGACGGCCTTTGGTGTTATTATCTGGGAGAGCTCACTCGAACATCTTCCGTGATAGAATCTGTAAAAGAGGGATAGGTCAGCCACCCTCCTTCGATGTTCCAGCCTGTGGAGGTCCTTTGTGAGGTTAGGCGTATCGATTAATCTAATTGCTCTTTTCTGGATAGTGTCCAGAAGCTTGAGAGAGTGTTTCGGAGCGCATCCCCACACATGGGAGCAATACTCCAGCGATGGTCGGATCTGTGCCTTGTAGAGCAGCAGCAGTTGCTCTGGTGTATACAACTTCCTACAGCGGAACAAAACTCCAAGCTTCTGGGATGCCGTTTTAGCAATACTGACGACGTGGTCGTGCCAGGACATGTTATTGTTGATGTTGATTCCCAAAAGCTTGACGGAAGGTGATTCGACTATGAGGTGGCCCTCCATTTCCACGGTTGGTAAGCCATCGTGAGACTTCTTTGTAGGTGTTGTTGCCTGAGTTTTTCGTACGTTGAACTGTACTTTATTTGCTAATCCCCACTCGACTGCTCCCTGAGACGCCACTGGAAATGATAATTATCTTCCGGTCAGTGCTGACTTAGCGTCTTATTGCAGTGAACAAAACTGCCAAACAACAACAAAAAAATGGCTCAAAGAGCTTCATGAATTAATCTAAAGAATCTCCTTCAACGAAAGTAAGATAAGTTTTGGAGTGTATTGAAGCACTACTTTGAGCATAGGAAAAAGTCAGAGGGTTTGGAGAGCGAAACTCACCAAAAATCCAATGAGTCTTCAAAAATAGTTAAAATATACGTCATATGCTTTGGCTTTCCTTCAAGAATTGATGAAGTAACGCCTTAACGTCTCAGATCCGATGAACTAACTTTGCTGTTGATTTCGACTATTAATGTAATTGAGGTTTTGAATAATTTTTTTTTGTCATAAATGGAAAGATCATATATAAGTTTTATAACAAAACTGTTTTTGTTTTCTTTTTTTTGGCAATAATTCAAAAGTTATATCAAAATAAAAATGAGTTTTTGAATCCAGTACCGAAAAAACGCCGACGGCTACAGAACCCGTGTGACGTCACCATGGCGGTCAGGATGCTCCTTTGACCAACGACGCCCTACTCCAATACTGGCAAACTGGTAACTAGTGTATATTTGTTGCAATATAGTCGATGAATGAGGTTTGCAGCTCGAGACGAAGTCTACGATCGAAATGAATATGTTTTTGAATCTTTGAAGTTGAAGTCAGATTACAGATTCCAGTAAGTACCTAATCCAGTATGTTTCGTTGAAAAGATTTCCTCAATCGAAGGATGGCCGTAAGTACGCGTACTTTAAAACCGTCGCGCAAACCGCCGGCGATCCAACTGGTTTGAAATCTTGCTCGTAGCTTGTCTCGGCTCGTGCTGCGAGCCGCGAGCCACCACTTTGTTTCGGTAGGCCATCAATGTGTAACGCTTGTTATGTTTGGCGTTTGTTAAAAGTTTTGTTTATTTAGGAAAATTATCAAAATGAATGATTTCAGCTTCACGTGTGTCATCGATGTCGAGCCGAGTAAGTTCGCGTACTTAAAAACCGCGTACTTAAAGTTCGTACGTGTGTCACCCACTTTTGGATCGAAACCCAGGCCGTTGTTGCGCATCGATGGCCTGCCGAAACAAAGTGGAGGCTCGCTGCTCGCAGTACGAGCCGAGACAAGCTACGAGCAAGATTTCAAACCAGTTGGATCGCCGGCGATTTGCGCGACGGTTTTAAAGTACGCATACTTACGGTGACACACAGGTGAAAAAGGTCATCGAGCAAGTACGCGTACTTGCTCGTATGTGTATCCATCGTGTATCACCCCTTTTAGAGTAGTGAAATCAGAACACGCTATCTCCACCTCAGCCAATGCCGTTGAAGTAATCCGCGCATGCGTGGCTGAGAGCTGTCTAAAACAGTGCTTACTGTACTGCTGCTCCTCAACGTATTTCGTTGGTTTTTATAGACGTTTGCTGATTTTAGACTAAATAACTGTATAAAAAATGGAAGAATATTCTAGAAACGTCTCAATGTGTACCCCTTACTCTATCAATCTAATGTCCCGTTTTTAGATTCTGCCTCAATAAATATTAAAGTAATACAACTGTTGATTATTCCCGAGAATAAACATAGCACGAAAATCTGCATATTCATCATGCTTGTCTTCAAAACGCGCTATGTCCAAACTTTTTCATCAAACCCGCTATCTCCATTAAAAAAAGTTAAACAACAGCCGAATCCACTGACACTTAGGTTAATCCTTCGGGTATAGAATCGTTAATATGCTACATAGTACTTACATAAAGCAAGAAACCCAGTAACACTAAAATAAATTGACTTAGAACACGTTTTTCTTATTTCCTGAGAAATTCAAGATTTTGGAGATAGCGGATTCTGATTCTAGACCTCTCAAATAAAGGTATAATTTTATGTTTGTTTACTTGGGGTGTTAACTCTTATGTAAAATAATTATTATATTCATAGTTTATTTATTGTAGAAGTATTTATTGATTATTATTTTTAGGTCTGTTCAACAAGATAATTATAACATTGGAAGTCATAGAAGAATATTTTTTGTTTGTTTCTATTGCACTTATTTTTGCTTGTTAAATGTTTATGAAAATTTAATTGTTAAGCTTCATTGTCCAAAGTTAAATAAATAATAATACCAAGTGATAAACAGAATGTGATCACGAGTTTGAGTTACTTTTTTACATTAAAAAACTTAAAAATGAATGGATTGAATGGATGAAGGGGTTTTATTTTATTAAGCAACTTTTACATTTAAAAAAAAATAATGGCGATTGATATTGACGGACAAACCTAATTTCCACTGATTTTTTGGATTGTTCACCGCCTCCTGTACTTAGTTTTTGCACTGTGCAGTGCAAGTAATATGTCTAACAAAATTTGATTCAAACACATATGTTGATTGTAGAAAAAATGTGCGTCACAAGTGCAAAAAGCACATCAATACATTTATTGATAAAAAAAAGTTGGAAGGCCTGAGTTTTGATCCAAAGCCCCTGAGATTCACTATCGGACACTCTAACCACTAGGCCATCCTTCGATTGAGGAGATCTTTTCAACGAAACATATTTGATTAGGTACTTACTGGAATCTGTAATCTGACTTCAACTTCAAACATTAAAAAACAAATTTATTTCGATCGTAGACTTCGTGTCGAGCTGCAAACTTCATTCATAGACTGTATTGCAACAAACATACACTAGTTTCCAGTTTACCAGTACGTATTTTCGCGATTGGCTGGGAATCTAGAATCTAGTATCGGAGTAGGACGTCGTTGGTCAAAGGAGCATCCTGACCGCCATGGTGACGTCACACGGGTTCGAGAGCCATCGGCGTGTTTTGGGTACTCGATTCAAAAACCCATTTTTATTTTGATATAACTTTTGAATGATTGCGAAAAAAAAGAAAACAAAAACAGTTTTGTTATAAAACTTTATATGATCTTTCCATTTATCACAAAAAAATATTTTTTTTCTTAATTGAAAACCTCAATTTTAAGCAGAGACGAAAAACGTTCTTGCCAAAAAATGAACCACCTATATAATCAGTATATCTTATACTTTTCAAATGTCAACCTTCTTTATAGGTTTTGTTCTGGGCTGGGTGTGTCCGGAGCGTTTCCTCTAACCTTCTCATACCTGACTGAGACCTGCTCCCGTTCGACCAGGTCCAGGTATGCCGGAGTGCTGCATTCCTTTTGGCCAATGGGGGCTATCTTCACTTCTATTTTATCTCATATGACGATGCCCACTGGTGGAGCGGATATAGTTGAGGACAATAGTGAGCACTGGAGCTCTTGGCACAAGTAAGAATGTCATTAGTAGTATTGAAAGTTATTACAGAGAGGCTATTGCGACTACAAATATCTGCAGATGATTTATGGCGTTAGTTTAGATGTTTTGAATGGTATCATTCTGGTGCTGATTTAGATTTACTACTAAAAATAGCTCTTTTGCTGTAATTTTTTCAATCTTCATAGCTTGGCCGCCGCTACAACATTCTTTTGTGTAATCTCTTGAGGATCCTCCAAATCTCTACCATTGAAGGAGATTATTTTTATGTTATACGTTGCTTATATGTCACACCAGGTAGAGCAGCATTCATCGAAATATAATTGTTAATTTCAAAAAGCTTTTGGAAAATTTGTTACTCTAACTGCCACTATATCGATTCATGTATTATTTTTTCAAAGATACTATGTCAATACCATCTGACAAAAGCTTCTGTCAGATATGTTGACTTGTAGATAATGCGTCTGGCAGGATAAGAGGACCCCCGAAGCTGTCTGGCTACTGGGGAAACATCGTTTGTTCGTCCCACAAAACATACGGATATAATAATAAACAGATGGGCCAATAGTGAGTGGACGGAGGATTGTGAGCTTACTAAAACAAATTTCAAAAATCTGTCATCTGATCATGGTAAGGGGCCTTGAGGGCTATATCATTAAACTATTTTCACTTAAAATTCGATGTTTATTCAGGATGATTAATATCAAACTTTTTGAATTTATTTTTTTTTTGAATAGAACTCTGTACATATTATTGCATATTTAGATTCCTTGGTGAACTTTAGTGCGACTTTATGTATGACATATGGAACTTTAAACGAACCGTTCAGCGCAAATCACCATTTTTGATATAAGTAGGTGTCAGCAAAAAATTGAATATCGCGATGATTATGATATTTAGAAGGACGTGACTTTGCGTTGCGACTAAGTATTAAATGCGTCACCTCAGGTCAATCGATCAAAGTTGAATTCTTTTTGTATTTGGAGAAATCGGTAGATTAATTAAGGATATTGCCTAATTTCTTGTATGCCATCAAATGTAAAATCTGATTACCTTTCCAGCGATATAGGATTGTTATTATCAATCTTTTTTAGTTTTCATTTTATTTTGAATTTTCAGTCAAGTCGGTGTTTTTTAATTTTATAAGCAACCTAGCAGGACATGAAAAATAAACAAAAACCCGTTTAGATGGAAGAAACCAACTAACTTTGTAGAAAGATACAAACGAACGATGCGAGATTATGAAAATTCCTTACAACACATCATCCCCTACCGGAGACAACAGCGGTAAGACATCTAACGTCAATGAGACGCTGAAATATGGCAGAAGTGTTTTTTTCACAGCCTACTAGCTATTATTGAGATTTGATAGACCTTGACAACTCTCCAAAAAATGATAAAAAACTTTGAAACAAAAGGAAACAGTCTAACATCTTCAGAATGAAATTTCACATTTAATGGGATAAAAATGTAGGCATTGCCTTTAAGTCAAAAGTAAGGATATCTTTAACTGGAGCATTCTGAGTATCTATTGATATGATTGTTAGAATGTTGTAATGTTGTAATTGTATTTATTTCCTGCCAAGTAAGTTAAGTTTTACAATTTAAACATGCCGTAATTCAATTTTCATTTTCTGTGGTTTTGCTAATAAGCAGAAGTACCTACTGTAGAATTTGCAGGGCTCCACTTAGAGGTATCGTTACTTTTGACTTACGGAAAATACAACTTATTATGGCATTAAATGAAAAATTTAATCTGAAGATACAGATATTCTAGTACCAGTAACAATCGCTGGTAACATGGGAGTAGGCGACACACCGCTCTGCAGAGGCTGTGAACAGGAAGATGAGACGGTGCATCACGTCCTTTGTGACTGCCCCAGCGTCTCATCACTTCGAGAATCCATTCTGGGTGAAAGGTGGCCAATCTTGGCCTCCTTGAGGAGAATTCCCCTTGGTGCAATTACATTGTTTTTCAAACGACTGGGATGGCTGGAAACCTAGGCGGCGATATTTCCAGGGAGGATGCACAAAGGGCCCAATGGGGCCTAAGTGCTGTGGTCTCTAGACTGCCCTCCCATGATTACAGAATACAGAAAAGAACAATCGCTGGTAGTTTTCCTTTCATTTAAACATTTCTTACTGATTTTGGATATTTGCAAATAGCTATTAGGTGTGAAAAATAAGCATTCTTGTTGCCGCTGTTGTTTCTGGTTAGAGCTGATCTATGTTGTAAGGAATTTCCATAATATTGCCTCATTACTCTAGTTTGTTTGCATCTTTTTGCCAAGTTGGTCGTTTTCTTCCATTTGGACAGGTTTTTATTTATTTTTTATAGCCTGCTAGGTTGCTTTTAGGTTGGCAAAATAAAAAACACCGATTTGACTGAAAATTTGAAATAAAATGAAAACTAAATAAGATTTATTGACAATCCTACATTGTTGGAAAGGTTATCAGGTTTAACATTTGATGGTATACAAAAAATTAGGCATTCCTGTTTGATATAATCAAGTTACCTGTGAATGAAATTTCCTTAATTAATCCACTGATTTCTCCAAGTACAAAAAGTATTCAAATTTGACCGTCTGACCTAAGATGACGCATTTCATGCTTTGTCGCACCGTAAAATCACGACCTTCTAACTTCTACAGTCCCTACGATATTCAATCTTTTTCAGATACCTACTTATACCAAATAGTGATTTGCGCTTAAACGATTCGTTTAAAGTTCCATAAGTCACACTAAAATTCATCAAAGAATGTAAATATACAATAATATATAGGGAGTTGTATTAAAAATATTTAAGTTTGAAATGAATCACCCTGTACAGACGTCAAAATTTAAATGGAAATATTTTAAGGTTATAGCCCTCAAGCCCGCCTACCATGATAAGGTGACAGATTTTTGAATTAGTAATCCCACAATCCTCCGTTCACTCACTATTGGCCCACCCTGTTATAAAATTTAGCTTTTATAATATGCCGAAAGTATAATTATCATTAGGGGGCATCTGGCGGCGGGTGGGAACTATGGTAAGTGTCTGGCAACGAGTGGCGCAAGTTTTGCATTGTTACGAATAAAATATGAAAAAATTGAGCTTGAAACTTCTAACAATTCTGAGATGGGATTTTGTACACCTTTCCTACCTGTTACCTCTTGGGTTACAGTTTTCGGAGTATAATGCGTCATTTGGTCGGAACAAGAAGAAATGCTAGAATCAATTTTATATTTTTTCGTGTAAGTAAAATTGCATCCTGCAGAGTAGCAACAACTCGTTTGTGAACGTGACGTTCAAACTGGGTGTCTCTTCTAAGTGCGCGCCAAACTAACTACGTTATGGCGATCTCCAGTTGTCAGCCAGCTGACAGCTTCAATACCAGTGTTTCCGGCCATAAGACACTAGCGCGCCGCGGTCAGATTGGTCCTAATCCCACCGGTCAGAAGCGCGCAAAAATTTCGATCTTCAGATGGGCCATAGGACAATAGTGCGCCGCGGTCAGATTTGTCCTAATCCCACCGGTCAGAAGCCCCCAAAATATTTTGAATAATAGGCAGACATGTGGACACAAGCGCGCGGAGCGGTTCTCGTTTACTTATGTGTAATATTGTTGACTGAAATAAATTATAATGCGTAATATAGATTAGCAGCACTTTCTGTCAGCTTTATTTGTATCACGTGGTTTTTTTCTAACTTGTCGAATACTGATAATATTTATTTAGAATTAAGTGAAAAGTTAATTTAAACCTATATTCCCTGAAACGTTGAAAATTTAATAATTAAACTGAATGTATTTAAATAAAACATAGATGCTCTGAATCCAGTGAATTGATTGATTCATTTGATAATAAAAAACAAGTAATATACAGATTAAAGAATTTATTTCTTACAATAATTCTAGCTTACAATTTTAACAAAATCAAATCGGGCAATAGCTCCATTGTTATACATTTCAATCAAATTGGCAACGTACTTCATGTACTTCCAAAGTAACGATTCCTCTGACTGGAGCGCTTCTAATTTTTCAGTATCTATTAGCAAGCTCGCGAAAAAGGAATACTGACAAATCAGATTTTAATTGTCGGCGAGGTAAACTTATGTCTTATAATTTTAACCGATTTTAATTCATTCGTAATTTTTGCGATCTTCCTAATAGTTACTGAAGAATTTGTAAGACTCCAGTCAGAGGTATCGTTACTTTTGACTTGACAGAAATTAATTACTTTTTTATATTATTAAATGTGAAATTTTGTTCGGAACATAATAAGTTAATCTGACTATAGATAGATGCAAATAAAGAAGTTGGTATTGCCAGTAGACCCAAATGTCTTTATAATACCCCAAAAAATTTTAATTAATCAGAACGTGTTCTAATTTGTCACAAATTTGATCGATTTCTTGACGGTGTAAAAAAGTCCGCGAAATTTACCTCCACAGCTTGTTTTTTGGGAGCATCATGGTTGTGCTATGCACCTTCTTCTAGAGCATCTGTAGGCTACACCACGTGTGGTTTCTTTATCTCTTCGGAACGTATACTCTTCAAGGACTATTAATTTCTTCCCTTTCACACTTAACGTAGTCTCCATGATGCAAAAGTAGAACACAAACAGTACTCACACACAGCAACTGATTGCAAACTACTACTACTACTACTACTTTATATACCTACAGAAGCCGGATAGTCATTTAAATAATCTAAGAAGTAACTGTAAGCCACCGCAAGTCGTAAAAAGACATGAAAGTTCGCAAGACTAAAAGGGATGTGGTCATTAGGAGTATCCAAGCTTAATTTTCTTTCGGCGCGCAAGTGACCGGTGCCGATGAAGGCACCCCTTTTTGTAAACAGATAAAAATCAAACCGCGTGCGCTCGTGACCGTTCACCATGTTTCCGATGTTAGGAGCTTTTCTGCAAATCAAGACTTCATTTAGAGGATTTTTAGAGGGGGAAATATTGTTGGGATGAATCTGGGAGGGCAAAAAATTTGGAACTAATTGCGTGTACTGAATGAGTTTAAGAAAAACATTGTCATACCAATGACGGTCTAACTCGTATGTATTGGAGCACTATACTCCTGGAGGTTCCTAATATACTAATATTACAGCATAAAATGAATGTTTAATTTATTTTCTCCCATTAAGTTAATCAGTTATTATCAAACTATCTCTGAATAGGTTATATTACCTATAAAGAAACATATTGAATTACTTTTTATAACTCACGCTCCAGCAGAGGGTTATGAGCACTGCCTACTTGATACTAGTACTACAGTGTATACATACACTGTGGTAGTAAAAAATCTCTTGGAAATGCATAAGAATAAATAGTCGCTATAACAAATGCAAATGTCGCTATGAAAATAGTTCAGCCGGTGACAGTATTTATTTAGATGACAGAGAAATGAGGTTATGTTGCCAATATTGTGTAATCATCATTTACTTAAATCGTACTATTCGTAGCTTCGATAGTAGATGAAGTATAGTACTGAACTCGCGCTAATGATAATAACTCACTTTTTAATTTGCTAACTTCAACTGCGTGAGTCGTTACCGCTCATTGAATAATATGCTATTAAACTACCTACCTCATCCCCATCCGGGTTGTCCGAAGGACAACTAAATTCATTACTATCTGCGTTTCTTTCTTTCTCTTTATAGAAGATAGCTTCAAAAATCTGACTCGTACTCCTTACTTTGCTTAAAAATATCCAAATGAGGAAAGGAAGAAATGCTTGTACGAATTTTATATGTTGTTTCTTAGCCTGTTTGAAACCTGAACCTGCAGTGAAAAAGTTGGATTGTCTTTGAAAACTTCCACAATTTCAAAGACTATAAAAAGCTTTTTCCCAGTCAAAGCTCCTTTGAAATACTCGGTGTTAGGGTCAGATCAGCACTTATAGAGATGGTGATTTTTCGTCACACTAAATAATGTACAAAAGCAATCTAGTATATTTAATGTAGTTTGCGAATTTTACAGGTGCATATTTGAGGTAGCAATGGAGACTATTACTTCCTCAAATACGCACTACTACCAAAAACTATGGATACTTTTTTGCACTAAAAAAAGTACTTCTACTCCTCTGGACAAGGAGCTGGAAAGTGTTGAATGACTGTTTGCTCCTGACAAGTACCTTCAGTACCTTCGATGTTCTTACTCTGTTCACAAATAATATGTATTTATGGAGAAAATATGTCGCTTATTTATTACATGGATTTACTATAACATACTTATTATATTGTGTTATTATTTTTTGCTTCTCTGAAATGTGGAGGATAAATCACTAGATTGGATTTATTGGCGGATGGAACCCGTATCTCCTACTACCTAGATAGATGTCGTAATCGTTGGACAGAGGTACTGAGAAAAAGATATACGAGGAAAGATATCTGAACCTTCTTTAGATCAACACGAACCATAAGGATCTATTTGTCTCACAAAACCAACAAATCAAATTATTAAATTAAAAGGTTGGGTATGTGTGGCAAATGCTACATTAGTGAGTTTTCAATGCCTTTTCTAAAATAATAATTTATTACAAAACTAAAGAGGGAACGCCAATTAGCCCTCAGCGCACATATATGGAAGTCAGAGCATAGGGTAGAATAGGATCAAGTGTTGATACTAGACAGGGAGGATTATAGTTATGAAAGGATATTAAAAGAATCAGGCCAATCTTCTCAAAACCAAAGAGTGGGCCATAAAGTTTCCTCATGGTTTGTTGTTGGAATCCAAATGAGCTGTGGTTTAGTCTCGCTTTGGATTGCAGTCTGTCTGTTACATAATCCACACATACAACAGACGGCGTTGGCAACTGTCAAAAAATCTAGTATATTCATTATTAATTTTTTGTCAAACTTTGTTCTTTGATAAAGACCACATCTATAGCTGAAATGTCAGTAAAAGTGTATGTTCTATCATAACTAAAAACAATATCGATGGGTCAATAAAACGCGACAAAAAACGGATTTTAAATACGCAAACCTTTTTCCATGATCTTTTATGAAAAATTGAAGGCTTAAAATATGGCGTGACCATAATTTTGCTAAAGCTACAAAAATGTCGCTGGTTCAGTCTCTTGTGTTCTCCATATTTTTGTATGCCTCGGAAACTTGGACTGTTAAAAAGGCAGATCGAGCTCGCATATAGATGCTTTTGAAATTTGGACGTGGAGGAGACTGCTGAGAGTTCCTTATACCGCCCATCGAACTAACGTTTCCATACTGGATGAGCTCGGTAGTCCATAGAGATTATCCTTCATTGTGTCGACGAGAATACTTACATTCTTCGAACATATACACAGAAACGATAATATGGACTTGTAGTTCAGGGTCATGTCATGCTCCGAGTGGGCGGCGCCGTGGCCGTTCCCCTACACGCTGGGTGGATACGACGAAACAGTTGCTGGATATGAGTATCAAGAGCGCCACTAAACTGACAGTAAATCGCGAACGATGGCGAGCTACAGTTCTCAAAACTATTGATAATATTCGTATCGGCAATACTCTAGCTCCGACTTAATGCATTTTACGAGTTCACAACATGTCTGTTAAGACATTGTATTTATGATGATGATGAAATCCTTGGCTTTGATGTTTAAGAATATTTTAAACTGCATACCATCGCCAGAGAATCGTAAAACTAACGAGAAGTGACAGCTGGCCGCGGCGTATTTGATCTTCCTATGATGTCGAAAGCGCCATTTTAGATGACCTTGAATGCTTTCGTTTGACATTGAAACAGATATTTGCTGCTGATATTTTTAGTATCAAACTTGAGATGACACGTATACAGAAAGGCGAGACTAACAAATAATATTTTCGGCTACCACCGGACTATAAGCGACTGACTGAAAAACACATATTTGGCGCATGCGCATTTAGGATTGAAATTATGCTGTCGCTTCTTGCCAGTCTTGTTATTCTCGGCAATCGTGGTGCCGTGGACGAGGACATTGAGCTAGATAGTCGGAGGTACGGGTTTAATTTCCACCGATACCGATTTTTCCATTTTACATAGGTAAACTACAATTCAGTTGCCCTCTTTTAGATTTTTGATTTTGAGTATTCTTCCGGAAGTCGCTTGCATCGTAGGACTAATCTGGGCATCGGAATCGCCCAGATATCTCTTAGAAGCCTCACGGGAGGTCGAGGCGTTGGCTGTGTATCAAAGGCTGCACAGGCTGAACAAAGCCCGGACGCAATATGGGTTGACTGAGCTTGAGCTACCTGGTAGAGCGGCTTACAGGGACAGGCCAGCTAGTCCTGCTAGGAACGTTCTCAATCAAGGGCTCGAAACAGTAAGTACTCCTATCAATTTAGAAATATCCTAGAGAAGTAACTGATAATGTCATTTAAGTGCTTGGAGCATACAAAGAATGGTGTAATATTGAATTTTGATAAAACTGTATTTCTGGAATTCCATTATTCGCGTGTACAGACAAAGTCATAATTTTTGTGTCAATAATATACAGCTATCATCTAGTCGTAAAATTCTTAAAATTACTATTAATTAATTTGTTTTGTAACCTGAATTTCACAAATTTGTGTTTACTCTGAGCTACATGTAGTACTGTTGAAGAGGATAAACATTATTTATCGTTATTTTATACAAAATCTATATTGGTGGGTGATTGGTCAACTCCACTGTTTTCAACTTCACTGCTTTTTTGTGTACCTTCTTCAAAGCAACAATTTTTGTTTCCTTCCAATTTTTCCAAACGACTCAGTATCCGTGCTGTCATACATTATTTCATCCTCAGTAACAGTGGAATATGGTGGAGCAGTTTAAAACAGGCCTATAATTTTAAAATGAGTGAAATGAAACGAAAAAATAGGTATGGGTATCCAATAAGGCGCAGTATTTTTTTCTCGAAAAGAAGGCAAAGTACAAATATTATAAATAAAAAATATTTTATTTGCCTATTTAAAAAATAAAGTTTCAAAAAAGGTCAGCGGGGTATATTTTTTACTCGATATTATTGGACAAGGTGCCCCTCAGGACGCCAATAGACTTCATAATTTTTATATGTTTATGGCTAAATAAGTCTATTATCACTTCGAAAAGATTTACGAAATATCAATAAAATTGGTTAAACTATATTTGAATTAAAAATAAATATAGATTTTGAAATTAATTTTCAACACCCTGGTTTGTGAAATCTAAGCGACTTAAGAAAAAAAAATTATTCCACATTTTCGTCTTAAAATTAAGTGTGGATTTACCTCCTACATTTTGCAGGAAGGTTAGGAAACACCATATAGGTTGCGTCCAACTTGCAAATCAGCATGCGTCTTACAGTCACGCCACTTGTGGACAACTCGGGACTTCCATGGACAGTACATTCTTAGACATCCTTGGAATTTCTTGGACATTGCCCGATATCCCTGTCTTAAATATCCCCAGACATCCCTTAGATATCCTTACTCGTGTACACCCCTACGATTTACCTGACGATTAAACAAAAGACGGCCATGGCTCATTTTGTCTATTATACAGAATTCTAGCTTGAAAAAAATTATAGTACCCGTCCTTATTACTCATATTTTGCAGATCCTTTCTATGGTGCATTACCGCTATAGGTTGAAAAGGCTCCACTACCTTGGGTACCCTTTTCAGCCTTTTCTACATAGTAAAAGTCTGTAACTTAAAACAAAGTATAACTTAATTTCAAAAAAGGTGGAGTCTATCCAATGCGCAGTTATAATCATTTAGCTTTGCTAGCGAGATTTGAAGTAGAACCACTAGAATTAAGGAGAATCAATAGTGCTCTGACCTTTCTACATAAATTAGTAAATAATGTAATAGACTCGCCCAATTTATTGTATCAAGTAAATTTTCGCATTCCTACAAGACCATCAAGGCAAAGCATCACTTTCCTTTTTAATACAGCTAAAATAAATTTATTAATTAATTCCCCTTTATATAGTACGTGCTCAACCTTCAACATGATTGCGGATCAATGTCACATTAACTTTTCCAGTATTAAGGAAATAAAAAGTTCATTTGCGTTACTATATCGCACATTGACTTCAACATAAATTAGTTTTAGGCTTAACTTTTTCTGTTGTTTCTGCGGTTGCTACAGTTCAAACTTATTCTTCTTATTGTAAGCCCATTATATAGTATTATATTATCTATTAGTACTTCTAGTGATTGTCCAGTAATTGGAATATATATTCTGTTGGGCTATAAAGCATTCAAAAATAAAATAAATAAAAAAAGAATGTTGTCTTAAAGTTGTTGTATGTATTTTTCAGTTCCGTCAAGCTTTCCAAAGAGTCTCGTCTCCTACTCATTTTCGCACAACTCTGCTATTGGCCAGCCTGCATTTTTTGCTTGGTTTTCTTTACATGGGGATATCTACGTTTTCCTCAACAATCATCAAGGATTTGCGAGAACATGAGTATTTTCTGCATAAGCAATATGTTACAAATAATAACTTTAGCAGGTGAGTAACTACTTGACCGCGCATAGAAGGTGCTCCGCTAATCCGGAATAGGACCATGCTTTAACTTAAGTCTAACTTAAAGTACCGTATTGCCATTACCATAGCTAATCTGAATTTCTGAGCAACTCTTTTGAAATGGTGACATTTCATCTGCAGTGTGTGCCTAGATAATTTGCATAAACGAATCTGGGTGACACTATACCACACTTTATCAGCAAGAAAATATTTAAAAGCGTGTCAGCTTTATATTGACAGGTTCCCTTTTGATTTGAAATAATCGGAACTTTTGCTGTGTCGCGTATATCCATTGGAAGAAAAATGTTAGTAATGCCTAATAATAAATGTTGTTTTTGCAATAAAAAAGGGCCAAAAATGTATTGAGCTTAACAAATTTTGTTCAATGTTAGATTCATGTTAATTGAATTTAATTTTTTTTTAGGAAAAATCCATATAACCATACATTTTATATCACGGTTCATGGATTCGTTTCCAAAATGCATCTTGATAAAAAATCTGCAATGTTCTATGTTTGACAGAAGCTTTTCTGCATGACGTTAAATGGAAGCATCTCCGTAAGAATGGATGTCTACTCAGTTCATTAGCCTCTAAGTAGGTATAAGAAGACTTTTTCAACGTATCCCAGTCCGACAAGAGTTGTGGGACATGACCAGACACCAATGGCTTACTTTTATTGGGGTACTGTGAAGTAACGTCGATAGAACGGTGATAAAGATGAAGTTATTCAATGTGTGAAAAACTTGAAAAAATTACACTGACATGATTCGCCGGGCCGCCCTTCAAATTTCACGTCATGCAATAATATGTTTGCAACAAGCGTATAACCATTAATTCAATGAATTAATACGTAACTTTCTTTATCAATGATAAATACACGTTGATCATAGTTTGTCGTTTCAAACTGTAACTTTTTGTTTCAAATCCTTAATTATGGGTAAATAAAGTTAAATTTGCATTCTAGGAGCTCGAGCAAGGGTCTTGATCAGAGCGATGATCATGTTGCAAAACTTGTATTCTGTTCAATAATGAACGTTGCAGTTTTGTTACTTGGCCGGAACCTAGACGAGGGCCAATAAAAGGATATAAAAACGTACAGCTACGAGGATTTTTCCTTAAAAAAACAAAAGGTTCTGAAAAATATTTTTTGGCATCATTATTATTTAATAGGTATCGTCTGTTAATTGGGAATTATTGTTTTATTTAATTAAACAAAATGGTTGAAGAGTTATTAGATATTACCATTGATTAAAGTATGATATTACTTCGAATAAAAAGGGCCAACAATTAAACTGTTAATACAAATGAAACACATTTTATTGAAAAAAATCTTTTTTGTCGATAAATTGTGCTCTAGTCTAGTTTTACCTAGTTTTGTTTGCATGCAGATCCGTCAGGGATGCCCAGTATATTTATGGCTACCACGCGATACGATATTGAAGTTATACTTTTGGAAGTGAAACACTCTGTATTTTAGTTTATATTTAGATAGAACTTATTTTTCACGTACAATTTATTAATTCCACAAAATTTTGCACTTAAGAGTCATCTACTTTTGAAAAAGCGTGTTAGCGACTATACTCAAAGACGTTAATGCATTTACTGAGAAAGGCGAGGGCAATGTTGTCGCTGATGGGAAGTTCAAACGAACTTCGTATCATGAACTGGACTTTTTGGGTTAATGTTTTTACTGAAAGTTGTATTTGGAGAATAATCACATTATCTGCAAGTGTATACAAACAAGCTTATTTCTTATATACATATGTTACATACAAACATCGAAAAGGCTCATTGAGCGAAAAAAACGTCCACACCCCGTTGTGGATGGTGCCGAACCACCAAATACCGAAATGACATAATTTTTCGCTTTTTGTCCGTTTCCGTTGACCACGACGCGTCATGGACAATGCCCAAACGGTGTTCTCGATGATCTAAAAAGCCCATAAACTGATCATGCGCAATACGCATACACCGATCTGTCTTGTCTAGCAGCAAAGAACAAAAAAAAAATAGGTATTTTTCCAAAATTAGCCTGTCATTTAATCCCTCTTCCAGTGGCGGCTGGTGAGGTAGCGCCACAGTGCCATGGCACTACCTTAATTTCCGACAAAAACATATTTATTTATCTCTTAAACTTTTCTTATTCTATGTTAGTTTCCAACGATTTTTTCTGTTTTATATAAAATGGCAATAGCGGCTCAGCGCATAAATGCTTGCACCAGACAACACGTGGCAACGTTGCAACTCACATGATGAGAGCTGACGACGCGACGAAACGGCGAGATGGCAACAGCCTACCGTGCCATTTCTTACAAGGCACAAACAGAGTGAAAGAGGTCTTATCACAAACGCTTACGAGTGACAGAAAGAAAGCTATGCTGGACGTTTGGATATATTTTAAATACGAAAATCCGAAGTAGATCGTGCCAGGCACATTATCCATATTTCCATTCATGGTTCACTATTTTTGTTTTGTTTCGGCAGTTTCGATTTGCTTATGTTTGATGCTGAAGTCTGATTTTCTCGTTAAAGATTTGAAATTTAGATCTTATTAGTTTGAGTGTTGAGCGAGTTGTGCGCTGTTTTCGGATCGGTATCTCTTTTGTGTTTAATTAAAACATATCATTGGAGCGAAAATGAATAAAATTGGCGCATTAATAAACTCATTTAGTAATCCTTCGCTGGAAGAAAAATTGAAAAACTTATTGGTAGTGGACAGAAATCGCGTTGTCGTAAATTTAATAAAACTATTTATGATGAAAACAATTGGATAAGTGACTGTAAAGAAGTTAACAAACTGTTTTGTTTTGTGTGTGTTATATTCGGAGGCGATGACACTTGGGAGAAAAAAGGCACGGATGATCCCCATATATGGGAGAAAATGAAGACCCATGGAAAATCTAAAGTGCATATGAATAATGTTTTCAGTTTATCGATGCTTGGTAAGTCGAACATAAAGACTCAGTTAAATTCGGCTTATCGTCTAGTTATAAGTATTTTTTTTTTCAATTTTATATTGGTTTGAAATGTTGGCTGTCAATTTGGCACTACCCCTCTAAGTTGGCACGGGCCGCCACTGCCCTCTTCAATTATACCGAGGCGACGGCTAGACTTCGTTTTAGCGGAAACCGAAACGGGGGTTTGACGTCCTGAGTCAAACGAGGCCACTCCCAAACCGAGGAAACGTTCAGGTGAAAAACTACGGCACTTTAATTTTCAGTACATAACCTAACTTAACGCGACTTGTCAAGTTGTTGAAGTCAAAATGGGTTAAATGGGGTTTAAAGAAGTGTTAATCGACTCAGTTTGGCGTCTTGAGCCTGATTGTACCATTCCCAGACTGAGGAAACGGCCCGATGAAATACTACGCCTCTTTAAAATTTCAAACCTAACCTAAAAACGCTTCATCGACCTGCGATTCAGTTACCTGTTATTGTAAATAAAGTTTTATGTAGAAATAGGGCTACAATAATGATTACTGAATTATCAGTTATTTCTGTAAATTTACGTAACATTTTGAAAGCATGGTTGGTTTATGAACTTTTTAAATCATCGAGAACGCGTCGAGGCCTTTTGAGCATTTTCTGCGACGCGTTGTGGTCAATAAAAACGGACAAAAAGCAAAAAACTATGTCATTTCGGTATTTGGTCGTTCGGCACCCTCCACAACGGGTAGTGGTCGTTTTTTTCGTTCAATGAGCGTTTTCCATGTTTGGGCACAGCATATATAAACAATACATTTTTTGTTCAGAATATTCAATATAATTTCCAACTCAGCCCTGCTTTTCTGATGAAGTAAAATCCTGTAACGAGCAGTATCTGAGGTTATATTTGGTATCGAACATCGAACAGTTTGACACTTGTATTGGTGAAAATCGACTCGTTTGTAGGTACTTACGCTGCTTAACCCTTAAATGCCTATACGCGGTCCTTTTGAGAGCCCAAGTGACGATTTCATCTAGTATATTTTTTATTTGAACTTACTGGAAACATCGTATCTATGTATGTCTCAGTAAATACGTGCTGGGCGGTCTTTTAGTGTGCTGGGAGGCTTCGGGGCTGTAGGGTTAGTACTTGTAGAAGATTCAGGTGAGGGGTGTCCCATTGCGACCCCGGTTTGGCATTAAGGAATGCAATAAGTTGCATTGATAAATGTTACTTTTTTATAGTTTTCAGTTAGAATGAACCACCGTGAGAAAACCAGACCACTCACACAGACTGAGCTTGAAGAAATAATAAGTAATCATGTCATTGAGTGGCATTTTGTTTTGTCTAGTAAACATTAGAATCTTCTGTGTATCTACGATTTTTCCATTATATTAGGTATTTTATTCTTATTATAATTTTTTTAATTTTAATTATACCTTTTATTCACCAACAACTTAAAAAAGTTTTTTCTAAACTATTTTAGAGTATATCAGTTTTAGGAATATCTGTAAATATTTCAAAAAGTCATTATTTATCTGGGTTCTCTGAAGGAACCCGCAACGGCATATAGGTTGATTTGTAGGTCATAGGCATTTAAGGGTTGAATGTTGCGAGTCGCATATGCCACTTTTATCGATTTTTATATACAAACTATTTCTTTCCATTGCTGAAGATAATCTGGAAACAAAAGCTTATTGAAAACTACTGACCGCAACTGTCCCATATGTGTCAGTATATTCATTTTTATAAAACAACCTTACACAGTTTAAAATAGTTCCATTCTGCCATATCGTGTATTTGTAAATGTTTTTTTTCCTTTTTTTGTCATTGATACTACAGCAAAATTGTTTTACAACTGGACTACTTTTTCAGGATATACGTGAATCATACGATAGAAAATGTGGAATATAGGAGTACGACATTTTCGAACGCAACTTTCTCTCACTTGAACTTGAATCATGTAGATTTCGTAAATTGCACGATAGAGGATTCCGAATTTAATAGTGTCAAAGCCTCGGTTTCTTATTTCAAAGATACTACAATAAAGGATTCAAGGTAAGCATACTAATTAATTAATTTTTTTCTTCCTATACATTTATTAACAGCTACGGTATATGAAGGTACAGAAAATCGGCATATATGCTTCGAGTTGCACCTTACTTGAGTTTTGTTTTTCTGTTATCGTTGCATACTTCGACCTTTTATACCTGAAAAGTACCCCAAAAGTACATTCGATGCTCGAGATTGCGTTACTAGAGTAACTAAACAATATAGAGGACCCCAGGGAAAATACCAGATTTTGTATTACGTATGTACACTTTCACAAATGGTGAATGTGACATGTATTTCAAACGCACCAAAAATGTTTGTATAAAGTTATACTTTTCAACCAGTAGACCCATAAGGTTTTATTGTTTTATCTGCCATGGCAACAGCTACCGCATAATATGCATCAAACCACCTTACTTAATTTTTGTTTTTCTGTTACCGTTGCATACTTCGACCTTTTATACCTGGAGTGTTCGATGATGTCTAAGCTTCGGTTTCTTATTTCAAAGATACTACAATAGATAACTCAAGACAAGAGTACTAAATTATTGATTTCATTTTTCCTGTAAACCTATTGATGCAAAAATATATTATGGTGTTAGTAATTGACATGACAACAGTTACCATAAATGAAAGTAGAGATAATCGGCATATATATCTCTTAACTGCTACAGCTTGTGACCCAGTGCGCTGAGCGAAACCTCCCACTCTTACTTGTTTCTAGACGGAACGCGTTACGATTCCAGCTATTCTTATATTAGTCCAATACGTGAACGCCTCTGCTACCGGATAGTCCCTGTCGCGTATTATAATTGCTAGAGCCTCTTGATTGGGTCACGCTGACCCGTCTGTAGCAGTAGTGCTCTTTTTTACCAGCTGTGAACCTTTTAGGTTTTGGATCAAATAAAGGGTATGCTAAGCACTTTTATCAACTGTCTGTTACTAATTTATATATTTTATATAGAAACAGAATGAACAATAACACCAGACCTCTAACAGATGAAGAATTGTTGGCAATAATCGAAGGTGAAAGTTATTGGGATGATTTTGACGCTGACGATAGTCCGTCTGAAGATGTGTATGGTGAAACCTATTGCTGGCTCCAACCGCAACATAACGACCGATAATTGGAATTCGTCATTAGAATTATGTAGAGAATTGGGAAGTCAAAAGCTGACGTTTGTTGGGACCCTGAAAAAAAAAAACAAAACATGCATACCTCCTGAATTTCTGCCTAACAGAAATAGACAAGCATGTAGTTCACTTTTCGGATTCACTTCAGATACAACTATTGTATCATATGTGCCAAATAAAAACAAATCTGTCATTCTATTATCAACCATGCACAATGATAACAAGATAGATGAAATAACAAAAAAACCTGACATTGTCCTATTTTATAATAGTACGAAGGTTGGCGTAGATGCGTTAGACCAAAAATGTGCCAATTACTCCACATCGCGAAGAACAAGAAGGTGGCCAATGGCGATTTTTCATATGATGTTGAATGTAGCAGGAGTGAACAGCCGTATCCTGTATCAGTTTTCACCGTTCGGAAAACAGATAAAATGATATGAATTCCTGAAAAGCCTTCGACTCAGCCTATGTAGAGCGCAAGTGGAAACAAGGATAAGCAATCCAAAAATACCCCGTCAATTAAGAAGTGCCGCTGCCGACATGTTCAAAATTCCACTCGATGTTCCTTCCACGTCTCAAGAAAACATTTCAGTATCAAAAAGGAAGAGATGTTCCATATGCCCCGGGAGAAAGGATCGGAAGACCAGTACCTCTTGTATCAAATGTAAAAAACCTATTTGTTTACAATGTGCCAAAAAAATATGTCCGAATTGTATTTAAAGTGTGAATGATCTTTAAGAAGCTTAGCGTGGTTCAACTTTTATTTGTTTTCAGAAATACGTGTTTTACTTCAATTTTGTTTATGTTTTTTACTCTGGAAAAAACTGGGTCATTGTGACCCGTCAGTAGTAGAGAAGTCACATAATTTTGTCTGTAGTAGTTAAGGGATATGCATCAAGCTGTACCTTACTTGATTTTTATTTTTCCGTTACCGTTACGTACTTCGGTTTTTATACTCTAAAAGTACCCCAAAAGTACATTCAATGCTCGAGATTTGGTTACTCGCAAGTTAAACGGCTACACAACAGAGGGCCCCTAGGAAAATACCAGATTTTGTTATTATGTAGGTATCTATATTTTTACATCGACTTCAAGAAATGGTGAATGTGACATGTATTTCAAATACATCCATGAAAAAAATTTTGTATAAAATTTTATCTGCCATGACGACAGCTACTGTTATGAAAGTGGAGCGAATCGGCATATACATTGTGTCCCCCTGAATTTCCTTGACACGTGATATTCTCGTAACAAAAAAAAAATCAGAAAACTGAATGGAATTTTATAGGGTTTCTCATACCATGCTTCCAAAATATTTTTTTGTACTTCAACTCTTACAGCTCACCGCCAACTTTTTTTTTCAAATTTCGCCCAATAGTTTTTCCTACATAAACTAAGTCCTTATTTTATTTGAAATCTTGTAGGTAGTACCTTTGATTTTATACACAAACCAATTTTTTTCGTAAAGTCATAAGCATAAGGTAAATAAAATGAGGATTTGTTTGAGGCGTCATATTTTCGTAACAAAAGCAGATAAAAAGAAAACTAATTGGTCCTTTCAAGGATATTAATTGGCTAATTAATCACGCTTTTGAAAAAAAATTGTGCTTCATACCCTAAAACACACCTCCAGCCTTTTTTTTCAAATAGCACCCCACAGCGTTTCCTACACAAATGAGGTTATGATTTTATTTAAAATCTTGTAGTGCCTTTGTTTATATACACAAACCAATTTTTTTCCTAATTTCTTAAGCATAAGATAAATAAAATAAGGATTTGTTTGAGGCGTAATAGTTCCGTTATAAAAAAAGATAAAAAAGAGATTTGTTTTCGAAAGCTTGTATTCAGTACCCTTAAAAACTCACGTGGTTTTTTCCCTTTTCTGCGTCAAATGAATTCTTATTTCATTTATATTATGCTTATGATTTCACAAAAAAAAAATAGGTTTGCGTACAACATCAAAGGTATTACAAGATTTTAAATAAAATAGGTAACTATATCATTCATGTAGGAAAACCTATGGGGTACTATTTGGAAAAAAGTTGGAGTTGAGTTTTAAGGGTAGAAGTAGAAAAAAATATTTTGAAAGCATGGTGTCGTGACCCTATAGCACTTTTAAGAACCCCACTCAGTTTCCGTTTGAGCTTTTTTTGTTACGAAAATATCACGTGTCAAGGAAATTCAGGGGCACCCCGTGTAACCACCGAGTGGCACTTTACTTGATTTTTATTTTTCTGTCACCGTTCCGTACTGTGGCTTTTTTTACCCAAAAACTACCCCAAATGTACATTCGATGCTCAATATTGAGTTACTCGCAATTAGAGCAAATAAGCAATAGAGGACCCCAGGGACAATACCAGACTTTGTACATAGTACATTTTTGATGTTTACATTGACTTCCAGAAATGGTGGATGTGACATGTATTTCAAACACATCCACTAAAAACTATTTCTATAAAGTTACACTTTTCAACCAGTTGAGCCACAACATTTTATTGTTTTGTCTGCCATGACAACAGCTACTGTAAATAAAAAAAGAGACAATCGGCACATTATGCATCGAGCTGCACCTTACTTGATTTTTATTTTTCTGTTACCGTTGCGTACTTTGATTTTTATACTCGAAAAGTACTCCAAAAGTACTTTCGATGCTCGATATTGAATTATTCGGAACTAGAGTAACTAAGCAATAGAGGACTCCAGGTAGAAAACCAGATTTTGTATTATACGTGTACGACTTCAAGGAATGGTGAATGTGACATGTGTTTAAAACACATCCACCAAAATGTTTGTATAGAATAGAGTCAAACTTACCAGTCGACCAACAACACATTATTGTTTTTAACCTTAAATAAAAAGCTTATGCTTACATGACAAAATTCTGTGTATGTAGGTGAAGACCAAGGTGTGCTAGACATATCAGGAATCTTGTGAGTAAAAGTTGTAAATTTTTAGTCTGAAATAAACGCTGTTTCAGAGAGGGAGGACCTCTTTTTGTTATATTAGGTTTAAAAAATGTGTGACATAGGGCGGAAGGCATATAAAAGTTGACGCTAATTTTAGACATTATCAAAACAATTGCAATTTCTGAGAGTCTTTGTGCCCATTTTTGGTACTGGTACATGATTAAAACCACCTCTGATGAAACTTTATTTTTGTCGCCACCTTTCTAGGCTCCATCAATGTACAAAATACTCGAAAAAACTAGGTTGTCACAAAACAGTTTGGACTTTGATGAAGGTTGCAGAGGTAGCCAAAGCTTTAGTAAAGAGCTTATATCTCAAGAGATCTGATTATGAGGCAAGCAATGTGGTAGAATAACAACACAACACACTTCCCAAGCATGGCTTGAGAGGACTTCATAGAGAGCACTGCATTTCGACGTTTAAGACAACAAGAGATATTTTGGCCTAAGGAAATTTATCTCAAATGCAGAAAAATTGAGGGATGGTAGCCCGAGCGATACGTATTTCTTCTAATTGGCGTCACCTAGATGAGGTCATACAGCATTACATTTAGTTTCGTGTGTAACCTGACAAGTCTAGGATGGAAAGGAAAACAGCCAGAAGCCGTCGGCAAGAGCCAGCCAGCCATTTCTGGCTTCACCCAACAGATCTCGCATTACGAGGCAACAGTTAGCGTCGCCACGGACGTTTGCTATAACTACCTGCCGAGGGGCTTTTAAAGCCCACAAAGGAAAACTACAAAGAAGGGTAGCGTGCAAAAACAAAGGAAAATTGTCGACATGTCCGTAGAAGGGAAGAGGTTTAGGAGCAGATAATTTGAAGGATGGTAACCCGAGGATTTTATTGGCTGGCAAATTTCTCAAGCGCAGGCAGGTCTCGTGAAAGGACGCGGTACGCTTGAACAGATCTTAAACTCAAGACAAACTATTGAAAAAGCCAGAGAGCATTATTTTCCAGTTTTTATCTGCTTTGTGGACTATTCTAAAGCGTTTGATAACGTAAAGTGGCCTAAACTGTGGGAAATCCTCATCTCTATGGGAGTTCCTCATCACCTAGTGTTTCTCATACAGCAACTCTACGTGTCTAATTCGGCTCGTGTAAGAATCGATGGTAACCTGTCTAGTCAAACTGCAACCAGAAAAGGAGTTCGTCAGGGATGTGTATTATCTCCGATGTTGTTTAACATTTACTCTGAATTTGTGATGAGACAGGTATTAGACAACTGGAATGGCGGTGTAACTATTGGCGGAAGCAAAATGTCCAACTTAAGATTTGCTGACGATACAACCGTTATTGCAACTTCTCAGGAAGAACTAGTAGCTCTATTAAACATCTTAGAACAACATAGTACAACGTATGGTGTGGGTATTAACTACAATAAGACCAAGGTTATGATCGTAGATAGAGAACATGATATTCATCGAGAAATAAAGTCAATAGGCCGTTGTGAAGTAGTTCAAAGTTTTGTATACCTCGGTTCTTTGATCGAAAATTCGGGTAGCTGTGAAAATGAGATTCGACGGCGCATTCAACAGGCACGTGTGGCCATGACAAAGCTTACTAAAATATGGCGTGACCATAACATCACTAAAGCTACAAAAATGTCGCTGGTTCAGTCTCTTGTATTCTCCATATTTTTGTATGCCTCGAAAAATTAGACTGTTAAAAAGGCAGATCGAGCTCGCATAGATGCTTTTGAAATGTGGACATGGAGAAGAATGTTGAGAGTTCCTTATACCGCCCATCGAACTAACATTTCCATACTGGATGAGCTCGGTAATTCAAAGAGACTATCCTCCATTGTGTCGACGAGAATGTTTACATTCTTCGGACATATACACAGAAGCAATAATAAGGAGAAACTTGTAGTTCAGAGTGATGCCCGAGTGGGCGGCGCCATGGCCGTCCCCCTACACACCGGGTGGATACGACGAAACAGTTGCTGGATATGAGTATCAAGAGCGCCACTAAACTGACAGTAAATCGCGACGATGGCGAGCTACACTGCCCAGAACTATTGATAATATCCGTGTCGGCAATACTCTAGCTCCGACTTAATGCATTTTACGAGCTCACAACATGTCTGTTAAGACATTGTGACTATGATGATGATGAACCCGAGTGATATGTATTTCTGTTAATTGGCATCGTCAGGCCCAAATAGATGTTATAAGCTCCTATCTTGAAATGATACAGTGTTGATATGGTGACTTCATATTATATGTATACATACACTATGTAAACATTGTATGAATTATAATCTGGACCTTTGCCGATCACGATTACTCTTTTCAGAAGAGTCCCATAACTAAATGTAGCTTATGTTAGAAATTTGTTTCTCACTTTATTTTTTGTGGAAATCAGAGCTTGCATAGTACTCACCATATTTTGTAGGTTTATCGACACAGACTTAACTGACCATCACTTCATAAATTGCAACCTTATCAACAACACGTTCCTGTCTTTGGTATCGGGCTGTAATGTGGACTTCGACTACAATATATATCTTGATGATTTGTATGACGAGACTCTCTCTTGGGCCGGGTAAGCAGTAGTAGTAGTAGTAGTAGTAGTAGTAGTAGTAGTAGTAGTATTGCAAGATCTTCCGAATGGGAATATTGATGAAGGACATTAATTGACGAATCAAATGTAGTTATAAATCCATTTGTAGATGACTCAACTCTATCTATATGTATGACATTTTAACGAACGGTAGGAGCTACGTAGTCGAAAAAACCAATATAAGAATAATCCCGCCACCTGAGACTGTTGACTCCACCTCTGGTTGTGTGTTAGTTTGTTTACACTTGAATTTATTTACTCTGCAACTTATATTAAAATAATACGTAGTAATTCCAAGATACGGACTAATTACTGGGCTTCCATTTTGGATTCATTAAAAGTGTGCTCCTTATCATGTTATAATAATGTTATAATAATAATGAATATCTAGAAGGTTGTTTTTTAAAGCAAACACTATTATCCCGAGGCTAACATATCAGTAGATGTCGAGTGTCTCTGATTATTTTTAACTTACTTCAAACAAGTAGGCTACTTAAGGAATACCTCAGAGTTGTACATCGGGCCCATTCTTGTTCGTGTTGTTTATCAACCCTATCCCTGACTGCCTTTATAAACCTATCGAACTGCTGTATACAGATAATTTTAGACTTCTTAAAACAATAACTTCTCAGGACTTTCATTTGCTAAAGAAAGATAGAGATAAAAATACAGTACTTTGTTGCCTCAAAGACAACAAAAAGTAACTAAATGTCAAAAACGTTGTGTTATGACATTCACACGAAAAACTAATGCTATAGGACACAACAAAAAAATTGACGAGGTATTCTTAGAACGCAAGAGTGATACTAAAAACCTAGGAGTTATTTTTCAGAGCTAATTCCCAATACCTCCAAGTTGTCAATAAATTATTAGAACTGTTTTGAATTTGAGACAGTTATAAGCCCATAGTGAGACCGCACCTATCTGTACGAAACTTGGATGCCCTCAGCAGGACACGTAGGAAAAGTGCAAAAGAAGTTTCCTGAGATTTCTTTGTGTTAGAGAAAATAACACTTAAATGGTCTCGTATAAAAGCCAACTTGGCAACTTTGTGTTCAATAATCCAATAAACAGCGGAAATAAACAGGCTGTGATATAGTATTTTATTAATTATATTAAATCTAAGAATTGTGATTTAGTATATGTATAAACATCAGAAGTCGCAAAATAAATATTAGAAAGTTAAATTATAAGATTTTCCTTTTCTTACATTTTGCAGTACCTATTCCTTAACACCATGTATGTCAGAAATCCGCATTGTTAGGGGTATGTTCATACAACGGTTATTTGATATTTGATAGAAAGGACACCAAAAGTTAACCTGTCAATATAAGGCAAACACATTTTTTGAGATTTTTTTAAATATTTTATTTGTCGATAAATTGTGGTACAGTTTCACCCAGTTTCATTTATGCACTTTATGTTGTATATGCTAATAAAAGTGAGAATGTTGTGTCTTTTCAAAATATCTCTACAGCACTGAAGCTTATCTAAATCATATATTATAATATTCTTTTTTAGAAATAAATATCGTTTCAATTCCTTTAGCCCTTAGGTCATTATATTGTATGACATTTGCGAGTGTAGAGGTTAATAGGCTCATGTGGATTTAACGTCAGTTTGAGCTGTAGAGTGGCGTGAGAAGCTTTGTATATTACAACATAATCATATTTAAAATGGATTTATCGGCCTACCCGCTGTAACGTAGCAGTAACTCAAGCTATATAAAATTCAACCAATGTTGGAATCGTATGGACTGAAGTAACGCTTCTTTCAGATTCATGTTTCCCTCCTTGTGCTTCATGGGCTTCGTGCTAGAAACAGCTACCAGACCGCCTGTAGCAGCAACTGCCTCCGCCCTAGCTGCGATTGCATCCGCAGGAATGTTTGTAGCCAATGCAGCATATTTTGTAACCACTGTAGAGCTGGCAGTCAAAATTTTACTGGTATGCGCACTCAACGCGGTTACTTTGGCTGTAGTGGAAGGCTATCCTTGCCACTTGAGGTAAGATACATTTCAGCTTCATATATGGTACACTCGAGGACATTTTATTTCGCACTATATACAGGGTGTCTCACGACGATTAAGACAAGCAATATATTGGAACTGGGCAGTAGTGTAGAATTATAATTTTGGGGGTGTGGATTACAGCAAATATCTTTCCCATTATTGTGTTACCCAATGAAGTATTTATCTTTGGTCACATGATGTCCGATTAAAAATTATTAATGGGACACTCTCTATATTTGTGCCTTTCTGTGTTTCTCCCGATAAAACAATTCCAACAAACCAGCACACTGTTGCTCTAAAGTGATTAGTTTAGGAGCTACAGGTACTTGAGGGATTATACCATCACCATTAAGACAAAAAATGAAACGAACACTACCAAAATAATTTAACTGTAGGGGTACATGTTATAGGTCCGTATTCATACTCTTTTCTCAAGTCTTCCTTAAGTATTATTCAAGGGATACCTGAGGGTTACTGGAGGGCTACCCAAGGGACCCTCAAGTGTGGCTTTCCTTGTGTATCCGTTTCCTAACCAACATCTACCAGACGGCGGGGTTCATTCAGCGACGTTGACATATTGCAAACATAAGTCAATTTGTTACGTCTATCCCTACGCATTTTGGTGATTTCTGTTATCTCTTTTTGTTTTGTGCCAGTATTTCGTGTTTTGTACCGGACATTTTTTTCGGATGCTACAGAAACTGACCACACCGTACTTCAAAATTAGCCTACAAAATTGGCTTGACTGCAACGAAATATCATGTTCATATGCCATGTTGAAGTTTCTCTCCTTAAGTATTACTCAAGGGGGCTTTACGTAACAAACCCTTAAGTATCGACTATGAATACGACCCATAATTAATCGTAGTTGTATAATCCTTTAAGTACCTGTACAGCTACAGAGCTAAGAGCTTGAATGAATCACTTTAGACCCCCAAGTCTGCTAGTTTGATGGAATTGTTTTATCGGGAGGAACACAGAGGGCACTAATATACAGGGTGTCCCAGTAATAATTTTGAATCGGACGTCACGTGACAAAAAATAAACACCTCATTGGATAACAAAATAACAAGAAAAGACACAACCTTTGCTCTGATTTACATATCAAAAATTATAGCTACTGCCCAGTTCCGATATATTGCTTTTCCTAATCGTCGCGGGACACCCCCGTGTTTTGTCCTTATAGATGCGATACACGGCAGGTGGTCTGCCTTTTCATCAGCATACATGTTCAGACAAATAAGCGGATTTTGAGGCATAATCTTTATCAATCATAACGTTTTCTTTTTCGATCAAACTTATCACTTGTACCGTACACTGTACAGGGCGACCTAATAAGAATGAACGCCGGCAATATCTTGGTAACCGTTAATCGTATAACTTCAAGCAAAAAATATTATCAGCTAAATTGGCTAAGAGAAATCGCTGGAAATTATTATCAAGTTCCGCAAGTAGCCGCTAGGGGGCGCAACTGTTACGGTCAATCAGAAAAACGGCTTTTTCTCAAAAAATATGCAAATAAAGGTGTATTATAAATTCCACCATCATGTAGGCAGGACAATTCTCGATTTTTTTTATTAATCATTTTTTGCTCTATCTTGTAAGATGTAGTGATGGGGGAAGGTAATAAAGCTTTTTGTTTAAATGGCCATAAATTTGGCATAAGTTAATTAAACGGAACGGAATTAAACAAGCTATGTCTCGTTTGAAAGAGCTATTCTTACTTAACAATCTGCTATATAAAAATTGTCCAAGCCTATCTTGACTCAGAATCTACAGGGTGGTATTTGACATCATAACAATTATTACGCATCATTACGAAAATTTTAAATGGTTGCTATACCTCTTTTAACATAGATATATAGAGGACGAAATTCTTAAAAAGTCAGTGAAAGATTCTACTTCCTAGCTATTTTCAAACCGAAGATATCAGTAAAACAAGTAATCATTTTATATACATATAATCCTCAAGTAAAAACACTACAAATCATATTTTGACTTTCTGAAACAACCACCAGGTGGCGTAGTAGGCGCCAATAAGTGCTGTATTCAGTTTTTATGATAATGGAACTTCTAAAAGGAACAAACAAAAATAAATTACAGTATAAAATTGATTATTATATAAAAAATCGAGAATTGTTCAGTCTACATGATGGCAGAATTTAAAATATACCTTTATTTAAACATTTTTTGAGAAAAAGCCGTTTTTCTGATTGACCGTAACAGTTACGTCCCCTACTTGCGGAACTTGAAAATAATTTCCAGCGGTTTCTCTTAGCCGATTTAGATGACAATATTTTTTGCTCAAAGTTATAATTATGATTAACGGTTACCGAGATATTGCCGGCGTCCATTCTTATTAGGTCACTCTGTACAACCTTATAACAACTACACTGGCGAACAAAAAATTAAGATCAATTGAGAAATTGTAAATAACTATGCAGAAATCACTGGTCTAGTAGGCGGTGAATCATTAATTTTCCGATACATGCTATCGAGCATGTTTGTTATCTATCAGTTGTTGTCAACGTATCGTTTGATGAAAAAAACGCGAATTTGGCCCAATTAAAGGTTCACATGGCAACTATTTCAAATTTTATTGTTGACTATGTCCATAACACTTACTGAGCGTGTACTTAACTGGTTCTAATGCATTTAGGGCCTATGGTTGTGACTAAAATTGAAGCAATAATGAAAGATGGTCCACACTGAAACTGTAAGAATTGTTGGTAAATTCTTGCGTGCTGTAGAAAATGTATATCAAAGCAATCAAGAGACCTGGCCTGATAACCAAAAGATCAGAATCAGGTTGAAAAAGTATTACCAGCCAAAAAAGGATCGACTTTTGTTGTCCGCAAAGCTGCGTAATAAGACAGCTTCTGCGATTTGACTGCGCAATCAACTTCAAGAAGTTAGAGACGTTATTGGTAAGAAATAGATCGTTAGAAAAAGGCTTCAAGCCACTAGATTGTCTTGTCGAATGGCTACAGAGCATCAATTTGGAAGATTGGCTTTTGCCCAAAATCACCTGGAATGGAATGACTATAAGTGAAGAAAGGTACTAATTTTGAATGAACCCCGTTTTCACCTAGATAGGTCAAACGGATGTAGACCAGTACGGAGGAGACCTAGACAAAGCTGTTTCTTTAGTCTGTGTTGGTGAAAGACACCCATATGATGGTGGATCGATTATGGTCTGGGCAGGAATCGGTTCAGAATCACGCACAGAGATGCTGTTCATACTAAATGGCTCCCTGACAGCTAACAGGTACATTACCAGAATCTTGGACGATTATATTCTGCCTTTAGACCGCCTTTAGACCACTCATAGCCAGAATTGTCGCCAAGTACCTGGATGAGGTGAGAATTAGGCGGTTTGATTGGCCAGCACTCAACATATCTCAACATATTGTGGGGGATGAGATGGGACGACGGCATACACCCGCTCCAATTGGTGTCCAAAAACTGCTAACGAAGAAATGGAATGATATGTACACGTATCAAAATTTAATCCTGAATTTAATTCAAAGCATGTCTCGTCGACCACAATCATTAACACAAGGGGAGGGAATACACGCACAATAATTGACAAGTATTCTCATTATTGTTAATTGTTATTTAATTTGTTACCAATGTTTCAGCAATTAATTTCTTTTCCAAAGTATTTGTAATTTCTTAAGTGGCCTAATTTTTCGCTCGCCAGTGCATTTTGATTGTGAACATCTGCTTGATAATTTAACTAATAGTTCTTCTTTCTAAGTTATGTCCGAGATATGTGTTTATTCCATATCTCATAAATGTTCGCTAGGAAACTGCTACCAGGTGACGTGGTTGGTACACCCCCCCCCCCCCTGAACGAATATTTTGTTATGCTGATCGTGTACTCAGGTCAAGCAAAATTCAAATGTAGTCACTTTGAATATACACATTTACATAGGTATAGAAATATTCTCTAATTTTTATTGTTTAAGAGTTTAATATACTGCACAAGATTCCTAAATATAATTTGAAATGATAGCCAAATTATTAGTTTTTGAGTAATTTATTGTGTTATCAAGGACATAAATCTCGTGTATCAAAATATTAGGTGTAGCCTGTGTGTAGCCAGTCCACAGCTGCCTCCTTTGAAGGTAATGAATCCTCGTCGCGTCGTATGGATTGATATAGATATTACCAGCATTAAATACTGCCGACAGTATCAAAATTTTATCACAAACAAGTTAATATACATAGTTTGCAAATCAAAAAAGGTTCATATACATGTGCTCGAAGGCAGTTTTTGCACAGTTTTTGGGGCAGAGAGGAAATATTCTATTTCCACAGTTATGTCGACGTTTGGATAGGTCGGTGAAGTACAAAATATCACAAAGGTCTATTTTTAGGTCATAGAAAGTCTATGAATATAAAAATATTTTAAAACCGATCATTTTCGCAATTACAATACTTCTTCACCTACGTTGAAGAAGGTTTAAATCCTTTACCTGATATTAGAGAGATGTCGGCACACCAAATAGCGCCTACTAGTGGTAATAACGTTAGGTGTTATCGTCCTTAACATAATGCGGTATCTTACCACTAAAAGCCACTTATCGGAAAACACTTTAAGGTCACGTTAAAACAAATTTCTTTCTTTAACAAGTGACAATCGTTTAGGTTTACTCATTTATTGGTTAGCTTATTTTTATTTTGTTTGGTGTACCCAGAATTGTTAATTAATTTACTTATCTATTTTCACAGATTTACGATTAATATCTTTAAGATAAGTGGTTAAACTGTGTACATAAGAAGGACGTAACTTGGACTATGCTTTATTTCAGTTTGCAATCAAGTG
This sequence comes from Callosobruchus maculatus, assembly GCA_951848785.1. Taxonomy (NCBI): domain Eukaryota; kingdom Metazoa; phylum Arthropoda; class Insecta; order Coleoptera; family Chrysomelidae; genus Callosobruchus; species Callosobruchus maculatus. The sequence continues at coordinate 11,791,320 of CATOUR010000026.1, read as the reverse complement.
GATTTAATTTTCCCATCCTCCAAGTGGTTTACATTGCTAATCTGTCATTGGCGTTAAACCTCAATCTTTTCTCCCCTCTACCTGTTGATATCTTGAGATATTACAAGAACGACTATAATAATATAAATACTCCTACATTTATAATCAATTTACCAGGTCCCATCTCAAAAGCACAGTCATAGCCTCTTTTCAAAAAAAGTTGAACGTAGGTACTGCGCATGCCTATTCCCGTTATTTGGCGAATAGCGCTTTACCTTACTCATTCGCAAATTACGCATTGCGGTAACGTCATTTACGGGCATGGCGCTAAAAATCGACTCGCGCATATCGCAACTGTCAAATTAACATAGGCGCAAATAGCGCATTACGGTATTTGCATCACCAATATCTCTCTATTTTCATATCATGGGAACATAAAATACTTTTACTTATTCTGTCATTGTGATTATACTTTATAGCACAACAAAGTAATGACAAATGTGCATTTGGAGATAACTTTACATACAGATACGTAACATCAAGTAGAATTTTATTTATTTTTCAGATGCACTGCGCACGGTATGTTGCGAAGTTTGTACCACATAGCGTCCCTTTGTGCCATTCCTATATACAGTATGCTAGTCCATACGATGCTACTACTTCCTACAATCCTAACAATGTGCTTAGCTATTATTACGGCTTTGCTATGTACTAGGATACAGGACAATAGTAAAGTACTTTTGTAAGTATACGTAACGTGTAAAGTAACGAGCAGTTTCACTATATAAATACAGTTGGTTTGACGTGAAAAATAAACTGGAATCATATACCATGATAGAAATTTAATGATGTACGTATTTCGTACGTAAGCAGTAGTATGCCAAGCTCAATTCAAGAGTTATGGGGGCAATAAAATCCGTCTCTTATTTCTCCGGATAGGTGACTAGACGATCTAATGATTAAACCACAACCAAAACTACCATTATATTACTTGAATTTTCTGTACCACCTATATTGCTTGGTGATTGAATAGAAAGGCACGGTAAATTTACAGTCATAATTTCAACACAAAAGCCTATTAATGATAAGATTTTGAATATTATAAATATCTGAGAACTACTTTAACAAATAGACTGTGTCTACGATAACTAAGAAGTTATTTGATTTTTGATGTGCGTACTGGGCCAGTTGCCAGCTCTACTTCCACAAAAGAAGTGATATCTCCTCGTTTAGCTAAAAGATCAGCTGTTTCATTTACTTTGTGCCCAGCATGCAATGATATCATTACTACAGTATATTCAATCCCAAGATAGACTTCAAATAAACCGTCGCAAGCAACATTCGCGTCGTTACTGTCCGCTAACGTCTGCGAACGCGCCAGCTATAGTCCGGTGCAATTATGAAATTTTATATGACTATTTAAAGGAGTTGCCCTATGAGACCATTGCAGCTCAAAAGCAGCCAGTTGCCAGTTTGAAATGATCATTAGGCAATGAACATTTGACATTGCATATTTGGATCTACTTTCCAGTCAGCTTTGGAGATTTTGACTTGCCAGATTATAACACACAATTTACACATAATGTACTGGACTGTTAGGGATCCCACCGACACAAGCCGATCACGCACGCAGGCTTGTTTTCATTTGGTCTAGCTTGGCTGTGAATACAGTATCGATGTATATTCTGTTACCGTTCCCGATGCTAACAAAATGTCTCTTGAAATTCTGTCCTGCTTTGGATGTACATTAGAAGCTTTGAGCGCAGCTCATCTGTTAGAAAATACTTTTGCGGTCTAAATCTGATGATTCCAGCCCCCAATGCCTATCTCGTCTTCTATAGTCTTTCCTGGATTAATATTAAACGTTTCCAAGACACATCATAGAGAACACCTCTATACGGGAAACAACATAGGACCGATAGACTTAAGAAAAAATGTCTATACGTATTCTTGACTTAGGTACAATATTCATTTTCTATATAGAGTCTTAGAGGTTGGAAACTACCGTTACAAGAGGAAAAAATGTACTTAAAACAATAAACAGCACTCAAGTACCTAAAAGCTGGACAAAAGTACAACCTTTAATCGACATTAAGGTTGGACAACCAAAAAGTACGAGAGTAAGAAGGTGAAAGGGCTCGAATATCAGAAGTTGGATAAAAAAACATTTAGGTACTGGGAAAGAAGTAGCAGATAAAAGGGCACGCAACGCAGTAGAAAACTCCCTAGAAGAGCTCCCTCTCAAAGTTTGTAACCTTAAAATCTCACTGAGAAAAGAAATATACAGGTCATGCAAAGTGGCTATGAAGTGAGTGAGATAAATTGAGACGAATTTGTCCATCTATTCAGAGCCATTAAGTAGTTAAAGGTGTCACAAGAAAAGAACATGTTCTAATAACAAGACTGAGGGTAAGATTCGTCTTCTTTTTTTCTAGAAGCCATCCGACCATGTTGTCCCCGACAATACTGAATACTTAAGCCATATTGTATTATTACTGCTCTCATTTACTTACAGTATCCACTCCAGCAAAATCGATCCCTGCATAAGTTTATGCAGTTTTCCTACTGGTCCTGGTGCTGAGCTGTACTCCATTGGTTCTAGCTTCGGCTTCCCAAAAAGCTGTTGTCTCTTGTGATCTAGCGCTTTGCACTCACGGAGCACATGTAGGGCTGTCTCAGTCCCTCTACCACATAGTCTGCAGTTGAGGTCTCCATTGCAGAGTCCCATTTTATTAAGGTGTTCTTTCAGGCCACAATGTCTCGTGAGGAGACCCGTAGTTATTGGAAGCCGACTCCTACTGAAAGAGAGCAGTGTTTCAGCTATTTTCATGCATGGAGCTTTAATGAATGTTTTACCATGAATGCATCCCGGCAACAAGTTCCACTGCTCCTTGTGCTGATGTTTCGTCCATTCTACGACCAAGCCTAGTCTCGCTATCTAATCCGCCTTCTCATTGCCACTTATACCTGAGTGTGCTGGCACCCACTCCAAAGTTACTTTGTTGTGTTCTGCCAGTCTTCCCAGTTCTTGTAGGCATTCCCAGACTAGCGCAGACGTAACTTTGGGACTTTCTAATGCCCTAAGTGTGGCCTGACTATCTGTAAGTATCGCGATCCTCTTGTTTTTGTAGGATCGCTCATTGTTTATCCTTGCACAATGCAGGATGGCGTACACCTCTGACTGAAATACCGAAGCGTATTTTCCTAGCGGAATGCTCTGTCAAGTTCCTCTTCCAAAGATTCCTGCTCCTGTACCCTGCCCGGTCTTTGGTCCATCCGTTTACCAGACTATTTCCCGTTGCAGGTTGCTTACTTCGCACAGTTCTCGATCTCTAATTATAGTCTCGAATCTCTTGTTGAAGACCTATTTCCGAGTTATGTGGTCCTTTCTAGTATCCATTGTGGTATGCCCCACATATTCTGCGATTTAGTTGTGTCCAAGATCCTTATAGATTCTTCTTGGTAGAGTTCTCTCCTCCCTCATTATTACAATTTGCAATGGAGGAAGATCCAGGATGGTCTCTAAGACTGCAGTAGGTGCGCTTTTCATTGTACCTGTTATGGACAGACAAGCATGCCTTTGCACCTTGCTTAGTTTTGTTATAGCAGCTCACTGTCTCATCTTTGGCCACCAGACCAAAAACGTATATGTAATCATGGGTCTTACCACCATAGTGTATGTCCAATGCACCATGGCTGGACGTATGCCCCATGTCTTACCATGCGATCGCCTCGATAGTATTAGTGCCATCTCTTCTTTTTACTTTTTTGAGCTGAGTATTCCAGGTTAGAAGTTGTAGAGGTCGTAGTCGCTATACTTTTTTCCTTCTCGTGAAGGCAATTATGGACGTTTTGGAGGGACTGGCGTTCACTCACATTCCGAGGTGTTCTATTATATCCTCGCAGTACCTCCTCCATGATTCTCTTTTGGACCTACGCATGGCTTTGTTATACTTACTTGGGCCTTCCTATAGTCGTCCCAACTACCTGTATTTCTTGCACGGTTGAACCTTCGCCTTGCCTTGGCCCCATACTTGTCTTACTAAGTCATATTTATTGCTTGGACAAAGAAGCCCCACTTGTGAGCAATGTCAACCGCGTCTTTTGGTAGAGCATGTTATGTTGAGTGTTCAGTAACCTGTAAGAGATAAGAAAGATTGGCCAATTTCTAATAAACACATATCTGTTTTACAAAATCTAAACCTCATATAAGGAATATGACAATACCTATAGACACTTACCCCGAGCATATAAAATATATTCAGGCCATACAATGGTGGTTCAAAGAAAATACTAGTGCATATAAAAAAAATCGCTTTATTGAGTTCTGATCTTAAATAACGCAAAAAATGTATAAACAACTTCTTTGACCTATGGAATGAAACTCAGTATGGAAGTACACATAATTGTAAGCATGTTATACGTACATGAAAAAACAATTATTTTATACAGGGTGTCCCAGAAGTCAACGTCAAGCCGCTACGGGGTGACAGGATTGGTTGTAACTGTCATCAGAAAAATCAGAAAAAAAATCTATCCCACGCAGTGTGAAAATTATGGGCATTTAAAAAAAACTAGAAATTTTCTCAAATTATAACAATTTTTCGGTTATTGTGGTTAACTTTTATTATTTTTGTTCATTTAAACATTTGAAACCGTAACCCTAAATAGCATTTCTAACGCATAGTCAAAAATAATGACACAATTGCCCCAGGTTTTCTAGAATGAAGACTATTTATTAACCTATGAATTTATGATTTTGAAAGTTTGCCAACTTTGAAAGACCCTCCTTTAAAAAAAATGTACTAAAGTACCTTGGCAAGTACCACTAAAAGTTGGCGCATTTAACCAGGATTGTAAAATGATACAATACTTGTTAGTTTCGTACTAAAAAAACGAGTAAGAAAATAAAAACCCCAAGTAACCCGATTTTTGCTAACCCATTTCACTCTGATCAGATGTCCTTTATTCGCACAAGCTTTTGGTAGATTCTTAATTTTACGGCAAAATGATGAGAGATATGGATAACGAACATATTTGCTATGAGTGAGCGAGACAGATAGTGACGCCACTTTTAGCAAAGTCAACAAAAATAAGTAAAATTAATAAAATAATGAAAAATTTTGACCTAGTTTAGTTTAGGTTTATTGGAATAAAAGTCAGGCAATAAATGTTCAAATTGTTTACCATCAGCCTCAATACACGTCCTACATCTTCTTAAAAAAGATCTACTTATTAGCCAGGCATACCCTCGAGAGTTCACGTCCTCTGCAGCTTGAGAAATTCGTTTACGCAGCTCGGCTACGCTCTCAATGGGCTTTGAATAAACTTTTTCTTTGAGAACACCCCGATAACAAAATTCCAGGTGATTTGAATCTGGGGAACGGACTGGCCACTAGATAGTGCCTGAACGTCCACATCCACCTCCCGGATATTTTTTGTCAAGGAAACCTCTTACTTGCACTGCGTAATGCGCTGGGCAGCCATCTTGTTGATACCTCATGTGGCGACGATATGTTAAGCGGTCTACAGAAGTTGATGCATGCTGCGACTTCTATGTTTAATAACGCAAGTAGCAGCGTGTGTGGTACTGAATCACGAATTTGGTATCAGTTGCGGCTTGCAGCGATGCAGATTCTGGAATCCTATTATGGACGGTGAGCCATGTCACAGAGCCGGTGACGCTGATGCAGTGATGCGGGTTTCAACGTGCATAGTATTGCGTCGATGCAAAGAAATAAGCCCACCCTACTATTCTTGTGTTGCACGAAACGTGCATAAAATATAAGTCGATTCGGGTATCGCAACAGGTTTTGATTTGAGCAGGAACTTATGCAACTGATACAAGTTTCATGAAACCTTGAGTCGATTGAGGAATCGCAGCTTACATCAACGTCTGTAGGCCGCTTTAGCGGTACGTCCTCTAACAAAGTTGGTAAATTTTATTGTAAAAAATGTAGGTAATTGCCATTCAAATTCTCAGGCAGCTCAAAAGGCCCAACAATTTTGCCGTTTAAAATTCCGGTCCACAGGCTTACTTTAAAGCGATACTGGGATCCGTCTTCTCGCATTGAATGTGCCTGGCTAATAAGTAGATCTTTTTTAAGAAAATGTAGGACGTGTATTGAGGCTGATGGTACACAATTTGAACTTTTATTGTAATAAAAACCTAAACCTAAACTAAGCTAGGTCAAAATTTTTCATTATTTTATTAATTTTACCTATTTTTGTTAAATTTGCTAAAAGTGGCGATACTATCTGTCTTGTACACTCATGGCAAACATGTCCACTATCCACCTCTCTCATAATTTTGCCGAACAATTAAGAACCTACCAGAAGCTTGTGCGAATAAAGAACATCTGACCTGAGTGAAATGGATTAGGAAAAATCGGGTTACTTGAGGTTTTCCTTTTTTTACTCGTTTTTTTCTAGTATGAAACTAACAAGTATTGTACCATTTTACAATCCTGGTTCAATGCGCCAACTTTTAATGGCACTTGCCAAGGTACTTTAATACATTTTTTTTAAAGGAGGGTCTTTCAAAGTCGGCAAACTTTGAAAATTTTAAATTCGTAGTTTAATAAATAGTCTTCATTCTAGAAAACTTGGGGCAATTGTGTCATTATTTTTGACTGTGCTTCTAGAAATGTTATTTAGGGTTACGGTTCCAAAGTTTAAATGAACAAAAATAATAAAAGTTAACCACAATAACCGAAAAATCGTTATAATATGAGAAAATTTCTGTTTTTTTTTAAATGCCCATAATTTTCAAACCACATGGGATAGATTTTTTTCTGATTTTTGTCATGATAGTTACAACCAATCCTGTCACCCCGTAGCGGCTTGACGTTGACTTCTGGGACACCCTGTATAGGCATATAGGTTGTAAAGCTAGATTGAAAGTCCAACTAAGTTGAGACCCCCAAGCTGGCTAAAACTGGGGTGCCTTTGGGCTGCTCAGTTTACTTACGGTGGGTTGTGGATCCTTGGCAACTTATTCTTTTCCTCTTATAAGAGATGTCAGGCAAAATCACTAACTTTTAACACGAGATTACTCTAAAGGCTCAAAAAACTTCAAGAAAAGGGCGCCAGGAGTTTTCACCTCCAAACTCCAAGGAAGTTAGTAAAATTGCCCAACCTCTCCAGAAACACTGAAGGGATGGGAGCAGAAAAAAAATTCAAAAGAGAATTAAACAGTAACAAGTATATTGGTTGCTAAAATATAAATTATTTGAATGGTGAATAGTGACCAATTTACAGTGGTAAAAGGGGACTGCTGTAAGTGAGCGATACAACCTGGCTTGCTCAACGAGGTTGTCTTCTCCTCCTGGGTCGGCTTGTGGGCTCCTTCTAACCACTCCTTGAGAGGGTCCTCTCTGATGACTGGCAGCCTCTTCAGGTTCCTTTGGCCCTGACCCCTACTCTTTGATTTTCCCCTTTTTAGGCTGAGGGGTATCTGGGTTTGGCTCGGCTACCACTTCCGGCCGCCGTCATGCAAAGTATAGAAAAAAGAAGGATTAGAGTCTGGACCCTCTATGGCAAAACCCCAGGATGTAGGAGGTTATGCAAGCTCAGGCGTATTACTTGGCTTTGAATCGAACAATTAAAAGCCCCCTCCTCAACAATTTAGTTGAAACAATATCTGCTTAAATTTAACAATTTAGTTGAAACAATTTCTGCTTAAATTTAACAATTTAGTTGAAACAATATCTGCTTAAATTTAACAATTTAGTTGAAACAATTTCTGCTTAAATTTAACCAGGATCCCTTACAAATTGCTTAAATTCTATACTAAAATTTCTTAAAAGTTCCACAAAGTTATAGCAGATATCTCCCCACAATGGTTCACAATTGAATCTGCATATAAAAAAAATATAACCTTAAAATAAATGACCAATATCGTAACCACAAAGTATCACCTAACCTAGATACTTGACAGGCCTTTCAAGTCTAACACTTAAAATAAAACTTAAAAATATGAGTCTTGAAGTGAGCAAGGCTATAGTTCACTTAAGTTCAAAGCAGTTTAATTGATTTAAGGGGAAATCAAGGCTATGATTCTATTAAGTTACTGCTGGCTCTAGTGCTCCAGAAAGTTAGAATCTTGAAAGGTAATACAACCACAAAAAAACTTATCAAGCCCACAAATGTTTACTAAAATGTCTCAAAATCAAATATCACAAATAATCCAGAAAATTGAAACTATATGCACAGTAGTTGCAAGGTGCGAGCAACTATACTTCAATAAATACTCTCAATATTAAACTATAGCTCAAAAAGAAACAAAAATCTATGAGTACTTTCAGTCTCACATAGATGTACTTCGGTAGGCTGTATCGGTTGTAAAGATGGAAAAATCTATCAAATTCGTACAGCAAAATTACAGCTCAAAATTTGCGAAATGTATGTGTCAGTACACTCAAAAATTATCAAAATTATACCAAAATAAAGAAAGGTGCGTCTCTCTCTCTCTCTAAAATTGTACGAGGTACAAAGAAAACTGAAGAAGGTTAGACACCTATGCAAAAGTGCTCATTAGCTGCCCAAAATGGCGGAAACAATAAACTAAGCAATTTTTTTTACACAGACTCTACCAAATAAAAAGAAAGGTGTGCTCTCTCTCTCTCTCTCTCTCAAAAAGTACAAATGAGCAACAAAACAAAAAAAAAGGAAAAGCGGACTGAAGGTCACACTTGGAGGTGACCACAAACTCTAGATACGAAAGTACGTAAAATAGCTCGATAGCTGCCAAAAATGGCGATCAAATTTTGAAATAGCAATTTTTACGTACCTTCTATATCCAAAGTAGCAGGAACAGCTTGTAGTCACGCTCTTGTGTGTCCTTCCAAGGTCTCAGAAGCAGGTGGAAAAAGGGGCTTGTATTCCCTTAGATTGACATCAACACCAGGTTGGTTCCTTCAGGAAGCAGATGCACATACTTGAGCTGAAAACACAGAGGTATAACACAGTATGGCGTTCACAACCTAACTCGAAAATGAAACTGAATCAAATCAACAATATCGATTTTAGATACTAAAGGTTCGATATCAACGGCATCAACGGTATGCTAGCAAAAATACGAAATCACTACGAAACAATGGCGGTCAAACAATATGTCGAAATAGCGGAATTCCACAAATTATTGCCGTGTTAGGTACTTCAAATAAAAATCTCGCGAAAAGAGAGTGAATGAACTTCAAAGTTAACCTCCACGACAAATAACTCAGAGAATCATGGAAAAATACAAGATGGCGGAAGGCCAAAAGGACAGACCAGACCTGTTGCTGCTGTAGAAAGATTCAGACGAAAGAGCAGACCAAGAGAAGGCCCTGAAGTCGTCAGCGAGCCAATTTATCACCTCCCACCGGAAATCATAAAAACTTGGAAAACTTCTCGAATGTTCACGAATTCAATAGACAACTGTCCCTCTCACTCAGAGACTACCCCCTCTCACTCTCACTATCCAGTGTTGCCACAGCAATCTAGTACTACCAACCCAACCTCAAAGTAACTATAGTCTTAGTTGCAACTCGGGACAGAATTACTATTATTAATGAAATAAACTCATAATAGGGAACGAAAAATGCACCAACAGAATGAAACTACCAACTTTGCAAGGTCAACTTTTACAAATAACGCAATAGTCATATTTACTAACTTCTCATACATTGGCAACCCTGAGTAATAATTCTTCTCTAGTTGGCAACCCTCATTATTCAAGACGGTGTTGCCTATCGCGCCTGCGTTATAGTCCAGTTAGGCTAGAGAACAAATAGGCGCGGAAAAGTGGTTCTTGCAATAGCGTAACGGCAAAGCATAAGGGAGGAACACATATTCACCTGTCAATTGGACATTATTCTGGAAGAATTGATCTATAAAAGGAGTCACAAACGACGTGTAACGAAATTAACAAAAATTTCGTTACAAGGTAAGGTTATTTTAGGAGAGGAACTATTCCTAAGAGTTAAGTAAGAATAAATAATGCGGATTTTGAAAGTTGTTGCAGAGAAACAGTCAAATTATTATGTTGTCTGGTTTTAGCTCTGAAGTAAGTGTCTATTGCATAGATATAGTTCAACCCCTAAGTGTCGAAAGTGATTAAGCAATTAAGTATATACAAATTATGTAGCTATAAATACTGTCTATTGATAGAGAGTAGGCAAAAACTTCTCCATATTTTCGCCACTGGTATGCCCTTAACCTCTTCGATGCAAGGTGTCCCACCTTACATATTGTTTCCCGTCCTTTTAAAGTCCTGGGAGGTTTATTGGTTTGGGGACAGTGTCTTTTTGACATTGCTATTTCGAAGAGATATACTATCTAGCAAGCGTTGTTTGTGCGCAGAATCAGATTAAACGTTAACTTGAAAGCTTGTCGTAGGATTTTCGTCATGCAGTACATAAATATAACTCTTTCATGGGAAAGACCCAATGCTGCTAGTGGATGACTCCTTCACCACTACATTTCTATTGTATTACCAAAAAAAAAAAGTTAACATAGACTATTTGTTCTTGGTGTTCTTATAAAAACGTAATATGCATAATATAATTCCAAAATAACATCGTCAAATTAACAGTACTTATCTAGTATATCAAAAATGTAACTGCTCGTTACTGCATGGATTGAAAGTTGTAGCGTTCGCATTGCGATTACTTTTTATAAGTATTTAATGATAATGATGCGTCAGTTGCAGGCAAAAGTATCATCTAGCTTGGTACAAGATATTCATACGCGCCAATATTATAAAAAAAGCAATAAATGAAAATGTATCAAACATTTTTTATTTCTTAATAATAATAGTAATTTTTTATGTATATGTACGTGTATGTTTCTGTCTAATAATATATGTTATTTACACTGTGGCCGTATAAACAATTTAAAAATTGACTGGTCACTGATTCTGAAATCGAATCTACAATCGTACTCTACAATGAATCGTTCTTTAGATTGTACTCTTAGTTAATAATTGGATATTATTCATTTTACATGTAGTTTAGGTATGCAGAAGATTGATAAAACAGCTTTATTAAGCTTTATGAAAACAAGTACGAGACGTAAGTATATGGATTACGGATGATAAAGTTAAATATTGATGACAAAAACTTGTAGAAATCTTATGTGATACGTGAAGGGATATTTGATTTTTTTAAATTTAAATGCAAACTAATTTGTTTGTTGTCAATTTTAGATTGTATCTGCGGCTTTTTTGTTCTATTAGCTAAATCATATATCGCCCTGAATTGTCTGTAAGTACCTATATTAAAAATCTGTTAAATTCGTACCAGAAAATGTCGGCGGCCGGCGGGACTTGAGCTCGTAACCTCCAGATCGGTACTCTGGCGCTCTCATCAGTTGTGCTACGGTCGGCTGTCAACTCAATCCCGAAAGCGCCGACTGTCACTCGTTCGGGCTGGCATAGTAAACTTATTCTTCTTCTTTTTCAGCTGCCTATCCACTCTTACTGGATGTTGGCGATCACATTTTCAAACGCTTCCCTGTTTGTTGCCAAGTGTACAATGTCCCCAATTGTTCTTAGGCCTGTCCAATTCCTCAGGTTTCTGAGCCAGGACATCTGTTTTCTTCCGACACCACGTCTACCCTCTATTTTTCCTTCGACGATCAACTGTAAAAGTCGGTACTTTGGGTTTCTCTTTGGGTTTCCTATTATGTGGCCAAAATAAGCCAACTTTTCTCTTTTTTATGTTTTGGAGGATTTATCTCTCCTTTACCATTCTTCTCAAGATATCCTCATTCGTGACCCTATCAGTCCACGGAACTCTCAACATGCGACGGTACGTCCACATTTAAAACGCCTCTATTCTGTTTATTGATGTAACCTTAAGCGTCCATGTTTCCATGCCATAAAATAGAACCGACCATACGTAGCATTTGGCGTATCTCATTCTTAGTCTTAGGCTTATATGTTTGTTTGTAAGCACACGTTTAAATTTGAAGAAGTAGCTACGGGCCACTTCTATTCTAGATTTAATCTCTCTGTCGACGCTCCAATTATCATGAAGCCAGCTTCCTAAGTATTTATACCTTGTGACACGTTCCAGAGTTTCCCCGTCGACGACAAGTTGCACGTTCGCATGTGGTGTTTTGTTTCTGCTTATTATCATACACTTTGTTTTAGTGATGTTCATTTTCAACCCATAATTCTTACTGGCGTCATTTAGTTGTTGAATCATCTGTTGTAGATCCTCTATGTTGTCCGCCAACAATACAGAGTCGTCCGCGTATCTAATATTGCTTATGTATACCCCGTTTACCTTAATTCCAATATCCTTATCCTCGAATGTTTCATTAAAAATTGCTTCTGAGTACATGTTGAACAGTAGCGGAGATAGGATGCAGCCCTGTCTGACTCCTCTGCATATCTGTATGTCTTGTGTCTTTATATCTCCCGCTGTTATATGCGCCGTTTGATGCCAAAATAAATTCTGAATGCATCGAATGTCCTTGCCATCCACATCTGTCGTTTTTAATAACTCAATTAACTTCTTATGTTTACCCGATCGAATGCCTTTTCGTAATCGATAAAGCATAGAAATACATCCTTTCTCACGTCGCAGCAGTTCTGAACCAACTCCTAAATCCAAATTGTGTGTCTTTCAGATTTGCTTCACACTTTCTATATATTCTATGCTGCACTACTTTGAAGAATATTTTTAGTGCATGACTCATAAGACTTATTAATCGATGTTCATTGCACTTTTTTGTATTTCTCTTTTTGGGCAGTGGGACAAAAGTAGACCTCAACCAGTCCTGAGGATAGTTGCCCTCGTTGTATATTATGTGAAATATAACTTCCAATAAGGATAAATTGTCTTCATCAATTAATTTAATTATTTCTGAAGGTATTTCGTCTGGGCCAACTGCCTTATTAGTTTTGGAGACTTGTAATGCCCTTCGAATTTCTTCTTTCGTTATTGGTGGCCCGCTCAGTGGTTTACTTTCTTCTTGGCGTTCTCGGTCATTCCTTTCATTGTCTCGAAAAAGTTCACGTATGTAATTTTCCCACACCTGCTCTTTTTCCTCCTTTTCTAGGACCACTTCATTGCTATGAGAACGTATGAGAGGTTGAATTGTTTTCATTTTCATGCTTCCATCCGATCACCTGATGTCATAGATGGTGGTACCAAAAGATGGTGCGAAGGAGTTGTTGGTTGGCGGGAGGATCTGGCGTATCTGACTAGAGGCGCTTTAGAGGTTGAGTTGGCGGGCGACTGTAGCTAACCTGGGAGCGTGCCGGAGTACCGACCTGGACATTTTTTGGTAAGCATGAAAATAAAAACAAAAAAATCTGTTGTTAAGAGTGAAAATATATTTATCAAATATTTCCCCAATAATGATAGATATTTCATGTAATTGGTGTCATGACCCATTATGATGTTATCCTGAATGTTGCGAACAATTATTCGTCGACAATCGAACACACCCCTTAGAGTGATTTTTGAACATACAATTGTAATAATTGTTATAATGTTTAATCGAAAAAGAAATAATATTCTTCCGAATTAGCAAATCGCATCAATTGCTATTGATAATACTTTGCTGAATATAAATTTGTTATAAACAATCATATTTCAAGCTGGCGATAGATTTTCTAAATCGATGTATTACTTTTTTATAGAAATACATATAGGATTTTAGAAACCTTTGGAAATCGTCGATACAATTGGTATTGAAATAGCTCTAAACAAGAGCTTTAGAGCCTTTGAGTGTCACTAAGGGTGTACACTGTTAGATATTTCAGTTTTTCCGGAAATTTAGCAAAAACTCAAACAAAGTGTACCTTAATCGAACCGCCTCCGACTTATCGAATCTTGAAGATGACAAATATACCTCACTAATGTTGAAGAGATGTAAAGCTGGAAAGCTGAGGACCGCTGCGCTGTTGGAGCTGTCGAGAAGAGTCAAAATTTAATGTGTTATTATCAGCCTATATCCTTATACAAGGCTTTACCTTCAAGGGTGGCCTTGATTTGCACTGGTACTTTTATGAATAAATAATAATAAAAATAATAATAAGAGGAGGAAGGAAGAGTAATTATAGGCATACCGTCACTCCATACAAAACAACAAAAACGCATTTTTACACAGCAAACAAACAAATTTACATAAGACAATAGTAAGAGCAGACAAAAACTATACACCACTCGCCCTTTTCGCCCAGATCATGCAGCCATGATGGCCAGCTCTTTCCAGAAACGGAGGGCTTCATGCTTGCTAACCAGGACCAATAATTGCAACACGAAATTACAAGAAGTATATAATTAAAGATCCATCCATCACCGACGATATTTGCAGAAAGTGTCACCAACAGAAGGGAACAATAGAACACATAACAAGTGTATGTAAGACCCTCGCTGGAACCGAGTACAGAGCCAGACATAATTCTGCATCCAAAATCATACATCAAACATTGGCCTCAACAAACAAACTAACTGAAAATAAAGATCTATATTATAATTACACAGCAACCTCAGTACTCGAAAACAACCAATTCAAACTATACTGGGACATTGAAATGCAAACATAAAACTATTCCAGCCAATAATAGACCAGATATAGTTTTCAGTCAAAGGCGATTCCCAATGATATGAATATCCAAAACACCTACACTGGGAAGATATCTAAATACACAGATCTTGCCATAGAAATAAAACGGCTCTGGGAACAAAACAAAGTTATTATTGTCTCCCTCATTATGTCGACCTCAGGCCTTACACCGCACACATTTACACAACATCTTCAACAGTTGGGCCTGGGCAAAAGGTTACACAAAACCCTCCAAAAGTCCGTAATCCTCGAAATCTGTAGCATTGTACGGTCCTACCTAAATTCAGAATACTAATAGATCAGGTGGTGACTTGGCACAGCCCGTGAATACTTGTTATTATCGCAACCATGTGAGAAAATGTAATAAATGCAAAAATATTAATAATAGAAGTAGCCATTGGTTACTGAAACAGCAGCTCGGTGTATCGGAGCCCGGGCTTCACATTTTGTTTTTTTTAATAGAGTTTGGAAACGATCGATTATTAGGTGAAGACTACAGGTTATCGAGAGAAAGTAAAAACTACAGTATATTCAATCCCAAGATAGACTCCAAATAAACAGTCGCATGCAACATTCCCGTGGTTACTGTCCGCTAACGTCTGCGAACGCGCCAGCTATAGTCCAGTGCAATTATGAAATTTTATATGACTATTCAAAAGAGTTGCCCTATGAGCCCATTGCAACTCAAAAGTAGCCAGTTGCCAGTTTAAAATGATCATTAGGCAATAAACACTTGACATTGCATATTTGGATCTACTTTCCAGTCAGCCTTGGAGATTTTGACTTGCCAGATTTATAACACACAATTTACACATAATGTACTGGACTATTAGGGACCACACCGACACGAGCCGATCACGCACGCGGGCTTGTTTTCATTTGGTCTAGCTTGGCTGTGAATACAGTATAGAGTTTTAGGATTCTTGAATGTCAAAAAAGTAATTATACCGAGTTGGTCATAGGGTTGTGGTTCACCAAGGTTGCATTTTTTAATTGAACATCGTCTCTAAGGAGGAAGAAAAGCGGACCAAATATCAGGAGTTGGTCGGACAACTTCTCAGGCTCTGGCCAAACTACACTGGTTTGTTGGTTATGGACATTGGATCCCTAGGCGCACTGCATGTAATACCGGTGTGCCGTGCGGCGACACACATCTTACCCGCCAGAATGCAGAAGTAATTCTTGAGTCCCTGCATCAAACATTGCTAAAACCAACATTACAGAAGTATTCATTGGTTAAACAGTACATAAGCTGCACTAAACTTCACATCTATTACAGTACTTATCAAATATAACTTATATCCTATTTATAGGGGACGTTGCTTACAAATCTGTTCTACCAAATGAGATATAAAAATTTGCATTGGAGTGAGTAGTTTAATTTGGAACATTAAAATGAATTTTTGTCATTATAGGTGGGTAGTCCAATTTATTATTACGCAAGTTATAGCAGCAGAAAGCTAATGTGTCAACGTCCATTCTTAGAAGTAAAATGTTATGTGGAAGAGCTCTCCCATCATAGATAGCGTATGCTTTGTAATACATATACTTCAACCCTTACGTTGCACTGATTCAATGGTTGAAATTGCATTTTGGTGAAGTGGTGACTAAACAAATTCTAGCTTGTTTCTTACGAAGGAGATATACACTGTTTTATCCCAGCAAACACGATGTCGTTATACTAACGTCATTTTGACGACACCTCATTCGTCATTATCACATCGATAAAGATGAATATATGACGTGTCTGTGACGGCACAATGTCACAGCCCAAAGACGTCATTGAGTGCCGTGTTAGTAACGTCACCTAACCGCCGTCCCAATAACGTCACAAACGTGTCGTCTCAATATCGTCATGTACGTGGCGTTCCGTCGACACTATTTTATACAGCAACCAAGGCTGCACCAGAAGGTATCGTCAGATCAGCACTGATTATTGGCGATGGTTACTTTGTCTTACTTTATGGCTCTCCAATAGTCAATGCTGATCTGACGATATCTTCTGGTGCAGTCGTAGTTACTAGATAAAGTGGTGTGTCCGTTAATTTACCTTATAGGATAAATGTTTAT
Organism: Callosobruchus maculatus; assembly: GCA_951848785.1. Classification (NCBI taxonomy): domain Eukaryota; kingdom Metazoa; phylum Arthropoda; class Insecta; order Coleoptera; family Chrysomelidae; genus Callosobruchus; species Callosobruchus maculatus. Next base: position 11,774,706 of record CATOUR010000026.1, on the reverse strand, counting down.
GAGATAATGCTGTGAGAAATATGTGTAGCATTAATTTGAGTAACGGTAATAAAATATACTAATTCAAAATAAATAATTAATCATGTATTTCACAGTAAAGACAGGATACAAAAATAATGATCATAGCTTTGCTAGCCTTCTATAGGAGCCTGCCTAAATCACAAAGTACTTTTCATTTTCAATCGGCTCAATTCATATAATAAGAGGCTACAGTCTAATAAATCCACACTACCTGAGAAAACACTGGACACTATACTTATACCTATTATTATTTATGGTGGAATCCACACATACAGACACTGCACACACAGCACATAAGGTTAAAATCTCCGTCCTCATGTCACAGCAGTGGTCACAGCTTCATCGTAAAAACAAGTAGAAAATGGCGAAAATGGCAATTTGTGCCTTGTGATGATGATCGGGATCGAGATCAGCGCCAGCGGTTCGGCTGCAGTAGGATCGGGTCGGATTACATGCGATTCATTCATTGGTCTGTACCTTACGTAAGGTGTGCAGTGATTCATCAGTGAACTAAAGCGCGGTTAATACAAAATTATCTCTTGCAAATATAAAATCTATCAAAACCCAATCAACGGAATAATTAGCCACAATTTTGTCACATCTGCTTTATTTGGGATATACCTACGTTACGTGAAGTCGACTATATTTTTGGATAATAATTTAGATATTCTATCTGAGGTAGTGAGGTGGGATAACTAATTATTAATTAAGGTGGCTGTGATGATACCACTTCTGTGATTGTGTTACAAACCAGCGCAGTTCGCAATCAATAATTATACAATAATTATAAGGAAAAAATGAAAAATCTGGCATTAATTTGCAAATCAATTGCTATGTTTTGATTTTGATACATGAATTCTAAAATATTTTTGACAAAAGTGTTATCCAGCTTTGACGTTTTGTTTTTAATATTGATAAAATACTGTTGGATGATACTTATTAACTATAGACCTCAATACCCAATAGAAACTGAGCGTCAAACAAGACCCAATAGGAAACCCCCGCCAAACCATTCCACGTTGATAAAATCGGGCCTAAATCTACCTAATTAATTAATATTTTTTAGTACTTATGCGAGCATAGACATTTTTTCATAAATATATAAGGAAGGAATAAGAAAAGTGAAATCATTAAGTTTTGAGATACATTTTCTCCCACCTTTATCCATTAAATTTTGACGTGATAACGACGTCAAGTGATAAACGTTTATGTGACGTCATTGAAAATGACGTTAGTCCCACGTCATTCATTCGGCATATGACGAACGTGACCAAAATTCACCACAATTCGACGTCATAATGACGTACGTCTCCTTGCTGGGATGCTTCTTGAGTTGACAAATCTAAACCGATCCCTCATACACTATTTTGTTTTTTGTCTGGTGTTCCATCTAAATAATCCAACTTAGGTGCGCCACGACTTTCACCAACTCTGTATAATATATTTTTTGAGCTTTTAGATCTACAACACATTTGTTTCAACTTCTTTTGATGACTCATCAGTCAAGCGTTTCAAACATTATTAATATGGTTTATTTGTCATTTTCTAAACTAGACAACCCAGACAGCATTGAGTCTAATCACATTCAGTTTTGGCATAAAATTTCAAGGAGAATGAAATATCTAGTAACATATAGGTTCATCCATTCAAAAACCTAGGGTAGGTATTTATTTTGCATCTCGTGAGTGATGTGTCATCGCAGTGTTCTCGATAAGCCGATAAAAAAAGGTATGAAAACCGCTGAATAACTTGTAGGCAAAATTAAAGACAGTTATTTCTTATCACTATCACTGATTCATAATTCAAGAACCTTAGTTTCCCAACTCTACCATTTCCAAATGCTTCTAAAACCCTTTATGTCTAATTTAATATACAGGAATACAAATTGTATTTTACCTGCAACATTTTGCTAATTTTACTGCTCCGGTACGTATAACAACATGCATGGTAGATTTTGAAATTGCCAATTGTGAGATTGCATATCCATTGTTTTGAAGTAAGACTTTTGTGTTAGCCGCCCCCGTATCATCTAAGGTCGTAGACGCTATGCGGCAGCCGCATGTTTGGCGCTTGCTTCTGTCAAAGTCAAATTCGTATCATGTAATGTCAGCAGATGCAGCAGCATGTCCGCAGCCGCAGCCGCAGCACAATATGCGGCAGGAAGCGACATTACAGCGGACATATTGTATTCTAAAATTTTTAAATTTCAGAGCTACAATTATGAAAATATGAGAGCGGACAAGACGTCGAAGTGCTTTTTGCGTAGAACGGTCAGAGACCATATAATACCTATTACCTACGCCCATGCCCCATTTAATACATACGCCATAGCATGTGAACTGATATTTTAATGTAACAGTGAGTGATTCATCCTCGATCCTCCGTAAGAAGTTTTTAAACTTAATGTGACCACCTAAAGTAGAAAAACAGGTAAGTGAACTAATATTTTAACCGCTTGCTAATGCCGAATCACGGTTTAACGGTGGAATCTTTGTAAAAACAGGAATATTATATACTCGCTCATTTTGAGGTTATGTGAATATGTTTATTTCCTGAAAACTGTAATCAACAGTACAAATAAATAATAATAATATTTTATTGCCGAGTTGGGCCCCAGGTTGGGCCCACAACGATCAGAGAGATTTCTGCAGTTTTTACAGGTTTCCCAAAAATAAGACACTTGCAGAAGTAGTTGAGTTTTCTAAGTTACAGAAATTTCTTATACATTCTGAAGTGATTGTTTGCGTTATTGTGGCTACTCACTAGCTGTTATCTAACCTATCCAATTTTTAGTGGATCAGAAGCAAGAGGTTGTGATTGCTATTTCTGTGAAGCAGAGAAGACTAATTGGCCAGAATTGTAAACACATAATGTAGAGGAGTGTTCAACCCTTAGACAAGGAAAGAGAGAGGACGGAACCCGCGACTGACATTTCTGATACCAAATGGCACCAAAGCGCTATTCCCAGTGGCGTAACTAATGGGATTAACGTTATGGTTGAGCTATTTGTAGAAATAATCTTTTTCAAATAAAATTTAATGAAATATTGTTATTCAGGGTTTCTATATGGCCAATTTCGCCATCCACAATTAAAATTTAAGTGACTAACATTACCGTAACCGTGATTTTCATTCGACTGCTGTTTTGTGGCCAATAATATATAAAAATTGATAATGTATATATTTTATTCAGTCATGAACATGTTATGTTCATTTGCAGTATATGACTGATGAAAGACACGATTATACTTCTACCCAGAAAGAAAAAAACTGCTTGTAGTTTGTAGTAAATCAATTTTTTATTATTAAAGAACACATAATACCTATAGTATATTTATATTTATTGACATTATGTTTATATATAAAATACTGTCTATTACATACTGTAAACAAAAGCAGCAATAAAACATTTTTATTATTATAGATTAGCTTACGAGATTGAGGAATTTGATGCCTTCAATCTCGAAGTCCCCATATGCAGTAAAAAAATCTACTTGCTGTTACGCTGTTACTTGCTGTTTGTAGTGTGTAATGAAGAGCAGTATTTTTAATTACTCCAACAAGGCTTTTTTATACTTAACTTCTTTTTGCGACGGTGGCAATAATTAATGAAAAAGCTGGAGGGTTAAACATAAAAATTATCTCAGACATGAAATAAAGTAAGTTTTGGGCTAGAAATACAAAGGTCCTTTAATCTTATCCAAAATCAAAACATTTACAAAATTAGAAAATGACCCCTAGATTAGCTAGTAGTAAATAAAAACGAACAATTCATTCAATATAGGTGAGGTCCTATAACTTACATAGAATTTACAACTCTATTTTATCACTTAACCCCTTGCTTCCAGCAAGTTCTAATTTATTGCAGTTATGTATTTACTTATGGGGAAGTTTGGGTGAAACTCAGTATTGTGTGCCTCAACAAAAATAAATTTTTTGTAGGAACGTGGCATTTCGCTTGCTCCTACAATTGATGGCAGTCAATGTTACAGTCATGAAGGTCAAAAACTACCAATATTTTACTGCCCTTTAAACAGAATCATTTTTGTTAAGTGGCTCCGAACTGGATTGTCCTGTTGTGATCGAGATTTTACAATAAAATGGATTCTGATATTTAAGTATTTTGTGCATACAGCTTTTATTAAAAAATATATATGATTTACATCATTTTCTAATACGTGACGTTCTAAGCAGCTGAAAATAGGGGTGCCTAGAAAACTTGATATTATTTTGCTTATCAGCAAAGGTACAAAATGTTTGGTGTGAATACAATTTTCATTAACTCCCAGAAAATGTTCCGATTTCAAACATATCTTGATAACATCATTTGATGGGTAAGTCAGACCGCCGTGGCTTTTAAATTCAATTAGGGAATTGAGAAACCGATCTCTAGTACCAATCAATGCTGTGACACATGTTTCACATTTTATTGTTTTTTGTAATTGGTGCGAAACATAACCAGCAATATATTGCACAATTTGGGAAGAACATTCACTTATCACAGGTGCATTCATGGTGTAGTCATGATCCTTCCAAATAGTTTCTAGATCATCAGAAGGCTCATTTATGTCTATTAAACTATGGTTCGATAAACTACTATTAATTACATCTTCAGGCCTTACATTTTTTGTAGAACTAAGAATAGGGATTTGATCTAATGGAATACAGTTACCCATGCCGCCCTCTCTAATTTCTGCTCGAACCAGAAGCCTTTTGTAAGCAGCTAGAAACTGTCGAGCGGTTGGGTTATTATTCCAGCCACCTCTTGATCTAATTGACGAAAAGAACAATTCTAAATGATCTTGACTAATCTTATACAACGGAAGGTACAGTAATGTTTTTCTCTCAGAAACAAGTTCTTTGTACAATCCTAAAGAACTTGATAATGAAGTTATTAATCCAATAAACCCAGTTTTTCTGTTAGACATGATTACTTGCTCATTATTAGATAATTTCAACTTTGAAAGATAAAAAATTGCACTATTGATAAATTCCCCAGATCGATCTATATTTTTTTGACATAATGCTTTTTTATAACCTGGTGCTACTAGGTTTCTGCTGTTTAAAATATCGAAAATGCTATTTACAATTCTAATAAATTTAACTGTTGCCTGACTACCTTTAAAATCCTCAAGATTCAGCTTTTTTTCGCAATACTCAATAGCATCGGCTACTGATGCACTAAGTAACTGAACTGCAAGCCGAACCTTCATTTTTTGTTTGAAAAAAATAATATGAGCGCGACGTAACTTATTCCCTAAATGTAAGCCCTCGCTAGTTTGCAGCTTCTCTAGAAGCGCTATGTATTTCCATTGAATAAAATTGTTATCACAATCAATTAGGATTTTCTTTTCACCGAATGCATTGCGAACAAGTTTTATCATATGACATGGATCATAAAAAATATATACATTGTGATCTGTAACTCTGAAACTTGTCTGTATATTTGAAATGTTAAATAAGAATCCAAAGTTATGACACATAGCGGTATTAGATGGAGCACCATCGAATGTGATTGACATAACTTTGGCTCCCGTATCTTCAGTCAGATGGATGCATTGAGATACAATTGAATGTTTTTGACTGCCATTCAAAGAATCTGTAAGAAAGTAACCGACAGGTAATTTCCAAGTTCCATTGATGCAAACCAACATTATAACAAAAGCTTCTTTGGCTAAAGCATTAGAGTCATCGTTTAAATTTGTACCACAGTTCACATAACCATGGAATTTTTTTCCATCCCATTCTAAATGTTTCCGTATGGCTATTTCATCGATAATTAATGAACAAATTATTGGTCTGTCAGATGATTGAACCTTATTTCTTAAGGTATTTATTGATTCCTTGGTAAAACCAGGCTCAGCATCCACATTCTGAAACCATTTAGCAATAGTTTTGCTATGCGGGAGACAAGTGTCAAAAACATCTCTCACATAGTTGTATGCCTTTGGTGAAAAAAAATTTAATGTCAGGGCAAATTTCCTAAGTTCAGGTGAGTATTGAACATTTCTCCCCATTTTTCTGTTCAATATTTCTATATTAACCTTGCTCATATTTTGAACTAAAACTAAATTTTCTTGAGATAGTAAATTTTGTCGCTCTAATTCCTCAGCAATTATTTTTAAAGAGGCTACTTTTTTGTGTGCTCTTTTCAGTGACTGACCAAGGGCACGGATTTTTTTCGTTTTTTCCTTATTCCTTATCTTTTTGCAGCAGCAGCTCTCTTCTAAGTTTCTTTTTCCGGGAAGAGTCGTCCTGTGCAGCCAGAGCTGAGGTTGATGGCGATAGTTCTGGATGAACATCACGTTCACGGGCTCTTTTTCTTTCTTTTGCCTAAAATAACAGAGCTGTATATTAGACAATGTTTGAAACATTATTTCCGAAAGAAAGACAGAACAAATTAATTTATGATTTAAGTAGATGTGAATGAGTGACTGAATCTTATAGGAAAAGTGACAGTAACATTTTGTTTTGATTTCGTATCGAGTAAACACACCTTAATATAGTTGTTTAATAATGTAACTGTAACACAAGAAATTATTACATTTTTGAGGTTAGCTGCCTTTTGATTTTCATAGGTATCAATTTTTAAATGGTTATTCAGCCATTCGTAATCGTATTTCTCCTTACTTTATTGCACTGTTTATTTTGGAAACGTCATCACTAATACTCAAATATAAAACCAAATTTGAGACCATAAATATAGAATATAGGCATAAGGGATAAGAATGATTTTAAATTAATGTCACACCCAAATCATAACTCATTAATGATCCAATTATATACAATGGAGTGAAGATTTATAACAAACTTCCTCCTCACAGGTTTTAGTGAATATCCCAAAAGTTTTGTTTGTTATTATATAGCTTTGTCATTAAGAATCTTGTAAATTCTTAGACTATAAAGTATATCTATCTATCCATCTATCCATCTATCCATCTATCCATCTATCCAACTATCCATCTATCCATCTATCCATCTATCATAATCCTAGGATGTTTATTATTTTAATATTGATTAAGCGTAGACAATGTAAGCTAGGAATTATAACTTACAATTTTTGGACGTAAGTATTCCGGAAGCTCGTCAAATATGGTGGGGACTGCTCCTTTCAGAAGATATACTTTTTGATTTGTTTGATGAAGGAAATTCTGTTCAAAATGCTTAGAACAAAGCCTATCGTTGCTTGTAGGCTTCCAACTTTCGATCCTCGATATTTTTGATCCATAAATCATGTCTAGGAAGATCTTTAGGAAACCTGTCGAGGAAGAAAGAAAATTAATTTTATTATTCATACAACTACAAATAAAGGCCACCCTTGAAATGCACACCTTGTATAAGGGTATTGGTATATTATATATTACAATGCAAAGTCATAATATTTCTATTCAAAATGTAAGCTATAATAGATACGCCACTGGAAAACTGATTGTATTTGAACCAAAAAATCCCTTAAAAACATAATTTTTAGACTTTACGTGCTCAAAAACATTATGATTCGCATGTTAGTGGTACATTCCAAATTATATTTCGGATACACATATATCTTTGAACTAGATATCGAGATATTTGCATGAATTTCGGATACACCAAAAAAATAAGATCATAAATTTACCTGTGAAAAGTGATTCCTGGCTCCTTCCTGCTGCTGTGGCTTTTACAACGGTAAGCTGCACACCCCACCATTACGCTCACCACAATATTTCACAATTATTGGTCTTAAAAACGTTAAATATCGCAAAAAACACCACCTTGACACTACCGTCAGTTTTCCACCAGCATTTTGACAGCTATTCATTTTCGGTATCAGCTAATCCATATAGCATCAAATGGGCGTGCGGTATCCCCTCTCTTTCCTTATCTAAGGTTCAACCTATATCATCTTTCTCCACAGAGACCAGAAATGGGGCAAAACATCTTCACAGATACCTAGGTAAATACTTATATATTATATATTGCACTCAAGGTTGTCTTACAAAATGATGAGTCTCCATGCTCCTTGGATTTCTACCAAATATCTTTCAGTAACAAGCGCATGTAACTTTTTGTTGTTGATATATAATTTTATGTTTGGTAGCCTTGAGGAAGTGGTATACAATCCTAAAAGCTAGAAAGAAGTAGATATTGTTGTTTAATTTGTTGCTTCCCAGCAATACCTACAGTTTTGTTTTAAATATATATATTTGATTATGTCTGACCATACCACCAAAAAGATAACAATTATAATACACATTTATCAAAAATTGAAAAATTATGTAGAAATCTCAGCAAAAATAACAAAGATAATTTTATAGAGGACTTAACATAGTATAAAGTGGGAGGTATTGGAAAGTGATGTTGGTGTGCAGTGAAAAATTTTTCAAACTGGCTAGATATTGAAGAATGTAAACAAAAGTTGGATATACTCTATGTTTCAAGTTTTGCTGATAGAAAGTCTAAAGAAGCTTACAATGATGTGTGAAATGTTTACAACAAACTATTAGGTGATAGAAAAAATATTTTTAATAGAATTGTTACCTCTGATAACAAGATAAAGTGTGTGTGTGTGTGTGTGGAACATAGTCAGTGAAATTAAGGGGTATGCAATTGATTCAGATGTACTTATTCCTGGAAATTCAGAAAGTGTTGCAAAGGCATATATATATTTCAAATGTAACCAAGGACTCCCTTTTATACCCTTTTCATACAATATAGTCTAACCTAATATATAAATACGTACAGAGTTAATAACAACTGAAAAACTGCAGGAGTTGAGCCAAATTTGAAAAATAAACCAACAAATAAATTCAGCAGTGGTGAGGATAATTTTCCTAAAACCTTGCTGATATCCTATATTTACCATATTGCTAGTCCATTGGTTTTCATTATCAATAATTGTTTAAAATTTGGTAAATTTCCAGAGAAACTAAAATCAGCAATACAGTGCTGTTCCTAGAATGACGCCAGGAAACAGTAAAAAAGCCTATACAGAACATGGGCCTGATGACCAGAGCAGTCTATGCCGATGACACAGAAGTAAGTAATAATATCAGTTTACAAAAGAGGATATGTAGCAGACATGTTAAACTATAGGCCGATAAGCTTACTCTCTGCATTTGTAAAACTTGTACTTCAAACAAAGGTATTGAAGCATTTGAGCAACTGCAACCTAATAACTGAAGCATAGCATGGTTTTATAAAAGGCAAGTCGACTACTACAGATATTTATCATTTTAATCGCCAAATTATTGCTATTTTAAAAAAAGGAAATATTCCCCTTGGTATGCTTTTTGACTATGTAGACCTTTTACTATTTAAACTGAAAAAGTATGGAATAGGTGGAACGTTTTTGCAGTGCAATACATCGTACCTCACATGTTGAAAACAAAAAATTATGATTACAAAAAATTATAATACCAAGCAATCAACAAACATCATTAGGAATCGCACAAGATAGCATCCTAGGTCCACTTTTACTTATAATATATGTTAAGTTAATGATTTGTTCCTAGATATTGATAGTTCAGTTGAGATGATAGTTACCCAATATGCAGATGACACTAGTGTGCTTGTTACTGCTCCAATAATTTATAAGCTAGTTGGAACAAAAGGCCACCTTAGTTTTAAATGCTACATAAACAAACTTATTATTCAAATCAAAAAATCCTAGATGCCAGGGTCCACCAGTTAAAATGAGCTTGGGAAAAGATGTTCAAATTCATTTAGTAGACAGTAGTAGACAACACCAAATTCCTTGGAGTATATATAATCTATAGATGAGACGCTTAGGTGGACATCTCATGTGGAGGCCACTAAAAAAAATCGTATCGTACCCTGCAAGGAACTTTAATTATAGGTATCCAGTTCATCACCTCACCTTAACTGAGAAGAATGTAGAGTATAGTTGAATGAAAATCTTCAATTATCTACCATCTGGTCTTGTAAACAATTTGACAACTTTCAAAAAAAAAGATACACAAAATCTTAGTCAATTTGGAACCCTATTCTCTTGAAGACTATTTAAATTTTGTTGTTCCCATTTGTTATATTGACTCTATTTCACCTAATTCTGTGAGGACATTATGTATTTTGCAGAGTTATTTTGCAATAAAGATTTGTTATTTTATTATTATAATTACAAATAATATATGACATACTGTATGATTTTTTATGATTTCTGTTTACAGAAACTCAAGCATATCCTCTTTAGACCAACCAAGTTCTTCTTTAGCCTCAGATAGGCCTAGGTGTGGCCAAGATGTTATTGATGCAGGTACTGCTACTCCCTCATGTTAAGGTTCGAATGTGTTATTGGACGAAGAAAATTATTGGCAAGGATTACGACTAGAGCGAAAGGATAAGATAATCAAATCTCTAGGTATAAGTATGAGCTATGTATAAATTCTTGACAGTGATAAGTATATTTTTTACTACACTGGATTGCAAAGTCACACAATATTTGAAAGTGTATGAATTGATCAAAGATATTAAGATAAATTATTAATTGAAATGGAATGTTCAAAAAATTAAGTGATTTGGTCAGCTACTCTTGACATTAATGAAACTTTGAAACTGCACCATAATTTTACTTGTACAGATTTAGCGTTCAGATTCAAAATATCTGAAGTTGCTGTTACAAATATTGTCGTTACTTTGTACAAACTCTATATGAAGTCTTGTTCTTGAGGTTTATGAAAGACATTTCTAAAAGATCAAAAAACCATTCTTGTTTACCAAATTCACTAATTGTAGAATAATAATAGATTGTACTTGTATTTTGTGTTGTACCAAGAATCATGATAATCAATGAAGAACTAGCGTCTTACTTATAGTAGTTATAAGCATAGAAACAGTTTCAAAAGCTTAGTTGGTGTGGTCCTAATGGCATACTGACTTATGCTAGTATGCTCCACCCAGGATCTAATATCGATAAAAATATTGTTCAGCAGCATTTTGACACAAAGTGGAGATCTAATATTGGCAGATCAAGGTTTTCTTATAAGTGATATTGTACCTAATGCCGTAAGTTTAAATATTCCACCATTTCTCAGTACTCCAGAATTAACATCAGAGCAGATACAATAGACAAAAGTATTGCAAGAGCAAGACTTCATGTAGAAAGGGCAATATGTAGAATCCAAGGTTTTTAAATTTTATCTTTTATACCAGAACTAGAACCAGATTATAGTTCAATGATATTCAGGACAGTATGTGCTCTAACAAATTTACAATATCCATTGATTAGAGAAGTATCACAGTTTTATATTGATTGGCAGAAGTTTAGATTACATAATTATATTGGTTGCATATACAGGGTGAGTACCAAGTTGATATTTTTTTGCTGTGTATAAAAGTCGATAAAATAAACAAATTTTCAGAAAACTAAAAAATAAGTGAGATACAGAATAAAAAAAAGTATATCTGGGCTTGTGTATCAAGACTACCTAGTCTGTTTATGTTTAGTTTTTTGCTCGGATTTGTCAAATCGATTAGGCATTGTACCTCTTAGATATTGTAGTACCCACTTTTTGTTTATAATTGTTACTTTTAAACTGGTAAATCTTAAAAGTGGCGCATTATTATAAACAGCTAGGTACGTCTTGGTGCACAAGCCCCGATTTACTTTTTTTGATTCTGTACCTCGTGTATTTATCAGTTTTCGGTAAAAAGTTTTCAGAAAAAATTGCTTGTTTTAACGATTTTTTTACACAGTTTAGAAAAAGGATCAACTTAGGACTCACCCTGTATATATCAAGCCATAAAGACACAAAAAATGTGTCACTGAGCAGTGTACATGTGGAATAACCTTTATGTCTTAGACCACCTAATTAATTCGTACACATCTTTGATAATGCTGTGATAGCACTTGTGATATTTTTAATCTATTTTTAAGTTATATTCTATTTTGTTTTATATGCTATTTTATAAGCTCCATCTTCCATCATATTTAATTACCAATTTTTTCATAAACAGCATAAGAGTGAACAACATCATCGGCTATGCAGCTTGCCTGTTCAACAATAGTAATAATAATATAATATATAGTAATGTTTCAGTTACATGACACATTGGTTTTAAATCCCTTCAGGTAATGAGATGTTTTATATTTGTTAAGCCTGTTAGTTTATAAATATCAAATATGTATGTTTTTGCTCTGAAATTTTATAGCAATGATTATGCTCTTATATAATATACCTAAGTGACTTTGATTTTGTAATATATGGAATACATAATAATAATTTGATAACGGATTTTCTGTTTGTTGTACTACAGTCTTTATTACTTTTGTATGTAGGATTTAAATACTTTAAATGTATAACTTGTCTTTATCACTTAGAACAGTAATATCAGTATTTTTTTAAGCTTGTTGTTAAACAGGTTGCTTGATAATGTACATTGAATTATTTGGAATAGAATGGTGTTACTGGACTTTTTCCATGAGACATAATTTTGTCCAATGTACAAAATTATTTCTGAAAAATATAAATATAGGAATAAGATTATTAAGGTAAACTCTATTTCATATTCGAATGCTGTATTATGTTAATAACAAGATTAGTTTACACAAATAGCAATCAAAACAACAATTTATTCCTTTAAAGATTAGAGTTCAGTTATATAAGTTCATGAATTATAATGCAAAATTATACAAAACTGATTTACACTAAACTAAAAACGAGATGCATATAACAACAACACATACACACACAGCATTATTATGATTTGAAGTGTCAAGTCTAGAACATAGAAGAAATTTTGAGGCAGGATTATTTTTATAAAAATTATTACAGATTGTTCCTAAATTCTTGAAAAAGTTCATTTTGTTGTGCCTCCTTATACCACTCAAGATAATGTTGCATTCAAGTCACCTAGAGCCAAACCTAATATTGATATTACTGAAGTCTCCAATCTCATTACTATGTACCTATGTTTATTTTGTTACTGATTAGATGAATTAAGTTCTGTATTATGAAGATATTTCAATAAAATCTAGGATTGAGATACTATTATATATTACCATTAATATATGTATATTATCCTGAATTATATAATATATACTATTTAACAATGGTTTGATATGAAATAAATTTAATAAACAAAAAATGTTTTTTTTTAATGAAAATTGCATGATAAAAAAATGATAAGTTTTGTTGCATTTATTTTGTTACCCTAATGGATTATTTATAACAAATATATCTTTGTTCACTTATTTCAACATTGATCAACTGGAACATGCAAAGAAATGATTTTTCTGCAAAAAACTATTTAAATAATTTACACGAGTAAATAGATATTAAATTTGTAAACAAATTTCATATTTGTAATGTACGCGAAGGGAACATATATGTGCATGCATATTCATATGCATTAAAAAAATAATCGTTAAAATCTGTCAATATAATTATGCAGAGATATAATAAACTGATCCAACTTTAATTATTTTATATTTAATTTTTTGAGCGCACACATTTCTAAGCAAATTTCATTTGAGCTGCATTTTTGAAGCTTTGCTGGTTCATCTGGAAACATGCAATGTCTTAACAAAATACATGAAAGCTTTTGACATATATCTTTTAAATGGCGCAAATTAGGTTCCTTAATTGTCATAAACAAAGGAGCTGTAAATTTTAAAAGAAAAATGATAACTTTGGCCCAAATTAACCTATGAATTATGATATATATTTTTTTCAATTTAAAGTATGTATAGTAATGCCAGCTTTTTGCATATGAAAAAAATTATGTAAACTGTTATTCTATTTGTTTATAAGTACAAAATTATATAGAGCATTACATTATTTTGCAATGTTGTAAAATTATTTTTTGCCATTCAATTAGGTACAAAGTTTGGGCCTTCTTCTTTGATATTCTGCCCATAGGATCTGGATCTTTAAGATTTTCTGCAATATAGCATTGGAAAGAACATGTTTGTCAAACTATTTAATGAATCGTACTGAAATTTTTATCTCATATTTTGTACCAAAAGCCCGCATTGTTAATGTCATATTAGGGTCCCTAGATACATTTTTGTCAATGTTATTGTAAAATTACGTATTATTAATTTTAGTCCGTTTTTTGAAATTTTCTAAGCAATAAATAAATTCAAATATTTGTGGATTTGTGCATTTGTAGAAGACGATGCTCAATATCAATTTTCACTTTATTATGGATATACTATGGAAATATTAAAGTATATGTTCATCTAGGGTAAAAAATTATACATTATTAAAATCATTATAAAAAATAATAAATAACCAAAAGCGGCAGAAAAAGATGGGTGAACATTTTAATATTCCATGTATTTAACATAATTCAGAAGGATTTACATTAATACATTCAAAGTATTCAGAGTCGGAGATCAAATTGCCTGGGCACTCCACCATTCCACTTCGACAATCACGATTCCGATACAATGAATTTCCTACTGTTCAGAATCAGCCCTTCTTGGATATCAAAGGAAAATATGTATAATAAAAATATAGCAAAATTCAACAATAGTTTTGTTCAAGTAATAATCCTCAGCTTCTAGTGTGTGCAATTTTACAATCACCCAATAAGTGTTTTTTAGATAACCACTAACATTAAGAAATTAATCACCCTCTATGTTCATGTTTAGCAAACTTCTACTAAAAATACATGTTTTTTCTAGGCATACTTTAACTAGATACTATTCAAGGTTACATATTTGGAAAAAATTATGAATATGGGTATGAAACTATTTATAATTTGAAATACTTTTTATTTGATTACAAACAATAAATGTTTCTATACCTTTTATTGACAGATAACATAAGCATTTATTAGTGCTGTTAGTATACACAGTTTGTGGAACATGTCTGTATCTACATTTTTAGAAAGTCATCATGATGGAGGCTCTCAACTCGTAACCATCTGTGCTCTTCGCCTTCTGGTATCAGTCTGCCTTTTGTGTCTTGAATACTTGGGATGCTGATGAATTTTTTCTTCAAACCTATAATGCCAAAAACAAGCATTTTTGAAGTAGTGAATATACAATGTGTTTAAAGTCATAATAAACATATTTTTTTTTATTGCACATATCTGCAGGCACCTGGATATTGGATATCAAAAGATTAATGTTTTAATTGATCCATTCCTTGAACATTTATATACATCTAAAGTTAACAATTATTAAATACCGAATAAACCTTTTTTCTACTTTAACATGGACTAAAGGTTTAATAAAGATGTGTTTAGTTGACCTCAACACTTTTGAAAATATTTAATGTTCTATTACATTTTTACTCACCATAAGCAGATGCAATATAAATATGATCACTCCGATGTCGGCTCACTGTCGATTGAATATCTGAATACCCAAATCCAGGGGCATTGAGCCTGCCTGCAATTTCCTGCCACATGCAGCCTAAGATCCAGACCCACGCCTTGCACCAACGACATATTTTCCATCAAAATGTCCAAAAGCTTGTTTATTTGACCATTTAACACTCAATGTTCCCTATTTACTTCTAAATTCTAAAACGACGCACTCAAAATATAATAATATCACGGACATAACCTACAATCTACAATGTAGGCCCGAGACTACCCCCTCTTAATGTAGGCTGAATGAAGTCAGTAGTTCTAGTTGGCCAGAACGTTTTGTGGCCAGAACTGTCATGTGACAGCACGCCGCAGAATTAGGAGATACAAACGCTGCTGCTGCCGCATTCGCTGATTTGTGGATGTTTTGAGGATGTTTTGAGGATGTTTTGTGGATGTTTATCCGCTACCGCCTAGCAGCCGCTGTGCGATTCCTTCTGTGATTAGGCTGCCGGTACGTTTTTGAATCACTAGCTTTTACTCAATTCAGTATTTTTATATACGTATCAGTGGAAACAGTATTAGATAATAAAAAATAAAATATTCGTATTATTGTGGTGTAACTAGCAGGTACTGTCTTTACAAAAAAATTTAAATGATACTTATATGCACAAGATATAGCCTTCTGTATCCCGAAAGAAATTAATATCTCACTTACTTGTATGCTATCATTAACATCTTTATTTCTTTTGCTGCGCATTTTAGCTTTATTAATATTATAAACAGTTTGATAGTAGATTTCGAGATGTAGGTGAGCTACATCAAATCGTATTTACTTGTCTAAGGCAGAAAATATGTGAATCCTAAAGTACCTGAATCAATCATTATCATTATCCAACTTACTTATAATCAATTATATTATACCAGTTAGTATGCTTTTGGTCTCTTTTATTTAAGATTTGCACAACATTTTATGTATTGTTTTAACCTACCGACATTGCAACCTCTTTACGATGAAGAACACTAAAGCAGAATGGAATAAAGTGATGTTTATTCAGCTTTAAGCTATAATATTACAACAAATTCTATTTTCATGTACATATCATACACCACTGTACATTTATTTATCATTAATTGACATTAACATACTTTTAATCGTTTCCATTAGGTGCGATTTAGTTTCCAATGGTACTTGATTCCTTGATTGTATAATTTCGGTCCTTCTTCAAACATTGTTTTTCCATTTCCTTGCTGCCGAACTTTCTTAAGCAGAATTTTATATAAACAAACTAAGTTTGCATATAGCAATTAAATTAATAAATTATAATATGTAATCGTGGATTTCTAAACAACATTATACTGTAGGACTCGTACAAGAGAATCCAAATTTTTTACATATTTAAGTACTTATTTTAAGTTACCTGAAAGAAAGTAGCTGAAAAAAGGCTGTAGTTTTAGAGAAAAAGTGTGATTCATACTAAATAACTATTTAGATAAAAGATGTGCGCAATAGAAGAATAAACAAAAATGCACCGCAATTTAATTCAATATATTCAGTAAGTTGCAATAAATAAAATACAGTCTTGTGTTCGTATAAATATATGGTTTTGGTTAATATTTATTAAGATGAAGAGGTTGCGATGTCAGTTAGTTACAAGCTGAATTATTTTAGACGTTGTCTGTGATATTATATTATTTCTATGTCATATTTTTATAAAATTTATACCATTTCAAAATTGAAGTTCGCTTTTCTGTTCCCATTGCCCTTGGCAAATGTTTCTGCATATCAAACCAAAAATATTGCCTTTGTCTAGAATGTCAAATTATAATATACGCGAAAGTCCCTCAAACACCGTTCACTCCGAACTGACGACTAAGTATGCTTCATTTATTGGAGAATAGTGTCAATTGAAATAATGGTTTGTCTGGATAATATGGACATCCGACAATGACCAAAATATACCTATTCTTTAATCTGTTCTCTCTAAAATAAGTGTATCCTCGTTCGTTTGGTGGCAACCCACTCCAACACATTTTGTAACGTTTTTTTTGTTCCATTTGCAAAATATGATATTTTTAATATGTAACGAATATTCTAATTGAAGTTGTATTTAGAGTTACAGTGCACGTGTTGTCAGTCAACTTGTCTACTTTGACTTCTAAAGCTGCGTACACATCTGTGACATGCCGCTCTCCTAAACAAGCTTCCGTCTTACGGCCATCCTGCCAAGCTTTGGGGTTGGTTCGCAGACTGCCTCTCAGGTCGGAAAATTGCTGACGGGGTAGACAGCTTTTCCTCTTCCTTCCATAACATCAGTGCTGTGGTTCCGCAGAGATCGGTGCTGCCTCCGACATTATTTCTGTTTCACATCAATGATCTAATCTCTCCTCAGCGGTCTAGCTGGAACGCAGAAGACTGGCAGCGGCTGCTTCGCTCACAAAGGATCTGGAGACCATTACCGCTTGGGGCCTCAGGAATATGGTAAAATTTAATGTTTCCAAGACCCAATACTGCACGCTATGAAACAAGAAGTGCCCAAGCCGGCACCTAGTTCTTATGATCAGGCTTTGCCAAGGAGTCACTCATTCAAGCTCTTAGGAGTCAACATTACAGGAAATCTGATCTTACACGAACACTTTGCGTCAATTGCAACGACTGCTGGTAAAAAGCTTGGGTACCTATTCAGGGCCAGAAAGTGCTTTTCATCATCTTCTCTATTGACACTATAAAGCCCAAATAAGACCTAGCCTGGGGTATTGCTCTCATGACTGGGGAGCTGCTGCCCCTACTACTCTGTCTATGCTAGATGCTGTCCAGAGAAGAGCAATTGGACTAATTGGTGACCCATCATTAACGCGCCACCTCCAGCTACTTTCTCACCGGCGTATGGTTGGTGACCTCTCACTCTTCTACCGATATTCAAATGGAGTCTGCTCCTCAGATCTATCCTTATAGTTCCGCCGCTCGTCAACCCTATCAGATGCACCTGCTCGACTGCTGCATCTCATACTAAGGCGGTTGTTCTTTATACATTAAGAATCGAGTGGTATGGCTGTACATTTATTCCCAGGGTGTCCAAGGCTTGGAATGGACTGCCAGGAGGTGTATTTATAGGGACTGTGGGTGTTGGCCCATTCAAGTCCCGCGTTAACAAAACTTCCTCTAACATACCTAACCTTTTCACAACAGCTCCGCCCCAATATGGTCTTTCCAGCTCTGCTCTCGGATACTATGCAAGCTGGCGGATTCTGGCGCCCGGCGATCTCGAGCAGTAGCCGAACGCTAACAGCTGTGGTTTACAGGGTCAGCCCACTTAACACCACCTAACACGCGACCCGGTGCACGGGATACAATCGGTCGGATCTACCGGGGTGCCTAAATAAGTAGTGTTTGTGCGTTATTGAGCGTTTTGCGCGTATTTCACAAGAAAATGCCGGCGACATGCTCTGTATATGGCCCCATTGTTTTTTATATTTGTGCCTACTTATTCCCATTGACTTCTAAAATATCTGTTCTTAATACTTTAATTTTATCATTGACTTGATTCTTAAGTTTTTTAAATTCATTTTCCAAATTTGTGTTTCCCGGTTCTTTAACTTTTTGTTTATGAATTTTGACTCGGTTTTCAGTCATTTCGAGAATTTCTTGATTTATCCAGTCGTTATTTTCACGTATCTTATACCTACGTCTTTTTGAATTCCGATTCTTTTTTACAAGAAGTGATTAAGTCAGTTAGTTCCTGAAATGATTGAACTTCTGTAGTTTGAATATTCTTTTCAAATTTTGCGATGAATTTTTTATGATCTATTCTGTTTATTTCTTTTTTATATTTTGTCGCAAGTACTTTTATGTTTACACCTAAGGTTATTGACAACAAATTATGAATGATCAGACTGTTACTGTTACTTACTACTTGAATCGTACATTTCAAATTACTACATCTATCTGACAAAACATGATCTATAATACTCTTTGAGCTATTTGCCACCCCAGTAGCTGCAACTGCAGTCATTGTGTTGAATGGTTTATTGAATAATAAATTATATTCTATCTATAGTACAGAATTCATTTCTATTGTTCCCCGTATAAGTAAAGTGAACGTCGACCGTTGACGTCGACAATATCGCACAGTCGGGTTCCCCGTAAGAAAACGAGATCGCACGAAGGGAACCCCTCTCAAATCGAGGCGGCTCGCATTTGTGAGACTCACATCAAAGTCGGCACGGCGACTGACCCTACTTGTCTTTGTTAATGTACGGTGACCGCAGTTAAGACTTAATATCGTGGTGATGCCTCGTATATATACGAGGGTTGCTTTATATTTCAGTCAAGGTCGATTGACGGAGATAGAGAGCATCAGAGTGCCAGATATGTGAAGCATGTGAGGGTAGGCGACAGATCTTTTCTGGCAGAAATCGACCTATGGCGCACTGATGATCGATAATAAGTGTGAAAGAGCGGTCTGCGTACTGGTGGATTAACGGACATATAGAGCAACCCTCGTATATCGACTCTCATATGCAGTTGGCATAGAAGCGCGCTCTTCTGGTAGGCCAAGCGAATGCGCCGTGGCGTGCCACCAAGAAGTCTGCTGCTGTTTAGCAGCGATTTTCTTTGGTTTGCCGTTACCTTCGGGTACCAGATGGCGCACTGGCAGATCTTTTCTGTCGCCTATTCTCACACGCTTCACAACTCTATCTCTATCAATCGACCTATGGCGCACTGATGATCGCTAATAAGCGTGAAACAGCTGTCTGCGTACTGGTGGATTGACGGAGATATAGAGCAACCCTCGTATATCGATTCTCATATGCAGTTGGCACAGAAGCGCGCTCGTCTGGTAGGCCAAGCGAACGCGCCGTGACGTTCCACCAATAAGTCTGCTGCTGTTTAGCAGCGATTTTCTTTGATTTGCCTGGTTTGCCGTTACCTTCGGATACCAGATGGCGCACTGGCAGATCTTTTCTGTCGCCTACTTCCTCGTATACAGTGTGGTCCAAAGAGTGTGCAACAAATGGGATTTTTTTTTATTAGCTGCACAATCAAAAATCCAATATTGCCAAAAGTTAGTGCATGTCCGATAACAAATTTAGGTGCACTTAGAATGGTTCCAAGTTCATCAGTATACGGAGTGAATCAAAAAATATAAAAATTGTACAAGAGTAAAGTACCCTTATTATCAAAAATTCAGCAAAATGTTATTAACAAAAGTTGTTTAGAATTAAGAGTTATGCCCAAATACCAAAACTTGGCCTCCTATGAGAAAACATTTTTTTTTGAAAAAAGTGCAATCTCTCCCAAAATTTTTTTTTTTTAGTAAAACTGTTTGATACACTAATTGAAATTGAATTAATTTTGTATAACTTTATTTAAATTCAAGCATTTTTGTGAAATTTCCCTGAGGTTAAAATTTTTTTGGGAATCACAAGCTAAATGTTTGTTGCGAGGATATTAAATATGGCTTTATAATTTCGGAAAAAATCTTTTTAGTAAGGCAAGAGGTTGCTTATAATTACATGCATATCAGAATAACTCTCAATAAAACCGCAAACCTTTTATTAATTTTTTATTTCTAAACATGTATTTAAATTAATCCACAAACATGAAATCTTACTAAAAAAATCATGGATACCCATGAAGGAAACAAAGCGTGGAAACAAAGTGAACTGTGTGCATTAATACATAATTATAATAAATGGACATGTCATAACCGTATTTTACCATAAGTGAAAAATTGAAA
Organism: Callosobruchus maculatus; assembly: GCA_951848785.1. Taxonomy (NCBI): domain Eukaryota; kingdom Metazoa; phylum Arthropoda; class Insecta; order Coleoptera; family Chrysomelidae; genus Callosobruchus; species Callosobruchus maculatus. The sequence continues at coordinate 11,753,687 of CATOUR010000026.1, read as the reverse complement.
GCTAAAATGAAAAAATATGTGAAAAGTAGAAACAAAAGAAAAACATAGTTAAGAAGCATAAAATAATTATCGGCGCGTTTCGGTATGTCCACCTTCTCGTTCAATGCACTTAATTGTCCGGTTATAAAATTCGCTAAGAGTAGATCGTAAAACATTTCCCGGTATATTCCGGCAATGTACTCGTATTGAGTTTTCAAGCTCCTCGAGATTGTTAAAGGGCCTATCCTTATACACTTTTTGTTTTAGATAGCCCCATAAGAAAAAATCTAATGGGGTAAGGTCCGGTGAACGAGGAGGCCACCGAGGATTAGTACTTCGTCCTAACCATTTATTTCCAAATTCCCATTTAACCATTCAGTAATGATTATGGCTGAATGGGCCGGACATCCATCATGTATAAACCACAACTGATTCCGTTCTTGCAAATTTAAATTGTCCAAAAAGTCAGTTAGTTCGTTTTCTAAAAACTGTAAATAAGTGTTACCAGTTAGGTTTTCGCGAAAAAAAAAAGGTCCAATTAACTGATTGTTCATTATGCCGCACCACACATTTGTTTTCTGATAATACTGGTTTTTATTAGCAATAACGAAATTTGGATTTTCATCCGACCACCATCGACAATTTTGGGACGAAACAACCCCATTTGTTGTAAAGGCGGATTCATCCCCAAAAAGAATGTGCCTGTGGAAGTCTTGCTGACCTTCTATTTCGCCTTGAATCCACATGCAAAAATCGAACCGCAAATCATAATCTCGTTCTTGGAGAGTACAGATGAACATAGGCTTGTAAGCATGATATTTATTTTTCTTGAGCATTCTCTTCACGCTGGTTTTCTTCACACCCGTATAGGCGGAAATCTCTTGGGTAGATCGTCGTGGATTTTCGACAACTGCTTGAAGTACCTCCAATTGATTTTCTTCAGTACATACGGTTTTAACATGTTCATGTTTATAATTGTAGTTTAGAGACCCAGTTTCTTTAAAATTAACCAAAATTCGGCTTACTGTTGAATAATGAACCTGTTTATCTGGATGCCGTTCATTGAAAATATCTGCTGCTTCTCGAACTGTTTTGTAGTGGTCACCACATATTAAAACCAATTCCGCCCTCTCGGGTAACGTTAACTGTTTGGGAGGAGGCATTTTAGGTACGTAAAAAGACAATAACCGAGCAATAATTTTACAATATTGTAAGAAAGTGAGACTAATGTCATCAAACTGTCATAATGTTTACTTAAAACCACATTTGTTTTTTTTCATGGGTATCCATGATTTTTTTTTCTTGTTTGTGGATTAATTTAAATACATGTTTAGGAATAAAAAATTAATAAATTGTTTGCGGTTTTATTGAGAGTTATTCTGATATGCATGTAATTATAAGCAACCTCTTGCCTTAGTAAAAAGATTTTTTCCGAAATTATAAAGCCATATTTAATATCCTTGCAACAAACATTTAGCTTGTGATTCCCAAAAAAAATTTAGCCTCAGGTAAGTTTCACAAAAATGCTTGAATTTAAACAAAGTTCTACAAAATTAATTCAATTTCAATTAGTGTATCAAACAGTTTTACTAAAAAAACAAAATTTTGGGAGAGTTATTGCACTTTTTTCAAAAAAAAATTTTTTTCTTAGAGGAGGCCAAGTTTTGGTATTTAGGCATAACTCTTGATTCTAAACAACTTTTGTTAATAACATTTTGCTGAATTTTTGAAAATAAGGGTACTTTACTCTTGGACAATTTTTATATTTTTTGATTCACCCCGTATACTGATGAACTTGGAACCATTCTAAGTGCACCTAAATTAGTTATCGGATATGCACCAACTTTTGGCAATATTGAATTTTTGATTATGCAGCTAATAAAAAAAAATCCCATTTGTTGCACACTCTTTGGACCACACTGTATATGTTACTAATAAATATTGGTTATATGGAAGAAGCCCGATGTGACTCGTCTTCTCTTTTTATACTGAAAGCCCAATAAATGAAATTATATCTATTTCTAGAACAAAGTTTAGTGGGCAACTGGAGAGCTTATTTGAAGTACAAAATTTATTATACCGTTGATGAAAAACTAAGTAAGCGTACAGCATAAACAAGTTTTGTAATATTAGATTTCAATACCTCAATATGTATATGCTATGAGTCAGTTCTGAGTGAACAGGTTTTTATTAAAATTAAGGTTTAATCACAGAAAATCATAGGCATAGCTATTTTGAGACTGCCTGCAGAAAAATACGTCTACAGAATATATTATAGAATATAGAAAATAGATATGCATGAATATAACATTATTTATTTGTATTGTTGGAAAATAAAATTTGCTTCTAATTTGTATGGATTTGCTTTATTTCGACCTGTATATATAGCATATATCAATATAATCACATTCTTGGCAAGAAGTAAGTTGAAATTCAACATTCATAATTTGACCAAAAGTTCATATTTATTAAAAAAACAGCACCAATGAGCTGCAAAAATGTTATTACAAATACAAATGACTGAAAAAAGAAAGGTCGAAGAAAACCATCAGTAAGTACGTAGCCATTTCACTTCCTGAAAAACCTGGAGAAGAAAACTGTATTCTGATTACTATTTCAGGAGAGTTTTCCCTAGGCTAAAACTACTCTACGTCAAGAGTGATATGATAGACTAGTTTGCCCCAGGATGCACAGTTTCATCCAAAGCGTGATAGGTTATACTATTTCTTCACAGCACAGCTGTTTAAAATTTCTTTCTTTCAAAATAAATCCTGTGCTATTAGGAACATACGACTTTTCCTAGTTGAACTAAACCTTTAGCAGCAGTAGCTTTAAAAGGATCTAATAACGTTTCACAAGCGCAAATTGTAAATTGAGCCTTTTGAAACTACCGCTGGAAAAGGTATGAATGAATGAATGAATGAATGAATGAATGAATGAATGAAATTTATTAGTCTTGTAGATGACATTAAGTGACATAAGACAAGTCAAAAATTACATTACAATTACTAATTATATACAAACCCAAAGTAAAGTTCTATACACACAAATAGAGGTATACAAACATACATACATATGTATAAAAATTTAGAACAAACAGCTCAATAAGAACAATATACAAACGAGAAACAGTAAATTAATTTGTATTTCATACTCTCTAATGCAGCTTGTCTTTTAAGTATTCGTCGACACTATAGTATGCTTTCTCTAACAAAAAATGTTTGAGCGTTTTTGTAAAAGACTCTTGATGGAGTTCTTTCATATGCCTTGGAAGCTTATTATAAAGCCTAATCGTCATATATCTTGGGCTGAGTTCTGTCTTAGCAAGTCTGTGTGCGGTCACTTGTAGCAAGAACGAGTTCCTTGTATCGTAACTGTTGTGGCAATTTAAGGTTTTAAAATTACCAGTACTAGATTTGGCATATAATAATAACTCATATATATAAATACAGGCTACAGTCATCACTTTTAAATTGACGAAGATATCCCTTCAACTTGTCCTATAACCTACTCCAGCAATAAGCCTTATTACCCTCTTCTGCATTATGAAAACTCTGCTGGCTTCTCGACTGGCTCCCCAAGCTGCTATTCCGTATCGAATATTGGAGTGAAAATATGAATAGTAATATACCATTACAACTGGTTTATCCACAATCCATCTCAGCTGATTGATGCAATATGATATTGAAGCTAATTTCCTGCATAAATTATCTATATGGACGTTCCATGTGCAGTTTTCTGAAATATGGATACCTAAAAATTTTGCAGAGTGACTTTGCTTTATAGAGCCATTCAAAGACCTGAGCAAAATGCTATGATCGTAGTTAGTAGATAGTTTGAACTTCTATTCTATAGGATAAAAGTCTGTAGAAGATAGTTGTATTAAACACATGCAAATTGAAATACATTTATGTGTTATTAACACCATAATGTTACAGAAAATAAAGACAAATTATCATTATAAAACAACGCAAAACGTTGCAAAAATAGAGCGTCCATATGGTGCCATTTTATATTCATTTTTACGCGGTCCTATGTGGGTCAGGACCATACAAGGGGCATTCCATTTTGGGACGTACGCACTGCCACTGACGCCATGATTCTTGAGCAAAACTACGGTATTGACACTGCGTTGCGCAGATTCACTGTGGGCACAAATTGCGTTACGTCACGCTGCGTTCCGATATGCGCAGTTGCAATTGTTTTTGTGATTAACAAAAATTTAATGCGACTGACCCGGCGCTTCATTTTGCGGCTGGCCTGATAGACAAGTGGACTGAATGTGATGCAGCGACTTCAAAGCTTGGAAATTCGCAAAAATGAGATGGTAAGGTTGTAGCATTAATATTCTTGGATGATCAATATGATCATGGTATTATAATAATCTATTATCGGGGCAAGGTGCCAGTTAATCAACAGGGATTATTGCATAGCGTTGGTGGAGTGCTTGAAGTATGAAAGAGAACATGGCTCCACTTAAAGAAGAAGAAAGTACTTCTTCGCGAAGATAACGTCAAAAATTGATGAAATCAATGCTAGAATTGCATGAATTAGGCTACGAACTGCTTTCCCATCTACCGTATTCTCCAGATGTAGCCCCCACTGACTTTTTCCTATTTTCTAACCTTACACCGAAAATGCTCGCTGGAAATAAATTCGGAACCAACGAAAACATAATCACCGAAATTGAGGCCTATTTTGATGCCTAATAAAAGTTACACGATAAAAATGGTAAGGAAAAATTAAGTACTATGTTGAATAATAGAAAATAATTTTATCAATAACAAATGGTTTTTTATCTTAGCCTGTGAATTTTTCAGCCTAACTGTTAACATTTGATAACCATCCTGGAACATCCATCTTCCATCAATTGAAGCACAAAGGGGTTTCAAACACTAATTTGGAATAAATGATACTTATAGCTGATAGCATTTGTCTTTTGAGGACTAGGCTCCTATAGACGTCAGAGATTATATAATGTACTGTATAAAGCACACAAACAAAATATGGTTCAGATAGGTGGATGACGCATTTGTTGTATGGAGCCACCGACAAGACCGGCTAGTGGAATTCCTACAATACCTAAACAGTGTACATCCGAACATCCAGTTCACCATGGAGGTGGAAGAATACCAAACACTGCCTCTTCTCGATGTGCTATTAACCAGAAAAGGATCAACTTTGGACACACAGTGTACAATGAACCGACACACACCGATCGCTATTTGCACAACAAACTGAACCACCATCCATGCCAGAAGTTTGGAATCATCAAAACACTGACGGGACGGGCAAGGAGAGTATGTGAACCAGCCGAACTTGGTGCCGAGCTTGAACATCTGAAGAATGCGTTGAAGGCAAATGACTACTCAGAAAAGCAAATAACAAGATCTATGCGAGCTGCTGGGGTAGCAAAGCAACCACTACCAGTAGTCAAAGCTTTCCCACCTTATGTTCCCCAGGTCATAGATATAATTTGGAGGTTACTGCAGAAGGGTAAATATTAGGACGATATACAAACGAACTGGGAAAATACAATAGCATTTAAGATCGGCCCAGGACAAAAGGGATCTATGGACAGCATCAAGGATTTATCGGATACTATGTACTTGTGGATCAACAGTGGCGGACCGGAAGGCGTAACATATCCTTCTAGTTCAAAAGTAGAGGTACACACAATTTTTATATTCTGTGGTAATTGGTATTTTTCAACCATAAATTTTGAAAAACAATAAAATTTCCTACTGCTCATATACCGATGCTCCTTACAAGAAGATGAAAATTTCGAGCGGTTTGCGATAAGATTATGAAATGCTTCAGTCGATACAGGGTGAGTCAAGCTCAACGCCTTGGTCTTTTGTGAACAAATGATACCACTTTTCAGAAAATTAACTTTGCAAGTAGGGATATGTAGGTCGAGTTGGTCTTCACTTTGAAAATAGTGAGTTTTATACAATGGAATACCCGATATATTATTGCATATTTAGATTCTTGGATCAATTCTAGTGTGGCTTTATATATCACACAAGGGACTAAAAGCAAACCGTTTTTGTGCAAATCACAATTTTTGGTATATAAGTACGTCATAAAAAATTGGATATCGCAGTGAGAATGAAATGAATTACATTTGTACTTGAAGAAATCGGTAGATTAATTAAGGAAACGTCAATCAGAAATAACTTGAGTTTTTCAACTGGGAATGCCTACTTTTTTTATACAATCTAATGTGAAATTTGATAGCCTTTTTATTGATGTACAGTTGTAAATATCAATTACTGGTAGTTTTTGTTTAACTTCAAATTTTCAATCACACCGACATTTTTCAATTTTCCTACATATAAGCAACTTAGCCAGGAGGCATAAAAAAAACTTCACAGATGGAAGAAGACAACTTACTAAATTATGAAAATGACTTTTTACAAATCAACTCTCACCAGATATAACAGAAATAACACATGTAAGATCAAATAGCTGGAGTACGACAGAAATGGATATATTTCACAGCATACCAACTACTACAACATTAAAATTTTTGGAATGAAAGGAAACGAATGTTGTTAGCAGTTTAATAGTTTCACAATAAAATTTCAAATATATGAATATAAAAAAGTAGTAATTTCCGTCAAGTCAAAAGTAACGCCTCCGACTGGAGTTCTGCACATTCTTTAGGACCCATAAGCAAGAGCGCGAAAATGAATGAATTAAAAATCTGTTTAAATTATGAAATATGGTTTATCTATCAAAAAATTAAAATCTGATTTGTCGGTATTCCTTTTTTGCGATCTTGCTTATAGATACTAAAAAATTTGAAGGACTACAACCAGAGACAGTCAGAGGTATCGTTGCTTTTGATTTTGACGGAAATGACTACTGTACCATTACTACACTACTGTACCATTAAATGTGAAACTGCGTGCTGAAGACATTAAACTGCACGCAATAATTGCTGGAACTTTTTCTTTCATTTCAAAGTTTTTACTGGTTTTGGAAAGTTTTAATTTCTAGTACAACGCCGTAGCTAGTAGGCTGTTGAAAATTATCCATTTCTGCCGTACACCAGCTTTTCTTTCACTTTAAATATGGTACTGCCATTTCTGGTTAGAGTTGATTTGTTGTAAGTTATTTTTATGATTTTGACTCTTTACTCTAGTTTTTCTGTATCTGTCTGCTATGTTAGTTGTTTTCTTCCATCTAAACAGTTTTTGGTTTACACTTCATGGCTTTTTACCGATAGCACTTACCACAACGGCGCTATTTGTCAAAAAGCGTCACAAAACAATTTTCATCCCCCTCCCCTCACCCTTGAGCGGCAACCCCCAGATGTCGCAAATTGAATCTTATCTTAACTAAACAATGCCGGGATAGTACCATTTCGACTAAAAGTATGCACAAATACGATATTTTTCGCACCAGCACATATCGGTAGTAGGTAGGAGTGTGTTTCTAAATGCCGTAATTTTGTTTTAAACCAGCTTAGGCAGCTGCAGATAATAAAAAAATGAGAATATATTATTCTTGTAGGGAAACAAAAATGTTATACGACTTTTTGATAAAGTTATTCGCCTTAATCCGCGTTAAAAGAACCCTAACTTTGATGCAGCATAGGAAGGAAACTATTGGTCGCACACGAAAAATGTAAAAACCAAAATTATGCAGAATATTGTTCTCTCCATAGATCATGCTTTTTTCGATAACACTCGCCAAAGCGACGCTATTTTTCGAAAATCGTCGCGAAGCAGAGTTTCCACGCCCCACCCTCGAACGGCAACCCCTCAAGCTGGCAAACTTAGGGTCAGATTCAGGGGACCAATGTCTACCATCCCACCAAATTTCATTTCTTTCCGACATTTTTCTGTCAAAAGCCCCTTTTTACGACATAACGATTGGACTATTAAGATTATTACAGTTTTGAGCAATACTTGCGGTTTTGTCTCGTCTTAGGTTTGCACTGTTCTGTGTTACATTATTCGATCATAAAATGAGTAATATCATGATGGACTATGCTCGCTTTGGATTTATCAGTAATGTACAGTCAACCATCAGTGTTCTTTCGGAATCCCATACTTCGATAGTTAGTGCTTACAAAATGCAGAAAGTGCTTCGTAACGAATAAGAAAGGAGCAGCATTCATAAAATGCCAAACCGAACAAGAAACGGAAGTACTAAAAGAAGAAATCAAAAATAAACTGGGCGATAATTATAAAGTTGAACTTAGTAAACTTAGACCTCCAAAAATCAAAATCATAGATTTCAACAAAGAGCTAAATGAAGATCAAATATGTAGCGATCTTATTGAACAAAACCACTTACAGGGTGAGATAAAAGTTACTTATGTGAGGAAAAATAAGAAAAACAACTTGAAGACGGTATTCTGTGACTGTTCACCAGAATCTTTCAAGCAGATCATGTATATGAAGAAACTTTGCATAGGATGGGAAAGGTATACTGTATTTGAAGACCTTGCAGTGCCTAGATGCTTCAGATGTCAGGGATTTTATCATAAAAAGGAGCACTGTACCAGAAGTTTAGTCTGTCCAAAGTGCTCAATGGAACATGAAGAGAAGGACTGTAGTGAAACTCAAATTCGGTGCAATAACTGTGTTGTGGCCAATAGTAAGTTTAAAACCAACTATAAAATAGACCATTGCTGCTATAGTCAAGACTGCCCTACTCTTATGTATCACACAAATGTTTTAAAAAGTAAGACCAACTATTCTTGTTGTTGAAGCGCTGCAAATCAAACTCAGTAAGTTTTGTGATAAAGTAAATAACAGTTCTCTAGGTAGCTTGTAGTATTCTTAATAATTATGGGTCAAACAGTAAATAGCAATAAATTTAGAATAGGACATATAAACGCTAGATCTTTACTAGCGGGTTTTAATGAGTTTGATTTGCTGGTTTCTGAGAATAACTTTGATGTAATTGCAGTATCCGAGACATGGTTGACGCCCGAAATAATGTCTGATCAGGTGGGTATGGAGGGCTATAGGTGTTTTCGCTGTGATAGAGATGGAAGGGGAGGGGGAGTAGCATTTTTTGTCAAAAATAACTACAATACAGCTCTCATATCTGCTAAACAAAGTCCTCATCTCGAGTATTTATGGTTAAGAATTAAGGTTTGTAAAGAAATTGTTGCTATGGGCGTTTTTTATCGTCCTCCTCAAAGTTCTGTTGCAGATGCTATCACTGAATTTGATGATATGTTATCTATGATTTCACAAGAGTATGATAATGTTGTCCTAGCAGGGGATATAAATATCAACTTACTAAACTCCAACAGAACCATAGAAAATTGCTTTAAGGCATATGGACTCGTTCAAATTATAACCGAGCCCACTAGGGTAACAGAGATGACAGCTACACTGATAGATCCTATATTTCTTAGTAAACCTGATATATGTTTGAAAAGTGGTGTCATTAATGCAGACCTTTTCTCTGATCATAATTGTGTTTTTTGTGACTTGATCATGTGCTCTAAAAATAATAATCAGAGATACGTTACCTTCAGGAATTTCAAAAAATTCAATTTAGCTTTATTTGATACAGATTTGTCAAGCATTCCATGGCATGAAATAATATATATGTCGGATATTGATAGCAAGATACAGTTTTTAACTGAAAATATTTTAATTTTATTCAATAAGCATAGCCCTGTTGTTACAAAAACGTGTTAGTAAGCCACCGGCACCTTGGCTAACAGACGGCATCAAACTTGCCTTTAAGCAAAGAAATGAAGCATTCATGGAGTTCAAGCAGAAACGAACACCTGAGGCTTGGCAGAGATACAAAAAGTTAAGAAATGATACACTCACGTTAATTAGAAATAAAAAAGCTGAATACCTAAGTAGTGTCAAACGTGAAAGCTTGGGTAAATTTTATAAAGCTCTGGGATCTCTGAATATTCGCAGTAAAAAAGACTGTAATATTCCACAAGAACTTTCGGATCCTTACAAAATCAATGACGCTTTTTGCAAGGTTTTTCAGGAAAGCGATTTAGAATGTGCCGAAAGAATCGCCTTTTATCGCACACATAAATTTGATCCTAGCCTATTGTTTAAATTCTCTTTAGTTTCTGAAAGTATTGTTATAGAAGCTGTGAATAAAATCAAATCAAACTCCTGTGGGGTGGATGGTGTTACATTACAGATGGTCAAATTGTGTTTACCTGTTATAAGCATCTACCTGACACACATTGTAAACTGTTGTTTAGAATCTGGGTACTTTCCTGAGCAATGGAGGAAGGCGAGAGTGATTCCTTTACCAAAAAAAACAAATCCTACTAGTTATGATCAACTCAGGCCCGTTAGTCTCCTTCCAGCACTATCAAAGATATTAGAAAGAATTGTTTATGACCAAATTCTGGCTTACTTAAATTATAACAGCATACTGCCACTCAGACAATCTGGTTTCAGGACAGGACATAGTACAACGTCAGCACTTTGTGATCTGGTTGATAACATTGTGTATGCATTGGACAATAGAAAATCTACAGCTCTTTTGCTTTTAGATTTTACGAAAGCTTTTGATAAAATAAACCATCTGCTATTAATTTCAAAATGTTCTTACTATGGATTCAATGACAAAGCCGTCCAGTTTATCAAAACGTATTTAAAGGGACGCTACCAAAAAGTCAGTGTTAATCAACAAACATCTACATACAAATATATACATTCAGGTGTACCTCAGGGGTCAATTTTGGGGCCTTTGCTGTTCTTGATATATACTTCAGATCTGGAGCAAAGTATAAAAACATCTAATATACAATTCTTTGCAGATGATACTCAGATGTATTATTCATTTGAAAATAACGTCATTGAATTTGCTAACAGGGTTTTGAATGATGATTTGGAAGGAATAAGCAACTACTGCAGTCAGCATAACTTGTCCATAAATCCATATAAATCAAAACTCATAATTTATTCCAGTAGGGTTCATAAAAAAGATGTTCAGGACAAAATTCTTGTCAATATTGGTGGAGACACTGTATTGCCAGTCGATAGTGCAAAAAATCTTGGTCTAGTTATTGACGAAAATCTCAAATTGACCTCACATGTCAATGCTCTGGTTTCCCAATGTTATGCTACACTGAGGGTGCTCTATTGTAATAAAGATATATTGTGTAGAGCCACGAAAAAAGAAATTTGTCAGTCACTAATTATATCTAAAGTAACATATTGCCTTATCGTCTATTACCCCTTTTTAGACTATCACAACAAATATCGCATACAAAAGATATTGAATACATGTTGCCGATTTGTGAATAACCTCCGAAAGTATGATCACATTTCCAAGCCAATGCTTGAAATTGGCTGGTTAAAGTTGAATGATCTCTATCTATTCCATCTTTTGATATTTGTACATAGAATGCTACGCACTGGTAACCCTCCATATCTGTCCTGCAAATTAACAAACAGGGGCACAGCACATAATATCAATGTAAGGAACACCTCATTCTTAAGTATCCCAAGACACAATACAGCACTGTTTCAAAAAACTTTCCTTTATAATGCTATTAGACATTATAACAATTTAGATAGGGATTTAAAATCAATACAGTCTGCCAACAGTTTTAAGATAAAGCTCAAACAGTTCTTTTTGCGTAAAGCTCAGGAAGATCTAAATGCCGCATAATACAATAATACGTAATTAGTAGGGTCTAGATTTCCATTTGCATCTATCTGTTTAGGTATGTCATTTATTGCTGCGGTAATGATTATTATTATTATTTTTTTTTTAATGCAGTAATGTATTTTTTTTTACGGTACTTAGCCTATCTTGTATTTAGTAATACTGTTTATATGTTTTTTTTTGTTACTTCCTTATGTTTTTTTATAATCTATGTCATAGATACATATATTCGATCATATGATTATATTAATTAATTAATTTATGTACTCTACATTTGCGCTGCTCAGGAGGTTAGGTGGAAGAATAGATCTCAATCTAAACCTCGCCTTCTGGGTAAGCATTCGATTTATTTTTGCAAATAAAAGGCGTTTATTATTATTATTATTATTAATATCAACCACACCAAAGTATCTTTTTCAAGAATTGATAAATGAGGCGTTGAGAGCTAAGTGGCCTATCCCACAAAAACGAGAAATGTGGAAAACTTTAAAGTACTGAACCCCCATGTCCCCATGCCCATGTAATAATAATAGTTTTCAATACTACAATGGCCTATCATTGATTTCGCTGTTATTACAGAGATAACGCTACATATTCCTGTTATTCTCAAATCTTTATCAGTACTTCTCTGAGCCTCTGAATTTTGGAGATAGGTCACTCTAGCTCTCTATGCCTCAAATGATACCGAGGTGGCAGATAGGTTAGTAAAGAGTTTATATTTCAGCAGAGTTGGCTTTAATTATGCACCAGTGAAGCGCCGCGAATTGAGGGATTAGTCAAAACAACCCTTGACTACGTCTCTGATCCCTTTACTCGTTCCATTCCAACATTGTTCTGCAATTTTCCCGGACTTGCTAGCGAGTTATTAATATGATAAGGGAATAAGGCGCTGTTATTGCCCGGCCCCAGGCAATTTTCCTTGGCGCATTCCCTCAGGACCAGTAAACGCTGTATAATTGTTTAATTATTGAGTATAATCTAGGCGCACCCGCTCAGCACGTTTTACGCTCTCGCATGAAGCTTTTAACCTGCTTCCCTGCCACGTCGACCTCCTCGTCCTTTGAATTGCTCTGTTCTCTCCTTTATTGTTTCATTCGAACGTGGGAGCCCAGGAGAGCTTATTCGTATTATTTTATAATCATAATATTTTTTTTTCAGCTCTCTCAATCCTTAAGAATCCAATGGAATAGTAATATCACTTTGAAGTAGACATCTATAAGTTATTTACGTCTGCCTAATATCAAACAAATCAGTGCACAAATACAGCAATTTATGCCATTTGAGTATTTCAAATTATTTAATTTTTTTAGCCTCCATTTCAGAAAAAATAGCATGTGATATATCGTTTTAGACATAAAGACACACTTTTTTTAACTAGTGCGATCTAATTTATATGTTGTATTACATTTTTTTGTACCTTTTCCACCCTCCATTGTCCGATCGGCACCGAATTCTTTTTAACTAGGAAGAACCTTTATCAATTCTAGTTGATAAAATTTGAGAGCAATCGCTTGAGGCGTTTTTGAATAACCGCTGAAGACAGACAGACGGACATCAAAACACCAGTTTTTAGATTTTCTTTATACTTGGTCACTATAAAAAAGGTTCTCATTAGAAACAAAAATCTAGTTTTTGGTCCCGACGCGACGATAAAAATGAGGTGGGGGTGGGGGTAACTCAAAAAAATAGTGGCATGACGTGAAATTCTAATGCCACCATAAATAGCATGTTTTATTATGCTGAAAACGCTATTGATAAAAATTCATTAAATGTGGAAAATGTTCGAACCCTAAAATGGCAGTAAGTGTCACAAACGTGATCCAAATAATTTCAAGCTTCACTGTCATAAAGAGGTTTTTGTTCTCTATCTTTCGTTCTACCTTTGGTGCAAATCTATATGATTTAATGGTTGGTTGTGTGGGGGGGGGGGTTACTCGGAAAAATAATGTAACATACTGTATATGATGGTATTCGTGTATTGTGTATTAGTTGTCATGAATGATGTAAAGTCAAAGTGCTAGGTTAGACCTTTGAAGTGTAAACGTCATCGAATCGTCTAGAGTTTTCGGGAATGATGGATGGATTCTAGAACGACATCGAATTCTCTAGATGGTTCGATGAAGTGTATATAAGGCGCCAAGGGGAGCGTAGTAGTTCAGTTGAGTTGAGTTCTAATTGAGATAAGGTTAAGAGATATTGTATTGAGTTGTGAAGTAAAACGGTGAAAGTTACGTCCAGTTTGATTCTTTGGTGAAGAAAAAGGGGCCGTCGTGACAATAATAATATAACATAGCATTTTCTTTCCAAAAAATGAGTCAGGAGGTAATTTTACCTTGGGGATGACACCTCACCGCACGTTGATTTCGGTAAAATTTGCGAAAACTTATCCCTCCTTTATCGGGAAAATAACGTCAAGTGGCTTGATGCAATACTTCCCACATATTCTGAGTAATGAGAAAAACTTTGGAGTTGATAAATTCTCCATTCTACCCAGAATCTCAATTTCACCTCTATATACAGGGTGAGTTTTTAGTACCGGAACGGTCAATAACTTCACTATTTCAGAAGATAACGAAAAAAGTTGTGTACAAAATTTGTATCCAAGGATATGTTCCTTATTCAGAAAATATTTGGATTTATATAGGGTGTTTCGGGACTAAGTGGTGATGCAGACTTCCTTTCTTTTTAAATGAGATACTTCATATTTCACTCCATATTCAGATTCTACTAATGATCCTTGTTCTTATAATATATGTGGTGTTGGAACATTGTTCGGAAGACTGACGCTTTGCTGTTGAGCTACGATGGCGCTACCAAAACAGTTACTTCAATGGTTGCGTTCAGCGAACTGAGTGCTCTTTCGGAGCGCTTCACGTAGCGCGGAATACTGAATACCGGTGAAGAGTTGAAAATGAATCAAGAAATAATACCAATAGCTATTGATACCGCCATCAATATTAATGACGTTTTACCTATCGTGGAAGAGCTTGCGCAACCACTCCGTGATGACCTGGAAAATCGGATTGAGGTGACCAGAAACGTAAATCAGTTTGAAAGTGTGACACCTCGGTAACCGATTTCTTTGTAGTCTATGTTTCGGTCATTATATTACAAAATAAAGGCTTGGACTTCCATTTTTCGGTAATGTCTTTCTTTCTTTACTTGACCTATATTATCTCGATAATTCAGGGTTTTGACTTCATCAGATACTATTGTGGTCTTATGATTTAGTTGTTCGTTAAATAAAAATAAAATTCGATGGTACTTTCCCAAAATAAATACATTTCAATACACAAATAGAAGGTTTATTTAAAATTTGCATAAAATGAAATATCTCAGAAAGTGATTAATGGATGTATAAAATGCTATACAAATATGAAAGAGCATATTTAAAGCAATTTTTTGGTATAATAAAATATGGAGGGTTACATTTAAAAAAAAAGAGAAAAACTCGTTTTTGCATTCTACCTCATCCTGTATATGCATATACGTTGTCGACTTTTCTCACAGCCTGTGTTAAAACTAGACCATATTTTTCTATCTTCCCATCTAAAAAAAATTAATTGATTAATTTTCAAATTTTTCAATTTCATTTGGCAGCGATTTGGATATAATAATATTCATAACTTGTGAAATACCATGTATTATGATACAATACCTTACATTTTAATCGCGGTAATTACTAGTAGAATTTCAATATGGAATAATAGTATAAATATAAATAAAAAAATAATATAGGGTTTCTCATTTAAAAAATGTATGTTTGCATCACCACGTAGTTGTGGATCACCCTGCATAAATCAAAATATTTTCTGAGCAAGCAGCATATCCTTAGCTACAACTTTTATATACAAGTTTTTTCGCTATCCTCTGCAGTAGTGGAGCTATCGACCGATCCTGTACTAGAAACTATTAAACAAGACAGACGATAGAACGAAGCCCTGGAGTATCCGTTACTTTGCTGGTATTATACCCGTTTTACATCAACGACAAATCCATGGTTTTAATTCGTGGATTCAGTTCGTGGTCAAAATTGACAAGTGTAAAACAGGAATTTGACGTCAAATAAGCCAATGGATTTCTTCTTGGAATTCTTCACTGATTTAGAACCTGTTCTAATCTGTGCTCAAGTTTGACATAAAATTCGGTAGTGCCAACCTAAAAAATCATATGATGCATGTCATGCACGTTGCACACCCGTCTCTGTATATTACTAAACATTTTCTAAATAAAAACTCGCAATAAAATTGAGAGTTTTACTATCAAAAGGCCACAAACAAATACGAATTAAATATATCTTGCGAAAACCGCTAACCATATCACAGCAACCAGCAACAGTGTTGGCAGCACTGCATGTTGTCACAAAATCCATGGTTTTATTCACAGATGTAAAACACAATCAGTTTTACCTTGGATTGATCAATGAATAAATTCGCGGGGGAAATGTCGCTGTAAAATGGGTATTAGAGCTCGTAACAACTTGGAATGATCTGGATGGTGAAGTACAAATCAGCCTACATACAGTGCGTTACTTGATGCATGTTGATTGGTAGAAGAGGCAAGGCGTAGTGTAAAATGCTATGTCTGGACCGAGATGTACTTTTCTTTTAACTTCTTTCTATGATGCTGATTGGTTTCTGAGTTCTGGACCTATGAACTCATACAATAATTATACAAGCTAAGGTTCTAAGGTCCGCACTTAAAATAAACAACGACTTGAAATGAAAATAATCTGATATTAGATCGAAAAAAATGAGAGTAATTAAAAAAAATGGTTTGAGTAACATAATAATTATTGTTATATGTAAGAAAATTATATTTTTGAGTTTTTCCTAATAATTTATAGCTCGAAAACGGTGAAAAGCTGCTGAAGATCGTTTTCCTTATGACTCATTAAGTAATCGAAACATTATGTTTTTTCAAATCCTGTTTAAATAACTGCTTTCCTGACTTTGTGTTCAGCAGCAGATTGGTTTAAAAGAATTACTTTCAAGTAAGATTGTGAAAAAAATGTATTTAGACTACTTTTCTGTGTGACTACTACTGCTTTACAGGCTATTTACAATTAACGTCATTATGACATAGCTGTAACCTAAAATAGTAACATTTTTGTTTTTAAATGTACTCTCAATTTTTACTTGTACTTCTAAGCGCTCATCTCTGCTACGGCCAGAATATTGAACAGAACGAACGAGATATTTTGTCAGAGGAGGAAAGGAACTTTAGATGTTGCGCACAAAAGCTGAGCTGTTGTAACAAGCCTCCCGAAGCCACCAACTTTGAGGTCAGAGCTTTGTTTCTCAAATGTTCCAACTATTCAGAACAAGATAACGAGAGACACAATACTATTAAAAGAGCTGTACTAGTAAGGTAATTTTATGAATATGTTATCTACCAGTTCAAATATTATGAGTTAAGCTAGTTCGGGACTATATGTCGATAACAGAACAACTGTATTTTTCATCCTCATTATTTTTATATGGTTATTATAAGTACCATGATATAATTTAGTTTACAGTAGAATTCTCTTAATCGACGAGTAATTCTAATGTTGGCGGCTGGACCTCGTTTTAGCGGAAACTAAAATAGCGTCGACAGTGGTGTCAAGCGACTTGGTTCGAAGCCCTGAGTCGAACGAGAGTACCTCCAGACCGAAAAAATGCTTCGGTAGAAAACTACGGGACTTTGAAATTTCAGTAGGTACCTAATAACCTAACTTAACACAACCGGTCAGGTTATGTGAGGTTATGGAGAACAAAATGGGTTAAATGGAGTTTAAAGACGTGATAATCGATACGGCTTGACGTCTTAAGTCAAGTTAGACTATATCCAGACTGAGGAAAACACTCCGATAAAAATCTACGTCTCTGAAATTTCAAACCTAACATAAAATCGACTTTGAAATTTTGATACTTTTTACAAAATATACTGTCAATTCGAAAGTACTCAACGAGTTGAGTACAATGACACCAGAAGCAAAACCAAGAAATGAAAAATGAAATGGTATTTTGAATTATTAGTGTTCCCAAAAATTAGGTAAATTTAGGTTGAATTAGGTTTATGCAGTTGCGTTACTTATTTTCTTCCATCTGAACATGTTTTTGTTTATATTTCTTGGCCTGCTAGGTTGCTTATAGATAGGAAAGTTGAAAAACACCAATTTGTTTGAAAATCTAAAATTAAATGAAAACTACCAAAGATTGATATTCACAACCTGATATCATTAGAAAGATCATCAAATCCTACATTTAACCGTATAAAAAAATTGGGCATTCCCATTTGAAAAAATCAAGTTATCTCTGATCGAAGTTTCCTTAATTAATCGACCGATTTTTCCAAGCATAAACTTTGACAGTCTCATCAAAGCTGAAATATTTTATGCCTAGTAATACGGCAAAGTCACAGTCTTCCAAATTTTATAATCTCCGAGATATTCTACTGACATCTACTTATACCGAAAATGGTGATTTACACCTAAACGGTTCGCTTTAAGTCCCATGTGAGATACATAAAGCCACACTGAAATTCACCAAGGAATCTGAGTATGCAATAATATATGGGGTATTCCATTTTAAAAAAATACAACTATGATACATTTCGTCTTTTGTTGAGACCCTGTATAACATGAAAATATTTTTAAAATGTAACCGCAATGGGTCCCTATCCATCCGAAATTATTAATTTATTTTTTATCAAATACTTCAGCCATAATGTCCGTGTCGAATAACGTGAATAACCTGGTATACAATATACTGTATTAAAAGTTCAAACTAGGATAATTTTATTATAATTGCTTAATATTGAGTATTTTTATATAGGGTGTTCAAAAATGTTATTTTAATATCAGTATTTCCGAATTTATTTTACGCCATTTTTATAAATAGAGCGCTTTATATCTAGTGACATATGTATTGATGGAGAATCAGTTTACATTTGAAATGGTACTAATATTTCTATTTTTGTCTTTGGCAGCTTGTCTTAATTTTTATCCTCCTAAACTTCTATTAAAAACGATACAGCTACAATCGAAGATCGGAGTCTTAAATGGTGGCTATGTTTTAATCAACCTTTCAATTCTGCCCTCTTATTTATGTGAACAACGAAAAAAATCAGCATCACCGTATTTTTTATTAGACTACAGACGTCACTGGCAGTTTAATCGTAGGTCAAATATAAAAAAATTCGTCAGATGATGAATTTACCTGGACCTTCCTCTGTTATACCCTGCTCATTTTTTTCATATCCATCGATGACCTGTCTGATTTTCCTTCATTTCAATGTGTCTGTTTCATGAAAACAATGATGAATATCTAGGATTGGATCAGTACGATAGTATGTCATAGGTTTATTTCGGCAATAGTTTGAAAAATACATGACAATGGTTTGTTTGTTCTGTACGAATCTGAAAAATGGAAATCAACAATTTGGCTTTGACAAAATAACAATTTTGATTTATCACTAGATTGTATCTAAAAGATTAATCAGTGAGACGATCCACATTCAAAAAAATTAATCACAAATTACAGTCAAATTCCTATAATTATTTTCATACCAACGATGAAAACTTCGATTTTCTGGTAAGTCAATTTATTGGGAAAAATATACACTTTTCTTGTTTTTAGGCATTTGTGTTTGTTTAATATTATTTTTTACAAAAATCAAATCACTCGTGCGTTTTAGCAAGTGGCATCCATCTTTTTTCAATTAATTTAGCCATGTAAAAGTCATTGTTAGCCTTTTTTATGTAACTGTCGTTTAAGTTAATCTGTTTATAGCCTACACCACCAATGGTTGGATGTAGGATGTCTTAATATAATTCGGAACGTTGCACATAATAGTACATAAGGAGTTTTTTTCTGAATGACCTTATCCTATAAAAAGTAATTAAAGTTTGTTCTATACTTTCCTTTTGACAAATCATGAAGCCCTAATTAAACTATTTGTAGTTTATTTAATAAATAACAACATCTCCATTATCTGGAAATACAGCATATCAATACCAGTAGCAGATATTTTAGTGTCTTTTTATCTGTTAGAAAAACAGATCTCGTTTTCTTGTGGTTGTTGTTTGTGAGCGCCGGATTTTAAAACTGGTTTCACGGTTTGTGAAAATATAAAAAGGTCTAAAAGGTAACAGTTTAATTCTGTCTCGAATTTTGTTTTTTGGTGTCATCCAATAATCGTATCTCAACAGCTTAGATGACTTATGGCTTATGTCTGGCTCTAGTACATCAGAAGTATCCCACTATGCGTCTATTATTAATTGATCACTGCCAATCAAAATTCCAATCAAGTAACTCCTACCGAGGCAATAAAGGCACTTCAGTGTGCCTACCTTTTAGCTGTGAAAGACGTATCTATAAAAAAGCTTCTCGGGGTAAAAGTAAGCACTGAACAAATTTCATTAACTCCCATTATCCATAGGACGAAAAAGAATGCTACTCAACACCACGACTGTAAGAAGTCGGACAACGAAGTGGTAAACAACTGTATGAAGAAGATAAAGTTGACCATTAAAATGAAAAACTATGGTTCAACCAATTGCAAAAATCAGTACATCCTAATTGATCATGTATATGATTCGATTACTCAGAAGAAACAAAAGCTGCTATATCCTTATGTTTTGAAAATAAGGCAGTATCCGATAATGCAGTTATACTCCTTGGGATATAATACTATGGTGAATGCGCAAGCTAAAGAGAAGGTCTTGAATAAACATGATCAAGGTATGGGTTCATTGTAATTCCTTGCAGGAGCTGCATCTCGCCTTTAGGAATATTTTATTATTCCTAAAAGCGTATATTGTATTATTTTTTAGCTCAATTGTTTAGTGACCTACTGTATACTATCCAGGAAACAGATGGTTGGGTTTAGGTCAAGAAAAAGAGGCAGTCTCTTTTACTGTATTACTGTATTATTTTTTGGCTGTTTTGTTTTGGACAAATAGAACATTCGCTCTATCAAAGAAAGGCGGAGTGCAGCTCGAAATTGATTCACACCGCACTAATTAACCCATGGTGGTGGTGAGAACGCCAGTCTACTTGCTTTTTAAACTCTCGCAAATAAAATTCGAACACTTAGAAAAAATAGAAAAGTAGGAATCAATTTACTTCAGCAAATTCAAACGGAGCTCTCACTGTGGAATTTGTTGGTATAAAAATTTAAAGTTTTTTTTTAAACCAGAAGCAATATTGACAAAACCGGATTTTGCCGAACTTGTTTTTTCATACTGATTCCGAATCTGTATTTAGTTTTTCTCTAGTACCTGTAGTTTTGGCTAACTTTATATACGGACAGACGGACGGACGGACAGACAGAGGCTCTGCGTAAGCTCTTTTCAGTGAGAGCTAAAACGGATTGTGGTTCATGAAATGCGCCAAGACTAAAGTCAGTAATAAACGAAGCTTCTTCCATGATTAGTTTATAGAAAAAATACTACAAAATACAGGTTAATAATGGGTGGCCTGTCGGTTAATGAATGCCTACGTATGCTCGTAATCTGGTTTTTAATAAACTCTAGAGGTACACCCCAAGCTGCCCTAACAGCATGTTCCAGCCCGTCCATCATGGTCGGAGGATTGGGTAAATCCCGCACATGGTGATACATCCAAGTTTGATCGAGGAGACCAGGGGAGCACCTTGATTTCGGCTTCCCGTAGGAACTTCTTCGACATCTTAGTATATGAAGATGCGCATTATCTTGCTGGAAGAAACGCTCTTCGAGGCCTCGGACTAGGGATTCATCAAGCTAAGTAGCTTGAGTTTTTTCTTAAATACTTGACTTGACTTGAAAGCTCGAGCTTTTGAAAATTTGATAATGCTTGACTTGATTTTCGATCTGAACTACTTGACTTGATATCAAGTAAAATCAAACTACTTGATATTACTTGATACCGATCTGTAAAATGCGAATCCAAGCGTTAAAATAGTGGAATCACCGAGGTTACGACAGCAAGCAGGCACCCGATGACTTTAAACTTTAAAGCCAACCGACACAGAATGGTTGCCAGTACCTGACTGTTTTTAAGAGTAGTTCCATCATTTCTGCATTAATATGCTGCTCGATAGACTAGATTCGTGGGCTATGGAACTTGACAATAAACCTGATGGAGATGAAACCGATGAACAGATTAAAAATAGTATTCAAGCGGCAAGGGACACTACTGAAGATATTTTAGAATGGTGGAAAAGACACGAATGTATTTTTCCAAACCTTGCCGCAATGGCCAAAGACTTTTTGGCAACGTCAGCTTCTTCAGCTCCAGTTTAAAGGCAGTTCTCTAGCTGCCTTAACTCCTACCATAACAAGAAATCGATTAGGTGATATTATAACTCCGTTAGAAGTCTTATGTGTCTCAAATCATGGATGGCAAATGAGGATATTAATTTTTTTTTACTTCTGTGTCATCGGCGTCGATTGCTCTAGTCATTAGCCTCGTGTTCTGTGTAGGCTTTTCGTTACTGTTACCGCCGCCACTCTAGGAACGGCACTGTTAATTAGAAAACAGTGAAGGCTCAGGTGTAGATTCTTTGCTGAGCTTTTTTTATGGATATTTATTTTTGATTGAAAAAACTTCGGTCCCGAGCCATCAACTCTAACCACTGAGCCAACCCACCCCCATTTGACTTTATTGTATTTCTATGTATTATTGTCAGAATTCAGAATATTTCGTATTTTTATTTCATATTATTACATTCATTATTTAACACATTTAGCACAGTTTTATATACACAGATTTTTATTGTAATTGCGTTTTGGCAGTTAATCAGGTGAATATCAAAAAAGAATTATTTGTTCAAGAAGAATCAAGTAGTTAGCTTGAAACACTTGATTTTCAAGTTGCTTGATGTGTAACTACTTGACTTGACTTGAATTTCGAAAACAAATACTTGACTTGATCTTGACTTGATATCAAGTCAAGTCAAGTAGCTTGAAAATCAAGTCAAGTCATTAATCTCTACCTCGGATGTATGGAACGTCTGGCTTAACACATTAGTAAAACGTTGGGCTATCATTGTGCCACGAAACACAACTACAAGCAATCGATTTCTATTTCCAAATAAAAAGGCATTCATTATTATGTTGTTAAATGCAGTGGTGCCCCAAACCGTGAAGTCAATAGGATGGTGTATATGGTGCCCAACAGCAAACTTGATATCACGTCGTTCACCACGTCGTCGTCTAACCCGTTGGCGACCGTCGTGTGCCCCTATAGACAAAACCTGGACTCGTCGGAGAAAGCCGTCTGATCCATACCATTGTCGGTGTTCTTGGCACCAATATAACTGCGGATTCGGAGGGACCTCCCGATAGCAGTAACAGCTCGAGTGGATCGAATTTTGTCTCTAACAACCAGTAGTCGTGGATAACGGTTTTGCCGCGGTCCGTAATTGAGGTTTTGAATAAATTTTTGTCATAAATGGAAAGATCATACATAAGTTATAACAAAACTGTTTTGTTTCCCTTTTTTCGCAATAATTCAAAAGCTATATCAAAATAAAAAATGGAGTCAAGTTGATTGACTCAGTACTTCCCACACATAATGATGATACTATTTTATTATTTTCCCATTGCATGAAGCTATAGTCTGAAATCCCCTTGCAACCAAATCATCGCCCACCCGCCCGCAAAAAAGCATCCATCACAAAACCTCTCGAAATAGTTTCTTGCGTCTCCTTTCTTAGAAGGTAGGACGCCGCAGTTTACTTCTGCATGCTTCAACTGAACGATGCTAAACGATCAATAGCCTCCAAACCGTCTAAAAGCGAAATTAAAGCTCTTTTATATTTTTAGCTTTTTTTATTATTGCTGCGCCGCCACTGCCACGTTTTTTTAAAAACGTACGCGTTTTCTATCCTCGCCGCGGTAGTAATACTATGTCAAAATTTCATTAAAATCAGTTCAATAATTTTTGCATTACGCAATGCAGAACCTGAAACAATACTCGTATGTATACATCACAAATTCTAAGTCCCTTGGTTTCTACAATAAGCAAGTCGGTGTTCGGATGGACCTAGAAAAGTGTATTATGCCACTAGGTTTTTCATTCACACGTCAATGGGCAGTCCATCATGAATACAACAAATTTTTCAGTTTTAATATCCCCCACCCCCCAACTACCTTAAAATCACCCCCACCCAAAAAAAGCAGAAAATGATCAGGAACCCCTAAAACGCCTAAAAACAAAGTTTGAGGTGTTTTTATGTTTTTAGTTTTTTTTATTGCTGCTGCGCCGTCACTGACACGATTTTTCCAAAACATAGATACGCGTTTTCCATCCTCGCCGCGGTAGTAATACTGTTTCAAAGCTTAATAAAAATCCATTCAATAATTTTCGCATTGCGCAATATAGAACGATCTAAAACAATACTCGTATGTATACATCAAATATTCCCTTGGTTTCTATAACAAGCAAGGCAGCGTTCGGATGGACCTAAAAAAGTGTATTATGCCGTTAGCTTTTCCATTTGCAGGTCAATGGACAGCCCATTATGAATACAACAAAATTTTCAGTTTTACAAGCCCCCACCCCCCAACCACCCCAAATTCACCCCCACCCAAAAAAAGTAGAAAATGATCAGGGACCCATAAAACGCCTAAAAACGAAGTTTGAGGAATATTTGAAATTTTTTGTTTTTTGCTAATTACTCCGCCCCCCACCCTATCGGTGTGGGAAGTAAAAACGTCTATTATGCCGCTAGGTCT
This sequence comes from Callosobruchus maculatus, assembly GCA_951848785.1. Taxonomy (NCBI): domain Eukaryota; kingdom Metazoa; phylum Arthropoda; class Insecta; order Coleoptera; family Chrysomelidae; genus Callosobruchus; species Callosobruchus maculatus. The sequence goes on along the minus strand of CATOUR010000026.1, from coordinate 11,729,374 downwards.
TTCTTCCACAGGTCAATGGTTAGCCTATTATGAACACAGCACATTTTTGAGTTTTACAACCCCCCACCCCCTAACCACCCCAATTTCACCCCCACCCAAGAAAAAGTAAAAAATGATCAGGAACCCCTAAAACGCCTAAAAACGAAGTCTGAGGGATATTTTTTTTTTCGTTTTTTGCTAATTACTCCACCGCCCCTGCACCGATTTTCAAAATTATATCAGCATTACCTACTAGGACTTTACAGCATATAAGTACCCAAATTTCATCACAATCCATGCAGCGGTTACTGAGATTACGAGGGTAGAAAAACGCGAACAGACAGATCGACAGAACGACAGAGAGACCAACAGACAGACCGACAGACAGACAGACAGACCGACAGACAGACAGACAGACAGACAGACAGACAGACCGACGGAAATGAGTGACATGGATTTTCGTTATCTAGACGTCAGAAAACGCCCAAAAAATTTATTATCTCAAAATCGAAAATTTTCGCGCTCACAATACTCCCCTCACCTATCGGTGTGGGAAGTAAAATGGGTTTTTGAATCGAGTACCGAAAACACGCCGACGGCTCCCGAACCCGTGTGACGTCACCATGGCGGTAAGGATGCTCCTTTGACCAACGACGTCCTACTCCGATACTAGATGCTAAATTCCCAGCCAATCGCGAAAATACATACTGCTAAACTGATAACTAGTGTATGTTTGTTGCAACACAGTCGATGAATGAAGTTTGCAGCTCGAGACGAAGTCTACGATCGAAATAAATGTGTTTTTGAATGTTTGAAGTCAGATTACAGATTCCAGTAAGTAAGTACCTAATCAAATGTGTTTCGTTGAAAAGATCTCCTCAATCGAAGGATGGCCCAGTGGTTAGAGAGTCCGATAGTGGATCTCAGGCCTCTCAGGGTCTTTGGATCGAAACCCAGGCCTTCCAACTTTTTTTTACTTTATTTTTGTCAAAAAATATATTAGTGTGCTTTTTGCACTTACTTCTGCACTTACTTACTGGATTCTATAATCTGACTTCAACTTCAAACATTCAGAAACATATTTATTTCGATCGTAGACTTCGTCTCGATCTGCAAACTTCATTCATCGACTGTGTTGCAAAAAATATACACTAGTTACCAGTTTAGCAGTACCTATGTATTTTCGCAATTGGCTGGGAATCTAGAATCTAGTATCGGAGTAGGAGGTCGTTGGTCAAAGGAGCATCCTTACCGCCATGGTGACGTCACACGGGTTCGGGAGCCGTCGGCGTGTTTTCGGTACTCGATTCAAAAACCCACTTTTATTTTGATATAACTTTTTAATTATTGCGAAAAAAAGGAAAACAAAAACAGTTTTGTTATAAAACTTATATATGATCTTTCCATTTATCACAAAAAAGAGAGCTTCATGCATTCGGCCTTCTGCGATCCATGCGCGCCATGCTGCTACAACTTACCGTAGGCACGCTATCACCATGATCACAGTAATTGTTCTGAAATAAGCACCACGTTCTTGTTAGCCCACAATCCGACCCCGTTCAAATGATGTTATCTGCATAGACTGGGACTGTCGTCTTTTAGCTGGCATCTTTACTAACCAATTAGTCTCTCGCCATATTTACAACAGATGTTTAGTTTTTGGATCGACAAATAGCCATGCTTTATTTTTAGACGTATAGTATTAGACGGAAGGGAGATGGCACTAGCTGTAGACAACCCTTTATATATATATATATAGTATTAGGTGCTGCCAAGCTGCGTACACGTTTTTAATGCCATATCTGTCCCTTTTTTCTAGGAGGTCGGATTTCACTTGCAAGTAGTATATATTTATTCTGTACTATATTGGGTTTAATGGAATGTAATTGCTTTTTTCTGGAATATATTATATAATTTGCTTTATATAACAATGAACAACAGCTTAGATTAGTGTAAAAAATGGTGCATGCGACATGCTTGTGGTATTGGCATAACATATTCATGTACCAGCAGCGTGACAACAGAAATTACACAGACACTTTGTTCGATTGTTCACGATCTTTACATGACCTGGTGCAGGCCGTTTCAACCTCTGTGTACATATTATGTTACAGTAGAGGGTCTGGTTAGAAATATTTTTCTTCATTTACATTTGGTAGTTATCCATTTCCTTAGTTATCCATTTCCCTATTCAACTTTAAACATTAATTTATAAGATACATTCATTCAAGCGATTGTCATTGTATGTGCAACTTTGTATTAAGATTTCTACTAGTTCATTTCTATTGATGTGGTTCTTCTTGAAGAAAGACAACGAACGGAGCGGAAACCTATACTCCACATGTCGCGTCGTCAAGCGTTCCTCCAGAAACAAGCCCCAAAAAAATTAACAACAAGCTTTCCTCATATCCTAGATCATTCAGAACATTCTGGTCTATAGCTAAGGCTGTTAGTCAGAACTTTTCCTATTCGTCAAAACCACCAGAGAGGACAAGTCCTTCGCTTCTACTCCAAATAGAAAACAGATATTTTAGGGAGGCTTTTCGCAGCCAATTCTACTGTAGACTTCAAAGGAAGTACTCCGACCACCACCGGCGACAGCAACATGCCTCAAGATCAACGTAAATATTAAAACAATTCTCGAGTGGGGATTAGTAAATAAAATACAGTTTATCTTACAGAAAACTCAGGCAACAACACTGACAAAGAAGTCTTACGAGGCTTACCAACTGTGGATATGGAGGGTCACAGAATAGTGGATTCACCTTCCGTCAAGCTTTTGGTGATCAATATAAACAGTAATACGTCCTGGCACGAACACGTCATCAGTATTGCTAAAACGGCATCGCAGAAGCCTGGAGTTTTGTTCCGCTGTACGAAGCTGTATTCACCAAAACAGCTACTGCTGCTTTACAAGGCATAGATCAGAGGTCGTTGGCGTATTGTTCCCATGTGTAGGGATGCGCAGCGAAGCACTCTCTAAAGCTTCTGGACACTATCCAGAAGAGCGCAATTAGACTAATCGATATGCCTAACCTCACAAATGTCCTGCACAGCCTGGAACATCAAAGAAAGGTGGCTGACCTGTCCCTGTTTTACATATTTTATCACGGAATATGTTCGAGTGAGCTCTCCCAGATAATAACACCGAAGGTCGTCCGAACGAGAAACACTAGAGAGGCTCTGCGAGCTCATCCTTGCCAGGCAGAGGTCCCTACTCCCCGAATCAGTCTTCTCCAGCATTCCTTCCTTTGTAGAACTTCGACTCTGTGGAATGAGTTGCCGTTTGATTTGTTCCCCGACGGCTACAACCTGCAGCTCTTCAAGCCTAACATGCACAGACAGGTATCCTCTCGCAGCGCTTCTACAGTACCATAAGCTTTCAGCCTTTGCGGGAGGCTCACCATAAAAAGAGAGAGAAACTTATAGTCTTCGAGAAAATACGGCAAATATCCACAGGACAAAAGTACATTTGACCTAGAATGCAGAAAAAAAAGTTCCAATTTCTATTTAAATTGATAATACTTACTTATGCATATAGGAATAATAAATTCAATCCACTTAATGAAATAATCAGCTGTATTTGAGTTGATGGAATTGGTCTATACAAATAGTGCCACTCTGAAGGCTACGCCTTGTGTAGAGTATTGGCTGAAATTATATACAACTGAAATTTATGTCTCTAACCTTCATGCTGCTACTTCGCCTCATTCCATCTGCCACTGGTGTTTGAGTTGCTTCATTTTATATGTCAGGATATCTGCAGGATATACGTAGAACCTCTTAGCATTCCATAATGTCTAATTTCAATTTGTAGCCTTTTTTTCACTGATGATTTTGGCCGTAATATTTTGAAGTGACATTATGACATTTCTATACTGCGAAACTTTCCATATACATATAATACTTGGTTATATAGACCTTGAGAACTTTTCAACATACTTCTTTCATTGTTATGAATTTTTGATTTGATACCATGAATCAGACAAGTTCTACTATGCATTCGAGCAACATAGTTTCAAGACAAATCTGACCAGGGATAAATGTTTTGGAAACTCTTAATAATATTTTGAAGTACGTCGGTTAAGGAGAAATTTTCAAAATTTTGTTTGTTTTTACTTTTTATTTTTTATTATTGCTGTGCTGCCACGTACACGATTTCTGAAATCCACACGCGTTTTTCATCCTCGTCTGGTAATAATACTGTGTCAAAATTTCATTAAAATCAATTCAGTGATTTCCAGGTGGTACAACCAGGTCCCTCGGCTTCCATAACAGGCAGGGCAATAATCGGATGGACCTAAAAAATTATATTATGCCGTTAGGTCTTTCATTAACTGGTCAATGGATAACCTACTACTAATACAACAATTTCCTCAGTTCCACAGCTCTCTACCTCAATCGTCCCAATTCTACCTACACCCTAAAGGACCTAGAACATGATTAGGAACCCCTAAAAGCTTAAAAACGAAGATTTGCATTTTTTTGTTTTTAGCGCTAATTACCCCGCCGCCCATGCACCGATTTTCAAAGTTATAGCAGCGTAGATGACCCGACAACATATCGCTACCCAAATTTTATCACAAACTATGCAGCGGTTACTGAGATTAAAAGACTAGAAAAACTCCAATAGACATCAGAGAGACAGACCGACAGACAGACGAACCAACGGATATTAGTGGGGTGGATTTTCGTTCTACAGATATCATAAAATGTACAAAGAGCGTATTATTATCTCAAAATGGAAGGCTTTCGGGATCATAATGCCCTTCTCGCCTATCGGTGTGAAACACATGTACGCGTGAAAACGCATGTCCGTCACCTAAATAAGTTTAAAATAACTTTAATTGAGAATTTCCTTTGTGTGCACTCCGCCTTGAGGTTTTTCGTTATATCTACTGTTCTGTATATTTTTTGCTTTAGCATTCTTTTGTACTGAGAGGTAATGAAGTAATTATCTTTATTATTACCGATACGCCAGTAAAAAGTATCTTTCAATGTACATGTGGTCATTGATGGTCTTGTGAAGCTGATAAAAGTAATTTTATCATTCAACTATGCTAGTTTCTCTCCTCAATTTATAGGATACACAGGCTGTAACGTGGACCCAAAATCAGCCAACCCAACATGCGGAGTAGTGAAATACGGGGATGACCCGATTCCTTACAGTACTGGCTTTTGCTGTTCTTGTGATAAGGGCAAAGATCGTAAGGTAGTTGACGTTACGGCTGACAATCCATCCATCCAATCTAATAGTTACGCTAATAATGAGCATAGTGATCAGTGTGAAAGTCCTAGCAACTATACAGAAGATGTGAATGCGGAAAGGGGAGTTTCACAGGAAGATACGGCCGTCGCTTCAGGTATTTGATCACATTGCTTTATGCCATAACTTGGTTTTAATTTAATTTATTCACGACCATTCTTGAATCTAATCGTTTTAAAATTGTCATTATTGTAAACCATCTTATAATTACAATTCCTTAACCAGGGGCGGTGTGTCGGGGGGGGGGGGGGGGGGGCATGGGGGACCGAGGCCCCCCACTTTTTTTAAGGAGTTAAAAAAATTAATAGGAAATTATTTTTTTATGTGTCCATTTTTTAACTTTATTATATAATATATTATTTAATATAAATTATATTATATATATAAATTTCATTGTATACATATATACCTAATTTTTTATTATTACAAAGTAGATTATAACTACACCTGCTACTGCATTATTTTCCAATTTCCAGTATTCTGCATCTTTTATTCTTATCATTTCGCTCTCTATGATCTGCTCTTTCTCCTTTCTCTTTCTTTCAAAATCATACAATGGAGTACTATCGGTGGTACTATACATGTGGAAACGTACCCGGTCATACACACTCCCACCAAATCTTCGCGGTCATGCGTCGAGTGCCGGGTAATTTTCGTTTTTTTGCTTGCTTTTTTGTTTCAATGTGTGATAGTGTGACGCAATATACCTACTGATTCTACCAAATTTTCCGCTAAGCTGATTTTCTGTCGTTTGTGTGTGTGTAAATAAATGTCAACAACGTCAACAATTAAGATTGTCAGTCAGAGGAAAGTGTGAAAAATGTTATGTTGCAGTTCATGGGATACATAACGGACTCCATAAACAAGTAATTTGGATGCTGTGATGACCCACCAGATGAACGTAACACCATCCTTGAAGATATATGGAATTATATGGATTGGGCGAGTGTATAGGAGAACCACTGGTGGATCTGTCAGGCAATAGGAGGTGTCAAAATGTATTGTATTACTTATCAGCCAATACCCTATACAAGGTGTACCTTCCAGGGTGGCATTTATTTGTACTAGCTTGTGCGAATAAAATAGTATAGTATATGATGTTGGTGTGAATTAGTTGCAGTAAACATTATAGTAAACTTTGCAGTTTTGTCGTCGATTTAATTTATAGACCCACCCAAAGTAGCTATATCTACTAATTATTGTTATATACAGGGTGTCCCTGAAATTCCTTAACACGTGATATTCTCGTAACAAAAAAAAGTTCAAACAAAAACTGAGTGGAATTTTTGATAGTAAGTACTGTGGAATCTATCATACCATGTTTTTAAAACATTTTTTTTGTACTTCAACCGTTGAAACTCACCCCCATCTTTCGTTTTTCGAATAGCACCAAATAGTTCCTTCTACGGAAATTAAGTGCTTATATTCTTTAAAAACTTGTAGTACCTTTGACTTTATACGCAAACTTATTTTTTTTTCGTAAAATCACAAGCATAACATAGATAAAACTAGAACTTGCCCGACGCCAAAAAACGAATTAAGAGTACTGAATAACCTATGTATAAAACACACTTTTGAAAACAAATGTCTTTTTTATTACGAAAATAGTATGCCTCAAACAAATGCTAATTTTGTTTATCTTAGGTTAATGACTTTACGAAAAAACTTTATTTGTATATGAGGTCAAAAGTACTACGAAAAGATGTAGGGTGCATGCTATTTGGAAAAACTAAAGGGTAAGTTTTAGGGGTTGAAGTAAAAAAATGTTTGGAAAGCATGGTATGGTAGGTCATTCGCCTTGACCCACTTAGTTTTCTTTTTTATCTTTTTTTCTCAAGAAAAAATTACGCCTCAAACAAATTTCTCATTTCATTTATTTTATTTATTTATGCTTATGAATTTGATAAAAAAAATAAGTTTTGCATAAAATCAAAGGCACCACAAGATTTTAGGTGCTATATTAGGTGCCATTTAAAAAAAACAGAGTTGGGGGTGAGTTTTAAGGGTTGAAGTACAAAAAAAAATTTTTTGTACGCATTGCATGATAGACCCTATAGCATTTTCAAATACTTCACTCAGTTTTCGTTTGGACATTTTTTGTTACGAAAATATCACGTGTCAAGGAAATTCAGGGTATATTGGTTTTTTTGGCACCTCCACTTTTTCTAGGCACGCGCCGCCCCTGTCCTTAACAGTTGTCGATAAATTCTTGAAAAACTTAAAAAAGCTAAAAGCATTGAACCAACAGAAGCAACTACTCCGATGAGGGCAAATACCCCTACCAGCATTAAGTTGCACTGTTGGCTCGTTACTAATGCGATTCCAAAACAAGGATTGTGATATAATAATAATAATCTTTATTGATGCTGAGCATATAAAAGCATACGTCAGTAAAACATGTACCAATTTATATAACAGATAATCTGATGTAAACTGTCAGATTTACAAAGAGAAAAACATATACATAAACTCAGACAGGTGTATAAAATGCGGAACTGCACAAATAAATTAAAATCAATTAAGATGATCAAAAGCTGATGTAACATTGTCCTCGAAACATGAAAATCATTCCAAATCACTAAAGTTGTTGACGAGCAAGTTGTCAGTGCTGTAAAATGCCTTTTGTTTCGGGTATTTTACTAGTTTCCTTCTGAACATGAAAGTGGTCAGATGCTTAATAGATTCAGGTAGCGCATTGAAAATAATAATAATAATATTTTTTATGTCCATCTCTGGGTTTGCTGACCCTGTTGTATGGTATACACATATTAAAACGGCCTCTAGTATTGTAGCTATGTTGATCAGTATTTTATCCATGGTTATCTATATTTTTCTTCACATGTAAAAAGAACTAGAGAGTGTATATGCGAGGCAATGTTAGGATACCCAGGAAAATTTGTCACCACACGCCCTTCTATAAGGTGTTCGTGTGATGACCAGTATGCACTCGACGAGTGTTCCCACAAGAATACCCTATAAAGGGCACAAAGCATATGTGAGTGGGAATAACTGTAGTATGCTTGCAACAGAATGGGTTTGAGAAACGGAATTCTTTAGATATCGAAGCAGTGTTAGTTGCCATTTGTAGCAACTTGTCGCGAAAATAGCGACAATTTGATTACATTGAGACGTAGCGGCGATTTAACAAAATAAATCGATTTGTAGCGACTTTTTGAAAAATTCTGTAACTATCTTTTTTCGCCACGGATTAGTGCTTGTCTATTCTTCTTTTCGGTTTTGCCTAGACTGTCTTGTATTGGTGTCGAGACTATGTATCGGGTGATCCACTATTTTTGAATGAAAACGTTATATTCATGCACATATACCTAACATCAATTGCCCCATTTCAATGTATCTATATATTTTCCACTGTCTATTATTGCTGTATCATCAGCGTACAGTAAGGCTATGTGAAACAGTTGAGTGGTTAATAAAAACTGTAAATAGAGTAGGACCTATAATTGAACACTGAGGGATCCCGTACTCTGTCTTCCGAACATTCGAATAGTGCCCCTGTATGCTCACATACTGCCTTCTATCCGAAAGATAACATTTGATGAGTTCGATACTTTTAACATGAAAGCCATACTTACTTAGTTTCCGAATTGACATAATCTGGGACCCACATTCAAAGGCTTTCTCGAGCTTATATTTTTTTTATAATTGAGCAGACCGCGTAGACAGAGTACCGCGGCTGCTGTAAGTTTGTTACGCTGCACTTCCACCAGAGATGTGGTAGGAAAACGTACGCAGCGAGGATTACCACCAAAGATGTGCTAGAAAGTGTTTTTTGCTCGCCAACAGCACACGTCCCCCACCCACATCCCTCGCAACGCATTTCTAGCGCGCATCTCTCGAAACACATTAATAGCACACATTCCTCGCTAACATGGCTTGTTTTGTACGTACAAAAACTTTGATCCGCTAAGCCGTTTTCACCAGAGCTGTGTTGAGCGAGGTGAGGTAATTCAAGCGATTCTATTGGTTCGTTAAAAACGCATTCCTCTTAGCACATCCTCGCATATCTCTGGTGGAAACGCAACCTAACGCTTGATTTGAATGTAGCCCTTGCAATACTAGCTTTCAGAGAAGAAAACTACCAACTTTGAAAACACCCTAGATACCAGATATGTCACAAGTCCTAGTGGAGAGTATTTGAAGTATCAATTACCAATTATGGAAATTTGATGCAGCAAGTACAATTACTAAGTACTGTCATTTTAAATAGTACTTCGAGTATCAAGTACCTTTATTTGGTACTTGCTTTTTGTTTCAAGTAAAGTAATTGAAATACCATGGTAATAATTGAAGTACTCAGAAAATTAGGTATTTCAAATACATTATACAGTAATAATATTTAAAGTAAACTACTTTAAAGTTATACGAAAGCAAATCCGAATCCTTAAGAAAAAGTAGGGAGTAAATTCGAAAGGTTTTATTCTCGGATCTATTATTTAGTTGAGTATAAAGATATGATAAATCAATTAGTGTCTATTATACAAAAACAAAAAAACATAAAACATCCAGATTTATTTAAATATTTGAAACGGGTGAGTATTATATTATAGAATATATCTGGCTACTAACTAAAAAAATGAAGTCAAGTTGATTGACTCAGTACTTTCCACACGTTACGCTGATACCAGTTTATTATTTTCCCATAGCATGAAGCTTTAGTCTAAGATCCTTCTAACCAAATAATAGCCAGCCCCCCCCCCTAAAATTGTCATATGCCGCTAGGTCTTTCCTTCACAGGTCAATGGACAGCCTATTATCGATACTACAAACTTCTCAGTTTTACAACCCCCACCCCCCAACCACCTCACTTTCACCCCCACCCAAAAAACTTGTAGGAAATGATCAGGAACCCCTAAAACATCTAAAAACCAAATTTGAAATGTTACTTTTCGTTCTTTGATTATTGCTACGCTGCCACTGACACGATTTTTAACAAGCATAAGCGTTTCCCACTCTCACCACGGTAACAATGTATTGTGCCGAAACTTCATTAGAATCAATTTAATAGTGTCCACGTTACAAACTACAAAACGATTTAAACCAATAAATTCTGGTATGTATACAGAAAATTCCAAGTCCCTTAGTTTCCGTAATAGGCTAGGCAATGTTCGGATGGACCTAAAAAGGTGATTTGTGTCGCTAGATCTTCCTTTACAGCTTAGTCGACAGCCTATTATGAGTACAAGAAATTTTTTAATTTTTCAACACCCAACCACCCCAGTTTCACCCCCACCCAAAAAATCGCAGATAATGATCAGGAACCTCTAAAACGCTTAAAAACGAATTTTGAGCTGTTTTTATATTTTTAGCTTTTTTATTATTTCTGCGCCGCCACTGGCACGATTTATCAAAACCATAAGCGTTTCCTCGTTACAACGATCTAAAGCAATACTCTCGTATGTTTATATCAGAAAAAATTCTAAGTCCTTTTCTTTCTGTAATAGGCAAGGCAATGTTCGGACGGACCTAAAAAAGTTATTTATGTCGCCAGGCCTTCCTTCACAGGTCAGTGGGCAGTCTATTATGAAAGCAACAAATTTTTCAATTTTACAACCCCCCCACCCCCCAACCACCCAAATTTCACCCCCACCCAAAAAAAAGTAGAAAATGATCAGGGACCTATAAAACGCCTAAAAACGAAGTTTCAGCAATATTTTTTTTTTGTTTTTTGCTAATTACTCCGCTGCCTATGCACCGATTTTCAAAATTATAGGAACACTACCTACTACGACCCCACAGAATACCGCTGCCCAAATTTCATCGCAATCCATGCAGCGGTTACTGAGAGTACGACGTTAGAAAAACGCCAGCAGACAGACAGACGCACAGACAGACTGACAGACAGACCGACAGACAGACCGACAGACAGACCGACAGACAGACCGACAGACAGACCGACAGACAGACCGACGGAAATGAGTGACGTGGATTTTCGATATGTAGACATCATAAAACGCCCAAAAAGCGTGTTATCTCAAAATCGAAAATTTCCGCGATCACAATACTCCCCTCACATATCGGTGTGGGAAGTAAAAACGCACAAGATAACTCGCACACAAACGATTACCAAACGATGTTCCACAAATCAATCTAACCCATACGCTACTGCATGGCAGCCGACCAGGTGATTATGCATACATAGGGCACACCTATGTAACTATGACGTCACTCTTATCTTCTAACGTGAAATCGCCTGTACTTGCCGAAACCTGAGCGTCACATGTACTAAGAAAACCTAACCTAAAATTATGATATCGGTATTTGAACTACTTTCACTGTGGTATGTCAAGTACTTTGGTATTTCAAGTAATAATGATAGGTATTTGAAAGTACTTTTTGCCGTTTTTAGGTAGCAAGTTCAAATACTTCATATTGAGTATTTGAAAAATCAATTGCAAATACCGAGAATATAAGTTACTTGAAATACAGTAATTCTAATAGCAGAAAGTAATTGAAATACATTTTTCAAGTGTTTAACTTGAAGTACTGCTAGATACTCATACACCACTCTTCCATAGGTCCATCAAACGGCGATAGTCAAGAAGATCAAAATCAGGCCTCTGAAGTGGCCGCTGGGGGCTGTTTACACACGGAACGCCGCAGGTCGGATCACCGTCAATTAGCGCAGGTTATGAGTGAGTCGTAAAGCGATAAAATTCTAATTTCCTAATAATAATCAGCAACCTACAGATTATTGCCGACACGTTGTAAAACTTTTTACTGTGGAATTTTTTTATGTCAATGTCAATGGCCTTGAGTGGGGAACTCCGCAGTGGGAACTATTCAAATGCAGTATCATCAGTTTCTCCTAGTAGCAGTACTGCAATTACCTATTCTGCACTTATGTAATGACATTCACGCTAATTATTTAATATCGTTGTGTCATATCTGTTGGATAATTAATCTGTACGTTGATTAATTTAAGATTCGTATAACCGTTAGTAATGTTCCGTAGGAGGTATTTCTAGTAACATCTTTTAAACCCCTGCCACACCTGCATGCTTTACCTCGTACTTAGATACTTGTGCAAACCAGTTTGTATCGGGCAGCCCATGCATGTGGACGGTAGCTCGCATAAACCGAAAAGAGGGCCTGTGTAAATTTCAGTCTGCTGAATGTTTTGGCTTGCACCAACTGGTCTGCACGGTCAAGCCTGTGTGTATGACCATAGGGTTCAGTTTTAAGAATAGCAGGACCTATATGAAATAGTAAGTTTCCGAATTTTTAAACAATGGAGGTTTGTGCGAGCTTACTTGGATAGCGTAGACACTGAGCGGTTTACCGTCTTTAGGGGGATAAAACGCGTTAATTTTAATCAACAAATCACCCCTCAAAAGTAGTTCTCCTTCCACCATAATAAAATGGCAGCCATTTCGTTTTTTTCTTAATTGATGCACGAGTGTTGTTATAATTTAGATGTAGCTCCCTATGTAGAGCTTCTACAAACACAAAATAAGCCTCATTCCATAGCGAAATATGTAGACCATAAACTAATGATAAACATTTCCCAAATTTCGTTTCATGTCAGGGCAAAAAATTGTTAAAATAAAATAATTATGTAATTTTTTGCGTTTTTTTACAATTTTAGTTTTTTTCAAAAAATCTAAGCTGTTAGCCTACATTTTTTTATTTCTAAGCGATAGTACTTACATGATGCTTCCTAAAATATAGCTATAGGTACATCTTAGCCCTAAGTAAAGTACTTTAGAAGTTATGAGAGTTTGCATATGATTCTCTATTGTCTAATTCGGTAGTTGAGAAGGCAATAAAACAAAATACTTGGTGGTCACGACATTTATTTTGGAAAAAAAGAAACAAATGTTACAACCATTGTTCGAAATGTCCTACTTGCTGTTGCAGACCTGCTGTGCTCTGACACATGTTGCGTAGGGCGACTGATCATCGCTTTGTCATTCAACTCAACTCCCTTATTTTACTCAGAACACCCTGTATATTATTATGTTTTTGAATTCAGCATGGATTTTTAGGTCCAGCTTGTTAAGCGTAGTTTATGTCTACAAAGCCTATTTTCGATGTTATTCAACAATCTTCAGAAAATTTGATGTTTATAGTACTTTACAAGAAATGTTAATCTCTCGGAAACTAAGTACGACAGAAAGATGCGGTATTCGGTTTTGAAACAGGCAAGAAACATACATGTTTCAGTAAGATCATTGTCTCAAAAGCACATTAAGTCAATAGACTAGCAATTTTCAAATTTGAAAAGCTTACAAAATGCTATTTTTTCAAAAGGGATGGGATGATAAGTTTCACATCAGTAGATGGGAAATTAAATTCTCTTTCACTTTTATTTAGGCATATGCGGTTACATCTGTGATGGTTTTCAAAATACTTACGATTTTGTAATTACTCCATAATGGCACGTAGGAATAATTGGAAAAGTCGTAGGTGGTATAGCTCGCAGACGAAATAATTGGCAGGAAACCTTTCATCCAAAGTGTTTCGGCCTCTAATACTAAAATGTACATTGGCTCCATCTAACTGTAACCACATATCTGTCTTAAAAGTCGTCATCATCATCGACTTATTTCGAAAGTTAGTCCTCAAAACAATCGATAGGTAAATCACATATGTATTTTGTCAAATATTTTGTACTTTGGGAAAGGCTCCAAAGGCTTCAGAGGTAGCCGAAACGTTAGTTAGTTATTTATTTCAACGGTCATGGTTTCATTTATGGGCCATCAATGACGAACAACGAACATTAGAGATTGTTGTGACCGCTAAATAAGTTTCAGAAAGTTCACTTCCTATTCTTCTCCTATTCTTCTTCTATTTGTCTCAATGTAATTCAGTTCAATTTTTTATTTATTTGATAACATACAATTACAATATACGATTACAATAAAGACACTTGAGAAGATCTTGTGTCGTGTTCAAAAAAACCTTGCCAACATCAATATAAGTGAGGAAGTGAATATAATATTATTAAAAGCACACTAAGCTAGCGACATTGCCATTGTATAATTTATTGAAGACCTAGTTAATACGTAGAACTTGGATTGTCTGTTTCTATTATTAAACCCAATCTGGGGTTTCTCTTTTAATATCCCGTAAGCATTTCTGTTGTTTCCATTTTTAGCTTTTCTTAAAAGCAACTATATTTTGCTTCGTATACCTTAAAAGCGGACCTCTATAAATCGACCAACTCCACTCCTAGCAACCAATAATAATCATAATAAATTTACAAATACAACACTTGACTCTCATTGTTTACGATTTGTCACAGATTCATGTTGGTATAAATACAGCAGGAACAATTTGGATTATTTAAATTGAGGCTCTACTAACACGCCTATCCACTCCTATAGAGTATACTTTCAAATTTTTGAAATTACTTAGAAATAAAAATAACATGTCATTTATAATGAACGTAAAAAGGAACAGAGTTTATGAGATTCCAGCGGTATTTATATTACGACACAATTTTTTGAGAAAATTTGCACTGTGTAGATACCAGTGCCGTACTCCGAGGTAAATAGGTAAATAGATATACCTAGATGTCTAATTATTTGGCACTAAGATACAGTGTGTATTTTGTACAGGTTACAATACTTCACTTTTCAGTAACCCTGTAAATTTAAATAAAATTGCATAATCATGAATTCTGAATATTTAGAAAATGGTGTTTTCACTTCATTTGGAAAATTGAGGGGTATGGTATGAACACCTTTGAGTGTAGTAGGCCTAGAGTATCTTCTCAGTGCAGGCGTGCTTTTCTCTCTGCTAATCTGAGATGGATTTCTTGGCAGTGCTTTTCGCAACGCCCGCGAACGGTTCTGTTCCAATGCATACAGTTTACGTTCCTGCTCTTGTGAGGGTTACAGACGATACATTGAATTCCACTCTGCTATGACCTGGAACCCAAACCAAAGTTACTTTGTTCCTTGCTGCTTGTGCTTAAGTAATCGTAGCTATTCATTTAATTGAAATGATACTCCGCAGAATATCGATTCATTTGTTATACCTATGACCACGCCCGTAGCCAGCATTTCACTTGGGGGGGGGTTCCACGTGCTTAATCATCTGATCTGCGGGTGGGGGGGGGGGGGGGGGGGGGGTAGAAACTGGGAGCAGACAGGTATCACCAAACAATGTCCTACTGAAGGACGTCTTGGATATCAGGAGTAGGACTTCGTGGGGCATAACCATTTTTTGGCGAGGCAAGAAAGGAGGGTGGTTAGGTTTCCGTTTCCTAAACATGTTGGAGGAGCAGCCCGCTATGAAAAACCGAACGGGTGACGGCCCTACCTAGAGGGGATCTGTTGAATATTTGGAATAATCAAAGCCTGCTTTCATCTACATACCAGCTAAGCATCTGGGGGGCTATTATCCATTCTTTGATATCAAAAAATCAACTATTTTAAATATGGATTAAGCAAACGTTTTAACGGTGCTTATATTTTACATTATCAAGAAACTAAACTCAAAAAATATTCGTTATAATACCCTACTTGGGTGTAAAGGTGACACATAAAAATGATCTCTTATCTGAATTCTGAGCAAAAACTCTAAGCAACATAGTGCTGGGATGTGTACGTAAATTCAACTGTTTCAGAATTTTCTTATTTTCATCAACACCAAAGCAAGGAAATTTGGCACAAATTGCAAATTGGTACATCTAGCTTTTCAACGATGTATCACTAGTCAGTAGCAGTATTAAAAATAATTGTTAATCTTGTTTGTTTGTCAATTACTTTATAGGCATCACTTAGAACTTAGATAGTGGATACCTAGAAACCCCAAAATTTTTGTTTAAATTATGGTTTCGATCGCTTGAATATTCTACCCAATAATTGACTACCTCTAGATTTTATTGACCCTTCAAAGCTTGGCCTAGTAATTGTGGCATAAAAGTGTCAACAGTTTAGAAATATATAGATAACTGAGATACTATGTAACATTCGGGGGAGGGTGGGCTACGTGTCTGCCTATGACTACTACAAATAAATATGATAATGAAAATATATACTTCCTCTAGTAGAGTAATTATGACATGTATTTAGTTCTACATATTTTTGTAAATGCTTTGGAACGAAATTGTTTTTATTTTTAAAGATGAAAATAAGTACTAAATATAATAAAAAATGTTTGATATTAAACCAGTCAAGTTTTTCCAGCATATATTCTCAAAGGTGTGTTTTTTTTTTGTAAGTCATGTAATTTTGAAAACACTGTTTTATTTACCGTAAGCGAAATAGTCGATACATATAACAAAGATGGAAAGATAATCGCGCTATATAATTTTTTTGAAACTTTTGGGGTCCTTAGGCCATCGTCTTTTGGAATGTATTTCTAACGTTCCGTAAGCAGGAGAAGCTAGCAGCATTGGACTCCACTAGGACCTAAATTAAAAAAAACAACCGCCCAGGAACACGAACAGTTTTGGAGAATATGGATATTCGACTGTCGCAAAAGCCTCCATTGGTTTAACTCTATTCAAACGGTAAAGTCTCCTCCGGCATCAAAAAATGACAATTCCTAGTGTTATAGAAGTATATTTTGCAGGTCGAACAGTGTTCGTCCAAAAACGCGGCGGACAAGACTGTGACGACAGGTATACTCCGGCAAATGCAGACCCTGAGACCTACCATGACAGCACCCACTGCCTGGAATTCTCAGACATCTGGTATTCTGTTTTCTCCTTGGAGCGTCCTAGAATATATCACATGCTAGCAGTACAGATATTTGTCAAAACGCAAGATAATGAAGGTATACGTTTTTCATATAGGAAGATTTATATTTATGGTACATAAATTAAGAGCGTATGAGCGAACATTTAATAGCTTTTCTAAATCTAGTCGCGAAGACAGAGCCACACTATGACTATGACGTACCGCAAACACAATGAACGGCTTACGTTAGCTCTAAAAATCTAGTTTTGGGCAGATTAATACGTAAGTCAGAAAAAGCACTTTCTGTGGATTGTCTCAAGCAGAAATCTGGATCACTGCATAAGTTTATGCAGTTTTCCTGCTGGTCCTGATGCTGAACTGTACTCCACTGGTCCTAGTTTGGGCTTCCCAAAGAGCTGTTGTATCTTGTGATCTAGCACTTCGCACTCACAGAGCACATGTACTCACATGGACGCAGTCCCTCTACTAGTCCCATTTTATTCAGGTGTTCCTTCAGGCCATAATGTCCCGTGAGGAGACTTGTCGTTATTCGGGGCTGATTCCTACTCAAGAAGAGCAGTGTTTCAGATGTTTTCTTGCATGGAGCTTTTATGAATGTTTTACCATGAACATACCGGCAACAAGTTCCAATACAGGTAGTTATTTGAATGCTAAGGGAATATTATTTTCGACGTTACTATGAGCATCTACAGGATGTTTTTGGAATAATTGCAAATTAAGGTTACTTGAAAGTCATTTTACTCTGTTTTTTAAATGTAACCATCTGTATGTTTTATTTAAAATCGAACCACCTGCTATTACCCTATATCGACGCGTAATATTTTTTTGAGTCTCCGGCGTTGCCAAGTTATAAATTATTTTTCAAAAATGTCAAATAAGCATATCCGTGATTTTTATTAATAGAACGTATTGTATATTTTATTTATCACGAAAGTGTTCCCTGGTAATGGTGTACGGCGTGAACAAGTTTTAACTGGTGTTCCTAAGATAATAAAACCATCTTCCATGCTCACATGCTATCTATTTCTTATACCGGGTTAGTAAAAGGTACCGCAATGCTTGAATGGTCCAAAACTGCCACAGCTGGAACGATAAAATTCAATACCTAGAGATTTTTCAATATGC
Organism: Callosobruchus maculatus; assembly: GCA_951848785.1. Classification (NCBI taxonomy): domain Eukaryota; kingdom Metazoa; phylum Arthropoda; class Insecta; order Coleoptera; family Chrysomelidae; genus Callosobruchus; species Callosobruchus maculatus. Next base: position 11,711,332 of record CATOUR010000026.1, on the reverse strand, counting down.
CGAATTCTAAAAGTCTAGCAAGCAATGTTGCCGGATTTACCGCTGTGAGGTGTCATAATTTTGTTATTTTAAATCGAAAGCGCCATTAATTTGTGCTGCAGTGAATTGCGCTTGTCGAATTTAGTAAGGTCCCATAATTCCAAAATTTTGCTTCTATTAATTAGTGAGATACGGCAAGACCGTTTTTTCAGTAAACAGTACCGGAATGCTTAAATATCTGTAAAACTGCCACATCTGGAGAAATAAGATTCAGTACTTGGGCGTATTTGAACATTCAAAATTCAAAAATGCTAAAACTAGTGTTGTCAGATTTATCACCTTTACGTTTTACGTAATAATTACCTCGTATAACTTGAAAATGGTAAACCTGACTACTACTTTTACGGCAGATGGCCATGACTGTCGATGCCGCCACCTATAAAAAAACACATTTTGAATTCTGCATGTTGAAAAACCTCCGAGATTGAACTTTTCCGTCCAAGCTGTGGCAGTTTTGGAGTAATTAATAAAAACAAAATTTTGAAATTTTGAGACTTTACTAAATAAATTCAACATGCGCAATTCATTGCAACAAAATAGGTAGAGCATTCTATTTAAAACAATAAAAGTACGACGTGTAACATAAAAATGTAGTCAAGTTGATTGACTCAGTACTTCCCACACATTCCGATGATACCAGTTTTATTATTTTCCCACAGCATGAAACTATAGTCTAGATGCCCCTGCAATCAAATCATCGCTCGCCCGACTGCAAAAAAGTGTTTTATTCTACTAGGTGCTTCTTTCACAGGTCATTGGACAATATATGATGAATACAACAAATTTTTGAGTTTTATAAACCCCCACCCCCGAACCACCCCAGTTTCATCCCCAACCAAAAAAAAATTTAAAAGGATCAGGAACCCCTAAAGGCTAAAACGTCTGAAACGAAGTTTGAGGTGTTTATTATATTTTTATTTTTTTTATTATTGCCGCGCCGCCACTGAAATGATTTCTAAAAACCATACGGGCTTTCCATACTCGTCGCGGTAATAAATCTGTGTCAAAATGTCATTACAGTCAATTCAGAAGTTTCCACGTAACACAATACAAAACGATCCAAAGTAATACTCGTATGTATTTTGTATGCATCAGAAAGTTCAAGTCCCTTGGTTTCTGTAATCGGCAAGGCAATGTTCGGATGGACCTAAAAAAGTGTATTATACCGCTAGGTCTTTCTCTCTCAGGTCAGTAGACAGCCCATTATGAGTACAACAAATTTTTCAGATTTACAACCCCCCACCCCCCCAACAACCCTAATTTCACCCCCACCCCAAAAAAAGTAGAAAATGATCAGGAACCACTAAAACGCCTAAAAACGAAGTGTGAGCTGTTTTCATATTTTTAGTTTTTTTTAATATTGCTGCGCCGCCACTGAGACGATTTCTAAAAATCAGACGCGTTTTCCATCCTCGCCAAAGTAGTAATACTGTGCCGAAATTTCATTAACATCAATTCAGTAATTTCAACATTATAAAACACAGAACGATCTAAAGCAATACTCGTATGTATACATCGGAAAATTCTCTTGTCCCTTGGTTCCTGTAATACACAAGGCAATGTTCGGATGGAACTAAAAAAGTGTGTTATACCGCTAGGTCTTTCTCTGTCAGGTCAGTAGACAGCCCATTATAAGTACAACAAATTTTTCAGATTTACAACCCCCCACCCCCCCAACCACCCCAATTTCACCCCCACCCAAAAAAAAGTAGAAAATGATCAGGAACCCCTAAAACACCTAAAAACGAAGTTTAAGGCACATTTGAAATTTTTCGTTTTTTGCTAATTACTCCGCCGCCTATGCACCGATTTTCAAAATTGTAGCAACATTACCTACTACGACCCTACACCATATCACTTCCCAAATTTCATCAAAAGCTATGCAGCGGTTACTGAGATTAGGAGGCTAGAAAAACGCGCACAGACCGACAGACAGACCGACAGACAGACCGACAGACAGACCGACAGACAGACCGACAGACAGACCGACAGACAGACCGACAGACAGACCGACAGACAGACCGACAGACAGACCGACAGACAGACCGACAGACAGACCGACAGACAGACAGACCGACGGAAATGAGTGACATGGATTTTCGTTATGTAGACATCATAAAACGCCCAAAAAGCGTGTTATCTCAAAATCGAAAATTTTCGCGATCACCTATCGGTGTGGGAAGTAAAAGAGGTAAGTTTGACAACATCGCTGTTAGAATTTTTGACTTCTGCATGTTCGAAAACCTTCAGCTATTGAATTTTATCGTTCCAGCTGTGCAGTTTTGGAGATATTTAAGCGTGCATGTGTAGAATATTTTTGGAGTAGAATAAAATAATTTTCCAAATGGCTCCCTGGTTCAGTTTCATACTATAAATAAATTTATAGAATGATATTTACCTTCCTTATAGGACCAAACAAATGGAAAGATCTCACAAATAAAGCACCCATTTACATGGGAACTGACGTTCCACACTACACGAATGAACCAAATACCATTGCAATGAACTATATGTCAAGGAAAGTTGCTGAGAGTACCTATGCTTTAGGTGGGAGAAATCTCAGGTGAATGTAAGAGTATAATTATAATTTAAATATTAAGTCAACTTTACAGAACAAAAACATGTTTTCGCAGATGTCAAAGTCATCTACGCAAAAAGCTCCGAACAACATTTATTTAATTTTCAACAATCACTGCAGATTCTGCAGAAACGATAAAACTTTGAGTCGAGGAGACTAACAGCTCAAACTCCTTCTAACTACTATACAGTAACTCGATATGCAGAAGGCTATAACAAATTATCTAGTCGCTCTAGAAAAAAATCGATAGCGCCGAAAGGTGACTGCAAAGTTGGAAATTGTAAATGTCTAGACTGAGGATAATTTACATGAGTTTTCAACCCCCAATATCCTCCTTATCTTGCTTTTTTGACGAATCGGATGCATATTCAACATATTACAGGTGGTTATTATTACAGACAGATTTACTTCGAAGAATAAAATGATTATTCTTCCTAAAATACTTAGACCTAGGTATAAGTTTATTGCTACTCAAACAAGATTATGAGGAAAGTTATTAGTAATTTCAAATATTTATTTTATAAAAAATGACTACACTGCTCATTATGCCTTTTGAAATTTGGAATACTGCTTTTTTGCAAAACCTAGCGACTTCAGCATCTAATGGCGTAAAAAATCCCATATTGGACTTGTTTTTAAATCTTTCAGTGACTTATTTTATTTAAAAAAAAAACAAATATTACGTACAGACCAAACTACTAAGAGATTAAACAAACATAAAACGCAAATCACACTTAAAAAAATGAAGTCAAGTTGATTGACTCAGTACTTCCCACACAACTTCCCACACATCACAGTGGTACCAGTTTATTATTTTCCGATAGCATAAAGCTATAGTCTGAGATATCCTTGCAACCAAGTCATCGCCAGACCGCCCCCCCCCCCACACACGCACACCCACCCGCACACAAATTGTATTATGCCGCCTTCACATATCAATTATCAATACAACTTCTTCAGTTCTATGACCCCCCACTCCACAACCACCCCAATTTCGCCTACCTCTAAAAAAAATTGAAAAATGGCCCGGGACCCCTAAAACATCTAAAAGCGAAGTTCGATCTGTTTTTATATTTTTGGTTTTTTGATTATTGCAACGCCACCACTCACACGTGTTTTACATCCTCGCCAAGGTAGCATTACTGTATTGAAATTTCATTAAAATCAATTCGGCCATTTCCAGGTGACACAATACAGAACGATCTAAAGCATTACTCGTATGTATGAGCGAGTACATCAGAAGTCCCTTGGTTTCTGTAATAAGCTAAGAAACGTTAGAAAGGACTTAAAAGAGTGTGCTAGGTTTTACTTTCACTGGCAATGGACAGCCTATTATGAATACAACAAATTTTTCAGTTTTATAACCCCACCACCCCAATTTCACCCAACAAATTTCCAGATTCAGGATCACGTGATTGGCGCGGAGAATCACACTGTGGATAATAATTGCGATTCGGGAACCGCTCACGATAAAGGTATAGGTGAAGCCGCCTCAGCGCTACGGTTACACTCTCCGTAAAGAATGAATACCTCAACGTAATCAGCAGCCGTATAATGAGCCATAGCAAAAGTGTACACTCTCACCCGTCAGTCAGCCTGACGTTTGTCCGGTCTAGTATGTGGCTCGGTCTACTGATTGAGCTGTCTCTGAGAGTCCCGCTCTCACGTGTCCTACTGCTTCCACACTCACTCTCTATGTAGTACGCACCTGATTGGCTACTTTTATTAACTAATTACTAATTAACTACTTAATCAAAAAATTCCAAACAAGGATCTTTGGGCTCAGAATACTTTTCTCTTTTAATCCCAGCAGTTATGTGCGCGACTTTTAAGACGAAACACGATTTTTACACTGTGTTTTACTGTAGAGATAAACTCTAAGATTTTCCCTGGATTTCAAACAATACAGACAGAAAGGTGTTCCTGCCTTTGAATGTATAGGTTCAATTGATACGTTTTTGTTTCTCTGCTTTCGAAGACACTCTAACCTAAATTGTGTTTTGTCTTTCTGCAAGTGAATCTTAACGTTAGCGCTCTGAGAAATGTAATGAACATTACCAACAGTTCTCTAGATGCTCTTTTATGTAGTGACCCGATTTTAAAATACCATCGCCACGAAATATCTTTTAGTTATTTACTACCGTTATTTTTTTGGAAATACTAGGTTGATGGTACCAGATGAGTCACGCAATATAGATGCCTCCAAGTATCCTGAGCTAAAAGCAGGTCCACCTGAATATCTGGTGGTGAAAGATAATCAAGTACAAAGCAATGGAAAAACATGTAATGTTGCAGGTGTAGGGTATGAAGCTTTCGCTAAACAACCTAACAGATGTGGCTCACCAAAGGGTAAGCATTTTGTTTGACTTATATAAAGTAAAAATAGATCCGTTCACTGTTTTGTAAGGTTGATGCCATTGAGAAGCTTTTAATAAAAACAATATAAAAATAATAAGAAAATAAAATTTTTACGTCTTTTAGACAGCGGAAAATATTAACAGCAGTTCTCAGGCAAAAAGCTTTACAGAGTTGTTATATAAGGCTTTTCAGTCTCTAAGTGTGAGATTTTCCAAATTCGACATGCTGACTAAAATAAAGATAACAGATGAATGCATATTGCATAATGTATTTCTGTTTTAAAATATTTTGTGTAAAAAAAACATACTAATTTGTGTTTCTCGAAGTAAATAATATGTGTCAGGTCTCATTGGATTTAAAATAAAATTTTGCAAACCTTTCACTGCATAATATTTCTTGTACGATTTTAGAAAACCCATATCATGAACAGCACCAGAGCACTGAGTAATATATTACCTCACCAATGCTAAAAGTGCGCTCTTATTAAGACAAGAGCATCCGACTTAAGAGTCGGTTGCTTCCATAATCGCAAGTCATTTTCAGTATCTATTATTTATTAATATTTAAGTTAAATGCCCAAGTTACCTAACTATTTAGCGTTTATGATCATTCCGTTTTTTCGTGCTGTGGTAACAAAATGCTTACGCTAATACGTACTATGATTTTATCATATATTTCATCAAGTAAAAATTGAATATAACTGCGATAGATGTTTTTATCATCTTCCTAAAATGCCAGTCTCCACTCTTTCAGTTGCTGCTTATCTCAGCGAAGGTATTACAGAAAATAGTGACAACACACACAAACCTCATTCCCTGCTACCACCTCCAAGACTGATGTCTGGAGTGGCCCTTGAATTATAAAGGTTTTTATGCAAGTTTAGTTAGCAAAAGGGATCCAAGGAGGCAAAATTACCGAGTTTACCTCCCCACCGCTACCATATCAGTTGTATTTGTTATTTCAGTTACTTCACTTGTTATACAGGGTTATTCTCGTTATTCGACACGGAGCATTATGGCTAAAGTATTTGATAAAAAAGAAAATAATAATTTGGGATGGGTAGAGTCCCATAATGGCTACATTTTGAAAATATTTTCATGTTATACAGGGTGTCCCAAAAGCACGAAGTGTATCAAAGCTACGTTTTTTTAAATGGAATACCCCATATATTATTACATATTCAGATTCCTTGATGAATTCTATTGTCACTTTATGTATAATACGTGGGACTTAAAGCGAACCGTTTAGGTGTAAATCACAATTTTCGGTATAAGCAGATATCAGGAAAAAATTGAATATCGCAGAGATTATAAAATATGGAAGGCTGTGACTTTGCCGTATTACTAAGCATAAAATGCGTCAGCTTTGATGAGACTGTCAAATTTAAATTACGTCACACTAGGATTCACCAAGGAATCTGGATATGCAATAATATACGGGGTGTTCCATTTAAAAAAACATAACATTGATACATTTCGTGTTTTTGGGACACCCTGTATAACATGAAAATGTTTTTAAAATGTAGCCTTTATGGGTCTCTATCCATCCCAAATTATTATTTTCTTTTTTATCAAACACTTTAGCCATAATGCTCCGTGTCGAATAACGTGAATAACCCTGTATATTGTTGTTTACTTGTGAATAATCCTCAGGTCGGCTAATGGCCATAGCTGTCGATGCCGCCTGTTAAAAAATAAATCCTCAGGTTATGAAAGCCCTTTGTCAACTTATTACTATTATATACTATTTATTCTTCTCGTCCATTATCTTATTCGTTTATTCTCGATCTTTATTACCGCATGCCTCAAAGTCCGCTAAATTTGTGGTGAGTCTTACATTTAATCATTTCCAGCTCTCTCTGGCCATCTACTATGAAGTACACTCAAGCAAATAATTTACACTGTCTTCCTCGTCAAGACAATACGTACAGCTTACGCACCCCATCTTTCCTATTATTTCAAAGCACCCATATGCAACCAGATGCTAAAATAATCACGGGAATTTTAAGAACTAAGATCTGATGATAGTTAAAACCTCCTTTGAGATATATTTTAAATGAAACTTCGATTATAAGAATGCTAACAATTTCAACGGAGATCTACAAAATATTAAAGCCTGCTTAGCGATTCGTAATTTGTGAAACAGCAGTCGTGAATAAATGAAATGAATCAGCCTATCTGATGACCATTTCTTTTTGTTGCAACTATCTTTTGCAAAACAATTTTTTCATTTGATTTGATGAACTATACAAAAGAATCTCACAAAATAGGGATATACAATACAAAACAAATATAGTAGGCGCTGCATTGGTTGAGAATAAGCACTCATTCAAAATGACCTTGCAAAGTTGTGTGCATAATTTCAGTATCGCAGAACCCATCTGAAAAATAATGATAGATAAATCAAGTATGATAAGATGAGTAATTTACTAGGATCTTGTTTGAAGAACCAACCAAAGGATCTTTGGAAGCATGACCACGACCTAGAAGCGGTTGGAAAAAAAGGCAGTTACTTCTTGAAGTACTTCGGGCTACTGCCACTGAATGCCATTGTTACAAATTCAACGACTCAAAACAAGACCCTCAGAATGTACTACCATGACAGTTTCATTAGTATGTTGGATGTGGAACTGAAAGCTGATGACAACGTAGTGCTGAGGCCGAACTTCTTGGCTATACTGACCGAGGTAAAGTATAGCTCTTATCGTCCTCGTATTGTTACTTATCTGTACGTTTAATGCCAAATGAGAAGTACAAAGTTACGCACACATACAGGAAGGCTACCTGAAGTCAATTTTAATCAATCTTAATGAATGAATGTTCAGCTCTCCGATGTTGTTACACCATCAGATTTGTTTATCCTATGTTTTAAAAAATCGTTTTTCAGAATTTGCATCTTTGACCTAAAGACTTTGACTGAAACCTCAATTTAGACGGTCTACGTATGCCGTTGATACAATCTACGGGGAACTCCGAACCTCTAGGTTTCCAATCATGCAAATTAGTCTTAATGTTTTAACAAGAAGGTCCTTGAAAGGTGAAAAAAAGTTTTTTTTGTCAGTCTTCCGCAAAGACTGAATGCCTATAGCGCTGTAGAAGCGCTGCGAGAGGATAAGTGTCAGTTTACGTTAGACTTAAAACGCTACAGGTTGTAGCCGACGGAAAACAAATTTCACGGCAGCTCATTCCACAGCGTCGAGGTTCTCCAAAAGAAGGAATGCTAGAGGAGACTGGTTCGGGGAGTAGGAACCTCGACCTCGTAAGGATAAGCTCGCGCAGCCTCCCTAGTGTTCCTCGTTCGGCCGCATTTAGTGTTATCTGGGAGAGCTCACTCGAACATCTTCCGTGATAGAATCTGTGAAACAGCGACAGGTCAGCCGCCCTTCTTCAATGTTCCACGCTTTGTGAGGTTAGGCGTATCGATTAGTCTAATTGTTCTCTTCTGGATAGTGTCCAGCAGCTTTAGAGAGTGCTTCGGAGCCCATTCCCAGACATGTGAGCAATACTCCAGCGATGGTCGGATCTGTGCCTTGTAGAGCAACAGTAGTTGCTCTGGTGTATACAGCTTGCTACAGCGGAATAAAACTCCAGGCTTCTGGGATGCCGTTTTAGCAACACTGACGACGTGGTCGTGCCAGGATATGTTATTGTTGATGTTGATCCCCAATAGCTTATCGGAAGGTGACTCGACTATGGGATGACCCTCCATTTCCAAAGGTGGTAAGCCAACGTGAGACTTTTTTGTAAGTGTTGTTGTCTGAGATTTCTGTACGTTGAACTGTACTTTATTTACTAACCCCTACTCGACAATTGTTTTGATATCTACGTTGATCTGTGAGGCAAGCTGCTATCGCCGACGTACCGTCTCCTGGGATGATAGTGGTTTGCCTGGTTCCATGCATGATTTGATGTTATTTCCAGCAGCTCATTGATGTACAACAGAAACAGTCTAGGGGGATAGGATAAATTCCTGAGGAACACACTGATGGCGCAGGCCCGGTGGTAGTCCATAAGCAGCAAGCTTGACCAGAAGTCCCTCATGCCACACTCTGTCGAAGGCTTTTGATATGTCAAGTGCAACAACACGGGAATCGCCATAATTTTTGATTGCTATGTTCCACAAGTCAGTGATGTAGGCCAGATCACCCGTAGACTTGTGCTTACGGAAGGCATACTGGCGATCATTTATGATGTTATTGTTGTCCAGGTGTTTCAGGAGTTGTGTGGTAATGACACTCTCCATAACCTTAGACAAGATGCTGAGAAGAGCCACAGGTCTATAGTTGGTGGGATCGATTTATTGCCTTTCTTAGGGTTGGGCTGTATGCAGCCAATATTCCATGAAGCGGGAAACACGCCTCGCTGATACGATAGTCTGAAGAGCTTGCAAATAATAGGTGCAAGCTCAGCGGCACAGCGTTAAAAGACAATGGCTGGAATTTGATCAGCACCAGTAGCTTTCTTCTTGTTAAGTTTCTTCAGGATGCGTTCCAGGGAAAGGACTGGTAGTAATCTCTTAGGTCGTCCCACTTTGGCTGATCCGTAATGCTAGACCCGACGAGGCTTTGTATAGTGGAGATCTGGAGGATGCATCCGGTATAGCTTTGAGGCGGTGTTATGGCCAGACCATCCTAGTGGAGCGGTTACTTTCACTGTGTAAATTATTGGAGTAGTTGTGAGATATAGGTCCAGCAGACTAGCAGTTGCTTATAGGTATTAAGAAACGAGGTGATTGAGGATACAAAGATATTATTTCTGATCGATTCCAAATTCCACCTATACTCTTAGTTCTAGTTCTCCTTATGGGTTGTTGCCAAGTACCCTGTATAATCTACTGTGTAAGGCTTTCTCGCGGTTGAAGTCTAATGAATTTGTGTTCTTTGGTTTTGAGGCCGGCATCGTTAAGCATTGAGGCATGACGTTTCGCCACGACAAGTGGATGGCATCTTCAGAAGCTATTACACTTTGGCGATTTCCGAAATACTGAAGACGCTATCCACTCATGGAGGCAGAACGTCAAGCCTCAACGTTCAACAACGCCGAACTAAAAGCCCAAGGATCACAAATTTAATAACCCTGTATAATCAGTTAGTGTTACTTCTGAAAATAATCTCTTAGTTGTATTACAAACATGGATAACATGAATTTTGAGCTGAATAGTGATTTCAAAACCTTATCAAACATATAAAAAGACATTCCCTTCTTAATCCAAAAAATCTGTAGCTATTATATCTGCCAACGAAAACGTTCGACTTTTGTTAGAAGCAAATTTGAAAATGAATATTGGAAACGAAAACATAGGCTTGGTTCAATCGGCAAGAAGCTTAGACCTAGAAATTGACCAGGATCTCAGATTCAGATAAGTCACTCAATATGTTAAAACAATATAATTATGCTTCTCCTAAGCTACTTAACCCCCACTAGTCTTGATAAAATTTGATTACCTCTCTAACGAAATAGCAGTCTCGATGTCAATCTTTTTTGGTTTTCATTTTATTTCAAATTTTCAGTCAAATCGGTGTTTTTCAATTTTCCTGCGTGCAAGCAACCTAGCAAGCCATAAAAAGTAAACAAAAGCCCGTTAGTATGGAAGAAATCAACTAACTTAGTGGAAAGGTGCAAACTAACTAGAGTAAAGAGGCAAGATTATGAAAATTCTTACAACATATTAGCTCTAACCAGAAACAATAGCGGTAAAAAGAACGCTCATTTTCACAGCCTACTAGCTATTAGCCAATTTCCAAAGTCAGTAAAAAAATACTTGATCAAAGGAAAACTACTAGTGATTGTTGCTGGTAGTAGAATATTTATGTCTCCTGAATACATTTTTACATTTAATGCCATAAAAAGGTAGCCATTTCCATAAGTCAAAAGTAACGATACCTCTGACTGGAACCCCTCAAATTCTTCAGTAGGTACTTCTACTTATTAGCAAAATTGCGGAAAATGAAGCTTTAATTGCCGTCTGTTTGAATTGACAAACATAATTTGAAATAAACACAATTACAACATAGCGTAATTAAAAAATTCTAGCAATCATTTTAATAATGTTCAGAATGCTCCAGTTAGAGGTATCTTCACTTTTGACTTAACTAAACGGAAATTACTATTTTTTTATCCCATTAAATGTGAAACTTCATTCTAAAGGTGTTAAACTGTAAGCAAAAATCGCTGGTAGTTTTCCATTTGTTTTAAAATTTTTAATCGTTTTGGAAAGTTGTCAAGCGCTAGTAGACCTGAATACATAGTAGGCTGTGAGAAACAAACACCTCTGTCGTACCCCAGCTTCTCATTGACATTAGATAGGTATCTTGCCGCTGTTGTATCCGGTTAGAGCTGATGTGTTGTAAGGAATTTTCATGATCTTGCCTCGCTATTCTAGTTCCTTTGCATCTTTCTACAAAATTAGTTGTTCTCTTTCATATTAACGGGCTTTTGTTTATTTTTCATGGCCTGCTAGGTTACTTGCACGCAGCGCAGGAAAATTGACTGATTTGACTGAAAATTTGAAATAAAATAAAAACCAAAAAAGATTGATATCGAGGATGCTATATCGTTAGAAAGGTAATCAAATTCTACATTTGATTCTTTAAACCAAAATAGGCATTCCCATTTGAAAAAATCAACTTATATGCGATTGAAGTTTCCCTAATTATTAATCTACTGATTTCTCCGACTATAAAAAGAGTTCAAGTTTATCCGTCTAATCTAAGGTGATGCATTTCGTGCTTGATCATAGTGCAAAGTCACGGCCTTATACGTTTTATAATCCCTGCGATATTCAAATTTTTTTCTGATACTAAATTATATCAAAAATGGCAATTTGCGCCTAAACGATTGGCTTAAAGTTGCATGTATGATGCATAAAGTTACACTAGAATTAACCAAGGAATCCAAATATACAATAATATATAGGGGGTTTCATTCTAAAAAATGTAAGTTTGATATGAATCGCCCTGTATAAACGTCAAAATTTAAGTGAACATATTTTTATGTTATAGCCCTCAACGTTCCCTACCACGGTCAAGTGACATATTTCTAAAATATATTTTAGTAAGCCCACAATCTTCCATCCACGCACTATTGGCCCACCCGGTATATTCGTCTTACCTGAAATAGACATTACATTCACACCTTATGCTAGTGAGATCATTAGTAATCTATAGAAAGTCAATCTTTTTAGCAGAAAATGTAATACTTTTTTGTATGTCTTTATATTAGCGATTAGATTTAACATTCTACAGAAAGTTCTATTCTAAATTGTCTAAAACAACTTCCTAACAAAATGACGGCAGGTAATGACCTAATACCCAGTTTTGTAGTCAGAGATTGTGCACATATTTTTGTTAAGCCACTTTACATCATCTTCAACCTCATATTACAATCATGTACATTCCCAGATATTTGGAAGACAGCCAAGGTCTGCCCAATATTGAAATCGGGTGACAAGTCTGATGTAAAGAACTATCGTGCGATATCTATTTTAAATAATTTCGCAAAGGTGCTAGAGAAGACACTATACATTTTTCTGTATGATAACGTCAAGCAATTAATATCTATATCTCAACATGGCTTCATGAAGGGTCGGTCGACAGCTTCAAACTTGGCTCAGTTTACTCAAGACGTCCAGGAAGTGATTGATGCTAAAGGCCAAGTTGATGTAGTCTACACAGACTTTTCTAAAGCCTTCGATCGACTAGATCACAATATTTTGATAAACAGTTTGGAGTGTTTCGGTCTAAGTGATTCTCTGATTAGTCTGATGCGATCATACCTCCATAACAGATACCAGCTTGTTTCGTACAATGGTCATTCTTCGGAAATGTATTTAGTTCCATCTGGCGTCCCTCAAGGCTCAAACCTAGGCCCCTTACTCTTCTTGCCTTTTATTAACAATTTAACAAAGTCATTATTTTGCAATACGTTACTTTTCGCTGACGACCTTAAAATTTATCTTAAAATTTCTAGTTTGGAAGATTGTACTTGTTTGCAGCAGGACCTTGAAAAGATTGATTTGTGGTGCAAGGCCAACTCTCTCCAATTGAACATTTCAAAATGCAAAATTTTAACATATACCCGTAAGACTTCACCAATTGTTTACAACTACAAAGCTACTAAAATGCTAGGATTTATAATCAGGAATTGTAGAATGTTCTCTAATGAAACCGCACTGAAGTTATTGTATTATTCGTTAGTACGTTCGAAACCGGAATATGCTTCTATTGTTTGGGATCCATTTCACATGTGTCATATTATATCAGTTCCAGCGAGAGTTTTGCATGCACTAGTTATGTGTTCTATTGTTTCCTTCTGTTGATGGCATTTCTGCAATTATCATCAGAGATGGATGGATCTTTAATTATGTACTTCTTGTAATTTCGTGTCGCAATCACTTGGTCCTGGATAGCAAGCATAAAACCTTCCGTTTCCGGAAAGAGCTGGCCATCCTGCAGCCAGGTGTATGACTGTTTTTCATTAATGTGGTCTTGTGTAACACGGTATCTATGTTTGCCATGGAGTGCCTTCTGCGACCAGGTGTTTATTTTTTCTTGTTGTGCTTGTATGTGGTTGTATGCGTCTGCTGCGTGATCTGGACAAGAAAGGGCGAGTGGTGTGTAGTTTTTGTCTGCTTTTACTATTGCTTTATGCAAGTTTGTTTGTTTACTGTGGAAAAATTGTCTGAGTGATTTTATTTGTTTTGTATGAAGTGACTGTATGTCTATAATTCCTCTGCCCCCTTGTTTTCTGTCTATGGTGAGCCGTTCCTTGCATGCGTTGGGATGTGACATTCTGTGTTTTGTGAGTTCTGTTCGGATGAGTATATGGATGTTTTCGATGTCAGTGTGCGACCACTTGATAATGCCAAATGAATATGTTAGTATTGGTATAGCAAATGTGTTAATAGCTTTTGTTAGATTTCTAGAATTCAGTTTGTTTTTAGCAGTCTAATAAGGCGGTCTTTAAACTCTTGTGTTAGTTGTGATTTGATTTTTGTGTGGTCTATCTTTACGTTTTGATTGATACCCAGGTACTTGTACGTTTCGTCCTTGTCCATGTTGTCGAGCGCTTGGCCAGTTACTACTTCCTGTTCGGGATGCTTTTTCCATTGACCTTTATTGATGTGAAGCACCTTGCATTTACTCATGTCAAATTCCATCTTAATATCTGACGTGCAAACTTCTGTTATTCTGAGTAATTCCCTCAGTTGCACTTCTGTGGCGCCATATAGTTTTATATCATCCATGTAGAGGAGATGATTGATTTTGTGCTGATTTGCTTTCTGGTGCCTGATGGTGAAACCACAGTTTGCGCTGTTAAGTGTGTTGGAAAGCGGATTGAGACAGAGGCAGAACCATAGAGAACTGAGAGAGTCACCCTGAAAGATACCACGACGTATATGTAGCTCATCCGTTTGGATATGGCCGTCCTGAGTTTGAAGGTGTATATTTGTTCGCCATGTCTCCATCGTGCTTGTAAGAAACTGACGAAGCCCTGGGTTGATTTATTATTATTATTCTATAGGGATTCTATAAGCTAATTTCTAATTTTCCGTTGTTGTCTACTCCATGTAGAACAGGTCTAAGTGATTGATTCACGATGGTTCGGATAGTTTTTGATCGCGAGTTTTTCACAACGACAGTGTTTGATTCAGGGCCTGGCCACATCTCCACGTCATGACGCCGTCAACGTGGAACGCCACGTCGAACGTCGTCGCCGACGTGTGGCTAGTAGGAGTAGTAGGCCCGATTTTATCAACAGGCGCATTTTAACAAAGGCTTTGACCAATCACAGCAGCCCATTCAAATGCATGTTCTTGAATGGGCTGCTCTGATTGGTCAAAGCCTTTGTTAAAATGCGCCTGTTGATAAAATCGGGCCTACTAGCCACAGGTCGGCGACGACATTCGACGTGGCGTACCACGTTGACGACGACGTTCGACGTGGCGTTTCATGTTGACGACGTGGTGACGTGGAGATGTCGCCAGGCCCTTACTGGCACATTAAAGTTCGGCCTCGACGCCCGTATTGGTTTGATAACTGTTTTGTTGACGATCAATTTCTTTCCGATTGATAGATGTGATATTCGACCTATCAACCACTTGATTTCTCTGAGTTTTAGTTTAATTTTCTTTTTTTCTTCATTACCTATATGTGTTTTCCAATTCAGTTTTTTATTAGCCCTAGATATTTGACTACTTCTGTTTGAAATATAGTGACAATACGTTATGTGCGAGGATTTAGATTCATTAACCTTAATTATCCATCTCCTCAACCAAGTCCCGATAAGATCTAGATATCCTTGAAGTTTAGTTGCAGCAGTTCCGGAATATTCATAACGCGCTTCCATTTAACTTTGTAGTAGTCACTCATGCAACCAAACAGTTGCGCAATCGAAAATTGCAGCTCAGCGCCAGGCCATTGGTTGCGAATAATATTAATAAATCGGTTGCAAATATTATTAAATAATAATACCTAGGTCTCAAAAAATTGATGTGAACCTAAACTGTACAGGGAGGGTCATTCCTAAGCTGATACTTTTTCTAACTGTGCCTAGAACTCACTCAAGTCAACAGATTTTTCAAACAACTTCTTTCAGAAAATTGAAAAATAAGCGAGATACAGAATAAAAAGGTCAATTTGTCTGGGCTTGTATAACAAGACGTACCTAGTCCGTTTTTGTTTAGCTTTTTGGTCAGATTTTTGCGTTATCGGAGCAGTGGTCACTTTCTTTTTATAGTAGTCAATTTAAAATTAGTAAATCCTAAATCCTAAAATTATTACGAAAACGATGAACTTGGGTGGATGTATTGCTCATTTATTGCCTTCAAACTGCGACTGCTGCTTCAAGATTATAAGCAAATTGTTTGGTAGACGTTAAAGCAGACAGCTTTGGGCACCTTATTTAAGTTAGGCGCGACCGTATTGGACACGTTTTTTAATAATAATGTAACATCATCATTATTCTTGAAAAAACTGATTTGGAACCGTTCTTTAGTTTATCGACTTCTAGCCACAATTTAAAACAAGTATCAACTTAGGAATCACCCGGCACATGTTATATGTTATCCAACAAATATAGGCAATTTCACTTGATCTATTACAAAATTTCAGGTGTACATTGAGAGCACGAACGGAAAAAGAACCAACATAATTGCCAAGGTGTTCAACAGTGCATTGATCTCGGGGGTCTACATTGTCAGCATGGCTGACTGTCCTCTAGACCTTCCGGCCAGTTTCGACAACATCGCCTCCAAGCCAGTGTTGATTGGTCCACAGAAGGTCCACACCTTTCATTTGGAAATCGACTGTCAGTTATCCAATGTTGATTTTTACTGCAGCTTGCAAGTGCTCAATACGGACTATCAGCTGCTGGCTTTTCGAAGAATTAGGATACGCACTGGAGACAGGTCAGTGAATTTGTTATTCCGTCAAATAATAGCTTCATAAGTAATAACATCTACTTAAAAATAATGAGCCTTACGCTCGACTTCATGCGAAGGTATTTGCAGTCCATTATCAAGCTAGCTCCCGCACGATAAAAAACCCACAATAAAGCTGCTGAAGTCGAGTTTCTCTTAAGGTTTCGCAAAGAAAAGCCAATGCATGGACTCTCCCACAGATAGCTAGAAGAGTGTAGCTTGTCTGACCAGTTGACTTTCTCTTTCGCTTTCTAAGGTCTTATGAGTTGAAGTTGGAGGCTGAGGGCTTTATAATGACTTGCCAGGACGCTACCTTTAGCACTTTGGTATACCGTAGTAGTATTATGGATATATATGTATACTAAATGACATAGAAAGCAGAACATCCAGTATTAATGTATTTATGAGAAAGAATATCTAGCAATATTCTCGTAAATACTCGTAAGGTTAGGATAAAAAATGGAGTCAAGCTGATTGACTTAGTACTTTCCACACATAACGGTGATATAATTTTATTATTTTCGCATTGCCCACCCGCCCGCAAAAAAACATTCAACTCACAAAAACCCTCATAAATAGTTTCTTGCGTCTCCCTCCTTAGGAACTGGAACGCCACAGTTTTTTCTGCATGCTTCAATTGGACGGTGCGAAATGATCAGGAGCCCCTAAACCGTCTAAAAACTCAGTTTGAGCTGTTTTTATATTTTTAGTTATTTTTATTATTGCTGCGCCACCACTGACACGATTTTTGAAAAACAGACGCGTTTTCCATTTTCATTAAAGTCAATTCAACAATTTTCGCAATATTCATAGAACGAAATAAAGCAAAACTCGTATGTATCACAAATTCTAAATCCGTTGGTTTCTATAAAAAGCAAGACAATGTTCGGATGGACCTAAAAAGTGTATTATGCCACTAGGTCTTTCATTCACAGGTCAATGGACAGCCCATTATGAATACAACAAATTTTTCAGTTTAACAACCCCCCACCCCACCGCTCAACCACCCCAAATTCACCCCCACCCAAAAAAAGTAGAAAATTATCAATAACCCCTAAAATGCCTAAAAACGAAGTTTGAGGAATATTTGAAATTTTTTGTTTTTTGCTAATTACTCCGCCCGCCGTACCACGATTTCTAAAATTATACGAACATTACCTACTACGACCCCACAACAAATCCATGGAGCAGTTACTGAGATTACGAGGCTAGAAAAACGCCAACAGACAGGCAGACAGACAGACCGACGGAAATGAGTGACGTAGATTTTCGTTATCTAGACATCATAAAACACCCAAAAAGCGTATCATCTCACAATCGAAAATTTTCGCGATCACAATACTCCCCTCACCTATCGGTCTCGGAAGTAAAAACGATAAATGTTTCAGCTATATAGATAGAGAAGTTTTTTGTTATTGTGCCCTTTGCTCCAACCTTGCTTCAACGGATGTGAAGAACGATAAATGACCAAGTTACTGCTTGGCCACACATTGATGTATCGAGCAACTAGAAAGCGGATCGCCTAGTTAAGATAACAGCTAGTAGCTCTTGTGTCGGACCTGAACCTATGCTTAGAATAAGTAGGCGCCAGGTCAATATTGCCTTGGACGACTGGGCTTACAAGGAAATGGCGAAAGCCTGGTAAGAGAGACAGATGGCTGCAGGCAAGATAAAAGGTTTATAACAAGCCCTGAAAGCAATTCCAATTTGAGTAACCTTCGTAACAAGGTCCAAAACATACCTATGCGAAGTTATCTTCCTCGCATATCTGGCATTAAACAGAACGGCTGTTTGGCGAGCGCACTAATTTTGGTCACCCTTAAATGGAATCATCTCCACTGCTTTTGCAATTGTCGGTCAGGAATTTGAACATCGCCTACATCATTGTTTGGCCAAATAACGGGCAAAATTTTGACCACTTAATGCAACAAAAAGTGGTACTTTCATAAGTTTTTGTTTACTATCTGAACAAATTAAGATACATAAAGATTTTTCTAATTTTCTAGAAAACGAATAAACCGACTTTAAAAAATCAAACGTCAAAATGAAGGACATGGCTTTGCTCGATACCCCCTGTCAATTAAATTTTCCAAGGGGATGACCCTGGGGCTGAGGGTACAAGGGGGAAAGTAGTTTTTGGTTGAAAAATTGTTCCCTATGACAAATCTTTTGACGTATCTCGGCGTTTTTTCTTCTTATCCGTGGTCCGTGGTGGAAAGTTTTCAAATGAACACCCTGAAGTCCCTGAATAACTCATTAAACTCATTTTTTACTATACGAGTATTTAACACTAACGGAATATCATTTTCAAATAGTGGGATTCATGATTCCATGGGTTCAACGATCGTGGAACAACTGAAACGTTTGGTCACAAAAGAGATGTTTAAGAAAAACAGCTACTGAACTGAATAACCCGATTGTGATCACCTTCCATACATCACTGAACTGATCCTAGAGCCCTTTCGGAACGTCAAGATTAGTAATTCTTTTGATCGGGTTAACCCGATTGTGAACCCAATCATAGTTTCCGTAAAAGTCTCTAATGATGTTTCAGAAATTACAAAATATTTGCTTACCAGTAGAACAATCTGGAGATGACATTCGCCTCAGCCTCCGGCGATCGATTTTCGTACTTTTTTGCTTTTATCGATATTCTGTCTGTTGTCTATTCGACGCTGTGGTTATTGTGGTTTTTGAACAAAGGCAGAGAGGCGCTCAACCTTATCGTGGAGGTCCATTGCCATAGACCATTGCCGGCTGAGCAGACATTTGTCACTTATGCGAGTGGGAAAGGTCCCCATCTGTTCCAAATGCTGGTAAGAAGACGAAACTGCGTTTTACTTCCTGGATATATAGGCTTTGTATGGTAACCTCAGAAGTCACATATTTGGCACAACGAAGTCTGGTTCCGTGAGGTTGGCAAAAAGGGCTTAACGACCCACTTGCCTTGCTTTGCCTCCCCATCACTGCTGCTATTACTACTGGATCTACTAGTTCCCCACGCTCCAGCTTGTACAAGCAAATAAGCCTAACACACATGACTACAAATGAAAGGCGACGTTAGTTATTAAGGGTCGTATTCATAGTCGATACTTAAGGATCTCTTAATACTTGAGGGTCCTTTAGTAAGGTTTTGTCGAGGGTTTTGTATTTCGAAACCTTACTTGAGGGTCCCTTACTTAGATAAGGAAAGAGAGGAGATACCGTGTTAATATTAAGATGTTTTGTAATGCTTACGTATTTTTGTCTGGTCTACTGTAACAATTTGATATGTTCCACTGTAATGTGCTTTTTAGGTCATGTGCGATTTTCATAGTTGACAGAAGTTGATAGGTGAACATTTTTTCACGTTGTGTTATATACAAGTTTTTCATAAGTTTTTCACGTTTTTCCAATTACAACGACTATTTGGAAAACCCACTGTTGTTTATTATAAACTCTGCTCACAACATACCGCACGCCCGTTTGATGCTATATGAATTAGCTGTGACCGAAAATGAATAGCTATTTGACAGCTGTCAAAACATTTTTTTATATTTAGCGTTTTTAAGACCAATCATTGTAAAATATTGTGGTGTGCATAATGGTAGGATGTGCAGCTTACGGTTGTAAAAGCCACAGCAGCAGGAAGGAACCAGGAATCACGCATCACAGGTAAATTTAATAGCGCTTTGGTACATTTTTGGTAACATTTGGTAACATATGTCATTCGCGCGTTCCGTCCTCTCTCTTTCCTTGTCTAAGGTCACTTACGTAAGGCTGCGTTGAGTAAAGCTAAATTCAGATGCACACGACATCCGATGATACGACGGTACGAAACTGTTCCTATTGGTTGAAATATGTTGATTCGACATCATTTTGAATATTTCAACCAATAAGAACAGTTTCGTACCGTCGTATCGTCGGATTTCGTGTACATCTGAATTTAGCTTTATACTAAGTAACGAAATGTCAACATGACATTTCGTTGAAGTTAAGGCGATTTTGTAGGTTAATTTTGGAGTATGGAGGTGTCATTTTCTGTCACATCCGGAAAAATGTTCGGCACAAAACACGTAATACTGGCGCAAACTAAAAAGAGAACAGAAAACATCAAAATGCGTAGGCATAGATATAACAGATTGACTTATAATATATTATTATAATATAACAACGTCGCCAAATTAATCCCGCCATATCGTAGATGTCATCTAGGAAACAGATACACGAGGAAACCCACACTTGAGGGTCCCTCAAGTATCCCTTGAGTGTTAAGGGAACCCTAAGTATTACTCAAGGGATAACTATAATACGGCCCTAAGCTTTCGGCGCCTGCCGATGTGAACATCGTCTCTGAGGAGGAGAAGAACGGGATCAAGTATCACGAGTTCGTCTGACAAGTTCGCAGGCTCTAAGTATTTATGGTAGTACGTAAACACCCTATACTTGCTAACCGAGCAGTCATTTTTTTAGAAAGTCACATTTCACTTTTATATTATTTTCAATTCACTTTCTGCTGCATTCGCATATCTATTTTATACATGGTGCTATCGCCAGTTAACTAGAGGTTAAAAAAAAACTAGTGGTTAGCGAAACGTTTGCGTTTCATAATCGGCGGTTTACATCAAAAGCTCTGGTTATACAGTAATTAACCCAAGGATGAAGTATGGGTTATGTCTGACGTGTGTTGTGGCCAACCGATGACACATAAGCTTGCTTTGCAGGTTATAAAACATCCATTTTTATATTGACGTCTAAAGCCTAATTCAGATGCACACGACCTGGACGATACGACAGTACGAAACTGTTTCTATTCATTGAAATATTCAAAATGATGTCAAATCAAAATATTTCAACCAATAGGAACAGTTTCATACCGTCGTATCGTCGGATGTCGTGTGCATCTGAATTAAGCTTAAGGCATCGATGGATTTGGATTATAGTCTGTTGTGACACAAGTCAAAAATATAAATACAAAGGTTAGGTTTATTTGTCAAAGGGTTAGGTTGTATTCACAGAACACAATTATGGCAGTGCTTTGAGACCCATCCGTGCTGCCAACGTGAAAAAAATAAGCTTAACAACTGGTTTTATGTCTGAAACAGAACGATCCGATAACTACTGTTTAACTTCCATCTGTCGGTTGAGTGACTACCAAGGGTTAGCAATATTGTAAAACTGGGCCTTATAGTATCTTGCCTTTTTTTCTTATTATGCCCTATCAGGTTCCCCTTGGTTTACTTCACGAAAGCAATCACAATGGCGAGCTGATCTCCGTTTTCAGCTTCTTTAAACAATAAAATTGTTGCGCGCTATGTATGCCTGTCGAATTATAAAGTGTAGAATCGGGTAACGACTCCTCCGAACATGGCCGAAGTATGAAAGGTTTCGGCATTTAACTATTGTCACAAGTTCACGAACTGCTTTTGCCCTGTTTAAGTTTAGGCTATCGTTGCAAAGCAGTGATCTCATTTTCTTTAATATTGTACGTACTGATTCAATCTTGCATCTAATTTCCTTATCCGCGCCCTGCTTCTACCGCCTGCTTACTTTTGATTTGCGAGGTGTTACGATTGTATTTGGTATTTTATTAATTAGCTTTGTTCTCTTATTGAATCTAGATGTATTTGCATGTGGTACTGCCATTGCGCTTGTCTACTTGGTGACGGAGCTCTTAAATGTAATCCTCTAACCGTTGAGAGCTACTTAGCAGCTGGTTTCCAAGGAGGAATGCCAATACCTGTTCATGTTGTCGAATACACTTTTTTGGATGACATGATTGCGATGATGTTCCTGATATTGCTTTTAGTGTGTCTCATTCTCCTGTTAATGGGTCTGGTTAAGGCCTTAGTAGGTAAGTAACATCTCCAAAATATGCTCTATTTTTCAGGTCGTCATATATTCAGTGGTCAGATAATTCTCCGTATAACTGCTAGCACTAGCTCATTTATTTTTGAAACGCTTCAGGTTGCTAATCAGGTACACAAATATTCAGAAAAAGCAAAATAAGATATAGTTATATCAAAATTTGTACTTTCACTGAGTGACATAATTATGCAAGATGAAGTTCTTTTGAGCTGAAGTAGGTCCAAAACGTTTTTTGGAAATGTGCAAACAACTAGAAAGCATAAGTCAGTAAAATGTCATTACTGATATTGTATACATATAAACTATCTTATAACAAAGAAGATACTGGATAAATTCTGTGAAAATTTGGGAAATCTTCCAGTTGTTGCTTATGCACACCGGAATAGGTTGTAAAAATTGAATCCCCACTACTTGGTGATGGGAAAATGTGCTTTTTAAGTTGAACTGGATGCACATATAGAACTTTTTGGAACGCATTAACACCAGCATATGCAAGAAATATCATGCAGAAATTTAAATTTTTAATGAATATAATGTAGTACGCTTGAGGTGACTTGATGTATATTGTCGCTACTTGGGGGTTAAGCCACTGAGCAGAGATTAAAACGACCTGATGCTTTCGAACATCTTCTTTTAATTGTCCTCAAAACTATGTAATCCCGAAAGTAATCATGGCGATTCTTATGTAACGTCCTATAATAATGAACAATGTATGACAGCACTCGTTAATTGTTGACGTCAACTTTCGCAATATGATAACTTAAAACTAGAACAAATACAGTGGCCTATATCAGCACGCGTATTGACCCAGATTAATACCAAAACAATTACGAGCTAAAATTTTCCAATGTTATGAATTCTCTACAATAATATAACGGACAAACATCAAGTTTTGTCAATAAAGTTCATATGGCTGCAAGATAAAAGTCATTTTATTGAAACTCTTATAACCACCAGGATTGAAATACGGTGCTTTTAGGAATTGCAGGTTTTGCATTATTTGATGTACACATCTTCTTCCTTATACCGCTCATCGAATTAACGTTTCCATACTGGATGAGCTCGGTAATCCAAAGAGGCTATCCTCCATTGTTTCGACGACAATGCTTACATTCTTCGGACATATTCACAGAAGCGATAATATGGAGAAGCTTGTAGTTCAGCGTCATGCCCATATATGGTATCAAGAGTGCCACTGAACTGACAGTAAATCGCGAACGATGGCGAGCTACAGTTCTCAAAACTATTGATAATATTCGTGTCGGCAATACTCTACTCCGTCTTAATGCATTTTACAAGCTTACAACATGTCATTGGGAGTGAAGTCTATCTTCAAATATCTTTGCATATGGTTTTTATTTGAGGGCCAGGATAATTATTAGAAATTACAAAATTAACTGTGTCATGTATTGGATAGGCTCAAATAAAGGATGATTTTATTAAATTTCAGTAAAGTTTTTTCAAATTACCAATGGACTGTAAGTTAGTTAGTAATTGAACGGCTTTTAATCGTACGTCTGCTGACAAAGTGATTTCGTAATCGAAATTTTGCGACTTACAGGTCTGGCCCTAGTCTCAGTAAGCGAATGGGGTTTCGACATCATCTACGGTCTACCAAAGCGTATCCACAAATACCACGAGAAAGGTCTTCAAGAACGTACTGTGGTATACAACGATTGCCTTTGGCCAGTCCATCCAGATACAGGTTTAAGAGTTCGTAGCTTGGCTCTTAGTGCGGAGTTTTGTACCAACTTGGTGTTTTTCATCATTTACCCTGTAGCTGTCATCTGGACTATCATGAAGAGGATATTTTCTTCGAAGCAAGACAAATTTTCCGATGCAGAGTACAAGGAGTGTAGCGGATGCCCTTGTAAGGGTGGAAAGCTAGTGCAGAGAAGGAATAGTTCGATACAGCAGAGGAAGTGATGTAATTACTAATATAAAAAATGTTCCTTTATAACATAATATACATTTTATACGTATGCCAGCTTTTGACCTTCTACGTATGAGCAATAGCATAATTTTATGTAAGGCCCTTGCAGGATGTAACACATTCCAACAGGCAATTGTTGATATTGTAATTATATTCAACAATATGGGCCTTGTGAGTATAAGTTATGACCAAGCACTTCTCTATATTCAGGAACATATTATTTTTGCGGAACCATTCGGAGACCACCTGTACATCGATTTGTAGATTGCGACAATCCTCATTTGATACTGCGTTAAGAATCTTAAAATCATCAGCGACCATGTAGCTGTTTGAGTATGTAACACAGCTGGCCAGGACATTAATAAAGATAGAATGTAATAGGAGTCCCAAATGACCGCCCTGAGGGACACCAGAGGTAGCATAAAATTTTCAGAAAATTTAGGACCTATTTTAACCTGCTGAACCCTTGCCTCAAGGTAAGTGCGCAATAACATAGATGCACTCTTTGAAATATCGAAATTCTTTAGTTTCTTTAGTAAAATACCATGATCGACTTTGTTAAATGCCTTAGTACAGTCAGTCATAATAACATCAACTTGTTTTTTATCATTTATTGCCTCATGTGCGTGATTAAAAAAAGTGCACAGTTTGGTTAAGATTGACAAGTCAGGCAGAAAACCACATTGTTCTACTGTAAATTTACTTGAAGAATGCAGCAAGTGGTTAAAAAGAATGGTCCCAAACATTTTTGACAATGCATTCAAAACCGTAATAGGCCTACAATTTTCCACAATATTTGCATTGCCTTTTGTATATACTGGTGTGATCAAAGAGTATGTCTGGAAAGGTACTAGTTTGTATTAATAATTAAGGATACATATATGATAAAGGTCTCAGAAATATATCCACATCCTTTAAATACGCAGGCTGGGATACTATCCTTCTCAGTTGCTTTTCTTTGTTTGAGTTTTTTTATACTTGTTATTAAATTGTCGTCAGTTATATGTGGAAATCGAAACTCACCGTTAGGTTTTGAATCAGGATCTTTACCAGTGCATAGAAAACTGTGCAATGGCATTTGAAATATCCTGGGAGCTTCAGAACTGGTGACTTAACTGCTTATTTCATTTACAACGATCCAATATACACAAAAACAAATATAAAAAAAATACATAAGAGGTTATACAACGACACAAAATATTACTAAGATATTTACTTAACCAAGAAAAAGTAAAATGTTTATTGATTTTGTAAAACGATACTAAAAGGAGGCTGTATCGACAAGCTTCTGGTTGAAAGTCAAGTTTTCGTTAATCTGTCCCTAGGAAGTAGCATGATTTTAAACAATGAACGGAAACATGATAATGTTCAAGAATTATTTAGTCGATTATAAAAAGGGGCTGCATTGTCTGAAAAACTTCTGCTGAATAAAGTTGCCATATGTGACATAGTTCTGATGCTGTAACGATTTCCAACAGTTCTGTCATCAATCTTATAATTAAATATCAGTTTTTGTCTCAGATATTCAGGTTTTGATGAAATTAAAAAAATACTTATGTTCTATTATATATTGCCTAACCTAAGCCACATCCAGACTATATTTCTCACTGACATGATCTATTTCCTTAGGGCAAATATAAAGCGAACACAGTTATTTTGGATGATTTGAATTCTGTTTTTAATCAAACGATACAAACATGGGTTGAAAGCAGCTGAAAACAGAAGGCTTTGAGAGAGGGTAGCTACCTTTTCATTATAGAAGATCCTCAGTTTAGGAAACTATTCAGAATTGATAAAATTTACAAGAGATATTCACAAATAAATATACATGGTACATGGTACACAACAGCCCAAACTTGTAACAAATGTTAACAATGTCATTCTGAATAGAATTCGATATACAACTCGACAAGAATAGCTAGAGACGTGAAAAATATGAAATAAGGAACGTCCCTCAATGCGCAGTGGACAAATTGAACAAATTTGCCATCTGCATCAGATATTTCGTAGCGGAACGGTACACTCTGGGCTAAATCACGTACGGTGAATGGGTGATATGGGTTCTATAGAAAATGCATGTTTAAAATTTAAGTGTGCCACTAAGTCGGGGGATTATTACATCGAAATGAATTATAACAATTTAAAAAAATCGTTTCAAGAAAAACTTATTCTAAATATACCAGCAAACAGTGCATTGGTTATAGATAACACGCCGTATCATATTGTTGAAGTGAACAGATTTTCTACTATGGCAATCAGGAAAAATAATGTGAAAGAGTGGTTAAGACAGTGCAATATTCCATTTTCAGAAGATATGTTGAAAGCTGAATTATACGGTTTATTAAAAATGCATAAACCCAGATACAAAACCTATGATATAGATAAAATTATGACTGAAGCAGGTGATTCTGTTTTACGACTTCCACCGTATCACCACAACTTAAATCCAGTTGAATTGGTATGGGCATCCCTAAAGCAAAACGTGGCAATTGTAAACACAGGAAAATATTGTGATGAGTTCAATTTCGCAAGAAGCGTGGAAAAAAGGTGTAAACATAGAATTTCCTACGATCTATTTTACTGAAAAAGACTTATTTCTGGATGTGACTGTGGAGGATTTAACAATAAACTTGCAAGAAGACAGTGACAGTGATGATGCAGAATTTATAGAAAATCTAATTTCAGATTCGGAAAGTGATTCATAGTGCAAGTGAACTTTCAGAACTGTAGACCTTTTAATGCCACCCAATAATTATTTATTATTTATCATCAACATTGAGGACCTTTATTAACAAAGCAAATATTTTCCTAATACTTAGAGTGTAGCGTACACTGTATTTCTATTTCTTTTCCGCCGAATGCGTCCTCACTCTTTCGTCTGCACAACCGGCGAAATTCTCAAGTCTCTTCCTACGTTGTCGAGTTGTACCAAAGCCGATAGAGAGGAAGCGAGGGTCAATTTTGCGTCTTGTCGATCTCAGTGACACACAGATTATCGATTGCGTAGAATATAGTCGATATGTAGGATATTATACGACACGGAGTCTCACTGCTGTTTCGAAAGGCGCAGTAATGATATATGTATTTTTGCTTCGGTTGGATGGACATACATATTTACTTAGGTACCTATTTTCTATTAGCGCACTCCTGAATATCACTAGTATCTAAATGAATATATCATCACAAATTGCAATAGGAGGATGAATCGTTACTAGTTTATCAGATCTTGTGTAGCAGGTGTTGTTATAGCTAGGGATAACCACTGATGCGAGGGGAGAACACAAACCATTTGTCAAAACCGTCAGTGCTTCGCTTCAATCTAAAAAACTTTGTACAGATGCTTAATCTCTCCGAAGTGTGAAAATAAGTCTAGATTTTATAGGGGGGAGTGTGACATATTGTACGGCCATATAAATTAAGCCAGCTCAAGATCTCTATTATTTGTGACAAGTTTTCTCGGACGAAAACGTTGGAGTAAGCATTACACTGCATTAGCTACCAACTCATCGTTTTTTATGACACCCGGCAAGTGGATTTCTGAATAAAAGAAATATTTTTTTGCGATAAATGGAATGATCACACATAAGTTTTATAACAAAACCATCGTTTATCTTTTTTTTTTTTTAAAGAATCAATAGTTATATCAAGATAAAAATTGATTTTTGAATGCAGTACCGAACAAAACCAAGCGTGTCTGACGTCAAAACGTTATATTTTCACCAATGACGTCCTACTCCGGTGCCTATTACCATTATTTTTTCTAGATTTACAGCTAATCGTGAAAATAATTACTTGTCTAACTAGTAGGTGTACATACATATATTTGTAGCACGATAGACGATGAATGAAGTTTGCAGCTCGAGACGAAGTCTACGATCGAAACAAGTATGTTTTTGAATATTTGAAATAGATCACAAATTCCACTAATGAAGTGCCTAATCAAATATTTTCTTGGCGCCACGGTAGCTCAACGGCTAAGCATTCGGCCTCACAACCCACAATGTCCGGATTCGAGCCTAGGGCTTAACAACACTTTTTTCCAAAAAATTCACTAATATGCATTTTTCAACTTGTTACACACATTTTTTCCTACGATCAAAATAAATATGTTTTTGAATCATTTTTTCAGACATTTTATTCGCACTAATGTAAAAAAGTAAGTACTGGAGGCACAGAACACAAGCACTAGAATTAAAAAAATCAGTGGAAATGAAGTTTGTCCATCAATATCAATCGTCAATTGCTCTGATTATCAAAATTTAACATAATCCAAAAAAGTAAAATTCATTGTAATTTTTGTTGTACCTGTAAAGTGTATAATAAAATTTGTTTCAAAAACATATTTATTTCGACCGTAGAAAAAAATTTGTGTGACATGTGCAAGAAGCATATCAATACATGTTTTGGTAAAAAAAATGATAACAAGTTGTCAAACCCTGGTCTCGAACAAGGACATTGTAAGGCGGAAGGTTGAATGCTTAGCCGCAGAAGACAACAAATTAACTTACGAGTGGGTGCCAGGACACTCAGGCATAAAGGGCAATGAAAGGGCGGACGAGCTAGCAAGGCAAGGCTCGTCTGCTCTAAACACTGGAGCAGAACCCGCCCTGGGGGTGCCTAAAAGCACAATCAGAAACCAGGTCGTAGAATGGATGAAACATCGGCACAAGGAGCAGTGGAACTTGTTGCCGGGATGTGTTCATGGAAAAACATTCATAAAAGCTCCATGCAAGAAAACAGCTGAAACACTGCTCTCCTTGGGTAAGAATCAGCTCCGAATAACGACGGGTCTCCTCATGGGGCATTGTGGCCTGAAGGAACACCTGAATAAAATGGGACTCTACACTGGAGACCTCAACTGCAGACTGTGGTAGAGGGACTGAGTCAGCCATACATGTGCTCTGTGAGTGCGAAGCGCTAGATCACAAGAGACAACAGCTCTTTGGGGAGACCAAGCTAGAACCAATGGAGTACAGCTCAGCACCAGGACCAGTAGGAAAACTACATAAACTTATGCAGGGATCTAGCTTGCTGGAGTGGACACTGTAAATGAGAGGAGTTATAATACAATGGGCCTTAAGGCTTCAGTATTGACGGGGAAAAATGGCCGTTGAACTACAACGATGCCTAAAATATTTTTATGTCAAAACCTATTTGATTAACAATTTGGTACTTTATTAATTCGTGATCCAATTTCAAACATTGAAAAACATATTTATTTCGACCCTAGACTTCGTCTCGAGCTGCAAACTTCATTCAATATACATTAGTTACGTAAGTAACTATTTTCACGATTAGCTGGGAATCTAGAAAAAATAATGGTAATAGGTATCGGAGTAGAACCAGTTTGTGATACATTTTGACATCATACGCACTTGGCTTTGGTCGGCAACTGTCAGTGAGTCTTCGGATCCAATAACCAATTGTTATTTTGACATAACTTTTAAATTATAGCGAAAAAAAAGAAAAAAATAGTTATGTTATAAAACTTAAGTATATGTGATCTTTCAATTTATCACAAAAAAAAAGTTTATTGAACCATCGAACCATAATTTCAAATTACACCGTTTTTGTTTTTGCTTAATGATTATTTTGATGTCTACACCCTACTTCTATTGAAAGATTGAAAGTTTACTTTTGCGAACATTTTCTCATTATGATTAAAGTTTGACTATACAGGGTGTCCAGATATTCGACCGACAACGCTCGACATATTATAGACCTCACATTCCTACGAACATTGAGATAGGAACATGGAGCCTTAATATGCTTAATTTTCAAGATACGCGGTCAAAGTTTTAGTTTTATTTTTGTTCCACCATTGAAATTTCCAATGCAACTGAATTATCGGTATTTCCGCACCAGTGAATATAGGGATCATACTTATAAATACCATTTACGAAGTGTTCTTAAACTTTAACACCACCTATTTTAAAATTAGATATGTTCGAAACATGCTTTTTGATCGAATATTATTCGTTGGAGAATACCACCGACGATAAACCGAGTAGAGAATACCGATAACTCTTTCAATCACATTTTACAAACAAAGTATACCTTTTTTACGTAAAATAATAAGGAAACGATTTTGATGAATCAAACGGGGAAAAAAATATTGTGAACTTAAAAGAGTTCGATGTGCCGTAGGTGACGCCCTCTATTCATGGTAGTGTGTGGTTGAATTTGGACTTCTCGCCTTAAAAGGAACCCCAATACGTAGTTTTAGATCGTTGAGCCATTTCATTGCGGAATAACTGTGAAAGAACGAAAACAAAAGTGAAACTTTTGACACCCTGTATGTTAAAAATTAAGCATTTTGAGACTTCATTTCTGTGATGTAGTGTTTATATACTTTGGTAGTGTAGTATATGTTTGTTCTGTACTGCGCTGGCGTCGTACGTCAATATGTCCTGCGTGGCTATTGGACGGTTTCGGGAAGTTGTTCATGTCAGTTCAGAATAACTCAAACTCATAATATATACTTAGTTTTGGGGATGAAACTAGTTTCTTTCACCCGAGAACCAATATATTACAATTTTCTATCTCAATGTTCATAAAAGTGTGAGGTCTAGCACCTGTCACGCGTTGTCATTCGAATATCTGGACACCCTGTATATATTGTTTAACATTTACTTCTGAAACCAGGTTTTCGAATAATTAACCAACCTATCATACATAATAACCTACAGCATAATTTATTGAATTGACAGGTTTTGCAAATTGTTCAAAGAAACCTCTCAATAATTATCCAAGAAGAACGATACTGATTTTCTAAATTAACGTGGTTCATCACGTTGTCTAGTAAGCTAAATCCGCAAGAGGGCAGCATCTGTACACAACCCAGCATTATTTAGAAGCTCCTCCTATTTTCTGAAGGAATTATAGAAAAGAGCCATGGCCCCGAGAGCAATGTTGCCAAGGATGCTCAAAGAACCACCCGACGGGATCCCCTTGTCCGATAACCTTTGTGGACACCGATCCGAGACCCGTGCGGTCAACAAAAAATTTGTCGGCTTGTCCCTCAAAGGCCAAGCAACTGAAGCAACAGCACACGTGGCGGTCCGCATTCCATCATTTAGGATATGCCAACGACGGCGACGATGGATATGAGGATTGTCGATATGAGCAATCTGTAAACTTTGAATTGGGGAATGGCTAGGCTTAGGAACTATTGTATTATTTCGCAAGTGGGCATTATATAGGAGAGTTTGTGTATCTTATTTTCGGATAATTGGTATTTCCTTACTATTGATAAATTTTTTTCAATGTAGGTATGTATGTATGTCTTTGCTGGAAGTTTGAAAATTTGATCAGATATAAGGTTGACGGTTATTCTGGTTATGTACGATAGCGATTTGAAAACATTTTACAGGGTGTGATATGTGGTTAAAAATGAAATTGAATATTAGTACCTAGTATTTTTAAGAATTTATAAAACGCAAGTTCTGGCTGTTTGGCTGATGGGAGTGATGGGCCAAAGAAGATGATGAATACCTAATTTGAAAATATGTACCTATGTAGCCAGATAAAAAAGAGCTAAAATGAATTGAGATGCTTGGTGATGGGCCGTAGGAGCAAAATACATTTGCGGTATTAGCAGAACATATTGTACCTACCGACTACTTATTACTTCCACACAATCACACAGGTGAGATGAGTAAGTATTGTAATTGCGAACATTTTTTCGTATCGAGATCGTTTTCTGACGTTTTGTGGAGTCTACACGCCATAATGAAAATTTAATAATGCCACTGATTTAGTCGGTCTGCCCCTCTATATCTATCTGCCGTCATTTTTCTACTCGCATCATCTCAGTAACCGCTGCTACAATTTTCTGTCGGATGCAAAAAATGAAAATTACCAGAACAGCTCCCAATTTCTTTTTTTTTAGCGTTTTAGGGGCTTCTAATAATATTTAGTTTTTTTTTCGGGAAGGAGCATATTAATAATTAGGATCGCTGGGAGAATTGCTTGAGAGGCGAGCTGCAACCATTTTTGTATTCACATAGAACTTATGATAAAAAAACAGGCCCACTCGACCATTGTCTTTGAAGATATACCTGTGGACGTGGATGTAGACAAACATCAGCGGACTATTATAATATATTATGATTATCGTAATTTCAGTACCTAGCTACTGGACCGATTTTGATAGCGTTTACACAACAACAATACAACATATGTAACAAATAAAACAAGTGATGAACAAATGAAGCAACAATGAAACAATGAAGGCGAACTACGGGTAAATGCAGACAAACCACTAATAACAACCACTCTGAAGAACAGTCTCCAGAAAACTAAATAAATATTCTGGAGAAGAATAGAAAACAATATATATGTCTCAGCATTTACAAATTGCAAGGAAAAAATCGAATTATCTCTGTGGTATACAGCACTACCTCTACATATAAAAAAGGGGTCCGCGGCGGCAGCTTTGTAACCACCAGGGTTACCTATGGGCGGGTCACTCTTAGCGGCTTCACCTCAAACGCTTTGCGAAAGCCGTCGCGCCGCCGGCCGCTGCGCGCTATCGATGCTCGTGCCGCTCCACGCCATACGTCTGCCGACGCCGCGCGGCGGCGACGCCACGGGAGACATCCCTCAAACAAGAACTCGCCTGGAAGTAACTATGATTTCTTATTATTTGACCCATGGGACACCGCTCAACTTGCTATGCACAATAACGTTCTAAAACTAATTCATGTATCATTTTTTGAATCGATATATCATTTGCTTTAGCTATTCATCTAAGATACCGTGATGGCACGCGGATAGTTGCACAGGTATAAGTGTTTTCCAGTTTTCAGATAGAATGAAAAAAAAACAAACAATCGTACATTGCTATGTGAATATATTATGTAGACAAATGTATATATGGTAACATCGCTTATCACATAATATCCGCATAACTCATAAACACGTTTCCAGTAACTATTTCCTGGAATATCCTTCTCTTTGACAGTTTGGCAACAAGGCCGGTTATTTCTTGTTATCGGCCAGCCTAAAGTTCTCTGTCTCACTCTAAAGAGGACGGACCAGTGGGAGGCGTGTCGGAACCGATTTTTTGATAGTTTTTCATCAATCTTTCCGTTATTATTAGAGATATCGAAAAAACGGTTTTTTATTTGATTGAATATCTACGATTGCGATGTACTACGCTCAGAAATGGCGTAAAAAGAAATAAATTAAAAAACTAAGCAAAGTATCTTTTTGAAAAATCAAGTTTTTCAAAAAAACTTAGCGTCAGTCGGAACATATTGTGTCACTAATTATAAGAACAAAATTAGAAAGTTCTAGTATCGCTATATTTTGAAATATTATTGAAATAAAATTCAAGAAATCTAGTACAAAAAATACCCACAATCCTCGAAAAAACCATATACATTCAACGAAATACACCCTCTTAGAAGGCATGACAATATAACATCGATAAAAAATAGCTATTACTGGAAATATAAACCGTTTATAAAACGTGACGAAAACGTGACGAACCACATTAAGTTGTGTTGAATTAATCGTTTGTTTCCCTCAGTACCAAAGCGATCTATGTAGTTGAAGAAATAATGACAAAATGGTACAAACTCTCCGGCGCTTTATGATTTTTCGGTTATTCTTTTTTGTCATTTATATATTTGATATTTAGGTTTTAAATACGTTTAATACACATTTTTACATCTCCAAGTTATTTTATCACGCAGTTGAATTACACAGTTTTCAAATTAATAACTATATTCCGGGCTTGTGTAAAAAATTCGAACATGAAAACTCCGCCCTTAGGTGCATGTACAAATAAATATATTTATGTACGATCAACTTGCATCTCAAAAGATAAGGTTCAAACAACGTATATGTTTGAGATGTTTCTGCCTATTTTTGTAATATGTATTCGTCAACACCATGCATAACAACTGCTATGCACCCTCAAACAAACAAAAACTGTTGCTACAATTTAAGCAATGCAATATGCATTCGCCCACCTAACAATCATGCCGCTACCTTTCTTGTCTGGAATACGGGTAATATTTTATGTGTGTCGACAGTTTTACAACAGTTGTCGGCAAAATAAGACATGCCCGAATGTAAATAAACAGGGCATCTGTGACTAAATGGTTTGGTCACAGATACACTGAAATTGAACAATTAAAGCTACTACTGAATTCTTTTAGCTTTTGAAATGCATTCGTTCAGATTACTGAAGTGTTACATTTTGCAGTTCTGAGCTAAAATACTGTAAACATTGAAGTTAATCACCGTATTCACTCAACATATGTCTATGTTAATGGATCTGGGGTTAAATATTATAGTCCATCATTGGAACCAAAACAGTTTTTCCAAGAGTTTTTCTTGTATGGAAAAAATAGAGTTGGCACTACTAGCTTTGAACAGATTAATGAACGGAGGAATTTAGATAGCAAATACAGAAATTCGGAAAACAAAATTAACATGGGAAAAATAAAATCATAAAAATTATTATTACTGTTACTTGAGTTGTCAACTAAAAAGGGTTGTAAGGCATCTAGTAGGTTAGGCTGTTACACTATCTGACCCAACTTAGTAATTTGGAAGAAGTCAGAAATATATTAACTGATTAATGCACCCACCTAATCTTTTCAACCCAGTCACCTAAAATATAAACCTTGCAAACAACACTAAAATAGAGAAGCTGTGTAACATAAAAATAGCACATCAGCCTTCTGATTGGCAAATGATTAATGTGATTGATGATTGATTAATAAAAGATACGACACTGCTTTTTCGGAATTTGCATATAAGACAGGATTTTCATATGGTTTGCTAAGAAAATAATCATAAAAGTAATAAAAGTTCTAAAGAGCTTCTGTTTGACTATTTTTTGCTTGTATGAGTTAACCCTTATTGGTTTTGTCTATTATTTGTTTGTTATAATATATTATTTCTGTATTTTGTAATGATTCTTTCCATTGATTGGTTTACTTCCAGTGACATCGTAGTGACAAGCTTAAGGTGGATCAGTACAATAAACTGACACCTCATCCATATACATGGAAAAATAGCAACTGATAATATCCACGTAGGTAGTTTGTAGATATTATCAATATAGTAGAATTGTCTATCTAATAATAAAAATTTTAATTATATAAGTGGAGTCTAGCCATCTATCTATTCTAGCTTAATTATGCCTATTTTTTATTTATATTTATACTAAGACAGTTGTTCGTAAATTATTTGACCAATAGCTTCACACTATGTGATTCTGTGAACAATTTTGATTTCAAGCCATTATTTAGCGAAGTGAAGAGCTCGCAGCACTGATTGAAAAAGTTATATAAGTCACGGTGGTGTGATAAGGTGGCATTGTCAAGATTTTGTCTTCATATGGTATCTCCATTGTGGAAATGAGAACAGAAAAGATCTTTGTGGACGAAAAGTTGATAGTGTATAATAAGTTTTATACAGGGTGTCTCACGACGATTAAGACAAGCAATATATGGGGACTGGGCAGCAGTAGCGAATTATAATTTTGGGGGTGTAAATTAGAGCAAATATAGGATCTTTTCTTACTATTGTGTCATCCAATGAGGTATTTGTTTTTGGTCACGTAACGTCCGATTCCAAATTTTTAATGGGACACCCTGTATATTTGTGACTTTTTGTGTTCCTCCCGATAAAACAATTCCAACAAACTAGCAGAAAGTGCTAAATACAAGTACCTTTATTGACAAAGTTTGCTGGGATAACCCAACCACTCTGAATCTATTATTCTCCAATCCCTCCTTACCGGAATGTTAAAAAAATAATTGTGTTCTCCTAAGCTTCTTAAATTGGAGTTTGACCACGTTTTATCAGTCCATAATTTGGTTTCGTTTCATTTCACCGCTGCCGATGCATTAATTATAAAAACCACTAAAGGTTTTTCATCCTTTCGTCAGTGCCAGTGGCGGGGCAGCAATATTCAGAAAACTAAAAATATAAAAATAGCTCAAACTTCATTTTTAGGCGTTTTAGGGGTCATATACTTTTTTGGGTAGGGGTCAAATTGGGGTCGTTGGTGGGTGAGTGGCTGTAAAACTGAAATGTTTTTTGTCAAATATGTAATTCGATTAAGGAGAGCAGACATGAAGGTATCCCAGTCCAACGTAGAGAGCAGGTGATAATATCTCGAATTATAATAGGACACACCCGTCTCACTTCATTATACCCATTTCTAGGTCAGAGTCTTGCTATATGTGAACAGTCAAGTGAACCTTATTATGAATCATATCTTTCTTGATTGTCAGCTGTACAGAAACTTGAGAAACATGTTATAACTACCGAATTATGTAAATAACATCAATCCAATCAACAGCTTCGCAGACGACAGTGCCTGGAACTAGGCAAATCACTATCATCCCAGGAGACGTCGTAGACAGCAACACTCCCCTCAGATCACCTACGTTGATCTATATCAAAACAATTGTCGAGTGGGGATTAGTAAATAAAGTACAGTTTGGCGTATAGACAGGCAACAACACTGACAAAGAAGTCTCACATTAGCTTACCACCTGTGGAAATGGAGGGTCACCGAAGAATCGAGTCACCTCCTGTCAAGTTTTTGGGGATCAACATCGATAATAACATGTCCTGGTACGACCACGTCGTCAGTATTGCTAAAGCGGCATCCCAAAAGCTTGGAGTTTTGTTCCGCTGTAAGTAGCTGTATACACCAGAGCAACTACTGCTACTTTACAAGGCACAAATTTGGCCATATCATTGGAGTATTCGTCCTATGTGTGGAAATGCGCTCCGAAGCCTCTGAACACTATGCAGAAGAGAGTAGTTAGACAGATCGATATGCTTAACCTCACAAAGGACCTCCACAGCCTAGAACATCGAAGAAGGGTGGCTGACCTGTCCCTGTTTTACGGATTCTATCACGAAAGATGTTCGAGTGAGCTCTCTCAGAGAATAACACCAAACTTGTCCGAACGAGAAACACTACGCTGTGGAATGAGCCGCCGGGGAATTTCTTTTCCAGACGGCTACAACCTGCAGCGTTTCAAATCCAACGTGCGCCGACACTTGTCCTCTCGCAGTGCTTCTACAGCGCCATAGGCTTTCAGCCTTTGCGGGAGGCTGACCATAAAAAAATATCGGCAGATTTGTTTCCATTTTAAGGCAAAAAATATCGTAATGATCAGGAGTATTGCAAACAGGACCTTAAGAAAAGATGAATATGTAGATACTTACCAAAATAGGCTACTCCCGGCTTTATATAATGCTACGATGTCAGTAAGGGAATAAAATCACCCAAAATTGATGTTAAATGCTGGTAAGCAAGAAATTTCTCTGCATATCGGTAATGGTATTTATATCGCTATACAATTTTTAGTGGCATCAGCATATCTTCATATTTGTTGATGCAAACAAAATGGGAATGATTCATATAAAAGTCATTTTATCAAATACTTCTGCAACACCGT
The DNA here is from genome assembly GCA_951848785.1 of Callosobruchus maculatus. Taxonomy (NCBI): domain Eukaryota; kingdom Metazoa; phylum Arthropoda; class Insecta; order Coleoptera; family Chrysomelidae; genus Callosobruchus; species Callosobruchus maculatus. Next base: position 11,673,717 of record CATOUR010000026.1, on the reverse strand, counting down.
TTAGTTTATATAAAGATAGCAGATAGGAAGTGGTGTCTGCTGTATATCTGCATCTGTGATTCCCCCACAGTTTAAGGCAGATTATGTCCTGTACATCGCCCACGTTCTTACTTGTTAGAAAATGGTGTCGAGCGGGTTGACTCATTACTTTCCACACGCTACTTTGATGTATGAAGACACTTCTTAGTTCAAGAGATGCCGCTGGGATTGTTTACCAAAGTTATTAGTATACTTGTGAGCGTAATAGCAAAAAAGTGAGACACCATGAGCGTACCTTGTGATAAATAATCAATGTTAATAGAAATTATCTAGGGTACTTATAAATATCCAAAATATAGTGGCGCAACCACCTATCTTACCCAACGTCAAATTTGTAGAAGCCAAAGTAAAATTGCATTAGACCTATAATGTTGTTTCATCTTTATCACGCTGCCACTGGCATTTTCATTCTCAAAAACTAAACAATCCTTCCATCTCCGCTGTGGCAGTAATACTAGTTATTAGGTTTGAAGTCGTAGTTTGTAGGATTGCAACTAGACTAAAGGGACAAGATTATAAAAATTCCTTACAACAAATCAACTCTCCCAGAAACAACTGCGATAACATCTCTAAGGTCAAAGAGAAGCTAGAGTATGGCAGTAATAGATATTTTTTACAGTCTACTGGCTACCGCAATTTACTAGAGGTTAAAAATCTCCAAGGCAATTAAAAACCCTGATACGAAACAGAAACAACCAGCGATTGTTGCTCCAGCACGCAACTATCAATCATAATATGTAATGGTTTAAAAAAGTACTAATTTGCGTCGAAGTCGATACCTCCGACTGAAGCCTTTCTATTTTTCAATATCGATTAGCAATATAGCAAAAAAGGAATACTGACAAATCAGATTTAAATTGTCTGCCATTTAAGTTATGTTTTATAATTTGAACAAATTTTAATTCATTCTTCATTTTCTGCGACCTTGCTAATAGGTACTGAAGAATTTTCAGAACTCCAGTCGGAGGTACTTTTGACTTGAATTTTGACAGAATTGCATACTTTTCTATATCATTAAATGTTTATTATGAAAATTACAACATTCTCTAGTAGTTTTATTTTATTTAAAAATGTTTAATGGTTTTGGAAACTGCCAATCTCTAGTACATTGCAGTAGCTAGTAGGCCGTGAAAAAATCCATTTCTGCCATACTCCAGCTTCTCTTTGACCAAAGATATGTTACCGCCGTTGTTTCTGGTTAAACTTTGTTTGTTGTGAGTAATTTTTATAATCTTGTTCCTTTAGTCTAGTTCGTGTGTATTTTTCAGCTAAGTTAGTAACAACTAAGAAGAAAGAAAAGAAAAGAAGAAAACATTCTTCTACCTGGACAGGCTTTTGTTTATATTTCATGGCCTGCTACGTTGCTTATAGGTAGGCAAATTGAAAAACGCCGATTGTTTGAAAATTTAAAATTAAATAAAAACTACCAGGGATTGATATTCACAACCTTATATCATTAGAAAGGCTATCAAATTCACCTTTTAACTGTATACAAAAAATTGGGCATTCCCATTTGAAAAAATCAAGTTATCGCTGATCGAAGTTTCCTTAATTCATTGACCGATTTCTCCAAGCATAAACGTAATTTAAATTTGACAGTCTCATCAAAGCTGAGCCATTTTATGTTTAGTAACACGGCAAAGTCACAGCCTTCCAAATTTTATAATCTCTGAGATATTCAATTTTTTCCTGATATCTACTTATACCGAAAATGGTGATTTACACCTAAACGGTTCGCTTTAAGGCCCATGTATGATACATAAAGTCACAATAGAATTCATCAGGGAATCTGAGTATGCAATAATATACGGGGTGTTCCATTTAAAAAAACATAACTTTGATACATTTCGTGCTTTTGGGAATAACATGAAAATATTTTTATAATGTAGCCTTTATGGGTCTCTATCCATCCCAAATTATTATTTTCTCTTTTATCAAATACTTTAGCCATAATGCTCCGTGTCGAATAACGTGAATAACCCTGTATAATATACGTTTTTTGTGCTCACCTTCATTAAGTAACCATGCGCCGCCAAAGATATTATATACTACAAATTCGAAAGTGTATGCGAATGTTTAGATACTCCCTTCTGATATTGACGTAGCAAGTAAATATAGCTTGAGGTAACCTAAAGCTTTTATCTAGACTGTGACAATGAGCAAAACATAGGTGACGCAAAGTATCTCCTGGTAGCGATAGTAGGTAGAGGGATGGTAAGTATAATATTGCTAATTGTGTAATTGGTGAGAAGCATAGAGACAATCATTATTTTAGAGATTTATAAGGGAAATTAAATTTCAAATATATGAACAGTCTTTATTTTACAATAATAAGCAGACAAAACTTGTACAGGTGTCACAACATAACATACATAACATATTTTACAATTAATACGTATTACAATAATTTACGATTCCTGTATATTGATTCAATAACTTCAATGCATGTATACATGACAGCTGTTTCTTAGGATGAAATCCAAAGTACCCCAGCTCATAGCTACTTTGCTTTATATCAGTAAAACGTGATCATGACTCAATGATAGCCGGCTGTTAATATTACGATATTTGTATTTTAACCAGTAAAATTAGAAGAAGTAAAAGAAGAAATAGTTGTTCATAGTATTGGTGTCAGCTGGGATTGATTTACGGCTTGCCACCATAGCTGTATTATTTAATTTAATTATGATAACAGGCGACATTATGACTTCCAACTAAGGCAATATATTTGTTAATTAAGTTCTGAAGTTTCGTTTCATAAGAAATAAGAATCCCAATCTATACCTACAAATATCCGATATGGCGCGCAAATGTCAATTTACAATTATTCAGCCTTCGAAGCCATTCCAAAAAAAATGCAACCGGGTTCAAGAAATTTCGGTATGTTTTGCCTGAACCTCCAAACTTTCCTGGCGCCTTTTTCTTAATAACACAAACTCAAACTTGCCGCCATTTAACCCTTTATATGTATATACTGAGTTGAATTAATTTTCTTTCAGAAAACATTTCAGGAAATTTTTGAGCGCAATATACACATTTTAGTTGAGACAATACGTGCTGTGAATAGTTGGATGTCTAGAGGCTCTTGTTGATCAACATTTGCTGTCTCAGTTCAACATTACAGCTTCAGTACTGTCTTCTGAGTTATTCATTTTCAATTTCCGATATTTACTAATACCATATCTGAATACACCTGACAGTATAAGAGTAACTATAATCAATGTTATGAGCATTAAACTTTGAATTGCATATATCCCACTTGGATTAAAGTTACTGTAAGACTCTTTATCAGCTGTGTGATTGGCAAGCCTAATCATAGCGGCAGTTAGTTCTTCCAACTCACTATTTGCATACGTTGGACTATCTCTATTGACTGTCCGATTAACCAAAATATTCAAAGCTGCGGTTATATCCTTCAAATGATCGTTTGTGTCTTCGTATTTGCACAGTTCATTGTAGTATGCCGTTGAGTTGGCGTAATAGCCAGTCACAAAATTGACGTGTCTTGATGCGGCATAAGTGATGATACTGGTGAACTGCGAACAGCTGATAAATTCTATATCGCTAACAAAAATTGCCTGTAGGTGTTTGTAATAATGCAGCATATTAGCAAAATAAACAAAATTGAAAAGATTGCTGTTGTTTGAAATTTCCCTGAGGTAAAACTTTTCCAATGCAACCAGTGGCTCAAAATACACATTTGTGCTAAACTTACTTATAGGGTTTTTAGATAAATCTAAATCTTTTAAACTTGATAGCCCAGTAAATGTTTCTGATTGTAAAGCATTCAGAAAATTTGATGATAGGTTCAAAAGCGTCACCTTACTTAAACCTTCAAAAGCTCGTCCCTCAATACTACTTACCTATTTGGTTTTTGGATATGTCCAAACCTCTCAAAGCCGATAATCCTACGAAAGTTTCTGATCCTACAAACGTCAAATTTAGGAATGATAAATCTAAGTATGGAAGACTGAATACACCTTTAAATGCATGTTTTCCTATCTTTCTGAGAGGATTATTCGACAAGTTCAGTCGCTTTAAATCTGCTAGCCCATATAGAGATTCGACATCTAAGACGCTTATATTGCGAGAAGACAGATCCAATGAAGTGAGGTATGACAAACCAATAAAAGTGCGTGTTTTGATAGTGACAAAAGAACGTTTTGGCAGACCTAGAGTAAGCAAGTTTGTTAATCCAGCAAAAGATTCAGATTCCAAAGTAGTTAGATTATACGGTGAAAGATCCAAGACTTGAAGTGATGACAGGCCATCGAAGGCATTTGGACTGATTCTCGTTAAGGGGTTGTTCGTCAAGTCCAAATCCTCCAGGTTTGAAAGTCCAATAAAAGTTTCTGATTGTAAGGCATACAGAAAATTCGATGACAGATTCAAAAGAGTCAGCTGAGCTAAGCCAACGAAAGCACGTCCTTCAATTTTATTTATATGATTTTCAGATAGCCGCAAGGTTCTAAGATTCGATAATCCGAAAAATGTTTCTGATTCAATAAACGTTAAATTAAGGCGTGACAAGTCTAAGTCTTGAAGTTTGGAGAGATTGCTAAAAGCATGTTTGCTCATTTCGAAGTGTAGGTTCCTTGACAGATCGAGTTGTTTTAAGTCCGCCAGCCGAGAAAATAGGGCTGAGTTTAGGTTGTTTAAAATATTTGACGATAAGTTGAGCTTTATTAGTCTATCCGGTACGCCGAATGTGTTACCTTCAATTTTGCCAATCCGGTTTTCGGATATATCCAGATATTGTAAATTACGCAAGTCAGCAAACGTATCTTTTTCTAAAGAAACAATATTATTTGACGACAGATTGAGCTGTATCAGACTGGTCGGTCCGTTGAACGTATTACTTTCAATTTTGCCAATCCGGTTTTTAGATATATCCAGGTATTCTAAATTACGCAAGGTAGCAAACGTACCTTTTTCTAAAGAAACAATATCATTTGACGATAGGTTGAGCTTTATTAGTCTATCCGGTACGCCGAACGTGTTACCTTCAATTTTGCCAATCCGGTTTTCGGATATATCCAGATATTGTAAATTACGCAAGTCAGCAAACGTATCTTTTTCTAAAGAAACAATATTATTTGACGACAGATTGAGCTGTATCAGACTGGTCGGTCCGTTGAACGTATTACTTTCAATTTTGCCAATCCGGTTTTTAGATATATCCAGGTATTCTAAATTACGCAAGGTAGCAAACGTACCTTTTTCTAAAGAAACAATATCATTTGACGATAGGTTGAGCTTTATTAGTCTATCCGGTACGCCGAACGTGTTACCTTCAATTCTGCTAATCCGGTTTTTAGATATATCCAGGTATTCTAAATTACGCAAGTGAGCAAACGCATCTTCTTCTAACGAAACAATATCATTAGATGATACATCCAAATACTTTAGGCTGTAAGCATTGCGGAATGTGTTTTTACTAATTTTGTTCAGAAAGTTTTTAGACAAATCTAGACAATGCAAATAATCTAAATCATCCCACGTTCCATTTTCTATTGTGCGAATATTGGAGCTTCTGAGATCAATATTTATAATGTATGATTTCCTCCAGGAGAACAATGTCCGCTTTAAAATGGGAATGGAGGAGTTAGTCACATAATACAAACAATCCTGATTGCATCCAGGGAATGCCATTGAAGGACCGCCGTCAGTAACGTTGATACCATAAATACTGACTTTCAGTCTATACGAGTACATGTCAGCATCGTAGTAGCATCTACCATATTCTTCAGTGACCTTGAACTGTGAGGATGGAATCTGCTCCAGTGCAGATGTCTGCCACATAGCTCCAAGAAGTCCAATTAGTGTAAGATGGAAAAATAGTTCGGTTTCTTGTGCCATCTTGAAATGCAAATGCGTTAGTGTCCCTGTAAGGAATGCGAAACGGATTAACGCGATTTTCATTCACCAACACCCTGCAGCAAAGCACAATAACATATCAAATCCTAAGCTAATGTAGCCCTCTATAAACCATCCGAGGGATGTACTGGCGTTACACCCTGTTACATCCTACTGCAAGATAGGTAAAACAAGTATAGACAAGTCCTCTGAATGCGAACGTTTTAGATTTCTGAGATAATGAGTTTTTAGACCGTGATGTCTGCATCACGAAAATGCATGCCAATATTTTTTGATGGCTGGCCAGTCGTCAGCGTAATCTCAGTAAATGTTGCAAAGATTTTGACGATATTTGGATCGCGATAATAGTTGACTATGTCTGAAAATCGTCATTTTGGATTCAGGATAACTTTTTAGTTAGGCACAAAAGCTATTAGAATTGATACAAACTACTTTTTGAAGCATGTTAGGGACTCCTGATAATTTTTTTGAGAGGGAGTGAAATTAGAGTGGTATACAGACCTATCCGAGTATTGCTTCTGAAGAAGAGATTGCACACATTTCATTTTTCGATAACTATCTTTTTGATCAAAATATTACCCCACTGGAGCTGAATGTATAATAGATTTTGCAAAAAAGACATGAAGTAGAGAAGACTCGGACCTTCTTACAGTCAGTATTAATAAACATTTTAGAATTACTTTATTCATCCTCATCGCCATAATAGTCACCATCTACTATAAATATGTCTCAAACGACGTACGATACCCTCCTGTACGATGAAATCTCCTTAAGTAACTCACTGAAAATTATTTTACGATATTGTAGATCGATCGGAAGCCATCAATCAATAAAAAACGGTATACCGCCCAGCAATGAAGAGGTACATAGACGTTCAAATATAGGTTTTTATATGACACTCATTTTATAAATTTATATGAATCAGTATTATGCGTAACAGTAAACGGAAAACATCTCTGGATATTAGGCAACCAAGCAAGTATCTTTCAAGTTAGAGAGAGATTAGGTGATTATGAAATGTGATATTGACCATACTGGTTGGCAAAATACCGGAATGCTTAAATATCTCCAAAACTACCAAAGCTGAAACGATATTTAATACCTTCAATTTAATTCTGTTATTTTCAATGCCTTATTTATAACGTGCAACGTAAGGTCTTAAATCTGACAACACTGATGATAGCATTTCTTCATTCTGCATGTTTAAAAACCCCCAGTTATTGAGCCTTATCTTTCCAACTGTGGCATTTTTATAGATATTTAGGCATTCCAATACTTTTGGCTGAAAACGCGTTGTTGGCGGATCTCAGTAGTTAATACTCGTAAAAACAAAATTTTCAAATTACGAGATCACACTAAATTATAAAAGTGCAGTTAATTGCAACAAAAACAAATAGCGCATTCTATTTAGAATAAAATTTAGACTTGTAACGTAAAAGTAGTAAATATGGCAACATTTCTAATGGCATTTTAGAATTCTGCATGTTCAAAAACTACCAGGTATAGAATTTTATCCTTCCAGATTGGACAGTCTTGAACATATTTAGCATTGCGGTACTTTTGACTAACCCGGTATAGCTTCGTAATTGCAATTCAGAGAGGTCTGTAAAGCACAAAATATCGCAGATGTTAGTTTTTAATGCAGTAGTGAGACCTTCGTAGATAAAAAAAATATTGGACTTTTCCAAAACGCACTCTCAATGCCTCTTGCATTTTACGAAAGCAAGAAAAGTGTTCAGAATCACCTAAAAAACCTGTAAAATCCCAGTAACCGCATGATCATATCATTCGCATGAATTTTGAAACACTTGCATACAACGTGGATAACGATAGGGTAATTGTCATGCAGAGCGGAGGTTAAAATAAAAGTATGCTTAGACGACAAGTTGACATTTTGAAAGAAGATGTATAAGCTAAAACAATCAAATAACCTAGTCGGTCCTCTCTTATGCCGCACATACAGTAAAAATTTGAAATAAAAAAATACATACCAATGTAAAACACTTCCAACTATGCACATTTATAAAATGCTTTGTTCTGATAGCAGTTAGTAAAATGAATAAAACTAGCCTAATATTAAATGACTCCAAGTAAGAAATATCGTCGTCAGCGATAGCACTGTTTGAATACCCATACGATTTCTTGATGTATCAGCGCTATATTGTTCACAAATATGTGGGTATTGAATAGAGTCGGAATTCTTCGCAAAGTGTATCATTTTATCATTATACATACGAAAATATATAAGATAAGGTATAGGATATGGCGCTGCGGTTCCGGCAGATTGAGGTGCAGACAATGTATTTCACTGTAAAAACTACTGGACATATGATGGGGACATTGCATTTTGTATATTTATTACATCACTACAGAAGATCATCGAGGCTGAAGCAAATTTTATCAAAAATAAGAGGTTTTATCGACATTTGTTGCTGCCGCCTTGCATAAATCTGGAAACATCAATTACTTTGGGATTCCCTGTAGACTTAACGAAAATTTCGTTTCATGAAAGTTCTAACCTCGTTGCAATCTGAAGAAGAAGCTTTCCAGTTTGAAACATTTTTGGTTCGAATCATGGTATTGGCTAAGTCTTTCAAATTTCCTGACAGTCAACCAAGTACAACAGTGAGTTACTTCTTTATCCAATATGTACGCAAGTTTAGGGTTTGTTCGGGTAAAAGAAGCCTGTATGAATTATTTCTGGCTATAAAACGTTGCAACTGTAAAGTCTATTGAAGAAATCAGTTCTAGTTACCAATGATGGTCTACAAAGGGGCAGGCAACGCAGATTTTATATTTTATGGTCCACTTTTCGTTTTATTAGCGTCATAATTCGAACGCTACTGAATGTGGTGCTGTAAAGTTTTATTGGGATGAATTTTCTTTGAAAATGGAATTGTAACTATATGCTACAACACAAATTATTTGTAGGTAGCGGACCTTTATGCTTGCGTTATTGCAGATCATGAGACACAGAAAAAGGTGGAGCAGTGTTATGGAATTTGTATTCCTGAAAGAAAATGTATGGACATGATAAATCAGTTTCACTTTGCTTAGTGATATGCAAGTAGTCACGTCAGATATCAAATAGAAGTATACAAATGGAGGCAAAAAAGATATAACAACCTCAATAGCTGCCTAATTTGAGGACTTTAGAGATATAATCAAAACTATACAAACTTTTATGATAATCAGTTAAATACAATATGTCAGCAGCAATATTACCTTTATACATTATAATTAGCATAACCGAAAAACGACATACAGGGTCAGTTTTTACTACCAGATCGGTCGATAACTCCACTACTACAAAAGATAGCGAAAAAAGTTGTACATGAAAGTTGTAGCCAAGGATATGCGGATATGCTCCTTACTCAAAAAAATATTTTGATTTATACAGGGTGATCCATAACTACGTGGTGATGCAAACATACATTTTTTTAAATGAGCCACCCTATACAAGGTTATTCACGTTATTCGACACGGAGCATTATGGCTAAAGTATTTGATAAAAAAGAAAATAATAATTTCGGATGGATAGAGACCCATAAAGGTTACATTTTAAAAATATTTTTATGTTATACAGGTTGTTCCAAAAGTACGAAATGTATCAAAGTTATGTTCTTTAAATGGAACACCCCGTATATTATTGCATATTCATATTCCTTGGTGAATTCTAGTGTGACTTTATGTATGTTATATCAAACATGGGACTTAAAGCGAACCGTTTAGGTGTAAATCACCATTTTCGGTATAAGTAGGTATCAGGAAAAAATTGAATATCGCAGAGATTATAAATTTGGAAGGCTGTGATTTTGCCGTATTACTAAGCATAAAATGCGTCAGCTTTGATGAGACTGTCAAATTTAAATTACGTTCATGCTTGGAGAAATCGGTCGATTAATTAAGGAAACTTCGATCAGCGATAACTTGATTTTTTCAAATGGGAATGCCTATTTTTTTTCATACGGTTAAATGTAGAATTTGATAGCCTTTCTAATGGTATGAGGTTGTGAATATCAATCTCTGATAGTTTTTATTTAATTTCAAATTTTAAACCAAATCGGTGTTTTTCGATTTTCCAACCTACATAATACTGTAAAAAGTACCCGGTATCCAACAGTCGTTAACGGTATTCCAGACCAAATCAGATGTCAGCGTTCCATAGTTGTAGGGTATGCACAAAACGGTGGTAAATATACCCGGCAAAGGTATCGGATGCTCAGCGTACCGGATACTCAGTGTACAGGATACTCATCAGAGTACCGGATAATGTTCGATTTGCTTTTCACGCGCTGTGGTATTATTGGCTTTGCGATAATAATCAGTACCGATCGAAGATACAAAGATGCTATTAGCAATTAAATCACACACACCTGTTTGCTATGAACGTAAATCAAACTCCATATACATATATTACTTAATAACGATGTACCTGTACCTGTACCAGCTCTGCTAGGTGTTGGTACCTATAGTGCTGCGCTAAGATAAATCGAAACTCGAAACCAAATAATACAAAGTATAATACCTCAGAGTAACAACTGAAAATAGAGGTAGTAAACAAACCACTTCAGCATGGCGTGCTCAAAGTCATCATCTTTTGACACTTCAGACCCAAACATTGCCAACAAACCTGAAAATTCTTCCAATGCAACCCATGTTACAAACACTGCTCTGCACTGTCCCATCTCGAAAAACTGTTAAACGGCACTCGAATATAGCACAGCAAGTCCGTAAAGCTTCACTACAGTTACCAACAAATAGCGAATTCGATTTTACTGACCAAGCATAAAAGACGCACAAACAAAACAAACGTTTGACGGAGGTTACCGTAAACAAATCGCAGGAAAATTACATAGGCGTTGCCAACTCCTCAAAATTTATGTAAGACAGAATTTGCGTTAATGATGAAGAAACATGCAGTAACGCAATAGAGGTCAACATATCTATTGATTTTGCTGTAATCATTTCTGAACCATCAAAATACCGTCTTTTTTAACGTAGAATGGAATATTTCTGGATACTATACAATTAAGACGATAGTAAACAATTATGATTGCCGTATCTAGTGGTCGATATGACAACGTAAGAAAAGATGTTGGCCTATTAGAATTAGTTGTTTACTACCTCTATGTTCAGTTGTTACTCTGAGTATAATACCAAAGTAACGAATACTTATTTCAGCGTTTACGCGGTACCGGGTACTTAGTAGTGTAGCGGGTATTCCACACCGGGTAGTTACAGTATTGACCTCAGTACTGTCTGCGTCCGATGCATTTATATCGGCATTCTAGATTCCAGCTTACCAGTCGTGTTCACTGCATATTGAGGTCTCCTAAGATATAACTTTCCTTTCTTTTGGTTCTATTTCGCCTCGACGATACGCCACTGTCACAGTATTATCGGCAGCAATAGAATCCCGACGAGTTTCATCCCTCACCTCATCTCATATGCTGGCTAGCATATTATATTAGCATTCAGCGTATCGAGCAGATTGTCACAACAAAAGATAACAGACAATGAAAAAGGATTCGCTTCGTCCTCCCCTTTCAGAATATCATATCCGTTTTATTACATTAGCCTTTAATGGCTTCTACACATGTTGAACTGTCCGAGCTGAAAATCGGAGTATATAATATGTTGGGGTTATCTTTGAATTAGTTATGAGCTATGAAATTATGAGTCTATTATACGCGTGATGTGCACTTTGGGTAACTATGCTGTACCATCCAATCACCCGATTTACAATGTTTTTAATGTTATCTGTTATTCTTTCACTGTTTTATCAAATTACTGCATATTCGTGGATTTCGTCTAGCACATACTACTTAATTTTACTTCACACAACGATAGGTGAGTGGAGTACTGTGATCGCGAAAATTTTCGATTTCCGAAATAATACGTTTTTTGGGCGTTTCATGATATCTATACAACGAAAATCCACGTCAATCATTTGCATCTGTCTGTACGCGTTCTTCTAGCCTCGTAGTCTCAATAACCGCTCCATGGATGATGATAAAATTTGGGCAGCTATATGCTATGCTGTCGTAGTAGGTAATGTTCCTATAATTTTGAAAATCGGTGCATGGGCGGCTGAGTAATTAGTAAAAAACAAACAAATTTCTGTATTCCTCAAACTTTGTTTTTAGGCGTGCTAGAGGTTTTTGATTATTTTAAAATTTTTTTGGGTGGGGGTGTAAAACTGAAAAATTTGTTGTATTCATAATAGGATGCCCACTAACCTGTGAAATAATAATAATAATAATATTTATTGGTGTTGGTCATGCAATGCATTTACACGTGTCAAAAAAAAGTTCTGGACATAAACTACTGGCTTATGCTAGTAGCGCCTCTGTCAATATACAGAAGTTCCTATAGAACACATATAAAAGCAATCAATATAAAACACGAAAAACATACAAAGAAAAAAAAATTAATTAAAATATTAAAACAGGTCACTAAAATCATTGTTGACAAAATCACAAATAGAATAAAACGCTTTTTGTTTGAGGTAAACTATAAGTTTCCTTTTAAAATGCTCAGTGCTTAATGACTTGATTGATTCAGGGAGAAGGTTATAAAGCTTGATGCCATAAAAATTATGTCCATCCCTGGCTCTCTGTACCCTATTGTATGGAATTACAATGTTATTCTGGTACCTAGTATCATAGCTGTGTAAGTCCAAGTTCTTGCTGTAGTTGTTTATATTTCTTTTTACATACATTAGACAATCTAGAATGTATACACTTGGCAAAGTTAAAATTCCCATCTTAATGAATGTATCAACACATGAATCCCGATAGCCAAGATGGTACATTACTCTAACGCATTTTCTTTGTAATGCAAATACTCTTGAGGCATGTGAGGAATGGCCCCATAGTAAAACTCCATATGAGAATAAAAGTAGCTATAGTAAGCCTGCAATGTAACGTTATGGGATACACAGTTTACCAAACTTCGAATTACAAATATACTCTTATTAAGTTTTGTAGACAAATGATTAATGTGTTGTTCCCAAGTTAGGCGGCTGTCTAAATAGAAACCCAGATATTTCACAAAGATATCTCGGCTAGAACCAAGATGCCTCAGTGAAAAGTCTATAGTCTGGGTTTTTGCCTTATTTAGGCATAGATTATTGGCCAAAAACCAGTCCTCAACTACTTCTATCCCTGATGCAGAGTGTTGATCCAGACTATGTAATGTACTGCTACTACTGATGGATGTAGTATCATCCGCATACAGTACAAGATGCTGGGACTGAGAAGCAACAAGGTCATTTATAAATATAATGAACAGAGTGCAACCTAAGATGGAACCCTGCGGCACACCTAACTTATTTGACAAATTCCTTGATTTTACTCCGTTTAATGCCACGTGTTGAACTCTCTGTTCAAGATATGAAGACATTAGTTGAAGACTGTCTCTTTCAAAACCGTATCTGGAAAGTTTATCAAGGAGTAGGCCATGGGATACACAATCAAATGCTTTCATTAGATCAAAAAAAGTTGCTCTTGCAATGTTGCCTTTATTGAAGCTCTGGTATATGTATTCTACAAGCTCCACCATAGCTAGTGTAGTGGATTTATTCTTACGAAAGCCATACTGACTTTCGCTGAGTAGGTTATTTGTCTCAAAGTAAGCAATTATCTGTTTATTTGGAATGGTCTCAAAGATTTTTGCAATCACAGGAATGATAGATATTGGTCTGAAATTGCTAACATCTTCTACACTATCCTTTTTATGTATTGGTACTACTCTGGAAATTTTTAAGCTCTGAGGAAATGAACAGGTAACAATACATTCATCCAAAATCTTACATAAAGGGCTGGCAATTAGATTCTTTATTGTTTTAATTATTTTGGAATTTATGTTATATGTAGCTTTGCTGTTTGTATTTTTTAAGCTGCTAATTATGTCTCTAACTTCTATAATTGATGTTTTCTCGAATCTAACACTATGACTAGATTGTATCTTATTAAGGTATAAACTTAAGTTAATTTTAGATTGTGGTATTTTATCAATAATTTTGTTTGCAATTCCTACAAAGTAATCATTGAACTCATTTGCTGATATACTGTGTGATGCATTTATAGCCTTAACTGGGTTGTTGCTTTTTATAACATCCCACATAGCCTTTTGTGTGTTGCTATGGGTTTTAATATGGGAGTCATTTGCATTTCTCTTGGCTGTGTAAATTATATTTCTATAGATATTCCTAAATTTACGCAGGTCACTGTTAAGACCTAAGGCCATAATACACTTTTTTGGGTCCATCCGAACATTATCTTGACTATTACAGAAACCAAGGGGCTTAGAATTTTCTGATGTATGCATGCGAGTATTACAGAAACCAAGGGACTTAGAATTTTCTGATGTATACATGCGAGTATTGTTTCGTATTGTGTAACGTGTAAACTATTGGATTGATCTTGATGGAAGTTTTACATGGTATTAAGCACTACCGTGACGATGATGGAAAATCTTTATGATTTTTAGAAATCGTGTTAGTGGCGGTGCAGCAATAATAAAAAGCCAATAAATATAAAAACAGCTCAAACCCTGTTTCTAGACGTTTGAGGGGTTCCTGATCATTTCCTACTTTTTTGGGTAGGGGTGAAATTGGGGTAGTTGGGGGGTAGGGGGTCATAAAACTCATTTTCGTCATTTAACACACTTTTTTGTCGGGCGGGCGATGATTTGGTTACAACGGGGTCTCAGACTGTAGCTTCATGCTATGGGAAATTAATAAACTGGTATCACCGTAATGTGTGGGAAGTACTAAGACAATCAACTTGACCTCATTTTGTTTTCTTTAATAATATCTGTAATTTTTATGGGTCAAGTTTGGATTCTTTTGAGATGTAGTTTTTCAGACGCATATATTAAGGATACCATAGACCGAGCGGGTAACAAACACTAGGGTACGACACGTTTTCCAGCTGTAGTTTCTAAGGCGTCAAGTGATAATTCGAAACAGTCAAGTTCATTTTCCAACTCGTCACTTGTAATCTCAAACTATCAGGTGTAATTTATATCTGCCACTTTGAACGTACAATACTGACGAGTTGGAAAATTACCTGACCGTTTTGAATTATTACTTGACGCTTTAGAAACTACATCTGGAAAAGATGTAGAAAGAAAGAATAAATAACAGGAACTTTTAACCACAATAAAACGAAGAAAAGCAGCATACTTTGGCCATATTTTTACAAACAGCAAGTACTATTTTCTACAATTGATCGATGTGGGAAAGATTGAAGGACGACAAGGGATCGAGCTTAAAAAGTTCTCTTGGCTTCGGAATTTAGTAGTTTAATATAAGAGAGGCCTGCAAAATCATCTAGTAAGCACAAGACAGAGAAGAATTCCAAATGATGGTCGCCAACCTCCGCTGAGGAGATGGTACTAAAAGAAAAGGAAGATTGTTATAGGGTGTCTCTATGAAAAGGTAGCTCAAGGTATAATTGGAACAAAGAAAGAACTTTCAGAAAAGGTTCAGAGATACGTCCATCCTGTTATTTAAGCGAACAGCGTTAGTTTAGTTTAGTTTTAGTTTATTCATTTGCAACGTATTTACAAGGTCTTGGGTCCAAAAATCATCGAAAAACCTCAAAATTCATAAATGAGACCGATATCTCGCTAAAAATATTTTTTTAATCTCATATTCAACAAGTAAGTTTTAATTTACTGAATTAGTCAAGCAACTCCCGCCTGATAAGTGCATTTTTTTCAATTCACACCCAAAATTTAGTCAAGCAAAATCCTGATAATATTTCAATAACTAAATCGGAAGAAAATATGGAATTCTTCATACTTTGATTTAATTTACATTCAGTATGGTAGATACCTAATTAAATTAAATCGAATTTCGTCCCCGCTAAAATTTCATTGGATTTTTGTAGCTACACTTCTAAAAAATAGGGACGACTTTGAGTAATGAAACGACAACCTAATGTAGCAAATTAAAAGTTGTTTTTGGGCAAGATTGTTCTTGACTTCTATTTTCATTTGAAAACCTTCTCTCATGAGGTTGCTTTCAGTTGGCTCTAAGGTCAAAAGATGTCCCCTGTAAACACATTTAACGTGCTTTTAGATAAGTCACATTTCCCGCACGTTTTCATTAGACCACCCTGTGCGACTTTTTTGATATATCTATACTATCACGACGGCCTCTTTTTCTTCACACCAGGAATCAAACAGGACGTAACTTTCACAGTTTTACTTTACAACTCAATACAGTATCTCTTAACCTTATCTCAATTACAACTGAACTCAACTCAACTGAACTGCCACGCTACCCGTGGCGCCTTATATATACTTCGTCGAACCATCTAGAGAATTCGATGACATTTCTAGAATCCATCCGTCATTCTCGAAAACTCTAGACGATTCGATGACGTTTACACTTCAAAAGATCTAACCTAGCACTTTGACTTTACATCGTGTATGACAACCAATGACAACCAATATCAATACACGAGTACCATAATATACAGTATGTTACATTCTTCCCCCCTTAGCGTTCGGCGTCCTCGACTAACAACTTCAATTCTCGTATCATCACAGACATCAGATCAGCATAGTCGACCTTCGGTTTTCCACTTTCCGTACGTAACCTGTAGACTACGTCGCTGAGGCGCTTCATCACCACGTAGGGTTCCTCTCCATGGCATTTGTAGCTTCGGACATTTACCCTTTCTTCCGTCGTGTGTTGCAAGACCATACCAGATCACCTCGTAACTGCGATATTCTTTGCCCAACTTGCGATTCTCATTTTCAGCTCCAGCAGGATTCTCTTTTCCTAGTTCTGTTATCATTCTCTTCAGTTGCACCTTTCTGTCTTGTCGGTTGTCCACTCTCGACAATCCCTTCTCGTCACTCAGGTTGCTCTCCAGTTCCTTAGTGAGTCTGCTGAGTTTGTCTTCCAGTTGCGTAATCCTCATCTTCTGCTTACCATTCTCGCTCCTGAGTTGCGCGGCTTGATCAGAGCCCCATGACACGTCCTTGAGCGCAACGTTAAGATGGGTCCCTACCTTCGCGTTTTCTCTTTCCAGCTGCGCCAATATCTGCTTCAAATCTACATCGTCATTTTGCATCGCTGATATTTCGTATACACCTTTGTTTCCATTTTCAATGACTTTGTTCGGATTCTTCTTTAGCCTATCACTATAGACCTCGCTTTCCATCTGCGCAATCTTCTGCTTTATCTTATTATGTCCGTACTTCAATTGTTTCAGTCCAGAACTATCAGCCTTTGCTGCAGCCAAAGCGTCTTCCAGCTCCTTTTTCATTCGAAGGTTCTCATCTTCCAAATTCGCCAGTTGCTCTCTCATCTTATTGTCAACATCTCTTGCTTTATACAAGTCTTCCATGACCGCGGTCTTTTTGGCCTGCACAATCGCGTGGTCTAGGTTTTCCTTTAAGGATGCGTTCTCAGCCTCCAGCTGGGTAATCTTCTGTTTGAGCTTTGCATTTTCGTACTTACCTTGATCACATCTATCCTCAGCTTTCTTCGGCTGATCCAAAACCTTCAATCTCTTGATTTCATTTTTCAAAGCAGAAAATTCTCTGTGGTGGTCATTTTTCTTCAACAGATTATTTTTGTCCCTTTCAAACTTGCTCTTAATACCCACACATTCCCGTTTCTGAGAGTCAAGCAACTGCTTTAGCCTATCTCGGTCTGCTGTAAGCTCCCTCATGGCTATTTTATGTTGTCCTTGAAGCTTAGCTATAGTTTCCTCGTTCTTCTTCAGCAAATTCTTCGTGTCTCTGTCAAACTGCTCTTTCATTGAGTTGATCGTGCCTTGCATAGATTTCATTTTGCTTGCATATTCATCTGCTTTTTCTACAGCCATCTGCATCATATCTACCTGTATGCGGCAGCCTACTCTAAGATGCCCCTTCTGCCCATATCTCCAGCATGTAAACTTCTCAGTTCCATCTGGATTTCTGCGAACTTGGTTTCTTTGGAAGGTACCACCTCTTCTTGTTGGAAAGAACGATGTCGCCCTGACCTCTGCTTCATCATCTTGTTCTACAGATCGCACCTTCCGTGTCATTCGCGTGGCTTTCGTGGCAGCTTCAATTTCTAGAGCCTTGACCAAAGCGTCTTGTAAAGTTCTGGGACTGGATAGTCTTACGATTCGCTGAACGTCCAGGTCCGCAATGCCTTCGACAAACTGACGAGCAGCGACGTATTCCTGTGTCTCGATGGGACTGCTGACGAATGCTCGTTTAGCTAAGCTTTGGACTTCGTATGCAAATGTGGTTAAATCTTCCTTGGCTTCTTGTGTCCTGTTATGCAACTGGCCATGCAATAGCTCTGTTAAGCGTGCATCTCCAAAACGTAACTTTAGTGCAGATGTTATCTTATCATAGTCTGGTAGATTTGATGAGCAGAGATTTTCCAAAATAGCTGCGACAGAGTCTCTTAGCATGGATGTGAGCACCCAAGCTTTTTCTTCATTTGACCAGTTATTCATACGTGCGATATTTTCCCAGGACGTTTTGCTGTTGTACGGATAGGGCTTTGCTACTACGCCACTGTGTCTGTCATGTAAAGCCGGTGCTACTGCAGTTAAACTATTCTCACCTGCACTAAGCTCTCGCAGCTTCTCTGTGACGATTTCTCTGACACGATCTTCCACCTGCTGCAGTTGTTCACGCTCACCTCCACTAAGTTCTCGCAGTTCGTCTCTCACGATTTCCTTGACATGATCTTTCACTTGGTGCAGCTGTTCCTCAAAGTTCTTTTGTGATATCGCTACTGTCACTATTTTCTCTATTGCGCTAATACGTTGGTCTTGATCTTATAATGCCTGGCTTACCGCTTGCTTCTGTTTCTCGAGCCTAGCCATCACAAGTTCCTGCCCACTCTTCAAATCTGCGGCTGCCTCGTCTTGATGTGGCTTCAACTTCTGCTCGAGGTTCACTACTGCTTCGTCCTGGTGGTGCTTTAGCTTTCCTTCAAGATCCACGACTGTTTGCTCTTGACTACTGCGAAGACTTGATACAGCTTGTTCTTGACTACTCTGATGATTGGCTGCAGTTTTTTCTAAACTTTGTTCGAAGCTGACTTTCATTTCTTGTAGCATATTCATCATTGCACTCATTTCGGACGCCATAGCTCTGGTTATTGGCATGGACTAATGCTGTACCCACTTCTTATTTCCTTTTCTTGGCTTGATTCGATGGATAATCCCACACTTCCGACACCAATTGTCACGACGGCCTCTTTTTCTTCACACCAGGAATCAAACAGGACGTAACATTCACAGTTTTACTTTACAACTCAATACAGTATCTCTTAACCTTATCTCAATTACAACTCAACTCAACTCAACTCAACTGAACTGCCACGCTACCCGTGGCGCCTTATATGTATATACTTCATCGAACCATCTAGAGAATTCGATGACATTTCTAGAATCCATCCGTCATTCTCGAAAACTCTAGACGATTCGATGACGTTTACACTTCAAAAGATCTAACCTAGCACTTTGACCTTACATCATGTATGACAACCAATGGCAACTAATATCAATACACGAATACCATAATATACAGTATGTTACAAAACTAAAACCCATTACTTAGGCTACATCAAAAACAACTACGTATTAAAATCGTATAGCGCAGTCAAATAGCATCTCGAAGTTTAGAAACATGCACTTATTAGTTTGTCATGATCAATGGTATCACAACTAAGGAGATTGGAAAAAATGGCATCAAGTTGCTCGACTCAGTACTTCTCACACATTATCGATGCTAACAAGAAGTTTGGAGTTCCTCTATCCCAACACACCATCCTCATAAAGAAAGTACACAATGATCAGGGACCTTTAAAATATTTAAAAGCACACGATATCACCAAAGTCATTTTTCGTCAGCACAATAAAGTAGAGCATTTGTGAATAACCAGACTAGCTGCAGATAAGGAGATACGTTGAACAAATTATTGAGTGTATATGTTACGGCTAAAGTGTTTACTTGGATAGTTTATATACTAGCTCGATAGTATACAAACTATCCAAATGTCTCGCTATTTTGATGGAAAATCATATTTCTACTAAAATAGCTATGAATATTGGTTGGTTTGTATACTAGCCAGCTAGTTTATAAACTATCCAAGATATGCCGCTAAAGTATAATACCACAAAGATATCACACATATTAACCAGTGTTTCTGGTTAGTTTACAAACTATCCACTTCATTTGGATAAAGTATACACCTAATATCTCTAGTAATACATAATAACCAACTCGCTGGTTAGTATGTAAACTAACCAGTCCTTTTTGGTTAGTATGTAAACTAACCAATCCTCGTTGGTTACTTTAGTTTAGAAAAACAATTTTTAATTAAAGATAAAGTTTATTCATAGATGCAACATACAATTGCTATCACTACCTAAAAGTGGTAACCAGATACCTTTTCTTAAACAAATTTTACAAGGCACGACAGTAAACAATACCAACACGTCACAGTTGCACTTGTTATAAACAAAACCTCACTTTTCTGTTAAATTGACCAAAGAAAATTAGTTAGTTTACATACTAACCAAAAAGGACTGGTTAGTTTACATACTAACCAGCGAGTTGGTTATTATGTATTACTAGAGACATTAGGTGCATACTTTATCCAAATGAAGTGGGTAGTTTGCAAACTAACCAGAAACACTGGTTAATATGTGTGATATCTTTGTGGTATTATACTTTAGCGGCATATCTTGGATAGTTTATAAACTAGCTGGCTAGTATACAAACCAACCAATATTCATAGCTATTTTAGTTGAAATATGATTTTCCATTAAAATAACCAGACATTTGGATGGTTTATATACTAGCTGGATAGTATATAAACTATCCAAGTAAACACTTTAACCGTAACATATATACCTATTCGCCTTCGCCTATACGTCATACAAGGCATAGCCTTTGAGGTGGCGCTATTTTGTATTGCATTACAAAATATATATAAAAAATGGAGTCAAGTTGACTGACTCAGTACTTCCCACACATAATAATGATACAATTTTATTGTTTTCCCACTGCATGAAGCCATAGTCTGAAATCCCCTTGCAACCTAATCATTGCCCACTCAAACGCAAAAAAACATCCAACACAAAAGCTCTCGTGAATAGACTCTCTCTTTAGGAACTAGGATGCCACAGTTTTGATTCCGCATGCTTCAACTGGACGATGCGGAACGATCAGGAGCCTCCAAACCGTCTAAAAACGAAGTATGAGCTGCTTCTATATTTTAGTTTTTTTATTATTGTTGCGCCGCCACTGACCGATTTTCAAGAAGCTGACGCGTTTTCCATTCTCGTCGCGATAGTAAATCCTGTGTCGAAATTTGATTAGAATTAATTCAATAATTTTCGCTTTACGATATACATAGAAAGAAATTAAGCGACACTCGTATATGTAAACATCACAAAATTCTAAGTCCCATGGTTTCTGTAATAGGCAAGCCAATGTTCAGATGGACTTAAAAAAAGAATACCTACGCCGCTAGGTATTTTTTCCATAGGACAATCGACAAACTATTATGAATACAACAAATTTTTCAGTATTATAACCCCTCACCCCCCAACCACCCCAAATGCACCCCTACCCAGAAAAAACATAAAATGATCAGGAACTCCTAAAGTGTCTAAAAACAAAGTTTGAGCCGTTTTTATATTTTTGGTTTTTTATTATTGTTGCGTCGCCACTAACACGATTTTCCCAAAACAAACGCGTTTTCCATCCTCGCCGCGGTATTAATAATTATTATTATTAATGTGTCAAAATTTCATTAAAATCAATTCAATAATTTTCGCGTTAAGCAATATAGAACAGTCTGAAACAATACTCGTAAGTATACATCACAAATTCACATCACAAGTCCTTTGGTTTCTGTAACAAGCAAGGCAAAAAAGTGTATTATGCCGCTAGGTTTTTCATTCAAAAGTCAATGGATAGCCCATTATGATTACAACAAATTTTTCAGTTTTACAACCTCCCAGCCCTCAACCACCCCAAATTCACCCACACCCAAAAAAAGTAGAAAATGATCAGGAACTCCTAAAATACCTAAAAACGAAGTTTGAAGCATATTTAATTTGTTTGTTTTTTGCTAATTACTCCGCCGCCAATGCACCGATTTTCAAAATTTTAGCAGCATTACCTACTATGACCCCACAGCATATCGCTACCCAAATTTAATCACAATCCATGCAGTGGTTACTGAGATTACGAGGGTAGGCGCGAGAGACAGACAGACCGACGGCAATGAGTGACGTAGATTTTCGTTATGTAGACATCATCAAACGCCCAAAAAGCGTATTATCTCAAAATCGAAAATTTTCGCGATCACAATACTCCCCTAACCTATCGGTGGGGGAAGTAAGAAAAACAAATGTTTCAGTTTTCACCCCGCCCACCATTTACCCCACTATTTCGCCCCCTCCAAAAAACCAAAATGGAAAACCATCGGGAACCTCTTAAATGTAAAGGAAGTTTGGATGGGTTCTGATAGTTATTTGTGTTTTACTAATTGCTCCGCTGCCAACGCACCGATTTTCAAAATTATAGCGGCATTAGCTACTACGACCCCCACATCATATCGCTACCCAAATTTCATTACAATCTAAGCCGCGGTTACTGAGATTATACAGTTAGAAAAATGCCAATAGACAGATCGCCAGACAGATCGACAAAAATAGGTGACGTAGATTTTCGTTATATTTCATAAATCGCTCAAAAAGTGTATTATCTCAAAATCAAAAATTTTCGCGATCACAATACTTCCCCATTAAGTAGAATGTGCAAAACGGCCAGGAACCTCCAAATCGCCAAAAAACTAAGTTTGAGCTGTTATAGTATTTTCAGTTTTTTGCACTACAACCAATTTTTGCAATTATACAACCCCTCATCCCCCCCAACCACCCCACGCAGAAATTAGAAGATGACCAGGAACCCCTTATAAGCCTAAAAACGAAGTTTGCCATGCACTGACTTTCAAAACACAGCATATTGTTACGCAAAATTCATCAAAATCCGTGCAGCGGTTAATGAGATTACGAGGCTAGAAAAATTCTGTTATAGACAGACCGGCAGACAGACAGGCCGATAGACAGACAGACCGATAGACAGACAGACAGATCGACGGAAATATGTAATGTGGATTTTCGTTGTGTAGATATCAGAGAACGCCAAAAAGCGTATTATCTTCGAATCGAGAATTTTTGCGATTACAATACTCTACCCACCTATATTGGTTTGGAAAGTAAAATAGATAGTTCTCCACCATATTTTTGCGTGATCTATAGGCCATATAACAAATACATGAAATATTTAAATAAAAGCATCTTAAATGATGTATGTATACATAATTTGGTTAATTGTAACAATTCGAAAAGTTGATACATTTCTTGAGAAACGAGATAGCAATAAATTTTAGTGCTCAAAAAATTTCATATAAATGCAACTGTTTCACACTATAAAGTCTGTGAACGTTCGAGTCCACAAATATATTGATTGACATAATAAGTAGATTACGTGTATGTCTGTTATGCATGTTTATTAAAAATGACAAAGTAATTCGTTTCCTTAGTCAACTGCATAAAAGGTGATTTATGAAATGAGCACACTATCGTTACTCCGAAAATCACCCATTACTACCGTTTAAAGCTTGAAAAGTTTAGTCTTCGACTTTATGACCCAATTCAGCGCTTTGAATAGCCGAAGCCTTGACCTTATTCTTCTCGTCTTCTATTGAGCATCCGAAAGTGTATCAAATGCAACCGTTGTTAGGATGTTGAACGAACATAAATATTTGTAGTTAGCATTCGTTTAGCTGACTCTTTTTCGTCAAAATATTTTACAACATTATTGTCCCCTGCAAAGAGATAATGGTCTAAGCGTGCCTCCAGTTTACCACCCGTTGTTTCCAATACTAGGAACGCATTTCAGTCTACTTATGGCTGAAACTGTATGGATGCTCTTTGGCTAGTACAAAGTCTGTGTGAGTTAAGGGCAGTGCAGTTGTAGAGGAAGGGGGTGAGAAAACAACCTTTGAGTATTCAAAAAAGGGAAATAGTTGTCAAGTGTAAAAGACAAACATTATTTTTTGATAAAAAGCTGATTTACCAATGTAAAGCAGCTCTTTTCTTTGCAATCTGCATTAATCGGAGCTGAGATTTTGACTGAAGTTGAGAAGGCACTAGTCAAAAAAGCTGCAGACCCAGATAGCATCTACCCAAAATTACTGAAATTAATCATTGAGGAACGTCTAAGGACAATAGTGTATCTTTTTATAATCAAAAGAAATGTTATCAAGATCGAAGCCAAGAACAAATGGGCTTCCGAGAGGTACTGGGCGCAAGAGAGATCTTGTTTGCACTGTTGACTATACTACAAAAAGACATAGACCAACGAAAGGATGAATACTTTGTTTTATCGACTACTGAAAGGCATTTGATTGTACTAAACATAAATCATCATAGTCACAATGTCTCAACAGACATGTTGTGAACTCGTTAAATGCATTAAGTTGGAGCTAGTGCATTGCCGACACGAATATTATCAATAGTTTTGAGAACTGTAACTCGCCATCATTAGCGGTTTACTGTCAGTTCAGTGGCGCTCTTGATACTCATATCCAGCAACTGTTTCGTCATATCCACCTAGCGTGTTGTAGGGGAGCGGCCGCGGCGCCGCCCACTCAGGGCGTGACCCTGAACTACAAATTTCTCCATATTATGGCTTCTGTGAATATGTCCGAAGAATGTAAGCATTCTCTTCGACACAATGGAGGATAGTCTCTTTGGATTACCGAGCTCATCCAGCATGGAAGCATTAGTTCGATGGGCGGTATAAGGAACTCTCACCATTCTCCTCCACGTCTCAATTTCCAAAGCATCTATGCGTGCTCGATCTGCTTTTTTAACTGTCCAAGTTTCCGAGGCATACAAAAATATGGAGAACACAAGAGACTGAACCAGCAACATTTTGGTAGCTTTAGTGATATTATGGTCACGCGATGTTTAATAGAACTCCTAGTTCTTCCTAAGAAGCGGCAACAAGAGTTGTATCGTCAGCAAATCTTAAGTTGGATATTTTGCTTCCGCCAATAGTTATACCGCATTTCCTGTTGTCCAATCCTGTCTCATCATAAATTCAGAGTAAATGTTAAATAACATCGCTAAACATAAAAAACTGCTAAACATATTAAGAAGTAAAAGTATTGACTCACAGGATCTGAAGATCTTACAGAATTTATACCAACGAAGTAGCTTCGAGACAAGAACTGTATAAAGCGAGGAGTCAGACAAAGACGCATGCTCAGTCCCATGCTCTTCAATCTGTTTTCCGAAGTTATATTCGAGCAAGCACTTATGGATCAGAAGAAGGTATAAAAGTCAACGACAGACTGATAAATAATTTAAGGTATGCTGATGACACAGTCATACTCGCGGTCTGTTCTGAGGGTCTTCAAAGACTAATCGACAGGATAGTTTCAGTAGGTGATCGGATGGGACTACAAGTAAACGTATACACATAAGACAAAGGCTATGGTGTTGAGCAGAGACAAAAATACTTTAAAGCTGTCATTCAGAAGACTCACAAAATCACGCGATGGAGTTTCCTACTACGGTCCAAAATTATATGATGTACTGAAACCTGAAGTTGAAAACCTTCCTCCGCCACAGTTTAGGACTACAATAAGAGATTTTTTAGTATCTGGTGCATTCTTTTCTATGGACGACATCGTGCACCATATCAGTATTTTAAAAGTGTAAATGTGTTTTAATAATGTAGCTTTTAGTACTTCTACTACTACTTGTATTGACTAGTACGTTTACGCAATATTGCTCTTTCATTCACTCATTCATGTATTTGTATAAATAGTGAAATACGAATAGTAATATGTATTATATGTGTTTTTATAGTTTATTTTAGTTATTGTATCTAATTTGTTATAAGTAGGTCTACCATACTACTGAGGAATATAAATGTATGTAACCAGAATAATTTATCGAACATTGCACTTTTTAGAAACATAAATATATCTATTGATCACCACAATGAGTTCTTTGATTATGTTTTCACATGTATATCATAATATTTGTGAACTATTTATCTGTAAATTGTATTTTATATGTTTGACAACACACACCTTTTTTATTTGTTAATTTGTTTTCCTTTTGACTTGCGAAAGTACAGTATGTACATATCATCAATAAAATATATATCTATATCAATTTGGATAGCGTAACTCCTTCTTTTCCATTGGATACATCCGATGTTGAAAGGATTTAAGGTGCTCGGCATGCACACTTAGTAATCCTCCAAGAGACGTACTAGGTCTGACCTTTAAGTTTGAGATTTGCAAAAGTTTAATGAAGCACTGTCAGCGTACTGACGAAAAATTAGTCTCTTTTGGTCATTTTAGGTGACATAGATACTTATTGCATATCGACTACCAGTCATCATCCCAGGACTAGGGTCGAGCAATTCTGCACATGTATTGCTTTTATCCTCAATTGATATTTCATCGTACGAATAATCAATAGTCTACAGTGATGCGTCAATGCAACTTACTTGCAGGTGAATAGAAGTATTGTTGGTATTACATTTCAGCATATCGAGTTGCGATTCTGTCAATTTTATCTCAAGTGTGCTTTTGAGTATAACCGAACCCACAATTTCAAAAATAATGTTCAAAATAGTTGCTCTGTTTTCTGTTTTACTTCCCACCTCGATAGGTGAGGGGAGTATTGTCATAGCAAAAATTTTCGATCTTGAGATAGAAAACTTGGGGGTTTCATAATATCTACATTACGAAAAGCTACGTCACTCATTTCTGTCGGTCTGTCTGTACGCGTTTTTCTAGCCACGCAATCTGAGTAACCGCTGCATGGATTCTGATGAAATTTGGGCAGCGATAGCTGTGGGATCGTAGTAGGTAATGTTCCTATAACTTTGAAAATCGGTGCAAAAAACAAAAAAAATTAAATATACCTCAAACTTTGGTTTTTGGTGTTTTAGGGGTTCCTGATCATTTTCTACTTTTTTTTGGGTGGGGATGAAATTGGGGTGGTTGGGAGGTGGGTGGATGTAAAACTGAAAAATGTGTTGTATTCATAACAGGCTGTCCACTAACCTGTGAAAGAAAGACCTAGCGTCATAATGCACTTTTTTAGGTTCATCCGAACATTACCTTGCCTATTACAGAATCCAAGGGACTTAGAATTTTCTGATGTATGCATGTAGTATTACTTCTGATCGTTCTGTATTGTGTAACTAGGAAATTATTGGATTGATTTTGATGAAATTTTTACACAGCATTATTACCGCGTCGAGAATGGAAAACGTTTATGATTTTTGGGAATCAGTGGCGACGCAACAATAAAAAAACTAAAAATATAAAAACAGCTCAAACTTCGTTTTTAGGCTTTTTAGGGGTTGCTGATCATTTTCTACTTTTTTTGTGTGTGGGTCAAATTGGGGTGGTTGTGGGGTAGGGGTCGTAAAACTCAAAAATTTGTCTTGCCTATTACAGAAACCAAGGGACTTTTTGTCTACTATGTCATCGGCATCGACTGCTCTAGTCATTAGCCCCTCGTGTTATGTGTAGGCTTTGTTGCTGTTTCCCGGCGCCACTTAGGAACAGCACTGTTGATTAGAAGTCAACAGTAAAGGCTCAGGTGGGGATTCTCGCTGACCTTTTTTAATGGATATTTATTTTTTGTTGAAAAATCGAGAAATATATTTCCGCCTCTAACGAGAACCGAATCCGGGACCTTCTGGTCACGAGCCCTCGACCCTAATCATTGGGCCAACCCACCCCCACCAAGGGACTTTTCCGACGTATACGTACGAATATTGCTTCAGCTCGTTCTGTATTGTGTCACGTGGAAACTATAGGATTGATTTTAATGGAATGAAATAATACCGTGGCGAGGATGGAATGCGTTTATGGATTTTAGAAATCAGTGGCGGCGCGGCAATAATAAAAAACTAAAAATACAGAAACCGCTCAAACTTCGTTTTTAGGTGTTTTAGGGGTTTCGTGATCATTTTCTGCTTTTTTGGGTGGGGGTGAAATTGAAGTAGTCGGGGAGGGAGGGTAGAAGGTCATAAAA
Source organism: Callosobruchus maculatus (assembly GCA_951848785.1). Lineage (NCBI taxonomy): Eukaryota > Metazoa > Arthropoda > Insecta > Coleoptera > Chrysomelidae > Callosobruchus > Callosobruchus maculatus. Next base: position 11,645,668 of record CATOUR010000026.1, on the reverse strand, counting down.
CTCAATTTTTTTGTATTCATAATAGGCTATCCATTGACCTGTGAAAGGAAGACCTAGCGGCATAACACACTTGTTTGGTCCAGCGGGCGATGATTTGGTTGCAAGGGGATCTCAGACTATAGCTTCATGCTATGGGAAATTAATAAACAATCAACATGACTTCATTTTTTCATCTTAAATTTGAAGAATCGGCAGACAAGCTTACCAGCTTTTATTCAAACACTCTGATTTTAAAGGTTTTAACTAACTCAACGTACCTACTATGGTTTACGATTACACACACAAATGACTCCATTCATTCAAGTGTCCAAATAAACTCAAGTATCTCTATATTATAAACATATACATTTATAGTAAGTCCATTTAGTAAAACTGAGGTCTCAATGTGTCCGAAACTAGCACCGATTTATAATTTAGAAATAGCTACAAATAGGGCTCGAGCTGGTGATTCAATAGATGGAAACGCAAGTAACTCGAGTTACTAGGTTTTTCGATTGGATGTCCGCATTGGTGTTGATGTCGCTGCATCTAGAAAGAGCCGTCGGAATGAGTTATTTACAGTTTAATAAAAGGAAGGCGTTCTTGGCTGCAAATTAACTAATCGTGGCTGCGTCGGTGGAAGCAGTTTCAATTTATCGGGCCTAAATAACAGCCAATAAGTCCATCGCATGCCACCAACAGACCTGCTGTGGCTGGCCTTCCCGTTCCGTGAGTTGGCAGCGCTGACAATTTAGCGCTACACAAGCGCCGACACCGTAAACGAAATTAAATTGCCACTGTGGGGCTTTATTAAAAACGGACGACATTATTGCCGAGCTAAATCACTATTTGCCAACCCGAATAACACCTTATGAGATTGCTGGATGGGTGAGCGGGACAGGAAAATGGGGAAATTGCGTCGAGTTGGTTGACTGTTAAACTCCCATACACACTCGAACGTCTTGGATGAGCTTGTTGATTAAGGCAGATTCTTCTTCTCATGGTGCCATGCAGATTCCTGCGTAGGTATCCGCTCTTTCTATCATTAGATGATGCTATTAATTGCAGTTGCGTGCCAAGGTCTTCGGGGGCCCCCCCGCAATTTGTTGCACGGGGCCCCCCCGTCTATATAAAAGAATAATATTTCAAATCGGTTTACATTATATGGTCACTATGAAAGCAACAAATTTATCAACTATGTGGTCCAAGTCTCTAAGTCCCGTTCATTTTTTGTAGAAATTAATGCCAAAGAACTTAGGCGCAATTCACCCGTTGTCGATCTTGCAAGACTTTTAATAAAAGGTAATAAGTTTTAGTTTTGAAAATGATCTTGCTTGAGCCGATGGAACAGAAACAACTGAAATGCAGTGCAAATCTCAGGTACACTCCTGATCAAAAATTGATTTTTTTTCGAAAACTCCCTAATACTGTTAAGATTTTTCAGGATTACGTATAGAAGAGTTTTTATTTGAATTAGTTCCGATGCAAGATCTTGTGCGAGATCGTCTGGATATTTTTCACCTAGTTCTTTTACTTTATTAATAGTTTCCACTTCATGCACTTCAATAAGTATTTTTGGGTTTAAAATATCGAATTTTGAATAGATATTTGTGAATGTCTCACAGCTATTTTTTAGTTGTACTAAAATAATTCCAGGCATGTGTTGAATACTAAAACTCTTAAACGATTTTTGGTTTCCTCAATTGGTTCATCAACCACCATTTCATCAAAAGACTTTTTAATAGTATGACTTCTTCTGTCTGTAAATTGTGGTTCAATACCCCATTATTTTGCTGCGACTGAAGTTTCAAAGATATTTTCAAAATTATTTATTAAATCCTAATTGATCTGAAACACATGCAATTAAATCTGTGGCTTGTCTAATATCTACATCACTTTTTTGCAAACATTTTGAAGGTAAATTGACGTTTTCAAATATTTTGAAGGTAAATTGACGTTTTCAAATATTTTGCCCTGAAATATTAATAAAAATACAAATTCAAAATTTTCTATTTTATTTCATAAGACCTTTGCCTCATCCCTATCAGATTTTTTATTTGCTATTATAGCTAGATTCGACAAACATTAAACGAAGATTAAATAGTTACTTTTTAATGAAAAGTTTTTTTAAGGTGGATCCCACAGTTTTACTGTTTCTTATTTCAGTGTTTAAGCCTTGCTAACGAGACAGACTGTCGCTAAAAAACATAAAGTGACTGCATGGTGTCAAGACGCATTACAGGAAGTGATAGCGTTCCCCACGCATTATATGTCTTGCTAAAGAAGCAAATAATGTTCAAAGTAAATTCAGCTGCTTTAAGAATTGATGAAATAAATATAGATATGGTCTTGTTATTTTGTTATAATATTTTACCATATGTAATGAATACAGGGTGAATCAAGTTCAATGCCTCGGACTCTTGTGACCAAACTATATGTGTTTTCAGAAAAATAACTATTTGACTGCATGTATGTTGAGTTGAACAACATTTCAAATATAATGACTTCTCTACTCTCATTGGCCAATTCTAGTGTGACCGTAGGTATCACACATGGGACTTAAAACGAACCGAACCGTGATTGCAAATTTGATTGAAAAAACTGCCAGAAAATATACCATTACTAGAAACTCTATCAAATTTTACATTCAATCGTATTAAAAAAATTAGGAATCTCCATTTAGAAAAATCAACTTATCGGTGATTGAACGTCCCTTAATTAATCGACAGATTTCTCCAAGTACAAAATAATACAAATTGTATTGTCTAAGGTTGCGTTTCCACCAGAGATGTGCGAGGATGTGTTAAGAGGAATGTATTTTTAACAAACCAATAGAATCGCTTGAATTACCTCGCGTCCCTCAGCACAGCTCTGGCGGAAACGGCTTAGCGGAGCAGAGTTTCTGTACAGACAAAACAAGGCATGTTGACGAGGAATGTGTCCTATTAACGTATTTCGAGAAATGTGCGCTATAAAAGCGTTGCGAGAGATGTGAGCGAGGGACGTGTACTGTTGATGTAGGTGATCAAAAAGAAAACTCTGAAAAGAGCCCGCTACACATCCTCGCAACGTTCATCTGCACACCGTTTCACAGCTCCGCCACACATCTTTGCACCGCTTGTCTTCCTAATACATCTCTGGTGGAAACACCCACACCGTTCCGCTACATACTTTCGCTACGCACATTTTCCTAGCACATGTCTGGTGGAAATGCAGCGTAACTAGAGATGAGGCATTTCAAGCTTCATCAGATGGCAAAGTCACAACCTTCTAAGTTTTGTAATCACTGCCATATTCCACTTTTTTTATAATATCTACTGATAGAAAAATGGTGATTGGCACCTACACGTCCCATGTGTGATATGTAGGGCGCTAGAATTGACCTACAGATCAAAATATGCAATAATCGATAAGATATTCCGTTTAAATAAAGATAATTTTGATATGTCACGCTTTTATTATTATTAGTCACCCAGTATATGTACGTACATAATACACTTATATAGAGAGATATCGTTTGGTCACAATAGTCCGAGGTGTTGATATAGACTCACCCTGTAGAATCAGCTTTTGTGTTTTAGAATTGTAAATATTATCCTCCTCCAGAGTACACATCGATATCTCTAAGGTTGAAAGGGCGATACAACAAACAAAGATCAGAAAAGCACCAGGCATTGGAGGAATTTTCCCAGAACTTATTAAGTACGGACCCAAGAAACTATTCGAAAAACTTCGAGAGCTATTTGAAAGATGTATTAACGGTGAACCTCTTCCAGAAGAATGGCTAACATCTTATATAACGCCGATACACAAAAAAGGTCCGAAAAACAACCCACAAAACTATAGGGGTATAGCTGTTATTTGCACTATAGGCAGACTGTATTCCCGAGTACTCCGAGACTTAGTGGAAGAAGAAATAGAACACAAACAATCAGAGGAACAAGCAGGGTTTAGAGCAGGACGGTCTACAATAGACAACATATTCTCTCTTAAAATAGCTCTCGAGAAAAGAATGCAGAGAAATAGAGAAGTTCATATTGCTTTGATCGACTTGGAGAAGGCCTATGATAGCGTTCCAGTGTCAAAGTTGTGGAACAGCCTGGAAGATCTCGAAGTGAACAAAACGCTTATCAGAGCAATACAAAACCTCTATAAAGATAACACGACGAGAATACGAAACGCACAACACTTCTCATCAGCTTTCTCCACCTCGAAAGGTCTACGACAGGGTTGTTGTCTATCACCTACTCTTTTTAAAATATATTTAGACAAAGCCTTACAAAGCTGGACAAAGAAAATTAAGTATATGGGGCTGCAAATTGACGACCATAATTTATATAGTCTCTATTTCGCCGACGACCAAATAGTTATAGCTGAGGATCGCGATGACTTGAGCTATATGATAAGAAAGCTGCAAGAAAGTTACCATGAAGCAGGACTGTCCATCAATACGAACAAATCCGAATACTTAGTTATCGGAAACGACGAGACAGATAATTTACACCTGGAACAAGATTGTATAAAAGGAGTCAAAACCTGTAAATATTTGGGAGTAATATTCAACAAGCAAGGAAATAGCCAGGATGAAATTAAAGAAAGGATAAGTAAAGGAAAACAAGTCACACGCTCTCTCAATTCTATACTATGGGACAAGAACATCACCATACAAACGAAGAAAAAACTACACAAGACTATATTTGAAACTGTTATCACGTACGGGGCAGAAACATGGGATATCAGTAGTAGCAATCGCAATAAACTCCTGTCTGCTGAAATGGACTTCCTAAGACGGAGTTGCAGAAAGTCTAGATTAGACAGAGTTAGAAATGAAAAAATCCGGGAAATGACGAAAACAGACTCAAATCTGATAGATAGGATCCATCAAAAGCAATTGACGTGGTTTGGACACACAAAACGAATGGAAGAACATAGATGGCCTCGACGAATACTAGAATGGGTGCCACGAGAAAGAAGAAAAAGGGGACGACCGAGAAGAAGCTGGAGGGACGAGATAGATGAAGCCATGGAACTGAGGGATTTGGAAGAAGACATGTGCTTCGATAGAAAAAAATGGAAACTGGGAACGGAGAGACGGCTACGGCCGTAAAACAAATCCGTATTATATATAATATTATCCTCATCCTCCCTAAGAGAAAAACGCAGACGGATTTCAATGGAATTAGACCTATTAGTATTTTACTTTCTATGAACTTCTCCGACTCAAGTGGTTTTTGTTCATCCCCTGTCCTTGTTTTACCATAAATATAGTTATTGACATTTGTACATTTCACCCTATTTAATTTTTTTAGCCGCTATTTTGAGAAAAAAGCGACATGTGATCATCGTTTCTAGCATAAAGACATGTCATCTTTTCACTGGTGGGATCAGATGTACCAATGCGTTATTTATGACAATTTTTTGTGCAATCCCCACTCCTTTAACCCTTAAGAGTCCAATCAAATAGTAATATTATTTTGAGATAGACATCTTTAAGTTATTTACGGTTGCCTAATATCAAACAATTCAGTGCAGAAGTACAGCAGTCAATGGCATTTGAGTATTTCAATTTATTTAATTTTTTTTAACATATGATATATCGTTTTAGACATAAAGGCATAATCTCTTTCAACAGATGCTATCAAAGTTATATGTAGTATTGAATTTTTTTTTGTATGCCCCCCACCCTTTTCCACCCCCATTGTCCGATCGGCACCAAAACCTTTTCAACGCGAAAGGACCTTTTTTAATTCACGCTGGCCAAATTTGAGAGCAATTGCTTGAGGCGTTTTTGAGTCTTTGGAGTACGAAATCCCGGACGTACACAGACTGACATCAAAAAACGAAAGTTTTCCGATTTTCTTCAAACTTAGTCACTATAAAAATGTTATCATTAGAAACAAGAATCTAGTTTTTGGTCCTGCTGCGATGATAAAAAAATGGGAGGGGTGGTAACTCAAAAAATAATGTCACAACGTGAAATTCTAGTGCTACCAAAATAAAGAGCACGCTTTCTTATGTAGAAAATACTACCGCGCATGGCGCAAAATGTTCAAAATTGCGAAATAAAAATTCATAAAAAGCAGCAAATTTTCGAACTTTAAAGGCAGTAATTGTCACAAAAATGATCCAAATAATTTCGGATTTTACTGTCATAAAGAGGTTTTTGTTTCTATCTTTTAGTCCACTTTTGGTGAATATCTATGATTTAATGGTGTGGGGTGATGAGGGTTATTTTGAAAAATAAGAATATAGCATAGCATTTTCTTTTCGGAAAATAAGTCAGGAGGAGGATTTCGGTAAAGTTTGCGAAAACGGGCCGATTCGGGAAGTTAAAAAATTGAACGGATCATGGATATTCAAGTAAGACAACACCTAAATGACAATATGTACATATGATATTATACCAGACCATCAGTCACATGCCAGAACCATTGTCAGCTGTGACCTTAATATTACCAATGACATAACTAGACCAACGGACTGGTAAAACTGCTGCGTTATTTTTGTTAGATTTTTCTAAGACCTTGACACCCGTATGCACCGTAAGTCCGTTGCGCGATTAGTTACGTAAACCTGGATTGAATTATTTGTTTACTATGCACCGCAAACTGACAATTTTGACACTGTCACTGTCAAAATAATCTTGCGAACACAACCTTGCCGTATCTCCAATCTGGATTAGTTAATCTCTTGACGGTGCATGGCTAGATGCCAAAGATTAGCAAAACGCGATTAGAGAACTAGGATTAGAATCGCCAAATGGTGCATACGGGTGTTAATCATATAGATCATCAGCTGCTTTTGGCTATTCTCGATTATATCGGTTTTTCAGAATGTTTTATTAAACTGATGAGAAAATATTTAGAAAGCGGAAGTCAATATGTTAAAGTATTCTAAGATCAGTGGTACATGAAAACTTATACTTAAACGCTTATTTAACTCTTCGGCGCGTTGGTTGTCTCTGGCTTTTTTTGTGGCTGATGCTGATCCCGATAGTATTTCCAATTTCGAAAAAACTTTTTAGTGGTGTCCCTCGACTGAATAATGAATACTCCTGATCAATTTTGCGTTGATATCATATGTCCTTTCCAGTAGCATACTAGAGAAAGTGACTAAAGTGATCAAAAATAGCTCCTAGACCCTTGCTGAGATCTAGTATGGTTGCTTTGTTTATCAATAAAGTTACACCCTACCATAGTTGAACTACATACCGTGACTATCCAGCCTTTCTTATTCATTCGGGCAAATTTTAAGAGAACAGAACATAATTTATAAATCCTCTTCGCAGTAATAACAACCCTGATATCCCCATGAGTTTTATAGAAGCGGCGAAAAATACACTCCGGCAATCCGGCGTTGTTTATAGGTATTAGGATGGGGTGTAGAAGAGAAGAGAGGGGTCGGAGGGGGGCGGGAGGGTTGCCAACCCAGCAGCCAGCGTTTATATGCATGTAATCTAGTCTGTGAAATAAATAGCCGTAATAAATTGCCGGAGGAAAAGCAGACAGAGGCATGTCGCGCGCGCATCTAAACGAACAGCCACCTCTTCCCCTCTAAACTCCCCCCCCCCCGACTATCCTGACGCCCGGAAAAACGTCGATAAAAGGGGAGAAGGAGCAAAAATGCAGTTGCCTACAGAACAACCTGCTCAAAACTATACTACAGGATGTGTCAAATTATAGTGTAGGAATAAACGTTGCCGTTACTCCAGTTGCGAAACAATACATAATTTTGATTGTTATTAGAATGAGTTTGGTCTCTTTTATCGACAGAACCTCAGAAGTTAGGAGATCCAGCGATAGGAGATTTTTTTAAATATTCTGTTTTATGTTTTGGGATTTGTTTAAGATAGCGGTGTCTGGTATTGCGATTGTGGTGTGTAAAATGATTTTCAAAATACTCCCAATGCAATCTTATAAACACAAGACGGCAGCCGCGGTACTCTGGTATTTAGGCTCTGCCTGCGCGGTCTGCTCAGTTATAAAAAAAATGGAGGGTAAGGTGAGTAAATGTTCTAATACATGTTGACCTACCTGTCCCTATGGGAGCTAAATTTAAAAGTTGTCTAATAATTTTTTTTGATAGATGAAAACTCTGTTACTTGCACTGCTGTGACCCCAACCCAATATATTGAAAGAAATGTAAAAGCATAGTAAACAGATTTTAGCCCATTTACGTATATTTAAGCAGCTCCTAAGCTGGCTGAGCATGTAGAAGGCGCTATTTAGTTTTTTACAAACAGCGTCAACATGCTTGCCTCAGTTCAAAGGACATTCCCAGATTCGTCCTAAGTATTCAGCATCATCAGATGGATTCATTTGGACTGCAAATTCTGGATTTGGGTAGAGGTCGTACACATGTGGTGTTATATTGAAATTGCCTCTGAATTGTCAACAATTAATCTGCTTTTACAGCACCAGGCGTTCAAATGATTGCATATCTTTGCAGTTGTTCTGTGGTTTCAGAAGTTATTGCAACTGCACTGTCATCAGCAAACATAGTTACCTTTGATATAGTCGGGTAGATCGTTAATATAACAAAGGAACAGTATAGGTTCCAGGATAGCACCTTGTGCTAAACCTAATTGCACAACATGACTGCTGAAAGACCTACCATTGCACAATATAATCATATTCCTATCACTTACATAAGAATCAGTCCACTTCACAATATTGCTTGGAAACTGGAGAGCATGTAGTTTAGAGGATAAAAGTGTAGGTAGGGTCAACAGATTCGAATGCTCCAAGGCGGGTTCTGACTGTTCAGTTCCACTGAATCAGTTTGAATGAATCAGCATTAATGAAAGCGACGTTTGTTCTTACTGCTCAGTTTTAATTAATCATTTTAACTGATTCAGCATTCATGAAAACATCGTTTTCGTAACCTTGAAGTGCTAAAACTGACGACTCTCATGATGACGGAAAAGATTCTCGCACGTCAGTTTGACGTCTGTATTCATTTTTTAATACTGATTCAGTCAAAATGAATGAAAAGTAGGACTGGCTTTCACTTTGACTGAAAGTACAAACCCATTGATCAGTTTTAACGGAAAGGTGTTCTCACGTTCATTATCTGTTCAGTATCACTGTATCAGTCAAACTGGTTCAGCGAAACTGAATCTTGAGAACCCGCCTTCAAATAAAAAACAAAGTTCCTATTCTTTTGTTACTATCTAAATATGAATAAATCAGATTTGGCATATGCGAAGGAGCTGATTCAATCGACCTGCCAACTCTGAATGCATGTTGCTCATTTTCCAGTAAGTTATTGTTTTCAAGGTAGATAGAGATTGCATTCTCAGGGAGTCCTCTAATACAGGGTGTCCCATGACGATTAAGACAAGCAATATATCGGAACTGGGCAGTAGTAGCGAATTATAATTTTGAGGGTGTAAATTAGAGCAAATATAGTATCTTTTCCTATTATTGTGTCAGCCAATGAGGTATTTGTTTTTGGTCACGTGACGTTCGATTAGCTCTAAATCATCTTTTAAATTAACAAAGACGCCTAAATCTTCGGGGCCAGAAATAGTGAACCTTCAATTTACTGCATCCTATTTTTATGAGATGAAGCTTGAAAATTTATTTTTAGACTAGGATTAGATTCCCTATTATTTTAAATGTAAATTTGTAAATGCTAACCGCGATAAAAATTAGGTTAATTGCAGGTAGAACTGTTCAGATAATTTCAATTGTTTGCCCGATGAAACAATTCCAACAAACTAGCACACTTGGATTCTAAGTGATTAAATCAAGATCTAGAGGTATCTAAAGGACTTTACCATCACCATTATGAAACACTACCAAAATAATTTAACTGTAGAGGTACATGTTATAATCAATAGTAGTGGTACCATCCTTTAAATACCTGTAGCTCTTGAATTAATCACTTTAGGCCCCAACTGTGTAAGTTTGTTGGAATTGCTTTATCGGGAGGAACACATAAAGTCACAAATATACAGGGTGTCCCATTACAAATTTTTAACCGGATGTCACGTGATCAAAAACGAATAGCTCATTGGGTGACTCAATAATAAGAAAATATACTATATCTGCTCTTATTTCTACCCCCAAAATTATAATTCGGTACTACTGCTCAGTTCCGATATATTGCTTGTCTTAATCGTTGTGGGACACCCTGTATATGTATATGACATTTTCAAATAACTTTGAGATGCAATTTAAAAGTGATATTTGTCTATTGCCATCTATGTATTTTTTGCATCCTTTCTTATATATCGGAATGACGAGGGCTGTTTTGAGGCAATCAGGAAATATGCCATGTAGAAATTAGGTATTGAATAAGTGAATTGGATGAAGTACTTCACAGAAAAGGAATACTCCAACTCAACCAAATTTATTCTTATTCGCCTTATACCATTATACTGAATTTGGGGTTGTCGTACTTGATCTGCTAGTTTGCCCTTTGTAACAGATTCGGTCACTAATTTTATATATTCCGCATCCACCAAGTTTGTCAATCTTGTTCTTTAGGTTGTCTAACAACTCTTTAATCAAATTTGCATATTTGGATTGAAAGATTTTGAAATGTAGGTATTAAGCCTTTCTCCTTTAACTCCAAGGGTTTTGGATTTGCGAAATTTACCAAAGCTTTGCCTTCTAAGTCACTTGTCGACAATGTCTGTATCGTACTCATGACTCTGGTCATGGTTAAAGGAAAACTGACAAACCAAGGTACTAAAAAATTGAAAAAAGCCGTTTAGAATATGCATATATGCAATATATGTATACAAAAAATGTAAAAAAAATACATAAAATATCAAAACGGTGACATATTAGGTTTTGTTAAGATGCTTACCTAACGAAAGAAAAGAAATATGTTTATCAATTTGGTAAAAAAATACTATAAGGAAGCTGTAATAACAAGCTACTCAGTAAAAGTCTAGCTTTAGTCAATCAGTCTCTAGCAAGTAGCATCTTTTTAACAAATGTACGGAAAAATGAGTGTCTGTATTTTAGAATACTTATTTAACCGATTATAAAAGGTGGCTCTATTGCATTAAAAACTTCTGTGGAATACATTTGTGGTGTGTGGTGTAGGTCTGATACCTTAACGATTTCTAACGTGGTATGAACCTTATAAATAAGAATGAGTTTTTGTCTTGAATATTCTGGGTTTGATGAAGACAACATTTTGTGAATTACAATTAAATACTTATACTCTACAATATTTCCTAATCTAAGCTACTTCAAGTCTTTATATTTCTGTCTAATATGATATGAATTCTATTTTTCACCAACTGATTCAAATTCGGGTAGTATTAACATCACAGTAACTCAACACCGCCAATACCAAGGCTTCTCAAGGACTTTTCCTCACTTTAAAGTTTAATAAATATCTGGAAAAAGAGAGCTTTAATGCAGAGATATGGCTTTTTCATTAAATTAGCTATGTGGCTTTTGAATCAACCTATAATCTTTTGAACTTAGCAACGTCTTCGATCGTATTGACGTTCTAATTACTTTTGGCCAACCTCGTATACGCGACTCCATCCTGCCGTACCGCATATTCACATCATCTTCCTCCGGTTACCCCTGCAGGGTTTTCCCCGCTCCGGGTTCTCCCTCTTCCCCCTCTTCCTGCCGGTTTTCCTCGACCAATGGCGCGGCGGCACGCCGTTTTCCCCGACCAATCCCCATCGTCGATGCCGCGATAAAAATGCCCCGGCTACATAATCGGCCATGATGGCGAGGCCGCTAGATGCTAGAAGGAGACGGACGCATAAATCCGTCGAAGACGGAGACAACCTCTCCCGGAGTATTACATCAGACTCGTACTTGCGTGAAATCTATTTACACTACTAAATATACTGTAGTGGTATTATTCGGTATTTGAGAGTGAGTCTTCAATTGTTAAAGAGCAACTACAAAAATCCTGTCGGTCTGAAGATTTTAAAAAAGACTGTCCATCCGAGACCTGTGGGTCAACAGTGGTTAGATGGAATATAATGGGCATACTTGTATATATTTCAAAAATTTGCCACTTGGTCATGGTCAGGAACCTCGAAGACTAACTACAACATGAACTCATTTTATAACTAAATTTTGGTGTTTATACAGGATGATCCATATCAGTTACATTCCTTTTTAATGAAGCCCCCCATATATTATTACATATTTTGATTCCTTGGTCAATTCTGGTGCGACTTTATCAAACATGGGACTGAACACGAACCGTTGAGGTGCAAATTAGCATTTTTCGTGTAAGTAGATATCGGGAAAAAATTGAATATCACAGAGATTATACAACCTAGAAGGCTCTGACTTTGCAGTGTCACTAAGCATGAATTGCGCCAGCTTAGGGGCTGTCCATTAATCACGTGAGGCTTGAAAGTGGGGAGGGGTTTGACAAAAATCACGAAATATCGCAAGGGGGAGGGGGGTCGAGTAAGATATCACGTGTATTTATTTTTTGGTCAAACACATTATGATTTTTATTAAAATGTTACATACATATATAGGTAACTATATTAATAAATGTTCGTGATTTGCATACGCCCGATTTCTAAACCGGAAGCTGAGTGTAGATTATACTTAATACCTGTATTTTAAGATAATATTCGAAAAATTTTAAGACCCTTGGTAGTTAGGTACCTACTAAAAATACACGTGATATTGGATGGGAGAGGGCGAGTAGTCTAAAATCTCACCACATATTACCAAAGGGGAGAAGGGGTTAAAAAATGGTAAATAAAAGATCACGTGATTAATAGACGGCCCCTTAGGTAAGAGGACCATTTTTTAGTTCTTTTTGTAGATTAATTAAGAAAACTTAATCATATGAAGCTTGATTTACTCAAATAGGAATGCCTAATTTTTTTACACCATCATATTAAATTTTTATAGCCTTTCCTATGATATTCGATTCTCAATATCAAACCTCTGTAATTTTCACTGTGTTTGAAATTTTCAATCAAATCGGTGTTTTTCAATGCAGTCACCTATAGTAGGCTATGAAAAATAAACAAAATGCTGTTAAGGCGGAAGAAAGCGACTAACTTAGCCGAAAGATATAAACAAACTAGAGTAACAAAACAATAAAAATTTCTTACGACATATCAGCTCCATATAAAAATGTCTTTCTTATCAGCTCCATCTAGAAACAACACCTGTATCTAAGGTCAAAAAGAAGCTTGAGTATGACAGGAATAGTTATTTTTTGCAGCCCATTTGAATGTACAATATTCCCATGTAAAAGAATCAAGTTACTTTCAATTGAAGTTTCCTTAATTAACACAGTGGAAACTATGGAAAATGGATAGCTTTGTATCCATTACTCCAAAGATGTTGAATCTTTCTTATGTCGAAGAGTTCAAATTAATGCGCTGAGAACAAGATGGTCGGCATTTTGAACATCTATTGCAGTAGTTGGTAGAATTTATTGTTATTTCACGTTCTGTTTGTGCTTATTCCATGTATTTTCTGCTAAGTTATATTTTATAATTTAAGAGATTTTAGTCAAATTTTCATTTTCTGAAGTGGTGCTGATAGGTACTAAATAATTTAAGGGCTCGATTCGGAGGTACAATTTTTTTATTTGAGGGAATTGACTACATTTTCATACTGTTAAACGTGAAATTTCAGTATGAAGATTTACGACTGCATACAATAATATCTGGTGATTTCCTTTATTTCCTTTCCCTTAATTTCAAAATGCTCAATCATCATGGAAGTTTGTAAATCTTTAGTAGGTACATTTCAGTAGATGGTGAGCTGCAAAAAATAACCACTTCTGTCATACTCTGGCTTCTCTTTGACCTTAGATATGTCATCGAAGTTGTTTTCATGTAGATGAAGCTGATATGTTGCAAGAAATTTTTATAAACTTGGTTTGTTACTCTAGTTTATTTGCACCTTTCTGCTAAAATAGTTGCTAAGTTGCTTTCTTAACACGATTTTTGTTTATTTTTCATACCCTACTAGGTCGCTTATAACATTGAAAAACACTGATTTCATTAAAAATTTCAAATAAAATAAAAATTACAAGAAATTGATGTCGCCAATGGTATATTGTAGGAAAGGCTGTAAAAATTTACATTTGATTGTATAAAAAAATAGGTATGCTTTATTCCAGGCAGTAGGGGTTTTTTGACAGCAAAAGGTCGGAAAGAAATGAAATTTGGTGGGATGGTAGACATTGGTCCCCTGAACCTATACTTAAGTTTGCGACCTCGGGGGTTGCCGCTCGAGGGGTGAGGGGATGAAACCTCTGCTTCGCGACGATTTTTGGAAATAACGCCGTTTTAGTAAGTGATATCGAAAAAAGCTTCAAATGATTTATGGAGAGAATAAAATTTTGCATAATTTTGGTCTTTACATTTTTCGTATGCGACCAACAGTTTCCGTTCTACACTCCGTCAAAGTTAGAAGTTGGTGAACTAAGTCGAAGGACTTATCAAAAAGTCATGTAACATTTTTGTTTTTCTAAAAGAATGATATGTTCTCATTTTTTTATTATCTGCAGCTGCCTAAACTCACGCACTTGACTTAAAAATTACGGCATTTAGAAACGCACCCCTACCTACAACCGATAAGTGGTGTTGCGAAAAAATATCATATTTGTACATATTTTTAGTGGAAATGGTACTACCACGGCATTGCTTAATTAAGATGAGATTCAATTTCCGACATCTGAGGGTTGTCACTCGAGGCGCGAGGAGGGAGGGAAAGGGGTGAAAAGTGTTTTGTGAAGCTTTTTGACAAGTAGCGCCGTCGTGGTAAGTGCTATTGAAAAAAAGTTCAAATAATATATGGAGACAACAAAATTCTTTACAATTTTGGTCTTTACATTTTTCGTCTACGACCAATGGTTTCCATTCTGTAGTGCCCCTAAGTTAGGGAGTGGTTTGTGATTCTTACTGCTATCAGAATTTTATCGCGTATTAATTCGAAAAACGCTATCAAAAAGTTCAGTAACTCTGTCACTCCTAAGTGAATAACATTTCTCGTATCACTATTATCTTCGATTTTCTAGGATGACATCGCTACCTACCTATGACGGCAATAACGAATCGGAGGCGAGTGCTGTAAATCAACAAGTGAGTTGTTACCACTACCGCGAGTTGAATACTATACTTTATCTACAACCGAATATATGAATAGTGCGATTTAAATACATAATACATAATTACTGACAAGTTAACCTGACTTCTATGTCACTTAAATAAATACTGTTACCGTTCGATTTAGTGGGTGATTTAGTGTTTGATGTTTCATAGCTTAGATAAGGAAAGAGAGGGGATACCGCACGCCCATTTGATGCTATATGGATTAGCTGATACCGAAAATGAATAGCTGTCAAAATGCTGGTGGAAAACTGACGGTAGTGTCAAGGTGGTGTTTTTTGCGATATTTAACGTTTTTAAGACCAATAATTGTGAAATATTGTGGTGAGCGTAATGGTGGGGTGTGCAGCTTACCGTTGTAAAAGCCACAGCAGCAGGAAGGAGCCAGGAATCACTTTTCACAGGTAAATTTATGATCTTATTTTTTTGGTGTATCCGAAATTCATGCAAATATCTCGATAACTAGTTCAAAGATATATGTGTATCCGAAATATAATTTGGAATGTACCACTAACATGCGAATCATAATGTTTTTGAGCACGTAAAGTCTAAAAATTATGTTTTTAAGGGATTTTTTGGTTCAAATACAATCAGTTTTCCAGTGGCGTATCTATTATAGCTTACATTTTGAATAGAAATATTATGACTTTGCATTGTAATATATAATATACCAATACCCTTATGCAAGGTGTGCATTTCAAGGGTGGCCTTTATTTGTAGTTGTATGAATAATAAAATTAATTTTCTTTCTTCCTCGACAGGTTTCCTAAAGATCTTCCTAGACATGATTTATGGATCAAAAATATGAGGATCGAAGGTTGGAAGCCTACAAGCAACGATAGGCTTTGTTCTAAGCATTTTGAACAGAATTTCCTTCATCAAACAAATCAAAAAGTATATCTTCTGAAAGGAGCAGTCCCCACCATATTTGACGAGCTTCCGGAATACTTACGTCCAAAAATTGTAAGTTATAATTCCTAGCTTACATTGTCTACGCTTAATCAATATTAAAATAATAAACATCCTAGGATTATGATAGATGGATAGATGGATAGATGGATAGATGAATAGATGGATAGATGGATAGATGGATAGATGGATAGATGGATAGATGGATAGATGGATAGATGGATAGATGGATAGATGGATAGATGGATAGATGGATAGATGGATAGATGGATAGATGGATAGATGGATAGATGGATAGATGGATAGATGGATAGATGGATAGATGGATAGATGGATAGATGGATAGATGGATAGATGGATAGATGGATAGATGGATAGATGGATAGATGGATAGATGGATAGATGGATAGATGGATAGATGGATAGATGGATAGATGGATAGATGGATAGATGGATAGATGGATAGATGGATAGATGGATAGATGGATAGATGGATAGATGGATAGATGGATAGATGGATAGATGGATAGATGGATAGATGGATAGATGGATAGATGGATAGATGGATAGATGGATAGATGGATAGATGGATAGATGGATAGATGGATAGATGGATAGATGGATAGATGGATAGATGGATAGATGGATAGATGGATAGATGGATAGATGGATAGATGGATAGATGGATAGATGGATAGACGGATAGATGGATAGATGGATAGATGGATAGATGGATAGATGGATAGACAGATAGATAGATAGATATACTTTATAGTCTAAGAATTTACAAGATTCTTATTGACAAAGCTATATAATAACAAACAAAACTTTTGGGATATTCACTAAAACCTGTGAGGAGGAAGTTTGTTATAAATCTTCACTCCACTGTATATAATTGGATCATTAATGAGTTATGATTTGGGTGTGATATTAATTTAAAATCATTCTTATGCCTTATGCCTATATTCTATATTTATGGTCTCAAATTTGGTTTTATATTTGAGTATTAGTGATGACGTTTCCAAAATAAACAGTGCAATAAAGTAAGGAGAAATACGATTACGAATGGCTGAATAACCATTTAAAAATTGATAGCTATGAAAATCAAAAGGCAGCTAACCTCAAAAATGTAATAATTTCTTGTGTTACAGTTACATTATTAAACAACTATATTTAGGTGTGTTTACTCGATACGAAATCAAAACAAAATGTTACTGTCACTTTTCCTATAAGATTCAGTCACTCATTCACATCTACTTAAATCATAAATTAATTTGTTCTGTCGTCTTTCTTTCGGAAATAATGTTTCAAACATTGTCTAATATACAGCTCTGTTATTTTAGGCAAAAGAAAGAAAAAGACCCCGTGAACGTGATGTTCATCCAGAACCAACGCCATCAACCTCAGCTCTGGCTGCACAGGACGACTCTCCCCAGAAAAAGAAACTTAGAAGAGAACTGCTGCTGCAAAAAGATAAGAATAAGGAAAAAACGAAAAAAATCCGTGCCCTTGGTCAGTCACTGAAAAGAGCACACAAAAAAGTAGCCTCTTTAAAAATAATTGCTGAGGAATTAGAGCGACAAAATTTACTATCTCAAGAAAATTTAGTTTTAGTTCAAAATATGAGCAAGGTTAATATAGAAATATTGAATAGAAAAATGGGGAGAAATGTTCAATATTCACCTGAACTTAGGAAATTTGCCCTGACATTAAATTTTTTTTCACCAAAGGCATACAACTATGTGAGAGATGTTTTTGACACTTGTCTCCCGCATAGCAAAACTATTGCTAAATGGTTTCAGAATGTGGATGCTGAGCCTGGTTTTACCAAGGAATCAATAAATACCTTAAGAAATAAGGTTCAATTATCTGACAGACCAATAATTTGTTCATTAATTATCGATGACATAGCCATACGGAAACATTTAGAATGGGATGGAAAAAAATTCCATGGTTATGTGAACTGTGGTACAAATTTAAACGATGACTCTAATGCTTTAGCCAAAGAAGCTTTTGTTATAATGTTGGTTTGCATCAATGGAACTTGGAAATTACCTGTCGGTTACTTTCTTACAGATTATTTGAATGGCAGTCAAAAACATTCAATTGTATCTCAATGCATCCATCTGATTGAAGATACGGGAGCCAAAGTTATGTCAATCACATTCGATGGTGCTCCATCTAATACCGCTATGTGTCATAACTTTGGATTATTATTTAACATTTCAAATATACAGACAAGTTTCAGAGTTACAGATCACAATGTATATATTTTTTATGATCCATGTCATATGATAAAACTTGTTCGCAATGCATTTGGTGAAAAGAAAATCCTAATTGATTGTGATAACAATTTTATTCAATGGAAATACATCTAGAGAAGCTGCAAACTAGCGAGGGCTTACATTTAGGGAATAAGTTACGTCGCGCTCATATTATTTTTTTCAAACAAAAAATGAAGGTTCGGCTTGCAGTTCAGTTACTTAGTGCATCAGTAGCCGATGCTATTGAGTATTGCGAAAAAAAGCTGAATCTTGAGGATTTTAAAGGTAGTCAGGCAACAGTTAAATTTATTAGAATTGTAAATAGCATTTTCGATATTTTAAACATCAGAAACCTAGTAGCACCAGGTTATAAAAAAGCATTATGTCAAAAAAATATAGATCGATCTACGGAATTTATCAATAGTGCAATTTTTTATCTTTCAAAGTTGAAATTATCTAATAATGAGCAAGTAATCATGTCTAACAGAAAAACTGGGTTTATTGGATTAATAATTTCATTATCAAGTTCTTTAGGATTGTACAAAGAACTTGTTTCTGAGAGAAAAACATTACTGTACCTTCCGTTGTATAAGATTAGTCAAGATCATTTAGAATTATTCTTTTCGTCAATTAGATCAAGAGGTGGCTGGAATAATAACCCAACCGCTCGACAGTTTCTAGCTGCTTACAAAAGGCTTCTTTCGAGCAGAAATTAGAGAGAGCGGTATGGGTAACTGTATTCCATTAGATCAAATCCCTATTCTAAGTAGTTCTACAAAAAATGTAAGGTCTGAAGATGTAATTAATAGTAGTTTATCGAACCATAGTTTAATAGACATAAATGAGCCTTCTGATGATCTAGAAACTATTTGGAAGGATCATGACTACATCATGAATGCACCTGTGATAAGTGAATGTTCATCCCAAATTTGCAATATATTGCTGGTTATGTTTCGCACCAATTACAAAAAACAATAAAATGTGAAACATGTGTCACAGCATTGATTGGTACTAGAGATCGGTTTCTCAATTCCCTAATTGAATTTAAAAGCCACGGCGGTCTGACTTACCCATCAAATGACGTTATCAAGATATGTTTGAAATCGGAACATTTTCTGAGAGTTAATGAAAATTGTATTCACACCAAACATTTTGTACCTTTGCTGATAAGCAAAATAATATCAAGTTTTCTAGGCACCCCTATTTTCAGCTGCTTAGAACGTCACGTATTAGAAAATGATGTAAATCATATATATTTTTTAATAAAAGCTGTATGCACAAAATACTTAAATATCAGAATCCATTTTATTGTAAAATCTCGATCACAACAGGACAATCCAGTTCGGAGCCAATTAACAAAAATGATTCTGTTTAAAGGGCAGTAAAATATTGGTAGTTTTTGACCTTCATGACTGTAATATTGACTGCCATCAATTGCAGGAGCAAGCGAAATGCCACGTTTCTACAAAAAATTTATTTTTGTTGAAGCACACAATACTGAGTTTCACCCAAACTTCCCCATAAGTAAATACATGACTGCAATAAATTAGGACATACTGGAAGCAAGGGGTTAAGTGATAAAATAGAGTTGTAATTTCTATGTAAGTTATAGGACCTCACCTATATTGAATGAATTGTTCGTTTTTATTTACTCCTAGCTAATCTAGGGGTCATTTTCTAATTTTGTAAATGTTTTGATTTTGGATAAGATTAAAGGACCTTTGTATTTCTAGCCCAAAACTTACTTTATTTCATGTCTGAGATAATTTTTATGTTTAACCCTCCAGCTTTTTCATTAATTATTGCCACCGTCGCAAAAAGAAGTTAAGTATAAAAAAGCCTCGTTGGAGTAATTAAAAATACTGCTCTTCATTACACACTACAAACAGCAAGTAACAGCGTAACAGCAAGTAGATTTTTTTACTGCATATGGGGACTTCGAGATTGAAGGCATCAAATTCCTCAATCTCGTAAGCTAATCTATAATAATAAAAATGTTTTATTGCTGCTTCTGTTTACAGTATGTAATAGACAGTATTTTATATATAAACATAATGTCAATAAATATAAATATACTATAGGTATTATGTGTTCTTTAATAATAAAAAATTGATTTACTACAAACTACAAGCAGTTTTTTTCTTTCTGGGTAGAAGTATAATCGTGTCTTTCATCAGTCATATACTGCAAATGAACATAACATGTTCATGACTGAATAAAATATATACGTTATCAATTTTTATATATTATTGGCCACAAAACAGCAGTCGAATTAAAATCACGGTTACGGTAATGTTAGTCACTTAAATTTTAATTGTGGATGGCGAAATTGGCCATATAGAAACCCTGAATAACAATATTTCATTAAATTTTATTTGAAAAAGATTATTTCTACAAATAGCTCAACCATAACGTTAATCCCATTAGTTACGCCACTGGGAATAGCGCTTTGGTGCCATTTGGTATCAGAAATGTCAGTCGCGGGTTCCGTCCTCTCTCTTTCCTTGTCTAAGTTTCATAGCGACATTTGCAGTTGTTACAGCGTCTTAAAGGGGTGATACACGTACGAACTTTAAGTACGCGGTTTTTAAGTTCGCGAACTTACTCGGCTTGACGTCGGTGACACACGTGAAGCTGAAATCATTCATTTTTAAAATTTTCCTAAATAAACAGAACTTTTAACAAACGCTAAACACAACAAGCATTGGCCTGCCGAAACAAAGTGGTGGCTCGCGACTCGCAGTATACAAGCCGAGACAAGCTACGAGCAAGATTTCAAACCAGTTGGATCGCCGGCGGTTTGCGCGACGGTTTTAAAGTACGCGTACTTGCGGTGACACACAGGCGAAAAAGATCGTCGAGCCATAAGTACGCGTACTTGCTCGTACGTGTATCACCCCTTTTAATCCCATGCATTTCCAAGAGATCAGTACTATACTGCATCGACTGAAGAAAAAGAGTAAAACATTATTTCAAACAGTAAAAATTTACATATATTGTGCATGGTTACTCCGTTTGTTCGGTGGATAAGGTATAGTATTCAGTAGGCGGTCTTCATAGCCCACGGCTGAACCGTGAGTTATGGAATATAACCCACGCTATTTGTTTATAGGTAGTATAACTGTTCTGTTCAGAAATAGTTTGGTAATGGCTGATTAACGTAATGGGAGTGGACAAAATACTTTATTGATAAAAATATAGGGAAGAATGTCACTAGGTACGTGCACAGCCCTATCGTGCTTTGAAGTGTAACTGAAATTGATTCAAAAGATGTACTGCATTCCAGAAAAACGTTCTAAAAAGCAGTTTAAAATGACATAAAATATCATCAATAGGCTTATATAAAATTGAGCTCAAAAGCTTGTTGGCTGATCAGCTGTTATGTATCAAATCAGTTAAGTCGTCTCGATCGATCCGTAAAAATAGTGTATGTACTTCTTTGAGTACATATTTTATTTGTATGTTATAAGTATGTACTTACCTTACGGGATCATTCGAAAATCTAAAAAAAAAACTTTTTCCGCAATTATTGTACTTATTTCTGCAATGTTTAGCAGCAGACACACTTCTAGCATATTGTTTATCCATTTTAAAGATCATACACTATCAATCAACACCGCGTATACAAAGTCTCACAGCGTACGCCTTTGAACTTTATCTCAGCAATGAGTAAATACGAGCATCGGCCTTGCATCACTGATGTCCAACGACGCTTATGCCTGTTTTGACAGATACACCATATCCCCTACCTACCACTTCCATTCTTTAAAAAACGCGTTTCGCAGAGTTGCCAGATATGGCGACTTTCGCCATAGTGGAGATTTTAAAACCGCGTTAGCAACCAAAAATCATAGCTGAGCGATTGGCGACATTTGGTGGCACAAAACACACAGTGGGTTGGCAATATTTGGCTATTTGTAACTCCCATTTAATTGGTTTTCCCCTCAAAAATAATAACTGGTAATCCACAAGCGCCCCAGTGTCTCCCAATAAGCATTATTTGAAAATCTGGAGTTGATTCGTAATTAGCGAATAACACTTAGAAGTTTTAAAATTAATTGTTCACACTTGGAAGTTGTTTTAATTCCAATTGAGGTTTTGATTAAATTTTTGTTTTGTTATAAATGGAAAGATCATATATTAGTTTTATAACAAAACTATTTTTGTTTTTTTTTTCGTAATAATTCAAAAGTTATATCAAAGTAAAAATGGGTTTTTGAATCCAGTACCGAAAACACGCCGACGACTCCCGAGCCGTGTGACGTCACTATGGTGGTCAGGATGCTCCTTTGACCAACGACGTCCTACTACAGATATACACTAGTTACCAGTAAGTATTTTCACGATTGGCTGGGAATCTAGAATCTAGTATCGGAGTAGGACGTCGTTGGTCAAAGGAGCATCCTGACCGTCATGGTGGCGTCACACGGGTTCGAGAGCCGTCGGCGTGTTTTCGGTACTCGATTCAAAAACCCATTTTTATTTCGATATAACTTGTGAATTATTGCGAAAAAAAAAATAAAACAAAAACAGTTTTGATATAAAACCTATAGGTATAATTATGATCTTTCCATTTATCACAAAAAAAATATTTTTTTTCTTAATTCAAAACCTCAATTAGACAGACAGGAAATTAATACTGACATCTTTTTTTGAGTAAAAAAACAAATACGCAGTAATGTTTATGTATTTTGGACTGGACTCCCATTACCACCAATACCTAGCACCCAACTGAAATGTACAGCGTCGCGTGAAGTTAGTAAGCAGAGAGTGTTGAAACCTCAGAGTAACAACTGAACATAGAGGTAGTGAACAACTAGTTCTAATAGGCCGACATCTTTTCGTACGTTGTCATATCGACCATCATGAACGGCAATCATAATTATTTACTATCGTCTTAATTGTATAGTATACAGAAATATTCCATTCTACGTTAAAAAATACGGTATTTTGATGGTTCAGGAATGATTAGAGCAAAATCAGTAGATATGTTGACCTCTACTGCGTTACTGCATATTTCTTCATCATAAACGCAAATTCTGAAGTCTTGCATAATTTTGAGGAGCTGGCAACACCGCATGCCCTCAAATGTCAAACGTTTGCTTTGCTTATTGTTTGTGTGTCTTTTATGCTTGGTCAGTCAAATCGAATTTGCTATTTGTTGGTAACTCTAGTGAAGCATTACGGACTTGCTGTACTATATTCAAGTGTAGTTAACAGTTTTTCGAGATGGAACTCAAAAAGTGCAGTGTTTGTAACATGGTTTGCATTGGAAGAATTTTCAGGTTAGTTGGCGTTACACAGCATTGTTTACAATTTGAACTGTCACAGCTGATCAATATTTGGTGGCTGAATTGTCAAAGATGATGCTTTGAGCACGCCATGCTGAAGTGGTTTGTTTACTACCTCTATGTTCAGTTGTTACTCTGAGGTTGAAACCGTCCCACACCAGTTTTTGATGTAATCTCCTCCAGCTTGACATACGTTTGCAGTTCCGTAGGTTAGTCACCCTCACCTACAGAATATGGCATAGTTGGAGTTTCGGTTTTGCCAATTTTCACACTCACAACCGCGAAGTCGCCATTTCTGGCGATTTTCATTCATGCATGCCAGATTGTCTCACTACTTAAAGCCTAGAAACATGCGATACTCGCTTTGATAAGACATCTATGCGCTCCACCGAAACTGCTCTCTTACCAGGTGCGGATTTAGGATTTGGGGGCGCTCACACTAGGTAGACAAGTAGTTTGCCTATTTGCCTCTGACTTCGCGTTTGCTTTGTCACCAAGTGCACTTAAAAATAATACAAATTATAAGAAACAGCAAAAATTGCAAACGTTACCATTTTGCATTGGTTGGAAGCTTTTAACTTTTGGCTTTTATACAAATATAATATGCTTCCGTGTTTCCTTTAGAATCTAGTAGGTGTTGTACGCCCCCCCTCTAAATCCACCACTGTTTCTTACTGCGCCAGGCTGTGAATATACGAGTAGTGGAAATGTTGGATGTATGAGGGGTCAGATGTCTCTTTTTTAACTGACGGCTTTGCATGTATGTACCTTCTCTGTTAGTTGCAACTGGAAGCAAGAATGTACAGATAGCTCAAGATCAACATAGACAATTGGTGCCCTACATGGCAGATGTGCAGACTCCTTCTTTAAGTGCTACCTTCTTTCTTCTTTCGGTGCCATATCAGGTCCCCCTAACATTGGCAATAGGGTACTTGCAGAGGTAATGAAATCGTCTCGGGAGTATACATAGCGTAAAGAAATCCATATCGGAAAGCAGTAGGAAACAAAAAACATGATTTTACTGACGGTCAAAAAAAGATATTTGCAAAATAAAATAAGGATATAATCAAATTTTTCCACGTGATTTAAAACAAGGGCTGACGTCACAGGTATCTTATCGATATCGACAATCGATACTGCTACAGCGCAGGTCAGTGAGATTCAACTGCAAACTAGAGATGATCTGAATTCTTTAACAATGCGACTCAATTTATTGATACTTAAACATATTTGAAAGAGGCAATTAACCCACTTGCATTTTCGTTGCAATACATTTTTATATCTGATAGGTCTCACAGTTCATCCTGTTTGTGGCCGAGATTTGCAACTAACCGAAGCCATCATTTTATTTCGGCGAATCCCATTATGTATGAATCTAAAGATAGAATCTAATTCAAGCCCATCCCTACAAAGTGAATTAGTAATCTAGCCTAACTTTTATTCTTTTGACTAAGTTTTGACTTTTGTACTTTTATGTGTGACTGTGTTTTGTGGTTATAATGATCAATGTCAAAATGTTAGGTTAGCACTGGCTATCGATATCGAATATCAATACTTTACATCCCATCACTATAGGATATCACTGACGTCAGAGGTTGTTTGCGCGGAATTTTCCGGCATTTGAAATAATTTTTGGAATATCTCTCACAGCCGATTCCAAAAAACCAAACAAGTGATTTTGTTATGTTTACTAGGCTCTAGGGAACGCGTAAACGAGATAATATTTTTTTCTGCAAGTACCCTATTAGAATGGCGAGTCGTTCACGGCTTTCGGCTATTCTGAATAGTTGTTCTGCACTGCTTATTCTTGTCCAGTCTCTAATACACTTGAGCCATGACATCTGTTTCCTTCCAATTCCTCTTCGTCCCTCGATTTTTCCCTTCATTATAAGTTGAAGGATTTTGTATCGGTCACCTCTAAGAACATGTCCCAGATATGATATCTTTCTTATCTTGATCGTTTCGAACAGCTCACGGACTGCATTGGCTCTATTTAATACTGCTTCGTTGGTCTGCATAACTGTCCACGGTATACGGAGCATTCTTCTATGTAACCACATTTCGAATGGAATGTTTTTCTGATCATTGCAACTTTGTGATTTTCACAAAATGGCTTGAAGTACCATTGCTTCAAATAAAAGTCTAAAAATCAAGCACACCTTTGCCTCTAAAGCTGTCATTAGAATCGTTACAATCGTATATCAAGCTTTTGTTTCAGTATTATACGGAACCATATATTCAGCAACTTTATGGAAGATCTAAATCGTCTGCACGGTCGATCAAACTATTATCCCTTATCTTCGAAACGATTGATACATAGATTCCACCCCACCAAATACAAAAGGCAGCATCCGTCGGAATAACGCTTAGAGATAAATGCGATATAAGCTGGGGGGTGTATAGAGGAGACAAAGCACCCCTGCTCCTAACAATGTGAGCAAGCGTGACAAATTGTTTGTATTCCCTGTCGTATTAATCCTCGGCAGTCAACAACGTAATAGATAGAAGATTACTCCGGATTACACAGCCAAACCCAGTTACAATTATAGCCCAAAAGCCGGTTGACAAAATGTGTATGTAAAGCGATTACCAAACTACTTTTGGATGGATAATACCAGGCTAGGTTAGGTTAGGTTGACAGTGATTGAGGCGATTATACCTTCTTCCACTGCGACCCTATTGTGTTTATTGTGGCTCACACCTATTTAGTGTTTACCGTACAATCCACACCTTTTGACGAAAGCGATGGTCGTGTTGGTAGAAACTTGCTCGGTTGATAAAATACTTGCCGAGATTCGTTGTCAGAGGTGCACCGAGTTCTACTTTTTCAAAAACCCGCTTAGCTTACAGATAGCGCTATCAGCACTAATAATCGTATAAATTTAGTGATTTCTGTATTTCTAAACTGTTGAAACGTTATGCTACAATTACTAGGTTATGAGTTTCTATAAATTTTAGAAACGGTCGATTATTGGGCTAAATATTCAAAGGTCAAACGAAGTCAAACAAAAGGTCTAGAGTTTCCAAACATCTACTATCCAAGTCTTCCTCATAACATTATTTCTTATAGTACTACTAACCATTATCACATCTTTGAAAAGCTAGATATACCAATTTGGTGTTTATGCCAAATTTCCTAGCCTTCTATCTTATTTTCGTCGATGTGCCGGGTGCATATGACCTTAACTATAACCACAATCTTCAAGATCATATGAAAGCCCAAGATGTATTTTTAAAATGGAAAGCCTTATGTTAGACTTCGGAATTGGAAGCAGCCAAAAAATGTACTTCTGAGTATGGCTTTGACCATGACTTTCATCTGACCTTGTGGTTATGATGAATAAATATTATTGTTATATTATTAAGATGCTCATTGGAGGTTTTCAATATAAGGCATGAGTTATGATCATCATGATTGCAAATATTATTTAGGCTGAAATATTATGCGTTAAAAGCTTCCTTCTGCGTCTGTAAACTTTTGCTTGAAATAACCGCTTAGGTCGAGGTTCAATTTGATGTCATCTTCGAACTTAGCCTTTAGTATCCTCCCTCTCTCTTGGAGGATACACCATGGTATTTCAAGCCGGAATATACGTGATTTTAGCTTGTGCCTCTCGTATTCAAGGAATTAGGAGGTGGATTACTAACTGCTCTGACAGTCACGCAGCATTGAAAGCATTAAGTGCTTATAGGTTTACATCAAGGCCCGTTCTGCACTGTAGAAAGGTTTTGGATGATATTTCGACAAGACATCAGGTAGCACTCATGTAAGTGCCGAGTCATGCTGGAGTTCGCGGTATGAAACGGTGGACGTACTCGCAAGGCGAGGGTCGAGAAATAATTTCTTAGGTCCTGAGCCGTCTGTGAGGCTGACATCAGGTACCATTAGAAATAAATAGAATTGTGGTTGCAAACTCAACATCTTATGGGATGAAGAGGAATCTCTGGCCATCTCCGTCAAGCGAAAAAACTTATTTTAGGACCTGTGGCCAAGGTGGGGCGATTCTCTCTCACTAGACCGAATCCAGCTGAGGTTACTTATGTGGAGCTACGATCTGGTCATAACTTCTTCAGACGTCACTTGTACGTGATGGGAGTAACAAGCAACCCGACATGTACACGCTGTGGCAAGGAAGAGGAGACCATGGCACACATTCTATGTCGATGTGACGCTATTTGGGTATTAGAGGCAAACTATGCTAAGTTCAGGGGTCCTTGAACCTGAAAACATAAGATGGCCAGGTCATTTTGCCGTGGCGATGAGGGCTGGACTTTGAACCTAGAGTAAGGAGAGGCTCTCTACTTATTTCATTCATTCATTCGTGCATTAATATTTTATGTAAAAGCCGATTGCTCGAGTTTGAGAGATCAGATATTTAATAGACGCGGTTGCATGGTCCGTTTCGATCACCAGCTCTTGTACCATAACAGACACCCTATAGCTTGTAGTCGTGGGCGTCCGCATGCATGGTTATGTCGGATAATACAAAATCAATACCAATTAATCGATGTCCAATGTATTGCCGATTTAGCAGATCTATCTGGATAATATATTTCGTATATTGCGCTATTATCTCTAAACTTATCAGATGTTGTCTTGTATCATTCTTTCGGATTTGATCCTACAATAGATACAGGGTGTCCCACGACTATTTAGACAAGCAATATATCGAAACTGGGCAGTAGTAGGTAACGAATTATAATTTTGGGGGTGTAAATTAGAGCAAATATAGTATCTTTTCTTATTATTGTGTCACCCAATGGGGTATTTGTTTTTGATCACGTGAAGTCCGACTTAAAATTTTCAATGGGACACCCAGTATATTTGTGATTTTTTGTGTTCCTCCCAATAAAAAAATTTCAACAAATCAGCACACTTGGGGTCTAAAGTGATTCATTCAAGAGCTACATCTACTTAAAGGATGGTACCACTACCATTGATCATAACATGTACTCCTACAGTTAAATTATTTTGGTAGTGTTTGATAATCGTATTGGTACAGTCCTTTAAGGCCCGGTTGTGCAATATGAGCTTAAGCTTCGGCTTAAGGTAAGCCGACGTTAGACCACGTCAGTTGCAAGACGTCCGTTGTACAATGCTGGCTTAGCCCCCCACTCCAAGCTTAACACGAGCTTACGTAAGCCGAAGCTTAACGCGAGCTTAGCTTACCTAACTTCATACAAGTAACATGATATGTCATGGAGGAACCTTCAAATTGCTTGTCACTTTATTAGGTCATATTTTTTGAAAGATTTGTGGCTAATTTAACAAAGAGAGCAAATTAAAGAACAGAGACAGAAACGGTCGTTGCCGAAATTTGACACACTGTCATAAGTGCCTAACCAAAAAAGGTAATTTTTCAGATGATTATTAGTGTTTTCCACTGAGCAGCACTCACTGCGCTCTTGACAAGTGCAATTCTATCATCTGCTCTGACAAAATGCATATCGGTGCGGATCAGTGCAATTCCTGAGTGGAACGTACGCAAGCAGGGCAGTGCATTTATAATGACAGCTGACTTTTTTCTAAGGTTAATAGAGCTGTTTATTCAAGTTAGAAAGGTATAAAATGCCCGAGGATTATGAAAATTATGATGGCAAATGTGGTCTTCCGGGTTCCGGGGGAAGAATTGAGAGTCCCTGAGTTCTTCTATTAACTTGTAGCATGTAGTCCTTTCCACACGAAAATTACTTTTAAACTAGAAATGGTTTTATTAAGTTTTAATTTTTTTTTATTAGAAAAAAGTGTATACCTCTTTATCGCTGAATTTGTGTACTACAGTTTCCGCAAATTTTATAACTTGCGGCATTTTTCGCTTTTCCTTCAATAACATTGCAATTTCTTCTTCCTCAACACTACTTTGATCGCTTTCTATCAATTCATTTAAAATTAGAAAATTTGACATTTTTGAAGCCATATTCGCCATATTTGCACTGGCACTACAGCACGAGATCCCGAGGCTCGTGCGAAAAAGTTGCCCTGAGTGCGCACTACACTCAGAGAATGCGGGTAGTGGAACGTGTTGCTTCATTGATGCCAATTGTAGTGAATTTCATTATCAACCAGGTTTAGCTAAGCCGACGATTGTACAAGGGTGACGGCTTTAAGCATTTGTACAACCGGCCCTAAGTACCTGTAGCTCTTGATTTAATCACTTTAGACCCCAAGTGCGCTAGTTTATTGGAATTGCTTTATCGGGAGGGACACAAAAACTCAAAAATATACAGGGTGTTCCATTAAAAATTTTGAATCGGACGTCACGTGACCAAAAACAAATAGCTCAATCATAAGAAAATATACTATATTTGCTCTAATTTACACCTCCAAAATTATAATTCGCTACTACTGCCCAGTTCCGATATATTGCTTGTCTTAATCGTCGTGGGACACCCTGTATATCTATTTACAATTTAACATAAATGTGGAATACATTTCTTAGAGAATAAAATATATTCTGATCAATAGGCGATTGGCAAGGAAGCCACATATACTCCTTGAACTTCTAATTCCAAGATTTCGTATAGCAGGCCTCCGTCGATGCTGAAATAGTAGTCTTAGATAAGCAAAAAATGTTTTTTTTTGGCATATATCATGCAACATCTTCTTTTTATATATTATTATTTTTTTAGCCGTGATGAAATAGGCATAGCTCCCCCCGAAAGCTTGAGATTAAGAGAGTTTTGCCATTCTCCCAGTCATCAGAATATTTCATAAAAAAGAATTATACATGAACTGGATGATGTTGATTGAGAAAAAACCATCCACCATTTTATAATTTTGAGATATATTGCTGACGATGTTTTAACCTGATTTCCCACATTGTCACCTTCACCGAATATAATAAAACTAGGGCCTTCCATCATCTTCATTTTGAGCTCCGAAAATCAGTATCGATTGTTAGATATAAGTGTTTTAATAATAGATTAAAATAAAACAAAGCCTGAAAAAGCCTTTATTTAAATGCTCTAAAAAGAAGAAAATGGAAATTTCCTCTAAAATGTTAATTATCAACTTACAGCCTCATTAAACAAAATGTATATGATCATAAAATTAAACTGAAAGCTGTCATTATCATCAAACCGTCAAAGAGGGTACTTCGATCCGTAAAGGTTTAAAAAAACAATCTTGCTCTTCGAGAAGTATGTTGATCAAGTAGTCACTTAAATTATTTTTGAAAAATATTTTTTGTTTTATCTCGGCAACTCCGTGTATAAATCACCGAGGGCATACGCAGTGCGTTCTACTACCGTTTTACAGGTCCATAAATCTTTTGGGTACTTTCAGCAAGTAAGAAATTTAACGAGGTTATGATTTAACCACTTTGGTTAGTACCATGAAATTATTTTGGTAGAAAAAGAAATGGAGTCAAGTTGATTGACTCAGTACTTCCACACATAACGGTGATCTAATTTTATTATTTTCCCATTGCATGAGAGTCTGAGATCCCCTTGCAGTCAAATCACTACACGCCCGTCCTCAAAATAAAAAAAAAACATCCAACACAAACTGTAGGAACCAGGACGACACAGCTTTTATTCTGCAAGCCTCAACTGGATGAAACGTAACGATCATGAACCCCCAAATCGCTTAAAAGCGAAGTTTTAGCTATTTCTTAATTTCAGTTTTTCACTATTGCTGCGCCGCCACTGACACGATTTCTAAAAACCATACGTATTTTTCATTTTCGTCACGGTAGTAATACTGTGTCGAAATTTCATTAAAATCAATTTCAGGTTACACAATACAGAACGATCTAAAGCAATACTCGTATATATGAGTATACATCTGAAAGTCCCTCGGTTTCTGTAACAGGGAATGCAAAATTCGGATGGATTTAAAAGAGTGTATTACTGTGTCAAAGTGTCTTTAAAATCAATTCAATAATTATCTCGTTATACAATCCAGAACGATCTAAAGCAATACTCATTGTATGTATATGTCAGAAAATACCAAGTCCCTTGGTTCCTGTAACAGGCAAGGCAATGTTCGGATGAACAAAAAAAAGTTATTTATGTCGCTAGGTCTTCCTGCACAGGTCGGTGGACAGTCTATTACAAATACGACAATTT
This sequence comes from Callosobruchus maculatus, assembly GCA_951848785.1. Taxonomy (NCBI): domain Eukaryota; kingdom Metazoa; phylum Arthropoda; class Insecta; order Coleoptera; family Chrysomelidae; genus Callosobruchus; species Callosobruchus maculatus. The sequence goes on along the minus strand of CATOUR010000026.1, from coordinate 11,614,070 downwards.
TTTCAATTTTACAAGCCCATACCCCCGAACCACCCCAAATTCCACTCGCACCCAAGAAAAGGTAGAAAATGATCAGCAACCCTTAATACGCCTATGTTTGAGGAATATTTGATTTTTTTTTGTTTTTTTCTAATTAGTCCCCCGCCCATGCACCGATTTTCAAAATTATAGCAGCATAATTTCATCATCATCCATACAGCGTTACTGAGATTACGAGGCTAGAAAAACGCGCCAGACAGACAGACAAGCAGATAGTCAGACAGATCAACGGAAATGAGTGACATGGATTTTAGTTATGTGGACATCCTAAAATGCCTAAAAAGCGTATTATCTTAAAATCGATAATTTTCGCTATCTCAATACTCCCCTCACCTATATCGGTGTGGGAAGTAAGAGTGTGTCATGCCTCATGCTCATGCCGCTGCGTCTCCTTCACAGGTCAATGGATAGCCTATTTAAATACAACAAATTTTTCAGTTTCACGACCGATCAGAAACCCCTGAAACGCCTAAAACCGAAGTTTGAGCTGTTTTTATGTATTTAGTTTTTTGATTATTGTTGCGTCGCCTAAATCAATACTCTTACGTATACATCCATGGCCGACTCTACACTAGGCCGGAGCCTCAGATGTGGCAACGTGGCTTAGCTGTCAAATAGTGGGCCTATAGTTTCAGAATAATTATTACATTTTATATGTATTAGAGTTCATCTGGGTTAATAAATTAGGAAAAAAATGCTTTTTAGAACTACTACTACTACTAATACCACTTACATCTGATGTCTGGTTCATCATAGTCAGACACTACAAAATAAAAATAAAGCAACCTGTTTCCTGCTGCCACTTCCACTTCCACTTAAATGAACACTCAATTTACTTTGTAAATTGTCACTTGAGCTAGAAAAATTCACTATTAGGTCACTGTGAAGCCATTCTTGTTGGTCTTGATTCCCTTTCACTATAAAATCTTTTCGTAGGTATGCCCAGATGCATGCCCTCGTTGGCTTGCCCAGATGAGTTCTATTAACTGTATTTTTCTGTGATATTTGGGAGGTCCAGAAAACATTGTAGGTACCACATTGTGCTCTAAAATAGGTCTTATCCTTTGAAATGTTTGTAAAGTATTGTCTTTATTCTTATAAATATAACCAGCCCATACGAGGAATACCGTTCATCCACTTCTGTTTATGTCCCTTATTGGAAGCACAATTGCTAATGAACACTCAATTTACTTTGTAAATTTTAACTTGAGCTAGAAAAATTCACTATTAGGTCACTTTGAAGCCATTCTTGCTGGTCTTGATTCCCTTTCAATATCAAATCTTTTCGTAGGTATGCCCCGATGCATGCCCAGATGAGTTCTATTAACTGTCTTTTTCTGTGATATTTGGGAGGTCCAGAAAACATTGTAGGTACGACATTGTGGTTTAAAATGGGTCTTACCCTTTAAAATGTTTATAATTATTGTCTTTATTCTTATAAATATAACCAGCCCATACGAGGGATACCGTTCACCCACTTCTGTTTATGTCCCTTATTGGAAGCACAATTGCTAATGAACACTCAATTTACTTTGTAAATTTTAACTTGAGCTAGAAAAATTCACTATTAGGTCACTTTGGAGCCATTCTTGCTGGTTTTGTATTCCCTTTCACTATCAAATCTTTTCGTAGGTATGCCCAGATGAGTTCTATTAACTGTCTTTTTCTGTGATATTTGGGAGGTCCAAAAAACATTGTAGGTACCACATTGTGGTTTAAAATAGGTCTGATACCTTAAAATGTTTGTAATTATTGTCTTTATTCTTATAAATATAACCAGCCCTTGTGAGGAATACCTTTCACCCACTTCTGTTTATGTCCTCCATTGGAAGCACTAATTGCTAGTGCAACCTGGTACTTACACACTTTGCAGGCATCTTTTTATCTTTATAGTTTCGTTTGTGCAGGTAAATAATTAGAAGCACATTAAAAATCACCTTCCAACCATATTTTCTGCTCTGGAAGAATACACATGACTTAACCTCAAATAAAAGCTCGGCCCGCTGATTCAGTGTTGCCATATTTCATGCTCCGGCCTAGTGAGTAAAGTCGGCCATGATACATCAGAAAATTATAAGTTCCTTGACAATGTTCGGATGGACCGAAAAATGTGTATAAAGTCCTTCTTTCACAGGTCAATGTATAGCCCATTGTGAATACAACAAACTTTTCTAAAAAAGCTATTTATGTCGCTAAAACTGCCAAAAAGTATACGTGATGTTATCTCAAAATCGAAAATTTTCGCAATCACAATACCCCCTCACCTTTCGGTGTTGGAAGTAAAATGAAAATATTCTTAAATATTTTAAATATATACATATATTTGAAATATTTTAGGAATATATAAATTTTTTAGTCAAATATAACAGTTTCTTTATAAAAAAGGAACTTTTCTATAACGCTCGAAAAATGATAACATTCTGAAACGTACATATAAATAACGCTCCCTGAAAAATCTCAATTTGTTCCAAGACTATTATTGATTCTTCATACCCTTACATTCAGTCAAAGTATTTGAGGCAATCGCTACCGACAGTAACTAAATATTTTGATGTTAAAAGAGAAGTGTGCTAAATCGCCTTAGGTACACGCAGCAGGCCGTTTGCCATCGGCGCTGACGTTTGTTTTGCTCCGTGACCGAAATGTTGACAACTTCATAAAAGGACCCGAAGAGGAAGCAGCCTGCTTTTATGCCTTTCTAGCGAACTGCTTTCTGGAAACAATTGCTACCCTGCTACTGTTACAGACGCTATGTCGCGTCGTATTCCTACCTGCCTCAAAAGTATATAAATACAGTTTCAAAAAACTAGAAAACACGCTTTTAAAGAACATCAGACTGAAAAGTAAGAAATAATATTTAAAAATAATGAACGAAAAATACTACTATGATTGTAAAAAAAGCATCGGGCGCTCGATTCATGAAATATGGCTCAATACTGTTTTAAGCTTATTTTAAAAATAATTATTAACTTTTTAGTCCGATGTTTTTTAAACTATATTTATTTTTATTTTATTAGTTAACTACCTTGAAGCGTTTTTTGTTTTTTTTAATGTATTTATTATTAATACTCTGTGTAATGAAGATGAACAGTTGTTTTTGATCAATATTCATAGCACAATCATTACCATTACTGCATGAATGATAATTAAAGCTGTCGACTTTCCTGAATAAATTTCATAAAAATACCAACTCCCAAACAGTTGCATGTACCGATCGGTGGTTGCATGTCACGCCTTTCAAGCTCTCGTCGCTAAGGTTACGTGTAGTTTTAACAAACTTTAAGGTATCTGCGTCATATCTTAGCCAGCGCATACGCGACTACAGGTCCGATGGATTTGAAGCAATCAAAATCGTTTCTGCGGCAAAGTTGGAGCATTCAATGTGCGTTCCTACCTCTTAATCCAAGTGAGAGTTACAAGCTCACAAATAAAAAGCAAACAAACAAGGTGAAGGTAATAAAAGCGGGTTAGATAAATGAAGTCAAGTTGATTGATCAGTACTTCCCACACATTACAGTGATGCCAGTTTATTAGCTTCCCATAGCATGAAGCTAGTCCCTTGTAACCAAATCATCACCCGCCCGACCAAAAAAAGTGTATCATGCCGCTAGGTCTTCCTTTCACAGGTCAACGGATAGCCTATTATGAATACAAAAAAAAGTTTTATGACCCTCTACCCCGATTTCACCCCCACCCAGAAAAAGTAGAAAATGATCGCGAAACCCATAAAACGCCTAAAAACGAAGTTTGAGCTGTTTCTATATTTTTAGTTTTTTTATTATTGGCTGCGCCGCCACTGACACGGTTTCTAAAACCATGAACGTTTTCCCCAGTATTATTTCATTTTATTAAAATCAATCCAATAGCTTCCACATTACTAAATACAGAACGAGCTAAAGAAATATTCGTATGTATACTGTCAGAAAAGAAGTCCCTTGGTTTTAGGCATGACAATGTTCGGATGGACCTAAAAAAGTGTATTATGACGCTAGGTCTTTCTTTCACAGGTTAGAGGTCAGCCTATTATAAATACAACATATTTTTCAGTTTTACAACCCCCCAACCCCCCAACTACCCCAATTTCACCAGTATCCAAGAAAAGTAGAAAATGATCAGGAACCCCTAAAATGCCTAAAAACGAAGTTTGAGCGGTTTATATGTTTTTAGTTTTTTATCATTGTTGCGCCGCCACTGACACGATTCCTAGAAATCATAAACGTTTTCCATCCTCAACGCGGTAGTAATACTATGTAAAAATTATTTCATTAAAATCAATCCAATAGTTTCCTAGTTATAAATACAGGACGATCACACGCATGTATACATGAAAAAACTCAAAGCCCCTTGGATTCTCTAATAGGCAAGGTAGTCTTCGGATAGACCTAAAAAAGTGTATTATGACGCTAGGTCTTTCTTTCACAGGTTAGTGGACAGCCTGTTGTGAGTTTTTCAATTTTACAACCCCCCACGCCCCATTTAGAGCCACCCCAGTTTCACCCCAACCAAAAAAAAGCAGAATGTGATCAGAAACAAAGTTTGAATATTTAAAATTTTTGTTTTCTGCTAATTACTCTGCCGCCTATAAACCGATTTTCAAAATTATAGGAACATTACCTACTATGACCCCACAGCATATCGCTGCCCAAATTTCATCATACTCCATGCAGCGGTTACTGAGATTACGTGGCTAGAAGAACGCGTATAGGCAGACCGACAGACTAACCGACGGAAATGAGAGACGTGGATTTTCGTTATGTAGACATCATAAAACGCCCAAAAAGTGTATTGTTTCAAAAACCAAAATTTTCGCAATCACAATACTCCCCCCACCTATCGGTGTGGGAAGTAAAAAGTAGCGTTATATGCTCAACACACTTGGATATATCAAGCTACAAGCTTTGCTTGTAGCAAAAATACAGCTTAACAATTATTATTATGCTATCATTGGTGGCAACTTAGTCTTGATGGTATTTGTTACAAACTGAATGCACACAAATAATAACCCATATTCTGCAGGCTATCAACAATGACCTGAAACCATAAATAAATTAAAAGCAAAGCAGTGCGACAGTGTGGCTCTTCTGGTCGAAAATTGGCCTACAATACGTAGCTTTGAATTGGCATTATAAGATCCATGATACTCTCCGGGACAAGTGCTGATTAAAGACAGAAGGACAAAACTAATAGTACAATAAATCAATAGATTTGGGAAGTGATCTGGTGAGATAAAAAAACTTTATAAGCAAACAGTGGAACTTAGATGAAGGAAATTGGTTTGTTATTTATATTTTTTTTAAATATCTTATACGCTATGCATGACGACCCCGTGCGAGGGCGGGTTAGAATATCTCCCATCGTATATCCTGCGTATCGTAAAAGGCGACTAAAAGGAACCGAACTACTGTCGGTATAAGCAGTAACCTCTTCTCAACCAACAGCTTTGGTTGGACGAATTGAGAAGAGTCAGGACGCCTTCTTGTCCTTGGGGTGAGAAATTGCGCCTAAAGGCGGATGAACCAGTAGATACCATCTGGTCAACGGCATGAGGATGCAGAAAGCAAATGGGAAATTACTGCATTAAAGATCTTAAAGATATCCCAAGAGAAGCTTGTAAAATGAGTAAATGCATTTTACGGGTTCACAACATGTCTGTTAAGACATTGTGACTATGATGATGATGCATGACGAGCGTGCCAACTTGTGCATTAATAATATTATTACCAATATTTAGTGAGGCAGATGAAATTCATTAGGGGTGGTGTTTCATCTATTCAACTCCCTCCCACTTCATGTTCACTTCAATTTAGTACCTTTGGACACACCAGCATAATAAAAACTTGCACTGAACAATTTTTTTGGAGTCAACTCTCAGATGTACCCCTTCCTAAAAATTTTGATAAACGATCGTGATATCTAAGGCGTATAATACGAAAGTTCCGCATTATTCAAATTTTTTGTCTCTTCTCCCTCGCCACTAGACGCGTTCTCCACGGTTTCTCGTCCTTGCTGCAGCATCAACCTATGATAAAATTTTTGTTGATATCAAATCAATCCTCGTTTTTCCCACACCGAAAGGTGAGGGGAGCATTGTATCGCGAAAATTTTTGATTTTTAGGTAGTACGATTTTTGGGCGTTTTATGATATCTACATAACGAAAATCCATATCACTCGTTTCCGTCAGTCTGTCTGTTCGTGTTCTTCTAGCTTCGCAATCTCAATAACCGCTGCATGGATTGTAATGAAATTTAGGTAGCGATATGCCGATATGCCGTGGGGTCGTAATGCTGCTATAATATTGAAAATCGATGAATAGATGTCGGAGTAACCAGCAAATCAAGAGAAGTACCTATGTCAAATGTCCCTTTAACTCCGTTTTTGAGAGGGAGTGAAATTGGGATGCTGGGAGGCTTGAAAACTCAAAAATTTGTTCCATCCTTACATTGCGCTGAAAAAATTGACTTTAGATAGTCGATGGAGTTGGCCGTTACTTGATACAGATCCATACTAATACAAAAAAGTATTTCCAATGAACGATCACCACTTTTATAAAAGTGGTGATCATTCATCGGAATTAATTTTTTGTAAAATTGACTTTAGTGATATCGTGTGTTTTTGGACCTATCCGAATGTTGCATTTAGATTTGATGTCTGTGGAATAATTTGATACATACATAATATAATCTCGTAATGTGTAACTTGGAAACTACGAACTGGATTGTGATGAAATTGTGACACCGTCTTACTGTCGTGGAGGAAGAGGACTTGTTTAAGCTTTTTAAGTGAGGTTTAAGTGTTTAAGTGAGGTAAAGGCAATTACACTGATCGATCATATCTGAATAATATCTGCACAAATGACTCGTCCACTATTTTTTGTACAAATTAATTAAAATATTTGGAAGCAATTAAAGCATTATTGAAAACCCAAAATTATGAATAAAATTATCAATAAACCGTCTTTCGCTACTTAAATAACCAATCTAACAGTAAATCTTGCTTATACATTTACTAGAAGACCGTTGTTTGCCTCCTAATAGTGTCCCGTTGACTTCTTAGACAAACTTTTCTGATTTCTAAGCTAAGACCCAAAATCTGAAGAGTGTGGATGCCATCAGTAAAGCGTCGTGTTTCCACGCCCTCTCCCGAGAAAATCTTGTTAGCCTGACATTAGCAGAATAAGTAATGACATTTATCATTTAATAGGATAGCCTGTCTGACAATCGCTAATGTTCTTTAAACCCCTTACGAGAAGAGCACGGTAGCCAAAATAAAACGTTGCCGAAAGCTGCGGGAAGCCTGCTTTTCGATGCCGACTTCTCGACTGCGGTACACTGGTTATAAAATCTTATTGGCCCACTAAAAGTTGTTGACCAGTGACAGCTGGCCTCCCTTTTCTGAAAAGGTGGTGGCACAGACGTTCCGGAACTTATTCTAAATGAGAATTGCCAATTTCGAATTTCTTTAAGTGAATCATTCAGTTTGTTCAGCTGTGTATAAGTACATTTGAGAAAAAACATCCCACCAAACATCACATTTTCCTGATGAATATTCCTGTGAGGCAATTCGTCCTTTTTAAAAGCTTTTTAGGTATTTTTATTTATTATTTAACTGCAATGTATATTGTATGATGTATATAATGTGCTTATGTATATTTGTTCGGGTGAAATCTTGCTACTCAATTCTGAAGCAGATATCTTCAACCGATTGAGCTGAAATTTTGTATATATACGTTTGGTTGTTTGCACAATAATAGATAGATAGATAGATTTATTTCACTACCATATGTAAAATTTACATTTGTAGCAAGTCAGGATAAAAGATACATAAAATGTAAAAATATAAAAACAAATTGTAAAAACAGAGACAATACACCTAAAGTAAAAAAACAACAATACAAACGTACTACTTTACAAATTTGAAAGTAATTGTCGTTTTGAGGGTATCCGTGTACTCACGGTTTGAATAAAATGCATTTTCCTGAAGAAATGCTTTGATGGAAGCGTTAAATTTTGCATGTTCTAAGTTTTTGAGAGGAGCTGGTAAGATATTGTACAGATGTAATTGTGATGAGTTCCTAGCAGATTTCTCTAGCCGATATCTAGGAACTCTTTTAGTTCTGCGGATCGGGTATTAAAGGAATGGTAATTTGAATTTAGGCTGAGATTGTTCTTATTTTTATCAATGTCCACAAGATGCGAGTAAATGGACAATGATGACAGTGTCATTATCTTGAGATTAATGAAGTGGGGTTTACAATGGTCCCTATAGCCCAGCACCTACAATAATAGGAACAGCCTTCTTCTGAAGTCCAAAAGTATTAACTGCATGTGGCGAGTTCCCCCACAAACTAATGCCGTAGCTCATATGGCTGTAGAAAAGTGAGTAATATACTGTTAGAATGGCCGTCGCATTAACTAGCCTCTTCAGTTTACGAATAACGTATATTGATGAAGCCAATTTAGATTTTAGTGACATAATATGAGCCTGCCAATTTAGCCTATTATCTAAGGTTATGCCTAATACATTACCATTATCGTTTGAATTGTCTTGAGTGTTAAATAAATATGATAAAAATTTCAATTCTTGTGTCTTGCTCACATTTAACTTAAGATTGTTTTGAGTAAACCAACACACAGCCTTGGATTTACTTTCCGACATATTTGCTTCTAATTCTAAATCGAATTTTGCACGGCTAATCAATGTGGTGTCGTCAGCATACCATACTGCTCTTACAGGCAGTAGATAAACAGATCATTAATATATAGCAAGAAGAGCAGGGGTCCCAGAACTGAACCCGGAGGCACCCCGCCCTTTATTTATTTCATTTCAGAAATGTCATTTCCCAGGCAAACACACTGCGTCCTGGACTTAACATAGGAACTTAGTAACTTTAGTGGGAGTCCTCTTATACCATATTTAGACATTTTTTCCAGCAAAAGCTGGTGGGAGACACAGTCAAATGCCTTGCTGAGGTCACAGAGGGTAAAACCCATCTACTCGCCTCTCTCAAGACCCTCCACTATGTCCTCCACAACTTTGGCTACAGCCTGAATGGTAGAGTGGTGCTGCCGAAATCCAAATTGTGACACATCCAAGATTTTGTTTTTCTAGATAATTATAAAGGCTTTTTTTAACAACGACTTCAAATATCTTGCCAAATACAGGGACCATTGAAATAGGACGATAATTCTCAGGCAGGTCAATTTCGCTTTGCTTGAATACAGGTATTACCTTGGACACCTTGAGACAATCAGGGAATACGCCACATGCAATGCACATATTAAACAGATCTGTAAGTGGCTTGATTAGTGCCGGGCTAACATGCTTCACCACCTTACTGTTTTATATATATCTGCGCTATTATATGTTTTAAGACAACCAATAGCATCTATCACATCAGTTTCATGAACAGATAATAGTACAAGAGAACTTGAGATAGAAAGAATACTGTTTAGCAGCTTGCACTGTAGGCTACGATTTATTGGGAGATCTTTAATAATTTCGGTGGCAACGGCTATAAAAAAATTATTGAAATCATCAGGTGACATTGATATTTCCATTTGCGTTGTTATTTTGTCTATTTCTTTCTGAGTTGATGATTTTCCAAACATCTCTAGGTTTATTTTGAGAATTATTTATATAGTTATCATAAGCCAGTTTTTTAGAGGCGATTATACTCCTTCTATAACTGGCTCACAAAGATGTGAACAGAGCTTTATAATAAGGATTATATATTATAGAATCGCACACGATCTTTACTGTGGAAATAATACTTCTCTTTGCTTTCTGAATCCATCATTATACCACTTGATTTCATTTTTTCCTCTTCTACCCTGGACACTGTGCATGGGGAAATCCTTTTATGTGTGGTGTCGTTCTAAATCAAGTATGGCGGACTATCCAAGATGGCGGAATAGTTATTTTTAAGCACTTCTACAATATGGGTATCAAATGTAAGGGTTGTTGAAAGTATCTCGAAAATAATATGACGTCACTCTAAATCCAAAATGGCGGACCATCCAATATGGCGAAATAGATATTTCTAATTCATTTCTATTATATGGGTGTCCAATGAAAGGGTTTGTTGAGAGTAACTCGAAAAATAATGTGACATCATTCTAAATCCAATATGACGGACCATCCAAAATGGCGGAATAGTTATTTTAATTACACTTCTCAATATGGGTATCCAATGAAAGGGCTTGTTGAGAGTTACTCGAAAAATAATGCGACGTTATTCTAAGTCCAGTATGGTGGACCGTTCAAGATGATGGAATTCAGTTATTTTTTATGCACTTCTATAATAAAAGGGCTTGCCGAGAGTAATTAAAAAAATATTTTGACACCGCTCTTAATCCAATATGGTGGAGCTTTGAAGGTTTTTATGGTTTCCTAGCAATAGTATTGAGAATATAGATGCAAGTTAATAACTAAAAAGTAAAAAATAAAATAAAACGACACATCTTTAAAAAAAAGCTTTTATTTAAATGCTCTGAAAGGAAGAAAATAAAATGTTCCTTTAAGAAGTTAACTATCAACTTGTAGCCTCATTATGCACAATTTATATGATCATAAAAGCCTGTCGCGCGATTTACTTGTGTAAATGAACTAACACCTATTTAATTGACTAACTTAATCTGCTAAGTTTAATTGTGTTAATGTTTCGGTTCAATTAGATACTTATAAGTACTTGCGTAAACCTCGTAACAAGCTTTTATGGTCATATAAATTGTGTATAATGAGGATTTTATTCCTTTTAGAGCATTTAAAAAAAGCTTTTTAAAAAAAGTGTTTTTGTTTTAATTTTGATTTCATCATTTCTTGCATTGTCGGTAATGCAATTTTTGTCCCCAGTGACGATGTGCTTTAAGGTTTAACAATTTTCTTGCCGTTTATAAAGGAAATCTCAAACAGCATCGTCGTTATAATGGCCAAAGTTTCTTACCGTAAGAACATGAGGAGCCTACATGTCGAGGTTTAAGATAGACATGACAGATCATGAGTAAGCGATATTATAATTTGTTATTCGCGGGTTTGCATTAATTCGTATCACGTGGCGCACATTCATTATCAAAATTCGCGGACTGGAGTTTCGCAAACCAGTTTTGGAACTACTATTATTTTTCACTTTTAATTTTTGAAAAAATACACACATAAAAATAAACTCTTGTATACCATATCTTCCTATATACACAAAGCTGTATATTTATAATGATCTTAAAACCAAGAATGTAATATTTCCGAACATATAGGGTTACATTAAGTAACTATTTCAAATTCAAAATTTAGAAAGTCTTGGAGATAAGAATATCTACTGAACTCTGAAATGAAGCTTATGATAATCTCAAGAAAATCAATAAATATTTCACTTATAGAAAAATATATATTATTGACTGATGAGGCATTTCATAGTCTTGGCGCAAACAACCCAAGATTTTGACCTTCTTGGAAAACTCCTCTAAAGGCATCTCTATAAGTATTCAACAATTTTACTTAATATAGCACTTTTCCAAATTCATGTTGAAAAATGCCGATTACCACAGAATATAGAAAATTGTACTTATACTTTCGAATTAGAGGAATATGTTGCACCCACCTCCATTGTTTATATTCCATTCACAACTACTTACATAAATATATTGCATATCACATACTTGGTACCTGCCCAAATATCTGATGTACTCTATTACGCTAATATCACGAATATATTCTCCACAAATCGCCGTTTTTCGACAAATCAAACAAACACCCAAATACGCTAACGCTACGCCAAGTCACCGTACATTAACAAAGTGAACTGCTGGCATAACAATATAACACACAGACACAGGTAACATTATGAATTAATAACAAATGAGTCCTATGGCGACCTGTCGATATGCATGAGCGAAAATTATCATATTCTCAAAGGTACTCCACAATCTCCAAGTTGCTTGTATTCCTTATAGAAATTATAGGATCTCAGTTGAAAACATGATATTCTTACTAAAACTTTATGAAATACGTGGCCGAATAGTACTTAAATTTTAGTTGTGACGAAAATTATATTCTTGGTCAAAATTATCAAAAATATATTTTTCTTCGTCAAGTATTCTCTTATAGCGACAACCGATGTTCTTGTCACAATATACAGGGTGTCCCACGACGATTGAGACAAGCAGTATATCGGAGTTGGGCAGTAATAGAGAATTATAATTTTGGGGAGGTAAGTTAGAGCAAATGCTACATCTTTTCTTATTATTGCGTTATCAAATGAGGTATTTATTTTTGGTCACGTAACGTCCGATTCAAAATTTTTAATGGGACACCCTGTATATTAATGCCTTTCTGTGTTCCTCCCGACGAAACAATTCCAACAAACTAGCACACTTGGGGTCTAAAGTGATTAATTCAAGGGCTACAGGTACTTAAAGGACTGAACCATTACCATTAAGACAAAAAATCAGACGAACACTTGCATAGGGGTATATAGTATGTTATAATCAATGGTTATTGCAAGTCGAAGATTTAAGTCATAGAATTTTCAGTTTACACTAAAATTTTCATGACTTTCATTAAAGTTACGAAGCCGATTATTTTACGTATAAACAGTAAACTCTTGAAGATCAATTAGCAAAAAAGAGAATTGGAAGGGTCATTTAATTTTTATTTTGGAACAGTTTTAAGTTGTCGAGGTAGAGGATTCTCTAAAATTCAGAAAAAATTCATAACCCGAAAACTACAAACAATTGCATAACATATATGGGGGTGATTCAGATACTTCTAGGTGTGCTCTATCTCTGGACTTCCGCTTGACACTATTTTTTGGGACACCCTGTATATTGCTTGTCTTAATTGTCGTGGGACACCCTGTATCTTTACAAGATTTTCAGAATTCTTGAATAGAGAAATCCTTTTTTTGTGTGTAGAATATCATTTTTCACTTTTTTTTGGAAGTACCAACCAAAAGCTATTGCGTAGTTTGAAAAGCAAACCTTGCTAGGTCAGCTGTCAGACGTAAATATTAAATATCTTAAGTTAAAATTGGTTGTGAAAAATTCAATAAGAACTCCATTGGTGAATAATAGATTCACTTTCCAAACAACCAAAGCTTATTATATTTTTTCGTAATTATTAAATATGAGATAGCAGTCTTACATTGGTTTCGTCAGACATCACGTTACAGTGTTAACAAGACAAGCAATGCTTTTAGTTTGGCACTGGAGTGTTCCTGATGGGATCCATGAGAGTATGTTTCTTTAGATGTTTTGTTTATAGGGTTGTATATGTTGAATGTATGGTGTGTTTATAGTGTATATGGGTTCAATGATGCTGTACTAGTTCGTATCAGTATTTCTACTTTTTCTTCTTTATTATTTTTCTGTCATAGTCATGTGTTTTCCCCACAAACAAGGGCTGTGACCCTTATGTGGCTATCCAATCTATTTATGGGTATAAAAAAAAGAATTAATCGTTATTTGCTTACATTGAATAAATACATTTTTGAATTGTATTGTATTTACAATTAGTTCACTCTGGTTTCCCCTTTAAGGAACCGACAGGCTGCGCCGCTGGTGAATATTCTGTTCAAAGTGTCACGGTAGCTGTCGCTTATTTAGATGCAATAATTCAGTTATTGTGCCAATAAATCTATAAAGTTTACTGCTTTCCGTGTTCGCTGAACTCATTTTATGAATTTATTAGATTTTCGGGTATCCGCTTTTACTGCTTTCTCATAATGTAGGATATTCACGATTATTAGGTTCACTAACAAAATTAGGAGCGTTTAGGGCTAAGGTAGCCAAATTTGATGGTTGGACTACATTCATAAGAAAGCTTTGCTGTATTGCTGTACGAAAATGTTTCAGAAAGTTGAGCAAATACATTTTACTATAGAACAGCAGTCAGCCAACCGAAACAACAATTTCAAGGGCAAACATCCCTACCGGCATTGAATTACACTAATGGCTCGAGTGCTTCTTTTGGGGAAACATCAAGAAAATGATTTCCACTTTATCCAAAGTGAGCTCAAGGTTATCACAATCCTTGTTTGGAGCATGTCCTTACTCGCATTAGGCGCGATATCCCTAGTCTTTCGGATCTCATCTGGTGGGCCTGAGTGAAGCCCGTATCAGGCTGTGAACTGGCGGAAACAACTACTCCGAGGGCTACTCCAAACAAGCACTCTGATATCCTTTGGGTGAGGCATTGGCATGCTTTACGAACGGATCTCGTCTAGGTAGTCGGCAGGCCTCAGGAGCAGGGTTGTAGGTATGTGGAAAGTCAAGGAGTACGGGAGAGTTACCATTTATTTTTATTTATTTATTTATTTATTTATTTGACCATTGTATACAAACGAATGCATTTATGGTAAGTCAAAATGGAGAAAGCCTAGAAAGCGTAAAAAAAACAAACTTATAAGTAATTAAGACTAACTAATATGTATGTGATAGTAATTCAGAAAAAGAAAAAAAATATATTATATATATACCTCAGTGAGAGCTGTTAATATTGGTGCTCAGATATTCCTGTGTAGAATAGGAACAGTGGTCCAGTAACATCTGCTTGACTTTTTTCTTGAACGTGTGTAAATTGCTTTGATGGTAGTCATGAGGCAGTTTGTTATAAAACCTGATGTCCAAAGAGTTTTGCTTAGAAGTAGTTAGTCGGAATCTTGGTGGCCTTAATGCTTCACATCCTCTGGTATTATAATTGTGGATATCTGACTGGATGGGGAAATTCTGGGAATTCACATGATGGCAATTAATTAGTAGTAAATATACAAACAAGGGACTGTTAATACGTGCAAACTTTTAAATATCGGCTGACAGTGACTATTGTAACGTGCTCCTGTTATGACTCTCAGTGCTTTCTTTTGTAGCTTAAAAGCTCGGATCGCGTGAGAAGAGCCACCCCATATAACAATACCATATACCAGGTGACTGTGGAAGATACCGTAGTAAGCACTTAGTAACCCTTCCTGTGAGGAAATTCGCTTAAGTTGACGCAATACAAAAAGACTCTTACTTAATTTATTACAAAGAGTGTCTATGAGGTTCCCATTTGAGAGCCTCATCTACAGTTATTCCCAGCAAAGTCACTGAGCCTTTGGTAACAACATTTCTATTGGTCGACAGGACGAGTTCCTTAGATTTCTCTCTGTTCAAGTGATTTCCGGTGAACCACCCTTCAGCTCTATTTTCTGCGTCTAATACTAAGTTTTTCAGAATGGTAAAGTCAAAATTAATTTGAATTAAAGTAGTGTCATCAGCAAAACACACGCATTTGATTGGCGCAAGGTGATGGAAAATATCGTTTAAGTAAATGACGAAAAGAAAAGGTTTTAATATTGATCCTCGAGGGACACCATGATTATTAGGTTTTAGAGCTGATAGGGTTCCATTCAAGTCAACCGCCTGTGATCTGTTTTCTAAGTAAGAACGGGAAAATTCTAACGAATGGCCCCCTGATGCCGTAGAATTCAAGTTTATGTAACAGAATGTCATGCGACACACAGTCAAACGCCTTAGAAAGGTCGCACAGTGTCATTATAGAATGTTTACCTTCCTCAAAACCTTCAACCACTGAGCAAATAATATCAAAAACTGCTTGAATTGTAGAACATTTTGGTCTAAGTCCGAACTGATTATCATTTATTAGGCTCAGAGAAAGATAAAAGCCTTTTCTTTATGACTATTTCGAATATCTTTGCAAAAATGGGAATTATAGATATTGGTCTGTAATTATCAACGAGACAAGAATCACTTTTTTTGTAAATGGGAATCACTTTATTGATCTTAAACGGCTCAGGATAGACCGCATTCAGAAAACATACATTGAAAAAGCTTGCTAAAGGTTCAACTAGTGATTTCATCGCTGGTTTCACGACATAGCTATTAAGGCCATAAATATCCGAGGCACCGGAGTCTTTCAAGGATACTATCGCATCAAGAACTTCACTGTTAGTTATGGGTGTTAAAAAGAAAGAGTTTAGTGGTTGCTTCAATTTTTGCAAAAAGTTCAACGCGTTTGCATCGCGAACGTCAGGCAAGGTTTGGACGATAGTTTGGGCTATTGAAGTAAAAAAGTCATTGAATATATCAGGTGTTAGTGTGTGGTGCGTATCATTCCTAATTGAAAATTTATTCCTTTCGATATTAATTAATTTCCAGCAGGCTTTCTGTTTGTTGATTGCCTGTATTATAAAGGTATTGCAAGCACTTTTTTTCTCAATTATAGTATTGCGATACAGTTTAGAATAAGTTTTGTACGTATTCCAGTCATTTTGACTACGTGACACATCGAAAATAGTTTTCCGACAATCGAGCGTGTTTCTCATGATCTTTAAATCCTCATCAAAAAATTTTACCGGTGAATGGTTTCTTGAGGTTGGCTTATTAGTAAAAGGGAAGCATTTTTCAACTAGGGCAGCGTATTCATCAATAAAATTTTTTACAACATTATTTGGTTCACAGTCTACATTGTTAATCAGTTCACTAACCACATGCGGTACATCAGTGATAAAAGTTGTGATTGACTTTTTATTGATTTTTCTAGTTTTTGTATTAGTTGAAGATTTTAGACTGCTATTTACATCGAAAGTTATACTTTGACCATGATGATCAGATATGTATAGTTCATGCATACCTACTTGATAAAGACTTTCTGGTAGATTAGTGAGTATGTTATCTATACAAGTAGAAGATGTAGGTGTCACCCTGGTATGATCATTAATCGTTAGCTTTAATCCGAAGGAGCCCACCAAATCTATCCATTCGTTAGCAGATATAGATTTTTCTAAAATGTTAATGTTAAAGTCGCCTACAATAATAAGTTTTTCAAAGAGTTTAGACAGATGGGTAACAAGACTATTGAAACTCATGAAAAAAGTATTAGTCCATAGATTGAGGTGATCTGTAAGTTGCTACGATTACTGTACTACAGCCTATTAGCTCTACACAACAAAACTCACATTTCTTTACAAAACTTTTTACAACAAACCGCCCTCAATTTGCAATTGATTTTGGAAAAAATGCATACACCTCCATGAATACTTGGTTTCTCTACAGAAGGAACCACTAAGTCTATATCTAGGAATATTTATAGTTGCTAAAGTTTCACTATTAAGCCAGTGCTTAATAGCATAATAGATAATGCCTCGATTTTATTTGACAGACATTGGACATTTATATGTAATATAGTTAGTTCAGCCATTCGATGCTGGACGACTGGATCTGTAAGATTGCCTAGTTTTTTTGTGAGATGGTCTCACTGTCAGTTGACTTCACAATATTCGGAGTGCCTTTGTTATACTTTATAGTTAAGTTAAGTTCACCGCTACTTAGTCTTCTCTTCAGTTCTTCACGTAAGTCTGCTAGCTGTCTCTGTTGAGCAGGAGTTTTGTCATCTACAATTTTGACAGATTTAAACATCGGGTGGCTCGACAATGCATTTTTCTTCCGAAGTATAGCCTTAGCTATCGCAGGTGTGGCAAAGCATACCTTAATTGGACGAGCACGATTAGTGGCAGAGACAGATCCTACTCTGAAGGTATTTAAACGGTGCAGATTAGCGACATGATCTACCTGATTTAAGATACCCGTGACATGTTCGTTTTCATTAGCTGATTCAGGTACACCAAGGATAATAATATTGTGAGATCTTCTGAATTGTTCTAATGTCTCAGGATCTACACTACAAGTCGCGTTGGTGTTACCTGTATTTGAAGTATTGTTATTTTTATTTGTGGAAATGTTTATTTTTGTTTCCAAAGCGCTGACTGACTTTTGTATCACCTCAAGTTTATCGTTGAGATAATCTTGTGTGTTCTGGAGTGAGGCAATGTTGCCCTCACAGGATCGTAGGGAGGTCTCGTGTTGGGAAATTAACTGAGAGTGTTGTTGTAGCATTGTTTTGCATCGAGTAACATCTTCTGCGAGGCGATTCTGTGACACTTTTATTTCCTTAATATCCCTGGCAATATCGGACAATTGCAACATGAGAGATATGTTGGAGGCAGGTAACAGTGGATCTGATGACATTGCACTGGCGACTTCAGTGCGAGACGTAGAATTACTACGCGTAATACGACCTTGTTTGTTACAAATTGGGCATGTCCACTTTTCTTGTCTCTCGTTTAGAAAATTGACTTCATTGGGTGACATGTTCATACATGATGCATGGAAATTTTTGCGACATGAGCAACATGAAACAGCCAACTGAACTGTAGTTATCGCTTTATTACAAGTAGAGCAATTTAAAGTCATCACTGATGAGCTGAATAGTCCTAGTGTGGTAATATATAAAGCAAGAGTAGGATAACAGAGAAGGAAAGACGCGCTTCACTCCCCTGGGCCGATAAGGGAGACTAACAGACAGATATGGGTAGGCCACTGTAAGGAGCAGGTTGAATAAACAGAGTGCAGTCGTGTAAACCGCCCTTTAGCGGAAGAATAGATCCGAGTTAGGTGCGACAACAGAACACAGAAAGAGTACTCTTGAACTATTCCTGGTTATAAGACAACACTGACACTAAAAACTGACGACAATGTGTTGGATATTAAATAAGCATGAACGAGTTAAGCGGGGAGCGAAATAAAATATGTCCATACACTATTACGTACGTCGTAGTCCTCCGAAAACGTGCTACTTCAACCACGGCTCGACGAAAATGTCTTTCAAAATTTCTATTTCAACTTTCGACACCAATCACCAGGTTAATTCGCTCAATTCTGTGGTTGTAACTCGATATCCTCTTCTCCCTTCACCTCAAGCCAAAACACCACCAAACAAGTATTCTACAATCGCCAAATATTGAAAATTATTAGAATTATTTCGCGCGTGTTAGATTGACAATATTTTGGTACTTACACCACGATTTTCAAAGCAGAAGTGTATGCAGTACTCTCTGCTGCATGCAATGACGAGGTGAGAAAGAGTACAGAGCAGAAGGTATACATCTGCTCTGACGGCTGCTACCTGCGAGCCCAGAACTAGGGCTGCCCTGGTTCAGGAGTGCGCGGAGAGGCTGGAAGAGCTGGCGAGACTGAAGGAAGTTACAATGATGTGGCTTCCGGGTCATACGGCCGTACTTGGTAATGAGAAAAACAGTTCACGTCGAAAAAATCAAATAAATAAAGCCGTTTCGAATTAGTACCGAATTTGTCAGCTCCGCGAATGCTTGTCTAAGTCCTATATGAGAAAAGAGATTTTAAACAAAATATTCGAAGGCCTAGACCTAAAACATAAACCTCAAACCCTGCAAAACAGGGATTGCCACAAAATAAGTACTTCAGAACAGAAGAATGGGGGTTATGTACGGGATTCAGACTTAAATGTCCTTGCCTTGATTCCAAAGTCTGATGAACGCGTTACGAACAAGTTCAAATGGAAAGAGGCGTGCTCCACGAACACGGATTTTTGCACCCAGAACAAGAAATTGCTTCAACACGAACAGTAACTTTACAACTGCGCATGCGCTAACGTTCTGAACGTGCTCGAGATTAGCTCCGCGAAGACAGCTATTTATGTGTGATTAACCCGTTAAATGCCATGTGAATTAGATACGATTCACAGAGCTTGTTACCTTAGAGGCCGCGTGCATCAAATCAATTCCAAAACATATTTTTTTCATCTACGGTATAGTTTTACGTAAATATCGATCTTTGACACATAAATACATAAAAAAGCTCACTGGTAAAAGATTAGACAGGATGTTCATTTGAAAACTTCCCGCCATGGTTTTATCTAAAACCACCGATTAAAAGATAAAACGCCGAGGTACGTCAAAACGTTTGTCAAGAGGGACAATTCTTTAACCAAAAACTACTTCACCGCCTTGTACCCCGCTACCTTCCAGGATCATCCTCATAATAATTTTATATGACAAGGTATATCGAGTAACATCTTGTTTCAAAGGTATGTCCTTTATTGTGACGTTTGATTTTGTAAAATCGGTCGATTCGCTTTCGAGAAAATCACAAAAATTTTTATGTATTTTTAATTGTTCAAATAGAAAACAAAAACATCCGAAAATATCACTTTTTATTGCAATGAGTGTTCAAAATGCTGCGCGTTATTGGCCAACCAATGATGCGATGTTCAAATTCCTGACGGACAGTTGCAAAACACGTTGTGGGGTATCACGACAGCTTTTGATGATGTATTGACGAAGGTCATCCAAACTTTTAGGTTGGGGACTAAATACAATACATTTTAAATAGCTACATAGGAAAAAGTCTAATGGCGTTAAACGAGGCGTCAAATAAGGAGACCTATCAGGCCATTTTGTAGGCCCTCTTTGCCCTATCCATTTATCTGGAAACGCATCGTCTAGCCATTGCCGAACCAGAAGAGTATAGTGAGGAGTAACGCTGTCTTGCTGGAAATAGATTTCAGCCCCAACAAGTATAGAGCTTTCATCCTTTTCGGTTTGGTTTTCAATGGTTTTGTAATGTCCTGCGGTGTCCCTGGGTAAATCCAGGGACTTAGAAGGTTCTTCTGGAGAGTAAAACACGTGTGAACATTTCAGGCGATCTATTAGAACTGTTGCAAAAGTATACTCGAGGACAAGCGTACAGTAGTTGTTATTAATTTAGTGTCCTTGTTAAAATTAAATAAACAGTAACAAATGTGTTGCCATGCGAATAAAATATCGGTTGGTCTGTAATAGTCTACAGAAGCATGCAAGTGTATTACAATTAGAACATAGTCGATAATTTGCTGGAATAGGAGGATATAAAGGTTCATTGCACTACAGTTTCAGTGACAAGCGGATTGAAGGTACATATCCAAATAAATGTCTCCATGTAAATTTCCATTGATAAACAATGGCCCAATACTTTGCTTCTTAAAATGCCTGCCCATACATTGATTTTTTGTGCCTACTGGGTGTGCCCTTCTGGACATCAATAGCTGCAATTATGCTTATTAACAGACCCAGTTGGATAAAATGTGCATTCATCAGTGGGCAGACATTCCTCATACCATCATATCGAAAAACTTTGAGGTATGAAAATACAATTGAAGTTATCGAGAAAAAATGCGAAAAAAAGGGGGTCAACCTTTTAATTAATTTTTTATTACATGTTCAATTTCTGATCACGACTCCATGGGTTCGCGTTGTAATGCCATAGCTTGATTATTTATGGACCGATTCACGACTTTTTGGACTCATTTTATAGGCAAATGACTGACATATCAACCAAGGTAAAAAAATAATATCTGACAATTTATAAGGCTAAAAATATTCACCAAACTGAATTTTTTTTTCTTTGTAATGCACTTGTTTGGGTTACCTGCAAATAATTTGAAAAAAAAGCCGTATTGGTGCCTATTTATTGAGAATGTTTAGCAGTATGTTTACTGTCTAAACACATGCAATTTGTGTACGTAGCACTAAAATTTCCGACAGAATAATCCTTTTTGTGTTGTATGTGTCAAAAAAAACGATATTTCATAATTTCTAAGACCAAAAACATTCACCAAACTAAAAAAAATGTATTGTGCTTGTTTCGGTTAATTTCAAATAATTTGAAAAAAGCCTTATTAGTGACTATTTATAAAGACAGTTTAATATTAAGCAGGATGTTTCTTGTCTAACAACACACAATTCGTTTATGTAGCACTAAAATCGTCGACGGAATAGGCTTTTTTATTATGACTAATTTTGAAATAAACGAGAATTTGGTATGCACATTGTCTTTATTGGTCTTCGGTACAGATTATTACTTAGATGCAATTTACATGAACAAATTGTATTATTTTTATGATTTTCCAAGTTTCTCTCGCATGACTGCGGTAGCAACAAATGTTGACGGGCTGTGCCAAGTCAACACCTGAACTATACTGATTTGAATTTAGGAAGGATCGTACGATATTACAGGTGTTCAGAATTACAGACTTTTGGAATGTTTTGTGTAACCTTTCGTCCAGGCCTAACTGCTGTAGGTGTGGTGTAAATGTGTTTTTGCTGTAAGGCCTGAGACCGACATAATGAGAGGAACAATAGTAACTTTGTCCTGCTTCCAAAGGCGTTTTATTTCCATGGCAAGGTCCGTGTACTTAGATATTTTACCAGCGTAGGTGTTTTGTATATTCACATCATTGGGAATAGCAATGTCTATCAAGTATGTAACTTCGTCGGCCTTTGACTGGAAAACTATATCTGGTCTATTGGCTGGGATAGTCTTGTCTGTATGTATTTCAACGTCCCAGTATAGTTTGTATTGATTGTTTTCAAGTACTGATGTCGGAGTGTAATTATAAAATGGATCTGTATTTTCTATTAGTTTGTTTGCTGTGGCTAGTGCTTCGTGTATGACCTTGGCTGCAGAGTCATGTCTGACTGTGTACTCGGTACCGGCAAGAGTTTTGCACCCGCTTGTTATGTGATCTATTGTTTCCTTTTGTTGGTGACATTTTCTGTAGTTATCGTCTGTTATGGACGGATCTTTAGTTACGTATTTTTTGTAATTTTGTGTCGCATTCACTTGGTCTTGAATGGCAAGCATGAAGCCCTCCGTTTCTGGAAACAGCTAGCCATCATGCAGCTAGGACTGTTTTTCGTTAATATGGTCTTGTGTGACACGGTACCTATGTTTGCCGTGAAGTGCTTTCTGCGACCAGGTGTTTATTTTTTCTTGTTGTGATTCGATGTGACTGTATGTGTCTGCTGCGTGATCTGGACAAGAGAGGTTAAGTGGTGTATAGTTTTTGTTGGCTTTGACCATTGATCTATGTCGGTTTGTCTGTTTGCTTTGGAAAAAATGTCTGAGTGTTTTTATTTGTCCTGAATGAAGTGACTGTATGTCTATTATTCCTCTGCCCCCCTGTTTTCTGTCTATGGTGAGTCTTTCCTTGCACGCGTTGGGGTGTGACATTCTGTGTTTCGTAAGTTCTGTTCGTATGAGTATATGGATGTTTTCTATGTCAGTGTGCAACCACTTGATGATGCCAAATGAGTACGTGAGGATTGGTATTTCAAATGTATTAATAGCTTTTGTAAGGTTTCTAGAATTCAGTTTTGTTTTCAGAAGCTCAATGAGGCGGTCTCTAAACACTTGTCTAAGTTGTGCTTTGATTTGTGTGTGGTCTATCTTAACACTCTGATTGAAACCCAGGTACTTGTACGTTTCCTCCTTGTCCATGATATCCAACGGCTGGCCAGTTACTATTTCCTGTTCGGGATGGTTCTTCCATTGTCCTTTGTTTATGTGTAGCACCTTGCATTTGCTCATCCCGAACTCCGTCCTGACATCTGACGTACAAACCTCTGTTATTCTGAGTAATTCTCCCAGTTGCACGTCAGTGGCAGCATATAGTTTTATATCGTCCATGTAGAGGAGATGATTGATTCTGTGTTGATTTGCTTTCTGGTGTCTGATGTTGAAACCATAGTTTGTGCTGTTAAGTGCATTGGAAAGCGGATTTAGACAGAGGCAGAACCACAGTGAACTAAGAGAGTCACCCTGGAAGATGCCACGTCGTATGTTTAGCTCCTCCGTTTGGATATGGCCGTCCTGAGTTTTTAGGTATATGTTGGTTCGCCATGTCTCCATAGTTCTTGTAAGAAACCGACGAATGCCTGGGTTTATTTTATATACTTGTAGAATTTTAGTTAGCCAGCTATGGGGTACAGAGTCAAAGGCTTTTTTGTAATCTATGAAACAGGTATGAAGACTCCTATATCATTTTCTAGTTTGCTCCATGATCACACTATCAATTATCAGTTGTTCTTTGCAACCTTGGCTTTGTTTTCTGCATCCTTTTTATTCTTCAGTAAGGATGCTGTTTTGCATAAGGTGTTGTTCAATCCTTCTGCATATTGTTGCGGTGACGATCTTGTATGAGGTGGGAAGACATGTGATTGGGCGGTAGTTGGCAGGGTTCTTGGTATCTGCGTTTTTAGGTTTTATATACGTTATGCCCTGTGTGAGGAATTTGGGAAACCTTTCGGGTTGGATTATGGCTTTATTGATTTGGTTCTCAAGCATTTCATATGTTGCACTGAATTGCTTGTACCAGAAATTTTGTATATTATTCACGCCTGGGCACTTCCAATTGTGGGTATGTTTCATCGTCTCAGCTATTTCCTCTGGTGTAAGAATAATGTCTCCCTGCTTCTCTATATGTTGATGTTTTTCCTCTTCTTGTTTGATCCATGGGGCGTCTTCATTAAGTTTTTTGGGTTCTGACCATAGGCTTCCCCAAGACTCAGTTAGCTCTTGTTTACTAGGAGGTTCTATTGTTGTAATCTGGTTTTCGGGTGTTGTCTTTTGGTAGAATTGGTTTTCACTTTTCTGAAAAAGATTGTTAGCATCCTTTCTGGTATTGGACTCGTTGTATCTGCGGAGTCTAGCTGCATAGACTGCAAGCTTCTGTCTAAGGGTATCAGTTATTTCTGGTACTGTCTGTTGTGGTGACTTGCACATTTGTTTTATTTTTTTTTCAATTTTTACTAAAGAATTACAAATATTTCCACCTCGAATGCAAAGCCTTGTGTGAGGTATAGGTGAGATATGCAGACTATAATTTAGATAACCTATATTGAAATTTTCCCATCAATGCTCGTATTCACAGTTGAAGATCAATCCGTCGTTTCTTCTTTCTGAACTGCAAAAGAAGCTGCTGTAGATTTTCACGAGTCTTCTTTACTTGTAATGTATAAGGGTGATATTTCATACAGAAAATTTTGACGTGATGTCTCGACTCTACAATTTTGGGTACATTAACAGTTCTTTGTACGCGCTTCGAAGGGTTGTTATTGTTGGTGTATTGCGCGAGGTGTGCCAGATCCTTTCTGATTATGCTAATTTTATTTTCAATTCTTATTTGCCATTTAGGTTTAGATCTTTCGGTTGTGCGGCCTGTAGACCGTTTTGGAAGTTTTTGGCATTAAGTATGAGTGTAGTTGCTGCGGTAGCATAATAATAGTATGGATGTCTTCTAGTGTACTGTCGTTTGTTATAAATTGTCGTATTACGTTAGCATTTATTGAGTGTAATATTTGTTGGGTGTTTTTCTTAAAGATTAGTCTGGGCAGTGGATCTCATAGTGTAGGCTTGGTGCCACACCATTTGTTGAATTGTATGTTCATCACTTCTACGGCAGATTGTGTGATAGAACGCGATCGATTAATGTTTCGGTTTTGCGTGATTGTGGAAGGTGAGTTAGTGAATGGTGCGTTTGGTGTATTTGGTGTATCTGGTGTATGCTCATGTTCGGGATTAATTTCAAACTGTATGTTAGTCTTGTTGAATGTGGTTGTGTCTGGAGTATGGTTATTTGGGGACTAAATGTTTTGTGTCTCCGTAATTGATCCAACCATATTTATTTCGTTGGATACCGGATTTTTTTTGCTGGTTTTGTTGGTCGTATCGGTGTTTGGCGACTGGCTATTTCGGGTATGTATGGGTTGTGTCTCCGTGACTGATTCAAAAGCTAGCGAATCATTCGGTTGAACTGTATTTGTTTCATCTGCTACAAGATTCTTTATTGTTTGTAGTTCTAGTGGTGTAAGGCGGTTGTCTTTTGTGATGACTCGTTTTTAGTCAATCAACCGTTGTTCAGTTACACGTGTTGAGAGGTGATGGGTATTGTGCTGTAAACAGCCTGTGAAATTCATGTCTGTAGCCTGTGGTATTTTTATTTTTAGTATTGTTTATTTAGTGTTGAGCCAAATGACTGAAAGGCAACTCATTGAAATGAGACATGTTGGAATCACTTGGAAATCAAAGAAAACAGACTGGAGCGTCGAGAAACCCAGAGCGTTAGTTTCAGAACTCAAGCGTGCCTAAATGAAAATGACGGAAATTTTGAAAAAAAATTTTTCAAGTTATAAATGCCAATACCTCACACAAGGCCTGGCCTTCGAGGTGGCAATTATTTGTAATTAATAGTACAAATAAAATAATAATAATAATAATAATAATAAGTAAACACATTTGTTCATGTAAATTACGTTTAAGTAATAATCTGTACCGAAGACCAATAAAGACAATGTGCATACCAAATTCTCGTTTATTTCAAAATTAGTCATAATAAAAAAGCATATTCCGTCGCTGATTTTAGTGCCACATAAACGAATTGCATATCATGAGACAGGACACATCCTGCTAAATATTAAACTGTGTTTATCACTAGGCACTATACCTTATCCACCGAACAAACGGAGTAACCATGCACAATATATGTAAATTTTTACTGTATGGTCAAGGGTTATATGCACACCGTCTACAAAACTGCATACTGAGAGCAGTGATGTTATTATATAAACAGAAAAATTAAGTTCGATCTATCCGAATAAAGCCCCAAAATATGGGTTCGAAATACTTTTTTACTCTTTTCCTTCAGTGGACAGACTATAGTAAGGTTTTTTGTCAAATTATTTGGAATTAACCGAAACAAGCACATTACATTTTTTTTTAGTTTGGTGAGTTTATTTGGTCTTAGAAATTATGAGATATCGTTTTTTTGTCTTAGTTGATATACACAGTTATTCTCTTACGAAATGAGTACAAAAAGTCGTGAATCGTTCGATAAATAATCAAGATATGGCGTTACAACTGCGTGAACACATGGCGCTGTGATACAGAAGTCATAATACAAAAAGGACTATTCTGTCCAAAATGTTAGTGCTATATACACAAATTGCATGTGGTTAGACAGGAAACATACTGCTAAATATTAAACTGTCCTAATAAATAGGCACTAATACGGCATTTTTTCAAATTATTTGCAAATAACCAAAACAAGTGCACTACAAAAACATTTTTTTTCAGTTTGGTTAAACTTTTTAGGCTTAGAAATTGTTAGATAATGTCTTTTTTATCTTATTTGATATGCCCAGTAATTCCCTTATAAAATGTGTCCTAAAAGTCGTGATTCGCTCGTAAATAATCAAGATACGTGTGTGTATACGTTACAACTGCGTGAAGACATGGCGCTGTGATACAGAAGTCATAATACAAAAAGGCCTATTCTGTCGAAAATTTTAGTGCTGCATTCACGAATTGAATGTGGTTAGACAGAGAACATCCTGTTAAGGATTAAAATGTCTTAATAGATAGGCACTAATACGGCTTTGTTCAAATTATTCACAAGTAACCAAAACAAGTGCATTACAGAAAAAAAATTTCAGTTGTGTGAATTGTTTCAGCCTTAGAGATTGGTCAGATATTGCTTTTTTACCCTAGTTGATATGTTATCCCCCTATAAAATGAGTCCAAAAAGTCGTGAATCGGTCCATAAATAATTAAGCTATGGCGTTACAGCTGCGCGAACCCATGGAGTCGTGATACAGAAATTGAACATGTAATAAAAAATTAATTAATAGGTTGACCCCTTTTTTCGCATTTTTTCTCGATAACTTTAATTGTGTTTTTATACCTCAAAGTTTGTCGACATGATGGTGGAACACATTGTATAATTTTTTTATCGAATGGTATCGAAAAAAGTCTAATGACGTCAAACTAGGCGACCTATCAGGCCATTCTATAGGCTCTCTTTGCCCTATCCATTTATCTGGAAACTCATCGTCTAGCCGTTGCCGAAACAAAATAACATAGTGAGGAGGTGTGCCGTCTTGATGGAAATAGATTTCAGCCTCATCAAATATAGGGCTTCTACCCTCTTCGGTTTGTTTTTCAGTAGTTTCAGTGATAAGCGGATTTTGGTATTCCCCAACATATCCAAATAAATGTTTCCATTTAAATTTCCATTAATAAACGATGGCCCAATACTTTGTTTCTTAAAATGCCTGCTCATACATTGATTTTTTGTGGGTACTGGGTATGCCTTTCTAAAAATCAATACCTGCAATTATGCTTATTAATAAACCCAGTTAGATAAAATATGAATGGTACTGTCATACATCGCTGCAGTCATTGATTTGTTCACAAAACTCAACTCGCCGATGGAAATCATTTGTGGTTAACCCTTGAACATTTTTCATTGAATGGATAAAATTTAGTTTAGTAGTAGAGTTTAGTAACTATTATGTATAGAGCAATAGAAAATATCAGCCGCATCCACAATTTTGCGTGGATGCGGATTTATGCCAAAATCACCTAAAATCTCAACTTGAGCGGCTTCATTCAAAACTCTATGTTTTATTTGCAACAGATTCAGTTTGAGTAAACTTCGTAACAAGGTCCAAAACATACCTATGCAGATATACGAGGGTTGCTCTATACCTCCGTCAATCCACCAGTACGCACACAGCTGTTTCACGCTTATTAGCGATCATCAGTGCTCCATAGGTCGATTGACGGAAATAGAGAGCATCAATTCTTCCATGTCTACCAGACATGTGAAGCATGTTGTAGCAGGTGACAGAAAGGTATAGAACCCGCGCTCTCTGGTGGCCAAGCGGACGCGCCGTGGCGTCCCACCAAGAAATCTACAGCTGTTCAGCAGCGATTTCCATGGTTTGCCGTTACCTTCGGGTACCAGATGGTGCACCGGCAGAACCTTTCTGTCACTTGCTACATACCTATGCAGAGCTATCTTACCCGTATATCTGGAGTTAAACGGAACGGTAGTTTGCCAAGCAGATTGATTTTGGGCACCATACATGTGAATCATTTCCACCGTTTTTGTAACTGTCCGTCAGGAATTTGACCATGGCCTATATCATTGTTTGGCCAATAACGGACAACATTTTGAACTCTTATTGCAATAAAAAGTGGTAGGGTAAAGCAGGTAGTTATTGAACATGAGGGACGTTTCATCTTCATTCACCAATCTATGTTCATTAGTTGGTGTATTTGTACTTAGATGGCACAGCTATTGTAATCACAATGTGATTCAATTTATATCTGTGGCGTCGAATTTTCTGTTTTGGCGCCAACACTAGAGGTGTGGCTATGTGGATCCAAAACGCCGGTTTCTTAAGATTTTGTTAAGTTGATGTGAGGTGGAAGTGTAAATGTTCAGACCTTTTGAACTAGATATCAAGATTCAGGCAATATCTGAAGTGTACCGTTACACCAGAGGAAAGTGTTATTTCAGTTCTCTCTTAAATAAGTGAGCAAGGTCATGTTTTAACAGGGTGTACAATAACTAAACGAAATTTTTTATATCTTTCAGTTATTAGACATCCGTCCAATAACTGAAATTTGCATGTCGTTCACCATTGAACTGTATGTTTTTATGCATTCTTTTCGGGATTGAAACGTATAAATAAAATAACTATATATATCTTCACTATAACCAGTAATTGGACAATTGGCCAATATCTAATGTTTTGGGTGTCCAATAACTAAGCTTTTGATGTTAGATGCTTCAAAAATTCAAAAACATGCCAAAAACGAACTTCTAGGACGCGAATTCCATGGAATTGGCAATACCGAAAAATAACATGTCCTACAGGGTAGGGATTTCGTTTTTGCAGCCTATTCTCTTTCAATCCAGATGTAGTCGACTACACAAAGATCTGGGAGAGGACAATGCATCAACAGAGGAAATGCAGTCATCGATTATGGATCACAAAACATTCATAAGCCTTGCTGGAAAGAATCTCATCAGCAAATTCAAAATGTTAGATGATATTCTCACAGAAGGCATAAGTGAAGAATTCAAGACTCTATACAATATTTGGACTTTTTTGGAAAACCAGATTTTGTATCCTAGTGGAATAGGCTCGATGCCAGAAGCAGAAGCCTCTCCAATTCGTATCTTGCCGAACATTGTTCTGAAAGCACCAAATACCATTGGAGGTACTCATGACTTCCCTTCAAAAGCGTCCACAAGCAAGAGTACTGCTTGCAATTTGCAGGAACCAGGAGAGGGTAGTCCTATATTACCGCATGGTGTTCCTAAGAATTTGAGCTCATCTCAACGCCGCTGCCATCAGAAAATTGACGATAGTAACGATACGATGACCCAAGATTCCAGTTCACCATTATCAGAGAAATTTATTGAGGATTACCTCAAAATTCCGGATAAATTCCAAAAGAAAGACAGTCGTCAAATAGAGCGTGTTTCTTTTGCTATAACATCAAGGCTTTACCAAGAAAGCTTATAGAAGCAAAGAAGGCTGCTAGGCTGGGGCACGAAAATACAAAACTTGAAAAACGGACTCACATGCTTTGTGTATGGAACACACAAAACACTATGCATAATTCATGCATCCCAAAGAAGCATCTTCCTGATGTTGATTATAACGATCCCTTTATGATTCATAATTGCTGTGAAGAGGAAAATGATGTAGAAGCTGACAGTGAAGAAAGTTTTGAAGAACCTGGAGGCGAGGAGCAAGACTCTAGAGAAGATCAAAATTGCCAAAGTGATTATAGCTGTATAGGCTCAGATCTAGGCTGGAAGAAAAAATAGTGGTTGTACCCAGACTAGACTGAATAAAAGTAATACAACAGAAAAGAAAGGAACAAGAAATTAATGAGGACTATAAGAAATCGCCACATGATAAACTGCCATCAGAAAACAATAAAGAACAAGAAGTTGAAGATTCCCAACAAATAAATGACAGTGACTCGGAACAACTAGAGACTGATAAATTTTATGAAATGTATAAAAATGAACATGCTAAATACTTAAAACATTTTATGCAACTTGTGAGTTTACTTATATCCGTGAATATGTTGATAAATGTACACCTAGCCAGCGTTAACAGAAAAATCCAGTGTCCAATCACTAGATTGTTATTGTCCAAATACTGCAAAAAATGTCCAATAGCTATTTTTTTCACATGGTTTCAGTTTTTTAGAGTTAACTAACATAACATCTACTTTAAAAAGATAACCAATAGCAAGACTTGAAGAAGACTTAATTCTTTATACAATAGTGGATTGCTAAATCTCGTGGGTTAAAAAGTATCACTTTGACATAGACTTGATTTCATCAAAAAACCGTAACTGTCCAATAACTAGGGGGTTTACCCTATTTTCGTGTGTTTTTTTTGTATCTGAACAAATTAAAATACATAAAAGTTTTTCTGATTTTCTCGAAAACGATATTATTCGATACCCCTGTCATTTAAAATTTTGAAGGGGATGACCCTGGGGGGCAGAGGCTACAAAGGGGGAAGGTAGTTTTTGGTTAAAAAGTTGTCCCCCTTCAAAAATCTTTTGATGTGTCTTGGCGTTTTTCCTTTTAATCAGTCGTTTTCGAGAAATTCGTGTTGAGAAGTTTCCAAATGGACACCCTGTATAAAAGCTTAGTGCCTACGAGGCCGATTTTTTTTTAAATGTGGTAATCAACGTGTTACGAAAATACATGCAAAACCATGCGGTTGTATTGTTAACACTCAGTTATGATTATTTATAAGTAAAATTTTTTTGCTCAACGTATGGAAATACTGAATAAATGATGAAAGAAGCGAGTTGGTCCGTCGCAGCATACGGTCCGTCATAAATATTTCTGCACAGGTCGCTGGCGAATAAGAATCAGAGTTGCCGTGATTTCCGGGAATGTCTGGAGGCCCCCTGTCAGCAAGGCTCCCGGTGATTTCCCAAAGGCTGGATAAACTTCGATTTAGCCAAGCTCACGTATCGGGGACGTGTCACATACCTCTAAGCGCCGGTAGATGCATGCATGGAATTTTTCAACTGAAATTCAAGAGCGGCGAAGCTATGAGGAGTTCTTTATTGAACAAAACAGTCAATTAAGGGCCGGTTGTACAAATGCGGGTTTAACACGAGCTTTGTTAAACCTAAGCTTAGCTAAGCTTAGGCTTAAAGTCGACACCCGTTGTACAATCGTTGGCTTAGTTAAACCTGGTTGATAATGAAATTCACTACAGTTGGCATCAATAAAGCAATACGTACTGACAATCATCTGAAAAATTACCTTTTTTGGTTAGGCACTTATGACAGTTTGTGTCAAATTTCGGCAACGACCGTTTCTGTCTCTCTTCTTTCATTTGCTCTCTTTGTTAAATTAGACACAAATCTTTCAAAAAATATGACCTAATAAAGTGACAAGCAATTTGAAGGTTCCTTCTTGACATAATCATGTCACTTGTATCAGGTTAGGTTTAAACATCAGCTAAGCTCGCGTTAAGCTTGGAGTGGGGGGCTAAGGACCGATTTCTCAATGTCGAGTTAAAAGTGTCAGATAGGTAGCTGCCTGCTAGCGTTTCTATGGATATAACTGTCAGATAAGATTTACGTGAATTCGTAAGTTTAGCCTTCAATTGTTTAAACAATTTATCTAACAGTTGCCCGTTAACTACCATATAAATATTTAACTGTACATTGAGAAACCGGCCCTAAGCCAGCATTGTACAAGGATGGTTTGCAACTGACGTGGTTTAACGTGGGCTTACCTTAAACCGAAGCTTAAGCTTGCATTGTACAACCGGCCCTTAAGAGTGACTATATGTATAGAGGGTGTTCATTTGAAAACTTCCCAACGCGTATTTATCAAAAACCACTGATTAAAAGAAAAAACGCTGGGACAAGACAACTTATTTGTCAAGGGGGACAACTTTTTAACCAAAGCCTACATTCCCTTCTTGTACCCTCTGTCATTCCTTTAAAAATTTTAAATAGCAATGGGTATCGAGTAATATGTTGTTTCAAAGATATGTCCAAGATCTTTATTTTGACGTTTTTTTAATCGGTCGATTTGTTTTCGAGAAAATTAGAAAAATCTCTATGTCTCCTAATTTGTTCAGGTAGGAAAGAAAAACACGAAAATACCACTTTTTATTGCAGTAAGTGTTCAAAATGTTGCCCGTTATTGGCCAAACAATGATATAGACGATGTTCAAATTCCTGACGGGTAATTGCAAATAAAAGTGAACATGATGGACATGACGAAATGACGATATGTTTAAAACACCGTTACAAAATTTACTCAAACTGGATCTGTTGCAAATAAAAACGGAGTTCTGAATGAAGCCGATGACGTTAAAGTTTTGGGTCATTCTGGCATAAATCCTTATACTTAATTACGCAAGATTATGGATCAGACTGATGTTTCATTTGGCTCTATACATACCGCTACTCAGCTCCATAAATTTCATCCATTCAAACTGAAAATAGTGCAAGAGTTAACCGAAGACGATTTCGATCGGCGAGTTGAGTTTCGTGAACAAATGGCTACAGCGAGTAATCGTAATACCATTCACCCGATTTATCGCCAATTGAAAGAGTATGGGACATCCTATCCCATCACTACATTTGCGATTTATCTAATCCTCCGACCACGCTGGAGAATTGGAATATGATGTGAGGGCAGCGTGGGATGTTGTACCTCTAAAGGGCCCACCTATTATTAACATGTTGTATTTTTATAAATTGATTATGCCAAATTGCTTCGTTGCCACATTACATGAACCGCGTCCCTTTTACTTCCCACACCGAAAATTTTCGATTTTGAGATAATACACTTTTTGGACGTTTCATGATGTCTACATAACGAAAATCCATGTCACTCATTTCCGTCGGTCTGTCTGTCTGCCTGCCTGTCTGTCGGTCTGTCTGTCTGACTGTTGGCGTTCTTCTAACGTCGTAATCTTAGTAACCGCTCCACAGATTATGATGAAATTTTGGTAGCGATATGTGGTGGGGTCGTAGTAGGTAATGCTTTTATAATTTTGGAAATCGTTGTACGGGGGGCGGAGTAATTAGCAAAGAACAAAAAATTTCAAATATTTCTCAAAAACAGCTCAAACTTTGTTTTTAGGCATTTTAGGAGTTTCTGATCATTTATTACTTCTTTTTGATGGGGGTGATTTTGGGGTGGTTGGGGGGTGGGGGGTTGTAAAACTGAAAAATATGTTGTATTCATAATGGGCTGTCCATTGACCTGCGAATGAAAAACCTAGCGGCATAATACACTTTTTTAGGTCCATCCGAACATTGCCTTCCCTAGTACAGAAATCAAGGAACTTAGAATTTGTGATGTATACATACCAGTATTGTTTCAGGTCGTTCTGTATTGAGTAATGCGAAAATAACTGAATTGGTTTTGATGAAATTTTGACACAGTACTACTACCGCGGCGAGGATGGAAAAAGCGTATGTTTTGGAAAAATCGTGTCAGTGGCGGCGTAGCAATAATAAAAAAACTAAAAATATAAAAGAGCTCTAACTTCGTTTTTAGACGGTTTGGAGGCTAGTGATCGTTTAGCATCGTCCACTTGAAGCATGCAGAAAAAACTGTGGCGTCCTACCTTCTAAGGGAAAGACGCAAGAAACTACTTGTTGAGTTGTTGAGTTTTTGCGTTGGTTGTTTTTTTGCGGGCGGGTGGGCGATGATTTGGTTGCAAGGGGATTTCAGACTATGGCTTCATGCAATGGGAAAATAACAAAATGGTATCATCATTATGTGTGGGAAGTACTGAGTCAATCAACTTGACTCAATTTTTTTCTCAGTGTTCAGAATTCATTTGTCAGTAGTACGTTACAGATAATATGTGGAAAGTACTGAGTCAAGCCCTTGACCCCCTTCTAAAGTATACAGAAATATGTAGGAAATGTTAACAGACGTATATAATTAACTAAACTGTTATCTTTCTGTACACTGATGATTTTCATTAAAAGTTTTTCGAAAAAACCTTTCTAAGATGTTTTGTGTTTAAGAACGCCTATGGTAGCGCAGTGCTAGAGTATTTTATTGAAATAACGCCTTTCCCCACTGTTCGTAAAGCACAATTTTCTCACTCGCTGCTGTTAAAGGACACTGAGGGTAAATAATTCATTGTTCTCGGTATTTATGTTCGAAAGGCGACACAACTTTGCGAAGAATTATGGCTTAAACTGGAAATGAGTAATACATCCTGCCACAATAGAACAAACTTTGCTACATCTCAAATTATGCGAAGTAGTCAAAAGGTTGATTTAAATATAGCGATACATTCTGTAAAGCCAATCATTAAAGCCTTGTTTTCACGACGATGGTGGTTGCAATAGTTGCTATCATTAAAGCAGCTATCACAAAACATGTCACCGTATAGGCATCGTGATAGTCGCTATCACTGTCGCAACAGTGCTATCATACTATCTCGTTTGACGAGATAGTTGAGTGTATTCTAACGATAGTTTTTGAACTATCGCGTCTACTGTCACCGAGTCACCGTGCATACTGCATGATAGTTCATTTGAAATTTGTCTCTGTACGTTTTTGAGCTTTTCTACGTTTGATTTTTACGATTTCACAAATAACAGCAGCCACTGCTGCAAACATGTCCGCCATATTGTTATTTCTTACTGGTCTTCCCTCTGAGTTCTGTGTTCTGTGCGCAACTATCACCGTGAAAACGACGCTTAAAACAGGAATGCCACTGCTCTTGATAAACTTCATAAACCAAGTTTTTGAAAACTACTACAGCATCATTTTAGCATTTAAAGAACGCTGAACGATAAAATTAATGTGTGGTGACGCATTTTAACTTTCAACGTTGGAAATAAAAAGAAGTCACGTGCTGATAGGTCAAGACTATAACGATGTCTTGTTTGTTGTGCTGCATGGGATGAAGCATTGCCATGATGCAAAACAACAGCAAACGCATAGCGAAAGTAGCCCGAATGCATATCGATTCAGGAAAGCTTTAAATCTGAATAGTAGTTTACTGTTATAATGAAATTCAAATTATGTAGCCTCATTACTAAATTATCTCTATAACGACCCCTCCAATA
Source organism: Callosobruchus maculatus (assembly GCA_951848785.1). Classification (NCBI taxonomy): domain Eukaryota; kingdom Metazoa; phylum Arthropoda; class Insecta; order Coleoptera; family Chrysomelidae; genus Callosobruchus; species Callosobruchus maculatus. The sequence goes on along the minus strand of CATOUR010000026.1, from coordinate 11,578,451 downwards.
GAACAGAACATTGACGTTTATTCAGGACAATTGGCGAAATTACCCGGCACGTGCTACACCCCCGATCAGCACCGCAATAAATTCGCCAACAACCGAATTTCCGTCAAATAGAATTAATAGGGCGTAAGTAACATAACCTCACAGCGGCCGACTGCACATGCTCGCTCATATAATGGATCAATTTAGCGCTTTTCAGTAGCGTGGGTGGCTGTGGACGGCGGACGACGCATCTGTCAACGCAGGTCGTTATGCAGGGTTATTGATACACACCTATGGTGGACAGCGGTCAGGCAATTAAGAGGCTTAAGGGGAGGAAATCCCTGGGGGAGATTTCGTGTAATGGAACGATTGATTGCAGTTGATAAATCCTCTTTATTTATCCTTAACCGGAATCTGTACACCACTATTCAATGGCTGGTCAGACAAATCTTGTCATACAGGCCATCGTTACAAGGTTTGTGCTCATCGAACTTACAGGACCACACTGTCGAGAGCAGACTGATGTTGAGTCCAGGAATACATGCACCGAAACCGTTTGACATGCAAAAAACCAACAGGATACCAAAATAAAATAGAAAATTATGTCATACCCCAATGACAGCCGATACTTCTGAGTTTTGGCCAAAAAAATAGCAGGAAACTTCTCGATGTTCAGATGGTGCAGTCTCGCAATAGCTTCTAAGGACAAAACCGAAGTACTTGCTAAGACATTTGCCACAAATTCCACAAATATCCCACCCAGTGTCCAGGTACCATCTATATCGAGGGCACCTCAAGCTATGAGCGAGTTAACTTTCCAAACCAAAACCGTCCGGAAGGTCCTTTATATAAATAAGGTGACTGGGCTCCAGATGATCCTCGCTGTTGTTGTAAAGTGTGCACCCAAGTTCGCTTGTATCAGATTTCTTATAATTAAGGTACCTTCTCAAAGGAGTGGAGGTCATCTTGAATCTACATGGGATCTAAAGCTGATCCACACACTATAAGCAAGTATAGCTCTGCTTTCTGTTATCTGCAACGTGATGGAGATATGTATTGTACACGTCAGAAATATAAGAGCTGTTTACATTTTTTGTGCTCCTATAGAGTGCCGACACTACAAAGGTCCCCTTAATCCTTCACAAGGCACCCGATGGGTCGAATGGCCGTTTTCCTTTTCGGCATTTTTTGCTGCGCTGTTATATGTCTGTCTATAACCAGATGTTAATATACAATAAATAGATGAATTTATTTTGTTTTTATCTACTGCAAATTGGTATTTTCAATTACTTTGATCTCCTACTACATTCTGAATTATTATAATATATATTTTGTATATAGATAATTACGGTTTTATCATTACTCAGGTCCACATAATAACGTAACTGCACTATAGAAGTGTCGACACTGATTGAGACCTGAAAAAATGTAAAAAACTCATATATATCTGACTTCTACAGTATCAACCAAGAGCATATGAAATACCTTAAGCACCATCACTTAATCAACGAAAACGGAGAAAATATGGATTCCGAAATCAAAGATCAACTGCAGATCACATATGTGTGCAGCAAACTCGTCTAAATCTTAAGTTAAAAATGATTAGATCATCGGTAAAATTGAAGAAGAATGCATGCTGCTGCTCAGGATGGATCCATGAAGGTGAGCAAAATTTCATATGCGTATTTTCAACATGTCAGTACCAATACCTCACGCAAGGTGTAGCCTTCGAGGTGGCAGTTATTTGTACCATACAGGGTGTCCATTTAGTGTGTAATTCTTCGATATCTCGCAAGGTATACCTGATAGAAGAAAATGTCAAATACAAAAGTTATTTGGCTACTTAAGGCACATATTTAAAAAATATTTTGAAATATACAGGATGTTGCGGGAAGGTAGGATAGTGATCAACTTGATTTTTTACTTCCCACACCGATAGGTGAGGGGAGTATTGTGATCGCGAAAATTTTCGATTTTGAGATAATACACTTTTTGGGCGTTTCATGATGTCTACATAACGAAAATCCATGTCACTCATTTCCGTCGGTCTGTCTGTCGGTCTGTCGGTCTGTCGGTCTGTCTGTCGGTCTGTCTGTACGCGTTTTTGTGTCCTCGTAATCTCAGTAACCGCTGCATGGATTGTGATGAAATTTGGGCAGCGATATGCTGGGGGGTCGTAGTAGGTAATGTTCTTATAATTTTGAAAATCGGTGCAGGGGCGGCGGAGTAATTAGCAAAAAACAAAAAAAATTAAATATTCCTCAAACTTCGTTTTTAGGCGTTTTAGAGGTTCCTGATCATTTTTTACTTTTTTTTGGGTGGGGGTGAAATTGGGGTGGTTGGGGGGTGGGGGGTTGTAAAATTGAAAAATTTGTTGCTTTCATAATATACTGTCCACTGACCCATGAAGGAAGACCCAGCAACATAAATAACTTTTTTAGGTCCATGCGAACATTGCCTTGCCTATTGCAGAAACCAAAGGACTTAGAATTTTTTCTGGTGTAAACATACGAGAGTATTGCTTTAGATCCTTCTATATTGTATTACAAGGAAACTGTTGAATTGATGTTAATGAAATTTTGACACAGTATTACTACCGTGGCGAGGATGGAAAACGCGTATGGTTTTTATAAATCGTGCCAGTGGCGGTGCAGAAATAATAAAAAAAGTAAAAGAATAAAAACAGCTCAAACTTCGTTTTTAAACGTTTTAAAGGTTCCTGATCATTTTCTGCGTTTTTTTTGGGTGGGGTGAAATTGGGGTGGTTAGGGGGTGGGGGGTTGAAAAACTGAAAAATTTCTTGTATTCATAATAGGCTGTCCACTAGCCTGTGAAGGAAGAGCTAGCGACATAAATAAACTTTTTAGGTCCATCCGAACATTGCCTAGCGTATTACGGAAACTAAGGGACTTAGAATTTTCTTTATACATACATACGAGTATTTATTGCTTTAGATCTTTTTGTACTTTGTAACGTGGACACTATTAAATTGATTCTAATTAAATTTTGACACAGTATTATTACCGTGGTGAGGATGGAAAACGCCTCGGAAAACGCGTATGTTTGTTAAATATAGTGCCAGTGGCAGCGTATATAGCAATAATCAAAAAACTAAAAGTTTGAAAACAACTCAAACTTCGTTTTTAGATGGTTTAGGCTGTCCATTGACCTCTGAAGGAAAGACTTAGCGGCATAAGACAATTTTAGGGGAGGAAAGGCTGCCGATGATTTGGTTGCAAGGAGATCTCAGACTAAAGCTTCATGCTATGGGAAAATAGTAAACTGATATCACAGTAATGTGTGGAAAGTACTGAGTCAATCAACTTGACTCCATTTTACTTCCCACACCGATAGGTGAGGGGAGTATTGTGATCGCGAAAATTTTCGATTTTGAGATAATACACTTTTTGGGCGTTTCATGATGTCTACATAACGAAAATCCATGTCACTCATTTCCGTCGGTCTGTCTGTCGGTCTGTCGGTCTGTCGGTCTGTCTGTCGGTCTGTCTGTACGCGTTTTTGTGTCCTCGTAATCTCAGTAACCGCTGCATGGATTGTGATGAAATTTGGGCAGCGATATGCTGGGGGGTCGTAGTAGGTAATGTTCTTATAATTTTGAAAATCGGTGCAGGGGCGGCGGAGTAATTAGCAAAAAACAAAAAAAATTAAATATTCCTCAAACTTCGTTTTTAGGCGTTTTAGAGGTTCCTGATCATTTTTTACTTTTTTTTGGGTGGGGGTGAAATTGGGGTGATTGGGGGGTGGGGGGTTGTAAAATTGAAAAATTTGTTGCTTTCATAATATACTGTCCACTGACCCATGAAGGAAGACCCAGCAACATAAATAACTTTTTTAGGTCCATGCGAACATTGCCTTGCCTATTGCAGAAACCAAAGGACTTAGAATTTTTTCTGGTGTAAACATACGAGAGTATTGCTTTAGATCCTTCTATATTGTATTACAAGGAAACTGTTGAATTGATGTTAATGAAATTTTGACACAGTATTACTACCGTGGCGAGGATGGAAAACGCGTATGGTTTTTATAAATCGTGCCAGTGGCGGTGCAGAAATAATAAAAAAAGTAAAAGAATAAAAACAGCTCAAACTTCGTTTTTAAACGTTTTAAAGGTTCCTGATCATTTTCTGCGTTTTTTTTGGGTGGGGTGAAATTGGGGTGGTTAGGGGGTGGGGGGTTGAAAAACTGAAAAATTTCTTGTATTCATAATAGGCTGTCCACTAGCCTGTGAAGGAAGAGCTAGCGACATAAATAAACTTTTTAGGTCCATCCGAACATTGCCTAGCGTATTACGGAAACTAAGGGACTTTCTTTATACATACATACGAGTATTTATTGCTTTAGATCTTTTTGTACTTTGTAACGTGGACACTATTAAATTGATTCTAATTAAATTTTGACACAGTATTATTACCGTGGTGAGGATGGAAAACGCCTCGGAAAACGCGTATGTTTGTTAAATATAGTGCCAGTGGCAGCGTATATAGCAATAATCAAAAAACTAAAAGTTTGAAAACAACTCAAACTTCGTTTTTAGATGGTTTAGGCTGTCCATTGACCTCTGAAGGAAAGACTTAGCGGCATAAGACAATTTTAGGGGAGGAAAGGCTGCCGATGATTTGGTTGCAAGGAGATCTCAGACTAAAGCTTCATGCTATGGGAAAATAGTAAACTGATATCACAGTAATGTGTGGGAAGTACTGAGTCAATCAACTTGACTCCATTTTTTATATAGAACTATGACTTTTTTTTAATTCTTCTAATTTCCATCATCGATCTCTATTTAAGTCTAGTACGAGCAAGGAAAATAGTTTTATTATTTTAGGAACACGAGTTAAAACTTGTTCACGCCGTAAACCATTACTAGGGAGTACTTCTATGTTAAATAAAATATACAGTGTGTTCTATCAATAAAAATCGGAGATATTTGTTTGAAAATTTGGAAAAATAATTCATAACTTGGCAACGTCGCAAACGCGAAAAAAGAATATTACAAGGTGAGATAGGGTATTAGTAGATATTTCGATTTAAAACATGGTAAAATGACCTTAAAATTGCCGTAATTTAAAATTCTGCCAAAAACACTCTGTAGATGCACATTGCTGGTAACATCCAGAAAAATATTCATTAAATATTCAAGTAACTCGCTGTATAATATTATCGAGAAAAGTTAAAGGAATATACCAATTTGGACATATTACTTGCGACCTTGCAAATCCGAAAATTAATAGCAAATAAATTATAACTTGGCAACGTCGCAACCGATTCCAAAAATATTTTAGTATTAAATAGAGATCGATGATGAAAATTATAAAAATTTAAAAAAAAGTTATAGTTCTACATAAATAAATCAAATTGATCACTATCCTACTTTCCCGCAACATCCTGTATATCTCAAAATATTTTTATGATATGCGTCTTATATAACCAAATAACTTTTGCATTTGACATTTTTTCTTCTATCAGGTATACCTTGCGAGATATCGAAGAATTACACACTAAATGGACACCCTGTATAGTACAAATAAATAATAATAATAATATTTCAAAGCTATTCCATCAACTGTGAGATGTGGTTCTCCTGAACAAGCTTCCGTCCTACGGGCTTCCAGTTAAAATGTGCTGTTCGTTAGCAGACTTCCTCTCTGGTGGCAAAGTCGCCGTAGGGTAGATGATTTCTCTTATTTCTCTTCTTCCTTCATAACACCAATGCTGGGGTCCCGCAGGGATCGGTGTTGGTTCCAACCTCAGAGTAACAACTGAACATAGAGGTAGTAAACAAACCACTTATGCATGGCGTGCTCAAAGCCATCATCTTTTGACACTTCAGCCTCCAAACATTGCCAACTAACCTGAAAATTCTGCCAATGCAACCCATGTTACAAACACTGCTCTGCACTGTCCCATCTCGCAAAACTGATAAACTACACTCGAATATAGCACAGCAAGTCCCTAAAGCTTCACTGCAGTTACCAACAAATATAGCGAATTCGATTTTACTGACCAAGCATAAAATACGCACAAACAAAACAAACGTTTGACAGTCGGGGTTTACCGTAAACAAATCGCAGGAAAATTATATAGGCGTTGCCAGCTCCTCAAAATTTATGTAAGACAGAATTTGCGTTTATGATGAAGAAACATGCAGTAACGCAGTAGAGGTCAACATATCTATTGATTTTGCTGTAATCATTCCTGAACCATCAAAATATCGTCTTTTTTAATGTAGAATGGAATATTTCTGGATACTATACAATTAAGACGATAGTAAACAATTATTATGATTGCCGTATCTGGTGGTCGATATAACAACCTAAGAAAAGATGTTGGCCTATTAGAATTAGTTGTTTACTACCTCTATGTTCAGTTGTTACTCTGAGGTTCCAACATTATGTCTGCTCCACATCAATGATACTTTCTAGCACTCCAAACCCAATCCATAGTTTTGCGGATGACAGTACCTTGCACGCAGGCATCATCAACAACAGACCGATCTCTGTGGTCGAGCTCGAACGCAGAAGGCTGGCAGCGGCTGCTTCGCTGTCAAATAACCTGGAGACTATATTACAGCTTGGGGACTCAAAAACATGGTAAAATGCAAAATTTACAAGACCCAGTACTATACAAAACAAAAAAAATGCCAAAGTAATCATCCTTTTCTAATAAACCATCGGGCTCTGCAAAAGCTGCTATAAATAACTAGCATATCTGTTTAGAGACTCAAAGTACTTTTCACTATCGAACCTTCTCACGCTGTATAAGGTCCTGATACAACCTGGTCTGGAGCGCTGCTTTTATATCTGGTGAACGGCTGCGCCTATAAACATGTTTATACTTGATGCAATCTATAGAAATTCGAATAAACGGTGATTCAACCTTAAGGCGCGACCTCCAGACGCTTTCTCACCAACGTGCGGTTTGTGACCTTACTTTTATACCGATATTCAAACGGAATCTGCTCCTCTGAGCTATCCTCTATTGTATCCGCGGAGATGTGATTTATTGAGCTATTTAAATCTCACGTCAACAAACTTCCTCTAACATGATCTTTCTTTGACAGTCGCAGTATTTAGGTATTTAGGCTTTGCCTTCGCGGTCTCGGTTATAAAAAAAAATTTGTGAAACACAACACTGAAACCCTAAGATGAGGTATACCCGCATCTAATTCCCAATGTAAAAGGAGGAGAATATAGTAAAAATGGAAAGTAAAATAAATTACGAGCGACTGACGTCGGGAAGGGTGGGGGGGGGGGGTCACTTTATAGTGGTACAAAAACGGTTTATCTCGATTTCCGACAAAACTAAAAATCTTATAAAAAATAGTTAAACGACAAAGTTGTAAATAATTAAAGGATCTACAACTTTGTGTTTACACTTTTTTCAAATAACCTCAAAATTAATCTGAAAAATTCAAAAAACCAAGTATTTGTTTTTTAATTTTATTGTTTCACAAAAATGCTTTTTCTTTCCATGACATTTGGTGAAAACCCTTTGAAAGCCTAACTTTTTATGTCCTAAATACACTGCAATTAATATGATTTGAAATATTTGTTTTCTCACCTTAGGTTGTGGTTACAGTGCAAGCGACTTCGCGCGAAGCCACAACCTGATCTTGACTTAATATCAAAACAGGAGACTAATTTCCAATCGAAAGTTCTTTCGTCAAAATATTAACTTTTTTCCAATATTTTACGAAAAACAGTTACTGATCTGAATAATCCGATAGCGATTACTTACTATTTCTGATTGATCCTAGATCACTTTCCGAACGTCAGGGTCAATGATCCTTGTGATCGAGTTAACCCGATCATAGTTTCCGTAGAGGCCTATTTGTGATTTTTCTCAACTCTAGTTAACTTAATCCGTGTTCCGAAATTAATCGTAAATTCAACATTGGCAATAACAATATTGCCATATAATAGCAACTTCTTCCTGCCAAATGGATCACGAACATTTTCACGACGAAACAATTCTTTTGTGAAAGTTGGTGGTTTCGTGGAAACTTTTTCTCTACATCCACTTGGCAGTGATGGTAAGTCGGCATTGTGTGCGACTAGACAAATTCAACTATTTTTCTTATTTTCTCGCTTTGTCAGGCTCAAAAATATCGAGGAAAAAATAACAACCTTCTCATGACATTCTCTATGAAAAACAAAGATCATGATACCAGTTGTTACAGGTTTAAAAATCGTAATCAAAAATAGGAAAGTATCTCACCTTTTTAACTGCAATTTATTGCCAATTTGTTACTTACAACGGGTCTATTTACAATTCACTTCTAGATAAACCTTAGAATTAGCCGTTCATCTGTTAAATAGAGTTTCAAGTACCTATTTTGAGCCTGCTAGTAGATCTAGGGTTCAGAGGTCTCTCTTAGCACCACGGTAATTAAATTTTGAGGCTGAAATGAAAAATATATTACTTCACCTAAGGCAAGAATATGCAATAGTCGACTTACCAATCCTTGTCAACGTTGCTTAGGCCCTCCTGATCATTACAGCTCCCAACATCGAGAGTTTGATTGTTTTGTTTTGGGTTTCTTAACCTCAGTATTCATCAGCTGTTCTGTCAGGTACGCCGCCATCAAATCCCCTCTCGAACCAGTTCCTCATGAACCGGTGACTGTCATTTTTCTAGAACACGGTGACTTGCAAGGTTCCTTCCCCCAGATAGCTGCTAGTCTTGTTTCTTTCCGGTTGCTACCCTTGAAGGGAATACGTCGTTGTGACGGATTTTCACCGAAAGAAGAAGCCACCAAATTCAGGAGTTTGCTACTCACTCATATTGAGGATTTTGAGTTTGGCAATAGCATCAGATATCAGATACCGTCTATGGTATATTCACTTTTAGGCCGCCCTCGAACACAGGTATGTTGGCTTGCTCCGCCATCTTGGGAACCATTGCTCATCGTGTGTCCCTTTGTTTCAGGCCTTCTTTTTTGGACCCCCTTTTGCGTAACCTTTAATTGCATCTAATAGATATCACCTTAACTTTGTCTACGTTAAGGGTTGGGTCTATGTACCCTAACCTAAATTTCACTTGGAGCTAAGGTTTAGCCATTTTTGGTACCTACCGATTTCGTCAACACTCTGCTGTTTGAACCTGTTTGGGATATTCTGAGACCGCTGAGTACCTCAACGTAACTACCAAAGGACTGCTGAAGGACTATCGAAGGACGTATCCCGTCGTAGGTATAAACCATTGAACTACTCCCCCTTTTTATACTTTTCAAATAACTAGAAGTTGATCTGTAACCCGAAGGTATGCATACCCCCGGAGATAGGTGGTAAGTGATAGTATTTTGAGCCATTTTTGGTTGATTTTTCTTACTTATTGAATTGTTTAGTTAAATAAATCATTGTTGTTTTTGAAACCCCCTCTCTACAACACAACATAACCCACTCCCTGACAAACTATCACCACAGGCCACCAAACTGGCTTTCAACCCTCACACAGTCCATGCCGAAACCGCCTGCAGTGTTTGTCATTTTCTGTTGAGCATTGATTTTATCTAATATTGTATTAGCCCCGTACAAATTAATCAATTTTAACAAATGTAATGTTTTATACCTGCAATCGGCAAGTAAAAGCATAGTTGAAATACGTCAAGATCATATCAAGAAAACATCTCACTGGGAGCAGGCAAATTACTCTTACATTATATGGACACTGTTCTGTCCCACGAAATTCAATCTAATCAAAGCGTCTGTAGCACTATCTTGGCTACCCTATAAGTTGAATATTTGAAATTCTTCAAATACCTATAGACCGTCTGATATAACTTACTAAGGTACCTACATCATTACATAAGTACTGGAACTTTTTTCAAAGTAAAGGTATCTAGTGCACATTTTAAGAAAACAGCTTTATTGCTATAACAATTAATTATTCCAACATCCTGTCATTTATAAATATATATCTTACATAATGACGATAATTTTGTGCTTCTCTGTACTGATGTCATAATGATTTAATGATCACATAAATGAGTACTATTAATGTATATTTACCATAAGCTATTTCGTTAATCAATGATACAACATTATACACTTTCACATCATGTGTCGTTGGTAATAATCTGTGATGACATAAGCATTAAGCATATACTTGTATTATATAATTCAATATGGAAACACCCAACAGCGATCAACAACACCATAAATACGCAAGGACGATTCGTGACAAGTGTAAACAGAAAAAATTGTCATATCCAAATTTTTGGTGAAGGCGAATTATACAAGAAAACAAATACATGAGCGACTTTTCTGGAATGTACATATTGGGCCAATTAGGCCACGATCAAGATAAAGGCCTATATTGTATAAAAGACACAGACGAAACTAATCTCCGTGCTAGAGCTCATTTTTATTGGGAATTCATATGATGAAAACCATAACTCGTTATTAGTTACCATTTGGTGATAAGTTTTTATAGAATATTGCATTTATGTACATAATATGTAAGTAATGAGTATTGGAACAACTTATCCACTTTGAACCATCTCATATTTTTAATGTCCGTTGAAATATGATCAAATCTAGTTAATTTGTTCACAAGGCGGGAACAACAATTATGAATTTTTTGCAAACGTTTTGCTGTATCTACCCAAGGATAATATAGTGCCATACTTTATACCATGTCCCAGGATAAATCCCGAAAAAAGAATTCGCACTTAGATGTCAGAAATGAAAGGGGTCAACGTCTGCTTCAATTCTGTATTGACCATAATTTCTCAATTGCCAGCACTATGTTTTCACAACATCCACGGCGCCTGTATACTTGGACCTCTCCCGACGGACGATTTGTAAGACTCTACCAGGCTCAGACTGCGGCTCAGACCATCAATTACTCCTGTGCGAACTTCAGTTAAAACTGAAGGTATGTCCACGTTCTAAGCGGATAGTACGGATGGAGATCGCTGACCCTTCTTTTTTTCGGTCAAAATGTTCAGAGCTTTTTCGGGATGCCTCTATAACAGATATGTCAAGTACAAATGATATGTGGCTATCATTAAAAAATGTGCTTTTACATGCTGCCCAGATAAGCCAACCAAAGAGTAGCACTCAACCAAGACAACAATGGATTAGTAGCCACACACTGTCCCTTATTGAGGCACGTAAAAGCCTTAAGATTTCAGGTCTGGATTCAGATACAGAGCAAAAAACATATAGACAGCTCTCACGCGAGATTCAAAGATTATGCCGGAAAGATAAGAACTCTTATCTACAGCAATTGTGCAGGGAAATAGAGATGCATGCCAATACTAACCATCCGAAAGAAATGTTTTTTAAGGTCAAATGCCTCAGTCGGGATTTTAAACCCAAATCTTGGGCTGTTAAAAATCCTGAGGGAGAGCTAATTACCAACCTGCATGAGGTTATTGAGGTATGGTGAAATTATTGCGAAAATCTGTACCATGAGGATGGCCTTCACGCCCTCTCATTGGATTTTGAACACGAACCGGATATTCTTTTGTCTGAAGTGGAACATGCCCTCATCAAGCTAAAAAATAACAAAGCTACAGGCGTTGATGCTATTTCTGCTGAAACGTTGAAATGCTTGGGTGACGACGGCATCTCCCTTTTACATAATATTTGTAAGAGTGTCTTATCGTCCGGTGTTTGGCCAGATGAATGGTGCACATCATTTTTTGTTCCACTTCATAAAAAGGGATCTCCAACAAATCCAGACAATTATCGCCTACTTTCGTTAATCTCTCATGCAAGTAAGGTTCTACTGTATATTTTACAATCTCGTTTGGAGGGTTTTATTGGCTGACAAATTTCTCAGGCGCAGGCAGGCTTCGTGAAAAGACGCGGTACGCGTGAACAGATCTTAAACTTAAGACAAATTATTGAAAAAGCCAGAGAGCATTATTTTCCTGTTTTTATCTGCTTTGTGGACTATTCTAAGGCGTTTGATAACGTAAAGTGGCCTAAACTGTGGGAAATCCTCATCTCTATGGGAGTTTCCTATCACCTAGTGTTTCTCATACAGCAACTCTATGAGTCTAATTCGGCTCGCGTAAGAATTGATGGTAACCTGTCTAGTCAAACTGCAACCAGAAAAGGAGTTCGTCAGGGATGTGTATTATCTCCGATGTTGTTTAACATTTACTCTGAATTTGTGATGAGACAGGTATTAGACAACTGGAATGGCGGTGTAACTATTGGCGGAAGCAAAATATACAACTTAAGATTTGCTGACGATACAACCCTTATTGCAGCTTCTTAGGAAGAACGAGTAGCTCTATTAAACATCTTAGAACAACGTAGTGCAGAGTATGGTCTTGGTATTAACTACAATAAGACCAAGGTTATGAGCGTAGATAGAGAGCATGATAATTATCGAGATATAAAGTCAATAGGCCGTTGTGAAGTAGTTCAAAGTTTTATATACCTCGGTTCTTTGATCGATAATTTGGGTAGCCGTGAAAATGAGATTCGACGGCGCATTCAACAGGCACGTGTGGCCATGACAGAGCTTACTAAAATATGGCGTGACCATAACATCACTAAAGCTACAAAAATGTCGCTGGTTCAGTCTCTTGTGTTCTCCATATTTTTGTATGCCTCGGAAACTTGGACTGTTAAAAAGGCAGATCGAGCTCGCATAGACGCTTTTGAAATGTAGACATGGAGGAGAATGCTGAGAGTTCCTTATACCACCCATCGAACTAACGTCTCCATACTGGATGAGGTCGGTAATCCAAAGAGACTATCCTCCATTGTGTCGACGAGAATGCTTACATTCTTCGGACATATACACAGAAGCGATAATATGGAGAAACTTGTAGTTCAGGGTCATGCCCCGAGTGGGCGGCGCCGTGGCCGTCCCCCTACACGCTGGGTGGATACGACGAAACAGTTGCTGGATATGAGTGTCAAGAGCGCCACTAAACTGACAACAAATCGCGAACGATGGCGAGCTACAGTGCTCAAAACTATTGATAATATTCGTGTCGGCAATACTCTAGCTCCGACTTAATGCATTTTGCGAGTTCACAACATGTTTGTTAAGACATTGTGACTATGATGATGACTTAGATGTCGAAATATGGAACCGATATCAAAAACAACTATTCTTAAATTCGAATTTCTTACAGATATTAACGTTTGAAGTTTTGTTTTAAAGATGATTGAAACGTGTGTGGCCCACCTCATTCCACTTTTCGGGTAAAAACACTTTCGATTTTATAGCAAAAAAGGGCGAAGGTGGTTTTGTACGGTTACGCTGATGTATACTCGCATGTATACATTAGAAAAGTCCCTTGGTTCTGTAATAGGCAAGGTAATGTTCGGATTCACCTAAAAAAGTGTATTATGATGCTAGGTCTTTCTTTCACATGTTAGTGGACAACCTATTATGAAAACAACAAATTTTTCAGCGAGTTTTTCAGTTTTACAACCCCCCACCTCCCGCCATCCCAATCTCACCTCACCAAAAAAAAAAAAAAGTAGAAAGTGATCAGGAAGCCCTAAAGCGCCTAAACACAAAGTTCGAGCAATATTTAAAATTTTTTGTTTTTTGCTAATTATTCCACCGCCCCTGTATCGATTTTCAAGATTATAGGAACATTACCTTTTACGACTCCACAGCATATCGCTGGCCAAATTTCATCACAATCCATGCAGCGGTTACTAAGATTACGTGGCTAGACGAACGCGTACGACAAACCGCCAGACAGACCGACAGACAGACCTACAATTAGACCGACGGAAATGAGTCACGTGGATTTTCGTTATGTGGACATCATAAAACGTCCAAAAAGTGTATTATCTGAAAACCAAAAGTTTTCGCGATCACAATACTTCCCTCACCTATCGCCTTAGAATAGTCCACAAAGCAGATAAAATTGGGAAAATAATGCTCTCTGGCTTTTTCAATAATCTGTCTTAAGTTTAAGATCTGTTCACGCGTACCGCGTCCTTTTACGAAACCTGCCTGCGCCTGAGAAATTTGCCAGCCAATAAAACCCTCCAAACGAGACTGTTAAATATATAGTAGAACCTTGCTTGTATGAGAGATTAACGAAAGTAAGCGATAATTGTCTGGATTTGTTGGAGATCCTTTTTCATGAAGTGGAACAAAAATGGCTGTGCACCATTCATCTGGCCAAACACCGGAGGACCAGACCCTCTTATAAATATTATATAAAAGAGAGATGCCGTCTTCATCCAAGCATTTTAATGTTTCGGCAGAAATAGCATCAATGCCTGTAGCTCTATTAGTTTTTAACTTGTTGAAGGCATGTTCCACTTCAGGCAAAAGAGTATCAGGTTCATATTCAAAATCCAATGAGAGAGCTTGAGGGCCATCCTCATAGTACAGGTTTTCGCAGTAATTTCGCCATACCTCAATAACCTCATGCAATTTGGTAATTAGCTGTCCCTCGGGATTTTTAACAGCCCAAGATTTGGGTTTAAAACCCCGACTGAGGCATTTGACCTTAAAAAACATCTCTTTCGGATGATTAGTATTGGCATGCATCTCTATTTGGTGGCAAAATTGCTGTATATAAGAGTTCTTATCTCTCCGGCATAGTCTCTGAGTCTCGCGTGAGAGCTGTCTATATGCGTTTTGCTTTGTATCTGAATCAAGACCTGAGATCTTAAGGATTCTACGTGCCTCAATAACAGACAATGTGTGGCTACTAATCCATTGTTGTTTTGGTTGAATGCTACACTTTGGTCGACTTATCTGGGCAGCATGTAAGAGCACATTTTTGAATGATAGCCACATATCGTTTGAATTTGACATATCCGTTATAGAGGCATCCCGAAAAAGCTCTGAACATTTTGACCGAAGAGAAGCAGGGTCAGCGATCTCCATCCGTACTATCCGCTTAGAACGTGGACATACCTTCAGTTTTAACTGAAGTTCGCACAGAAGTAATTGATGGTCTGAGCCGGAGTCAGAACCTGGTAGAGTCTTACAAAGGCTAGTAGATGACTTCCACCGTGTACGAACTAAAATGTAATCAATTTGATTACGAAATCGTCCGTCGGGAGAGGTCAAAGTATACAAGTGCCGTGGATGATGTGAAAACATAGTGTTGGCAATTGAAAAATTATGGTCAATACAGAATTGAAGCAGACGTCGACCCCTTTCGTTTCTGACACCAAGACCGAATTTACCAATATGTGCCCTAAGATGTTCATCATCCATAGTTTGACCAACCTTTGAGTTAAAATCGCCCAAAACAAGGACCATTTCCCGATTCGAAAGAGATTCAAGTGCAGACTCCATATCGTTATAAAAAGATTCGATCGTTTCCTCGTCCGAATTGGACGTAGGTGCATAGATTTGCACAATGTTGATCGGTGTAGGATTCGTATTGACACGTAATGTTATGATTCTGTCACTAATACACTTGTAACCAAGAATGGTCCTTGGGTGAGCTTTCGCCACCCAAAAGCCAACACCGTTAACACTTTCATCTGATTTACCTGAAAAGCAAATAAAATTGCCCTTGCTAGAAGTAAAATGACCTGTATCTCTATAATGAGTCTCAGATAATCCAGCAATGGCTATTTTATTTGCTGTAAGCTCTTGTTCGACGATGCTGAGCTTTCCTATAGCTTGAAGACCTCTAACGTTCCAAGTTGCCAGGCAATGTTTTCGGCGCGTTTTAAAAATGTCATCAGTAGCTAATTTCGCACAAGAAGCCTGATGGTCGCACTTCTTGTGCCCGGTCACCAACTTCACACTGACCTCCCCGGACGAGGAACAGCGCCGATTGCCAGTCGGACCGCGAGGCAACACATCCGAGGCCTCGCCGATTCTCACGTTACTCATTTTACAAGTTTCTCTTGGGATATCCTAAAGATCTTTAATGTAGTAGTTTCCCATTTGCTTTCTGCATCCTCATGCCGTTGACCAGATGTATATACCGGTTCATCCGCCTTTAGGGACAACTTCTCACCCCAAGAACAAGAAGGTGTCCTGACTCTTCTCAACTCGTCCACCCAAAGCTGTTGGTTGAGAAGAGGTTACTGCTTATATCGACAGTAGTTCGGTACCTTTTAGTCGCCTTTTACGACACGCAGAATGTACGATGGGAGATATTCTAACCCGCCCCCACACGGGTACATGAAGTTCCTGCTAATGGTATCGTCGTTGCCGTTGTCGATTAGGAATATTTTCAACTTCAGCCAGACTGTCTATTCAAATACAAATTCAATGAGAATATCGTTATCTTGATCGCATAATAATTCAATTCTGTATAAAGATTTTGTAAGTATTAGAAGCCATACATGAATAAAAGTAATACCTAAAACAAATACATTGAAATCGATTTTGATTGAAACAATGATTTGAAGAGTGTTATCTAGATCATACGAAGTGAGGCACAAAAACAACTGATTTTGAAATAAAATTTGCTTATCTCGATGATAATTATGTATATCAATTGTAAAAGATGCAAATTAAACAGCAAGAACAATGGCTTTTATATGAAAAGGGTATATAAAAGAGACCAACTACCAAAGATTCAACAATAACAACTTCAACATGTCTACGACTCTTATAGCATCTTTGGTTTTGCTTTGCCTTATTGGGTTCAGTAATGCCAGCAACTGTACTGAATGTCCACTACTTCCAGCTGCCACTAGTAGCCTCGGAATGCTTCTAATTGTAAGTATAGCTATGTAAGACAAATTTCCTTTTTTAAGCATCTATTCTTGTTAACCTCAAAACGTGATAAATTTGCTACCAGGGAACAAACTTTGGGATACCCATAATAATTTCCAAGCACAAATGTCCAACAAAAGGCTACATTTGCAAAAACAAAAATGTTTCTCAGTACAAAATAGGTACTAGTAGATCACTAATACAAACTAAAGTATTAATTAAAATGCAGGTATAAAAAATACATGGTATGGAAGCCGTTTTCATTGGTTATTAGAAAATTTCTGGATAGAACCCCTGATTTGAATTGAACGTCGAGCTTTACTCCAGTTGCACGAAATATTATTAGGGCACTATGAACACTGAGAGTGTATCAATTTTGGAGTCTGAGGCATATAAATCGCATGATCAACAGAGCAATCTGAAAAACTTCCGATTTCCTCAGTGGCAGTGCAGGACTAATCAAAAAACTAAAAATATAAAAACAACTGAAACATGATTTTTAGGCGACTTGTAAGTTCCTGATCATTTTCCACATTTTACTTCCCACACCGATGCGATAGGCGAAAGGGGAGTACAAATTTTGTTGAAATAAAACGCTTTTAAGGCATTTTATGATATCTACATCACGATATTCCACGTCACTCATTTACTTCGGTCTGCCTGTCTGTTTGTCGGTCTGTCTGTCTATTGACATCCTTCTAGCCTCGTAACCCCAATAACTGCTGCATGGATTGTGATGAAATTTGGACAGCGATATGTTGTGAGGTTATAGTAGGTAATGCTGCTATAATTTTGAAAATAGGTACATGAACGGTAATTAGCAAAAAGAAAAAAAATTAAACATTCCTAAAACTTCATTTTTAGGCGTATAGGGAATCCTGATCATTTTGTAAAAGAGAGACCTAGCGGCATATTATACATACTCTATCACTGTGTCTGTCCGTCTGTCCGTCCGTCTGTCCGTATGCAAAAGATAGCCAAAACTACAGGTGCTAGAGTAAAACTGAATACAGATTCGGAATCGGCATGAAAAAACTAGTCCAGGAAAAATCCTTGTTTTGTCAATATCGCTTCCTGTTCCACAGTAAGTGCGCCATTTGAATTTGCTCAAGTAAATTCTTTCCTGCCTATCCTGCTTATCATTGTATGGTGTAACCTGATAATTATTGAATTGATTTTAATGGACTTTTGGCACATTATTATTACCATACTACCCTGGCGACGATGGGGACGCGAATGGTTGTTAAAGACCATATCAGTGGCGGCACAGCAATAATAAAAAAAACTACAAACATATAAAAAGCTCAAGCTTTGTTTTCCGGCGATTTCTGGGTCCAAATTTTTTTTAAAAGTGTGATATTTGGGTTGTGAAAGCGAAAACTGTGTTGTATTCGTAGTGGCTCTTCGTTGCCCTGTAAAGGAACGACATAATAAACTTTTCAGCTTTATCCGAATGCTGCCCTACCTTAGACCAATAATAATTCCTGAAATTATATTGTCGTAGATAATCCTTTAATAGATGTACAACCTGACAAGTGTAGCAAGAGAGTTGGGAATTTCGCCGCTGACTCACACGCACACGTTATTTCATATCCTCTAGTGTCTCTTGCTATCCTTGTCTATTTCATATTTCTCACGGCTCTTGTTACACTTGTCAGGCTGTAGCTCGTCACTAAACTGATAGCAATAAATTTTTAAACCGTACTGTGGGCCGTGGAAAGATGCGGTGAAACAAAAATTTAAGAAATAGAAATACATTATAAAAGCCGTTCAAACTCTATTTTTGGATACTGCAGGTACCTAATCATTTTCAGCTTTTTTATGAGTGCTCAAAATGTGCCGAGGTAGGATGGGGTCTCGGATAGGGTGCTTGGGAAACCCCGGAACATTTAATTCCCTTTTAAATATTGATACTGGTAATATAATCTGTTTTTAAATATAAAAAAATCGGCATGCGATGTGACTAGTATATCAGCTGAAGATTGCATATTAAAAACCCTGTGTCGACCTAGTTCCTACGACGGGAGCTTTGTGTTACATGGCGGGCGGACGGGAGATGATTTAATTGCAGGGGTATCCCAAACCACAGCTTCATGCTGTGGGGAAACAATAAAATGGTATCGCTGTAATATCTGGGAAGTGCTGAGTCAATGAGCTTGACTTTTTTTAACAAAAATGTTTCTTAGTCACAATTGGTACTAGTACATCAGTAATTCAGACTGGGTATCAATTAAAATGAAGTTATAAACAATACATGAAATGTAGGCACTTTTAGCTGGTTATTATTTAATGTTTCACTTCCGGATATGGAACCTGCATCAGATTTAGAGCAAACACAGATCCTTAGTCCTATTTCATGGAGCATCCTCAGGGAGCTATAACGACCGAGAGTCACGATTTTTGGACCACATGATGAAACAAATTTTGACTTCTGACGTAAAATTATTTTCATTTGGTTCTATTGAGAACATTACAAAAAACGTATCTGGAACTCGACTCAAGTGTGCTTTTTGTATGTATACAGGGAGAGTTTTTAGTACCAGCTCGGTCGATAACTCCACTACTGTAGAAGATAGCGAAAAAAGTTGTATATAAAAGTTGTAGCCACGGATATGCTACTTGCTCAGAAAACATTTAGATTTATACAGGGTGATCCATAACTACGTTGTGATGCAAACATGCATTTTTTTAAATGAGACACCCTATATGTTATTCCATATTCAAGTTCTACTAATGATTTCCGTTATTTCAATATAGGGTATTGTTACATTGTACAGGGTAGTTCAAAAGTTATGACCATTTTTATATCCAAATCACGGTCAAATGAACGTACTGTATATCAAAAAGTAATGAATCAAAAATTATTTTTTTAAACAAAAAGATTAAAAATATCCTCTAATTTTAAAATCGGCTATAAAAGCAGCCTGTGATGCATATTCGTATACAGGATGTTGTAGAATGCAAAATCTAGATTTTCTCTCTTTTTTCAAATGTAAGCCCCAATATTTTATTATACGAAAGAATTGCTTTTAATATGCTCTTTCATCTTTGTATAGCACTTGTTATGGCTGCATTGATTAGTTTCTGAGATATTTCGATTTTTCTACAAATTTTAAACATACCTTCTATTTGTTTACTAAAATTGATTTATTTTGAGAAAGTACTATCAAATTTTATTTTTGCTTAACAAACAACTTAAATATAAGGCCATAATAATACTTAATCAAGTCAAAACACTGAATTAACGATATAATATAGGTCAAGTGTGCTGAGGAAACAATTTTATAGACGTCATGCATAATTATCAAGCAGATGTATCAGGTAGGCTATGAAATATCAAGCGACACAGTCCAAATAAAACGATTCTTCAATCTCTCAAACGCATTAGTTTTAGACTGCCTCCGTTCTGGATATTGCTGTTCATAGTTGATATATTCTAGAGGCAAGTAGACAATTTCTCAAAGATTCTCCTAAATACCCTCAGAAAAAAAAATAATTTTAAAAGCTGGTTTTTCACACATTACGGAATTATGAGCAGGTTATGAAAACTGTCAGTTTTTCAAAGCACACCTGATAAATCTGCTTGATAATTATGCATGACGCCTACAAAATTGTTTCCTCAGCATACTTGGCTTCATTATCTCGATGATTTAGGGTTTTGACTTCATCAAATAGTATCATGACCTTATAATTTAGTTGTTCGTTAAACAAAAAACCAATTAGATAGTATTTTCCCAAAATAAATAAATTTCAGTACACAAATAGAAGCTATATTTTAAATTTGCCGAAAAATCGAAATATCTCGGAAACTGATGGACGTAGGTACAACAAGTGCTATACAAAGATGAAAGAGCATATTAAAAGCAATTCTTTGAGATAATAAAATATTGAGCGTTACATTTAAAAAAAAAGAGAAAATTTGGATTTTGCGTTCTACATCACCCTGTATACGAATATACGTCACGGGCTTCTTTTTTAGCCGATTTTAAAACTAAAGGATATTTTTAATCTTTTCATGTAAAAAAAAATAACTTTTGGTTTATTACTTTTTGATATACAGTACGTTCATTTGACCCCGATTTGGATATAGAAATGGTCATAACTTTTGAAATACCCTGTATAATATAACAAAACCCTATATTGGAAGAACGGAAATCATTAGTAGAATTTGGATATGGAATAATAATTAGGGTGTCTCATTTAAAAAAATGCATGTTTGCATCACCGCGTAGTTACGGATCACCCTGTATAAATCTAAATATTTTCTGAGCAAGTAGCATATCCGTGACTACAACTTTTATACACAACTTTTTTCGCTATTTTCTATAGTAGTGGAGTTATCGACCGAGCCGGTACTAAAAACTCACCCTGTATATTAGTCAATTTTAACGATCAAAGGTTATTATTGTTTTATAGTTATGTGGTTCCTGTATATGCCTGATACAATGATATCTGGAACATCTAAATAAAGCTCCCAAGATTAATACAGCTTGGTTTTATAATTTTATCAAGTTCTTACCTGTTTTATCTTCATTGTACTACAATCTGCGATTTTTTTCTCCTTTCAGGCAGGAAATAAAGACTGGTATGTCCAACAACGATACGGGCCACCCATAGTTGCTGAAAAGTGTTGGAGCTCGAGCTTGTATGTAAGCGATTTCAGCGTTCTAGAAAATGCAATGAATGCCAATTGGACTTTCTATGATCCAAAGTAAGAACCATTTTTGATAAAGATATTATTTTTTACAGAAATATCATGCAAGCGGCTCGTTATCTGAGAATTTTTCACAGTTAGGGCGAATGAATGAATGAATTAATGAATGAAAGAGGGAGAGGGGCTATCTGGTGGCTGGAACCACCAGTGCATAGGCTTCCCAACGGGCCCTTTTGCACCTCTCCTCACCCTAGTTCCCAAGTCCAGCCCTCATCACAAATGTGAGGATGGCCTTGGATGCTGTCCATCTTATATCCTCAGGTTCAAGAATCCTTGAACCGAGTATAGTCTGCCTATGATACCCAAGGGCTTCACAGCAACATAGAATGTGTGCCGAGGATTCTTACTCCTCGCTACAGCGTGTACACGTCGGATCACTTGCCACCCCCAGTACATACAAATGACGTTTGAAATTGTTACGGGCGGACAGCAGGTCGACAAGTAACCTTAGTCGGCTTCTATCCAGTGAGAGACAGAACCGTCTCACCTTAGCCAGAGGTCCTGAAATAAGTTCTCCAGCTTGACGGAGATGTCCAGAGATTCCTCTGTATCTGATAAGATGCTGATTTTGCAACCACACCTCTATTTCCCTTCTAATGGTACCTGCTACCAGCCCCAAAGCTGGCTCAGGACCCAGGAAGTTATTCCTTGACCCTCGCCTTGTGAGCGTGTCCGCCATTTCATCAATACTAACTCCAGCATGACTTGGCACCCACATAAGTGACACCAGATGTCTTGCAGAAATGTCACCCAAGACCATTTTACATTGCAGAGCGAGCCTTGATGTAAACCTACAAGCACTTAATGCATTTAATGCTGCCTGGCTATCAGACCAGATGGTGATCCACCTGCTTGGCCCCTGAATTTCGAAAATACGAAAGACGCAAGCTAAAATTGTATATATCTCTGCTTGGAATACCGTGATGTATCCTCCAAGAGAGAGGGAGACTTTTGTTTTTGGCCCATAGACCCCAGTGCCGGAGCCTTTGTCGGTAAGTGAGCCGTCGGTGTACCAGACTGGCCCTCTCCCCTCAAAAGGCACAGTTAGGTTACTACTCGCAGTACTCTGCCGTTTAGGCTTTGCAGCTGCTCAGATACAAGATACTACCGAAGTAAGGATACAAAATATAAAATCTATCAATTTGTAATAATCTCTAAAACAATATTCTTGGCCTTTTATGATTCAGAAAGTCACAAATGAAAATGTTATGATAGTGGTCAGTACTGGACCACTGCAGTTTTTGAAGACCGACCCAATGGCAGCCTAACAATATTGTAGAAAGTGTGGGTTGGAAAACCTCTCGTTTTATTAGAAGATGTTTTTTCGATAATATCAGCATAAAAGATTTGATTTCAAATCAAAGGATGAAATACAAGCGTTTTCATTAAATTTAAATTGTTTTTATACAGATGAATACTTCCTAGTAGTCATCAAGTATTCTGCTTGGTCTCTTAAGCCATTACAGTGTCATAGAAGTCATCTTCGAAAAACGAAAATATAAGTTGCCTATTCTTCAGTTTTATTGATCTGATATTATAAAAACGTTTGGAATTGGGGCAGTGTTTTTTTTATAAAAGTTAGTTTTTATCCACTGATTTGTCATAAAGGTAATAACGTTCGCAATCTAGTTCAGCGTAATGACGAAAAATGGAATGAGTCTTAATCAAGCTTTTGGGACTTATTGAGATCTGTGACCAACTCCCGAAATTACTTTGTTCGAGGATTGTAAGCTGAAGGGAAGCTTGGATGTAGGAAGAGTTAATGTATAATACACTCCTTTATAAACTTTCTTTTAAATATGTGTAGTCACAGAAATTTTAGTGATTTAGAATAATATCAATGTATTTTTTGCTACATATCAAGAAAGTTACTTCGCTTCTAGAATTCGATATCATTCGCAAAAGGTGTTTGATTACTCTTAAGATATTCCAGATAAATGGAAATATTTGATATGATATTTTTTAACATGTCCACCCTTCAAGCATCCACGTCATTATTATACATAAAAAATGTATGTTTTCCGAGCCATCTATGAGTATTGTCAGTAAATACATTGTAACTACTAAATCGACATTGTTCTTATTTCAGTGAAAAAAGTCCATGTTCAAGGGTAAAGATGAATGTCATTGCAAATAGCGCAAAGTTCTATGTAGTTCTCAATAATAAAGGTGAGTAAAAGCAAAAAGCCAAAGAAGTATGGTAAGCATTAAGTATAGGATTTTCCACTTTTTTCACATGAAACATTCTGCCATACCTTTTTGGCACCAGTAATAATTTTTTAACACTACATGAAGCAGTTATTGAGACGTATAAATATAGTTCATGAAATTTGTAACTATTGGTCACTATCTGGTACGAGGTTTGTCATAAAGGCTCTCGCCGAGCTGACAGTTATACCGGGTGTTCCAGAATTTTCTTGATACGCGATATTTTCGTAACAAGAAACGGTTCGAGCAAGAATTGAGTTGTGATTTTGGAGGTACTATATGGTTTCTCATACCATACATGCATATTTTTTTGTACTTCATCTCCGAAAACTAACCACCATCAATTTGTTTTCAAATAGCACCCTGTACGTTTTCCTACATAGATGATATCGCTATTTTATTTAAAATCTTGTGGTACCTTTAATGCCGTACGCAAGCTTATTACTTATTTATTATAATATAAATAAAATAACAATAATTTGTCGGACGTCTAATATATTTGCAAGAGAATGTATGGTATGGTATGGTATGATAGGTCATCCAGTACCCTCAAACGATCCACTTAGATCTACTTCTTATCTGCGTCTGTTACGAAAATATTGCCTCAAATGAGTCATAATTTTATCTACTATTTATTAATCGAAAGTACTACAAGATTTTGACAAAATAAGGACTTAATTAGTGTAGGAAAACCTATAAAAAGGGCAAGAACAGTTGGGGTAGGTTTTAAGGATTGAAGAAGGTACAAAACCTCGTACAAAACAAATGTTTTGAAAGAATGGTATAATAAACCCTATAGTACTTTGGAAATTACCACTGTTTTCGTTAGAACTTTTTTTCGTTAAGAGAATTTCACGTGTCAAGGAAATTCTGGGACACCCGGTATATAATCTAGGAAAAGGTTTAAGAGGTAAACTCAAACAGTAACTAATTAATTTAGATGCGATTTCAGTAAAATATGATAGTAAATTTTGAGACATATGATGATTATTTATTTAAAATTCTTCCAGATACAACTTAATTTCCTTTAGCAAGCATGCTACTAGACTAGCTTGCGACGTTTTCTTTATTGGTCAAAAAGTATAGATAAGTAGTCCAACGTAAAAAGAGGCTTTTGACAGCAAAAGGTCGGAAAGAAATTGAATTTGGTAAGATAGTAGACATTGGTCCCCTGAACATACACTTAAGCTTGCGACATTTTTCATGTGCGACCAACAGTTTCCATTCTACAGTGCCCCAAAGTTAGGGGGCGGTTTGTAATTCTTACTAAAATCAGAATTTGATCGCGTATTAAGTCGAAGAACGCTATCAAAAAGTTCTGTAACGCTTTTTCTCCTGAGAGAATAACATTTCTCATATTATTATTATGTTCAACTTTTGAAATAACACTTGAGCTTAAAAAAACTACAATACTTAGGACGACTACTACCGATGTAGTCAATCGTTGTCCTAAAAAAGGCTTTTGAGCGCAAAAGGTCGGAAAGAAATGAAATTTCGTGGGATAGTAGACATTGGTCCCCTGAATGTTCACCTAAGTTTGCGAAAACTCTGTGATCGGCAGTAGGTAACGATATCGTCCTAAATATCGTAATTGTTTTCAGCCGAAATGTGTTATTTAAAAAAATGAAGATAATAGTAATTTGAGAAATGTTATTTTTCCAGGAGAAAAAGTATTACAAAATTTTTGATAGCATTCTTCGACTTAATACGCGATAAAATTCTGATTTTAGCAACAATTACAGACCACCCCCTAACTTTGGGGCACTGTAGAATGGAAACTATTGGTCGCACACGAAAAATGTAAAGACCAAAATTTTGACGAATTTTGTTGTCTCCATATATCATTTGAACTTTTTTTTGATAGCACTTTCCGCAACGGCGCTATTTGCCAAAAAGCGTCACAAAGCAGTTTTCACCCCCCTCCTCCCCATCCTCTAGCGGGAACTCCTAAATGTCGCAAATTGAATCTTATCTTAACTAAACAATGCCGGTTGAGTATCATTTCCACTAAAAGTATGCACAAATACGATATTTTTCACAACAGCACGTACCGGTAGTAGATGGGGGTGCGTTTCTAAATGCCACAATTTTTTAAAACCAAATGCGTGAGTTTAGGCAGCTGCAGATAATTAAGAAGTGAGAAAATATAATTTTTTTAGGGAAACAAAAATGTTACACGACTTTTTGATAAAGTCCTTCGCCTTAATCCACCCTTAAATTCTGATTTTTGTGAAAATCACAAACCAACCCCTAACTTTGACGCAGTCTAGGACGTAAACTATTGGTCGTACACGAAAAAAGTGCGTGTGTGAAAATTATGCAGAATTTTGTTCTCTCCATAAATTATTTGAGGCTTTTTTCGAGATCACTTACAAAAACGGCGTTATTTTTCAAAAATCGTCGCGAAGCAGAGTTTTCATCCCCCCACCCCTCAAGCGGCAACCGCCCGAGGTCGCAAACTTAGGTGTGGGTTCAGGAGACCATTGCCTAGCATCCCACCAAATTTTATTTCTTTACGACCCTTGGCTGTCACAAAACCCCTACCGCCTGGACTAAAGATGAAATGACTAATAATATGCACTATTTTGTAGAGATAACCATTACTAACCTCATCGTCGAACCTGAGCTCTTAGCGGCATCATTGTGCAGTGATAGCAAATGTAAGTATTGATTTCTGTTTCCAAAAAGAGATGACCATTCAATACGGGTACTTGATTTAAAACCTCTCTATACACGAAATTGAGGACGAGTCCAAAATGTTGATGGGAGCAGTAATTTGGAAGTTTTCAGAATATAAAAAATATGAGGATGTCTTTATTCTACTTGGTCTTTCAAATTCGACACTGGACATTACGGCCTCAGAACTCTAAAAGATACAAAACTAGATACACAAAAAAGTATTTTTTGATTAACTGGAATCCGTGAATCTTCGTGATCATCACCATCAATATAATACGAACGTTAATTGAATTGACTTTCAACGATTATGAAACAATACATTCTGTGTTTATACCATTGATTTTGTTGATTCGTTCATGAACAACAAACATAAAGAATTACGGTTATACGGTATGTACTGCTTTAATGAGGACAAAAGTATTGAGTTTAAAAACCCAGTAAACATTCAAAAAACGCGCTAGAGGTGACTATGCCAAGCCATAGATCAATCACCGAGGACATTGATATTTCAAATAGCTGTCGTTCTTTATAATTTTATCAACTCACGCCTGGATTAACCATGGGGCTGAAGGGGCTGGAACCCCGGGCCCCGCAGTTCAGTGGGGCCCTGCAGGGCCCTACTTTTATTAAATGTGAGGAAGAAAATATTAGGTCAATAGATGAACAATAAAATCAGTAGATCTACTGAAAATTTAATTTCGAGATTTCAATCAAAACGGTGTTTTTCAATTTCCCTACCTATAAGCAAACTAGCAGGTCATGAAATATAAACAAACGTGTTCAAATAGAATAAAACAGCTAACTTAGCAGAAAGATACAAACTACAGGGACAAGATTATAAAAATTCCCTTCACCTATAACTAGAAATAACGCCGGTAACATGTCTAAGGTCAAAGAGAAGCTGGAATATGACAGAAATGGATAATTTTTACAGCTTACTAGCTACTGCAATGTATTAGAGATTAAAAATTTCCAATACCACTAAAACCTATGGAATGAAAGGAAAACTTTCAGCGATAGTTATTAGCAGTCTAATATCTTCAGCACGAAATTTCACATTTAAAAACAATAGTGATTTCAGTCAAAGTCAAAATTAACGATACCTCTGAATGTCCCACTGTAGCCCTTCAAAATTTTCAGTTTCTGTTAGCAAGATCACAAAAAAAGGAATACTGACAAATCAGATTTTAATTTTTTATCAGGCTATGTTGTAGAATTTGACCATCATTCTTCATTTTTGGTGTATCTGCTTTC
Source organism: Callosobruchus maculatus (assembly GCA_951848785.1). Classification (NCBI taxonomy): domain Eukaryota; kingdom Metazoa; phylum Arthropoda; class Insecta; order Coleoptera; family Chrysomelidae; genus Callosobruchus; species Callosobruchus maculatus. The sequence goes on along the minus strand of CATOUR010000026.1, from coordinate 11,550,967 downwards.
ATATTAAAGCTTGGTTTGACTTTGTGTATTCAATATTTGTCTACAAAATACATCCTTCTATAGTGAAAAGCCTGCATTAGCTTAATGTTGGTTTTATCTGACTCACTTAACTTTTTTCAACCTTTCATATCATTTCGGTGTTTGTTGTTGGATAGATTAATTTGATCAAAATGCTTGAACAATCATTTTCAGAAAGTTTGGCGACATTGTCGTCTTTCGAAGTACGTACCTACTTGGATGCTTATTCGATACCGTGGTATTGTTGATATTATTTTGTCGTTATCAAAATGCATGCATTTTCAAAATTTTATAAAAACTTTATCTTAAACGAGTGGCTACTTACCTTATTTTAGTATGACAGTCACAAAAAAATTGAATGTAATTTGAGAAACACAAAACGTTGTGGGTGATTCCAAAAGCTCAAAAAGTCTAATGAGAATTTGACTGCAGATTATATCTAACTGCGGTAGACAAGTACTGGATTCCATTTTTTCTTACATTTGCACCGGAAGAATAAACTATGGCCTCGTTTGTAAGCAGAATATAAATGTGCTTTTCTCCAAGCAAATTCAGCTAGAGTGAAACTGACTTTTTTTGTGGGGCGGAGATTAGGGTTCAGTTGTAATTATTTACCCCCAGTCAAGGGGATCAAACACATTCCCATCCTCAATTCTTTACGAACTTTGAGATGCACTGGGCTATGCTTTCTTGTCTTCCTTTCTGACCAGATTCAGGTAGGAGTTCCTGCTTTCACTCAAGGCAGAACAGTCGAAGGTAAGATACTTAGCTGTTTCATCTGCCTCACCGCACTTCCTGCATAATAGATTTGCCACTTCAATCCTCAGCTTTTGCAGGTGTGCGTTGAACATCCAGTGGCCAGTTATAAATCCAACCACCTTTCGTAGTTTCTTCCTTCTCAGTCTGAGAGCGTCTGCGGTATTAGAAGACGAGGGGTCCTCTTAGATTGAATTATCCCCATCAATATATCCCAGCGCTTCTGATGTTCATTTATCACCCAACTGGTGACAGCTGTCTGTACTATGGTGTATAATATACGACATGCTGGTTCTGGTCCGATGAGAGGGAGTTCTGCGTCTTCCTTGGCACACCTCTCGGCCCTCTCATTACCACCCACTCCTATGTGATTAGGCACCCAAGATAATGTTACCTTGTTTGTCTTCGCCAGTGTCTTTAGGGTTTTAAGGCAGTCCCACACTATTTTTGAAGTATAGTGGTTAATTGTCAAGGCCGTCAGAGCCACCCGGCTGTCTGTGTTTACATAGATAGTCTTTTTGCTGTATCCTCTATCTATGCATATTCTGGCGCATTCCAAAATCGCGGCTATTTCTGCCTGGAAACGGTAGCCAGTTCTTCTAGGCCAATACTTACGTTCCGCCCAGGCCTACCACTGTATATAGGGTGAGTTTTTAGTACCGGCTCGGTCGATAACTCCACTACTGTAGAGGATAGCAAAAAAAGTTGTATGCAAAAGTTGTAGCCAGGAATATGGTCCTTGCTCAGAAAATAATTAGATTTATACAGGGTGATTCATAACTACGTGGTGATGCAAACATGCATCTTTTTCAATGAGACACCGTATATATTATTACATATTCAAATTCTACTAATGATTTTGGTCCTTGAAATATAGGGTATTGTTACATTATACAGGGTATTTCAAAAGTTATGACCATTTCTATATCCAAATCGCGGTCAAATGAACGTACTGTATATCAAAAGGTAATGAATCAAAAATAATTTTTTTATACGAAAAGATTAAAAATATTCTCTAGTTTTTAAAATAGATTATAAAAAAAGCCCGTGATGCATATTCGTATACAGGGTGATGTAGAATGCAAAATCCAGATTTTCTCTTTTTTTTTTAGTGTAACCCCCAATATTTTATTATCCCAAAGAATTGTTTTTGATATGCTCTTTTATCTTTGTATAACACTTACTCCACCTACGTCCATCAGTTTCCGAGATATTTCGATTTCTCGGTAAACTTAAAATATAGCTTAATTTGTTTATTTTGAGAAAATACTAATTCGTTTTTTATTTAACGAACAACTAAATTGTAAGGCAATGCTACTATTTGATGAAGTCAAAACCCTAAATCATCGAAATAATAAAGTCAAGTATGCTGAGGAAACAATTTTGTAGGCGTGATGCATAATTATCAAGCAGATTTATCAAGTAGGCTTTGAAAAATTGACAGTTTTCATAATCTGCTCAATAATTCCGTACCTGTTTGAAAAACCAGCTTTAAAAATTAATTCTTCCATTGAGGGTATTTAGGAGAATCTTTGAGAAATTGTCTACTTGCCTCTAGAATATATCAACTATGAACAGCAACATCCAGAACGGAGGCACTCTTAAACAAATGCATTTGAAAGATCGAAGAATCGTTTTATTTGGACTATGTCGTTTAATATTTCATAGCCTACCTGATACATCTGCTTGATAATTATGCATGACGTCTATCAAATTGTTTCCCCAGCACACTTGACCTATGCTATCTCGTTAGTTCAGTGTTTTGACTTGATCAAGTACTATTGTGGCCTTATATTTTAATCGTTTGTTAAGCAAAAATAAAATTTGATAGTATTTTATCAAAATAAATAAATTTTAGTAAACATATTGGAGGTATATTTAAAATTTGTAGAAAAATCGAAATATTTCAGAAACTAATGAATGCAGTCATAAACAAGTACTATGCAAAGATGAAAGAGCATATTAAAAGCTTTGATAATAAAATATTGGGGGTTACATTTAAAAAAAGAGAGAAAACCTAGATTTTGCATTCTACATCACCCTGTATACGAATATGCATCACGAGTTTTTTATAGCCGATTTTAAAACTGGAGGATATTTTTAATCTTTTCATGCAAAAAAAATAATTTTTGATTCATTACTTTTTGACATACAGTACGTTCATTTGACCGAGATTTGGATATAAAAATGGTCATAACTTTTGAAATATCCTGTATAATGTAACAATACCCTATATTCGAAGAACGGAAATCATTAGTAGAATTTGAATATGGAATACTATATAGGGTGTCTCATTTAAAAAAATGCATGTTTCCATCACCACGTAGTTATGGATCACCCTGTATAAATCTAAATATTTTCTGAGCAAGGAGCATATCCGTAGCTACAATTTTTATATACAACTTAGTTCGCTATCTTCAGTAGTGGAGTTATCGACCGAGCCGGTACTAAAAACTCACCCTCTATATGCCTCCTCTGTGCCTGATGAATTTTTGGAGCCACCAGTGTACCAGGTGATACCATTCGACATATTTTGAGGTTCTACTAGAGCTCTTTCCGATATTCACTTGACCTTATACTCTCTTGACATTCTGTCGCGTAGCCTCTCAATTATGTCGCACCGCAGGCTGTCAAGTTAGTCAAGTATCGTGGAGTATTTCATGCCAGGGTGGTAAAACCGATTGCAATGACAATGCATTTTATATGCAGACAAACTCACGTTATCCCTTAAGGTATTTGAAAGTTCCCAGTGAAAACAGTCACATGTCAAACATTCTGTATATTTTATAAGCCCTTAGACGTACCATATAAGATTCCATAAACATATCACCACAAAAAAGTTCATTGAACAGTACCTATGAAGATTCGCCGAAATAAAAATTAAATAACTGTCATGATCTATTTCTTTTTTAGCAACTGTTATCATAGTGACCAGCCAGAAGAAGCGGGACAACAGTTTAATCGAAAGGGCTGTAAAAAGGCTGAAGAAGATGATCACTCTGCCATCTCCTGCAGTAGATATGGAATGTGACAAACTTGTGTGTGAAGAATAACAATTGTAATCTCTCCAAAAATCTACTTCGAAATTTTATACAGCATACAATATTGATTGTCAAGATATTTCAACCGTATCCAAGCAATATGACACCCATAAATTGTATACAAAGAAAGTCAGAAAAATATTTTTTGTAATATTTATATTGTTTTTAGCTGTTAATCAACGATTGTAATGCATTTGCTGATAAAGGACGTTAATAAAGCATGAATGAATATAAAGTGTTATCATCACATAAAATATATTCATCTGTAAAAGGTGCACCACCTAGATGATCGTATGCCCCATATACTTATCAACGTGCCTTGAAGCAAGAAGCAGGAGAGGTTCCTCCTTAAGGTGCAATGCCCCCCCCCCCACCGAGCAAAATGGAAAACAATACTTTTTAGTAGGTATGTATGCAGGACTAGTATACCGGGTGTCCCAGAATTTCCTTGACACGTGATATTTTCGTAACGAAAAAGGGTTCAAGCAAAAACTGAGTGGTACTTTTGAAGGTACTATAGGGTCTATCATACCATGCATTCAAAACATTGTTTTTGTACGTCAGCCCCTAAAACTCACCCCCAACTTTTTTTTTTCAAATAGCACCCCATAGGTTTTCCTACATAAATGATATCGCCATTTTATTTAAAATCTTGTGGTACCTTTAATTTTATATGCAAACTTATTTTTTTTCGTAAAATCATAAGCATAAGACAAATGAAATGATAATTTGTTTGACGCCTGATATTTTTGTAACAAAAACTGATAAAAAAGAAAAGCAAGTAGGTTTTTCAAGGGTAGTGAATGACCTATCATTCCTTGCTTATGACTCATTTTTTTCTTACTTACCCCCCTGGAATCCACCCCTAGCTAGTTCTTTCAAATTTCAATCCACAATTTTGCCTAGAAAAATAAATTCTTTACTTGAATTTAATTATCGTAGTGCCTTACTTTTTATGCCGCTACTGCATTTTATCGTTAATTTTGGCGCCCGTGTGCGGAGCACACCCTGCGCGGCCCGATGTAACCATAAAACTTTTTCACGTTTTTGCACTTAGTTTTGTTGTCACATTTTTTTTTTATTAGTTGATTCATGATAATAAAAAAATATTTTCCACACATGTGTTTTAATTAACTTATGCTTACGATTTCATGGATTAAACGAAAAAAAAATAACGATAAATTGCAGTAGGGGTATAAAAAGTAAGGCACTACGATAACTAAATTCAAATAAAGAATTCATTTTTCCAGGCAAAATTGTGGATTGAAATTTGAAAGAAGTAGCTAGGGGTGGATTCCAGGGGTTTAAGTAAGAAAAAAATGGTTCATAAGCAAGGAATGATAGGTGATTCATTACCCTTGAAAAACCCACTTACTTTTCTTTTTTATCCGTTTTTGTTGCAAAAATATCAGGGGTCAAACAAATTATCATTTCATTTGTCTTATGCTTATGATTTTACGAAAAAATAAGTTTGCATATAAAATTAAAGGTACCACAAGATTTTAAATAAAATGGGGATACCATTTATGTAGAAAAACCTATGGGGTGCTAATTGAAAAAAAAAGTTCGGGGTGAGTTTTAGGGGTTGACGTACAAAAAAAAGTGTTTTGAGTGCATGGTATGATAGACCCTATATTACCTTCAAAAGTACCACTCAGTTCTTGATTGAACCGTTTTTCGTTACGAAAATATCAGGTGTCAAGAAAATTCTGGGACACCCGGTATACCTATTTCTAGTTGCAATCGGTTGCTCGATTTGTAAGTAGCAGACAGTGCTCAGCCTACAAAAACTGGCACTCGTAGCACACTAAGCTCCAGCTTAACCAGTGTCTCACGTGATTGCCTGAAGACGCCAAGGCACGGATGGCACGGATAGTGGACCGAGAGCGCTCCTATTGGTCAATTGCACGCTATTAGTGCTCCTATTGATCAGTCACACTTCAAACGACTCTGAAAATGACCAATGAAAACCAAAAAGTTACCGGTGACATATTAACACACTAATGTCATCTTCTCTTGTTCGAATCGCTGCGCTTTGTTTACATCAGCGATTCTAATCTACTGACCGATTATTTGAAATGGATAATCGGGTGAACGCGTTGCTTAAGATGAACTTTGGCTGACCTTCCTTAGAACACAGAATAAAAATTAAGGAAATTATAAATAACATTACAAAGATGAAAATAATAAATACCAATAGGGTAAACTACCCAGTTATTGGCACTTTAAGAGATTCCTTACTTTTGGATATCCTTCTAAAAGGCTTATGTGCCAAACCTATTATTGAAACTATGAAGTTATGTGCCCCTAACATTCTACTTCCACAAAACATAATAAGAAGTAAGAATCAGCGAGCTATTTCCATTGAAATTGGTTTAAAATGAAGTTGTGAAAGTGCCAGTTATTGGCACGCTTGGCCAGTTATTGGCACCCACTATTGCCTAGTTATTGGCACCCGTGGGCCAGTATATTATTGATATCTAGGTACCTACCTAGGTGCTTATATGGCATTGCATCTGATAGCTGATTTGATTATGGCTAATATTTCTATATGTATATATTGTTTTCAGAGATATCTAGCTTATTTCATATACCAAGATGTTTGTTTCAATTCAGCTGTTTAACTGATAAAACTGTAGACAAAATACTAAACAGTTTATTAAAAGAAAAACTTAAAAAGTATGACAACCAATGATCGGAAAAAAATAACCTTTGTTTCGTCCATAGAAATTTTTTTATGGTCGGCTTCCCGCAAAAGCTGAAAGCCTATGGCACTGTAGAAGCACTGCGAGAGGATAGGTGTCGGTTCACGTTATAAATATAAATTGAAACTTCTTCTTTTAAGTGCTCAGTAGGTTGACCAAAGCAATCTAAGCCCTTGTCTCGGTGTGCAACAATAACCAGGGATTGTTACCCGGAAGATATAGATTGATGAAATAGAGAGAGATTTATGTATATATCTGTATATGTGTGTATATATGAAGCATCTGCACTGTTTCTTTCAATGACGGTTTATATATATATTTTTTTTTATATGGTTGAGTAGAATAGCTTGTAGCTAGACTCCGCCATATTGTTCATTTTCACTTTTTATTCATTGTATTATTTATCATTAATAAAAGACGGTTATTATTTGAAACTCTATAGGTTGTAGCCGTCGGGGAACAAATTCTGGTCCCACTTACTACATTCGTGTAAGGCATTTTTCACACAAAAAGATCTTTAAAGATTTTATTTTCTTCCACATTGTATGGTAGGTTTTAGTACATGATCTGCATTTTATGCGTATCATATTCGAAGTTATATTACTTGTACAGGAGTAACCTAATATTTTTTTCAGAATAGCTTGATCGGTTTCGCTTAGTTTTCAACATTGGTGGCATCCGAAAGAAATATACTTTTCCGCACTATGATAATTCCTACAGTTTAAGTGTCAAAAACTTTCCAACAATATTAGTATCTTGTTTTTACAATCTTAGTAGCGTGCCAAGTAATAGAAAACTGGCCCTTTTGGGTTACCAGTAGTTGGCACGTGAATATTTTCTACAAAGCCTTAAAAAAATTGCATTTTCAGGCTGAATATAAATAGCTGTGATTGAGTTCGACTATTTCTGATTACTGATGGTGTCAAAAAACATGCAAATTTTCTAAAATAATGCCCCCAAAATGATCTCAGTGTTACGAAACGAAGCTAGATTTACTACTACCAATAGAAAGTAACAAATTAACAGAGAATATGAATATTGTTTCCCTATGATAACTATTTCCATTACTAACCCTTTTTCCTATCAACTACTCAGATTTAAATTATTTTTATGAACTAATAAGTAGGTCAAAAAAAGCAGGAATTATGAAAGTGCCAACATTACGCAGGTATATTTTTACCAGGTACCAATAGTTGTCATAGGGGTGCCTGTAATTGGCATTATGCACATTTTATGTGACCAGTGGTTGGCACCCTATTTTTTTGAACAAATATACACTTTATCAAAGAAAAAATAGATAAATATCTAACCTACGACATTACTGCAAGGGTATATGATATTGGAAGTAGATATTTTCATTAAATAGTTTTTTTATATCAATAATGCCCTGATAGTACGCCTTAACAAAACGCTAATAATTTTCCGCGATTTGCTCTTCTCAAAAACACAGCCCCTTCGCTCTGCTCTCGAAGACATACTAAATCACATAGGCACGATTAGGCTATTGGAAAATATTAAGCGATGTTCATACGGGAAAGAACATTGAAAGCACATTACTTCACTGTTACCTTATTTTTTAGGAAAATAGATCAGAGTGCCAACGATAGGAAGGGTGCCAGCAATAGGCGAGTTTACCCTATAATGTACAGTGTTTTGACAAAATGAGGCCGACGGCTGCTTGGTTCAGTAGGTTGCGCTGACGTGTTTCAATCAGGCGTTGGGAGTTCGATTCACAAGCTAGATGATTTTTTTTCTTGGTTATAGTCTTGCCAGTGGCGACGGATAAATCTTCAAACAAGGAAGAATATTATAACCGCTGAATCTGTGTTTTAGGTGTTTTGGAAGTTCCTGCTCACATTTGCTCTCTTTAAGGAGGTTCAAATTTGGCGTCGGTAGAGTAGGCCGAAACGCTCACTAACTCAAGTTAACTGAAACACAATAACTAATATTTGTAAAATGTGCAGAGACGTGCCGAAAGGGCGCGCATGGCTCGCGGTGCGGGGGGCCCTGGGAATCTAGAGGGCCCCAGCTCAGCCTCGACTACCTCGAGCAAGCTGTTTACATTGTCATTACTATAATCATCATCATAGTCACAATGTCTTAACAGGCATGTTGTGAGCTCGTAGAATTACTCATTTTACGAGTTCCTCTTGGGATATTTTTAAGATCTTTAATGCAGTAGTTTCCCATTTGCTTTCTGCATCCTCATGCCGTTGACCAGATGTATCGACTAGTTCATCCGCCTTTAGTGACAATTTCTCACCCCAAGGACAAGAAGGTGTCCTGACTCTTCTCAACACGTCCACCCAAAGCTGTTGGTTCAGAAGCGGTTATTGCTTATACTGACAGTAGTTCGGTTCCTTTTAGTCGCCTTTTACGACACGCAGGATATACGATTTGAGATATTCTAACCCGCCTGCACACAGGGTATAACTATAATACTTATACTTATTTTATAGCGGCGGAATATTGCTATACCTCATAATTTTCCATAATCAAATTAAATGTATTTCGCCTTATCAGTACCTACTTTATTATAAAATTTGACAACACGACAACGTGGTCCTAGACTCCAAAACGGCTAAAACAAGTGGCAATGTTATTCTTCAAAAACATGAAAAAAAATCAAAAATATAAAGTTGAAGCCACGCCAAATTTTTTTAACTATATTTTTTTATGTAGAGGGGCCCCGTGAAAAAAATTGCGGGGGACCCGAAGACCTTGGCACGCTACGGAAAATGTGGTATTCATCTACTGGTATATTCAATAGAAAATAAGAGATAAAAGTCATTATTGCAAAGACTTTTAAAATAAGAATATACCATTGGCATTTTTATTATCGTCGTCTTCAGTTATATTCGCACTGTCGCCAAAAAATAAACTCAAATTATTTCTCAACTTCTTATTATTATGTAGGTTGAATATTTGAAATTCTGCAAACCCTTGTAGCCCCTCTGACAGAACTTACTAAAATGTATCTCCATCACAAAAGTACTGGAAATTTTTTTAAAATAAAGGTACCTAGTGCACGTTTTAAGAAAAAAGCTTTATTCCTCACAATTATTTCAATATAATGTCTTTTATGAATGTATATCTTACAATGATGATAATTTTGTGGTTTTGTATACTGAGGGTCACAAAGATTTAGTGTCACATAAATAAGTACTAATGTATGAGAATAATCATAAGCTAATTCGTTGATTCAACACTATTCACTTTCACGTTGTAGTTCGTAACAATATGTGATAACATAAGCACATTATATATTATTATATCATTCGACGATTCCTGACGAGCGGAGACAGGAACATTTTATTATTATCTCTGGATTTTTGGTAAAGGTGAATCATAGAAGAAAACAAATACATGATTGACTTTTCTGGAATATTGACATACGATGAAAACCATAACTCGTTGTCAGTTGCCATCACTAACAATAGATCCACTGTTACCATTTGGTTACCATAGGGTGATGAGTTTTTATAGAATATGCAATATGTAAGTGGTATTGAAGCGACTTGCCAACCTTTAACCATCTCATATAAGGCGCTTTCTTTTTACCTGATTTATCTGATAAATCTCACTTGTGACGTCGTGACTCATTTCAATGTACGTTCCTTCTGTCTTCTGAATCTGAGACTAAAGTGAGATATTTTACCCCCACTTAAGCCCATCTGCACAAGCTCGAAAGGTAGATCAGTTGTCTCAGATCATTATTTTGGATGTCAAATAAATCAATAAATGAGGTTCGAATTAATTGTAAGTTTGAATTTTAGCGGGTTTTGTGGTGTATGGATAGCAGAGAGTGTATGGTGAGCTACGAAAAACTTAAAAAAATAGGTTATGGAAAGGATGGACAGACTATAGAACCATAGCATATTACAAAATTTCGAGGAATGACATTTAACTGCACGAACACGTTCCTTTAACTCATCTGAGCATCTGAGGTGTCCAACTGAGCTGAGCCATCTGATTTTTAAGTGATCTGAGTTAGTGCAGATGTAAAAGGAAAGCACCTATTATTAATGTGTGTTTAAGTATGTTCAACTGTTCACAAGGCGGTAACAATTCTAAATTTTTGTAACCATTTTGCTGTATTCTGATCTGAACAAGGATAATACAGTGGCATACTATATTATAGAATGTTGTAAATAACTAGAAGCATAAAACTTTTTCAATAAACTTTATCATTATATATTTGTTAGCATATGCTTAGTAATTAATAACAGCTTTTAAGTATGCCAGCGGTATGTTCACAAAATCTCAGTGTTTCATCAAAAGACATCCAGGTTTTTCACGCAATTTATGAATTTCAACTGAGATTTGTTCATTCTAGATTGCATATGTGCCTTCAGAAAGTCAATTAGTGTTAGCACTGAACAAAATAACTTGGGGTTTATTAGAATTGAGTTTAACAGGATTGCATTGCGCATTCGTTGTTTACCTTCAAGGCTGCCAGCTCATAATTTTTTTAGTCAAATGACAACAAAAGGGAATATCACCTCAAATAAATTGATATTTTATTGAGACTGAAGACATTTTTCCATTTTTTGATACAAAAACCTACTTAAACAGGTACTTGTCTAAAACCAGTCTACCTGTAGTTCTCGCTATTTCTGTAGTCGTTGTTGCCGTTGACGATTAGGAATATTTTCAATAACTCGATCCAGACTGTCTATTCAAACACAAGTTCATTGAGGATATCGTTATCTTGTTCGCATAGTTCAATTCCGTATAAAGATTTTGTAAGTATTAGATGCCGTATGCGAACAAAAACAAAATCATTGAATTTATCTTTGATCGAAACAATGATTTGAAGAGTGATACAAAGTGAGGTACAAAAACAATTGATTTTTATATAACATTTGTTTATCTTGATGGTACTTATATCATTTGTAAAGATGCAAATTAAGCAGCAGAAACAATGGCTTTTTATGGATGGATTTTTATTAAAAGGGTATATAAAAGAGACCAATTGCCAGAGATTTGTCAAGTTACAGAACAGTAGCTAAAACAACTCCAACATGTCTACGACTCTTATACCATCTTTGGTTTTGCTTTGCCTTATTGGGTTTAGTAATGCCAGCAACTGTACTGAATGTCCATTGCTTCCAGCTGTCACTAGTAGCCTCGGAATGTCTCTAATTGTAAGTATAGCTATGTAAGACAAATACATTTCTTTTTTAAGCGTCTATTCATGTTAGACTTAAAACGTGAGATAATTGTACCAGGGAATAAACTTTCCGATACCGATAGTAATTTCCAAGCACAAAAGTCCTTCAAAAAGCCACACTACTAAAAACAAAAATGTCTGTCAGTACAAAATAGGTACACGCAGATCACTAATTCAAATTAGGTACCAATTGAGATGCAGGTATAAGAAAGACATGAAATGCAAGCACTTTTCTTTGGTCTCTAGAAAATTATTCACTTCCGTATGGAACCCATTTGATTTGCTTTAAACGCCGAGCCTTATTCCAGTTGCACGAGACATCCTCAGAGCGCTAAGATCACTTACATAGTATCAGTTTTTGGACACTAAGGAATACCACATGATCAACATAGCAATCTGAAACAGTTTCTGATTTCGACAGTGGCGGCGCAGGAATAATAAAAAAGCTAAAACTATAGAAACAGCTCAACCCTCTTTTTTTAGGCGACTCGCATGTTTCTGCTGATTTTCCACATTTCCACACACCGATAGGTGAGGAAGTACTATGATCACGATAATTTTCGATTTTGCTTTTTCGCTTTTTGAGCGTTCTATTATATCGATTAACGAAAGTTCACGTCACTCATTTTCGTCGGTCTGCCTGTCTGTCTGTCTGTCTGTCTGCCTGTCTGTAGGTATTATTCCATCCTCGTAATCTCAGTAGCTGTTGTTTGGATTGTGATGGAATTTGGATAGCGATATGCTGTGGGGATATAGTAGGTAATTCTGCTATTATTTTGGATATCGGTGCATAGACCGTAGAGTAATTAGCAAAAAACATAAAATTTCCTCCAAACTTCGATTATAAGCGTTTTTGGGATTCGTGATTTTTTTCTACTGGTTTTGGGTGGCGTGCAATTGGGGTGGCTGGGGGGGGGTTGTAAAATTGAAAAAATTGTTGTATTCATAACAGGCTGTCATATGAGGCGGCATGATACACTTTTTCTCTAGTATATCCGAACATTGCCTTGCCTATTACAGAAACCAAGAGAATTTTCTGATGTACACATACGAGTATTGCTTTAGATCATTTTGTATTATGTAACCTGCTAATTATTGAATTGATTTTAATGAAATTTTGACACAGTGTTATTACCCTGGCTAGGATGGAAAACGTGTTTGGTTCATAAAAATCGTGTCAGTGGCGACGCAGCATAACTAAAAACATAAAACAGCTCACACTACGTTTTTAGGCGATTTCTGGGTTACCGATCATTTTCCAAATTATTTAGAATGGTGAAATTTGAGTTGTGAAAGTGATAAATTGATTTTATTCGTGGTGGGCCCTTCGTGGCCCCGTAAAGGAACGACATAATACAATTTTCAGCTTTATCCAAATGCTGCTAACAGCAATGAAATTTCTAAACCATACCGTGGTCTACGGTAGAGATAGATAAAGACTATAGTTATTGAAAATTGTATTACTAAATTAAAAAAGAAACCGTACATTATAAAAGCCATTCAAACTCTGTTTCTGAGTACTATAGATTTCTCGGATCATTTTCTATTTTTTTTTGAGTGGTTAAAATTAAAATGCGCCGAGGTAGGATTGGTTCTCCGATGGGGTGGTTTGGAAACCCTGGAGTATTTGATTGCCCTTTGAAGATTGTTACTGGTAAGATAATCTGTTTCCAAATATAAGAATCGGCCTGATTAGTATATCAGTTGTAGATTGCAGAATAAAAACCTGTTCCAAATGGAACACCCTATATATTTTCCGATTTGCGGATTACGTTCTCAATTCCAAACGTTACTGCGACTAAGTTTTTTTGAAATTCTGTTTGGTTTTTGTGCAAATCGAAATTACATATTTTTTCTCGAAAAATCATTGTTTCTAAAAATTACACTTTAAGCCGCTCTTTAAGTCTCATGTCACTACACTATGATATAAAACATGAACTAAGATATCTTAACTATTTCAAATGGAACCCCCTGTATACTTTGGTTTGGTCGAATTTGCTGCTTAGTTCCATGTATTTTCATATAGTTATGTCCTATACCTAAATCTGACAGACTCCGAGTAATTTGGAATGGGCACGCTGTATATTTTAGTATTGTCGAATTGTCTTGTTTTCATATCAACATGTTCTATACGTTAAGTTGATATATTCTTTTAACTCAACCCGATATTCCTCTTAAGGAAATTCGAAATACTTATATAGTAGGCTTTAACTGACATCGTACATGTTAAATTTCGAAGCAGTAGTGCTCCTGAAGACCTTCATTGAAACGCGAATTGTATGATATTTTTTGAAATGCCCTACATTGTGATTAAAAATATTCGAAATTCGCTAGTTGCGTTACGAGGATATCGAACATTATATCCGAATAAAGTGGAGTGGCGACTAAACAAGTATTTCCAAAGATTTTGCGGGACCCGCAAGATGTGATATTATGACTAACAGTTTGAATTTACGATTGATGTTTAGAAATTTAGTTTGATGCTTTTGAAACTACTGCTGGAAAAGGTATACAGGGTGAGTTTTTAGTACCGGCTCGGTCGATAACTCCACTACTGTACAAGATAGCGAAAAAAGTTGTATATAAAAGTTGTAACCACGGATATGCTCCTTGCTCAGAAAATATTTAGATTTATACAGGGTGATCCATAACTACGTGGTGATGCAAACATGCATTTTTTTAAATGAGACACCCTATATATTATTCCATATTCAAACTCTACTAATGATTTCCGTTCTTCCAATAATATATGGTATTGTTACATTATACAGAGTATTTCAAAAGTTATGACCATTTTTATACCCAAATCGTGGTCAAATGAACATGTATGTCAAAAAGTAAGGAATCAAAAATTATTTTTTTGACAAGAAAAGATTAAAGATGTCCTTAAGTCTTAAAATCGGCTATAAAAAAGGCCCGTGACGCATATTCGTATACAGGGTGACGTAGAATGCAAAATCTAGATTTTCTCTCTCTTTTTAAATCAAACCCCCAATATTTTATTATACCAGAGAATTGCTTTTAATATGCTCTTTTATCTTTGTATAGCACTTGTGATGGCTGCATTCGTTAGTTTCTGAAATATTTTGATTTTTCTACAAATTTTAAATATACCTCCTATTTGTATACTAAAATTTATTTTTTTTAGAAAATACTATCAAATTTTATTTTTGCTTAACAAACAACTAAAATATAAGGCCATAATGGCACTTGATCAAGTCAAAACACTGAATTAACGAGATAGTATAGGTCAAGTGTGCTGAGAAAACAATTTTATAGACGTCATGCATAATTATCAAGCAGATATATCAGATAGGCTATAAAAAATTAAACGACACAGTCCAAATAGAACGATTCTTCGATCTATCAAACGCATTAGTTTTAGAGTGCCTCCGTTCTGGATATTGCTATTCATAGTTGATATATTCTAGAGGCAAGTAGACAATGTCTTTCAAGATTTTCCTAAATACCCTTAATGGGAAAATTAATTTTTGAAGCTGGTTTTTCATACAGTATGGAATTATTGAGCAGGTTATGAAAACTGTCGATTTTTCAAAGCCTACCTGATAAATCTGCTTGATAATTATGCATCACGCCTACAAAATTGTTTCCTCAGCATACTTGACTATATTATCTCGATGATTTAGGGTTTTGACTTCATCAAATAGTACCATGACCTTATAACTTAGTTGTTCGTTGAATAAGAAACAAAGTAGATAGTACTTCCTCAAAATAAATGAATTTCAATACACAAATAGAACCTATATTTTAAATTTATCAAAAAATCAAAATATCTCGTTAACTGATGGACCTAGGAACAACAAGTGCTATACAAAGATGAAAGAGCATATTAAAAGCAATTCTTTGGGATAATTAAATATTGGGAGTTACGTTAAAAAAAAAAGAGAAAATCGAGATTTTGCATTCTACATCACCCTGTATACGAATATGCGTCACGGGCTTTTTTTATAGCCGATTTTAAAACTAGAGGATATTTTTAATCTTCGCATGTAAAAAAATAATTTTTGACTCATTACTTTTTGATATACAGTACGTTCACTTGACTGCGATTTGGATATAAAAATGGTCATAACTTTTTAAATACCCTGTATAATGTAACAATGGCCTATATTGGAAGAACGGTAATCATTAGCAGAATTTGAATATGGCATAATATATAGGGTGTCTCATTTAAAAAAATGCATGTTTGCATCACCGCGTAGTTATGGATCACCCTGTATAAATTAAAATATTTTCTGAGCAAGGACCATATTCGTGGCTACAACTTTTATATACAACTTTTTTCGCTATCTTCTACAGTAGTGGAGTTATCGACCGAGGCGGTACTAAAAACTCACCCTGTATATCGAGTTCGGCATTTCCTTGAGATGTTTCATTATCTTCTTCAAAGTAGAGTAGAATATCCAGCGGTTTTTCTTCAGTTAAGACTTTTTTCGGATGGTTTTTACCTTTATTAACCAGTCGACGTTTACGAGATCCCGCAAAATCCTTGGAAATATCGGGTTGAGTTAAAAAAATGCAAACTATTTGGAATCCATGAACTATACAAGTTGACATGAAAACACAGCGAATTGATCAGACAATACAATAGTATTAAAATGTACAGAGAGTCCATTCCATCTACAGCATTTTGAATTTGATTAAGAAGAACATGGAGTTGAAGTAAAAAACTTCAAATTATTTTGAATCTTTCCGCTTTAACTAAGACACTTATATGAAAACACAGAAAATTAATCAGACAATTCAATAATACTAAAATATACAATGGATCCTTTTCATCTACAGTATGTCGAATCTAATTAAGAAAAACATGGAGTTGGATTAAGAAACATCAAATTATTTGAAATCCGTCAGCTTTAGATATAGGGCATACTAATATGAAAACATAGAAAATTAAGCAGCGAATTCGACCAAAGCAAAATATATAGGGGGTTTTACTTGAAATAGTTAAGATATCGGTGTTTGAAAAATTGATTTTTCCAATAGTTGCAGCAAACGTATATATATACAGCGAGTTTGTTACAGCCTCCGCCGTCTCTCGCATCCCAAACGCCACTGGTCCTTGTCATGCCATGACCCCTCCTCAAGATTTCTGTTTGCCATGTCCCTTTCTATTTGTTTCATCCACGTTTCTGGTGGCCTGCCTCTCTTTCGCTTTCCTGGTGGGTTCCACTCCAATATCCGCTTTGGCCATCTGCAGTTATCCATCCTCTGTATATGCCCATACCATACAAGTCTTCTCTTCTCAATTTCATCTATAGTCGTCCAAGTCTTCTTCATCCTATCTCTAATCGCAGCATTTGTTACGTGTTGTAGTCTTGAGACTCTACAACCTCTTCGCAAAAAGTCCATTTCTACTGCGTTTATCCGTTGTCTGTTTCTTTCGGTCATTTCCCAAGTTTCCGAGCCATATATTAGTATGCTTTGAACAATGGTGTCATAAATTCTCAGTTTGGTGTTATTGTATATATTCTTTGACCATAATAAGGAATTCAGATTTTGTGTCGCTTGTCTGGCCTGTCCCACTCTGTTTGAAATATCCTTCTTTGAGTCGGCATCCGATGATATTATACTTCCAGGTATTTGAAATCATCACATTTTTGTTGTGTTTCCATATATTTGCAGATCACTTGCATTAATATCTGTTGTTAAATATTCGGTTTTTTTATAGTTTATTTTCAACCCGTTAGCTTCATAGGCGTCTATAAGTTTTCTCATCATATATTCAATGTCATGTTCGTCGCCTGCTATAATTACTTGGTCATCTGCAAATAATAAGGAATACATGTAATCATCTCCTACTGGTAGGCCCATACACCTACATTTTGTCTTCCATCCTTTCAGAACGCTTTCCAAATATATCTTGAATAAAGTGGGAGATAGACAGCAACCCTGACGTACGCCCTTATTGGTTGTAAACGGAGCTGAGACTTTGTTTGATATTTTTATTGCATTTGTCTGATCTCTGTACATTTCTCTGATAGTGGAGATATAATTGATAGATGTATTTTCAAGCACTTCGAAGAGTCGTTGAACTGGAACGGTATCGAACGCTTTCTCCAGGTCTACAAATATTAAGTGGGTGTCTAAATTTTTCAGCTTTCTTTTTTCCATTATTTGTTTTAAGGAGAAGGTATTATCTGTACAAGAACGTCCCGCGGTAAAACCACTTTGCTCTTCACTTATCTCTGCATCCATCTCTATTCTCTTTTTTATTATTCGTCCATACAGTCTTCCTGTTGTAGCTAACACGCTTATTCCTCGATAATTTCCACAATTACTACGTGATCCTTTTTTATGGATTGGTGTCAGGTGTCCTACCTGCAGCAAACGTCCTGTATACTATTTCTCAATAAGTATACAAAATATGTTAAATTCCATTCCCTAGTAGATATTCTAGACCATAGTATTAGTGACATGTGTGTTATAGAGCTGCTGTGATTTTTAAATACTGATTTTTCGAAAACAAAAGTGCAATTAAGATTTGCACAAAAACCAGATAGCATTTGAGAAAACCTGAACCGCAGAAATGTTCGGAATTAAGAGCGTCATGTGAAAATCGGAAAATATATGTGTAGGTTGTTCCATTTGAAATAAAAAAGTTGACATTGATTCGGGAACAACGGACCGCCCCGTATATACAAACTTATTATAAAACCAAAGTCTTACTCATATCAAATAAGTTTTATGTTTAGCTTTTTGCCATATCTCGTAATAGTTCCTGAGATAAGGTAGTGAGTTGTCGCGTATCTGTCCCACCCTGTACATGCCTGATTAGGGACGAATGGTTATCCCTTGCAGTCACTGTGATACAATGATATTTGAGACATCTAAATAAGGCTCCCAAGAGTAACCCAGTTTTCTAATTTTATTAAGTTCTGACGTGTTTTACCTTTATTCTAGGTAGGAAGTAAAATCTGGTATGTCCAACAACGATATGGACCACCCATAATTGCCGAGAAATGTTGGAGCTCGACCTTCTATCTAAGCGACTTCAACGTTCTAGAAAATGCATTCAATGTTAATTGGACATTCTATGATCCAAAGTAAGAATTATTTTTGATAAAGATACTATTTTTTAAGAAAAATACCATGCAGGCGGCTTATGTAAACATACTTTTTCACAGTTAGTTTACTACCCGTGGTAGTATGGTATGTAGACTTTGCAGCTGTGAAATACTATCAAAGTAAGGATACAAACTATAAATATAAAATGGATCAATTTGTAGTGATCGTTAAAAAATTGTTCTTGACCTTTTTAAGGCTCAGAAAGTGGCAAATGAAAATGTTATTGTAGAGGTTAGCACTGGACCACAGCAATTTTTGACGATGTACCCAATGGTAGCCTAACAATAGTAGAAAATGTGGTTTGGAAAACCTCTCCATTTAGGTACAAGTGTACGTGTTTTCAATAATATTGGCATGCAGGATTTTAAAATGAGGATTACGAGCATTTTTCTTAAATTTAAAACAATCATATACAGGTGAATACTTCTTAGTCATCTTAAGTAAAATAGAAGATGGCCCATTTTGAAACCCGTTCAAGTAGTGGAGAAGGCATTTTGAAGAAACTAAAATATAAATTGCACCTACTTCACTTTTAGTGATCTTTGGCTATTATAGAAGTGTTTTGAATTGGAAGGCTTTGTTTTTTTATGAAAAACGTTGCATTGGCTTAAACTCTTGTACGGTGATTTTTTTTAGGTAAAAACGAGCTCAGTCATTACAAGCATCTAATTCGGCTTGATTTAGCTACACGCTATAGTCACTAAATGTTGACACATGGTAACGACGAAAAATGGTATAAATTTCAAATGTCCTTTTGGGATCAGTGATCAACTCTCAAGATTGCTTTGTTCGACGATTGGAAGCTGAAGGGGAGCCTGGATTATGGAAATATTTTCAGAATTTTCCATATACCCTTTTTTTCATCTAGATAATGTTTTGAGCAGTCAATCAATTAACTGTCAAATTTGATTTTTACACATTATCTATAATTTCTGTTAAATATATTGTAACATCCTGTATATTACATTGCTTATTTGGATTTGTTAATGTTTCTTTCACAATGATTAGGTTAGATTTTTTTGATGTGTAAACGTCATCGAATCATCTGGAATTTTCTAGACTGACAGATCGGCATTCTCGAATGTCATCTGGGTGTCTGGAATCTTCTAGATGGTTCGATGAAGTATATAAGGCACCACGAGTAGCGTGGCAGGAGTCAGTTGAGTTGAGATCTAGTTGAGATAAGGTTGAGGTATTGTATTAAGTTCTGAAGTAAAACGGTGAAAGTTACGTCGAGTTTGATTCCCTGGGTGAAGAAAAAGAGGCCGTCGTGACAATTGGTGTCGGAAGTGTGGGATTATCCAGCGAATCAAGCCAGGAGAAGGAAAGAAGAAGTGAGTACAGCATTGGTCCATGCCAATAACCAGAGCTATGGCGTCCGAAATGAGTGCAATGATGAATATGCTACAAGAAATGAAAGCCAGCTTCGAACAAAGTTTAGAAGAAAGTGCATCCAGTCTTCGAAGTAGCCAAGATAACCAGGCAGCTGTTATGCAAGCGACCGTCGTGGACCTTGAAGAAAAGCTAAAGGACCACCAGGACGAGGCAGTCGTGAACCTTGAAGAAAACCTGAAGCGCCATCAAGACGAGGCAGTCGCAGACTTGAAGAGTGGACAGGTACTGGTGATGACTCGGTTGGAGGAGCAGAAGCAAGCCGTAAGTCAAGCATTAGAAAATCAAGACCACCGTATTAGTGCAATTGAGGAGCAGCTAGCAGCATCAGAAAAACACGTTGAGGAACAGCTTCAGCAAGTGAAAGATCAGGTCAAAGAAATGGTTAGAGAGGAGCTGCGAGAGTTTAGTGCAGGTGAGCGTAGTTTAACAGCTGCAGCACCTGCTTTTACTGATAGACACAGTGGCGTAGTAGCAAAGCCCTATCCATACAATGGAAAAACGTCATGGGACATTTATCATATGCAATTTGAAAACATCGCACGTATGAATAACTGGCCGAATGAGGAAAAGGCTTGTGTGCTGACATCAATGCTCAGAGATTCTGCAGCAGCTATTTTGGAAAATCTCTGCTCGTCAGATTTACGTGACTATGATAAGATAGCATCTGCACTAAAGTTACGTTTTGGAGATGCACACTTAACAGAGCTGTTGCATGGCCAGTTGCATAACCGGACACAACAACACAAGGAAGATTTAACCACATTTGCATACGAAGTCCAAAGCTTAGCTAAACGAGCATTCGTCAGCAGTCCCATCGAGACACAGGAATACGTTGCTGCTCGTCAGTTTGTCGAAGGCATTGCGGACCTGGACGTTCAGCGAATCGTAAGGCTATCCAGTCCCAGAACCTTACAAGATGCTTTGGTCAAGGCTCTTGAAATTGAAGCTGCCACGAAAGCCACGCGAATGACACGGAGGGTGCGCTCTGTAGAACAAGATGATGAAGCAGAAGTCAGGGCGACAGCGTTTGTTCCAAGAAGAAGAGGTGGTACCTTTCAAAGAAACGCAGCTCGCACCAATCTAGAAGGACCGGAGAAGTTTACGTGCTGGAGATGTGGGCAGAAGGGGCACCTTCGAGTAGGCTGTCGCATGCAGGTGGCAGAGAATTCAAGGGAGGCTAGTACTAATACTGATAATGAGTCGGAAAACTAGAGCCGGCCAGTTTTAGGGGGCAAAAACTGGCTGGCCATCATGACGAAAGCCCCATGGTCATCGAAATTGAAGTTAATAAAATTGAGAAGAGTCCAGTAGTTGAAGGTTACATAGAAAATATACCATGCAAGATGTTAGTCGATACCGGAGCAAATGTGACTATAATAAGCCCTAACATATACCAAGAAATTCGAAGGAAGTTGCCAAGCAGAACCACGCAAACGGATAGAATGTTGCTGAAGACCGCTAATGGAGACCGTCTACCAGTACTGGGTGTTGAAGAATTAGAGATTCGCATTGGCAGTTTCGGTAAGAAGCATCCCATTTTAGTAGCTTCAGTCACAAATGATTGCATCCTTGGTGCTGAGTTTCTGCAGAGTTCTGGCTGCGTAATAAACTTCACTGGTAATACCTTAAGCATTGGGGATTCAGAAGAGATTTCATTTAGCTGCCAAGCTGTTCATCTAGAGGAAATGAACGTTATGGCACCAAGGAATTTTACAATTCTACCACAGAAAGAGATTGTTATACCCATATATGCACATAAGGCACTTGAACATAACCTTACCCCATGCGTCTTTGAACCAGATCCTACGCTAGGTTGGAATAAACCTATTTTATTAGCCAGAACAATAACGGATTCTTCAAATATGTTAACAAGGGCCGTGAATGTATCCAGGAATTCAATACAAATCAAGAAAGGTACGCCACTGGGTAGACTAGAACCAGTAGCATGGATACGAAGGCTAGATGGCGCGGAAGAAGAAGATGATAGTGACTTCACCCAAATCTCAGGTAGTCTTCAAGATTTGTATGATAGAAGCTGTGAGCATTTGCGACCCGAACAGCAGCGGAAGGTCCTGAAGCTACTAAGAGAATTTCATTCGATTTTCGCTAAAAATAATGATGACCTAGGGCGAACCCATCTGGTACGTCATAAAATTAATGTAGGAGATGCCCAGCCAGTCAAGCAGCCCCCAAGAAGAACTCCATTATCTAGGATTGATGAAGTACAGAATATGGTAAAAGATATGCAGAAACGAGGAGTAATCGAGCCATCATCTAGCCCTTGGGCCTCTCCGATAGTCCTTGTTAGGAAGAAGGACGGATCAACGAGGTTTTGTGTTGATTACAGGCGGCTCAACGATTTGACCAAAAAGGATTCATACCCTTTACCAAGAATTGACGACACTTTGGATGCAGTTGGAAATTCTTCATGGTTCTCCACCTTGGACCTGCAAAGTGGGTACTGGCAGGTTGAAATGGATGAAAAAGATAAAGAGAAAACGGCATTTACATCGTGTGCTGGGCTATGGCAGTTTACAGTAATGCCTTTCGGTCTATGCAATGCACCCAGTACCTTCGAAAGATTAATGGATGTTGTACTACAAGGTTTATCTTGGAAGACAGCACTGATATATCTCGATGACGTTATTGTGTTTGGAAAGGATTTTGAAGAAGAGCTACTCCGACTAAGACAAGTTTTCCAGCGGCTTAAGGAAGCGAACTTGAAGCTAACCCTAAGAAATGCCATCTTTTCAAAAGGGAAGTAAAATACCTCGGACATCTGTTAACCAAAGACGGAATCCGCACGGATCCAGAGAAGGTGCAGGCTGTCCAACACTCATGAGGTGCGAAGCTTTTTGGGACTGTGCAGTTATTATCGCAGATTTGTGAAAGATTTCTCTACCATCGCCAGACCATTATTTGCCTTAACTGAAAATGGTAATAAGTTTTATTGGGACTCCATCTGCCAAGAAGCCTTCGACGCATTGAAAACGGCTTTGACCTCCTCACCGATACTAGCTCATCCTACAAGGGAAGGAACTTTCTACTTGGACACAAATGCTAGCCATTATGCTGTTGGAGCTGTCTTATCTCAAGAACAAGATGGCATCGAAAAGGTAATTGGATACTACAGTAAAACTTTGCATAAAGCGCAGAAAAACTGGTGTGTGACACGAAAACAGTGTGGTGAAAGGGACCGGAAATTTCCACCACTTATTGTACGGAAGAAGATTTGTCGTGAGAACCGATCATTCAGCTTTGCAGTGGTTTATGAAGTTCAAGAATCCAGAAGGCCAGCTTGCTCGATGGATTGAATACCTCCAAAGCTATGACTTAAGAATAGAAGAATTTGAATTGGAAGGAACCAAGGTTTCACTAGAAACCTTCAAGCAAGCTCAGTCACAAGACGCTGAGCTAGGGTTAATTATTCATTCGCTATTAAATGGAAACAAGCCTAATCAACAGGAAATAAGTGCTATGAGTCCCATCACTAAAGCCTACCTAGCACAATGGGACTCACTAAAGGTAAGGGGTAACCTCCTGTATCGAATCTGGGAGGATACTGATGGCAGACATGCTAAAGAAAAACTTGTAGTACCAAGGAAATTACGGAAAGCAATTATGGAACAACTACATGATAGTAGCAGTGGGGGTCACTTTGGCATCAGGAAGACCCTGGAAAGAATCAAGGAGAGATTTTACTGGGTTGGCTGTCGCGAAGATGTTGAAAATTACTGTTCCACGTGCGATATCTGCAACTCAAGAAAAGGTCCAAGTATTCGTCAACGATCACGCATGCAGCAGTACAACGTTGGATCGCCGTTTGAGAGAATCGCCATAGACATTTTGGGTCCTTTGCCGGAAACCAGCCTTGGGAACAAGTATCTGCTTGTTGTAATGGATTATTTCTCTAAATGGCCAGAAGCAATTCCTGTGCCCAATCAAGAAGCAGGCACAGTGGCACAGGCTCTTTTAGAACACGTGGTGTCCAGATTCGGAGTTCCTAATGAACTACATTCAGACCAGGGACGAAGCTTTGAATCGGAAGTCTTCATACAGCTGATGAGAAAACTCGGAATTCGGAAGACTAGAACAACTGCTCTTCATCCGCAGTCCGACGGTATGGTGCGACGCTTCAACAAGACAATCCTGGATTACCTATCAAAATTCGTTAACGAACATCAGTCTGATTGGGATACGAAGATTCCTCTGGGAATGTTGGCCTACAGATCAGCGGTGAACGAGTCAACTCGGTTGAGCCCAGCGAAGATAATTTTTGGTCGAGAACTGCGGCTGCCTCTGGACTTAGCTCTTGGTCCACCCCCAGAAACGGAACGCCGTCTTCCATGAGAATGGGTGAGGGAGCTTCAGGAAACGCTCTGGGATATCCATGAGTCTGCTAGAGGAAACATCCAGTCTGCCAGCGACAGAATGAAAGCTAGATACGATCTGAAAGCAAATAGCACAAAGTTCGTCGAAGGTGATCTGGTATGGTTCTACAATCCACGACGGAGAAGGGGTAGATGTCCGAAGCTACAACGCCATTGGGAGGGACCCTACGTGGTGATGAAGCGCCTCAACGACGTAGTCTTCAGGATACGTATGGGTAGTGGAAAACCGAAGGTCGTCCATAGCGATCGCCTGTGGCCATACAAGGATCGAAGCGAACTGTTCGTCGAGGACGCCGAACGCTAAGGGGGGAAGAGTGTAACATCCTGTATATTACATTGCTTATTTGGATTTGTTAATGTTTCTTTCACAATGATTAGGTTAGATTTTTTTGATGTGTAAACGTCATCGAATCATCTGGAATTTTCTAGACTGACAGATCGGCATTCTCGAATGTCATCTGGGTGTCTGGAATCTTCTAGATGGTTCGATGAAGTATATAAGGCACCACGAGTAGCGTGGCAGGAGTCAGTTGAGTTGAGATCTAGTTGAGATAAGGTTGAGGTATTGTATTAAGTTCTGAAGTAAAACGGTAAAAGTTACGTCGAGTTTGATTCCCTGGGTGAAGAAAAAGAGGCCGTCGTGACAATATCTATTCACAGAAATGTTAGTGATTTAGAACATTCCCGATGTATGAAACCTTATTTTTTGCTACACATCAAGACAGACATGTCACCTCAAGAATTCGCAAAAATGTTCTGATTCCTAATGTTATACTTTGGGCACTCTCAGTTGAGTCCTGGATAATATGGAAAGTAACACACTTTTAATATGTTCCCGATAAATGCAAATATTTTTTTGCATGTTCACCTTTCAAGGCAATCATTCTTGGTCATATAAAATTAACCGAGTCATCTATGAATGTTGTCAGAAAATACCTGGTAAGGGACCGTCCATTAATCACGGGAGGCTTGAAAGGGGGGGGTTGACAAAAATCACGAAATATCACAACGGGGGAGGAGGCTCTAGTAAAAATCACGTGTATTTATTTTTTAGTCAAACACTCCATTATTGCTTGTATGCCAATCAAGAACAACCTGCAATCTTTAGGTCTAGACATTTTTATCATGGTCCTTAGTTTAAGAATATAATAAGATTATAGTTTTATTTATACCTGTATTTAAAGACAATATTCGAAAAATTTTAAGATTCTTTGTAAATACTAAAAACACACGTGATGTTGGATGGGAGAGGGGTAGTCTTAAATCTCATCACATGTCACCAAAGGGGAGGGGGGGTTTAAATGCTAAATAAAAGATCACGTGATTAATGGACGGCCCCTGAGCACTAAATCGACCTTCTTTTTATTTCAGTGAAAAAAGTCCATCCTCAAGGGTAAAGATGAATGTTATTGCAAATAGCGCAAAGTTCTATGTAGTTTTCAATAATAAAGGTGAGTAAAAGTCGAAAGACAAAGCTACTAAGTATAGGATTTTTTACATTTTATCACATGAAACACTATGTGATGCTTGTTTGATTTCTGTGATTATTTTTTATCAATACATTGAGCAGTTATTGAGATATATAAATATAGTTTATGAAACTTGTAACTGTTTGTCACCATCTGGTACAAAGTTTATGGAAAAAAGCTAAAAAGCTCTCGCTGGGCTGATAGAGAACTATATTAGATGGTAGGAAAATGATATTACTTTTTGAGACATATGGTTATTTGTTTAAAATTCTTCCGTATATAGCTTAATTTAATATAATTTCTCTTAGCACTACTACTAGCTTATTTTTCTAGTGACCGCGACTATAGATTATGGTTGTTTTTCATGGGTTTCGGTCAACGATTGAAACTATAACTCTCCTTCACTACGTTTCGGTTTATTCTAATCTAAACCATCTTCAGGTGTCTATAAATGAATAGGAAATTATCTGTATATAATAAAAGTAAGAATAAAAATTACAAAAAAACAATTAAATAAAATAATTATAAATTGTATGTGTAAAGCAGAAATATAACTAACTATAAATGTATATATAAAACTTTTAAACATAAACTTAGTGGTTTTATTTTCGTTTATTGAAAATGAACATAAAAGAACTAGATTTACTGAGACAACGAAAATAATACTAACAAACATATTCACGTTAACTTCAGATGTCGGTTACATTTCTGTAAAGTTGTTTTGTACCCGTAGAGGCTGTTTCACAAAGAAAACAATTTTACAGAAATGTAACCGACATCTGAAATTAACGTAAGTAGGTTTGTTAGTATTATTTTCCTTGTCTCAGTAATTTTAGTTCTTTTATATTCATTTTCAATAAACGAAAATAAAAAAATCAATAAGTTTATGTTTAAAAGTTTTATATATACATTTATAGTTAGTTATATTTCTACTTTACATATACAATTTATAATTATTTTATTTATTTGTTTTTTGTGGTTTTTTATTCTTATTCCTATTTTTATTATATACAGATCATTTCATATTCATCCTGTTCATTTAGAGACACCTGAAGATGGTTTAGATTAAAATAAACCGAAACGTAGTGAAGGAAAGTTATAGTCCCAATCGTTGACCGAATCCCATGAAAAACAACCACAACTACTACTAGCTTGCGACGTTTTTTTCGTTGGTTAATTAAATTGCATTTAAATTGAACATTAGATAAGATAAAATTACTGATCATATGCATTTTGTAGAAGTAAGCATTACGAACCTCATCGTCACTCCTGAGCTCATAGTGGGGTCGTTGTGCAGTGACAGCAAATGTAAGTATTGACTTCCATTTCCAAAAAAAGATGACTATTCAATACGAATACTTGATTTTAAGGCCCGATAAATAAAAGAAAACTGAATGTCGCCTTACCCGAAATTCAAAGGGAGAACTTTTGTAGCGCCTTAACGGTGGAGGAACTTGAAAGTTTTCGGAATATAAAAATATGAGTTTAACAAATCAGTAATCGTTTCAGTCCTTTGTGATCATCGGTTGATGACGCGATATCTTGAAATAATTATAAAACCAGCATGAAAATCTGAATACAAACACAAATAAATTACTATCGTCTCCATCAATATCATGTGAAAATTAATTGTTGCTTTGAAGGTACTGGAATTTACATGGCGCCAAATGCATATTATAAATTCAAAAACTCCTGCATCAAAACTTAAATAATTGGCTATTCACTTTATTTTGGTATGATAGCCACAAAACATAAAGCTTGAATGTGATTTGAGAAAAATAAAACGTTGTGAATGGTATTTACCTCTATCAGAAGATAGAGCCCAAAAACGTCTAAGAATACGACTGCAGATTATATCTAGCGGTAAAAAGTACTGGATTTCATTTTGCCTGACATTTTCACCGGACGAATAAACAGTGGCCCCGTTTTTAAGCAGAATATGAATGTTCCCACCGCCAAGCAAGTTTAGACCTGGTTAAAACTGACTTACGATATCGCTTAAGGTACCTGATATCCCAGTGGAAAGAGTAGAGTTTGAAATATGCTGTATATATGTTATTATAATATGATGTGTTAGGCGCTAAGACGTACCATGTATAGATTACATAACACCACAATAAAGTTTTTAAAACAATACTATGGAAGAACCTCCGAAAATTAAATATTATACTTCGATAGCCCCGTCCTCAAGATCACCCTGTAGTGTACGTTTCTCTCAGCTCGCTGGCGTGATGTTTAGATAAAAAATCTGTAGACCCTGCTTCTGCCGTTCCCCCGCCTGGGTCCCATTACGTTTCTCACGCTACAAGTAGCGAGTTGTTTACGAAAATGCCGAACGGAAAAAGTGCGGGAGTTTAACGCAAAAGTGAAGCGGACAATGAAAAAACTACATGCCTTGCTGGACAACTTCATATCAGTAAGTGTAAACATATTTTTCATTTAATGAATTTTGAACGAGACAACAAACACCAATGACTAATCCATTGTTGTGTTAGAACAAGCAATTCGAATATCGTTGTGTTAGCAGGTACTGATGAATCTGAGTAATATCTATTCTCGTACATACTCTAGTATGGGATTTCCACCCTTGCTTATTAACAATGATTAATACATTGTTAGTGAAAACGCAAAATCATTTGTTGAGCCTCAATATCTCAATATGATGAAACTGAAATTGTGTTTTAACAATGACTAATACATTGTTTTACCCATAGGATGTCACTGCCTTTGAAGTAGTCGAGTAGAGAATCTGTGTAATATCGATTCTCTTCCGTCTTATTATGAGCAATCCTCAAAATGGGCTATCAACAACAATCAACACATCGCCTAAAATAAATAGGATATTCATTGCATGATTTCATTGACCATCAATTAAGGTAGTGGCCTCAAGAAGATGAGTATTATCGTTTTTCCTGGGCCGCTCATATGTTTACGACTGTGTCGTGATTTGTTTGTGCTTTCGTCAAAATACCGAAATTGAGTAAATGGACAATGCACGCTTTTTCACACAGTAAGTGTTAATTCGTAAATCCAAAGCTTCCAAAGGATTCGTCGGTAACTACGCCGACATGCTTACATCACAATTTTTCCTGGTGGTCAGGGAACATCTCCAATAGCGAACTTAGTTTATTAGAACCTCTCGTACCTATGTACTGACAATTTTATCTCACGTTAGTAATTCGCCGTGGGGTACATCGTGTGAGGTATTGGATTTCTTCAGAGAAGAACATACACTTAGATTCGCCAATTTATCCTCGCAGTAATAAGACTTTTGTAACAAAAAGTTTTTTACGGAAAACTTTTAAATACTTGAATAAAACTAGTGTGGATACTTTCTATGAATCTGTACAGCAATATATATGATTGAATCTTTAAAGATTATTTCGAGGTCATTAATTCAAAATCATACAATATAATCCATATTCATGGACTGAAATTTTGTTATTTATGAATATAAGTGCGGTCGTCTCCACTGAAACAGCAGCTAAAATGGGGCATAACCACCAACCGTTTTTACAATCATGAGTAAAACCTGATTGAGGCACTCAAATAGCAGCTAACTGGGGCCAAAACCCTCAACTACTTCTACAATCATGAGTAACATCTGATTGAGACACTGAAACAGCAGCTAAAGAGGCCCACGGTTTCTACAATAATGAGTAAAATCTGATTCAGACACACAAACATCAGCAAAATGGGGTTCACCAGTTTCTAAAATCATGAGTAAAATCTGATTGATACACACAAGCAGCAGCTAAAGGGGGCCCACCAGTTTCTACAATCATGAGTAAAATCTGATTGAGACATACAAACAGCAGCTAAATGGGGCCTACTAGTTTCTATAATCAAGAGTAAAATCTGATTGAGACACACAAACATCAGCACAATGGGGTTCACCAGTTTCTACAATCATGAGTAAGATCTGATTGAGACACTCTAACAGGCGGGTCGCAGTTGTTGTGATCAAGTACTGTCCCTCACAACGCATATAGAGGCAGGCTACCAGCAAAACATGAAGACGGGAGTGGCGCTTGTTGACCTCACTGCCGTACACGATACGGTCTGGAGGGAGGGTCTCCTATATAAGTTGCTGCAGGTGATTCCCTGTCAGACCACTACAAGACTCATAAGCAACATGTTATGCGACAGAAAGTTCCAAGTAATCCTAAACGAGAAAGCAAGCAGGCAGCGCAAATTGAACAACGGACTTCCACAAGGCTCAGTACTGGCCCCCTTACTTTTCAATCTATATATATCTGACGTGCCAGAAACAGTCAGTTACAAGTTTTGCTATGCGGACGATATAGCCATAGCTTTTTGCGATAAGAGCTTCAAGAACGTTGAGCATGCTCTTTCTAACGACTTGTTAGCTCTAAACAACTACTTCAAGAAATGGAGACTAGTACCGAGCCCCAACAAAACCGAAGTTTCCTGCTTCCACCTGAATAACAAACTAGCTAAATATGAACTGCAGGTACTTTTTGCAGGCAAACCCCTGAAGCATAACCATTTCCCAAAATATCTTGGAGTAACGTTAGATCGCACCCTCTGCTATAAGAAACATCTCGCAAACACTGCAGGAAAACTCAGAACACGCAACAACATTATCCAAAAGCTGTGTGGAACGACGTGGGGTGCCACTGCTTCAACTCTACGAACCAGTGCACTAGCCCTTGTCTATTCGTGTGCTGAGTACTGTGCGCCTGTCTGGATTAACAGCCATCATACCAGACTAATTGACGTCCAACTAAATCACACTATGAGACTTATTACAGGCGCAGTTAAGACAACCCCAACTCAACGGCTGCCTGTACTCTCTGGAATAGCCCCACCGCAGCTGCGAAGGACTGACGCCCTTCTAAGGGAGTATAACAAGATTACGGCCAACAACAAACTGCCCATCCACCGAGCAATACCCCCGTTGCAGATAAACAGACTTAATCCCGACAACCACCAATGAGGGATGCAGAAGGGCTTAAAACCAACAACTTCGACTCCTTAAACCAATGGCGATGCGCATTTATGGGGGCAGCCTTACTTCCAGGATCAGAACTACCCCGGAAAGAGTGGGTAAAACTTAATAGAGTCCGAACAGGCCACGGCAGATGTGCCGACTCCCTTTACAAGTGGGGCTATGTGCAATCTCCCTTATGTGACTGTGGCGCGGCCCGCCAAACTATAAACCATATTACGAGCGAATGTGAACTGCGTGCGTTTCAGGGATCGCGAGAAGAGTTCTTTATAGCCACACCGTTGGCGCTGAAGTGGTTGAAAGAACTTGACATCAACCTGTAAATACCAAGGACTATGTATCTTAGTTTGTAGCTGTATATATTTTATTTTAGTATAGGTTATAAGAGTTTTTCTTTTAATCTATATTTACTATTGTCATGTTTTTGAGCCATACGATAAATAAATAAATAAAATACTCTAACAGCAGCTAAAGGGGCCAGTATTTTCTACAATCATAAGAAAAATCTGATCAGTTTCTACAATCAGGAGTAAAATCTGATTGTGACACACAAACAGCAGCTAAAGGGGGCTCACCAGTTTCTACAATCACGAGTAAAATCTGATTGAGACACACAAACAGCAGCTAAATGGGACCCACCAGTCTCTACAACGAGACACTGAACATGCAGCTGAAGGGGACCGTAAATGCCACCAGTTTCTACAATCATGAATAAAATCTGAGGCCACTAAAACAACATCTAAATGGGGCCCACCAATGTCTACACTGAGAGACTGAAACTGCAGCTGAAGGGGACCGTAAATGCCACCAGTTTCTACACTCATGAGTACAATCTGATTGATAAATTAACAAAAATGGCAAGCATCAGGAATATGGGAACATGGGTAATATCTGGTTTCCATTTTCCTTTGAAGTAAAAACAAAAAAAACTGATAAGCAGTGGCCCTACCAGTGAAGTACTTAAACATGAGTAAACTATGGTTGAGAATCTCTATTCATCACGTTATGTGGTGAAATCTCGTTCACGCACATTGGCGACAAACCAAATATGGCTTTCTCCATTGCGCGAATTTTATCTCTTTTCAGTTGACAGTGATTCAAAAAGTGATAAGTACTAACACTAATGATTTCAACACGTTCTAGAAAACACCCAGTTCGCATTGAATGGGGTTTCAAAACAAATGCAGAAAACTGAAAGGATGGAGTCTCAAAAGTCAACCATTCGGTTGATATCGTACTACAAACGTGGGAAAAAATAATGTTTTAATTGTTATATCTTAAGGACAAAAGGAGATAAAATTTATGAACGCATTACTATTACAAAAACATACTTAATTGTTGTGTAATTACCTGTTTGCGTCTTGCTGTCCGAAGCTTGACAAAACTGTTAAGAACACGCGCCCACAAAATCCTTAAGGCCACGTGGGATGGTAACTCGGGATGTTTAGCTGCTAAACAATTATCAGTGACACTGTAGAGAAATACTATCTGTCCGTGCTCATTGCCCAGGTAACACCCCCTTATTTTGAATTTTGCTGTTAGTAGACAATTTCAGCTAAGGAAACACTTATCTACATTACGAGGTTAAGTGATATATCCCCCTGTCTTATTAATGCGAACCCAAAATAGGGAGGCTGCTGCTGCATCCCGTGAAGGTCTCAACCCATCGTACCGCAACTTAGTCTGGTTTAGAGAAAGCGCTGTTAGTATCGCTTCCTAAACCGAAGAGTAGGAAGGTCTTGAAATATTTCCAGACCTTACAGCAGTCTTATTTATCTAACGGTTCAGACAAATTTCTCCTGAACATATAAAATTTGTCAGGGGAAGGGAACGAAACTGAGCGAAAAAAGGAAGGGGGAGCCAGCCACTGCGCCATCCATTTCCAAGGAAAATTTTTAACCTGTTAAGAACCATTCAAGCCCACTAGGATTTCTTTATGTACTTCACCCAGAATATGTTTTATTCTTTGGCAAAAACAAATCAAACTGCCACAGTAATGTTAATCATTCGATGCAACTTCCTGCATCCCTAAGGTTCTTTATAACAAAAAAGTTCTAGGGTTTACATTTAGTACGAGTACTAATAATATGTCCGTACCACCAGAGAAATCCTAAAAAATCAATAAGAAACAAAATACTATAAAAATTAGATATTTTGCCATAAGGTTCATCGTAATCCTATTAGTAGTAGCAACATATAGATATTGGGAAGCAGTACTTTAAAAAAAATATTTGGTTCGCCTTGGTACCTTGATCTTCAATCCTCCGCTATAGATGTATTAACTGGGAAAATATGGTTTTCAAGGCATTCCCACATTTCTCGCTTCTACCGAGAACTTAAAAAAGAAAATAACAGCTGAGAAGGCACAAGTAATCGCAGTCTACCTGTTATGGAAAACGCAACCTTGGTTTTCAGTATTGGAAAACCTACAAATAGCAAATCGCACCATTTTTTAACGATAAATCACTATTACTTTCACCTTACAGGAAACCTCATCCTCTGTGAAAGAACCTTATACTGCATCTACCTAAAATAACAGATAATAACTTTACCAGATCTTTAAGAGAAATGATCAACTTTTACTTACGCCCAAAAAACATCACGACCCAGCCACACCACAAACTGTAAACAAAAAGGCTTAATGTTGGGCATTGAGACACATCTGTATTTTAAGCACAGAGCACTGGCCACGCTCCACTTCCGCGGCCTGGGAAGGCTTACACGTTGAAACCTTAGACATACCGCAGGGTGAAGTGATAGGTCAAAAGTTTTTGTTATGTTTTATAACAGACCCATATGCCTGACGATTTATATTTTGCAAAATCACTTATAATAAAAAAATGGATAATGAATTGTGATACTACTAAGCTAAACTTTTACACATTACATAGGTGTACATTACAAAAATGATGAAAGATTATTGCATTTTAAATAAAAAACTTCAAGGCTGAACAATGTCCAGACTTGTTCTTTCTCTTTCATTCGAATTATACTCAGATCGTGAAACCATCTTTAAACATCTACAGGGTGATCTCGAGGACGATATCAACATTCATCACTAATGTTAATACGAATTCAAATTGTTAAATCTTCAAATAAACTAATTATGGTAATTTTTTGCCAAATTACTATTAATCTTTTTCCTAGAAATGGAACAAACCTGTAAAATAATACGCACATATATTTTTGTTTGTTTGTCCTCTACCCAGACATAAATAACAGGTTATGGAAATCAGATCGAGGTACAAATCCCTGAACATCTACAGAGTGATCTTGAGGAGGGGGCTATCGAAGTATAATTAGAGGTTAAACGACTTACCTGTAAGGAAGTTCAATCCTCAATTATACGAGACAGCCCCGTCCGAAAAGATCACCACCCGCCCACCGCTGTTCCCAAAATTCCTCGATCTGATAACAAACGAAACGTAATGGGGACCTAGGCGGGGGGACGGCAGAAGCAGGGTCTACAGTTTTTTTATCGAAACATCACGCCAGCGAGCTGAGAGAAACGTATACTACAGGGTGATCTTTTCGAACGGGGCTATCTCGTATAATTGAGGATTGAACTTCCTTACAGGTAAGTCGTTTAACCTCTAATAATTGTCATGTTCTGTTTCTTTTATAGCAACTGTCCTTATACTGACCAGTCAGAGAAAGCGGGACAATAATCTAATACAAAGTGCTGTAAAAAGGCTGAAGAAGATCATCACTCTGCCATCTCCATCAGTAGATATGGAATGTAACAAACTTGTGTAATTGTAATAATTGTAATCCCTTACGAGATCTATTCCGAAATTTTATTCGTCATGCAATACTGACTGTCAATATTCAAAAACTGTATACAAAGTAAGTCAGAAATATATCTTTTGAAATATCTATATTGTTTTTACGTGTTAACTAACAATCAATTGTACTGCATTTGATTCTCTTAAAATAGGTTAATAAAGCATGATTGAATATAAAGTGTTAATATCACTTAAAATATTTTCATTTGTAAAAGGTGCACCACTTAGGTGATCGTTGGCTCGACAACGTGTGTTGAAGAAGGAAAAGCCTCTCCTAACAAAAAAATCCAAAGTCAAATATCAAATCTTAACAATGAAAAGCAAACATTCTCAGTCCAGAGTCGCAATATTTAAACTGAAACCCTTCTTATTGTATGTACTTATTTTCATTCTAATGTACCAAGTGACGACACAGCTTGAATGAATTAATTCCAGGTTCAGCTGTGATTCAACTATTATTATGGACATTCCTTTGCGTTTCTCTTATTATTATTATCCTCCTTGTGAATATTAGAAACTTGACCCCAATGCCTCTCCAAATCACATAAATAACGTATAAAATCCCGAATGAAATTCAGTTATGTCTCGTCCTGGGATTGCATGGTGATCCAATATATAACTAGCTCTCATTTTGGTTTTAACAACAACAAAATTTTGGAATAACCGACTAAGAAAGTTAATTCATAAAAAAACAAAAGCTTATACCTGGATTTTATTTATTCCAAGTTAATTTTTTTGCTGAACATTCTGTCATATTGAGACATCCCATTTCTCAGTTTATTGAAGATTCGTCTTTGAATCAGTGGCGTGCCGAAAGGGCCCCCAGGGCCCGCGGTGCGTGGGGGCCCCAGACATCCCGAGGGCCCCCGCTCAGCCCCGACTACCTCGAGCGATGCTTTTATGTAGTAATAACTAGGATAAGTATACTTGTTCAAGAGCGGCGGAATATGTCTATACCTCATAATTTTCCACAATCAAATTAAGTATCTTTTGCCTTACTTATCGGTACCTATTTTATGGCAAAATTTGACAGTACGACAACGTAGTCGAACGTAGACTGCAAAACGATTAGAACAAGTGGCAACGTTACACTGACGCGACGCGTATCTGTGCGATTAAACGATGTATAATCATATCTTACGTAAGGTCTAGATGAATTCTTGTTGTTCAAAAACTCGAAAGAAAAAATAATAATATAAAGTTGAGGTCATCATATTTTTTTCTACCTATAAGCCGATTTGAAAGATCACCGTAGACAGTAGTTTCGTTTTCACCCAGTATAGGCAGTATACAGGGTGGCCTTGACACGTGGTATTCTCGTAACAAAAAAAAAGTTCAAACGAAAACCGTAGGGTCTACCACTTCATGCTTTTAAAGCATTATTTTTTTGTACTTCAACCCTTAGAACTCACCCCCAACTTGTGTTCTTCAAATAGTCCTTATACTATTTCAAATCTTTCAATACATTTGATTTTATACGCAAAACTTATTTTTTTTCGCAAAATAATAAGCTTAACATAAATAAAATAAGATTTTGCTTGACGCAAAAAAGGAATAAAAATAATAATAACAATAATAATTTTAAAGGGTATTGAGCATGTCTTTTGATGCTTTTTTATTACGAAAATATTACGCCTTAAACAAATGCTCATTTATTTATCTTATGTTGATGACATTACGAAAAAAGGATCAGAGCACTACAAGATATTAAATAAAATAATGACCTTAATGTAGGGAAACCTATGGGGTGCTGTTTGGCAAAAAAGTAGAGGTAAGTTTTAGGGGTTGAAGTAAAAAAATATTTCGAAAGCAGGGTATGATAGGCCATTCGGTACCCTTGAAAGGCCCACTTAGTATTCTTTTCTACGTGTTTTTCTTACGAAAATATTACGACTCAAACAAATCCTTATTTTATTCATTTTATTTATTTATGCTTATAACTTTACGAAAAAACTAGGTTTTTGTATGAAATCAAAGGTACTACAAGATTTTAAACCAAAAAATAAAGGGACATAATTTGTGTAGGAAAAACTATTAAATGCTTTTTGAAAAAAAGTTGGGGTTGAATTTTAAGGGTTGAAATACAAAAAAAATGTTTTGAAAACATGGTATGATAGACCCGGTAGTACTTTCAAACATTTCGCAAGTTTTTGTTTCTACAGTTTTTTGTTACGGGAATATCACGTGTCAGGGAAATTCAGGGACACCCTGTATATTTTTATGTACCTAGAAGGGGGCCCCGTGGAAAAAATTGTCGGGGGGGCCCCGAAGACCTTGGCACGCTACTGCTTTGAATCTACGTTCACAATAGAATACGTTAGTAACATGGCATTTATATAGATTTGAGATTGAACTAAACGGTACATTAGTATTGACACAATCATTTTTTTTTTAACTTCCAATAGCAGATCAGGAAAATATTTTGGTCATCAAAACTTTAGAGTTTATGATAAGTAAGTCCTTGGACGCTTATAATGCGACGTCTACATCACGAAAATCTATGATATTCATTTATATCTATCTGTCAGCATTTTGTCACGATGTCACCGATTTTAATAAAATTTGGTAAGTGGATAATAGTGGATAATACTGCATCAAATTGTTGAAAATCAATGCATTGGTGGTTAAAACGCGATATATCGAATGCATAGTAGGGTTACAATGATTTGTGTGAAACACCTATCTTTACGGTGTGTGGTACGTGCCAGAAAAGAACTTAATAACTTATAGTTAATAAAGTGATGTCTTCGAAATCGAGAAATTTTATGTCACTTACCACAAGTAGACTGAGACGTGATAACCATAATAACTGTAAAAGTTGGTGTTCTTCTACTGGTTTATTCACTAAAAACTAAGAGACAAAAATTAATTAATGCGAAGACTTTAAAAGTAAGGACAAAACGTTTGCAGCTTTATCATCGCCGTCTTTAAATTAATATAGTCGTACTGTGCCAAAAATTAAATCTAAATAATTTCTCAACTTTATATGTATATAAGTTGAATATTTGAAACACACCCATATAGCCCGAGTGACATAACTTACTAAAATACATCTCCATCACAAAAGTACTAGATGAATGTATCTAATGTAAATTTTAAGAAAAGAGCTTTATTGCCAATAATTATTTCGACATCTTATATAAATATCTATCTTAAATTATGATGATAAGTTTGTGCTTCTCTGCACTGACGTCATAATGATTTAACGTTCACATAAACAAGTACTACTAATCTACATAACCACAAGCTAATTCGTTAATCAATGATACAATATTATTCACTTTCACACGTGTAGTTCGTAACAATCAGTGATAACATAAGCATACATATTATATCATTCAGTATGGAAACACCATAAACACACAAGGACGAATCCTGACGAGTGTAAATAGGAAGCATTGTGATCCCTGTATTTTTGGTAAAGGTGAATTGTACAAGAAAACAAATTCATAAGCAACTTGTTTAGATTGTACACCTTGGGCCAATTGGGCCACGCCACGATCAAAAGAAAAGCGTGCTTTGTAGAAAAAGGACAGGCGAAAACTATTGTTCGCGGTTCGAGCTCATTTTTATGGAACTCCGCACAATGAAAACCATAACCATTATTTAGTGATAAGTTTTTATAAAATATGAAATTTATAAGATAATAACAATATGCCTGGCAGAATTTTGTTATTTCATTGGAAACAGCAAACTAAGGGTGCACTGAAAAAGACGTGGGCATTTTTATAAAACAGTTACAAGCACTATTGCAGCAATTTTCCGATATCATATTAACCCCAGTAAAGTAAACAAAGATACTATAGTTTTGTAAATTTACTAAATTTTGTAAGAATGCTAGATCATTTTACGGAAAGAATTCAAATATTTCAGCTTTTCACAAAATATTTGTGAAATTACAAAGCTGTGTTGCTCTCTTATAACATAAAGTTAAAAGATATAATTGTCATTTTAAAAAATGAAGTCAAGTTGATTGACTCAGTACTTCCCACACATTACGGTGATACCAGTTTATTATTTTCCCCTCGATTATCCCATAGCATGAAGCTTTAGTCTGAGATCCCCTTACAACCGAATCATCGCCCCAATTTCCCCCCACCCAAAAAAGGTAGAAAGCGGCCAGGAACCCCTTAAACATCTAAAAACGAAGTTTGAGCTGTTTTCATATTTTTAGTTTTTTGATTATTGCTACGCTGCCACTGACACGATTTTTAACAAGCATACACGTTTTCCATCCTCACCACAGTAATAATAATGTGTCAAAATTTCATTAGAATCAATTTAATAATTTCCATGTTACAAAATACAAAACG
Source organism: Callosobruchus maculatus (assembly GCA_951848785.1). Classification (NCBI taxonomy): domain Eukaryota; kingdom Metazoa; phylum Arthropoda; class Insecta; order Coleoptera; family Chrysomelidae; genus Callosobruchus; species Callosobruchus maculatus. The sequence goes on along the minus strand of CATOUR010000026.1, from coordinate 11,511,860 downwards.
ATCTAAAGCAATAACTATTTATAGTCGAATGTATACAGAAAATTCTAAGTCCCTTAGTTTCGGCATTGATTAACGTATTTACGTTAATCAATGGTTTCGGTAATAGGCAAGGCAATGTTCAAATGGACCTAAAAAGCTGATTTATGTCGCTAGTTCTTCCTTCACAAGTCAGTGGACAGCCTGTTATTAATACAGCAAATTATTCAGTTTTTCAACCACCCCCCCTCCCAACTACCCCAATTTCACCGCCACCCAAAAAAACTCAGAAAATGATCAGGAACCTCTAAAACACTTAAAAACCAAGTTTGAGCTGTTTTTATGTTTTTAGTTTTTTTATTATTTCTGCGCCGCTACTGGCACGATTTATAAAACCCATACGCATTTTCCATCCCCGCCACGGCAGTAATACTGTGTCAAAATTTCATTAAAACCAATTCAACAGTTTCTTCGTTACATAATATAGAACGATCTAAAGATTCTAAAGCAATACTCGTATGTTTGCACCAGAAAAAATTCCAAGTCCTTTGGTTTCTGTAATAGGCATCAAGGCAATGTTCGGATGGACCTAAAAATGTAATTTATGTCACTAGGTCTTCCTTCACAGGTCAGTGGACAGTCTATTATGAAAGCAACATTTTTTTCAATTTTACAACCCCCCACCCAGCAACCACCCCAATTTCACCCCCACCCAAAAAAAAGTAGAAAATGATTAGGAACCCTTAAAACGCATAAAAAAAATGATAGTAAAATAATGGGCTTCTTTGGCAAGTACCAATCATAATTTGACTAAAACGCTTAAATGGTCATTTGCCCGTTGGCGACGCCGATGAAAGGTAGCATTGTCAGGCGACAAGAATCAGCTTGTGTGAATAGAGAAGCAGTGGAGGTGCCGGTGTATAGGTAACTTGTAATGGTGCTCTTTTTGTGTGAAGCTAGAAGGCTTCCGATTCAAAATTTATAATGGGACACCCTGTATATTTGTCACATTTTGTATTCCTCTCGATAAAACAATTCCAACAAACTAGCACACTTGGGGTCTAAAGTTAATTATTCAAGAGCTACAGGTACTTAAAGGATGGTACCACTACCATTGATTATAACATGTACTCCTACAGTTAAATTACTTTGGTAGTGTTTCATAATGGTAGTGGTACAGTCAGTAAGGAAAGATAAAATATTTGCTCTAATTTACACCCCTAAAGTTATAATTCGCTACTACTACCCGGTTCCGATATATTGCTTGTCTTAATCGTCGTGGGACACCCTGTATATGATTTTTGCCAGCCGATAAAATTGAAACAGTTGATTTCTTTATTTTGTATTCAAATAGAATTTAATGTTGTGTTACCTTATTTTCTACATTATGTTTAATATGACAGCTTTTCGTAAACCCTATTATAATATGTCTTTTTGTAAGAATACAAAGTAATTTTATAAAATGAGGAAAAATTACAAAATAAATTATCGAAAATTTTGTAAAAAACGTATAATGGTTTTACAACATAATACAAGGTATCCAATGAGCGCTCTAGGGCCTTACTGTTTAAATTAGAAAAAATGGCTTGGATAAAGGACGTTTCATTTCAAATGGCCTACTTGTAGAAAATACTGTTAAAGATGGCGGACATCCGGTTATACCGGAAGTAGGTATCAACTTCCTCATTTCAAATAGAACACTCTGTATATAGGTTTTTAAATTCACCATCGATTTTTATACAGCAATCTTTAGAAAATTTGACGTTTGTAATACTTGAATAAAAATGTTAATATCTCGGAAACTAAGTACGAAGGATGCAGTTTTCGGTTTTGAAACAAGCAAGAAACGTGCTTGTGTTTCAGTTAGATCATTGTTTCAAAAGTACATTAAATCGATAGACTAGCAGATCCAAATTTTGAGAGGTTTATTGACAACCAGCATGGAGTCTAAACAGTCGTAGTGGTATTATTAGAAGCCGCATAATAAACTAATGTTTTCCAAAACTATCTGAATGGACATTTGGAAAACCTGTTGGAAAATTTACCACTGCAGTTTTTAAGAATAATGTGGTGACAGTTATATTGCGAATGTACATTTTAGTATTAGAAGCCGAAACACTTTGGATGAAATGTTTCCTGCCAATTGTTTCGTCTCTGAGCCACGCCACCTACAATTTCTGGAATTCCTACACGCCGTTACGGAGTAATTAAAAACCGTAAATATCTTGAAATCCATCAATGGTAGAACCACATATGCCTAGATAAAAGTGAAAGAGAATTTAGTTTCGCATTTAATGGTATGAAACTTATGATACCATCCCATTTAAAAAAAGTTTTTAACGTTTTGAACTTTTAAAAATTGAAAACTGCTAGTCTATTGAATTAATGCGTTTTTAAAACAATGATCTTACTGGAACTCAAGTTCGTTTCTTGCTTGTTTCAAAACCGAAAGTCGCATCTTTCTGTCGCTTTTATTTTCCGAGATATTACCTTTTTGGTAAAGTACTACAAACGTCAAATTTTGTAAATATTGCTGAATAACTTCAAAAACAGGCTTCATAGACATAAATTACGGTTAAAAACTGAACCTAAAAATCGATGCTGCATTCAGAAACGTAATAATGTACAGGGTGTACTATTTAAAATAAGGAAGTTGATGCCTACTTCCGCTATATCCGGAAGTCCGCCATCTTTAAAATGATTCCCCAAATGTAGAGCATTTGAAAAGAAACTTTTTTATTTAAAACAGACAGAGCATCGCGCGCTTATTGGAACGTCCTGTATAGTGATATTACAAGAAAATGCAAAATTACATATCTACAACATAATTTTACAAAAGAGGTATGTAAAAAACAATATGATATCCTTAAAATTGTGTAAAATCGCAAAACAATTTTACAAATTATCATGTTATATCACATACAAATATTGGGATATTACAAAAAGTGTTTTGCGAATTTACAATATTAGAAGGCAGCTAAATGAAATTACAAATCTGAGTTGCAATATTATTAACAAAATCAGTGGCAGTAAATAACCAACCAGTTTGTTAGAAATTATGGAAATCATTTTTTAAAGTGTGTAAGAGATATGGTATATAGGTACCTACTTGAATTAAGGCAACTAGGCTTGAACTTGCGTTCAATAAGTACCTAAAATGTCTCCCAAAAAGCATAACCATAACCAAATTTGATTGGCCCTTTAAGGAATAATATTTTTGATCATCTTCTATCTACATGCCTATCTGATACTCATACCACATTACCTAGTCATTATAGTCAACAGACAAAAAAACTATAGATTTCCTTATTGTTATTAAACGTCACCAAAAAGGAAAATTACCTGAAATAAATTGATATTACGTAAACAAAGGTTGAATAAGTCTTTCCATTTTTGATACAAAAGCCTATACAAACAGGTGTTTCTTCAAAACAAGTCTACGTGTAGTTCATGCTATTGCTATCGTTGTTGCCGGTGATGATTAGGAATATTTTTAATAATTCCTGCCAGACAGTCTATTGGTCACTGAACAATTCAATAAGGATATCGTTATCTTGATCGCATAATTAGTTTTGGTATACAATGTGGGGGAGGGGGATAAAATACGTTAATTTTAGTCAACAAATCACTCCTCAAAAGTAGTTTTTCTCCCAACGTAATAAAGCCATTTAAATGCAGGAGGAGCTTGTTTGCAGAATTACTCGTGTCGGAAATGAGTAACGGAATGACAAAGCGATGATCAGTCGCTCTACGCAACATGTGTTAGTAAGAGCAACAGCATGTCTGCAACAACAAGGAGGACATGTCGAACAACGGTTGTAACATTTGTTTTTTTCCCAAAATATATGCCATGCCTACTAAGTATTTTGTTTTATTGCCACCTCAACTGCCGGATTAGACAGTAAAGGGTTATATTCAAACCATCATAGCATCTAAACTACTTTACTTGGGGCTAAGGTGTATAGCTACTTTTTGCAGGAAACATCATTACTATCGCTTAGAAATAAAAGAATTGTAGGTTAACAGCTCAGATTTTTTGAAAAAGCCTACAACTGTAAAACATGCAAAAAACTAATTATTTTCCTTAAACATTTTCTTGCCCTTTTATGAAACAAAATTTGGAAAATATTTACCACCGGTTTATAGTCTACATGTTTCGCTATCGAATGAGACTTATTTTGTGTTTTGGTACCTCTACATTGGTAATTATAGCTAAATTAGTTGAACACCCATGCTTCGATAAAAAACGAAATGGTTGCTATTTTGTTATGGTGGAAGAAAAACTACTTATGGGGGGTGATTTGCCGATAAAAAATACTGTATTTCATCCCCATAAAGGCTCCGACACCGACGACCGGACGCATTGTATATATTTCGGAAGTACTAATAGCCATATATGAAAAAATTCCTGTATAAACATGTACATTAAAATGTGTTTGATTTAAAGAGTGTTATCTAAACCACACTAAGTGAGGTACAAAACAATTGGTTTTGAAATAACATTTACTTATCCTGATGATAATTATGTCAGTTGTAAAAGATGTTAATTAAACAACCCAAGTACAATGACTTTTATATGAAAAGGGTATATAACAGACCAATTACCAGAGATTTGTCAAGTTACAGAATAGTAGCTAAAACTACTTCAATATGTCTGCGACTCTTATAGCATCTTTGGTTTTGCTTTGCTCTATTGGGTATAGTAATGCCAGCAACAGTACTGAATGCCCACTACTTCCAGCTGTCACTAGTAGCGTCGGAATGTTTTTACTTGTAAGTATAATATCTACCTAAGACAGATTTCCTTTCTTAAGCATCTATTCATATTAGCCTTAAGACGTAGGAAAATTACTAAGAGGGACTAAACTTCCCGATGTTGGGAATCATTTCCAAGCGCAAAAGTACTTCAAAGAGCTACATTTTTCAAAACAAGGACGTTTTTCAGCAAATTACATACTAGTAGACTACTATTCATTCAAACAAACAATTACTACGTTTCCACGAGCTTTCAAACCAGGTTTCGAACGTTTTGCGATTTTGGATTGTCGGTGTCATGTCGGTGTTTCCACGATAGGTTTCGAAACGATTTGCTAACGCACTCAAAACATTTTCAACTGACAGTTCACAAATGTCATTTTCTAGTTTTATAACCTGTTTTGTTGTTTACTATGAATCTATAGTTACGAATTTCGAATAAAATAATACGAATGAACTTGAATAAATCGACAATAATATTGTTATTAGACAGCAACGCATTACGCATGGTGCATTTCAAAACGAAAGTGCCAGTTGGTGTTTCCACGATATTTGTATCTCGATACGATCCCAAAAATAGCGCATTGACCTTGAACCTTCAAAACGTATCCAATTGAGGTTTCCATGATATATGTCAAAACTCAAAACGATTTGAAAACGTTTTGGAAGGCCGTGGAAACGTGGTAAATGATATTTGGGACATTTAAGTTAAAGCTCCCAAAAGTAAGCCACTTTGTTTTATAATATTATTGTACTACATTCTGTGTCCTTTTTATCTTTTAGACAGGAAATAACGTCTGGTACATCCAACAACGATATGGACCACCCATAATTGCTGAAAAGTGTTGGAGCTCGACATTCTACCTAAGCGACTTCAAGATTCTAGAAAATGCATTCGATGGTAATTGGACCTTCTATGATCCAAAGTAAGAACTATTCTTGATAAACATACTATTTTTATTGTTTAACAGAAATACCATGGAAGTATAATTTTTAACTTCCCCGACAAAGGAGGGGTAAGTTATTAGAATCGGCTCGCTTTCACAAATTTTACCAAAATTAACGTACGAGGTTTCATTTCCAAGGTCAAATCACCTGCTGGCTCTATTATATTATTATATTTTTATTTAGATTTGCAACAAAGGTGGACCTAAGGACTGAATACAAAGACCTCATCATGTGAGAGTTGCTGTTATTTTGAAGTTCGAAAATTGATACTTTTTATAAATTTTCATTCCGAAAGTTGGAAAATGTTGTGGCTGCATGGTAGGGTTTTCGAATGATCTTTATTGTGCTGGCATTAGAGTTTCATGCTAGACATTATTTTTTTGAGTTACCGCTACCTCTTTTTTATCATCGCAGCGGAACCAAAAACTAGATTTTCGTTTCTAATGGTAGCTTTTTTATAATGACCAAGTTTGAAGAAAATTGGAAAACTTTGGTTTTTTGATGTCCGCATGTATTTACGTTGACGATTTCGTTCTCCAACGATTACTCAAAAAAGCCTTAAGCGATTGCTTCCAAGTGTGGCCAACTTGAATTAATAAAGGTTCTTTCAAGTTAAAAAGGTATTGGTACCGACCGGAGAATGGGGGGTAGGAAAGGGTGGAACCATTTGAGTCGGGGAAGGTCCTAGAACGAGGTCTACCTCGTTCAATTTTCACATTTTCCACAGTTAGGTTACTATCAACGATACCCTGGCATTTATGCTTTGCAGATCAATTATAAAATAGTACCGAAGTAAGGACACAAGATATAAATAGCAAATTGATCAATTTGTAGTAATCGCCAAAAAATTATCCTTGGCCTTTTTATGACTTAGAAAGTCACAGATGGAAACTTAATGGTAGAGAACCAACCCAGTTTTTGTAAACCAACCCAATGCAACGTAACAATATTAGAAAATGGAGGTTGGAAAACCTCTCTATTTTTGTATAAGTACGTTTTTCCAATGATATCAACATGAAGGATTTGAAAAGGAGGAACACAAGCATTAATTTAAATTGTTCTCATACAAAGCAGAAAAATATAAATCGCTCATACTTCACTTCTAGTGATCGTTAACTATTGTAAAAACGTTTGGACAAAGTCGAAAGCAGAGGTTAGAGGTTGCGGGCGCTTAGTGCTTCTTTTTGTATGAAAAACTTTTTGTCTTAAAAGTAATAACATGCTTGATCCTGATTTAACTACACGTCATGATCGCTGAAATATTGACACATGGAAACGACAAAAAATGTTATATATTTTTATTAAGCTTTTGGGACTTATTGAGGTCTGTGGTCAACCCTCAAGATCGCCATTTTCGAGGACTGGAAGAAGTAGGGAAGCCTGAATCGTGTTGAAATTTAGAGAGAGGATAACTTTATGTTCAATGTACAGCCACAGTAATTTTAGCTTAGTTTATAGTGCTTTAGAACATCCTCAATGTATTAGACCTTATTTCTTGCTACACATCAAATACTTTTACGCGTATTTAAACATTTTGTGGATGGTCGGGATTTGTTTGAAACAGGTTTTTAATCATGCTTCTGATTCCTGATATTACATTTTGGGCACTCCCAGCTAGGTTCTGAATAACTTGGAAAGTAACAAACTTTCAAGATCTTCCGAATAAATGAAAATATTTGATATGATGATTCTAGTCATAAAAAAGTGAATGTGTTAGGCTGGGCAGTTTCGTCGTTTCGGTCTCGTGTTGTCACTGAAAACTGAATAGCTGATTCGGGAATAAAATCTAATCGGTGGTAAGCAGTCAAATGAGACCTTTGACTTGAAATAGGGTGAATCCAAAGTTTTCTGTTAAGTAATCTACGCCTCCTTCAACGAGTTACCAATACAAAATTATAAACGTATCTAGGTCCATTCGCAAGAATGAACCGAAAACCCGGGATCGGCTGAAAATCTGTTTATAACCGTTTTCTGTGTGAAAATGTCATTCGGTTTGTACCGGCTCGTTAAAATAACCAAAACGGTGATTTGATCGCATCGTGTGAACGACTGTTAGTGGTCGTTTTGGCCGGAAGACCCGGCCTGAACTCTCGGCCTCCAAAAGAACTGTCAGCGCTTGAAATTTTGGCCTACCGGCCGAGCCTCTCGCGTGCAGTGAGGTTTCGCAGCTTTTAGTTAGGAGATACACGTTTACCAACTGTGATATGAGAATATGGTCGCATGAATGTATAGCTTAACCTATAGATTTATATAAATCGTTACCCTTATTGTATGAAATGAAAATTAAGTACTATCTAAACAAGGCGGCGGAGTTAAGTGCGTAAAGTCAGTTGACGGAGTTATTGAAAACAACTGATACGATAGCAACCGCAAATCCTGTTAACAGGAGATCATTTTCTAAGATCCTTATCGAATGTGTGCAACTCGTTGAAAGCTGAATAAAACCCCCCAACCCCAACTAAAAAGTACCGTGTATGCATGAGACGAGAGAGGCAAGCCTTTCGGCTCGCAAACCGGAAGGTATACCGTAGCGTCTATGCCCAGCCTTACGAACTGTCAATGAATGTTGTGACAAAATACCTGGGAGTTACTAAATCTTCCTTGTTTGTTTTAGAGAAAAAAGTCCAAGCTCAGCGGTGAAGATGAATGTCGTTGGAAATAGCGCAAAGTTCTACGTCGTTTTCAATAATAAAGGTAAGTAAAAGCAAAAAGACAAATAAATTAAGTATAGTACTGCACGATGCTTTCTTGGCTCCTGCGATAATTTTGTATCACTACATTCAGCAGTTATTGAGATATACGTATAAAAATATTTCATGTAATTTGTAATTATTTATCATAATCTGTTACGATGTTTGTCAATATATGTAGATGGTATGAAGAGATTCAAGCCGTAAGCTCAAATAGTAACTAATTCTTATTTCATTATAAAATATGTAAAACTACAAGGCAGTAATATAGAAGCGATTTCAATAAAAAATTACAATACCTTTTGAAAGATATGGTCATTAAATAAGAATATTTAAAAGACCTTCCATTTAAAAAAAACCTGATATCAGAATAGAATAGCCATAGAATATGATAATCATTGATTGGCTACTAAAATGTTCTAAGACAATATAGCAAGCCAACAGAATACAAAACAACAAACTCATATACAAACAAAGAAGGATATAAATACCATGTCAAATAAGGAATGCGCAGGAATAGCACTGCTCATTGGTGACTAACCATTCTGTACTCTAGAAACTCATCAACAGAGTAGAAATACTGATCAAGTAGATAATTTTATAAAATCGTAACCGATCAAGTTTTTAAAGCCATTTGGTAAGTGGTATTGATAGAGTTTTCAGCAGACTTTGCCAGCCTGAATCTACGGCCTCTTAGCTGAGTTCTAGTTCGTGATAGATGATTGTGATTTGACATGTTTTTTTTTTCAAATTCGTATCCATTTTTCTGTGTTTCTAACAATTGATAATAAATTACACAATCAAAGGAACTTACCTGTGACTTTCGATTGTGATTATATGAGGCGTCCATTCCGAAGATATCACATAATTGTTAACCATGTAGTACGTGCTACTCCTGCCTCAGCCCACCAGGTTTAAAGAAAACTCTAGAGCCGACCCTGCGTACATCCTCCGTCTAACCGGCAACCCTGCTCTCAACCATCGTCCCGTCATTTAGTTTAAAGGTATGAATGTTTTACATATTTAGGGTTCTTTTGGGACGGGAGGGATGTGATATCTTCGGAATGGACGCCTCATATAATCACAATCGAAAGTCACAGGTAAGTTCCTTTGATTGTGTAATTATATTTCGGCGTCCATTCCTCGATATCACATAATTGTTAACCATGTAGATGTTCGGAGAAAAAATGTAAAACATTCATTCTGCTATTCTAGACTTTTATTGGGAAACGAAAAACATATCTTATAAATTGGGCAAGACTAATCGTAAAATATGCAATATATTGTATTGCCCCTAAACACAAAAGTAATGCTCTAACTATAAATCCTGCGAACTTCAATGGTCTGTATTGAATACCGTTGTCAGAAAGTCACCTGACTCTCTGATGGGTCTATTGTAGACTTGTGCAAACATAGCGGAGTTTTTTGACCAACCTGCTGCGGTCCGAATAGTCTCGTAGCTTAGACCCTTTCTGCATGCTGCCGAAGTCGAAGCATGTCTGGTTGAGTGAGGAGTGAAAAATTTGGTGTCTATACCTGCCTTACCGAGTGTTCCCTTGATCCAACGGCTCAAGGTTTGTTTGGATGCTGGACCGTGAGGTTTCTGGTAGGTCAACCAAAAGCTATCACAATCGCTAGATCGTAAGGTCTTGGTCATGTCTAGATACTTGTCTAAGGTAGATGCTACACACAGATTGGGTCTCTGTGGGAAAAAAGGAATTATGAGACAAGGTTGGCAGGATGTAGGAGTAGAACTCTTGATCCTGTCTCGAATAAAGATTTTTATACCTGTCTCATCTTTAAAAATATTTGAACACTTAATAAGGGCTAACGTTTGGATCCTCTGTCCAGTTGCTAGGGCTAATAGTGTTACTAGCTTTAATGTTAGCTGTTTTAAACTCACTAGGCTAGATATGGGGGTGTCCAAAAATTTTAATACTTTTTCGGGATCCCAAGTGAATTCATATTTTGGTTTTGGAGGTCTCCTATGAAAGACCCCCCTCATGTATCGTTTGATCAAGGGGTTTGTTCCCAAGTCAGATGATGAGATCAAAGACAGAGCAGATCTATGTGAGTTAAAACTACCATATAGGTGGTTTGTGTTACTTAGGAGATACTGGAAGAAGGACAATGTATCTGGTACGGTACAAGAAAACGGCGACACGCGTTTTTCCTGACAAAATTTCCACCAGAGCTTGAAAGTGCCGTCATACTGCTTGAGAGTAGTATCTGCTAAGGAATGTATCATCGTATCAACTGCTGGGTCTGGAACGCCTCTCAGTTTAAATGCTGCCCTGATAAAATGGCTGCCCCCAGGATAAGTTCCTTGTGTAGTGGATGTTTCCGCTGGCTGTAAGGACAAGACAGAAGGTTTTTATCTGGGCCAAACAATAAAGGCTTCCCTACCAACATTTTCATGAACAATGGGTACCATGGTTGTGACCGCCATAAGGGCAACACCACAATTCCCGTGGCATTGTCGTTTATAATTTTTTGTAGGGTACGTAAGATAAGGGCAAAGGGTGGAAATGCGTAAAATTTATATCCTGCCCAATTCAACGTGAACGCATCGACCGCCTCCGCCGAGGGATCTTTCAGCCATGATACATATCTTTTGCATTTGAAGTTCATAAACGATGCGAACATATCTATCTCAGGGACACCAAAAGTTTCAATTATGCTATTAAAGAAAAGTGGGTTCAAAGACCATTCTGTATCTGAACGCAGGGTTCGAGATGCAGTATCTGCCTCTACATTTTCCTCCGATCTGATATACGAGGCAAAGACCCACAGATTCTTATGTTCACAGAACCTCCAAATGCACCTGGACAAATTGTTCAAGGTTGAGTGTTGGATACTACCCATCTTATTAACACAAGCCAATGCGGTTGTGTTGTCCGTTCTAATCAAGATATTCATATTTGAGGAGTTCTTTGCAAAGCACTCCAACGCTAATAGTATCGCCTTGAGTTCCAGGATATTGATATGCAGCTGTCTTTCGCTTTCGGTCCACCAGCCGTAAGTTTTTTCACCTTGGCAAAAGGCACCCCAGCCTGACAGACTAGCATCAGTAAATATTTCGAGCTGAAAAGAGTCATTTTTCAAATCGTTAAAACAACGGTTTATATGTTGTTTCCACCACATCATGTTTCGTTTCAGATCGGGTGTGATCGTCAAATGAGCATTATAGTCTCCCTCGCTTGACTGCAGAGCCAAAAACTTACGTCCTTCAAAACGTTTAGTGTAAACCCAGCCGTATTTGACTGCTGGGCAAGCAGAGACAAGAATACCCAAAAATCGAGCAAAAACCTTAATAGTAGAACGGTCTGAAACCATAAGTTTATCTATCCATTTAAGAATCCTAATCTTTTTGTCCGGAGGTAACTCCAGAGTGAGCCTATTGGAATCAAAAATAAATCCCAAATATTTACATCTGGTAGATGGTGAAAATACACTTTTCTTTCTATTGATTATAAAACCAAGGTTTTCTAGAAGTTTAACTGTCTCCTGGAGGTTGGTCATGGCCTCGTTGGCAGTGTCAGCTATAAGCAAAAAATCGTCCAAGTAATTCACGCAGGTGATACCACAGGCACGAAGTTTTTCTAGTATTGGACGCATCAGCTTTGTGAAAGCATATGGCGCCGATGCGAGACCAAACGGTAGGCAATTAAATTGGTATAGCTCATCCCCATATTTAAAGCGTAAATATTTTCTGTGCCTATCCGCAATGGGAAGAAGATAATATGCATCTTTTAAATCTATCGATGCCATATGACAATTATGTTGAACGAGGCGGACTACCGTCCTCCAGTCCTCCATCTCAAAATGAGGAGGATCCAAGAATTTATTTAGATTTTTAAGATTCAATATGAATCGCTTTTCTCCATTTGCCTTATCTGTTAGAAAAATTGTTGAAATAAACTGATTTCTGACTGGGGCACATCGCTCAACAGCCCCTTTTTCCAACAAAAGATTGATTTCATGCTTAATGAGGATGTGGTCCTCCTCTGAGAAAAACTGTTGCCTTAAAGGAAGGTCTTGCATAGGCCTTCTAACAAAAGGGATTTTATAGCCCTGGATCCAATCCAAGATAACACGGTTACCTGTTACCTTTACCCATGTTTTATGAAAATGTTTAAGACGGCCAGCATAATTCGAACCACTTACCTGAGTTACTCCTTCCTCTTGTGTCTGTCCTTGCGATATGTAATTTCCTTCCGGGAGTCCCACCGGTTCTTCCATTGGGACTGTCCCCTCATTGGCCCCGGCTCGCCTGCTCGACGGGCCGGGCGTCTGAAGTTTTTTGGGGCATATACTCGCTGTGTACTCCCCCCCTCCTTTTTTTGTGATTTGGGCTGGTATGCCGTCGAGGCACCCTTCAAATCTTTGCAAATAGTTTCCATATTTTTAATAGATTTAACCTTTTCGGTTAGATCACTACCTAGAAGGAACTCTGTTGGCACAGCCTTATCTGCCACTTCCTTCATGCTGTCGTTGAGCAAGGGCAAGATACAATTCTTGCGCGAGACCGATACCCGGTGGAAGAGATTTGTGAAAATCTTTCCCGCTTCACACAGATTTTTTAGTAAATCGTTTTTTAGATTTTCTTCAGGAAAATCCATAATAGGCAGAAGAGAGGTGATTGCCTTACCTAAGGCCGAAATCCCTCTACCTAGCTGATTTTGAACTTCGAACTGTGAAGCATCTCGAGCTTTTGCTATTGGACTCTTTTTAAGAATAGCGACAATCTCCGGATTCAGCTTAGGAGGGTTTAGTTCGGACAAATTTGACGGAACTTCATGTTTGTCTAGCAATGCCTTTGTCTCATCTTTGGACATTCCTTTGATTAAGGTATTACGCCATCTTGGCAACAGTTCTGAATGCAATTCAAAACCTGAGTCCTTGGGTTTTTCCGGATTGGTGCCCAAAATGTCAAGAACCTCTTCAGGAAGCTCAATGTCATTATGGATCACCAACGGCTCATCCGATTCTATAGTGCTGGGAGCAGTACATCCACTCCTCAACTCAAAATCGACCAAGCTACAAGCTTGGTTATGATTATCCGGCGAAACTAAGGATTCAGTCCTTAAGCCGGTCCTGTTCTTTTCCGCCGCCCCCTCAAGGGTACGGCTGCTCGGACTGCGTCGGTCCCAACCGTCGCTGTCTGGTCCATGCCGATCACGCTGGCGCGGCGCGACACTCGATGCAATCGAGCGCTCACGTTGCCGACGTCTGTCACTGTCCTCGACAGAGACAGAACGACGGGAATCATAGCGGTGCCTATGCACACTCCTGCTCCTAGATCGCGAACGGGATGGTGACGGGGAGCTGCGACGAGATAAATCACGTTTACGCAATTCCCGGTCTCTCTCTTTTCTCTCTAGTTGCGATAAACGCCGCTGTAATTCTTTCAAATCATATTTGCTTGACCGTTCGAGAGACGCAGAATCTCGCTTCCTCTTTTTATCTCTCCTTCCCATCGTACCTGCCGATAATAACAAAGCTGTAGAAAATTAGTTTTTTACTTACGGTTTGTACGACATCCACTATATAAAACCTCTGAGGTTAGATCCACTAGTCACCAGTCCTATAGGTTCAGCGATCTTTGTCGATAAATATTAAATAAAACGTGAGGATTCTGAAAAACACGCTACCATAACCTAGTAGGCGAAGCACCAGAAGCACAATGACGGGACGATGGTTGAGAGCAGGGTTGCCGGTTAGACGGAGGATGTACGCAGGGTCGGCTCTAGAGTTTTCTTTAAACCTGGTGGGCTGAGGCAGGAGTAGCACGTACTACATGGTTAACAATTATGTGATATCGAGGAATGGACGCCGAAATATAATGAAAATCGTTGGTAGCGGCATGATTCGCAGAGCCATGAAATGCTTTCGACAGTATTCACAATATCCAATTCCAGTAATTATATGTAGGTATGGTATAGCTTTCTTTTGTATTTTATAGATCTCAAGTACGCTGGTGAAATTGTGGAATAATTACTCTATAGTGTAACACTATAACTCATATTAATAGCAACCGACGAACTGTTTCACACGCCGAATAGGTAACAGCTTATGGGAATGCCAACCACTCGTGTTGGCGAAACGTCAAGCAGCAGAACGCGATAACGCCGGCCAAACAGTCCATGAACCAACAATTCATCCATTCCACGACTGTATAGAAATGTTCAAAATTCTTCCATGTATAACTTGATTCCTTTCAGCAAATATGCTATCAGCGTGCTAAGTTTTCTTCATTAGTTAATTAATTGAAGTTTGAGTCGAACATTATTATAAGATGGCATTACTAATAAGATGTCTTTTTGCAGAAGTAACAATTACGAACTTCGTCGTCACATCTGAGGTCATAGCGGGGTCGTTCTGTAGTGACAGCAAGCGTAAGTATTGATTTCTGTTTCCAAAAAGAGATGATTATTCAACACGCATATCTCGCTAAACAAAAAAAAAACATTATAGTCGTCCTACCCGAAATTCAAAATGTGTTCAGAATTCTATAATATCTTAATGGAAATAATAACTTGATTGCTTTCAAAATAAAAATAATTTGAGGTCATGTTCATTCTACTTGGTGTTTCAAATTCGACACTCATGAACTCAGACACGGGCGTCAATAATTTGTTTTTTGGGGGGGGTCATTTTTGTTCTTGGAAGGGTAAAGGTTTCTATATATAATCAGCGACAAAATATTATTCCTCGAGGGAGTGGGGTGCACTTTTGTGGATTAAATTTTTACGGCAATATACATATAAGGTTAATTCAAAAATTGTGGACTACTATTTATTGTTCTTGGAAGGGGGGAGAATTACCCCCATTACCCCCCTCTTATCGACGCCCTTTATGATTCTTGGAAGGAGGGAGAATTACCCCCATTACCCCCTCTTATCGACGCCCTTGTCTACAACAACTTTTACTCAAATAGTTGTCTACTATAAACCTTATTTTAATATGGTAGTGACAAAAAATGAAGATTGAACGTAATTTGAGCCACACAAAACGTTATGAATGGTGTTCACCTTTGTCAGGAGATAGAGCTCAATAAGTACCCGATTCCATTTTTTTTTTCTGACATTTTCACCGGTATCCCAGTGGGAAGAGTAAATTAGGAAACATCCTGTATAGTTTAATATAATATAACACAATAAAGTACTAACGAAGAACTGCCGAATTAAGAATTAAGTATAATTATCATGTTCTGTTTCTTTTATAGCTACTATTCTTATACTGACCAAGCAGAAGAAGCGGGACAATAATTTAATAGAAAGTGCTGTAAAAAAGCTGAAGAATATTATCACTTTACCATCTCCAGCAGTAGATATGGAATGTGACAAACTTGTGCCTGAAGAATAGCAATTGTGATTCTCTTAAAAGATCTGTTTCGAAGTTGTATTGCAATGCAATATTGAGTATCAAGATATTTCGATTTCAATCGAATCCAAACGGTGTAACACTCAAAAATTGTATACAAACGAAGTCAGAAATATGTTTTTTGGAACATCTACATATATTGTTTTTAAATGTTACCTAACAACCGTCATGCATTTTATTCTATTAAAGAAGGTCAATAAAGCACGATTGAATATAAATAAAATATTTTCATCTGTAAAAAGTGCACCACTTAGATGATCGTTGGGCCCATAATACTTATCAACGTACGTCGAAGAAGAAAAAGGCCCTTCTAAGAAAAAAATTCAAATAATAGAAGGCAAATATTCTCACTATAGAGCTGCAGTATTTAAAGTGAAACCCTTCTTATTTGTTTTGGAAGTATCTTCAATCTATACCAAGAGACCACATAGCTGGAAAATCGTGAGTCTCACATTGAATGCGACATCCTATATGATTTATAATTATTCTCCAATCTCAGAAAAAGGATAATGTCCACTAATAGTAATGGGGCAAATACAATAAGATTCAGATTTTTTTGTTTTACGTCTCACATCATAGGCAAGCACGTTGCCAGGGGGGGCTGGGCCTGCCACCCCCATCCCCCTCGATAGTTACAAAATACCTCGGTGATTTATATATTGATAAACTGTTGAATCTTTTATGCTACAATTACTAGGTCACGTTTACTGGCTTAGAAGAGATCGTCTCAATCAAGTTTGGAGGTGGTCAATTATTGGGTAAAGTAATCAAAGGCTCGAAACAAATTTAAACAAAATTTCTAGTGTTTCTAGGTATCCACTGTACTTAAGTTCTAACTGTTGCTCATAGAATAGTTGACAAAAATAGACAATATTAACAGCTATAGTACTACTAACTAGTCATACATTGTTAAAAAGCTCGATGTACGAATTTGAAGTTAATGCCAAATTTATTTGTTTTGCCGTTGATGAAAATAAGAAAATTCTGGAATAGTTGAATGTATGTACAGATACGAGTATTATGTTGCTCAGAATTCAGAGAAGAACTCATTTTACTTCCCACACCGATAGGTGAGGGGAGTATTGTGATCGCGATAATTTTCGATTTTGAGATAACACGCTTTTTGGGCGTTTTATGATGTCTACATAACGAAAATCCATGTCACTCATTTCCGTCGGTCTGTCTGTCTGTCGGTCTGTCGGTCTGTCGGTCTGTCGGTCTGCCGGTCTGCCGGTCTGCCGGTCTGCCGGTCTGCCGGTCTGCCGGTCTGCCGGTCTGCCGGTCTGCCGGTCTGCCGGTCTGCCGGTCTGCCGGTCTGCCGGTCTGCCGGTCTGCCGGTCTGCCGGTCTGCCGGTCTGCCGGTCTGCCGGTCTGCCGGTCTGCCGGTCTGCCGGTCTGCCGGTCTGCCGGTCTGCCGGTCTGCCGGTCTGCCGGTCTGCCGGTCTGCCGGTCTGCCGGTCTGCCGGTCTGCCGGTCTGCCGGTCTGCCGGTCTGCCGGTCTGCCGGTCTGTCGGTCTGTCGGTCTGTCGGTCTGTCGGTCTGTCGGTCTGTCGGTCTGTCGGTCTGTCTGTCTGTCTGTGCGCGTTTTTCTAGCCTCGTAATCTCAGTAACCGCTGCATGGATTGTGATGAAATTTGTGCAGCGATATGCTGGGGGGTCGTAGTAGGTAATGTTCTTATAATTTTGGTAATCGGTGCAGGGGCGGCGGGGTAATTAGCAGAAAACAAAAAAATAAATATTCCTCAAACTTCGTTTTTAGGTGTTTTAGAGGTTCCTGATAACTGGTGGTGAAATTTGGGTGGTTGGGGGTGGGGGGTTGTAAATCTCAAAAATGTGTTGTACTCATAATAGGCTATCCATTGACCCGTAAAAGAAAGACCTAGCGACATAATACGCTTTTTTAGGCCCATCCGAATATTGCCTTGCCTATTCCAGAAACCAAGGGACTTAGAATTTTCTGATAAATACATAGGAATATTGCTTTAGATCGTTCTGTATTGAGTAACGTAAAAGTTATGAAATGGATTTTAATGAAACTTTGTCACAGTATTACTACCCTGGCGAGGATGGAAAACGCATATGTTTTGGTGTTTTGGAAAATCGTGTCAGTGGTGGCGCAGCGATAATAAAAAACAAAAAAAAAATAAAAACACCTCAAACTTTGTTTTTAGGCGTTTTAGGGGTTTCTGATCGTTTTCTACTTTTTTTGGGTAGGGATGAATTTGGGGTGGTTGGGGGCTGGGGGGTTGGAAATCTGAAAAATTTTGTATTCATAATGGGCTGTCCATTGACATGTGGATGAAAAACCTAGCGGCATAATACACTTTTTTAGGTCCATTTGAACATTGCCTTGCTCGTTATAGGAACCAAGGGACTTAGAATTTGTGATGTATACAGTCATACGAGTATTATTTTAGATCGTTCTATGTATATTGCGTAACGCGAAAATTATTCAATTGATTTTAACGAAATTTTGACACAGTATTACTACCGCGGCGAGGATGGAAAACATGTATGTTTTGGAAAAATCGTGTCAGTGACGGCGCAGCAATAATAAAAAAACTAAAAATATAAAAACACCTCAAACCTTATTTTTTAGGCGTTTTAGGGGTTCCTGTTCATTTTCTACGTTTTTTTGGATGCGGGTGAAATTGGGGTGGTTGGGGGGTCATCATCATAGTCACAATGTCTTAACAGACATGTTGTGAACTCGCAAAATGCATTTACTCATTTTACGAGTTTCTCTTGGGATATCTTTGAGATCTTTAATGCAGTAGTTTCCCAAAAGCTTTCTGCATCCTGATGCCGTTGACCAGATGACATCTGCTGGTTCATCCGCCTTTAGGGGCAATTTCTCACCCCAAGGACAAGAAGGTGTCCTGACTCATGTCAACTTTGGGTTGGGGGGCGGGGGTTGTAAAACTGAAAGATTTGTTGTATTCATAATAGTTTGTCCATTGATCTATGGAAAAAATGCGTACGGGCGTATTTTTTTAAGTCCATGTGAACATTTCCTTGCCTATTACGGAAACTAAGGTTTTGTGATGTATACATATACGAGTATTGCTTAACTTCGTTCTATGTATATTGCGCAAAGCAAAACTTATTAAATTGATTCTAATGAAACTTTGATACAGAATTGACTATCGCAGCGAGAGTGGAAAACGCGCCAGTGACTGAAAAGTCGGGTCAGTGGCGGCGCAACAATAATTAAAAAACTAAAAATATAAAAACAGCTCATACTTCGTTTTTAGACGATTTAGAGGCTCCTGATCGTTTTGCATTGTTCGGTTGAAGCATGCAGAATGAAAACTGTGGCGTCCTAGTTTCTAAGGAGGGAGACGCAAGAAACTATTTACGAGAGTTTTTGTGTTGGACGTTTTTTTGCGGGAGGGTGGGCGATTATTTGGTTGCAAGGGGATTTCAGACTATAGTTTCATGCAAAGCGGAAAACAATAAAATGAAATCATTATTATGAGTGGGAAGTACTGAGTCAATCAACCTGACTCCATTTTTTATGTGTGTAAGAGTAAGGGTAGTAAGGGCATAATAAATATTTTTGAAGTTTAGTTCCTTGATAATGTAAAATATGAACACGACTAAAACATGCAACATTCTATTCATATCGTTGGATTATTCTATATTCGATAAACTATTTTATTTTTGGAATCAAAGAATAAATAATAGTCAGCAAAAAGGTACATCGAGCTCGAGCTGCTTTTATCTACATACCCTCCAACTCCCCCCCATAGGCATCGAATATTTCGAATACTCCAACAGGGTTTCCCTTTCCTAAGTAGGGCCGTCACCTGTTCGGTTTTTTTCATAGCAGGTAAGAGCCACAAAACCTTTTTTTGCTTTAACGGTGACACTTCTTTACTGCTCCTCCAGGATATTTGAGAAACGGTAACCTAACCACGTCCTACTTCTGATATCCAAGACATCCTTCAGTTTCTACCCACCCCCCCTAGGACAGACGATTAAGCTAGTGAGCCCCCCCCCCCAAAGTGAAATTCTGGCTACGGGCCAGACCATAGGTGAGAGTTGTGACTGCGAAAATTGTCGATTGTGGTGTGATAACGTTTACCGATGTTATTTTTACTTCCCCCGATAGGTTAGGGGAGTATTGTGACCGCGAAAATTTTTGATTTTGAAACAATACGCGTTTTGGGCATTTCATGATATCTATTACATAACGAAAATCCACGCACTCATTTCCTTCGGTCGGTCAGTAGGTCTATCTGTCGGTTCTATCTGTCGGTCTATCTGTCTATATGTACGCGTTTTTCTAGCCTCGTAATCTCAGTAACCGCTGCATGGATTGTGATGAAATTAAATTTAGGCAGCGGTATGCCGTAGTAGGTAAGGTTCCTATAATCTTTAAAATCGGTGCATGGATGGCGGAGTAATTAGCAAAAAACAAAGCATTTCAAATATATATTCCTCAAGCTTTGTTTTTGGACGTTTTAGGGGTTCTTGATCATTTTCTACTTTTTTTGAGTGGGGGTGAAATTGGGGTGGTTGGGGAGGTCTTGGGTTGTAATACTGAAAATTTTATTGTATTCATAATAGGCTGTCCACTAACCTATGAAAGAAAGACCTAGCGTCATAATCACTTTTTTAGGTCCATCCAAACATTACCTTGCCTATTACAGAAATCATACGTGCGAGTATTGCTTCTGATCGTTCTGTATTGTGTAACAAGGAAACTACTGGATTAATTTTAATGAAATTTTTACACAGTACCTATTATCACCGTGGTGAGGATGGAAAACGTTTATGATTTTTAGAAATCGTGTCAGTGGCGGCGCAGCAATAATAAACTAAGAATATAAAAATAGTTCAAACTTCGTTTTTAGGCGTTTTAGGGGTTCTTGATCATTTTCTACTTTCTTTGGGTGGGGATTAAATTGGGGTGGTTGGGGAGTGGGTGGTCGTAAAACTCAAAAATTTGTTGTATTCTTAATAGGCTATCCATTGACCTGCGAAAAAAAAAGACCTAGCGACATAACACACTTTTTTGGTCGGGTGGGCGATGATTTGTTTTCAAGGCGATCTCAGACTATAGCTTCATGCTATGGGAAAATAAACAATAAAAAATCACCGTAATGTGTGGGAAGTACTGAGTCAATCAATACACAAACCTATTTTTTCGTAGTCATAAGCATAAGGTAAATAAAATAAGGATTTGTTTGAGGGGTAATGCTATAGTAAGAAACGGTTAAAAAGAAAACCCTTGAAGGGTACTGAATATCCTATCACACCATGCTTTCGAAATATTTTCTTTTGTACTTAAGCCCCTAAAAGTCACCCCCAACCTTTTTACTTCCCACACAGATAGGTGAAGGGAGTATTGGATCACGAAAATTTCCTATTTTGAGATAATACACTCTTTGGGCGTTTTTATGATGTCTACATAACGAAAATCCACGTCACTCATTTCCGTCGGTCTGTCTGTCGGTTTGTCTGTCTGTCTGTCTGTCTGCACGCGTTTTTCTAGTCACGTAAACTCCGTAACCGTTGCATGCATTGTGATGAAATTTGGGCAGCGATATGCTGTAGCTCGTAGTAGGTAATGAACCTATAATTTTGGAAATCGTTATACGGAGGGCGGAGTAATTAGCAAAAAACCAAAAGTTTCAAACACACCGCAAACTTCGTTTTTAGGCGTTTTAGAGGTTCCTGATCCTTTTCTACTTTTTCTTGGGTGGGGGTGAATTTAGGGTGGTTGGGGGGTGGGGGGTTGTAAAACTGAAAAATTTGCTGTTTCGTAATAGGCTGTCCATTGATATGAGAATGAAAAACCTAGCGGCATGATACACTCTTTAGGTCCACCCGAACTTTGCATGCTTATTATAGAAACCACGGGACTTGGGATTTGTGATGTATACATACTAGTATTGTTTTAGATCGTTCTGTATTGCGTAACACGAAAATTGTTCAATTGATTTTAATGAAATTTTGACACAGTATTACTACCGCGGCGAGGATGGAAAACCCGTATGTTTTGGAAAAATCGTGTCAGTGGCAACGCAGCAATAATAAAAAAAGTAAAAAATTAGAAACAGCTCAAACTTTTTGTTTTAGACGTTTTAGGGGTTCCTGATCATTTTTTTGGGTGGGGGTAAATTTGGGGTGGTTGGAGGGTGGGGGGTTGTAAAACTGAAAAATTTGTTGTATTCATAATAGTCTGTCCATTGACCTGTATAAGAAATACCTAGCGAGATCTTATACTTTTTTTAGGTCCATCTGAACATTGGCTTGCCTATTACAGAAACCAATTTTGTGGTGTGTACATACGAGTTTTGCTTTATTTTGACAGAGAATTTACTACTGCGGCGAGAATGGAAAACGAATCTGTTTTTGAAAAATCGTGTCAGTAGCGGCGCAGCAATAATCAGAAAACCAAAAATAGAAAATCAGCTCAGACTTCGTTTTTAGACGGGTTGGAGGCTCTTAATCGTTTCGCATCGTCCAGTTGAAGTATGCAGAAAAAAAACTGTGGCGTCCTAGTTCCTGAGGAGGGAGACGCAAGAAACTATTTACGAGGGTTTTTGTGGTGGATGTTTTTTTTGCAGGCGGGTGGGTGATGATGTAGTTGCAATGTGATTTCAGACTATAGCTTCATGCAATGGGAAATATTAAAAAATAAAATGGTATCATCATTATGTGTGGGGAGTACTGAGTCAATCAACTTGACTCCATTTTTTCAAATAGCATCTCACAGCTTTTCCTATATATGTAGATAATGTCATTATTTCATTTAAAATCTTGTAGTGCCTTTATTAAAATCCACAAGCCATTTTTCCAATTTTATAAGCATTAGACAAATAAAATAAGGGTTTTTTAAAGCGTGATTTTTTCGTAATAAATAAGAAAAAAAAGATACTTGTTTTCAAAGGTATGTATCAGATACCCTTTAAAATCCAATTAGTTTCCTTTTTATCCATTTTTTGCGTCACACAAATTCTTATTCTATTCATATTATGCTTATGATTTCACGCAAAAAATAAGTTTGCGTATAAAATCAAAGGTGCCGCAAGATTTTAAATAAAATATATATATCATTTATGTAAGAAAACCTGTGGGGTACTATTTGACAAAAAGGTGGGAGTGAGTTTTAAGGGTTGACATACAAAAATAATGTTTTGATAACATGATATGGTAGACCTTATAGTACCTTTGAAAATTCCATTCAGTTTTTGTTTGAACTTTTTTTTTGTGACGAGAATATCTCGTGTCAAGAAAATTCAGGGACTCCCTGTATCTTGATGCCTTCTAGTTTTATTGAAGCTACTTGGTATTCGCATGATCTTCAGATCGTGTGAGTCAATACCTTTACTTTTTAGCAGTATTTTATTGTTGATGCAGTCAAATGCTTTTGATTAGTCTATAACGATTATTACAATTATTATAAAACGTCCATACAACGTATTACCGAAAAGTCGAGGATGATATACTTGTCTCGCCTTTAACTTGTGAACGAAGATAAGTTTTCCGCAAATTAAGTGTAAGGATCTTTTCGGCAAATAAAGATGTCCAACATTTCAACAACTTGAATAGAACCGAGCCCATACGCGCTGAGCAGCGGTTCCGCAGTAAGCAAAACCAGAGTCTGACCACAACAGCGGCAGTCGGCTCAATCGATCCCTTTCCGAAAACTAAACAATATATCAACATTGTGCTAAATACGTAAACTGAACACCCCGTATCTAAAGTGATTAGTTCCATGGTGGGCTGTATTACCCACAACTGACCAGAAATGTGGTTTATACCACCGCATTGTGCGTCGGTCGAAACAGGGCCTTGAAGGTCAACATTCTGCTAATGGCCCTTTTCGTGGCTTTTATTGCCATCATGGACAATAAGCCGAAATATCTGCGAGTCGCTCTAGGTAGATCATATCGTAAACTAGATTTGTTACGATTTTTCTTTATGAATTTATGAGGAGACCTGCTGAACAAAAGGGTGAGTGGCATTCGAGACAGTCGGCCATGTTGCTTATGCTTCCGCACTATATTAGAAGAGATTTAAACTCAAAATGTCCAATTATAGAGTCCCACAAAAGAAAACTGTATACTCTTTTATTATTCTTCATATCAAAACCTTATAGGTTTACAAAAATGGAGTCAAGTTGATTGACTCAGCACTGCTCACACATACCTAATAGTGATACCAATTTATTATTTTCCCATTGCATGAAACATAGTCTGAGATCCCCTCGCAACCAAACCACCACCTACCTACCCGAAAAAAACGATTCAGCACAAAAACTCTTGTAAATACGAGTAGCTTCTTGCATCCGTAGGAACTAGGATGACACAATTGTTATTCTGCAAGCTACAACTGGATGAAATGAAGCGATCAGAAATACCGAAATCGCCTAAAAACAAAGGTTGCGCTGTTCTAATAACTCCGAAATTTCATTGGACCAAAAAAAGTATATTATGCCACTAGGTTTTTCTTATAATGCTCACCGGACAGCCTATCATGAATACAAAATAAGTTTCTGTTTTACAACTCCTCACTCACCCCATTTTAACCCCCACCCAAAAAAATATGAAACCATTAGGAACCCCTAAAACGTCTAAAAACGAATTATAAGTAGTTTTTATATTTTTAGGTTTTTTGTTAATGCTGCGCTGCCACTGACACGATTTCTAACAACCATACGTGCTTTCCATTACTCGCCACGGCAATAATACTGTGTAAGCATTTCTTTAAAATCAATTTGATAAGTGCCCTGTTTTCTATAATAGGCAAGGCAATGTTCGGATAGACTTGAAAGAGTGTATTATGCCGCTAGTTCATTCTTTCGCAAGTCAAGGGACAGCCTATTATGAATACAACAAACTTTCATCTTTACAGCCTCTCACCTCCCAAAGAAAAGTAGAAAATGACCAGGAATTCCTAAAACACCTTAAAACAAAGTTTGAGCTAATATACTGTGTAAGGCTTTCGCGGCCATCGTCCAATGAATTTGTGGTTCTTGGGTTTTTAGGCCGGCGTCGTTTAGCGTTGAAGCTTGACGTTTCGCCACCACGAGTGGATGGCATCTTCAGAAGCTATTTCACTTCGGCGGCTTCCAAAATACTGACGGCTGGTGGATCTTTACCTGTATTTATACCTGCTAATGGTGACGTGGCCCAACCAGGTAGCGTTGGGGCGGGGCTACCCTGTACAATTTTCTGGTGGCGCCCTTTAACCGGAAACAATGGCGGTCAAAGGAAAGCTGGAGTAGGGCAGAAATGGATACTTTGCACAGCTTATTAGCTTCTGCAATGTACTAGAGTTTAAAAATTTCCAAAACCATTAAAAGCTCTGGAATTAGAGCAAAAATACGAGCGATTGTTGCTGGGTAGGGGGTAGTATCTTCACCACGCAATTTCACATTTAATGATACATAAAAGTAGTAAATTTTTCCAAAGTCAAAATTAGCGATCATCTGACGACTGCAGCCTTCCAAATTTTTCAATATCTGTATTAGCAAAAAATGAATACGGATGGCAAATCAGATATAAATTTTCTGTCAGGTAAGTTATGTTTTATAATTTACACAGATGTTAATCCATTCTCCAATTTCTGCGACCTTGCTAATAAGTACTAAAGAATTTGCAGAATTCCAGACAGAGGTATCGTTACTTTTGACATGACGGAAATTAATACTTTTTTATTTCATTAATGTGAAATTTTATTCTGAAGGTATTAAACTACGAGCAACATGGTGATGGGGCGGCGCTGGTGGTATGGGAAATTTTAAGTTCCAGTATATTTCAGTAGCTAAGTATATAGATTGTGAAAAATATCCATTTCTGTCGTACTTAAGCTCCTCGTTGACCGTAAATATGTTATCGTTGTTGTTTCTGGTGAGAGTGTATTTGTTGTAAGGAATGTCTATAACATTGTCCCTTTACTCTAGTTTGGCTATATCTTTAGTTGTTTTCCTCGATTTAAACACTTTTTTGTTTATATTTTATGGCCTCCTAGGCTGCTTGTAAGTAAAAAATTGAAAAACGCCCTTTTGATTGAAGGTGTCAAAATTAAATGCAGACTGCCAGAGATTAATATGCACGACGTTATATCTTCAGAAATCGACATTTGATCGATACAAAACTTAGCCATTCCCACTTGAAAAAATCAAGTTATCTCTGATTGAAGTTTCCTTAATTAATCTACCGATCAAAGTGAAAAGAGAATTCAAATTTACCTGTTTAGCCTAAGTTGACACATCTTATGTTTAGTCATACAGAAAAGTCACGGCCTTCTAAGTTTCATAATCGAGGTGATATTCAATTATTTTCTGATATCTACTTAGGTGTACCAAAAAGATAGTTTGTATGTGATACATGAAGTCAGACTAGAATTTACCAAGGCATCTGAATATGCAATAATACAGGATGTTTCATTAAAGAACACAGCTGTAATAAGTCGCACTTTTATTAGGCATCCTGTATAAAAGTCATTATTTTCAAGATGTAGTCCAAATCGACATACCTACATATACCCACATAGTTATTTTCCTGAAAAGAGATATAGTTCGGTCACAAGAGTCTGAGGCGTTGAGCTCGACTTACCCTGTAGTAGTTTAATTCCAATTTACAAACAGATTTTTTTAAAAGTCTGCACCATGTGTCTCCGTATATTCTTACTGCAGTTTTTAAAGGTGGCTTACCCTGCAATAGTTTAATTCCAATTTACAAACAGATTTTTTTAAAAAGTCTGCACCATGTGTCTCCGTATATTCTTACTGCAGTTTTTAAAGATGAGTCGCTAATAACGATGGGCATAAACTTTATTGGAGTATTAAAACATTTCCTAAAATCTGACCTAATACGTCATAAAAACGACGCCAATGTTATTTTTACCTAAGCTTTATGTAACGGTTGGTAACATTTTTGCATCTTTTTATTATTGTTGTAAATTTTATTGCTGTGAGAAAAAAGACACCATTGGACATTATGCAAAGTTATGATTTTTTGCAACGAATGTTAGCCATTTTTAAGATACCGTTATGAGGTGATTATGGCCAAAAATTATATTGGCAGGAGTAAAGCGATGAATGTGTTTTCGAAGGTTTAAAAAGGTGCCAATAAAATTTAGTGGGCTGCTTAAAAGTCTAAATGCATTCATAAAATGGTAAAAAGGTAAATGAATACGTTTACTTTTTGCATCGGAAGACCTATTCATAGTTCAAAGTATCATTGGATTAAAATTATAATTATATTGCCTTGCAAAAGCGAAGGTACTGTGATTAAATAAACAACGAAATGTGAATAACTGTACTTCTGACGTTCAATACTAGTGTAAGGCTGATGCGTTTCCACCAGAGATGCGCTAGGAAGATGGAGGATGGAGGATATGTAGCAGGCTCTATTCAGATTTTTCTTTTAGCTCGTCTACCGCCAAATCACACATTCCTAGCACACATCCCTCGCAACACATCTCTCGAAATGCGTACCGCGTACCTAGCATACACTCTTCGCCAACATGCCTTGTTTTGTACATACGAAAACCCCACTCCGCTAAGCCGTTTCCACCAGAGCTGGCTGTACAAGGCGAGGTAATTCAAGCGGTCCTATTGGTTCGTTGAAAACACATTCCTCGCAACACATCCTCGCACATGTTTGGTGGAAACGCAGCCTAATGTAAATCTTAACTATGTTGTATCATTTGCTTCTCTGCAATCACCAACCACACACAAATAATCCGAAGATAGTCCTCTTCGACCACCAACAGAAGACGATGTTCGTTATAGAGTTTTTGGCAGCTACCGAGGTGAACATCGTCTCTAAGGAGGAAGAAAAGCAGACCAAATATCAGGAAGTGCTCGGCAAACTTCGCAGGCTCATTCCAGACCACACCTCAAGTCTTCTGGTTATGGTCATTGGGTCCCTATGTGAAATAAGGAATACACTGCTCTCTGCACTGCGCAAAATCCGGCATGCCGTGCGGCGGCGCACATCTTAGCCACCAGAATGCAGAAGGCAGTCATCCTTGGGTTCCTTCGTCTACTTAGGGCGCACGATTCGCGGACTCAGTGAGTGCTCACCTCATAGTGTGAGGAGTAGCCACTGGGTAATGGAACAACAGCTCGGTGTGTCGGAGCCCGGGCTGCATCTTTTTGTTAAACCAAAAACCTCAGGAAGTTTACTTAAATAGTGATCTTACACTCAACCCTTGTTGATAATAAAAAAAGTATTAGTGGAAATTTGGCAATTAAAAACTAAATCTACAAATTAATTCTGGTATCCTGGCACTGGAGTGTAGGTGTCAGGAACAAGACAATACATGAGTACGTCTTCTACGTTCGTATTATAGGACTATAATAGTTATTTATGTATTAAGGGCGTTTAGAGACTTTTATGGCCGGAAGCCTTATTTCAAGAAGAAGAAGAAGAAAAAAAGAAAGGCTGTAGAACCATAAAAGCAAATTACGCCAGCCATACATTTTTTATAAGTAAATACATTATCTAGCATTGTTGTTATCGTCGCATGGATAGAAGTTAACAAGTGATCTGCATAACTATAGCAGCGGAATGACCGCGGAAGCCATAATGCTTCAATTCCAACTTTAATTCGCTTTCCGCAAATTGTATGGTTATTAGCCAGCAACACACATACGTACTTTTACTTAAAAAAGCATGGCGCGTTGGGACGTCTCGGTTAGAACGCACGAAAGGACGGCGTGACAAAAAAGAAAAAAGCGTCATACACTGAGTTAACTATTAAAATGATTCGTCACGTGATTTCGTGTGGCACCTTCCCTTCAAGGGAAAAGCGTATACAGGGTGTCCAGTTAGTGTGTAACTCTTCGACATCTCGCAAGGAATACCTGATAGAAGAAAATATCAAACACAAAAGTTATTTGGTTACTCAAGACGCATATTCTAAAAATACTTTGAAATATACAGCAGGCTGTTGCGGGAAAGTAAGATAGTAATCAACTTAATTTTTTTATATGGAACTATACCTTTTTTTTTAAATCCTTCTAGTTTCCATCATGGATCTCTATTTAACCCTAAAATATTTTTTGGATCAGTTGCGACGTTGCCAAGTTATAATTTATTTTCTATTAATTTCCGGATTTGCAAGGTCAAAAGTAATAAGTCCAAATTGATATATTCCTTTAATTTATCAATAATATTGCACAACGAGTTACTTGAATATTAAGTAGATATTATTTTGGATGTGACCAGCAATTTGTATCTACAGGGTGTTTTTGGCAGAATTTTAAATTACGACAACTTGAAGGTCATTTTTACTTTGTTTTTTAAACTGTATGTCTTATTTTAAATCGAAACATCTACTAATATCCTATCTCACCTTATAATATTTTTTTTGAGTTTACGACGTTGCCAAGTTATAATAGAATTCTATTTAAAATAAATTAAAATCGGGGACATTTGTTTAAAAATTTGGAAAAATAATTTATAACTTGGCAACGCCGCAAACGCAAAAAAATATTACAAGGCGAAATAGGGTATTAGTAGATGTTTTGATTTAAAGTAAAACATACAGGGTGTTACATTTAAAAAACAAAGTAAAATGACGTTCAAGTTGTCGTAGTTTAAAATTCTTCCAAAAACACCCTGTAGATAAAAATTGCTAGTAACATCCAAAATAATATCCACTTGATATTCAAGTAACTCGCTGTGTAATATTATTGATAAAAGTTAAAGGAATATACCAATTTGGACTTATTACTTGCGACCTGGCAGTTCCGGAAATTAATAGAAAATAAATTATAGCTTGGCAACGTCGCAACCGATCCCAAAAATATTTTAGGGTTGAATAGAGATCAATGATGGAAATTATAAAAATTTAAGAAAAAGTTATAGTTCTATATAGAAAAATCAAGTTGATCACTATCCTACTCTCCCGCAACCCTGTATATTTCAAAATATTTTTAGAATATGCGCCTTAAGTAACCAAATAACTTTTTTGTTTGACGTTTTCTTCTATCAGGTATACCTTGCGAGATATCGAAGAATTACACACTAACTGGGCACCCTGTATATGTGGATAAAAAGTGTCATTCATCGTGTGATTTCGAAATGCTTGTTGTCATGTATACATTTTCAACTTGATTTTTGCCATACGATGTTTTGTTTTATTTTAAAAATTAACCTAACCGATTAGATTTTTTTCGAGTCCTTACGGTATAACGGCACTAATGCATCGTATAACAATTTTTTTTATTTCGATTTACATATTCTTTGGATTGAACCTTCCACAAGCTGAATGAGACTTGTAAGTCCCAATAAACTCCAACAGTACATCCTTTGTGACGTGCCGAATAACAGCCGTATTTATTTTGAAAATAGGTTCTAAAAATGTTGGTACTACATAATTATGAAACAGAATTGTGGCGCGTAAACAATTGTGGATCTGTGTGCGCGACTGCCCGAGTACGCCACGTTCCAGCAGATCAGATAGCACGTCTTAAATTTTCCGTTCTGTCGTGCTGCAGGGCTTACTCTAAGGATTTTTTTCAACTACCCTTACCCATTGGACTTCTTTTACCTACCGAGTATCAAAACACTGATGACACATGATCACAAATCATGCTTAATAATTAATTCAAGTGCACCAATTCTTACATTAAATTTAAATACAATAGAATAAGCACCTCCACTATGAATTTGACCATATTTTGTGGGTGAAAAACGTAAAAATCTGCTACCCAGTTTTGAATTTTCAACTACCCAAGTTATGTTTTCAACTACAGTTTTGTCCTCAGCTGCCGCCGTTACAATAAGCCCTGTCGTGGTGGGCCACGATGCGCACTCACGCACATCATTTTCCAAGTATTTTGATATATTAGACGATAAAACGCGCGAAACAGCGCCAGAGAAGTTTGTGTATAATTGTTATTACATCCGTGCATATACAGGGTGAGTATTTGGTACCGGCTCTGTCGATAACTCCACTACTGTAGAAGATAGCAGAAAAAGTTGTATACAAAAGTTGTAGCCACGGATATGCTCCTTGCTCAGAAAATATTTAGATTTATACAGGGTGATCCATAACTACGTGGAGATGGAAACATGCATTTTTTTAAATGAGATACCCTATATATTATCCCATTTTTAGATTCTACTAATAATTCCTCTTCTCAAAATATAAGGTATTTAAACATTACACAGGGTATTTCAAAAGTTATGACCAGTTTTATATCCAAATCGCTGTCAAATGAACGTACCGAGTTTTTTTTTCTTTAATTTGTCATAATAAAGCAAAATAATAGTTTTTTAAATCATTTTGGAAATTCGTGAATTATCACCTTTTTACCTTTAATACTCACGTACGGCGCAAAATGTCCCCATAAGTGCTACTTTTTCATTATTATTTCGAAAGTGCAATGTCTTGCAAAGTTTTTAAGATTAGTCTGAAGCTCCAAAACCAGGCATAAGTATTTTTAATCTTATTTTGAAGGTTTTGGTCTCCTGACTAAAACCGAGATTTCAAACTTTGACCCCAAAATGTACTTAATTATGGTTCGGATGTACAGGTTCTCTTTATTGGATATTGAAATAGGCTTAATACTGAGTATAACTGCAGAAAAGAATAAAAGCCAAAAAGCATTCTTGTTTTTGTTTTTGACGATTTCTTGGAAAAACTGGAAAATCTCTAAGTTTTCAAAAAAAAAATCATAACTCGAAAACTATAATATACAATAATCGGGACACATACATGGGGGTGTTTTGAATAGGTCTCGGTACGGGCTATCTAAAAAAAAATTATTATCGTCACCCGATTGGCCACGCTGTATAGGTGAAGTTTGCAGAGGAAACAATTTTGTATACGTCATGCATAATTATCAAGCAGATCTATCAGGTAGGCTATGAAATATTGAACGACACAGTCCAAATAAAACAATTCTTCAATGTTTCAAACGCACTAGTTTTAAGAGTGCCTCCGTTCTGGATATTGATGTTCATAGTTGATATATTATAGAGCCACGTTAGGCAATTTCTCAAAGATTTTCCTAAATACCCTCAATGGAAAAATTAATTTTTAAAGCTGGTTTTTCACACAGTACGGGATTATTGAGCAGGTTATGAAAACTATCAATTTTTCAAGGCCTACCTGATAAATCTGCTTGATAATTAAGCATCACGCCTACAAAATTGTTTCCTCAGCATACTTGACTCTATTACCTCGATGATTTACGGTTTTGACTTCATCAGATACTATCATGACCTAATAATTTAGTTGCTCGTTAAATAAAAAATAAATTCGATAGTCCTTTCTCAAAATAAATAAATTTCAGTGCACAAATAGGAGCTATATTTTAAATTTATCGAAAAATCGAAATATGTCGGAAACTGATCGATATAGATAGAACAAGTGTTATATACAAAGATGAAAGAGCATGTTAAAAAATTCTTTGGTATAATAAAATATTGGGGGTTCCATTTAAAAAAAGAGAGAAAATCTAGATTTTGCATTCTACATCACCCTGTATACGAATATGTGTCGCGCGCTTTTTTTATAGCCGATTTTAAAACTAGAAGATATTTTTTATCCACTCGTGTAAAAAAAATAATTTTTGATTCATTACCTTTTGATATACAGTACGTTCGTTTGACAGCGATTTGGATATAAGAATGGTCATTACTTTTGAAACACCCTGTATAATGTTATAGTACCTTATATTGTGAGAAGAGAAATTATTAGTAGAATCTAGAAATGGGATAATATATGGGTGATTCTACAAACGGTGGAATAAAATGGAACGATTTTTAACCCCAACTTTTTTTAAGGTATTTTGACTCAAAAGTGGGTTTTTCTGTGTGGTTTTACTACGGATAATTTGAGTATAAGATGGCCAGACAATATATACAGAATTATACATTTTGTGGTCCTTTTTCAATTTTTGGAGGACAGGGAAGTGAGGATAGCCACAGAAATGTGATAATGAGGCTGAATTTTGAATTAAAGATGAATCTGTTATTAACTATAGACTAGCCCATGGTACGTTTGTCATAAATTCACCTTAATAGCTTAAAAAATGGTATGTTAGTAATAGATATACGTAATCCAAATGTAATCAATATAGTGATGTAAGTACCTATAAGAAACACTCAGTATATAAAGTTTTATTTACGTTACAAAATAAAATTGCTACAGTAAGAATAAAATGCAATGACTGTACAAATTCTCTTTAATTGAAAAAAAACTTAGGAACTCCTTAATTACTATACAATTAAACATAACTTAGATGAGACAATCTTGGGGTTGTGGTCAAGTTTCTTTGGCCATAAGCTTCCTTCATATTAAACATAACTGGAGAACTCACTGTGTAGTAAAATCAAAATTTTAACAGAATGTTTTGTTGAAAACAGAATGACAGCTTAAACATATCCAAAGGTAACTGCTCATGGTTCATAGTCACTATCTGGTGAACACTTTTCGCATGTAAAGAAGATAGGATCGGTTGTAATACAACTGATCTGCGCCGATTCACAACGTACGACACACTGAAACCAATCTTGACCACTATTATCTTCGCTGTAGAAAGCTCCACAAATAATACAACGACAAGCATCCGATTCACTTGGTTTCTTTTTTTCGTTTACCTTCACTTTGTTACCTAATTTAGTCTTTTTGCTTATCGCTGTCTTTCTTTCCTTTTCAGTCTCATTTCTTCTATTATGACCTCCTTATCTTCCTTGATATCACCATTCAATTTATCATCTTTGCCTATTTCTTTATCGTCTTCTGGAAAAAGTTCTTGAGGATCGATGACATCGGGGATAATCAGCAAACCATCGGGGTCATCTACAGATAGTGTGATCAAGTAGGTCGCCATCAGTCATATTTTTGGTAGTTCAATTTTGCATTTGTTCTCGCCATCATTTCTCGCAGAATCTGATTCGCCGAAGATATCGTCGACTCTCACTTTTGATATTGTGGAGTATTTTACAGTGCCCAAACGGTAGTGATCGCTACTGCAGAAGCAACTTAAAGACTTCATTACGACTGTCTGTGGCATATACGCATCTCCTTGTATCTAATGGATTTGCTAAGTTCCCTTGAAAGGTAACAGACTGGGTTGTTCCCTGGAGATCAAGGCGTACATTTGTTCAATACCATTGGCAGTCATCGTGAACAACGTTATGTTTGGACAACGGTTCTTAATGGCGCTACAAAACTGAGTTAAGTTTGCAACATCGCCTCCTGATGCCCCAACACTATCTGCTGTTCTCTTTCATTTTCTCGCTTTTTCTTTAATATTACCTCTCTGGTTTGAGCCTTCCTCTTTGATTTAGCCATATCTGCTTCCACAACAATGATTCATAGAAAACGCCTTTTCACGCCACCAATGCATATTATATTGTACTGCAAAGTGAGCATAAAGGACCTAGAAGAGCTGAGGTGTTTGATAAGAAGCTTGAAGGGTGACTATAATATTTCAAATACTGTGTTCATGGAAGAATTCTCACTTCCCTGACAGGATCTCACTTCCCTGTCGACGCAAAGTCAGGGAAGTGATACACAGGAAAGTGAGGTTTTCACGCTATTACCTCAATATCTCAAAAACTATATATTTTACTGCTGATAGCGTATACGCAAATACTTCATGTAATCAATGTTAATGTACTCAACTGACAAAAACTTTGAATTAGCTGAAAATATTAATATAAACACATACCAGGTGGGTGAGAAATTGACTGTCCTCTCGAGCGCAACAGCTCTCATACACAGCACTATTACAACAAACCGCTAACCGATTAAAACAAGACGGCAACATTATGTTAACTTCACCCGGTGCTTCCAGTTGCCTGAATGGAAACATCGCTTATTATTTGATTTCTGTATGATTTTAACGAACATTTAGCTGGCAGGGAAGTGATATGGAATTTGTGTCGCCTTTATTCAAACAATGAGATTATGAAGAAATGTTTGAACCAGTACGACGCCGATATGTTTCTTGATTCAGCTAAATAATAATGGTAATCTCCAAGATAGTATGGTTCTGCATGAGGAACCCATTAGGGTTATAATTTGTCCTTAGATTTTCAAGTCAGGCATGTCGCCCCACAGGGAAGTGATAATTTTTGCTATAAAGTGGCGATTCTAAATAACAAGTATTTATTCAATTGAAGTGATTTTCAGTGCCCACTTTGAAATAGATCAGATGCTTATTTTATATCTTTTGTAAGTAGAAAATTTTGAAAATTGAAGAATTTACGAGCTGAGCGCACCAAAATTCCTCTCTTTGTAGAACTGCCCATATATCATTTAAAAAAATACATGTTTGCATCACCACGTAGTTATTAATCACCCTGTATAAATAAAAATATTTTCTGAGCAAGGAGCATATCCGTGGCTACAACTTTTATTTTTTCGCTATCTTATACAGTAGTGGAGTTATCGACCGAGCCGGTACTAAAAACTCACCCTGTATATTATGATATCACCATGATCATTTGATTTGAGGCAATCAGAAGTCCTACTACAAAAGTAGTAGTAGTAGCCCTTTCGTATGGCCAATTTTTTCGCTCTCTACTGTGTAAGACAGCACGAGGAATACAACGGCGCAAGACGACTGCCGTACTTGTACGACGGTAGTCATTATTTTAGACGTACATTTACGGCTCCCGGCTATACGTGAAGAGAAGGCTGGCGTTCAGATACGGCAGCAGGTTCGTAAAAACATAAAAAATTAAAATGCGTATAGCAGCCGCACTTATACGGCGGCAGTCAAGCATTTGAGACGTACATTTACTACGCCCGGCTATGGTTGAACGGAAGGCTGCCGTACAGATACGGCAATTCAATTACGGCGACCATCGTGAAAGGGGTGGCAGTGATGAAGATGATGAGCCAGGCAAGTGGCCGCCTTTGCCCCTTTTTGCCAACCCCACAGAACCAACTCTAAAAACCCTCAACATGGCATCCTATGTCCAAATCCATACATCATTATTACTTGAAAGGCAACGTTCATATAAGTGTATTAAGTATAGAATATCACCAAGATCACCTTAAGACTGCAGGTAGAGGTCTCTTATCAAGAAAGAAGTTTTGAAGCTTACATCCTCACAGCCATCCCAATTTCACTCCATCTCCGAAAAAGCTGGAAAATGTCCAGAAACAACTTAAATACCAATATAAAGGACATAATGAATAACTAATGAAACGCTTACTGAGATTACGCTGTTAGACTGACAAACAGACGGATCGATGGAAATAAGTGACATAAAGGGTGGGCCAATAGTGCGTGGACGGAGGATTGTGGGCTTATTAAAAAATATTTCAAAAATCTGTCACTTGATCGTGGTAGGGACCCTTGAGGGCTATAACGTAAAAATATCTTTACTAAAAATTTTGACGTTTATACAGGGCGATTCATATCAAACTTACATTTTTTTGAATAGAACCCCCTATATATTATTGCATATTTGGATTCCTTGGTCAATTCTAGTGTGACTTTATGTATCACACATGGAACTTTAAACGAACCGTTTAGGCGCAAATCACCATTTTTGGTATAAGTAGGTATCAGAAAAAAGTTGAATATCGCAGCGATTATAAAACTTAGAGGGCCTTGACTTTACAGTATGACTAAGCATGAAATGCGTCACCTTAAGTCAGACGGCTAAATTTGGATTCTTTTTGTACTTGAAGAAATCAGAGGATAAATTAAGGAAACTTCAATCACAGATAACGTGATTTTTTCAAATGGGAATGCCTATTTTGGTTCAAAGAATCAAATGTGAAATTTGATTACCTTTCTAACGATATCATTCTTGATACCAATCTTTTTTGGTTTTCATTTTATTTCAAATTTTCAGTCAAATCGGCGTTTTTCAATTTTCCTGCATGCAAGCAACCTAGCAGGCCATGAAAAATAAACAAAAGCTCGTTAATATGGAAGAAAGCAACTAAATTAGTAGAAAGATGCAAACTAACCTGAGCAACGAGGCAAGATTATCAAAATTCCTTACAACATATTAGCTCTAACCAGAAACAATAGTGGTAACAAGAACGCATTTTTCACAGCCTACTAGCTACTTATTGTCCAATTTCCAAAGTCAGTAAAAAAATATGTAATCAAAGGAAAACTACTAGTGATTGTTGCTGGCAGTAGAATATCTATTTCTTCTGAATAAATTATCACATTTAATGCTATGAAAAAGTAGCCATTTCCATAAATCAAAAGTAATGATACCTCTGACTGGAACCTTCAAATTCTTCTTCTACTTATTAGAAAAGTCGTGAAAATGAAACTTGATTTGCAGTCTGTTTGAATTGTAAAACATAATCTAGTTTGTAGAAAACTACATGAAATAATCGCAATTACAACATAGCGTAATTAGAAAATTCTAGCAATTATTTCAATAGATGTTCAGAATGCTCCAGTTGGAGATATCTTCACTTTTGACTTAACTAAACGGAAATGACTAATTTTTTTATCCCATTAAATGTGAAATTTCATTCTAAACATGTTAGACTGTAAGCAAAAATCGCTGGTAGTTTTTCTATTGTTTCAAAATTTTTAATCGTTTTGGAAAGTTGTCAAGCTCTAGTAGATCTCAATAGCTAGCAGGCTGTGGAAAACAAACACTTCTGTCATACCCCAGCTACTCATTGACATTAGATATCTTGCCGCTGCTGCATCCGGTTAGAGCTAATATGTTGTGAGAAATTTTCATAATCTTGCCTCGTTGTTCTAGTTAGTTTGCATCTTTCTACTAAGTTAGTTGGTTTCTTCCATATTAACGAGCTTTTGTTTATTTTTCATGGCCTGCTAGGTTGCTTGCACGCAGGAAAATTGAAAAACACCGATATGACTAACAATTTGAAATAAAATGAAAACCAAGAAAGATTGATATCAAGAACGCTATATCGTTAGAAAGGTAATCAAATTTTACATTTGAGTCTTTAAACCAAAATAGGCATTCCCATTTGAAAAAATCAAGTTATCTGTGATTGAAGTTTCCTTAATTAATCTATTGATTTCTCCAAGTACAAAAAGAACTCAAATTTAGCCGGCTGACCTTCTAAGTTTTATAATCGCTGCGATATTCAATTTTTTTCTGATACCTACTTATACCAAAAATGGTGATTTGCGCGTAAACGGTTCGTTTAAAGTTCCATGTGTGATACATAAAGTCACACTAGAATTGACCAAGGAATCCAAATATGCAATAATATATAGGGGGATCCATTCAAAAAATGATATGAATCACCCTGTATAAACGTCAGAATTTAAATGAAAATATGTTTAGGATATAGCCCTCAAGGGTGCCTACCACGGTCAAGTGATAGATTTTTGAAATATTTTTCAGTAAGCCCACAATCCTCCGTCCACGCACTATTGGCCCACCCTGTATATTTTCTTGATGTGAACACCGTGGAATCGAAGAACTTCGCACACACCTACGGTGGGAAGATGATGGTGGCTGACACCATAGTGAAAGTAAATACATCGGAAAGTAACAAAAGATATGCCGATTCAGGTACAAAATATTCATCCCCGAATAAATTATTATATGACTTCCAAATAGATCTGGTCGTTAAAAGATCATAGGGATTAGCTTTTACAGACCCGTTAATACTATCAAGCAAAATTAGTTTACAATTATGGTAATCTCCAGGTATAATAACGACTACCTTTGTACACTTAAACCGATTTACATCTGTAATGTGAAGTATTAGTGGTTGATAATTTGTTTTTATTAATACTTGGAAACGCGATTTACGTAATTTTTGGAACAAGGTGTTTGTTGTTTGGTCCAATTAGGACGTCAATACACATATTTTAGGAAAATCCATGTCTCAAATATAAATAAACACTGGCTGTTTTTATGATTCATGTTTTCAGTTTTTATATAATATACAGGATGATTGCTAAGTTGATACCTTTTTAAACTGTGTATAGAAGACGTTTAGATAAACAACTCTATCACATCACACAAAACTGAAAAATAGGAAAGGTCAATATTTAAAAAACCTGTACACTGACTATGGTCTTGTCCAACTTAAATAAGGTGTTCAAATTTGTCACCAAGGGTCTAGGGTATAGCGCGCGAAATTGAGAATCCAAGAAAAGACGAATTTCCGTGTTAGCGTGGAGGCGTGGCCACCTGTTCTCTTTCTGTCTGTCTAAGATAAGTCCAAAAATCCAAAGGGAAGGTCAAAAGGTCCAAAAGTCCCTATAAAAATGAAATTCGCATTTCCAAGCTCCTGTAGTGACCTTTAAACTCACAGTAATGACTCAAAGAGCAAATTGAAGAAAAAAGCTTGTGCAACTATTTAGCCTTTTTTTGATATCTTGTTTGGTTGTTAAATTACAGGCATTTATAGAATCTATGATTTTGCATTGCGAGTTTTTTTGCACATTAAAAAACTTTTTTGAGAAAATCGAAAATAGTTGTCATTCATTAAGGTCTTAACTACCGCCTTCTGAAATATTATATATGTAGTTTGAAAATAGAGTAGAGAAATTGTGAGTCCGTGTTTTACATGGCAAGTACGTATGTATAAATGTGTGTATCCAGGCCCCTTAAGTTCAACACAACTAATCCCGAAACAGTAGCTGTAATTAAGCAACATATCCACAAATTCATTGTTTTCGTAATAATGTGTCATTTTTAGGAGTTACCAATTTAAAATCATCCGCGATAAATAGAGAGTGATTAATGCACTAATTGATACAATGATCGATAAGACAAAAATCCGTGCAAAATAGTAAACATAGACAGACTTGATACGCAAGTCCTGGTTTATTATTTTTCAGTTTTCTGAGAGACATTATTTTAAAAAGCTACTTACTTGAGCGCGCGCGTGTGGATGTGTGTGTGTGAGTTTCTCGCAACACGCCAAACAGGTGACATCACCTTCTGAGGATGTCAAACACTCGTGTTGGCGAAACATCAAGCAGCGAAGCGCGCCGATGCCAAGGCGTGTTCATTAGTCTTCAATTAGATGTTTCGACTACCTTTTTTTAAATATTGCGGATACTAAAAATGTCTGGAATACAGTTTAGCTCTGGAAAATTCATTTTAATTTTTCTGTTATAACAAGTGTCAGCCGATTTGCTTTGGGCAAAGTCGTAGATCAATAACATTGATGGAAAATAATTTTTTGTCCAGCATTTTGTACTTTGAAGACAACAGAGGTGGCCAAAACTTTTAACTATTCAATCGATAGATCCCAAAAGTTCGTATTTTTGGAGAAACAAAACAACCTATGTAGAATATTTGGTACCTAAGAACTCTGCGATTTTATAAAGCTGCAATATCGAAGCACAAACTATAAATGTCAATGAAGTACCATCGTCGTCTCTAACCAATGCAGATATCGAAATAATTGATTCACATCTGCATTTCAAAATAGTTATACTGCAATGAATCAATGAAAACTACAAATCTGAAACATTAGTCTTAGGCTTAGTCAGCATCAGCTTCTTAAAATGATAACACGTAAAATGAGCTACAGCTATTATCATCCGATTCTCCAAAGTTCGCAAATGCTAAATTGGGCGATTTGAGACCTACCAGTGTATTTTGGTGCATCTTGAAAAAAGTTGTTGTCCAGTAAATTTTACAGTATCTACATATATGTATAAGAAGGATACCCCAGCCAAAGGTGCCGATCTGATTTCAGAAAACAAGCACAGTACTTCAGTATAGCAGCACATTAACGTATCTTTGTTTACTTGGTTTAATTTAAATCAAAATTTACCGGTTTTGAGCCAAAACCAATAAAACTACAGCAGTTAATAGGTTGCTGATATTTAGGGACATCGAAATAGGTCGGTATTTCTCTTTAAGATTATTAGTAGTACTACTAGTACTTAGATGGATTACCACGTTTTCATAATACCTGATACCACATATTACGTGCATGTAACCAAAATCTTGTTTGAATGCGTAATATACAATTCTTTTCTATAAAGAAAGGATGGCCGCCGTAATGTATTAAAGCACTAATGAAAAAATGGAGTCAAGTTGATTGACTCAGTACTTCCCACACATTACTGTGATATCAGTTTATTATTTTCCACTAGCATGAAGCTTTAGTCTGAGATCCCCTTGCAACCAAATCATCGGCAGCCTTCCCTCCCCTAAAATTGTCTTATGCCGCTAAGTCATTCCTTCAGATGTCAATGGACAGCCTAAAACATCTAAAAACGAAGTTTGAGTTGTTTTCATACTTTTAGTTTTTTGATTATTGCTATATACGCTGCCACTGACACGATATTCAACAAACATACGCGTTTTCCATCCTCACCACGGTAATAATACTGTGTCAAAATTTAATTAGAATCAATTCAATAGTGTCCACGTTACAAAATACAAAAAGATCTAAAGCAATAAATACTCGTATGTATGTATACAGAAAATTCTAAGTCCCTTAGTTTCCGTAATACACTAGGCAACGTTCGGATGGACCTAAAAAGTTGATTTATGTCGCTAGGTCTTCCTTCACAGGTTAGTG
Organism: Callosobruchus maculatus; assembly: GCA_951848785.1. Taxonomy (NCBI): domain Eukaryota; kingdom Metazoa; phylum Arthropoda; class Insecta; order Coleoptera; family Chrysomelidae; genus Callosobruchus; species Callosobruchus maculatus. The sequence goes on along the minus strand of CATOUR010000026.1, from coordinate 11,470,653 downwards.
GACAGCCTATTATGAATACAAGAAATTTCTCAGTTTTTCAACCCCCCCACCCCCTAACGACCCCAATTTCACCCCACCAAAAAAAACGCAGAAAATGATCAGGAACCTCTAAAACGCTTAAAAACGAAGTTTGAGCTGTTTTTATATTTTTACTTTTTTTTATTATTTCTGCGCCGGCACTGGCACGATTTATAAAAACCATACGCGTTTTCCATCCTCGCCACGGTAGTAATACTGTGTCAAAATTTCATTAACATCAATTCAACAGTTTCCTTGTAACACAATATAGAAGGATCTAAAGCAATACTCTCGTATGTTTATACCAGAAAAAATTCTAAGTCCTTTAGTTTCTGTAATAGGCATAAGGCAATGTTCGGCTAGACCTAAAAAAGTTATTTATGTCGCTAGGTCTTCCTTCACAGGTCAGTGGGTAGTCTATTATGAATACAACAAATTTTTCAATTTTACAACCCCCCACCCCCCCAACCACCCCAATTTCACCCCCACCCAAAAAAAAAAGTAGAAAATGATTAGAGACCCCTAAAACGCCTAAAAACGAAGTTTCAGCAATATTTAATTTTTTTTGTTTTTTGCTAATTACTCCCCGCCTATGCAGCGATTTTCAAAATTATAGGAACATTACCTACTACGACCCCACAGCATACCGCTGCCCAAATTTCATCACAATCCATGCAGCGGTTACTGAGATTACGAGGGTAGAAAAACGCGACAGACAGACCGACAGACAGACCGACGGAAATGAGTGACGTGGATTTTCGTTATGTACACATCATAAAACGCCCAAAAAACGTATTACCTCAAAATCGAAAATTTTCCCGATCACAATACTCCCCTCACCTATCGGTGTGGGAAGTAAAATCACAGTGACATCATAAAGATTATCATTTTATTATCTCGCCCATATAATAAAGTAAGGTACCTATAATTTGAGTAGATTAGGTGTAATTCTTGTTAGCCAAGTTTGAAGCAGCGTTTGATTTAGAGGCTCGCTATCGCCTAACGCGAATGAACGCATTAAAGTCTAATTAGAAGCTATTAAGTTAAGTGGTTAGCAGTAGTAAAAGCAGCGCCTAGAGCGAAGCTGAAAAAGCTGGGATACCAAACAGATGCCACGTTTGCTTTTCTTCTTTATACTAATTAAAAAAATGAAGTCAAGTTGATTGACTCAGTACTTCCCACACATTACGGTGATACCAGTTTATTATTTACCCATAGCATGAAGCTTTAGTCTGAGATCCCCTTGCAATAAAATCATCGCCAGTACCCCCCCCCCCCCCCCAAATTGTCATATGCCGCTAGGTCCTTCCTGCACAAGTCAATGAACAGCCTATTATCAATAATACAAATTTTTCAGTTTTACAGTGTCCACGTCACGTTACAAAATACAAAACGATTTAAACCGCAATAAATTCTCGTATGTATACAGAAAATTCTAAGTCCCTTAGTTACCGTAATAGGTTAGGCAATGTTCGGATGGACCTAAAAAGGTGATTTATGTCGCTAGGTCTTCCTTCACATGTCAGCGGACAGCCTATTATTAATACAGCAAATTTTTCAGTTTTTCAACCCCCCACCCCCCAACCACCCGAATTTCACCCCCACCCAAAAAAACTCAGTAAATGATCAGGAACCTCTAAAACACTTAAAAACGAAGTTTGAGCTGTTTTTATATTTTTAGTTTTTTTATTGTTTATGCCACGATTTATATAAACCATACGCATTTTCTATCCTCGCCACGGTAGTAATACTGTGTCAAAATTTCATTAAAATCAATTCAACAGTTTCTTCGTCACATAATATAGAACGATGTAAAGCAATACTCGTACGTTTACACCAGAAAAAATTCTAAGTCCTTTGGTTTCTGTAATAGGCAAGGCACTGTTCAGATGGATCTAAAAAGGTGATTTATATGTCGCTAGATCTTCCTTTACAGGTCAGTGGACAACCTATTATGAATACAGCAAATTTTTCAGTTTTTCAACCCCCCACCCCCCAACCACCCCAATTTCACCCCCACCCAAAAAAACTCAGAAAATGATCAGGAACTTCTAAAACACTTAAAAACGAAGTTTGAGCTGTTTTTATATTTTTAGTTTTTTTATTATTTCTGCGCCGCTACTGGCACGATTTATAAAAACCATACGCAGTTTCCATCCTCGACACGGTAGTAATACTGGGTCAAAATTTCATTAAAATCAGTTGAACAGTTTCTTCGTTACATAATATAGAACGGTCTAAAGCAATACTCGTATGTATGTATATTGTATACATCGGAAAAAATTCTAAGTCCTTTAGTTTCTGTAATAGGCATAAGGCAATGTTCGGATAGACCTAAAAAAGTTATTTACGTCGCTAGGTCTTCCTTCACAGGTCAGAGGGTAGTCTATTATGAATACAACAAATTTTTCAATTTTACAACCCCCCAACCCCCACCCAAAAAAAGTAGAAAATGATCAGGAACACCTAAAACGCCTAAAAACGAAGTTTGGGGAATATTTGAAATTTTTCGTTTTTTGCTAATTACTCCGCCGCCAATGCACCGATTTTCAAAATTATAGCAGCATTACCTTCTACGACCCCACAGCATATCGCTGCCCAAATTTCATCAAAATCCATGCAGCGGTTACTGAGATTACGAGGGTAGAAAAACGCGACAGACAGACAGACAGACCGACAGACAGACCGACAGACAGACCGACAGACAGACCGACAGACAGACCGACAGACAGACAGACCGACAGACAGACCGACAGACAGACCGACAGACAGACCGACAGACAGACCGACAGACAGACCGACAGACAGACCGACAGACAGACCGACAGACAGACCGACAGACAGACCGACAGACAGACCGACAGACAGACCGACAGACAGACCGACAGACAGACCGACAGACAGACCGACAGACAGACCGACAGACAGACCGACAGACAGACCGACAGACAGACCGACAGACAGACCGACAGACAGACCGACAGACAGACCGACAGACAGACCGACAGACAGACCGACAGACAGACCGACAGACAGACCGACAGACAGACCGACAGACAGACCGACAGACAGACCGACAGACAGACCGACAGACAGACCGACGGAAATGAGTGACGTGGATTTTCGTTATGTAGACATCATGAAACGCCCAAAAAGTGGATTCTCTCAAAATCGAAAATTTTCGCGATCACAATACTCCCCTCACCTATCGGTGTGGGAAGTAAAATGTATGTGCCCTCAATTTAATTTATAAATTAAGAGTAGTTTAATAGATGAAAAAGCAAGAACATTTTTTTTTGAGTCTATCCAGAAAACAGTTACAAGTCTAATGTGATTGGTTGGTGTTAATATATTAGATTTTATTCGATTTTTCTGCAGTTCTATTTTAAGCGCTGTGGAATCAGCTGCCGGGAAATTTGTTTTTCGATGGCTACAACCTGCAGCGTTTCAAATATAATGTGAACCGACACTTATCCTCTCGCAGTGCTTCTACAGCGCCATAGGCTTTCAGCCTTTGCGGGAAGCTGACCATAAAAAAAAGAACAACGCCCGTCAGTACTGATCTAGAGTACTCGTAGTCTTTTTTTTGTAACCCACATCTAATACAAATAGTTGTACTATTACGGTTATATTAGTCGCGCTCGCATTTTCTATTAGCCGTCGTTTAGGTTTATTTTTTAAGTAGCTTAAGAACTTCGATTTGAGAATTTAGTTATCTATACCAGTTTTGAGTGTAGCAATATCTGAATCGAATGTATTTTACACAAAAGAAAACACTGTGTAAAGTGCCGTCTTTAGGGGGTGTGCACGTTGTGCCAGTACCAAAGCGGCCAAACAAAGGGGCGGCCGCAAGGCGTCTGCAGATACAGTAAAATTTACTTTTTGGTTAAGTATAAAAATAAAATTAACTGCATTTTTATTCAAAAATTTCTAAACGTAACAAACCTACAGAAATTGAGTTTCAAATACCAAACATAAGACATCTATGGTGTCTCTATACTCTATACTTTAGTAATTCTTTCCGACCGTTTGTTTTTTATGTTGCGAGTCGCTGATTTCATAGAAATATAGGGGAATCTATTTCCCGTCTTTATTATTTCTGCGCCGCCACTGACACGATTTCTAAAAACCATACGCATCTTCCATTCTCGCCACGGTGGTAACACTGTGTCAAACCTGCATGAAACTCAATTCAAAAGCTTCCACGTTACACAATACAGAACGATCTAAAACAATACTCGTTTGTATCATAAATAGGCTGGGCAATGTTTGAATGGAGCTAAAAAAGTGTAATATGCTATTAGGTCTTTCCTTCATGTGTCAGTTGATAGCCTATTATTAATACAACAAATTTTTACAACCCCCACCTCCAACCACCCCAATTTCACCCCCACGCAAAAAAATATAGCAGCATTACCTACTACAACCCCACAGCATACCGCTACCCATCCATGCAGCGGTTACTGAGATTAGGAGGCTATAACAGTCAGACCGACGGAATTGAGTGACGTAGATTTTCGTTATGTAGATATCAGAAAACGCCCAAAAAGCGTTACTATCTCGATATCAAAAATATTCGCGACCACAATACTTCCCCCAGCTATTGGGGTGGGAACTAAAAAAGGCGGCATTTTTATGTTTGCGAGTTTGCACAAAGGCGGTTGGCGGGCTATGAATGACTGACGGTGTAACTACTATGCGTACATGATATAGACAATGAAAATCTGAAATAATCCAGGCAATTAAGGTTTCAAAATTTTCATATGTCTTATAAGGGTTTTAGATTTATAACAAAAAAACATGTTTATACGAGCAATTAATTTAATAATACTTGTCATAATAATATTAACAATATTTACAAAACAACATACAATATACAGTAGGCGCGCTATATACAAAACTTAACGTTTGAACTAGAAGTTAGTACAAGGATCACAAAGATTTTTTTCAAACACTGAAAAATCATTCAACCAGAGCTGATACTTGAAAATAGTGTGAAATTGAATTATACAATACCAGAAAAGAAGCTTTTTCAAAAACTAGTAGCTGTTGCCTGGCAACAGTAAAAGACAACGTAATTTTTCAATCTTTTTGTCTCATACTTGTATATACAAAACTGATATTGGAGGAACTAAATAACAAATCAATTAATTGTAACACAAAATGAAACTAATAATACAGAGTGATTCGCAAGTTGATACTTTTTTAAACTGTGCATAGAAGTCGTTAAAATAAACAACTTTTTCAAATATCTTTTTTCCGAAATCTGAGGAATAAGCGAGATACCGAATCAAAAAGCTAAATCTGGGCTTGTGTATTAAGACGTACCTAGTCTGTTTATGTTTAGTTTTTTGCTCGGATTTTTGTTTTACTGAGTAGGCATTGCACCTGTCAGATAGTGCAGTAGTCACTTTCTGTTTGATAAATCCTAAAAGTGGCACATTATTACGAACACAGCTTTTAATATTTACAAAGTTAAAACTAACTATGATATAGACAATGAAAAAAAGTAACTGATTCACTAATTGACAGGTATGTACAATGCTATATCGACAAGACAAGCATTCAAACAAAAAACTAAACAAAAAGAGACCAAGTACGTCTGGATACACAAGCCCAGATTTACTATTTTTGAATCTGTATCTCGCTCATTTTTCAGTTTTCGGAAAAAAGTCATTTGAAAAAGTTCTTCTATGTAGGTACACGTTAAAATAGAATTATCAACTTAGGGCTCACCCTGTATATTAATTCATATCAACTCCGAGTGAACAATGACCAGTCTTTAAGCTTCTGATTTGTAAGGTTTGAACAGCTTTGGCTTCTCAGGAACCTGCGTTTGATGATGAGGCGGTGACGATTTGGATGCAGGTATCAGCAGCCCTTCGTGTACAGGTGGACTCAAACTGAGCTCAGAATGTACGGGGGAGTTCGGAGATATCCTTGACTGTTGGACAGGTTGGTACGAATGAGGGAGATCGAAGTTGAGGTTCAAATTCAGTTGAGGTTGGGGCACAGTACTTGGTATGCCAGCTGGATTCAAGTTAACATTTTGGGGTATGGGGTTGGGCATATGCAGACCTGAAGGTGGCACTCCGAAGCTAGGATAAGGGTGGTACCTTGGATAGTGATGAGGCGTGTACATAGGTGGAGGAGGAGGGTAGTGCAGCGGTAAACTGGAGGCAGCAGCCTGGAGAAGTGATGCAGCAAAAGCGGGATCAGTATAAACTGCTGCGTATGGCCAGGCGATCGCCATGCGTTGACGCTTGTCCTTCATGCGACGGTTTTGGAACCAGACCTGTAACAAAAAAATAAATACTTTAGACTAAAGTACATAAAACTTATATCGTATGTTTTGCTCAAAAACCTTTGGTATTATTGCTGGATGCTCTCAAAGTTCAAAATTCATTTTTCAAGAAAGACTGTCCTTAAAAGATAAATGGAAAACGCTGTATGTACTATTTATCTGATTAACAGTTTTTGAACGTTTCATGGTCGCTAATTTGGCAAACATCAAACCTGTAAAGTCAGTCAAATTAGACTAATGTTTCTACAATTCGTTATGATTTTAGAGAAAAGCACTCCGCAACATGCTTTTACGTAAGTAACTAAACAAAACTACCATTTTCACCATGTGTGTGTCCGACTTGCATCAACAGATTGGCTTTTTCAACATATCGTATACTCGTAGTTTCGTTGTCAAGAAAATAAGATTTTTGTAATCAACCCCGAACAAGTCAACGAATAAGTTCTCACTTGGTTTAAAATAATGATACAATTACTTTCAATATTTCCAAATTTATTTTTAATGCTTCTCAAGTCATAAAGTTTCAGATTTTTATTGTTTCTATAATCATCATCTTTTTTATTTTACACAAAAACATTTCATAGTGTGCTTTTCTGTAAGTAACCTCGTATATTTATCATTTTTATAGAATTTTATGATGCATACATCCGAGTAGTGCTTTAGGTCGTTCTGTATTGTAAAACCCGGAAATTATTGAATAGGTTTTAATGAAATTTTGACACAGTTCTATTACCGTGGCGAGGATGGAAAACGCGTATGGTTATTAGAAATCGTATCAGTGGCGGCGCAGCGAAAATAATCTACGTCACCCATTTCGTCCGTCTGTCTTTCGATCTGTCTATTTACGTTTGGCTAGTCGCGTAATCTCAGTAACCGCTACTTGGAGTGTGATGACATTTAGGTAGCGACATGCTGTGAGATCGCAAGAGGTGATGCTTCTATAATTTTGAAATCAGCATTTGTTGTATTGCTAGAATAATCTACATGTGCCGAAAAAAAAATTGACCTGTGTTTGTTAGACATAGCTGAATGTTGCCTTTGAATTTTATAGGAAACTATGAACTTGATTGATGGAACTGTCAGTGGCGGAGGGGAAATCAACAAAGAACCAAAAAAATCAAAATCGCTTAAACTTCGTTGTTAGATTTTTCAAAGGTACTTTTGTGACGATGATGCTGTGGGAATAGAGAAACTCAGAATTTTTTGTTAGCACCGATAATGTGTGGGAAGTACAAGTCAAGACACTTGACGCCATTTTTTTGTTTTACCATCACCACCTCCGTAATCTGTATTAAAGTTATAGACTATTTTCCAAAACATTAATTTGTAATAAATGACATTGGCTAATTGATATACCCGTAAGGCGTAGAACAGAACGATGACCGTTGAATAGTTTCAAAAATTTCAAATTTGTCATCATATTCTGTATTATGAATAAGATTTTTGTAGTCAACCCCGTAAGTGTCAACGAACATGCGGCGATGTGTCACACATTAAAGCTTCCATTAGCGCGTATGATGACTTAAAGCAAGCGGCCATCCGGCGGCAATTAGCACATCGACGGACCGCTAATTCGGCTTTTAGGAGATCAAAGAAGCCGCGAAGCCACGCCGCGGCTTCTTATCTGGCTCTCGGTAGCCTAATGGACCGATAAGCCGCGACGTATCATATGCGCGTTTTATAACGTGTTAACTATCGGAGACGGCCTGCGATTCAACTCCAGTTATTGTTTGTCGGTTTGTCCGACAAATTAGCGGCGGCAACTTAGGTCACTTGTTTGATAACGTCGTTTTTTGTACATCATGCCATCACTAGTTGCTTTGTACACACCACTTAGTCCCTTTATGATGCTTTAAAACATTTTAATGTCGGCGAGCTCTGTTGTAATGCCGACCAAATGGGTTTGAGAACAAGAAAATATCAGATCGAAATAAGGCTAATCCAACATTGTTAAAATGGAGTCTAGTAGGTAGGTACATCTCGGGTATTTACATTAAATGTAGTGTTTGTTGAATGTGCTCGAACGTTACTGGGAATTTCAAAAATATGAAAAGTACACATGCAAGGATAACGGCCTCCCAAACATAAATACCGCAGTTTTTCGTGGATATCAGTAAATGGTTAAAACAACTAACTATCTTCGTCACGATGTTTCGGTTTGCTCTCTTTAAGCTATTTTCGGATGGTGATAAAAAATGAAAAAATCAATATAAGTCGAAATTAAATAGGTACCTATTTAGTATGAGTGAGACAATTTAAAAAAAAACAAAAAAATACACTCGAGAAAATTAAAAAAGGAACAAAAAATGTACGACCAATAAAATGATACCATGTGAAAAGTAATTAATAGCCACAACCCCACTATTAACAATGAAATTAGAAGAAATTATCGGCAATATGACTGTATATTTTGTGTATGCAGCAGTTTCAAGTTGAAAGGACTGAATGACCCGCCTTGCCTAACAAAAAAACATATGTCCTTAACCTTGAAGGGATGAACGAGGTTACAGAACCAATATAGTGAAAGATTATAATATTTATCTTTACGTATGGTCCATCTGAGTATTAAAAGATGCATAAACATATTCCAAATTATTATGTATTGAATTTGTTGATCTTTGGCTTGAAATATCTCATTTGTATTAGTTATTTTCACTGGTTATAATTTTATGTTTTTTAAAATTAAATATATGACGTTTTCTATGCTATATGTAACCAGAGCTGTAGATTTCTTCCACTCAACGTATCATATTCATGGTTATAAATTCTATACATTCAAATATGATATAGTGTACTTAATGTGTAGATAGGTTAACTTTACGCTGCTTTTACCTGTGATCGCGAAAATTTCTGATTTTGATATAATATACTTTTTGGGCGTTTTATGATATCTACATAACGAAAATCCTCGTCACTCATTTCCGTCTGTTAGCGTTCTTCTAGCCACGTACTAATCTTTGTAACCGCTTCATGGATCGTAATAAAATTTGAACAGCGATATACTGTGAGATCGTAGCAGGGAAAGGCGCTACAATTTGGAAAATCGATGCATGGACAAACTTGGTTTTTAATCATTTCTGTGGTTTCTGTTAAAGGGAGGTTGTATTACTAAAAAAATTGTTTTATTCATAATAGACTATCCATTGATCTGACAAAGAAAGAACTAAAGGCATAATACACTTTTTTAAGTCCTTCCAAACATTGCTTTGCCTATTACCGAAACAAAAGACGTAATTTTCTGATGTATACAAACGAGTATTGCTTTAGGTCGTTCTGTATTGTGTAATTTGGAATTGATTTTATTGACATTTCAACACCGTATTATTATCGCGGCGAGGATGGCAACACGTATTGTTTTTATAAATTGTGTCAGTGGCGACGGAGCAACAATAAAAAAACTAAAAACAGCCTAAACTTCGACTTTAGGCGATTTGAATGTTTTGTCTAGTTGAAGCTTGCAGAATAAAAACTATCTCGTCCTAGTTCCTATGGAGACAGTAGCAATAAGAAACTGTTTTCGGGGGGTTCGTGTTGGATGTTTTGTTTTTTTGTGGATTGGCGAGCAATGATTTGGTTGCAAGGGGTCTCAGACTATAGTTTCATGCTTCATGCAGTGGGAAAATAATAAAACGGTATCACTTTTAAGTGTGGGAAATACTGAGTCAATCAACTTGACTCCTTTTTTGATTCTAAAGGTACCCTTTTCCAATCTTTGAAAACATCATGCACCATAATAAATGAAAAACTGAAAAATGGGTTTATTTAAATTACTAAAATATGATCAATGTAACGTTACATATTGATTGAAACTGTAGATGAACCTTTATCTAAGAACAAAAACCTACCTTGATAGTGCTTTCGGGCAGATTGAGCTGAGCAGCCAACTCGCATCTCCTTGGTCTCGATACGTAGTTCTCCTTGTAGAACTCCTTTTCTAACCGAGCAAGTTGCTCGCGAGTGAAGGCGGTCCTGTATCTTCGGATGTTGGGGTCGTTCACGTTCGAAGAGCTGGAACTATTCAGCTTGCTGTCGGGGCTCATCGGACTTGAAGAATCTGAAAACAAGAAAAAAATTAGTTTCAGAAAATACTATATTGTACAATCTGTATACATAATGCCTAAGATCCCCAGGTGTCCCGATCTCTCCTTTCCCATCGAAAGATTAAAAATAGGAACAAACTCTTACCATCACCGTATATGCCTCTAAGACTCAAAAGCTTTCGCACAACAGTTTCAGAAATAAATTTTCTACCTATTTAAATCTGTAGGTATTCTATAAATTATTTCGAGTGCCAGGAATAATGAATTTTTGAAAAAGAAATTAGATAGACCTTAGATATTGCTATCATAAATCTTAATCATCAAAAATTTTCGTTTGTAGAAGTAGTGTGAAGTAGGCAAAACAGTGTTCATGTGACTGATTTGAATTAAAAAAAAATCCTGATGTTTAGCAATAGTAGTGAAAGATAAGTTGTTTGACTTCTGATATTCAATAATATTTGCAGAAAAAATGAAATTCTTACATAATTTCGAATAACCTTAAAATGAGATTATACGCATATCCATGCATGTCCAGGAAATAAACCGAAGAAGTGGATGTCGTTTCATTAAGAAGCCGACGGTACGGCATCACAAACCATAAAACCCTGTTCACGAATTTGCTACTGTATATATCCGGCACCCACAAAACCACTTATAGCAACGGAACAACCTATTTAGCAAAAAAAATCAAACACCCCGCGCTGTTTTGGCATGTGGCACATCTCTCTTCACTTCTTTATTGTCCCTAAAAAGGGGAAGAAGTGTCGAAAGAAGGAAATGTGTCGGCGCCCTGTCGGCACCCACAGCCCACTCGAATGGTCTAGACGGTAATTTCCTATACCAAAAATTAGATCCTCCTAATTGCCACTTGAGTGTTCAGGAAGTTAATGCTCTTGGAACCACAGCCTCCTTTTATTTCTCAGCCTTGATAAAGGAGGAAATAGAAGCGTTACTATCAAACAAAGTGAAACTCGTTTATTGTTCATTTCTTCAAGATATCATAAAAGGGGCTTGTTGCGATTTTTGTGAAGATGAGGATATTCGAAGGAGAAGAATGTGACCAACTTCAGCTCAATTTAGGTCTACACAACAATGAACCTACTTTGCTTGCTTGCGGATCCACTCAAAACTACCAGTGATCTAATAAATCAACCAGTAAGATGTTTTTTGACAAAGCAGCTTTTATGATCAACTTTATTGAAATTAAGGTCGATAGTTTCAAGCAAAAAACATAAGGGATGTAAATAAATACGTGAAAATTTGGAAAAAATGCTTCATAAAGCACACACACGCCGGACTTTGATGGCAGGTCCAAAACGCTATTTCTTCTTTAGAACTACTTGGGACATTATATTTCTTAGATTAATCAAATTTGTTATAGCTACAACTGACAACATGATATCTCAGATACTCACAGATACTTGAATAATAAAATTTACGTTATCCAAGTGCCCTTCTTTCAGGTGGGGCCAGATCATAACTCTGCCTGTCTTCCTGCTCCCCTTTGTTAAAAAATCGCCAAATTTCTCTTTAAAGCTTTTTTGAAGCTGGTTAGAAGTCAGAAACGCGCGCATGAATAATATAATATACTTCAAGGTTTTCTCCTCTTGAAAGGACTTCATCCTTATATGTATTCTCAAAAGTTTAACAACTCTGATACAGATACAACACAAGATTGGTAAAAACGTTACGTGATTGCCAACCAAGTCAAAACTTCTGATGAGCGTAGGTACATACATGCAATGTATTTATGTATCCCTTTGAAATCGGCACTACCATGGAGTCACTTTTGTTTTTATGCACTTCGCACGACTTACCTTTTTTATAATGTCCATGGGGCGACTGTGGGGGGCTGGGTTGTCCATGGTGCAAGTTGTAATGCGGAGGGATAACATCCAACACCACCGGCGAACCTTGCTTGTCTTGCTGATGAAACATCTTGACCGGGCTATCCAGCATGACACAATCCACACAAACACTTTCAAAAAAACACAAAATTCAACGGAGAGTGGCAAAGACGAGAATGTTGCTGAACGGGCCTTCCCAAGCTATTTACCCGGCGGGAGGGGGCGTGGCCTGTAGCGTAGCTGGTTGGCCGCTCCAGCATCGATCAGTGATTGGCCGACCCGCCCGCTTGTCCTTATACAAAGTAGGCTTAGGGTCCAATATCGTACCAGCGAGTCCTTATAGGCGCTTAGTAGATGTGTCGGCTGGCATTACGGCGGGTATAGCAGGGGCTATTACTGTACTGAAGCTTCATAACGGGCTGGTGGGTAATGTGCACGGAAAATTAGACTGGGATTCAGGGTATCGTTTCATTTGGTTTCATTGTTTGCTTTTGAACCTAAAATGTCGATGTACTGTCTTAGGGTTCTTTTTGGTTTGAGGCAGGACACTCGTAGACTTTCGCAGGGTGTAGGGCAAAATGAGGAGTTTCCAAAAAACTAAATGACAATTACAACTTTGACATGTACTTTGGTGATTATTAACTTTTGGACTAATTTATTTGGTTAGATTTGAATATGATTGATCAAATGATCTGCAGTTTAAGCTGTGGTCCATTAGCTTACAAATATAAAACAAGAAGAAGCTAACGAAAAACGAACTCATATTCCTTCCGCCCTCGAGGCCTGAAGGAACTACTATAGGCCACCTTTTGCCGACGCATCAGTGCTAATTTGGTGTCATCTAATTTATCAATTCAAATTTTTATTAGAGTCGTTTATAAGTCAAACGGCCCTTCATAACAGGATTCCATGCCTTGAATATGGTTGCGAACGTACAAAACACACACATTAACCGATATTCTCAATTCAAGAATTCTGATAATCTTGCAACAATAACATCTGTCCTCGCTCCAAGAAATTGTTCTTGTTGGGAAAATTAGGTATGGTTAATTTGAACCAACAAAAATATATTTTTTACTTCAATACTAAGGAATTTCTCCACAATTAAAATTTCAGTACTCTTTGACCAAGTAGGTGTACCTATTTCATAAAGCATTTCATAGTAAGGATATCATATTTTCCAACTGATCTCCAAACAGCTTGAGAATTGTAGAGTACTCGTTTGAGAATATGATAATACTGGTTCAAGCACATTGACAGATCGCCACAGACCTCATAGTCCTTTGTTAATAATTTATAATCTGTCTCCGTTTGTTATATTCTCGTGAAAGGATTGTTGCACAGTTTCGAACCTATGAAATTCCCAAAACAACAGTAATAGAGCTCCTAGCAGAAAATAAGATAAAAAAATAGTTTATCAAGGTAATACGCTTGAACCCTCTTATTCAAACTTCTGACGATAAGCTGTTTTCCAAAAATGGTCAAAATATCTAACCACAAATTCGCAGATAAAAGCATAATCGAAGAATGAGAGACATAAATAAACTTTTATCTGAAAAATTTTTGTGCCGCACTAAATAGGTTTAAAACTAAAAAATGGAAAATTACACTCATCGCAATACATAAGAGTAGATGAAGAAAAAAAAATGTCTACATCAAAATCAAACTTAAAAAAAAAAGTCTACAGGTAAAAAAGTTGTTAAATGTAAATGCAGTCACAGACAAGGTAGTTCACTTTCATTAACGAAAAAAATAAAAATAAGAATTCCATCAAGCACTTGATGAGAAAAATACTTTAGGCTCTCTTTTTTTAACACAAACATGTATACCAACTAAAAAAAATTAAATCGAACAAAATTTGGAACATTGGAAACATGGACAAGGAAGGGCTATGATATAGTAGCGATGAAATTATTATAATATTGACTGTGGAGGAGAATGATGTGGTCAAGCTGGAAAGAAAAAGAAACTACCTAGTTAAAAAATCGTAGAATAAATTGAGCAGGTTCTCCTCATGCCACCAATTGAAAAATACAGCACTAGACACATTTTGACAGACGGTATCAATAATTACGCGATAATGATGATGACTATAGAAAATGATACTTCTCTTTCAGCGAAGACCAGTAATCTTTGCTAAATCCTACAGAAAAATCCATCAGTACGCAATTCCGACTAATAACTTGTATATAGTAAATTTATTTTAGTTATATGTCGATGCCCCTCAGGGAGCATATAAGTTTCTATTGATTAAACCTTAATCCATGATTAAAGAAATAACCATTTTCTAATAACATAATACCCTATTTAGAAACGGCTTTTGCCACATTTATCGGGTGTCTCAAATGTTTCTTAATGAGCGTATTATTTCTCTGTACAGACTTTGAAAAATAATTAAAATTCATAACTCCGATAAGCAGTAAGCTACTTTTAAATATAATATCTAATTGTCTATTAGATACCTTTTCGATCAGAATTGCTAAGACAAATTGCGGAACTCGTTTAGTATGTACTTGAAGATATCTTTGTGGACTTTTCTTGCTCATCAAGAACATTAGATGGCTGCTGCTTTTCTTCGTTTTATTGTGGTTAAAAATGTCAGTTCCTGATTCATTCTTTCTAGTACCCTACTGTTTGTTATTCGCTAGGTCCTATGCGTCTGTATAGCCACGTCTCAAAGGATTGCAAACGTAACATGGTTTGTGCTTTTAATGCTCCGTAAATGATGTGGACAGCACATGCAGTGCATTTTGCTGCTCGCCATCGCGTAGTCATACTTAAGGGTCTAGGGTATAGCGCGCGAAATTGAGAATCCACGAAAATACGTATTCCCGTGTTAGCGAGGAGGCTTGGCCACCTGTTCCCTTTTTCCAGTATGTCTGTCTAAGATGAGGGGAGATAAGTCCAAAAATCCGAAGTTAAGGTCGAAAGGTCACCATAAAAATTAATTTCGCATTTACAAGCTCTTGACGTTACCTTTAAACTTACAGTAATGATTCAAAAAGCACATTGAAGAAGAAAGCTTGCGCTTTGTCACGTATTTGGCCTTTTTTCATATCGTGTTTGGTTGCTAAGTTACATACATTTGAAGAATGTATGATTTTGCATTCCGAGTTTTTTTGCACGCTAAACAACTTTTTTGGGAAAATCACAAATAGTTGTCATTCATTAAGGTCCTCACTATCACCTTCTGAAATACTGTGTATGTAGTTTGAAGAACAAGTAAGTTCTGTTCGAAATGGGAATCTGTGTTTTAACATGGCAAATACAAGATATGTATAACTGTGTATACCCAGGCCCCTTAAATACCACACCAAGACAGCAAATTTTAGGAGGAAAAATTTCTTATAAACAGGTATTCGAAACCGAGCTTCAACTTTCTTCTCTGCTCTTTGCCCGATAGTAGAGAAAGGCCGCCCAATATAGGGATTATTGGGTACTTTTCTTAAAACATTTTAATTTTTTTGTAGTTTTGTTAGGAAATTAATTCAAGCAAGAAACTTATTCTTTACTATTCATAGTATTATACTGAAAAAAATATTGGGTATTTGCTTCACTATTTCCATGGTATTAAAGAAAGTTAACGAAAGGTCATTTACTTCAAATTTGAAAAAAGGTTGCCTAATATCGAATAGTGTAGGATCCTAATATCGGGTTTCCCCGTACAGGGTTTGAAGATCGTTTAATAGTAAAAATAGACTGATCTTTGCAACACAGAATTTATTTCATAATCAAGAAGTAAAGAATATTGGACAAAAAAATCTTCAAATCTCTCACTAAAAACGGAACGATTCACTTATAAGAACAAGTGAACAAAAACTTAAGAAACTGCTTAGTAATCTAAACATAAGTTACATATAGGTAAAAATATGTTTCTCTATAATGCACACTCTTCGTGACACCGACGCCGGCGCTGACACCTGACACAACGGATTCATTTTGAACCAGCAGGATACTCAGAAAATGATTCATTACAGTAAAAACATTCCGTATCCACGCCATCGCTGTCCATATCATTTTCGGTGTTCAGCAGTTCCATGTGATCATCACTCTCTGAGCTGCATCCTAATATAGGGTACACGATATTTAGTACCTATCCATGCCCGACATTAGGAACTATAACCTCCAAATTTCACAAAAATAGATTTGAAAAAATAAGACACTGTTAAGCATCTAGAAATGATTATTGAATGAACATAAGTCTCTCGAAGCCATCGCCATCAGAATATATCAATAAAGTTAAATACTTATCTTGTACCAAAAATGAGGTGTTAATTCCACTTTGATTTAACATTATAAACTCCTTGCTACAGTACAACTGCTACTTAACAGGTAACAGCAGTAATATGGCTTAGAAGGCTCTACCCGGTAATAGGAACCTAGCAGATATTAGGCGACCTTCCTCTATTTTCCACTCTATACTCCACTACATAATGAAAAAATACGGATACGCCATATTAATAAAAAAGAACATCACATCAACGAATATCTAGTCGTCAATACAATTATTTAAGGACGCACATCAATGACTACCCCACATGGATCTATGCTTGCTGGTAACAAAATTATCTGATCAACTTGCTGCTGAGCATTGTATCAATAGATAGTAATAATACATCTATGGTCGCCGGAATTGATATTACGAATGACAGAATCTATTCGTAACATCAGTGTTAGTAGTACGAGGGCTGCAGAATTCTTTCTGTCTGCTCGCAAGTGTTAGTAGTGATTGAGCCATGGATTGCCACCAACAACTCTAGCGCATTTTCTAAATGTTGATGTTTGGGTGCGTAAGATCAGTATCTTAGCATTCATTGGAATAAGACATATATAATTTATAATTTTCACTTCCTACACCGATAGATGAGGGGAGTATTGTGATCGCGAAAATTTTCGATTTTTAGAGAATACACTTTTTGGGCGTTTTCTACATAACGGAAATCCAGGTCACTCATTTCCGTCGGTCTGCAGTCTGTTGGTCTATTCGCGTTGTTCTACCCTCATAATCTCAGTAACCGCTGCATGGGTTGTAATGAAATTTAGGTAGCGATATGACGTGGGGTTGTCGTAGGTAATGCTGCTAAAATTTGAAAATCGGTGCATAGGCGGCGGAGCAATTAGCAAAAAACAAAAAAATTCAAATATTCCGTTTTAGGAGTTTCTAATGATCTACTTTTTTTAGGTGGGAGTAAAATTTGTGGTGATGGGGAGTGGAAGGTTGTAAAACTGAAAAATTCGTTGTATTTATAATAGGCTGTCATTTGACCTGTGAACGAAAGACCTAGCAGCATAATACACTTTTTTAAAACAATCCGAACATTGCCTTGTCTATAACAGAAACCATAGGACCTAGAATTTTCTGAAGTATACATACGAGTATTGCTTTATATCGTTCTGTGTTGTGTAACGTGGAAATTGATTTCAATGAAATTTTGACATACTGTTATTACCGTGGCGAGGATGGAAAACGGGGTTTATAAAAATCGTTTCAGTGGCGGCGCAGCTAAGATATAAAACTAAAAGTATAAAAACAGCCCAAACTTCGTTTTTAGATGTTTTAGGGGTTCCTGATTGTTTTCTATTTTTTTTTGGTGGAGTTAAAATTGGGGTGGCTGGTGGGTGGGGGGTTGTAAAACTGAAAAATGTCTTTCACTTTTTCTTTACGGGCGGGGTGGCGATGATTTGGTTATAAGGGGATCTCAGGCTATAGCTTCATGCTATGGGAAAATAATAATCTGGTATCACCGTATAATGTGGTGGAAGTACTGAGACAATCAACTTGACTTAATTTTAAATTTTTTTCCAAACGTTTATTGTCCATTATACACTTTACTTTACTTACCTACTTTACAAATTTGCTTTTTATTGATCAAAAATAACGAAACTGTTGTTATAATTTAGGTAATAAATGTTTATAGTATATTGCTGAGAATGCAGTATTTTTTTCATCTTATGCCAAAAATTATCGATTTGTAGAATTAACGTTCAACAGATTGATGAAGATGACAATTCATCGACCTTACCTTTCTTGTTGTGTATGTCCCTGACCTGCGAAACCCTGAATATCTTACAAGATCTAAATCTATCTACAAGATCTAAATTAGACTTGACGTATCAGAATGAGATATGCCTAAAAAAAGTGTGTTCATGATCTTCTATCAATTATTCCGTTCTGTTTTTTTTTAACTCTTCATCTACGGCGAGCTTACAACACCAGAATTACAAGTTAAAAATATGACATACTCAATAAGGAATACAGTACAATATTCCAAAGCCTTTCCATGCTTTCATGGGCTTAAATTACCCAGCAGCATGTTACAATGAGGACAAAATTATACCTTTGCAAATATTTTCGACATTAAGTCATTTGCTACCAAGTAAATGACGCAAGATGTCGCATGTTTTTGAAAAAATATTTTGCAAAGGAAGATCAAATTTAATAGAATACCACCGTGTTGGACGTCACCTCAACAAAATAATATATTGCGTACTATTTACGTTAATGCAATGTGGCTTAATGCAGCGGACGGTCATTGCGTTGAAATCTATTCTGAAAACTACAGTTGGTTTGTAGGTGATTATTTACAACCAAAAGATGTTTCAAAAGTTATGACCATTTTTATATCCAAATCGCTGCCAAATGAACGCAAAGATAAAAAATATCCTCCAGTTTTAACACAGATGTAGAAAAGTCGCTGACGCATATTCGTATACAAGGTGAGGTAGAATGCAGAAACTAGTTTTCCTCTTTTTTTAATATAATCCCCCATATTTTATTAACCAAAAAATTTCTTTCAATATGATCCTTCACATTCGCATAGCATTTCATAAAAATATTCATCAAGAAAGGCAAAAAAACCGATCCCACCAACTATAGACCTGTGGCTCTCCTCAGTATCATGTCTAAGGTTATGGAGACTGTCATTATCACCCAGTTCCTGAAATACCCGGACAACAATAACTGTGAACGGTAGAAAACGACCAAATACAACCGAATAGAGCCAAAACTAACTCCAAACGACAGAAAGCAGGCAGATAACAGCGGGAAACAATAGAAAACCACTAAGCACAGCCGAATACAACAGAAATGAGCAGAAAACAGCTAAAAACAAGAGAAAGCGAGCAGATAACAACTGCAAACGGTAGGAACCGTCCAAATACAACCGAATAGAACAGAAAACAGCGCATAACAGCAGAAAGCAAGCAGATAACAGCGCTAAACAACATAAAACGACCAAACACAGCCGAATACAACCGAAAATAACAGAAAACAGCTCTCAAAACAACAGAAAGCAAGCAGATGACGGCTGTAAACGGTAGGAAACGACCGAATACAACCAAATAGAACAGAAAACAGAGCATAACAATAGAAATAGATAATAACATCATAAACGGTCGCCAGTATGGCTTCCGTAAACATAGGTCTACGGGTGACCCTACTGGCCTACGTCACTCACTTGTCGAACAGAGCAATTGGAAATCGTGGCGAATCTTGTGTTGTTGCGCTTCATATATCGAAGGCCCTGGACAGAGTGTGGCATGAGGGACTTCTGGTAAAGCTTGCTGCTTATGGACTACCACCTGGCCTGCATCAGTGGCTGAATAGCTTTTTGAACGACCGTTATCTGTTTGTTGTAGTCGAAGGCTGTTCATCAGACGTATATTCAATAAACGCCTGTGTTCCTCAAGGTCTGTCCTATCCCCTACACTGTTTCTGTTGTATATGAACGAGCTGCTTCAAATAACATCCAATCCAGTCTACAGCTTCGCAGACGATGGTACATTTATATCGTGCATGGAACCAGGCAAGCCACTATCAGTCCAGGAGACGATACATCGGCGACAGCAACATGCGTCACAGATCAACCCAGACGTCAAAACAATTGTCGAGTGGGGATTAGTAAATAAAGTACAGTTTAACGTACAGAAAGCTCAGGCAACAACACTGACAAAGAAGTCTCACGTTGGCTTACCAGCTGTGACGTCGTCAGTACCTATTGCTAAAGCGGCATCACAGAAGCTTGGGGTTCTCTTCCGCTTTGGGAAGCTGTATACACCAGAGCAGCTACTGCTGCTCTACAAGGCGCAGATCTGGCCATCGTTGGAGTATTGCTCCTATGTGTGGAGATGCGCTCCGAAGCGCTCTCTAAAGCTTCTGGACACTATCCAGAAGAGATCAATTAGGCTAATCAATACGCCCAATCTCACAAAGGACGTCCACAGCCTGGAACATCGAAGAAGGGTTTTACAGATTATATCACGGAAGATGTTCGAGTGAGCTCTCCTAGATAATAACACCAAAGACCGTCCGAACGAGGAACACTAGAGAGACTCTGTGAGCGCATCCTTACCATCAGGTCGACGTCCCTACTCTCCGATTCAATCTCCTTAAGCATTCCTTCTTTTGGAAAACTTCGACGCTGTGGAATGAGCTGCCTGGTAACTTGTTTTCCGACGGCTACAACCTGAAGCGTTTCAAATATAACGTGCCTCTCGTATCCTCTCGCAGCGCTCCTACAGCGCCATAAGCTTTTAGTCTCTGCGGGAGGTTGACCACAATTCCGAGATATTTCGATTTTTCTACAAATTTTTAATTTACTTTCTATTTCTGTACTGAAATTTATTTATTTTGAGAAAGTACTATCGAATTTTATTTTTATCTAACAAACAACGAGATTATAAGGCCCTAATGGTATTTCATGAAAACAAAACCCTGAATTATCGAGATAATAACAACGACAACAACAATTTTGTAGACGTTTTGAAATATTGGTAGTTTTCATAACCTACTCAATAATTTCGTACTGTGTAGAACACGAGCTTTAAAAGTGAATTTTTCTATGGAAGAACAAGTACAGGGTATTTAGAAGGATCTTTGAGAAATTGCCTTCTTGCCTGTAGAATATATTATTAATTTATCAACAGCAATATCCACACCAGAGGCACTCTAAAACTGATTCATTTGAAAGATTGAAGAATCGGTTTATTCGGACTGGGTCAGTTAATATTACTATAGGTATAAATTAAAATATTATCTAGCAAGCAGCATATTCTTGGCTACAACTTTTATATACAACTTTTTCCACTATCTTCTTCAGTAATGGGGTTATCGTCCGATGCGGTACTAAAAACTCACCCTGTGTATTCATCCAGGTGAAGCTCAACTCTAGTTCGGATCCCAGACTATTATATTAGTCATTGTCTCATTTACAGGTGAAGCAACAACGATGTTCTGTCTAATTTTCCTGCAGTACATTGTGAACCTTAATAAACAGACAGGGTAGGGTGGAAATGGAAACTCTACCGCTAGAGCGCTATACAGCTTATGCCGCATTGATTATATTTTTATGGGCGGATATGAAGATGCTTTAAGCCGAGTTGATTTTATGAGAGAGTGAGGAACTCCAGTTAAAATGGTTCTTCGGTTCGTTTATGTTAATTGTTGACCTATCAATATAAATTTTCCAAATGGCTCTGTTCAGATTGAATTTATTATTAAGAATAAGATCAGGTCTTTGTCTCTAGATAAATATTTCTCGATTTATTTTGTGGCTTCCAATTTGGCATGTTGGTATAAACGTGCTCTATTAATTTCATTCTATTATTCAGAACAACGTCTTAGAAAGTGGAAATAATACGTCGAATACCTAAGACCCACAAGTTAAGTGCGTATTCTTCAAAACTTAGATAAATATTAATAATAGTAACAATAAATCTCTAGTATAAGTACAATAAAATAAAAAAGTACAGTAAACCTATGGCGATGTCTAGCAAGTGGCTATTTCACTTAACCACAGGTGGGATAACCCAAAAAGAAAGAAACCTTAAGCATTAGTAGGTAGTGTAATGCGTACATAGCCTCTTCACTTAATATTATCAACTAGGCTTAGTAGAACCCAAAAAAAGGTATAGAAGTGTTTCTGAAAATTAAATAATGCTTTAACTTGTATTTGAATTTCAAAATATATATGATTTTAAATTCACTAGGAAGAGAATTATAAAAACGAACGGCATTGAAAATGCCTTACCTTTGAAAGTTCTGTGTAGAGGCATGGTACTTAACGATAGATGCGTCTGATCGCGCCTGATCGCGTCTGATATCCCGTGAATGTTTTTTATAACGTGCTGTTAAATTGCGAGCGATAGGAGGTGGATAAGGGGAGCAAAGAAGCTTATGCCTGAAATTTCCTAAATGTAAGAATCTTCTATTCTCCATATTTAACCATTGTCAATCCTTGATGTTATATTTTTTCATCCCAAAAATTAATCTACAGCAACTGTTCCGAACTCTTTGAATGCGTATGTTATCTACCTTGGTGAGGCGAAAACCATAAAGAAAATCACAATAGTTAAAGTGACTAAAAACTTGTGAGGCACAAAGCGTTCTCAACATTTCCTGATATAAAAAATGTCGCCAGGCATAAATCAGTTTTAAAGATGTAAGGAACTTGCTAACAGTATCTGTAAGGATATAAAGTTAATTTTAGGAGAGGATAAGGAACTCCAGTTGGAATGGCTCTTTGTTTCATTAATATCTGATTATTTGCCTATCAAAATGAATGTCCCAAATCATTCTGTTCAGACTGAATTTATGATCAGATCTTTTTTTTCACGACAAAAAGTGTCATTCCATTTTCTAGCCTTTAATTTGACATATTATATAAATATGATCTATTATGATTTTTACTCTCTTGGTAGGTAACTTAAGTAAGTTGGCGAAGAAGATAATACATATACAGTGAAAATAGGCAAATACTTAGTACCTAAAACGTATTTTTCAAAACCAAAGTAAGAGTCTTAGAACATGAAGATGCTTTAGCCGGGTTCATTTTATAGGGGAATGAACCTATCAATATAAATATCTCAAATGGCGATGTTTCGATTCTATTATTTACGAAGAGTAACAATCAGATCTTTGACTCTACATAGATAGATATTGGCTATTAGGGTTCACCACAAAAGGTCAAAGGTAGCCTACTTGCCTGGCTTCGCCTCCCCATCACTACTTCTGGCGACCCCTCCCCCTCTCCTCATTTATTTCATAGCCTAGTGTATCGGAATATTGTGGAACATCAATAGGTTCCACATTGAAGAAGTACTCTTCTGTTTCCTTATAAACTGCTAACTATATGTGGCTATCAGCATACCTACTCTGACTGTTCTCGCAACTTTTGGACAGTTCAACCTCAACTAGTAAATATAGGTCTAGTCAATAACATAGGTTATTACAACAACTACATCACTGACTGATTATTTTATTTTCTTAATTTATAATCATGACATATAGTCTAAGAGCCAGTGATTAGCAGACTTATGGTATTTTAGCTAACTTCATATTGATGCTAGGTATACTATTATAATATTATACATGCCTTAGGTGAAATGGGGATTCACTATTCCCGGCGACGCCGACGGTTACTTTGTGCGTGAGCGGGAGTCCAAAAGCGCCAAAAAGTAATTTCGGTTACGTCATTTTAGCAAGTCTGCCCTTTTACTCGTATATACTTTTTCTTATACAAAAACTCAGTAACAAACACCTATTCCACGGTTTCTAATGTGTTTAAAAAAATGTAAAAAGTTGAAACTTTTATGGAAATTTATGTTATTCTAGTATAGATAAAACTCGCATTATTATTAATGTAGTTTTTGAATCGCAAATACCTAGGCTCCGTCATGCTAATTAAACAGCAACAAAAGTGGCTTCTAGAACATAAGGATCCGCAAGTGTCTGTCATTGAGTTTTTGGATAAAAAAAGGTATATACTTCATTATATTAAACGGCACTCTTGCAAAAATCACGTTTTAGTAGTCACTCTTGATGCTGTTTAGTTAGCAAGATAGAGAGGCAATATAACGTCTGCCAGTATTTTGGAACCCGCCTAGGAGTCTGGCATTCAAAAACGACATTTATAATAATAATGCGAATAACATAATATCATTTTTATCCTTGCCAAAATACCGTAACTTTTCATAAAATGTTCAACTTCTGAAATTTTTCAAAACACATTAGGAACCGGAATAAGGTGTCAGCCATTGGGTTTTTGTATAAGAAAAGGTATATACTACAACATATTAAAACGGCAGACTTCCTAAAATCACATTTTAGCATATTTTTGACGCTTTTTAATTAGCCGACATAGAGACATTATAGCGTTTGCCAGTATGTTGGAACCTACCTAGGTGTCTGCCATTCAAAAACTACGTTTGAAATAATAATGTGAATAAAACATCATTTTTATCCTTGCTAAAATACCGTACATTTTTATGAATTTTTCAACCTTTGAAAGTTTTTTAAACACATTAGAAACCGGAATAGGTCTCTGCCATTGGATTTTTGTATAAGGTATATACTAGTTATGCTACAACATATTAAAAAGGCAGACTTGCCAACATGACGTAATAGAACTTACTTTTTGGTGCTTTTGGACTCCCGCTCATGCTCAAAGGAACCGTCGGCGTCGCCGGGGATAGTGAATCCCCATTACACCTACGGCATGAGTAGTAGTATACCTAGCATCAATATGAAGTTTGCTAAAATACCGTAAATTTACCGATCACTGGCTCTCGGTCTATTAGTATTAAAGTATGAAAGATTTATACAGCCATTTCGTAGAGAAACGGGGCAGGTAACGTGAATATTCAATTTTTGAATAGGTCTCAGCAGCTACGGGTGCTATCAACACCTATTATACATCGAATTACTCTTTTTTGGCACAAAAATACTCTTCTGTGCATGATACAACATCAATCACTGGCTTTCGTTAAAAACTGATCATACGTTTTTAATCGTGTATGATTATGAACTCATTTTGTTTGAGATACAGTCATTTTTTAAAGTTGAGACAATCATCAAGGTATAGTCCCAGAAACTTGGTCTCCACATTGGTCTGATGAAAATTCAAGTTGTTTAACACCATGTCCAACGAACGGTTCCATCGTCGTTTAGGCATTGTGAAATCTGACGATTACATTTTTTACCGTTTTAATGGATCTGGATTTTTGCAACAGTCAGTGATGTTGTCTATTAAGCTGTTACAGTTATCCGACTGCTCAAGAGTATTGATGTATAAAGAAAATAACACCGGACTTAGGATAAACCGTTGTGGTACACCTACCCCTGCATTTATCGTATCAGATCTTATTTAATTTCCATATCGCTAGTGTAGGCCACAGACACGTTTTGGACCTATTCGGCAAATAAATCTTTACCCAGAGCTACGATGACCCCTCTATCCCAAGGCTAGACAATTTTTGCAACATTAGACCATGACTTGCACAATCAAATCCTTACTAATGTCACAGAAAATGCCAAATGCCATCCTTTATATAATTGATCAGCTTATCAAAAAAATGAAGTGAAGCAAGTTGATTGACTCAGTACTTCCCACACATTCCGATGATACCAGTTTTATTATTTTTCCACAGCATGAAACTATAGTCTGTCTGCAACCAAGTCATCGCTCGCCCGACCGCAAAAAAAGTGTTTTATTCCACTAGGTGCTTGTTTCACAGGTCAATGAATAATCTATCATGAATACAACAATATTTTTGTTTTACAAACTCCCACCCCCGAACCACCCTAATTTCACCCCCAACCAAAAAAAACATTTAAAATGATCAGGAACCCCTAAAACGTCTAAAACGAAGTTTGAGGTGTTTTTTATATTTTTAGTTTTTTTATTATTACCGCGGCGCCACTGAGACGATCTCTAAAAATCAGACGCGTTTTCCATCCTTGCCAAAGTAGTAATACTGTGCCAAAATTTCGTTAACTTCAATTCAGTAATTTCCACATTATAAAATACAGAACGATCTAAAGCCGTACTCGTATTTATACTTCGGAAAATTCTGTAGTCTCTTGGTTCCTGTAATACACAAGGCAATGTTCGGATGCACCTAAAAAACTGTATTATACCGCTAGGGCTTTCTCTCTCATGTCAGTGGACAGCCCATTATGATTACAACAAATTTTTCAACGTTACAACCCCTCACCCCCCAACCACCCCAATTTCACCCCCACCCAAAAAAAAGTAGAAAATGATTAGGAACGCCTAAAACGCCTAAAAACAAAGTTTGAGGCATATTTGAAATTTTTCGTTTTTTGCTAATTACTCCGCCGCCCATGTACCGATTTTCAAAATTGTAGCATCATTATCTACTACGACCCTACAACATATCGCTGCCCAAATTTCATCAAAATCTATGCAGTGGTTACTGAGATTACGAGGGTAGAAAAAAGCGACAGACAGACAGACAGACAGACCGACAGACAGACCGACGGAAATGAGTGACGTGGATTTTCGTTATCCTAAAACGTCTAAAAAAGTATATTATCTCAAAATCGAAAATTTTCGCGATCACAATACTCCCCTCACCTATCGGTGTGGGAAGTAAAAGGAGTGTAATGCTGTATATGTTGATCGTCCACTACGAAAGCCATACATTCAGGCGCTCCAAGAAACGATATTAAAAAACGTTCGCAAAGCAACACGGTACAATCACCGATCCAAAATTGGCATCATGTGAAAAAATATAATTTAAAGCAAAATGCAAAGTATATAAATGTTTGTATAGTGGTTAGCCGTTGATAACATACTAACTAAATAGAAATATGTTTACATAAAAGAGTATTATTTCATCCATAACATTAATGGCAAACAGTATCACTTATTCATGGGATAGATCACCCTCAATGGATGTACAACTCGACAAATATAGGAAGAGACGAGAATTTCGCCGGTTGCGCACACGAAAGAGCGAGAACGCATTCGGCGCAAAAGAAATAGAAACACAGTGTACGCCATACGCGTACCCTCTAAGTAAACAGTTAAACTTAGGAAAAGATTTGGTTTGTTAAGAAAGGTCCTCAATGTCGATGAGAAATAATAAATAATTATTAAGTAGGTGGCATTAAAATGTCTACAGTTCTGAAAGTTCACTTCCACTCTGAATGACTTTCAGAATCTGAATTTCGATTTTCTATAAGCCCTGCATCATCACTGTCACTGTCTTCCTGCAAGTTTATTATTAGATCTTCCACAATCACATCCAGAAATGATTCTTTTTCAGTAACATAGCGCTCGTAGGAAATTGCATGTTCACACTTTTTTTCCACGCTTCTTGCGAAAATATGAAAAAACTCATCACAATACTTTTCTAAGTGTTTAAAATCAAAATCCACAATTTTTTCTGCCACATTTTGCTTTAGAGATGTCCATATTAATTCAATTGGATATAAGTCTGGGTGGTACGGTGGAAGTTGTTAAACAGAATGACCTGCTTCAGACATAATTTTATCTATTTCATGAGTTTTGTATCTGGGTTTACGCATTTTTATTAAACCTTATAATTCAGCTTTTAACATGTCTTCTGAGAATGGAATATTGCGCTGTCTTAACCACTCTTTCATATTATTTTTGCTGGTTGCCATAGTAGGACATTTGTTCATTTCAACATTATGATAAGACGCGTTATCTATAACCAATTATTTGCTGGTATATTTGGAATAATTTTTTCTTGAAGCTATTTTTTCACAATAATTGTTATAATTCATTTCGCTGTGATAATTCCCCGACTTAGTGCCAGATATAAATTTTAAGCATGAATTCTCCGTAAAACCCATATCACCCATTCACCATACGCGATTTTGACCTGAGTGTACCTCCTAACGTTCCGTACGAAATATCTGATGCAAATGGCAAATTTGTTCGCTATCCACTGCGCATGGAGGGGCGTTTCTTATTTCATATTTCTCACGTATCTAGCTATTCTTTTCGAGTTGTATGCAGTTTCCAAAATAAAAATAGGCCTAACGTATAGCTATCTACATGAAAATATGTCCAAATTAATATACTACTAATCTGTAAAAGAGTTGACACTTCGTAGCTCGTTAAAATTAATATGCGGTATTTTCTCCAGTACCCCTTGTGCTAGGTGGAATTACTGGTTTCGAAAAATATGGTGAAGAGTTTAATATCCAGTACAATTTTACACCCCAAATATTGTGGTGCCATAATTATTTTATTGGGCATATCACGGTAATGGTTAGTTTGGGTTCCCAAATAATATTTTAAAAGGATTAACTACCCCGGTCAACGTTTATAGTTTTGGCAGTAGGGTTTAGAGTAATTCGGTCCCAGATAATGCTTAGTAGGTAACTGGTTTACAATAACAATATAACAATAAATCTGTTCTCGGAAGAAGTCGTAAGCCGATGCCGAGGTAAACATAAATATGCCGCTAGGTATCTCAAAACACCAGTAGAAGGCTTCAATAAAGGATCGGTATTTGCGGTAATTCTTGGAGATGCAAGGTAATTAGGTCTTTAATATATTAATATAATGTTAAGACATCAGATGCAGTTTGAGTGGTAATAGTACTTCGGTTTTGCAAGAACCTTAAATCCCTAATATCGGAAAACCCATGCCGCATTTATTTATTGATCGAATAGAAATAGTTTTCGTGCATCCGTTTAGTTCGTTCAGCTTTGTATAGGGCGCAATTCCGCTTGTCTGGAAATCATAGTCCAATCGTCCATGGAAAACCTGAAATTATGTGCAAGATAATAGCACGTATTTCACAACATACGGTACGACAGTATAACTTCCTTCTACTTCCCACGCGGACAGGTGAGGGGAGTATTGTGTTCGCAAAAATTGGAATCTTGTCGTTGACGAACTCTTAAAGAAGTTAAACGAACTGGGATACTTCGCCCAGGGCTACGCAGACGACATAGTCGTTGTAGTCAGGGGAAGGTTTCCCAGAACAACATCCATTCTAATGCAGGATGCATTGAAAGTTGTTGAGGATTGGTGCAAGGAGGAGCAACTACGCGTAAACCCCTCCAAAACAACACTCGTCCTCTTCACAAAGAAAAGAAAACTGGAGGAACTCATACCCCCCAGACTTTTCCAACAAACCTTGAGTTTTGGTAAGGAAGCTAAGTACCTAGGAATCATTCCCGATACGAAGCTAACCTGGAACCAAAATGACACTAATGTCACTAAAAAGAGCTATTGGAAACTCATGGGGACTAAAACCGACAGTTGTACACTGGCTGTACACTACCGTTATAAGACCCATGATAACATATGGCGCACTTGTCTGGTGGCCGAAGGTGAACCAGAAGCAAGCAACCCTGGAGCTAACCAGAATCCAGAGATTAGCATGCATATGTGTGACCGGAGCACTAAAAAGCACACCGACGGCAGCAATGGAAACAATTCTGAACCTCCCTCCAATTGACTTAATTGTCAAAGCAGGGGCTAGGATTGGGGCATACCGCCTCCAGTTAAATAATAACTGGTACCCGTACCGAAACGGACACGCGGCAATCACTGATTTAATTACACACCCTCTACTAACCATGGGAAGTGATCACAGGATGCCAACAACATCACTTGAGAAACCCTTTAGCGTCGAAATCGAATGGAAAGGAGAACTCGAGGAAACACCCAAACAAGAAATAGTTTGGTTTACTGACGGTTCCAAAACAGACAATGGAACAGGAGCAGGAATTCACGGTCAATCTCCCAGATGTGACATCCGTCAACCTCTGGGAGTTTACGTCACTGTATTCCAAGCAGAAATATGTGCAATCGACTCTTGTCTGAGAGAAAACATAAGAAGGAGATACAAAAGTAAAAACATTCTTATCTGCTCGGATAGCCAAGCGTCGATTAAAGCTCTTAACGGCTGCCAAATCAAATCCAAACTCGTCTGGGAATGCTTAGAAAACCTCAAACAACTTGCCGTGAACAAAGTAACCCTGAAATGGGTGCCAGGTCACAAGGGAATTGAAGGGAACGAAAAAGCAGACACCTTAGCACGAAACGGATCGGCATCCAGCTTTACCGGCCCCGAACCGGCGATAGGCATTTCAAGGTCTTTGGTAAAAACTACGATAAACCAGTGGGTGCATTCACAGCACCTAAAATACTGGCAGTCACATCCAAAGCTCAGACACAGCAAGCTGATGGTGAAACAACCCACACCAAAACTAGCTGAAGAGATCCTAAAACTAAATAGGAAAGAAACTAGGCTAATAACCGGCCTCCTAACCGGACACTGCGGCCTAAGAAAACATCTACACACATTAGGGATCTTCAAAGAAAACCCAATATGCAGACTATGTGACGAGGACGACGAAACAGCCTCTCACATAATCTTTGAATGTGAGGTTCTACGCTGGTGGAGATTCAGACTGATAGGGCCAAACAACCCCAAATCACTCCCCAATCGAGATATCGTGAAGAGACTCTTGGATCTTATCAAGGTCACAAAACTCTTCACGGATTAACAAGCGCACAGGACAATACAATAAGCCAATTGCTGCAGTGTTGGGGCTACCTAACCCGGCCTGTACGTTTGACCCCCCTAACCTAACCTAACCTAACAGGGTTGGGATAAAGTATGGAACCAAGCAAATAACTTTGGAACGGAAAGAGTGATATTGCTGAAAATTTGCAGGCAAGTGTAGTGACGTCTAATGCATCCGAAGACATTATGTTAGCTATTAATGTACTTCCGGTTTAACCGGAAGTACCGTCAACTTTTTTAATTTAAATGGGACACCCTGTATATTTTTGCAGATTTTAATTCATCTTTTTTTCCGAATACGTCCATAGTGGGTTTAGTATTTGTTTCTTAAAAAATTTGTCTCACAAATTTGTCCGTGGCGGTCTGCGGTCTTCCCGTTTGAGGTGATATTTTTTGTATTTTTTTTTAGTCACCGTCAAACGTGTTATAGGACCCCTGTCGGGACGTGAATCATTAAAAGTTGACACACTTCTTTGTGAGTTCTCACGCGATCGCCAAAACCGACTTTGAATGACCGGCATTTTAAACACCTGAAATGATAAAGAAGCTTTATCTTTCCCGTTTTTACAGAAACTAATGCTAAACCCACTATGGACGTATTCGGAAAAAAAAATTGAATTAAAATCTGCAAAAATATACAGGGTGTCCCATTTAAATTAAAAAAGTTGACGGTACTTCCGGTTAAACCGGAAGTACATTAATAGCTAACATAATGTCTTCGGATGCACTAGACGTCACTACACTTGCCTGCAAATTTTCAGCAATATCACTCTTTCCGTTCTAAAGTTATTTGCATGGTTCCATACTTTATCCCAACCCTGTATGTGATGATGAAGGCGTTGCTTCTAAGTAACCTAATACGTTTGTTTCAATTTACTCCCTATTCTCCTTGAAATAAGCTTTAGGACGTGGTTGAATAAAGGATCCGTACCTAACTACACATTTATTTTTAGACGAGCAAATATATCTGGAAACGGTTGCTGTCTCTCTGGGTATCTAAGCTGCCCTTATTATAGAAAATTGACAATAATTAAAATAAAAACACCGAAAGAACAAAGCTATATTTAATAACAATATAAATAAAAACTCACAGTCTTGCAAATTTTTTACAGATTTGCTTTTTTGTTTCTAATAGGTGAGTCATAGCCCACTATCTACTCAATATTATAATAACACAAGCATAATTTTAATGAGACACTATTATTTAAAAAAAAGGTATTTTGATTCTGTTTTTTCTAATTTGAGTAGGAAGCCTCTTGTAGAGTAATAACTGCTTAGAGATGCACATCATTTATAGTTGATTAACCATGGCCTACTGCTACAAGTAAAAAATAAGAAAATCAAATTATGAGCGCAATTTTCAAAACAACTTAATACTAATATATATTTTTGAAAAGCTTGAATTATTTCCGATTGACTTAAAAAATAATATACAGGGTGTGCCATTTAAAAAAATATATGTTTGCTTCATAACTGACAAATGGTTAGAATAAGAAAAAATCAAACTACACCACTGGATTCTACAGAAAAACATCTATAAGACCCTTTTTCAAAATTTTCAATAAGGTAAAAGACAACGGAAATACGAGGTTGGTCCCAAAATCGATAGTTTTCGATTTCACCCTGTATCTCAAAAACCAAAAGGACCATCTAAATTTTGTTAACGGCATCTTTATTTTCACAAATAGTAGCACACTGTCGCGAAAACCGCAACTCTCTATCTTCAAAAATAACCGAGATACCCCGTAAAAGTACCCAAAATGGGACACCCTGTACATATTCTTCCTCCAATAATTTTTTTTATATATGTACAGAGCGTAGCTTACTAATATATCTCGAATACAATACTTCATCCGGCTATTGGCCTATTGGTGCAAAAAAGTAAAAAAAATAATCGGGACTCGTTGAAAGAAAACTATGTCATCATTAATCTCTCATCATTCCATTCCCCGTCAGGAGCATTATTAGATCTCAGCTGTGCACCAGCAGAGCCTCTCAACTCGACGAAATAATTTTTATCAATTAAGCGGGATGATATATCGTTGTATTTTTTAGGGTGCACTCATCCACCGGCCGAGCCGACTCCAGCTCCGAAGTGTTATTCGACCCGGGCACGGAATAATATTCCTTAGGGAGCAATTTTCAGGGACGCTGCGCTCGATGACTTCAGCGTGTTGAGATCCCGGCGGGAGTGGAAGGGTCAAAGCAGGCGCTGAATAAAAACGGATTAGGATGGTTATTGTCTGTTTATGTGCGTTGAAGGGTAATCGGGATTTGTTTTTTATACCCTTACCCACCTGCTATTGCAACACTTCCTATGAAGATACTGATAGGGGGCGACTACCACGGTAAACATATTGTATTACACAGGAGCGGATCCAGAATACTGATAAGTGGGGGGGGGTCAGAAAATGTGTGCTCTTTCTAAACCTAAACGCTGAAAAGTGAGCAAAGACGAAAAAAATTGTGTATGTGTGTATGTATGCATACACGATTGGCAAGCCGGGCTCTACCGGGTTATTCACGTTATTCGATACGGAGCATTATGGCTAAAGTATTTGTTGAAAAAGGAGATAATAATCTCAGATGGATAGGTACCCATTAAGGCTGCATTTTAAAAATATTTAAATGTTATACGCGGTGTCTTCAAAATACGAAACATGTCAAAGCTATGTTCTTTCAAATAGAACATCCTATATATTATTGCATATTCAGAATCCTTGGTGAATTCTAATGTGACTTTAAGTATCACACATGCAACGTGGAGCGAACGGTTTAGGTGTAAATCACCATTTTCGGTATAAGTATATGTCAGAAAAAAATTGAATATCTAAAAGACTATAAAATTTAGAAAACTGTGCCTTTGGCATATGTCCACAGCATAATAAACAATCAGCATAATATCTCTGAGGATTTCCTATATAAAAATGGTTCCCACAAAATTTGACCTTGGGCGGGTTTTTGGATGATTTTACGGCTGTCAAGTTTGGGCAGAGATGCGAAAATGAAAATATCGATACCGGTAGCAACTCGACATTTTTTACCCAAATAGGCGCGTCAATAATTATATAATTATTTTCAATACCGATACAAAATTATCGACACCAGCTTGGAATGACTCAAAAAGTATCGATGACAAAAAAAACTCGATATTAATGCAGAAGTATCGAAGTACCGTTACCATCCCTACAAAAAACCCATCCAAAAGTGGGGATGTGCGTGTAATTTCCGCCATCTTGAGTTATTGTGCTGGTTGTTTGTTATGCTGTGATATTACTAAGCATGAAATGCGCCAACTTAGATTAGACGGTCAAATTTCAATCACGTTCGTACTTGGAGAAAATGCTCGATTATAGGAAACATCAATCAGAGATAACTTGATTTTTTCAAATGGGAATACCTAATTCTTTATACGATTAAATGTAAAATTTGGTAGCCTTTCTAATGATATAAAGTTATGAATATCAATACCTTTCATTTAATTTCAAATTTTCAATCAAGTCAGTGTTTTTCAAGTTTCCTACTATAATCAACCTAGCATACCCTGACATATAAACAAAAACTTGTTCAGATAGACGAAAACAGCTAACTTAGCAGAAAAATTCAGAAGAACTAGACTAAAAAGACAAGACTATTAAAATAACTTACAATAAATCACCTCTTTGCAAAAACAAAGGCGGTAACATATCTAAGTCAAAGAGAAGAAAGAAGAATTACGGCAATGTCCTAGAGATTGCCAATTTCCAAAATTACAAAGTTTGAAATGAAATAAACTACTAGCCATCCTTGTAGGCAGTTTACTATTTTTTCAGAATAAAATTTCACATTTAATGGTAGGAGTTCTGGAAATTCTCCAGTACCTAGTAGCAAGAATGAATTATTATTTGTTCAATTATAAAGTATAATTTACTTGGCACAAAATTTAAATCTGATTTGTAAGTATTCCTTTTTTACGATCTTGCTAATTTTGAAAAAAATTGAAGGGCTCCAGTCAGAGGTATATTTACTTTGACGCAAATTACTAATATTTTATACCGTTACATGCGATTTATAATTGCTGGTAGTTTTTCTTTCATTTCAGTGTTTTTAATTGTTTTGGAAATTTTTAATTTATTGTACATTGCAGTAGCCAGAAGGCTGTGAAAAATATCTATTTCTGTCATACTCCAGCTTCTCTTTGATCTTAGACATGTTACCGCCGTTGTTTCTGGTTAGAGTTGATTTGTTGTAAGGAATTTTTATAAGCTTGTCTCTTCACTCAAATTGTTTGTCCGTATTCTTAATTCTAAGTTACTTGTTTTCTCCCATCGGAACGTTTTTGTTTATATTTCATGGCCATCTAGTTTGCTTATAGGTAGGAAAATTAAAGAACACCGATTTGATTCAAAATTTGAAATTAAATGAAAACTACCAGAGATTGATATTGACCACCTTATATCATCAGAAAAGCTATCAAATTTTATATTTAATCGTATGAAAAAATCAGGCAGTCCCATTTGAAAAAAATCTTGTTATCTCTGATTAAAGTTTCTTTAATTAACCGACCGATTGCTCCAAGCAAACACGTAATTCAGATTTGGCCGTCTAACGTAAGGTGACGTATTTCATGCTTAGTAATACGGCAGAGTCACAGCCTTCTAAATTTTATAATCTCTGTGATATCCATTTTTTTCTGAAATCTACTTATACCAAAAATGGTGATTTACACCTATATGGTTCGCTTTAAGTCCCATGTGTGATACATAAAGTCACAGAAGAATTCACCAAGGAATCTGAATATGCAATAATATATAGGGTGTTCTATTTAAAAATAACATAACTTTGATACATTTTCGTGTTTTGGGGACACCCTGTATAACATGAAAATATTTTTAGAATGTAGTCTTAATGGGTCCCTATCCATCCAAAATTATTATTTTATTTTTTTCGTCAAATACTTTAGCCATAATGCTCAGTGTCGAATAACGTGAATAACCCGGTAGAATGTCGATATAAACGCATCGGACGCTAGTCGATGTTAGTCGATAGGCGTTAACTGGTTACCCTACCCCCGTTCCATTCTTTAGGAGATGCATTCCTAGAGCTGCAAGGTGTAGCAATTGTCTGCCAAAGTGGCGATTTCGAAACCGAGTTAGCGACCAAAATTTGTAGTTGGGAGATTGGCGAATTTAGGTGGCGCAAAACGCACGGTGAGTTAGCGACTTATGGCTCTACCTATAGCTTCCATTTCATCGGTTTTCCCCTCTAAAATAAGGCCTTCAGAATTTAAGAGATTTTCAGTCGAAACCTTTAAACGTCGTGTCCGAACATTTATAGTTGAAAATGCTACTTTTTGAATAATTATGTATATTACTATTACCTTATATAATATATGTATAGTATTATTATTAACTATCTTAAATAATAATTATTAATAGGTATGTATATTATTACGATTATGTATATTTTTATAACATTTTTCTAGCAAAATTTGCTATGGGAGTAGGTCTTACATGAAGTGGATTTATTTAGTTATTTATTTAGTCACTGATCTATTATATATTTATTTGTGCAGCACAAATGTGTACCTACAGATTTTGCAATGAAAATGAGTCAGTTCGGCAGATTTTTCAGTCAATAAATTTAAATACTTTTTGAATTATTGTTCTTGAAATGCGATCAGAGGTAGCTGAGGTGATAATATTGTGTTTAATAGATGCAATGCAACTGAGGCGCTACAGTTGAATGATTCAATTGTTAGAAATACCATGGAAAATACGTTATGAAATCCTGTCTGCTTATTTGGTAGTTAATAGGGCTAGGTTATGTAAGAATGGTTGAGTGGAAGAGCACTGTTGTAGTGAACTCCGCCGTTTGAGGTATATCTGTATATCTGTATATGCTTCAATAAATACTATTATTATTATTATCTTGCATTTCTTATTTTTTCTCGCATGCTTGCGGTAGTAATGTACAGCCCATCTATATAACATTTCTTTAAAAAGTAAAAAGTTCCAAAAAAGCCAACAAGGATTCACACTTTGTATAACAATTACAAATAAATGAAAAAATAGATAAAATAAAACTTATTATGGTTTTTTCGACAAGCCATGTTGTATGGTCCCCTTTATGCGCAACTCTCCCTCGATAAGCAAATGTTATATCATTGGGACGTACAGTGTGAGAAAATCTAAAGTTCGCGTCTTCGGTTACTTGCCTCTCTCTAATAGCAACGCTGCGCCGGGCAGCATTAGCATAAGGGTTTGGTCGACAGGTCATAAATTATTATAATTCCAAAGCGGATAATTGTGCAGTATTGAACTACTTGTATTTTGGATGTGAACCATAGCTGCAGTGGCGGCTCAGGTACAAGCAAAATTATATCATATTAAAAATTTTATTTCGCAGTATACCTATCAAACAATTTAAGAGTCTTTTAGATATTGGCAGCAGATATCGTCAAGTTTCTAAAAGTGAGGTATATACGAGGGCAGGACGATTAAGTTAATTTTTGATGAAGCTAATCTAATCTACTAAAACGACTGCAAATGCCTTATCCCTTGACCCTTGACCCACTCATCGAAGAAAAAACCGCTACCCAATGGAAGCATATTTAAAGAGGCGCAGTATTTCTGA
The DNA here is from genome assembly GCA_951848785.1 of Callosobruchus maculatus. Classification (NCBI taxonomy): domain Eukaryota; kingdom Metazoa; phylum Arthropoda; class Insecta; order Coleoptera; family Chrysomelidae; genus Callosobruchus; species Callosobruchus maculatus. The sequence goes on along the minus strand of CATOUR010000026.1, from coordinate 11,433,511 downwards.
AACACGTAATTTCTACAAAACTTCTGTGTGTAAGAGCTTTTGGGACAGAATCATGAAATTAAATGCACATAACGACATTTTAGAACACTAAAAATGAACCTAAATTTAGAATAACAAAAACTCGAGTATATCTCTCTATCATGCACGAATTTGAGTTTTGATTTTTTTGAGTCGTCATGACAAAGCTTACTAAAATATGGCGTGACCATCACATCACTACAGCTACAAAAATGTCGCTGGTTCAGTCTCTTGTGTTCTCCATATTTTTGTATGCCTCGGAAACTTGGACTGTTAAAAAGGCAGATCGAGCGCGCATAGACGCTTTTGAAATGTGGACATGGAGGAGAATGCTGAGAGTTCCTTATACCGCCCATCGAACTAACGTCTCCATACTGGATGAGGTCGGTAATCCAAAGAGACTATCCTCCATTGTGTCGACGAGAATACTTACATTCTTCGGACATATACACAGAAGCGATAATATGGAGAAACTTGTAGTTCAGGGTCATGCCCCGAGTGGGCGGCGCCGTGGCCGTCCCCCTACACACTGGGTGGATACGACGAAACAGTTGCTGGATATGAGTGTCAAGAGCGCCACTAAGCTGACAACAAATCGCGAAAGACGGCGAGCTACAGTGCTCAAAACTATTGATAATATTCGTGTCGGGAATACTCTAGCTCCGACTTAATGCATTTTGCGAGTTCACAACATGTCTGTTAAGACATTGTGACTATGATGATGACACTATAAGCTAAAGGAAGGACCACATAACTCAGGATGTCGTATCTAATATGTATCACTGCAAATGGAAATAAATATGTTTAGTTCAAAATCATACAATGACGAGTGGAAGATACTTTAGGAGAAGACTGCACAGGCTCATTTCCAACAAAAAAAGTCATATGACGTAGACTCCGATTTGCAGCTGTTCCAGAGATATTTAATTTTTATCTATTTTACTATTATTATTATTTATTTTATTTAAACTACCAGAGGCAGCTATTCGTCACTTCAAACAAAACATTGGACGGTCGTAGATTTACCAACCGATGCGCGATGTTATGTAGCAAAATACTAAATACACATTTTAACAAGGCATAAAATTTGCCATCAATTTTATTTGTCATAGCACAGAAGCGTCATCTGAGAACCATATTACAAGAGTTTGACGTGATGAATAACTGCTTTTGGTAGTTTAAATAAAATAATAGAATAAATAAAAATTAAATATCTCTAAAACAGTTGCAAATCGGACCCTACCTTGTATGGCTTTCTGTTGGAAATACGGTCTTCTCCTAAAGTTTCTTCCACTCGTCATAGGGCACCCGGTATAATAATAATCATTATATTATTATCATCTGAAGTTAAATGCTCAAACTCAAAATAAAGCACACTGCAAAAAGTGTTTTTTTTTGTTTATTGAGAACGTTCTTTTGAATTGAATATTACTGATAATAAATTTGTATCCAACAACCAAAAACTTTATACACTACATTTACACTCTATACAAAAGTTTACGTATATTCAATATAGCTACTTATTTCAACTGCTGGTTCTTGGGCTGTGTATATTTTATTACCGGTACTTTGTTTTATTCATATTAATTTCACATAATTTATTCTGTTTATTTATTATTAAGTACTTTATTTTATAAAATTGGTATTTATTTTAATTTGTAAATAAGCGTTTTATATTATATATTATATTTATTTTTGTCATTTCATTTAAATTTTTAGCTATGATTTTAGTTTGAACACACCGAATTACCAGACGTGTACTCATGATCGAAAACTTTGAGAAGCGTCTGTGAGTTGATCAGCCAATTAAATGACCTAAAACCAAAGCTTTAGAAGTCAGGATAAAATGTGTCATAGCCAAAGTAGGTAATTATATTGCATGGGAATGATTGGGTGGCGATAGTGGATAAAATCCACACTCTCCTCCCCAACATTGAAGTTTATGGAAGTACTCGTATATATGGCAAATTGTGTTTCTTAGAGATAGATTCATAAAATATTGATATGAACGTGTGGCATGCCCTTTATTTATGCTTTTTAAATGCAGAAAATGTGGTTTATTTATATTAAATTACCACAATCTCTCCAAGTTCTATCAGAAGTTGATTAAATCATACGGCCCTCGTATAGACCTCTCGCAACAATATATTAAGCTGATAAGCACTGCTAAATTGGGATTATAATAATTTATGGCCTATCGGCCAGACCCTTTGTACTCTTCCTAGCCCGGCACGCGGCATTGCCACGAGTATTAAAGAGAGACAGGTAACCGAAGACCGAAGAACTTTAGATTTTCTCACACTGTACATTAGCAAGTATTGACGGGCTGTGACAGGTTAACACCTGACCTATTATTATTCTGAATTATTATTATATAGCCAATCGTTTTACAATTGACACTTTGACCATAGCGACTTTTACTATACGAATGTAGGCCAGAAGGAGAGACATGTGAGCATAGTCCAATGCATCTCAAAACTTGCAAAGAACTTAGGATGGAGCTCTGTTTAATCCATTTCACTGGAGGTGTACAATAAGCCCTAAGTCTGAGCGGAAACTATTCGGGCAACTAAACCATAACCCCTTATTGCAAAAAGATAGTGACTCTTCAAGGAGAGAGAGAGAGCAGGCAAGTAAAATTTGTCGACCTTCGTTATCGTTATTTTAAATCATTTACCTATTCCTTATTACTGCGCTACTTTTGACAGTCCATCAGAAGCGCCCCAATTTTTCAAAATATTATTTGAGATCCAATCGGATAGTCAGAATATTAATACGTAGTAATTTCTATTTATGTATTTTCAACTGTACACTCATGGCAAGCAATACTTTGGTGGTCGATTACCCAACTGAGTTTTACATCGTTGCCTGAAGCTAGTAAGCTGAGAGTATTGAAACAGTCCCATACCATCAGTTTTGATGTAATCTCCTCCAGGAGTCCGAGGTTTTTTGAGCGGCTTGATGGGTACCCGAGAAGGTGACAAAAATGCACTTATTTTCTACTACAAATATGACCTTGACCGCAGGTGGATCACAGTCCCGTAGGTCAGATGACACCCTCAGCCACAGAATATGGTCATACTGATCGTTTGGGTTTTGACACTTTTCACGAACACAACCGCCATTTCTGCCAACTTTCATTCATGCATGCAAAATATTGGTGATTTTCATGCCAAAAGCTGGCTACATAGCATGACCAGATATGGTAGATTTCTACTTTTTTGTTTTTGAAAATTTGATACCAGATATTCGTAGAAATCATTTCTCGGTAGTTGTTTGCTAGTTTTTTTATTTACCTTCTTATTGATTGCTTTGCATAATTTTTAATGAAAAAATGTCCCTCCTAAATAATTATTGACCCACTTTCGAATCTGCTGTGTTCAAAAGATACCGTTTAAGAGTTTTAAGATTTAGTATTGGACCAATATTATCCTGGAATTACAGGTTAGTGTGAACCTAACACTCCGCCCAGATATCCGAATGCACTGTAAGTGGATTTCTTCTTGGTCTGTACATCCTTAAACGTCAAATAAACAACTTTAAAGCAAAATTACTTCAGGGCAAAGACCTCTGCAGTCCTTCTTCCTTCTAACATCAATAGTTGTGTTCAATAGTGTTCAATCACCTCAATCTCTGTTGTGGGAAATCGCAGGTACAGTATGTTAGATTTTTTGTATATTTTACGAAATGATTTGGTAGATTTTGATAGATCTCACCTACAAAAATGGCAGATTTCTTAAATAAAATCTGGTGAGACTAGGCTACCGGCATACTTACAACCTGGCAACATCCGATACTCGTTTCGAGTAATACATCAACGCGCTCTACCAAAATTTGCAACTGGCTGGATATCCTGGGTTCAACAGGGAGCTCAACAAAATGTTCATCTTATTAATGGGTAATATTGAGGCCTGCCACTTTTTCACTAGTGTCAGTAAAAAAATATCGATATTATTTGTTGAAATCATCATCTCTTCAATTTTTACGTACAACGTATCTGACTTGAAATTTTGGAAGCAATTGTTACACTAGAGAAAGCAATTCCTTAATTTATTCATTGCATTTTGAGCGTCTGTAAGTAATTAATTGCTTCGATTTCTTAAGAAAATTAAGTGCATCTTAATTTGTTCAGATAGAAAACCAAAACACACGAAAGTATCAATTTTTATTGCAATAAGTGTTCAAAATGTTGCCCGTTATTGGGCAAGCAGTGATATAGGCGATGTTCAAATCTTTTACAGACAGCTGAAACAGGGCCGCCACAAGCAGCTGGGTACTGTTGCCCCGAGTCTGGGCCCCGTAAGGGCCCGTTCCGGGCCTGAATCTTAGTAAACGCTGTTGCGCGGGCGACTGTTTTTTTAACAGTGTATGTTATGTTATTCACAAAACGAAGATCATAATTTTCTGATTCATTTGCTTTGTTAATAATCCAATTATTTCTGGATAACTTTATTACAAATAACTATAAATAATCGTGAATAAACTATAATGAAGCAACTTCATTTTTGTAGCAATTATTTTTTGTTCCGGTTTGTCACATATTATTTCAAGTGCTGTTTCAATCAAACCCTTCAGCCATGTTGTACACATAGAGTCTTTTCCAATTAGTCTACAAAATTTCAATTTGAACGTAACTGATTGAATGTGTTGATTATAAAATTTAGTCAATCATTATTTACTGTCAGCTACTCTTAAGAAATGAGTGATTATGTGAATTTCTCTAAATACGGCTTCTATTTGCAATTCGTACCATTTCAAGACGAAAAAGTAACAAAATCCCATAACTAGTAACTACTTAACGTACAGAATACTATATAGTGTTTCCAATTTTCAGTTACAGTTTCTTAAATTTGTTTGAGACAATGAAGGATAAAAAAACACAGTTCAGTAAAAATTTAGACATTTCAATCACTGAAACTTAAAAGCAAGTACAAATGACGTTTTGTGTGGAGAGAGGAAATCAGTCGTTTTTCAACATGGTATTGGCATAACCATCTCGTTGCCAGTTCGAAGGTCACGGCCTCACCACTTGAATGGCTATTCTATTGGGGGGCCGTGGCCAGAATCTGATCCTTGGCCCAACCTTGCGATGTGGCGGCCCTGAGTTGAAAAAACAGTGAAAATGATCGTAATTTATGGTGGCCAAAATCAAAGCGCTCGATAAACTCCCGTTAAGTTTCACGCCAGACATCCGGGGAAGATAAGTTCGCATAAGTATGTTTTGAACTTTGTCACGAAATTCACTCAAACTGGATCTGTTGCAAATAAAAAATAGAGAGGTTACGATGGAGCCGCTCAAGTTGAAGTTTTCAATCATTTTGGTCTAAAACCTAATACTTCTTTAAACAAAATTGTGGATCCGACTGGTATTTCATTTGGCTCTAAACACACAGCTACTAAACTTCATAAATTGCATCCATTCAAAATGAAAATGGTACATAGAGTTAACCAAAGATGATTTCGATCGGCGAGTTAAGTCTTATGAGCAAATTACTATAGCAATTAATGATAATATCATTCATGTAAAGAACATCTGCTTCACTGTAGTACAATACCACCAAAAAATAATGTATGGGCAGGCAGTTTAAGAAACAAAGTGACTGGATATGGATATGTCGGAAAATACCATAAATTCGCCCACCACTGAAACCATTGAAGACCAAATCTAAGAGGATGGAAACACTATACTTGATGAGTGTAAAATCTATTTTCAGCAAGACGGCACTCCTCCTCACTACGTTCTTACGTTTTGGCAAACGCTAGACGATGCGTTTCCAGATAAATAGGGCTAAGAGGGCCTATCGAGTGGCCTCCTAGATTTCCTGATTTGAGGTCATTAAACTTTTTTCTATGGGCCCATTTGAAAGCTATTGTATTTACTTCTCAACCTGAAAATTTGGAAGACCTTCATCAATGCATCACCGAAAGCTACCATGGTCTGCCACAAAACGCTTTTGCTGTACGTCAGGAACTTGAACATCGCCTATATAATTGTTTGACCAATAACAACAATGGTAGGATATAATTTGAACAAGTAAAAAGATAGGTCACCTATGAGACTACTATACAGTCTATTTTTTTTAATTTAATATTTGATTGAACATTGCTGCACTAATATGTTTGTTAGTGGGGGCTCGCCTTAAGGATCGAATCGAGTACCTAACTTTTTTTGTGCTACTTTCAAATAATATATAAAATCGTATTTTTTTTTATTATTTATCAAAAAGGTAAGGGTTCGTTTTAGCGAAACCCGAAACGGGCGTTGAGATTGGTGTCAATCGACGCGGATTGACGCCCTGAGTCGAACGATACCACTCTCAGATTGAGGAAACGCTCCGGTGAAAAACTACAGTACTTTGAAGGTTCCAAAGCTAACCTAACTTTAACCAAACTAGTTGAATTGATTCTAATCGACTCGGCTTGAAGTCCTGAGACGAACTAGACCATTACCAGCGCGAGAAAACATTTTGGTGAAAGTCTACGCTACTTTGAAATTCACAAATTCCTATAACTTACCTAATATAAAGTAAGCAAGTCGGTTGAGGTAAAAAGGTGTGTCTAGCGACTCAACCTGATATCTTGACTTAAATTGTACCAAATCTAGACTGTACAACCGTTTATTTTGATCCTCAATTGGAAGTTAATCAAAATAAGTTCCTCTGGGCCCTACCCCCGCATGCTGTGGAAAAACCTAACAGGTGAGAGTCCTACTTGGGGAACTTATGTTGCTTAGACTAGTCAAAATATGCAAAGACAGTGATGTCTGGGGGGGCCAGCCCCACTCAGCCCCCCCGTTATACGTTTACACAAACCTAATTCAACATAAACTAACCTGGTTTTCGGTTATTCATATTTCCTCAATAGCTTTAACATTAACATTAAACATTTAGTATCATAACTTTTTTATTTTCCATTTTAGGATATTGCGACTGGCGGCATTGTGTTGTACTCATCTAGCGCTTTCACACGAAATATAGTTTGACCACATATTTCAATAAAAATCATAGAAATATCGAAGTAATTTTGAGCTTAGGTTTGAAATTTTAAAGTGGCGCAGATTTTCATCGGAGCGTTTCCTCAGCTTCGAAGAGGCCTAATTCGACTCAGGACATCAAGCAGAATCGATTAACACTTACTTAACGACCAATTAAACCGAATTTGACTTCAATAAGTTGACTGTTTGGCATAAGTGGGGTTAGGTACTGAAACTTTAAAGTGTCATAGAATTTTACCGGGGCATTTCCTCAGTCTAGGAGTGATGTCGTTCGACTCAGGGCGTCAATCCGCGTCGATTGACACCAATCCCAACGCCCGTTTCGAGTTTCGCTAAAACGATCTCTAGCCATTAAAAATTAAACATTCACAAAAATCCAATATATTATCGTAATTTTTCGCCAAACACGCCCAAACTATTGCTGTGGAGCCCCGTGTGGGGGCGGGTTAGAATATCTCCCATCGTATATCTTACGTGTCGTAAAAGGCGACTAAAAGGAACCGAACTACTGTCGGTATAAACAGTAACTTCTTCTCAACCAACAGCTTTGGGTGAACGAGTTGAGAAGAATCAGGACACCTTCTTGTCCTTGGGGTGAGAAGTTGCCCCTAAAGGCGGATGAACCAGTAGATACCATCTGGTCATCGGCATGAGGATGCAGAAAGCAAATGGGAAACTACTGCATTAAAGATCTTAAAGATATCCCAAGAGAAACTCGTAAAATGAGTAAATGCATTTTACGGGTTCACAACATGTCTGTCGAGACATTGTGACTATGATGATGATGATTGCTGTGGAAGCATGGCATACAGTGTTGGAACCAAACAGCCAGCAGTACCAATTCTGCTATATACATATACATCAAGTGAAAAGGTTAAATGAGGTCATATTAACGTTATGCGCAGAGCATGATTTTAATAGGAAAAGGAGTTAGGTAACTGCTGGCTCACCAGGACTAGATCTTGTTGTCGTTGTTGATTAGGAATATTTGGTTTCATTTCTGCTGCAGTTTCGCGCCCCGGCGTGAATGTTTCAAGTTATTTTAATAATATTTAATGGTGACTGGTAATAAGTGAGGGACTATTCCCAAAACGCATAGTATTAGCAACATTTTTAACACTTATTACAATAAAAAGTTATATTTTTGTCGGTTTTTTATTTGAACAAATGAAGATAGATAAAGTTTTTTCTATTTTCTATAAAGTGAATTGACCGATTTAAAAAAATCTATGGTCAAAATAAAATACTTCGATATACTTTTGAAACAAGCTATTACTTGATACCCCTTATAATTTAAATTTTTCAAGAGGATGGTTTTCGATACATCCGTGGTGGAAGGTCTCCAAATGAACATCCTGTAGGTATTAAAAGATTGACAAGTTGATACGATATGGATCAAGAAACCACAATATAAAAGCACAAACATAGCACAAATATTTCCATATCTACTATATCAGCATCGCTTACGCTTACACATCAGAAAGCAAACTATATATTATACGCCAACTGCCATATAAATTATACCTTGATTTCCCGGTCGAGGCCAAGCAGGATACGGAGAAATCGGGGCGTACTGCCAACCGAATAAAAATCCAATTTAGTTAAACGACAAAAAAGTCTGTAGCAGACCCGCCGCCATAAAGTCATAATAAACACATATCTAAAAGCCACCCCTCCGAATGAAAGAGAAGGAGATACCATCGAGGCTTCAGGGAAGGCGTACAGCAAATATTTCCGGTTAAATTAACCGGTGGCAGTACGGGTGCGGAACAGTAATATAAAACCTAAGAACGCACCATTTAAGGGATCTTCCGCTATGAAATGTTCTTTAACTATCGTAGTTTTGTATTGAAGTCTCAAGTTTTCGACCATTAGCGTTGTCAAAGTAACCGCTATGAAAAAATAGGAGTTGAACAGTGCACATATCTATACCTAGGTAATGGACACTATACTATGTCTAATTATTCTATCAAATCAAAAAAAAATCTTCAAGTGTCTTGACTCAGTACCTGCTAATACTACACATTATCGGAGCTAACAATAAATACGCCAATTAGAATACTGAGGAATAATATTTGAAATTTTTTGTTTTTGCTAATTACTCCGCCGCCCACGCAACAATTTGTAACGGTTCACCCGTTTTCAAAATTATTTTTATATTATTTACTTGGTTACCATATACAAATAGTTTACAACTTCCATTTTTAGCAACTACTTTTATAACTGTTTTACTTCTCACCTCTACCTTTTCCCATCTTTATTTCTTTCAGCTTCAAAATATTATTATATTATACAAACTGCGCAAGTGCGCACAAATTTTGGGAAAAATCTAATGAGTGGGGGGGTATGCTCTCTCTCTACCGACGTTAGCTTCTAGATGAAATGTAATGGTTTATTCCTTTCGCTTTCTGAACTCAAACAGTAATGACATATAGAATAGCTATGTCTCTCTAAGACAATCTTTTGTGTCTATGCAATTATGTGGTAAACAAGGAAAACCACCTTTTTTTTCGGGGTGCCACCATCAAGACCACTTCTTTGGAGGGGCTCCACCAGAACTCCTTTTGAAGGAAGCCAGGCTTCTTTGGGGTGCCACCAGCAGCATGTAACACCCTCTTTGGAGCACCACCTTCTCTTCGGAAGGGCACAACGAGAACTACTCCCTGGACTTCCCTCCGAAGCTAAGTTCTTGTTTTTAAAAAAAATAGATAGAATACAAATGTACTGCATTCATATACAGGGTGAGTTTTTAGTACCGGCTCGGTCGATAACTCACTACTATAGAGGATAGCGAAAAAAGTTGTATATAAGAGTTATAGCCACGGATATTCTCCTTACTCAGAAAATATTTGGATTTATACAGGGTGATCCATAACTACGTGGTGATGCAAACATGCATTTTTTTAAATGAGACACCCTATATATTATTCCACTATCAAATTCTAATAATGATTTCCGTTATTCCAATATAGGGTTTGTTACATTATACAGGGTATTTCAAAAGTTATGACCATTTTTATATCCAAATCGCGGTCAAATGAACGTACTGTATATCAAAAAGTAATAAATCAAAAATTATTTTTTTTACATGAAAAAATTAAAAATATCCCCTAGTTTTAAAACGGGCTATAAAAAAAGCCCGTGACGCATATTCGTATACAGGGTGATGTAGAATGCAAAATCCAAATTTTCGCTTTTTTTTTAAATGTCACCCCCAATGTTTTATTATCCCAAAGAATTTCTTTTAATATGCTCTTGCATCTTTGTATAGCACTTGTTGTACCTACGTCCATTAGTTTCCGAGATATTTCGATTTCTCGGTAAATTTAAAATGTAGCTTCTATTTGTGTACTGAAATTTATTTATTTTGAGAAAATACTATCTAATTTGTTTTTTATTTAACGAACAACTAAATTATAAGGTCATAATACTATTTGATGAAGTCAAAACTCTAAATCATCGAAATAATAAAGTCAGGTATGCTGAGGAAACAATTTTGTGGGCGTCATGCATAATTATCAAGCAGATTTATCAGGTGTGCTTTGAAAAATTGACAGTTTTCATAACTTGCTCTAAAATTCCGTACTGTGTGAAAAACCAGCTTTAAAAATTAATTTTAGCTTTAAAAATTAATTTTTCCTTTGAGTGTATTTAGGAGAATCTTTGAGAAATTGTCTACTTGCCTCTAGAATGTATCAACTATGAACAGCAATATCCAGAACGGAGACAGTCTAAAACTAATGTGTTTGAAAGACTGAAGAATCTTTTTATTTGGACTGTGTCGATTGATATTTCATAGCCTCCCTGATACATCTGCTTGATAATTATGCATGACGTCTATAAAATTGGTTCCTCAGCACACTTGGCTTATATTATATCGTTAATTCAGTGTTTTGACTTGATTAAGTATTATTATGGCCTTATATTTGAGTTGTTTGTTAAGCAAAAATAAAATCTGATAGTATTTTCTCAAAATAAATAAATTTTAGTAAACAAATAGAAAGTATATTTAAAATTTGTAGAAAAATCGAAATATCTCAGAAACTGATGCATGCAGCCATAACAAGTGCTATACAAAGATAAAAGATCATATTAAAAGCAATTCTTTGGTATAATAAAATATAGGGGGTTACATTAAAAAAAAGAGAGAAAATCTAGACTTTGCATTCTACATCACCCTGTATACAAATATGAGTCACGGGTTTCCTTTATAGCGGGTTTTAAAACTGGAGGATATTTCTAAACTTCTCATGTAAAAAAAATAATGTTTGACTCATTACTTTTTGATATACAGTACGTTCATTTGACCGTGATTTGGAAATAAAAATGGCCATAACTTTTGAAATACCCTGTATAATGTAACAATACCCTATATTGGAATAACGGAAATTATTAGTAGAATTTGAATTTGGAATAATATATAGGGTGTCTCATTTAAGAAAATGCATGTTTGCTGTATAAATCTGAATATTTTCTGAGCAAGTAGCATATCCGTGGCTACAACTTTTATGTACAACTTTTTTCGCTATCTTCTATAGTAATGGAGTTATCGACCGAGCCGGTACTAAAAGCTCACCCTGTATATGAAATAAATCTTTATTAAACCATTGTTGTCCTGTTTTCGTTTCTTGTCGGCTAGCTGGACTCACGCACACACGCACGTACCCACATACCCTTGTCTCATACGATCCGATTGAGCTGCTGGTTGCTATGGGCAATATGTTGGTTGGTGGCTCATCACCAATCAGCGCTTTTATTGTTACAAATTTCCAAAATCATAGCAGCACTACCTACTACGACGCAACAGCATATCGCTACCCAAATGTCATCATATTCGATGCAGCGGTTACTGAGTATACGAGGCTAAAAGAACGCCAACAGGTAGACAGCCAGACTGACAGATCGACAGACTCTAGTTTACCCTACCTCATTTTGAGGAGTAGTCAGGCATCAGGCACCACTAAAATGACCAAAAATGTGGTTTCACATGTTTTAGGAACTTATTTGCCACACCGATAGGTGACGCTTTTCGGGCGTTTTATGATGTCTACAAAACAAAGATCCATGTCACTCATTTCTGTCGGTCTGTCTGTCCGTCACCTACTTCTAGCCTCGTAGTCTCAGTTACCGCTGCATGGATTGTAATGAAATTTGGACAGTGTTATGCTGTGGGGTCGTAGTAAGTAATTCTACTATAGTTGTGAAAATCGGTGCATCGGCGGCGGAGTAATTAGCAAAAAACAAAAAAAGTTCAAATATTTAGGTGCATCCGAACATTGCCTTGCCTATTGCAGAAATGATTTTTTTCTGATGTAAACATACGAGTATTGCTTTAGATCGTTCTGTCGATTTGATCTGATCGAATCCAATAAAATTTTGAGACAATATTTCTACCGTGGCGAGGATGGAAAATGCGTATGGCTTTTATTTATAAAATGTGTCTGTGGTGGCGCAGAAATAATAAAAGAACAAAAATATAAAAACAGCTCAAACTTACTTTTTAAGCTTTCCAGAGGTTCCTGATCATTTTCTAATTTTTTTTGGGTGGGGATGCAATTGAGGTGATTGGGTGGTGGAGGCTTGAAAAACTGAAAAATGTCTATTCATAGTAGGCTGTCCACTGACCTGTGAAGGAAAACCTAGCGACATTACAGAAACTGGGGGGATTTTCTGTGTACATACGAGTATTTTATTGCTTTAGATCGTACTGTATTTTCTAAAGTGGAGACTATTAAATTGATTCTAATGAAATTTTGACACGCTATTATTACCGTGGCGAGAAATCGTGTCAGGGTCAGCGCAGCAAAAAACTGAGAATATTAAAATAGCTCAAGCTTCGTTTTTAGGTATTTCAGGGGTTCCCGATCATTTTCTACTTTGTTTTGGGTAGAGCTGAAATTTGGAGGGTTGGGGGGGGGGTAGTGAAACTAAAAAAATTATTTTATTGATAATAGGCTGTCCATTGACCTGTGCAGGTAAGACCTAGCGGCATAACACATTTTGGGGGGGGGGGCTAGCGATGATTTGGTGCAAGGGGATTTCAGATTATTGCTTCATGCTATGGAAAAATAATAAACTAGTATCACCACCATGTGAAGCAAGTACAGAGTCAATCAACCTGACTTCATTTTTTAGAACGTAGTCTTTCTATTTAACTTTCTGAGCCTGTTTCAGGTGCCACAGAGGCAGCTCTCAAACGACAAAAGTGTTTCATCCCCGCCTAAGTACTACCAATTCCATCGCAATCGATGTATGACTGTCTTAGTTATACTATGTTTATTTGTAAAATTTTGTCGACTTCTTCATTTAAACACAAACCCATCTAAGTTTGGAAAATATGATAACACAGTTTTCAAATTTTCCTAGTCTTTTAAGGAAAAAACGTTACCCAAAGACCTCTAAAACCGCCTAAGGGTAAAGTTTGCCGTCTTAAATATTGCAACATTAAGATGTGGTAGAAAAATACTTGTATGACCCTGTACAAGTAATAGATAAATATGATTATTTTTCCATTGGGAAGTTATGTCCTCATCGATACACGTGTGCTGATTCTGCATATGAGGGAACGACCTATATATTGATTGTACTATGTAAAGAAAATAAGGAAGAGAATTAAGTTGTACTTCTAACTGATGGGATGGTTTTAATTTATATATATATAATATTGATACGAAGTTATTACAATGTAATGTCGCAAATCATACAAACTGGATTTCCAAGGAAAATATCTAATACATACGTAAATGTATATCAGTATATTCTGCAACTCTTTTAAAATAAAAATTATAATAGCAATGACAGGTAAGAATACTACCAGCAGCAAGCAATAGTCCCTTGCCTATAGTCGTGGGGAGTAATATGATTTCAACTAAACGGGTACCCCAATTTAATGTGCATGTATATCAAAATTCAGTGGTATAAAAGATCTTCTGCCCCTTCCAATGTTGTGACTCCTGTTGAAATCCGTTTATAATTGGAAGCGATCTAAAAAAGCGGCGCTGAGAATGAGCACCACTTAAAAACACTTAAAAAATGATGGTGTGAGGAGTGATGAGATCGTCGACACACACAGTAGCGTTTTAGTGGGTGCTCATAAATGAAATACATTCGCATTAAGCCAATTAGTATGGCGAGGGTAGGCGACGGAAATAGAGTTTTAATTGGGTGAACCTTTTACGAAGGAATGTTTTCGGATATTGGCCGCGAGCCTATAACACAGTCAGATTATGCTTTATGATGAGACCTAAAGCAGAGCAAACTGGAATTTGGCTTGAGTATAAGGTACCATGATCAACTTCGAATAATTCATATTTTGCAACTTGTTCCCTATTTTTAAAAGCTTTTTTTTAACTTGCAATGTACTTGTATGTATTTATGTAGGTATGTATATATCTATGTATGTTTGGGTGGAAACTTGCTACTCAATTTTGACGCAGATGTCTTCAACCGATTGAGCTGAAATGTTGCACATACGTTTAGTTTAGATGACGTCATTCTAAATCCAATATGGCGAAACATGTAAGATGGCGGAATGGTTATTTTTTAATGCATTTCTGCCATGGCCGCCACAAGGGGGGACAGCTGGGTACTGTTGCCCCGGGCCTGTGTCTTAGTAAACGCTGTCGCGCGGGCGACTGTTTTTTAAAAGTGTATGTTATGTTATTCAACAAAACGAAGATCATATTCTACTGATTCATTTGTCTTGTTAATAGTCTAATTTGTTTCTGGGTAACTTTATTATAAATTACTATAATGAATTGTAAATAAACTGTAATGAAGCAGCTTCATTTTTGTAGCAATAATTTTTTGTTGCCGTTTATCACTTAATACACATTCTGTAATCTTTCAGGAGCTGTTTCATTCAAACCCTTCAGCCATATGTTGTACACATAGATTCTCTTTTCCAGTCAGTCTACAAAATTTCAATTTGAACATAACCGATTGAATGTGTTAATTATAAAATTTTGTCAATCATTATTTTCTGTCAGCTACTCTTAAGAAATGAGTGATTATGAATTTCTCTGAATATGGCTTCTATTTGCAATTCGTACTAAGTATTCCAAGATGAAAAAGTAACAAAATCCCATAACTAATAACTACTCAACGTACGTGAATGCTAGTGTTTCCAATTTTCAGTTACAGTTTCTTAAAATTATTTGAGAAAATGAAGGATAAAAAACATAGTTCAGTAAAAAATTAGATAATTCAATCACTGAAACTTGAAAGCAAGTACAAATGACGCTTTGTGGGGAGAGACGAAATCAATAGTTTTTCAACATGGTATTGGCATAACCATCTCATTGCCAGTTCGAAGGTCACGGCCTCATCACCTGAGACGGCTATGGTATTGGGGGCCCGTGGCCAGAATCTGGTCCTGGGCCCAGCCTTGCGATGTGGCAGCGGCCCTGATTTCTGCAATATGAATATTAAGTGAAAGGTCTTGATGAGAGTAACTAAAAAAATAATGTGACGTCGTTCTAAATCCAATATGGTGGAACATCCAAGATGGCAAAATAGTTATTTTTAGGCACTTCTATAATATGGGTATCAAATGAAAGGACTTGTTGAGAGTAACTCGAAAAATAATGTGACGTCATTCTAAATCAAATATGGCGGACCATCCAAGGTGGCGAAATAGTCATTTTTATGCATCACTTCTGCAATAAAGGTATCAAATGAAGGGGCTTGTTGAGAGTAACTCGGAAAATAATGTGACGTCATTCTAAATCCAGTATGGCGGTTCATCCAATACGGCGGAATAGTTATTTTTTATGCACTTCTGCAATATGGGTATCAAATGAAAGGGCTTACCAAAAATAATCAGAAAAGTATTCTGGCATCCCTCTTAATCCAATATGGCGGACTTGTTTACCCTAGCCTTGAAACTCTTTGCTGCTGATCAAGCCTATTATGTACTGGCCTTAAGTAGAGTAAAATCATTAGAAGGTCTCCTTATTGAAGAGCTAGACTGTTCGAAATTAACCGGCAAACAACCTTGCAACAATGATGCGTGGAAAGATATGAACAGATTTAGAAATCCAGCCAGCGATAACTAAAAAGTAAAAAACAAATTAAAAGAAAAAACCTTTTTAAAAAAAGCCTTTATTTAAATGCTCTAAAAAGAATAAAATAAAATTTTCCATTGCATTTTAACTATCAACTTATAGCCTCATTACACACAATTTATATGATCATAAAAGTCTATTTGCGATTTACTTGTGTAAATAAACTAGTACCTAGCTATTTAATTCAGTAACTTAACCCGCTAAGTTCATTTTTACTTCCCGCACCGATAGGTGAGTGGAGTATTGTGATCGCGAAAATTTTCGATTTTGAGATAATATACTTTTGGGCGTTTTATGATGTCTACATAACGAAAATCCACGTCACTCATTTCCGTCGGTCTGTCTGTCGGTTTGTCGGTCTGTCGGTCTGTCGGTCTGTCGGTCTGTCGGTCTGTCGGTCTGTCGGTCTGTCGGTCTGTCGGTCTGTCGGTCTGTCGGTCTGTCGGTCTGTCGGTCTGTCGGTCTGTCGGTCTGTCGGTCTGTCGGTCTGTCGGTCTGTCGGTCTGTCGGTCTGTCGGTCTGTCGGTCTGTCGGTCTGTCGGTCTGTCGGTCTGTCGGTCTGTCGGTCTGTCGGTCTGTCGGTCTGTCGGTCTGTCGGTCTGTCGGTCTGTCGGTCTGTCGGTCTGTCGGTCTGTCGGTCTGTCGGTCTGTCGGTCTGTCGGTCTGTCGGTCTGTCGGTCTGTCGGTCTGTCGGTCTGTCGGTCTGTCGGTCTGTCGGTCTGTCGGTCTGTCGGTCTGTCGGTCTGTCGGTCTGTCGGTCTGTCGGTCTGTCGGTCTGTCGGTCTGTCGGTCTGTCGGTCTGTCGGTCTGTCGGTCTGTCGGTCTGTCGGTCTGTCGGTCTGTCGGTCTGTCGGTCTGTCGGTCTGTCGGTCTGTCGGTCTGTCGGTCTGTCGGTCTGTCGGTCTGTCGGTCTGTCGGTCTGTCGGTCTGTCGGTCTGTCGGTCTGTCGGTCTGTCGGTCTGTCGGTCTGTCGGTCTGTCGGTCTGTCGGTCTGTCGGTCTGTCGGTCTGTCGGTCTGTCGGTCTGTCGGTCTGTCGGTCTGTCGGTCTGTCGGTCTGTCGGTCTGTCGGTCTGTCGGTCTGTCGGTCTGTCGGTCTGTCGGTCTGTCGGTCTGTCGGTCTGTCGGTCTGTCGGTCTGTCGGTCTGTCGGTCTGTCGGTCTGTCGGTCTGTCGGTCTGTCGGTCTGTCGGTCTGTCGGTCTGTCGGTCTGTCGGTCTGTCGGTCTGTCGGTCTGTCGGTCTGTCGGTCTGTCGGTCTGTCGGTCTGTCGGTCTGTCGGTCTGTCGGTCTGTCGGTCTGTCGGTCTGTCGGTCTGTCGGTCTGTCGGTCTGTCGGTCTGTCGGTCTGTCGGTCTGTCGGTCTGTCGGTCTGTCGGTCTGTCGGTCTGTCGGTCTGTCGGTCTGTCGGTCTGTCGGTCTGTCGGTCTGTCGGTCTGTCGGTCTGTCGGTCTGTCGGTCTGTCGGTCTGTCGGTCTGTCGGTCTGTCGGTCTGTCGGTCTGTCGGTCTGTCGGTCTGTCGGTCTGTCGGTCTGTCGGTCTGTCGGTCTGTCGGTCTGTCGGTCTGTCGGTCTGTCGGTCTGTCGGTCTGTCGGTCTGTCGGTCTGTCGGTCTGTCGGTCTGTCGGTCTGTCGGTCTGTCGGTCTGTCGGTCTGTCGGTCTGTCGGTCTGTCGGTCTGTCGGTCTGTCGGTCTGTCGGTCTGTCGGTCTGTCGGTCTGTCGGTCTGTCGGTCTGTCGGTCTGTCGGTCTGTCGGTCTGTCGGTCTGTCGGTCTGTCGGTCTGTCGGTCTGTCGGTCTGTCGGTCTGTCGGTCTGTCGGTCTGTCGGTCTGTCGGTCTGTCGGTCTGTCGGTCTGTCGGTCTGTCGGTCTGTCGGTCTGTCGGTCTGTCGGTCTGTCGGTCTGTCGGTCTGTCGGTCTGTCGGTCTGTCGGTCTGTCGGTCTGTCGGTCTGTCGGTCTGTCGGTCTGTCGGTCTGTCGGTCTGTCGGTCTGTCGGTCTGTCGGTCTGTCGGTCTGTCGGTCTGTCGGTCTGTCGGTCTGTCGGTCTGTCGGTCTGTCGGTCTGTCGGTCTGTCGGTCTGTCGGTCTGTCGGTCTGTCAGTCTGTCGGTCTGTCTGTCTGTCTGTCGGTCTGTCTGTCTGTCGCTTTTTTCTACCCTCGTAATCTCAGTAGCCGCTGCATAGATTTTGTTGAAATTTGGGCAGCGATATGCTGTAGGGTCGTAGTAGATAATGTTGCTACAATTTTGAAAATCGGTGTATAGGCGGCGGCGTAATTAGCAAAAAACGAAAAATTTCAAATATGCCTCAAATTTTGTTTTTACGCGTTTTAGGCGTTCCTGATCATTTTGTACTTTTCTTGGGTGGGGGTGAAATTGGGGTGGTTGGGGGGTGGGGGGTTGTAAAACTGAAAAATTTGTTGTAATCATAATAGGTTGTCCACTGACATGAGAGAGAAAGTCCTAGCTGTATAATACACTTTTTTAGGTCCATCCGAACATTGCCTTATGTATTACAGGAACCAAGGGACTTGGAGAATTTTCTGATGTCTACATACGAGTATTGCTTCAGATCGTTCTGAATTTTATAATGTGGAAATTACTGAATTGACGTTAATGAAATTTCGGCACAGTATTACTACTTTGGCAAGGATGGAAAACGCGTCTGATTTTTAGAAATAGTCTCAGTGGCGGCACCGGCGCAGCAATATTAAAAAAACTAAAAATATGAAAACAGCTCAAACTTCGTTTTTAGGCGTTTTAGGGGTTGCTGATCATTTTCTACTTTTTTTTGGGGTGGAAGTGAAGTTGGGATGATTGAGGGGTGGGGGGTTGTAAAACTGAAATTGTTTCTTGTCGATTACAGAAACCAAGGGACTTGCTTTCTGATGCATACAAAATACATACGGGTATTGCTTTGGATCGTTCTGTATTGTGTACGTGGAAACTTTTGAATTGACTTTAATGACATTTTGACACAGATTTATTACCGCGGAAAGCAAGTATGGTTTTTAGAAATCGTTTCAGTGGCGGCGCGGTAATAATAAAAAAACAAAAATATAAAAAACACCTCAAACTTTGTTTTAGACGTTTTAGGGGTTCCTGATCATTTTAAATGTTATTTTTTGGTTGGGGGTGAAATTGGGGTGGTTCGGGGGTGGGGGTTTGTAAAACAAAAAAAATTGTTGTATTCATGATAGATTGTCCATTGACCTGTGAAAGAAGCACCTAGTGTAATAAAACACTTTTATGTGGTCGGGCGAGCGATTATTTGGTTGCAGGGGCATCTAGACTATAGTTTCAAGCTGTGGGAAAAGGATAAAACTGGTATCATCGGAATATGTGGGAAGTACTGAGTCAATCAACTTGACTTTATTTTTTCATATGAATTGTGTATAATGGGGCTATAAGTTGACATGTTAAATTATAATGGAACATTTTATTTTCTTTTTTTTTGCATTTAAATAAAAGCTTTTTTTAATGTTTTTTTTTTCATTTATATCCACCACGGTTCACTGAGTAAACCGCATGCAAAATGCAAAAGGTTGGCGACCGAGCATAGAGAAGGTATGTGTGATGCTCAAACTCGCTAAGGTTCAGAGGCTTGCATCACTAAGCACAACGGGTGCCATGAGGACAACACCCACTGATACCCTGGAAGTACTCTTGGGCTTGCCTCCTCTGCACCTCTAAATAAAAAGAGAGGCGATGTCGGCCTTCATGAAAGTACGTGGCGGGAGATGTGGGTGGCATGAAAGAGCGATTCGTGAAGAATAATATCCCGATATCATCATTCGAGGTGGAAACTATCCCAGAAAAGGACGATTGGATAAGGAGAAAAGTGGTGAGTCTGGTGAGCTTCACTGACGCATTGCGTTCAAAGGGATCGGGATCCGGGGGAGCAGGCCTCTGCTTGGAGCGAAGCTTTGCGCTGGGAAACTGCACGACTGTTCTCCAGGCGAATGATGCTAGTCGGAAGTTCAGAACAAAGCATGCACATGTGCTCTGTCAGCCAGGCAGCTTTGAAAGCGGTGGCAACGTCGAGGGACAGATCAGCTCTGGCTCAGGAATGTTCTGTCACCGAGAGAGTGGACCGTCTAGCTAGGATACGGGCCCCTACATCACCCCAGACAGGATGCTTGGAACTTCCAGGCGTCAGTTCAATGTTGCTCTAGACGACTGGATCTACAAGAAGCTGGCGAAAGCCTTGCTAGAAAGATGACTGCAGGCAAGCTAAATTATTTATAGCGGACGCTGGTAAGTTCCGAACGCTATGGCTCTGAATAAAGAGATGCTTAACCATTTGGTGGGGGTTCTCACAGACAGCCGGCTGAATATACATTTGTCACTCATGAGAGTGATAGGTAGTGTTCAACGGGACTTAGCGGACGTCAGCGCTTGTGGGCGCTTTGCGCTAACTAACCGGTGAACGACAAGCTGTCATAAAAGCGCCAGTCAGCTTGGTAAGCGCTTTAAAAAAGCGCTGTTTGGTTAGCAAAGCATGTGCTGCTGCTGGAATAAAGTTATTTGTAGTTCTGAGAGAAGCAGTTACCTTTGTTTAGTGTCAATTTAATATCAGGTTTTGTGATTTTATAGCCTAGGTTTTTGACAATACAAATAATAAATATGAAAATATGGAAATGGATATGACAGTTTTATCACGTCAAAAGGAAAGCCGCTCAACGGTCACTCCTAGCGCCTGCAAGCGCTTCCACGCTAGCGCTTTTGCGCTAGGTCCCGTTGAACACACCCATAGATACTCCAAATTCTGGGGGGGGGGGGAGGCGAGACAACGTTTACTTTCTAGGCAGATATGCTGTGTATCGCAATCTCACATCACCAAACTGACAGGTATAAATTACACCTGACAGTATGAAATTACAAGTGACGAGTTGGAAAATTAACTTGACTGTTTTGAATTATCACTTGACGCTTTAGAAACTACATCTGGAAAAGGTGTAGACAAGTGATTGAAATGATGAATTTTCTTTCTTTGATGTCAAAAAGTTATCTTTTCTGAAATAATAGCATTGCTGAGAATCATACTAACAACTCCAATGAAAACTAAGGACAATGGGAGATTAGACGCATTGGCAATGATGAGTATTAATAGAAGTTTAGCGCAAGAGGAGTTTATTTGTATGAAGGATCGTCTCAAGAAATAACATTTTGTGAAGAGTGATAAGTAAAAAGCTCTTAAGAAATAGCTGTTTGTGGAAACCGAAAACTCTTATTAAGTTTAGGGTACAGCTGCGACCTCGACAAACTTGGTAGAAATTTCGTAGAACTAGTTTTTGTCCGCCCCTCTCCCCCTTTAAAAAATCCACAAACTGCCACAACTACTGAGACTAGAATAAAAAACATATGAATTTGAGAGCAATTTCTGTGCAGGATAAGGATCAAGAATGTAAAACGAGAAAACAGAAGGTGTTAAATACTCAAAGATTGATGTCCAACAAATCGTGAAATCGCAATTAAAATAATGCAAACAAAGAGAATAAAAGTTATAAACTTATGTATTTCTTTCATACGACTGGAATCCATATAGACTCCAAGCTAAACCTGATTAGGATTTATATCTACTGGGCTTGAATTGCATTGTCTATATACAGGGTGTCCTACGAAGATTAAAACAAACAATATATCGGAACCCATTTCCAGTAGTACAGAATTATAATTTTGGGGGTTTAGTATACTTTTTTATTATTGTGTTATCCAATGAGGTATTTGTTTTTGATCACGTGACTTCCGATTTAAAATTTTTAATGGGACACCCTGTATATTTGTGACATTTTGTGTTCCCCCCGATAAAACAATTCCAACAAACTAGTATACTTGGGGTATAAACTGATTAATTCAAGAGCTACAGGTACTTAAAGGACTGTACCACTACCATTATGAAACACTACCAAAGTAGTTTAACTGTAGCGGTACATCAATGGTTATAATCAATGGTAGTGTACCATCCTTTAAGTACCTGTAGCTCTTGAATTAAGTACTTTAGACCCCAAGTGTGCTTGTTGGAATCTTTAAATCGAATGGAACACAAAAAGTCACAAATATACAGGGTGTCCCATTA
This sequence comes from Callosobruchus maculatus, assembly GCA_951848785.1. Taxonomy (NCBI): domain Eukaryota; kingdom Metazoa; phylum Arthropoda; class Insecta; order Coleoptera; family Chrysomelidae; genus Callosobruchus; species Callosobruchus maculatus. The sequence goes on along the minus strand of CATOUR010000026.1, from coordinate 11,411,364 downwards.
AAATTTTTGAATTTGACGTCACGTGACCAAAAACAAATACCTCATTGGGTGACACAATAATAAGAAAAGATACCATATTTGCTCTAATTCACACCCCCAAAATTATAATTCGCTACTACTGTCCAGTTCCGATATATTGCTTGTCTTAATCGTCGTGGAACACCCTGTATCCATATAACTTCAAATCTCTAGTTCAGTACAGTTTTGAAGCGATTGACCTTATACAGTGCTATCTTCCTAACCAGCCTCCTAAAAAAGCAGGAATTTGTGTAACAATCATCACAAAGATATCAAAGTTCTAAAGTGCACATTTAAAATGATCCTTTTAGCGGTTAGCATTCAGCCGCAATCTTAATAAAACTAAAATTGTTTTTCAGGCTCATATACATTCCTTAACGATCAAACAAAAAAGAGTAATGGCCTAATCGTCAGCTTGGTACGTTTAATTAAAGCAATAATTTAACAGGCAAGAGTAGGAGTGGATTTTTAAGTGACACACAGTGATGCACTGTTGCTATGTTCATGAAAAGAGTGTAGGAAATTAAAGAAGAGACGTTCGTAATGGAAATCAAACGTGGTAACGGCATAGAGTCATAATTTGTATGAATATGTTTCTAGATAAATCATAAAAATACAGGAAAAGCAAATGGAACATTGCAGAAAATATATCAATTGTGTGAACAATATGATTTTCAAAGCTTCACACTGATAGAACTCGGGCCCAGTTTCACAATCGTTGGTAACCTCTGGTAGTCACTCAACCGACAGATGGAAGTTGACCAGCAGTTATCGGGTAGCTCTGTTTCACAAAGGAAACCAATGGTAAAGCTTATTTATCTTTATGTTGGCACCACGTGTTGGTCTCAGAGCACTGCCATAATGATGTTCCGTGAATACAACCTAACCCTTTGACAAAGAAGCCTAACCTTTCTTTTCACATTTTTCATTTATGTCATTACAGAGTATAATCAAAATCCATCAACGTGTTAGACGTCAGTGTCAAAATCCAAGCTTTTATAACCCCCAAAGCTGTCATCGGTTGACTGCAACAAACGTAAAGATAACCCATACCTTGTCCTTGGGTTAACATAACTACTGGTTGACCAGAGCTTTTGACGTAAACTGACGAATATGAAATGGAATATTCTCGTTAACCATTAGTTTTCTTTTGACCACTAGTTAACTAACGATTGTGAAACTGGGCCTTGATGTCGACATACAAGGTTTTGATCCATTAATGCGCTAAATAAACACATGTGCTCAAAGTCAAACGTTCACTTACGTTTATTATGAATAAGTGACATTATTTGACAGTTGCTGCATTATTTGCATTGTTGATAAATACAAAATTATAGCCAGTAATTTACTGGTGTCACGGATGCAACCCCAACACGATATAGTAAAAAACTGCAAAGTACACCTTTATGCTGATGACACCCAAGTTTTTTACAATTTTTCTCCTGACAATGTCGCGACTGCTTCTAAATTAATAAATGAAGACCTCACTAATATACATAGTTTTGCAGCTAATCACAATTTACGCTTAAATCCTTCCAAATCAAAACTTATCATTTTTTGTTCCAAGTATAAACGGCATCTTCTTAAATCTCGTCTCAACATCAAAATTGATAATGTTGCTGTACCGTTTGTTACATCTACAAAAAACCTTGGCCTGATAATGGACGAGGATCTGCGTTTTGCTGATCATGTTGCTAATTTAACAAAAAATTGTTTCCTGAGGCTCAGGTTACTATATATTCACAAACATATTTTAACGCCCACGATGAAAAAGGCTTTATGTGAATCATTGATCATTTCAAAAATTTCTTATTGCAGTATAGTTTATTTTCCAGCGCTTAGAAGAGAGGAATGCAATCGGTTGCAAAAAATCCAAAATGCATGTTGTAGGCTGATATGTGGCTTAAGAAAGTACGATCACGTAACCAGATCTATAAACGAGCTTAGGTGGCTCAAAATCGAAAATATGTTTAAAGTCCAGTTGTTGTGTTTTGTTCAAAAAATCCTAATTTCTCTTTCTCCTACCTATTTATATGACAAGATTATTTCTTTCTCACTAGTCCACCAAATTGATACTAGGCATAGAAAAACTACGTTCCTAATGCCATCTCATCATACAGCCATGTTTCAGAGATCATTTTCATATAATGTTGTTAGTTTATACAACACACTTGTTCCTCATCTAAAGACTTATTTCGGCACTAATCTGTTCAAAATTAAGTATAAGCAGCATTTTATTTCCATTCAATAGGTAATCCTTATATATATAATATATTTCCCTAGCATCTGATATACTTTGTTACATTATATAAAATATCTGATATACTATATTACATTAAGTATTAAATATTAAAGCCAGCAGTAATTCTATCTATCTGAGATAGATAGAGATAGATAAAAATTAGATTTAGATTTAGTTTTAGTTTTAGAATTAATCTTTAGCGTGGGGTTAAGTTTGAGTGGCCATTTGGCCAGACTTCGCCTTTTATACATATGTCCCATATGATATAATAAAGTCTTTATTATTATTATTATTATTATTATTATTATTATTATTATATAAAACCGCATAGTAATAGTTTACGACATAGAGAAGAACAAATAATGACCTTTTTGTACTATAGACGTAATAAATTGTTCAAAAAACATGTTATGACAAATTCGGAGCTTTTCACTATTACTTACAATTAATATCCCCACCTCTGTTGGTGTTGGAAATTAAAAAAAACTTGAACTTTAAATTTAATCATAGGAACCTATAGAGCATTTGTCTAAGCATTTCTTCTCTGTGATGCATACTTTTGAACTCATTCAGCAAAATTTGATTTCATAAGTTAGTTTTGTAGGACCTCTACTCGTTTGTACGGGAAGTTTTGGAACATCCTGTATACTTAATCGAATTGACTAGAAGCATCAAAATGACAAGCAAATTAAAGCATGTATAGAGAAAATAATGAGTGTATAGAAACAAACCTACGGGTATTCATCAAATCCCATAGGTAAAGCTTTCACCATTTAGTAAGTCCAACTGTTAATGTTTACCGTTTTGACAAATTCTAGTAGTAGTAATTCGTTAGTGTTAACCACCGGTGTTAACACACAGAAGTACTTACACAGGTCATAGTAAAAAAATGTATCAAAAAGTATAAAAATTACTTTACTAATTAGTCATCAATAAAACTAACTAAAAACATGGCAAGTTAATACTACTCTAATAGCTTAAAATGCAAAAAAAAATTAAATATGCTATATAATAGTTCACAAATATATAAAAATTAACAAACAGGTATCAGAATGGGACTAATACAGGTCACAAAGATAGACGGAATTATAGTATAAGAGAAACAGAGAACTCAAGCCTTATCACAGAAATTGTTAGTCACTCATCAATGGTAAAAAACACTTCCTCTATTAAATACACTTTAAGATCCTACAGAAAGTCTAAAAATTAACTTGACGGTGTTAAGTAACGAATTAAAGGATTTTACCCCATGAAAAATTGTACCACTCCTGGTGGTGACTAGGGCAGGTGTTATTTTTAGTACGAGTTTCATATGAACGAATATCTGAGATGAATATTGAAGTTTTTCTTAATGTGCAACTAACATGTCAAAATGTATATGCAAGGTGAAGTTAAAATTTTTAATTTGTTGAACTTTGATTTGCATGAGACTCTATATTTCAACCCAGCCATATACCGAATGCAACGCCTTTGCATTGCAAAGACCTTTTGTATGTGAGGAAAGTGCTTTCAAACCAGAATTGCAAAGATGGAATGGGATAGGAGTAGGCATGATAATAATACATTATCAAATACCTTGTTTTTAGATTACGAATGAAGTCAACAATTCTGGACAAAGCATTTACAACGCAATCAGCATGCACTTCCCAGGTCAGGGTACTATCCACGTACTATCAATATGTATCCCCAAAAGTATTACGGACTTTGCTGAGGCTGAGAATGATGGGTTGAGCTTTTTAAACTATCAGTGATAGCTTGTTAGTTGCAAACCACTCAGCAAGTACCGACTTACATAACGCCCTTTTATTATTTAGAACATCAAGGTGTTCATTAAAATTTTTGATAGTGGTATCGTCATGGTATAAAAATAATTTACTACAAAAGGCATTTGATACTGTTCATCACAGTTTACTTATAAATTCATTGAAAGTATTAGTTTTCGTGGAAAAATGTACACTATAATGGAAAATTATTTATCTAATAGATCAGAATCTGTTAAAATATTGGAAACATTCAGCAAAGAAATGCTGGTGAAATGTGGTGTCCCACAAGGGACAGTTTTGAGTCTACTTTTATTCAATATATACAGAGTGTCCCACGATGATTAAGACAAGCAATATATCGGAACTGGGCAGTAGTAGCGAATTATAATTTTGGGGATGTAAATTAGAGTAAATGTTGTATTTTTTTGTCATTGTGCTACCCAATGAGGTATTCGTTTTTGATCACGTGACGTCCGACTCAACATTTTCAATGGGACACCCTATACAGGGTGAGTCAAGCTCAACGCCTCGGACTCTTGTGACCAAACGATGCCACTATTTGAAAAATCAACTTTGCGGGTGTATGCAGGTGGAGTTGGACTAGATTTTACGAATAATTGTTTTTATACAGGGTGTCTAATAAAGGCGTGACATATCAAAGCCATGTTTTTTTAAATGGAACATCTTATATATTACTGCATATTTAGATTCCTGAGTGAATTTTAGTGTGATTTGATGTACCACACATGGGACTTTAAGCGAACCGTTTAGGTGCAAATCACAATTTTGGGTATAAGTGGATGTCAGAAAAAAATTGCATATCGCAGCTATTATAAAACTTAGAGGGCTGTGACCTTGCCGTGTTACTCAGCATGAAATGTGTCAGCTTACGTTAGACGGTCAAGTTGGAGTTACATTAATTTATACTTTGAGAAATTGGTAGACCAATTATTTGTCTTCCTCCCGATAAAACAATTTCAACGAACCAGCGCACTTGGGGTCGAAAGTGATTAATTCAAGAGCTTCAGGTACTTAAAGGATGGTACCATTACCATTGATTATAACATGTACCCCTGCTGTTAGATTATTTTGGTAGTGTTTCGTAATGGTATTGGTACCTGTCGTTTAAGTACCTGTAGCTCTTAAACTAATCACTTTAGACCCTAAGTGTGCTAGTTTGTTGGAATTGTTTTATCGGGAGGAACACAAAAATCACAAATATACAGGGTGTCCCATTAAAAATTTTGAATCGTACGTCACGTGACCAAAAACAAATACCTCATTGGGTGACACAATGATAAGAAAATATACTTATATTTGTTCTAATTTACACCGCCAAAATTATAATTCTCTACCACTGTCCAGTTCCGATATATTGCTTGTCTTAATCGTCATAGGACATCCTGTATTTGAATAGTTTATTTGAAGAAAAATGTACTGGAAAGATAGTTAGCTTTGCCGATGACACTGCAGTCTTGTATACCGGTAATGACTGGGTTGAACTTTAAAATATTTATTGAAAATGGTTTCTGCAATATTATTCACTGGTTTACTGCAGAAAAATTGATAACAAGTAATTTCTCAAAAACAAATTTTCTACCGTTCCCATCTTATTCCATCCACTTACCAAATTACACAGATATATCATTTATTATAAATAACAAAAGAGCATAAATATTCAGAAACAAAGCAATATAAAATATTAGGTGTTTATTTAGATCCTCACTTGCGTTGGAACATTCATATTGCCTATATTATAAAAAAACTTAAATTCATTTCATATAAGGTCAAATATCTATCGAGTGTACTAACAGAACAGCACCTCCGAACTATTTATTATACACCTATAGAAACATACCTTATTTATGGTATATTGGCTTGGGGTGCTGCTTGTAAAACACACATGCATGATTTGGATATACTTCAAAAAGCGATCCTGAAATCCATATTCAACAAAATAAAATGTACCCAACCGATGATTTGTATAAAGAGACCCAAATATATGACGTGAGATAATTATATTTTCTACGTACTATAACTTGGTATTATATAGACATTCAAATGAACATAAAACAATTATCCACAACCACAACACTATATACAAGCTACGTGCCAAAGTCATTCCCAAACCAAATAAATCAGTCATGCAGCGGTCGTATCTCCATTTAGCACCAAAATTATATAGACTTCTACCTTTCGATATCAAAAATTTATTCACAGACCAATTTAAAAGAGAAGTAAAATCCATGAATTCATTGAACATGCACAAAATCATTAATTTTTAATCCTTTTTAAAATCTTTACATATTCATCTATTTTGAAAAATTGTTTATGTATGTATATATAATATATGTATAACTAAGCATTCGATTGATCCATGTACAGGCATAGTCCTTCTATGGAGATTTCAACATTCATTTAATCTTTTTTTTATTGTCAAATTTTGTATCTTAGGGTAAATAAATTACAATTATTATTACTATTCCTATTATACAGAAGACAAGCTATTCTGAATGTCGTTGCTATATAATAAAAATATAAGTAGTCTCGAAACAGATCCCTGAAGAGCCCCGTGAATGACTGATTTAGTATCAGAAGTAAAGCCATTGTAACTTGCAAGTTGTTTTCTATAGTAAAGATAAGATTTTAAGAATTTAATACTGGAAGGACCAATCTGATAGGCTGCATTTTTTTCAGTAAACTACAATGCCGGACACATGCCTTGCATAAGTCAAAGATGTCCACTTTGACATATAAACGATTTTTAAAGCTTTCATTAACTGAAGCTGTTGATTGCTCCTGAAGCCAAATTATTTGCTGCTCAATAAACCTTTTGATTTCAGATGACAGGTACTAGCCGATATTTTAATAAAGTTTCCATAATTTCAGCGAAATATGGAATCAAAGAAATAGGGCAATAATTCTCTATAGACCCATTCTTGAAAATCGGAAAGACTCTAGCGATCTTCAAAATTTTCGAAAACTTTCTAGGTAAAGCTTTTACCATTTAATGAGATCAACTGGTAATATAGTCCAATCAACCTAAAAAGCGGGATCCAAATTTCGCAAGAATGCTAATACAATACGGTTGTCTATGTCATTTTTTTCTGTCATGCGTACTTTTTAACTTAGTCAACCGTATTTACTTTCATTCGGTACAGCAATGTAATCTACATGAGCGTTTGTAGAGAAACTAACGATTGTATAGAAAGCATCAACTTAGGAGTATTCACCAAATCCTTCTAGGTTGTGTTCAACTGTTACTGATTATCCTTTTCACAAATGCCCCACATTATGCTAAAAAAATGTTGCTCAAATAATTTGTTTCTCTGATGCGTACTTTTCAGCTTGGTCAGCCGCATCTAGTTTCTTTCGGCACAGTATCAATATTAGCGTTTATAGAGAAAATGAGAAGTGTACAGAAAACCGGTTACGAATATTTACCATGTTCTTCTAGGTAGAGCTTTCACCATTTAATGGGATCAACTATTAATATAATGGCCTTTACACAAGTTCCCAATCGTGACCTAAAAAACTGAATCCAAATTTCGCAAGTATGCTAATACAATACAGTTGCCTATGTCATTCTTCCTGTGATACGTAGATTTCAACTCAGTGAGCCATGACTAACTGTCAGGTGTAATTTAACCCTGTCAGTTTGAATTAACAATTGACGAGTTGGAAAATTAACTTGACCGTATTGAATTATCACTTGACGCTTTAGAAACTACCGCTGGAAAAGTATTCACCAAATTCTTTTAGGTTGTGTTCAACTGTTACTCCTTTTCACAAATTCCCCATATTATGTTGAAAAAATGTTGCTCAAATAATTTTTTTCTGTGATGCGTACTTTTCAAATTGGTCAGCCGTATCTAGTTTCTTTAGCCGCTTACGAATATTTACCATATTCTTCTAGGTAGAGCTTTCACCATTTAATGGATTCCACTGTTAATTTTTGCCCGTCTCAAAAATTTCTCACCGTGAGAGAAAAAACGGAATCCAAATTTCGTAAGTATTATTATTTAATTTTTCCTGTGATGCGCACTTTCCTACTTAGGCAGCCGTATCTAGTTTATTTCGGGATAGCAATGCAACCAACATGACCGTTTATAGAGAAAATGATGAGTGTATGCGAGTATTCACCAAATTCTTCTAAATAGAGCTTTCACCATTTAATCGATTCCAATGCTAATGCTGCCCTTTTCACAATATCCCAACTGTGAGCTAAAAAACTGAATCCAAATTTCGTAGGTATGCCAATAGTTGTCTATGTAATTTTTTTTCGATAATGCGTACCTTTTAACTTAGTCAACCGTATCTAGTTTCTTTTGGCACAGCAATGTAATCAACATCAGTGTTTATAGAGAAAGTAAATGTTCAGCAAGCAACTTACTCTATATGAGGTGAGGGTGAGTCAAGCTCAACGCCTCGGACCCTTGTGGCTAAACGATACCACTTTTCGAAAAACCAACTTTGCGAGCGTATGTAGGTCCGGTTGGACTACATTCTAAAATAATGACTTTCATACAGGGTGTCTAATAAAAGCGTGACATCAAATCAAATTTATGTTTTTTTCAAATGGAACAGCCTGTATATTATTGGATATTTAGATTACCGGGTGACTTTTAGTGTCATAATTTTTGGTATAAGTAGATCTGAAAAAAAAATTAATATTGCAGCTATTAAAAAACTTCGAGGGCTGCGACTTAGTCGTGTCACTAAGTATGAAATGCTTGGGCTTATGTTAGACGGTCGAGTTTGAGCTACGTTTGTACCTGGAGAAATCGGTAGATCAATTAAGGAAACTTCAATCAGAGATAACTTGATTTTTTCAAATGGGAAGCCTAATTTTTTTATACAATAAAATATGACACCCTTTCTAATGATATGCGGTTGTAAACATCGATCTCTGGTAGTTTTGATTTAATTTATGATTTTCAATCAAACCGGTGTTTTTTATCTTTCCTACCTATAAGCAACATAACAGGCCATAAGATATAAATAAAAACCTGTTCAGATGAAAGAAAATAACTAAAATAGCAGATAGATATGGACGCACTAGAGTAAAGAAAAAAAATATAAAAATCTTCTTCTTCTTCCTTCTTTAGTTTAGGCGAATCGCTTGTTTCATTCCTTCGTATCTCTGCCTATGCTGCCAGGTTGTCGCTCCATCGTTTTCGTAGACGTCCTGGACTTCTCCGACTTGTCGCGTGCAATTCTAACTAGTCTCCTTTCGTCCATTCTACTTATGTGCTCGTTCCATTTCCTTTTTCTACCTTGTACAAATTCATTGATGTTTTCTACCTTGCACTTTGTTATTATGTCTCCACTTCGCTCTCGATTAAAAAGTGTTTTCCCACTCATTCTACGAAGTACTCTCATTTCGGTTGTCTCTAACGGTTGTTTAGTTATCGCTGTGTCGGGTCGAGTTTCAGCGGTGTATATTATAGTTGGCATAGTCGGCATAGTCGACTATGACAATTATAAATATGACTTACAGAAAATCACCTCTAACTAGAAATAATGGAGTGAACACATCTAAGGTCAAAAAGCAGCTGGTGTACGACAGAAGGGGATATTTTTCACAGCATACCAGCTACTGCAATATTCTGAAGATTGACAATTCACAAAACCATTATGAATTTTGAAATAAAAGAAATCTACCACAGAATGTTGCTGGCAGTTTAATAGTTTCAGAATAACATTTCACATTTAATGACAACAACAGAAAGAATAACATTTCACATTTAATGATTTAAAAAAGTAGCAACCAACCTCTGACTGGAGTTCTACAAGTTCTTCAGTACCCATAAGCAAGATCGCCGAAAATGAAGAATGAATTAAAAATCTGCTCAAATTATTAAACATAATTTACCTGGCAGAAAATTAAAATATGATTTGTCAGTATCACTTTTTTGCGATCTTGCTAATAGATACTGAAAAATTTAAAGAACTACAGTCAGACAGTCAGAGATATTGTTACTTTTGACTTTGACGGAAATGACTACTGTTTTATACCATTAAATATGAAATTGCGTTCTGAAGAAGGCAACAATCGATGAAAGGTTTGCTTTCATTTCAAAGTTTTTAGTGATTTTGGGAATTTTTAGTCTCTAGTACATTACAATAGCTAGCAGGCTATGAAAATTATCCATTTATGTCGTCCTCCAGCTTCTCTTTGACCTTAGACGTGTTATCGCCGTTGTTTCTGGGTATAGTTAATTTGTTGTAGGGAGTTTTTATAAGCTTGTCCTTTTACTCTAATTCTTTTAGATTTTTTTGCTACGTTAGTTTTTTTTTATCTAAACACGTTTTTGTTTATATTTGATGGCCTGCTAGTTTGTTTATAGGTAGGGAAATTGAAAAACACCGATTTGATAGAAACCTCGAAATTAAATGAAAACTACACATTTGATCGTATAAAAAAAGTTAAGCATTCTCATTTGAAAAAGATCAAGTTACCACTGATTGAAGTTTCCTTAATTATTCTACCGATTTCTCCAAGTACAATTGTAGTTCAAACTTGAACGCCTAACCTAAATTGACGCATTCCAAGCTTAGTGACAAAGCAAAGTCACAGCCCTCTGTGTTTTATAATCTCTGCGATATTCGAATTTCTTCTGATATCTACTTTTATCAAAAATTGTGATTTGCACTTAAAAAGTCTCATATGTGATACATAAAGTCACTCTAAAATTCACCCAGGACTCTAAATATGCAAAAATATACAGGGTGTTCCATTAAAAAAAATACAACTTTGATATTTCACGCTTTTATTAGACCCCTATATAGAAGTCATTATTTTTAAAATGTAGTCCAACTCGACCTACATATATTTGCAAATTTGGTTTTTCGAAAAGTAGTATTGTTTGACCACAAGAGTCCAAGGCATTGAGCTTGACTCACCCTGTATGTATTTGCCATGTTAAAACACGGATTCTCATTTCGAACAGAACTCGCTTGTTATACACCATATACACAGTATTTTAGAAGGTGATAGTTAAGACCTTAATGTATGACAACTATTTGCGATGTTCTCAAAAAAGTTTTTTAGTGTGCAAAAAAACTCGCAATGCAAAATCATACATTCTTCAAATGTCTGTAATTTAACAACCAAACACACGGTATCAAAAAAAGGCCAAATAGTTGACAAAGCGCAAGCCTTCTTCTTCAATTTGCTTTTTGAATCATTACTGCAAGTTTAAAGGTAACGTCTCAGGAGTTTGGAAATGCGAATTTCATTTTTATGGTGACCTTTGGACCTTACCTTTGGACCTTTTGACCTTACCTTTGGATGTTTGGACTTATCTCCCCTCATCTTAGACACACACACTGGAGCAAGTTAACAGGCGGTCACGCCTCCTAGCTAACACGGGAATACGTCTTTTCTTGGATTCTCAATTTAGCGCGCTATACCCTAGCTAGACCCTTAAGTATTTACCATATTATTCTAGGTAGAGCTTTCACCATTTAATGGATTCGGCTGTTTATGTTTGCCGTTTTCACAAATTCCGAAACGTGAACTAAAAGACTGGATCCAAAGTTCCCAAGTATGATGCGTACTTTTCAACTTAGTCAGCCGTATCAAGTTTCTTTTGGCACAGCAATGTAATCAACATCAGTGTTTATAGAGAAAATAAGTGTACGGCAAGCAACTTACCGACTTAAGTATACTACTCGCAAGTTAAATCCGAACACTGAGAAAAAAAGGGTTGCGTTCGATAAAATGCGGTAGGACTAAATACAATGATAAACAAACTCATTTGCTATAATTAATTTATAAAAATACAATATCAATCATGGGTGGGCCCTCCATGTTGACGAATGCACTCCTCTAGCCTAAGTGGCATGCTCGTAATCTGGTTGTCGCTAAACTCTAGAGGTACAGCCTCTCAAGCTGCCCTCACAGCATGTTCCAGTTCGTCCAGCGTGGTCGGAGGATTGGGTAAATCGCCTATGTATCGACCCATCCAATCCCATACTTCGATACCCTTGCTATATGCGGACATTATCTTGCTGGAAGAAACCCTCTTTGAGGCCTCGGACATATGGAACTGCAATTGGTTCTAACACCTCATCCACATAACGTTGCGCAGTCATTGTGTCACGTTTCACAAGTAAAGGTGACTTGCTATTGAATGCAATGGCACCCCAAACCATCAAACCAACAGGACGGTGTACATGGTGCTCAACAGCAAACTGGAGATCACGTCGTTCACCCCGTCATCGTCTTACGCGTTGGCGTCCGCCATGTGCCCCCAGACAAAACCTGGACTCATCGGAGAAGTCCGTCTGATGCCACTCAGTATGCCATTGTCGGTGTTCTTGGCACCGATCTAACCGTTGGCGACGATGATTTGCAGTGAATGAAAGCACTAGTTGCGAATGATATGATCCCAAGCCCAGTTCACTCAATCTGTGGTACACCGTGTGGATTTGAATGGGCTTCCTCACTCCAAAAAAAAAAAACTATAAAATGATCAGAGTTCCCTAGAGTGCCCAAAAACAGAGTTTGAACGGTTTTTATCATTGCCATTTATTTGTACTATCAAAATACTGCCACCTCGAAGGCATCGCCTTGTATGAGGCGTTGGCATTGACATTACTTTTTACTTCCCACACCGATAGGTAAGGGGAGTATTGTGATCGCGAAAATTTTCGATTTTGAGATAATACGCTTTTTGTGTGTTTTATGATGTCTACATAACTAAAATCTACGTCACTCACTTCTGTCGGTCTGTCTGTCTGTCTGTCGGTCTGTCTGTCTGTTGGCGTTCTTCTAGACTCGTAATCTCAGTAACCGCTGCATGTATTGTGATGAAATTTGGGAGGCGATATGCTGTAGGATCGTAGTAGGTAATGTTCCTATAATTTTTAAAATTGGTGCATGGAGGGTGGAGTAATTAGCAAAAAACTAAAAATTTCAAATAGTCCTCAAACTTCGTTTTTAGGCGTTTTAGGTGTACCTGATTAGTATATATTTTTTTCTTGGTGGGGGTGAAATTGGGATGGTTGGGAGTTTGTAAAAGCGGAAAATTTGTTGTATTTATTATACGCTGTACATGGACCTGTGAAAGAAAGACCTAGCAGAATTTTTGTGGGCAGGTGAGCGACGACTTGCTTGCAAGGGGATTTGAGACTATAGCTACATGCTATGGGCAAATAATAAACTTGTATCACCATAATGTGTGGGAAGTACTAAGTCAATCAACTTGACTTAGTTTTTTTAATTTGGATTCACCGCCACTAAAACAATTTTCAAAAACCATAGACTTTATCGATTTCTGCCATGGCCCATTGTACAGTTTAGGCATATCATTGCTATCAGTTTACTGATGAGCTGCACAAGCGTCAGCAACAGCTCGAGTGGATCGCATTCTGTCTCAAAGGGCCAGTAGTCATAGATGACGATCTTGCCGTTCTGTAGTTCATCTACATGCTCGAGAACCTCTAGCTCGCTGCATTCCCCTTCTGCGATCCATGCGAGCCATGCTGCTATAACTGCAGCCACGCTATGCCCCATGGTTATAGCAACTGCTCTGAAAGAAGTACCACGTTCTCGTTCGCCTACAATCCGACCCCGTTCAAATGCGCTTAACTGCGTAAACTGGAGCTGTGGTCCTCTAGGGGATATCTTAACAAAGGCAACTAGTCTCTCGCTACATCTGCAATAGAAATCACCGTTTTTGAATCGACAAAACAAAAGCCATGCTTTGTTTTTACACGTCTAGAGTTTTTTAGAGGTGCTATGTAGGTAAATAGCGACTGAGTGAACAAAAAGTACTACATGTATACTAGAGATGGTAGTGACAAGCTGTGTACAAATTTTTAATCAAATATCCCTTTTTTCTAGGTGTTCAGATTTCACTTGCGAGTAGTATATTATTTACCATATAATTCTAGGCCTTCTAGGCTAGAGCTTTCACCATTTAATAGATTTGGCTGTTTATGTTTGAATTTTCACAAATTATTCCGAAACGTGAGTTAAAAAACTGGATCCAAATTTCCCAAGTGCGATGCGTATTTTTCAACTTAGTCAGCCGTATTTCTTTCATTCGTCGGTTTGACTTGAAAATACACTCTTATTAACTCCTTTCCTGTGGACGAGGAGTTTTAGGTACCTTCTATAGTCTATACCTCTTTACCGTAGTATCTAAAGACACTAAGATAGGAGAGTAATATAAGAATGAGCGTTTTTAGGAAATCATGTTCACTATGCAGAGAATGACTTATTTATAAGTTGATTTGCATTGGTGGCACTTTCACCATTTAATAGATTCTACTTCTAGTGTTTGTCATTTTTTACAAACTGTTTAAAAACATTCAAATTTTATTTTGTAGGCTCGCCATTGTAATTTATTGTATTACTTAGAGCACTTTTGTGTCCCATACCGTAGTATTATAATCGCAAAACTTTAGCTTTCAAGAAAATGTCTGATGCGTTTCAACAGCGTAGTCTGAGTAACCGCAATACCGCATCACCAATTTCGATTAAGTTTGGGTGTTATATGACGTGTAATCATAGTCGATAATGCTTGTGTATTTCTTAAAATCGATGCATTGGCAGCGAAGTAATCAGCAAAAAACAAAAATCCTTCAAACTTAGTTTTTAGATGTTTTGGGGATCCCTGGAATTGATTTATCTGATTCATACAGTAGTGTCCATCACCACAAAAGTGTGATTGCTGATATTCTGCACCAAATATTGCCTTTGAAGACATGCCTGAAGAGTTGTAATTATTTGATACAAATTGCACTTGATGATAGACTGTATAACATGTAGAGCTATGCTTTGTTGTCTTGAAAGTTGATTCAACGTAGTACTAACGCATGCCGCTTGCGACGTACTAAACATACAAAAACGGAGGACATTAAGGAGATCAAACTTTGTTTTAAAATATTTCAGATGCCCCTTTTTGATGTCTCAGGTAAGATGAAATTAGTACTCTTGATACCGTATAACCTGTTACTGTCTATGCGTTGTCCTTTTTAACATCCAAATTAAGGTTTTAACACAGACATCGTTCTTTTACATCAGGTTTGCACGACGTGCCAACCGATGTCGGTTAAACCGATGGAACGATACCTCCACTCACTGTTCGGTTTTCTTTCAGTTTGTCGCAAATGTTTGGTCCATTAACATGGATAATACTTTAGCATTGGCAGCGGCTTTAGGATATCAAAGTGAAATACAGCAAAAAAACGTTCTAAATGGGTGAAACAGTGGCTTTTAAAAAGAGGCCAATTCTCCCATATATATCTACTAGAAGAATTACGTCTGGAACCAGGGGATTGGTACAATTATTTGAGGATGGATGAAGAAACATACTTAGAATTACTTAATTCAGTAGCACCTCTAATAAAGAAAACAGGATACTTGGATGAGACAGAGTATTTCCCTTCATGAACCTCTGACAGCACATTTTTGGTAGATGTCGCTAACCCTAGAGACGCTCACTCGAAGGCAACCAGAACGACACTGCAAAATCCCGTCGTGATTGCACGATGAACGGCCACACATGTACCGAGTTGCACGATGGTGTTCGAAACCGACGGGTAAAATCAAACTCGGATAGATTTTTTGGAACGACGGTCAACACGACGGTTTTTCGGCACACACGGACCGAAATGAGTGTGATCGGTTGGCATGTCGCGTCGTGCAAACCTGTTGAAAATGAACGATGTCTGTGGGGCCCTTAAGAGCTAGCCTTTTCTGTTTGTTTCTGTTCATCATACTATACCTTGGAAGAAGTGAAATTGCTATGGGGAAGGCCAGCAGAAGCTAATTTTTGACTATCCTATACCTCATATAAAATTAGTCCTGATGAAATTCTATACCCTTCAAACTTAGCGAAACATATGCTAAATACTGACCTTTTGTTTCTTATCAATCGTTGATATCCTAACGCTTTTTCCTCATAAAAGAGGTCATTCTCTACTCTCTTGGGCGGGAGTGGGAGATCGTAAAAATGTAAAAAAATACTGTATTCATAATGAGCTGTCCATTGGTCTATCAAAGAAAGACCTAGAGGCATAATATACTTTTTAGGTCCATTCGGGCATTGCCTTACCTAGAAACTAAGGGATTGAGGGAATTTTCTCGTGTATACATGCGAAAATTACTTTAGATCGTTATGTAAACTGGAAAGTAGTGACGCAGCAATAATAAAAAAACTAAAAATAGCTCAAACTTAGTTTTTAGGCAATTTGGAGGTTCCTGATCGTTTCCCACACTTTACTTCTGACACCGATAGGTGATATTGCGATCGCCAAAATTTTAGATTTTAAGATAATACACCTTTCACGCATTTTATGGTAGCTAGGTACATAACGAAAATCCACGTCACTCATTTCCGTCGGTCTGTCTGTCCATTGGCGTTTTTCTAGCCGCACAATCTCACTAACTGCTGCTACGATTGTGATGAAATTTAAGTAGCGATATACTGTGGGATCAGTTTTGAAAATCGGTACATTGGCGGCGGAGAAATTTGTAAAAAACGAAAAATTATCAGAATCTCTCCAACATCGTTTTTCATTTTTCCATTTCATGGATTCCTAATCGTTTTCCGTTTTTGATTTTGGAGGGGATGAAATCGGGGTGGTGGGGCGGGTGGGAATTCGAGAAGATTTATTGTGTTCATAAAACACTCTACATTGCGCTGAAAAAAATGGCTTTACTGGATCATGTGACTTTTAGACCTATCCGAATATTACCCTTGAATTTTATATTTGTGGAATAATTTGATACATACATATTATAGTTATGTAACGTGTAGCTTGGAAACTACGAACTTGATTGTGATCAAATTGTGGAACGGGATTACGGCCGTGGAGAAAATGGTAGCAGTCTCCCGTTGTTGGAAATCTTGCCAGTGGCGCAGGTGAAATCAACAAAAAACGAAAAATTTCAGAATCGTTCAATCTTCGTTTCTAGATGTTGTTTCAAAGCTCCGTGCCAATTTTTTTGAAAAGGATAGTGTGGATATAGAAACTCCAAATTTTTTGTTAGCAACGATAATTTTTGGGAAGTACTGTATCAAGGCAGTTGACGCCATTTTTTAATTAATGGGTATCTTCTTACATCAAGGTATTGTATGCAGATTAAACCAATGAAAATTGAGTATTTAATGGGTAATATATAATGCCGCCGGTATAGAGGATAAAATTGGGGTGGTGGGGAGTGTGAGACGTAAGGTCACTGCAAAATTTACGTTTGTTGCGAGCATGTGGAAAGTACTGAGTCAAGCCTCTTGACACCATTTTTCAGTATGCTGTTATATTTGGTTGTCCAAAGCAGGTATGATCTGAAATATATTTTTTTATAATTCGTTAAAACCATTGCTTAATGTATGATGCAACTATACCTATGGTCTATGCTACAAAACAACAATAATTTTCCAAACTCCAAGAACAACACGGTAACCAAAA
Source organism: Callosobruchus maculatus (assembly GCA_951848785.1). NCBI lineage: Eukaryota > Metazoa > Arthropoda > Insecta > Coleoptera > Chrysomelidae > Callosobruchus > Callosobruchus maculatus. The sequence continues at coordinate 11,393,913 of CATOUR010000026.1, read as the reverse complement.
GTAAATGGATCACGTCAAAGTTTACGGAATATAACGTATAGAGTCACTACAGTGGGTAAAAACTGTAGTAAAAACGTAGTTCAACCGCCATCTATTGTAGAATAACTTTACCAGCTAGTGGTACAAATATGGGCACGCAATAGGAAAATCAATAAAAGGGTAGAACAAAACAGAGCCTTGCTAGTGCTTCCTCGAGCTTTTGTAAATAATGTGTTTTTGGTAATATGATATTTAGTTAATTTTTTTTACTAACGCTATGATATTTTTTTGCGAATGTGAATGTTCTCTAAAATGTTTTTGTTTATTAAGGACCCTGTGCATTCAGTGGCGGATACAAAGGGAGGTCGATGGGGGCGATCGCCCTCCCTCAGCCCTTATTAATACGTTTTTTGGAACAAACAAATTGATGCTGAGTCGAAGCACATTTTGTTGTACACGTATGTCTTTTCCGAAAAATTGTTAAATAACAAGCGACTTCCCTCAGTACTAATACCATCAGTTTATGATTGATATTTTGTGTGCTAATTTTTGTTTAAAGGCTTTACTTCCCACACCAAGGGCGTACCCAGGATTTCAGTTAGGGGGGGGGCAGGGGGCTGCTTAGTGCTTATACCTGTTTCGAAAATTGACTTTTATTCATTAACTTTTATGATGACACAAAACAAATATTATAAGTACATAATAATTATACTATACATTATGTATAATATATAATGTTATATATGTTTATTTTAATTTAACAGTAATCTTCTCGGATTTGCCGAAAATTTGTCTATGACAATCTTTTCAATAAACTCACTGTTGTCTTTTAAATAATTGCGATGTACGCTCATCAGACATAAACCCGTAAGCCTTTCTTCACCCATGGTGCTTCTTAGCCACGTTTTAACTCTTCGCAGCGTACTGAAGGACCGTTCTACGGTCGCCGTGGTGCATGGGATAGTGCTTAAAATAATTAATGCCTTTCTGACAGCAGGGTAAAAAATGTTCGCTTCTTTGAACAGATCAACTACTTCTATGTCCTTTAATTGATCATCTGATAAAGCCTTCGTCACCCATAAATTATGCCAAAGGTTCAGTTCCCCGGTGATATCCAGGTTATAAAATTCTTGGAATGATTCTGCGTTTTTGTGTAGGTCTGCAATGCTGGTTTTTGTCATATACAAGGGATGTAGCCTGCTTAAAGCAAACGCCGGAGTATTTTCTTGGGAGAATCGAATATTCAATGATGAAATGAGTGAATCAATGTATGGTATTATCAGGGAACGCCGCCAATATTCGTTATCATTGTCTGATGGCGGATTACTTCTATGTGTTTGCTTATGAGCAAGACGTGGAACCGAAATTTCTATGTTCAAATCCATTGCAACAGCTCGTGCTTTTTGAAGTATTTCATTACTTATTCTATCAGGAAACTCGCGGTCATTTCTGAGAATGTCCTTGATATTTTTAATGTGTTTTCCTACCGAGATCATGTCGATCGATTTAGCTTGCAGTGCGTTAACTACTGGTTCTATAACTGCTGAATATTTGGCTATTGTTTGTAGAGAAACAATAAACACTGGTTTTGTAACGGCTGAATGCAACTGATATGCAGATTTTCTGGTGGCATAATTTCCCTCTACAGATAACGTTTCTAGAGATTTCACGAGCTCTGAAAAATGTTGAGAAAACTTTCTGATTGATTTATATTTTTCGGACCATCTCGTCTCACATAATCGTGATAGGTTTGGAGCGTAGTTTCGACGTGTAGTCGATTCTCTGAAAAACGTTATAACATCCTTTACAGTGGCGACAGTATTTCTAATTTCTGGCACTGCGTTCGCATCATTCACAACAAGGTTGAGTTTGTGACTTGAGCAATGAAAATATAAAGCACGAGGATATCTTTTTCTCAAAATGGCTTGTACGCCACCCTCTTTTCCTGCCATTGTAGAACAGCCATCGAATCCAAACCCTACGCAATCTTCTTTGGAGAGGTTAGAACTAATTAAGAAATTGTCAATTGCTTCGGCGATTGCGGAAGCATTTTGTGCTTTTAGTTCAACGAACCCTACAAATTCTTCTCTGATTTTACTTTTGCTTTCGTCGTAGAACCGCACGCCTATTGACAGCTGTTCTTTCCCAGATACGTCTGCTGTTTCATCAGCTAAGATTGAGTAAGCCATGGTCTTCCGAACCTCACTAATTACATTCTCCTGAATAACTTCGCCACATAAATTTATTAGTTCGTTTTGTATTCTTGGCGAAGTATAAATTGCATTTCGACGGCACTTTTCAAAGTGAATCGATTCTCAACTTCAATAAATCTAATAAAACACCCTCATCTGCTTGTTTGCCCCTAAGAGGCATATCATGTGTACCGCAAAATACTATACAAGAAATAATTGATGACAATATTTGTCTGTTTTCATCGATTGCTTTTTGGTGTCCACTTTGCAGTTGGATGTCTACAGGAACATTTTCAAGAAAATTTTTTGCAGCATTTGTCGCCGTTTGGTGAAGGTTGGTCGTTGCATGCTTTCGGCAGTCTTCATGCATATTTTTGAACTTTAAATATGGCCTGACCATAAACGATCCCAAAATTCCTCTCACAGTGCTAATGGGCGGAGGAAACAAAACACAATAATAATAATAATAATAATAATAATATTTATTTACTCGCAAAGTACATAAAAAACAAAATTGTTGAAAAAAATGAGTAAATAAATATGTTAACATCCATAGAAGGACTAAGCCTGTGCATGGACAAATTAGTGTTACAATGTACATATTATACGCACACAAATATTACAAATACTTACGTATGTATAAGATATAAATGTTACATATAAGATAAATAGGGTTATGAGTAATTTGAATGAAATTGTTTATAAAATTATAAGATTACTTATGGATTTAGTTATAATATGACTTATTTATTAATTCATGTATTTCTTTTCAATACTTACAAAGAGCACCTTTTAGTCGCTTGGAATATACTAGCCATGGTGAATATTGATCCAACCAAGCATGATTAAATTTTCTTTTTAAATGGCTTGCATCACTTTCAAAATCGTAATTTCTGGGCGGGATCCAAGGATTTTGTAACAACTCCCTCTTCTTTTCCGTCGATAGCTGGGTAGCCAATCCAACATAACGACCCAGATCATTTTCATGACAGCCATCGTCCACTATAATTTCAGGATCGACGTTGACGTCATAAGTTTGTTGGGATGTCGATGGAGAAGAATAGTCGGCAACAGATATATTAAGAGGTTCTACTGAAGAATTTGACGCTTGTCCAATGTTAGCATGCAATGATATTGGCATTACATGAGTGGTTTTATCATGGTTGTCATTTTCATCGCTTCCACTGCTACTTTCCCGACCTTTTTTTCTTTTTTCGCGTGGCCTCCCTAAAAAATGGATACACAGAATTACCCTTACAGTGTTTAGGCGGGTTGCATAGGACGAAAATCAAAGATCAAGTTTCACATTCTCTTGCATATGGTTTGAACGCCAAATAATCAAAACTAGGTAAGTAATTTGAAATAATACACTTGTTGTGACGTTAGAGAAAAGGGATTTTGTTGTCGGTATGATCTTATTAATAAATCCAAAATATTGCAAGGATCTTTCTTTTATGTTTTTTTTTAACTTTTTTATCACAAAATATTCACAAATGTTATTTTAGCTATTATAACAAAACCACGTGTTGTAATTAATAAATTTAAATATTGTAAGTAATGCCTAAGATATACACTTACAAGAGAGTCATAGCCCCCCTTAAACAAATCAAATAATCATATTAAGTATGTACTTAAGTGTTTTGTTTTGACTCACCTCTTTCAAAGAATTTCCTGATATCCATTTGACGGAGTAATATTTCCAGTTGTTGCGCAGTAAACGTAAATCTCGTGTCTCCGCAACGAAACTATAAGACACTATCTATGGCGTATGAAATATTCGCTCGTATTCCACTCCGAACTGAATTGTATTCGAACTAAATTCACGTGCTCTGCCTTACGTTCCGCTTATATATTGAAAATATTCTCGCTCCCGAAATATGTAGAAAATACTCGAGCTCGACTCTATTTCCATCCTTGTCTTATAATACATGCTATCACTGTCTTTTCTTTCCGGAATAGTCCATGCTAGAATATTCTTCGTGGTATTGCTATTCAATACTAGATGTCTCTATTGACCGTATACAGTATACATTGAGCCTATTTCTTTTTACTGGAAAAAGTACTGCCGTCCGAAACTAGATGGCGTTAGATGTTATTTTCTTCCAATTATATTCAGCTTTAATCCTATATGGCTCTGATTGTCTCGTCGGAAGCGGAAACTACGAGATACCACGGTTTTGTGGGAGATTTAAATTATATTGCATCGCTAACAGTATACTAGAGTCTGTCTAGTGAGTCGCGGCACAGAAATAACCGCGGCAAATTTAAAAATAATTTAGTTGTAAGCGCTGAATAGAATATGCTATGAAATTTGAGTTTGATACTTTCACTATTTTATTTTATGAACACTAAGAATCTTAAACTAAATCTGTACAGATATATACTACTTAAAATAATATGCAACATATTGAATATTATTTTATTTTAGCATAGCATTGAAAACAAAAATTATATAATAAAACCAAACTTGCATCAAAACCGTACTTAATTTTTATTTATTCTGTCTCGTAATCAAAATCAGATTCTAGAAATTAAATTATCGACTATAAATCATTACTGACACTTTCATTTGTTAGTGATAACTAACAAATAATAAAAACGAAATAAAGAAATAAATAAAGTGTATCAAAACTTGATCAAAACATTTTGCGTTTCGTTTGACGGCGGCTGAAGGTCGCCATATAAAATATTCTAATAAATACGTTGTGACACGACCGACACGACTCACTATACAGACTCTATATCGAATGTTGTAGAATATTTAACTATAGAAAATAAAGAACAAATCTGGCTGAAAAGATATTTTGTTTCCAACACTTCATTTTGCGCAGAGTAGGTAACACGTTTTTAATTTTTATTTGCCAAAAAAAATTACATTTATTTAATCTTCTAGGGGGGGGCAGCTGCCCCCCCCTGCCCCTACCTGGGTACGCCCTTGTCCCACACCGATATTGGATTGTGATGACATTTGGGTACCGATATATGCTGTGGAGTCGTAGTAAGTAATGCTTATGCTGATGATAACTTTGAAAATCGATTCATGGGCGACGGAGTAATAAGCAAAAAACAAATATGCCTCAAACTTAGTTTTTAGGTGTTTTAGGGGTTCCTGATTATTTTCTACTTTTTTTGGGTGGTGTGAAATTTGGATTGGTCAGGGGGTGGGGGGTTGTAAAATTGAAAAATTTGTTGTTTTCATAATAGACTGTCCACTGACCTGTGAAGGAAGACCTAGCGGCATATACACTTTGATGTGCCTGTATACATACGAATATTGAGTTTGATTGATCTGTAATGTGTAATGTGGAAACTACATATATTGAATTGATTTCAATGAAATTTTGACAGTGTTACTACCATCGCGAGAATGGAAAATGGTTATAATTTTCAAACTTTGTCTCAGTGGCGGCGCAGCAATAATAAAAAAAACTTAAAATATAAAAATCTGTTGTACTCATAATAGGCTGTCCATTGAACTGTGAAAGAAAGACCTAGGGGCATAACACACTTTTTTGTGGCCGGAGGGGCGATGATTTGGTTGCAAGGAGGGGGGTATCTCAGACTATAGCTTCATGCTATAGAAAAATAATAAACTGCTATCACCGTAATGTGAGGGAAGTACTGAGTCAACTTGACTCCATCCTTTATACATTTTAGCTATTGAGGGTAACTACGCAACCAAAGCACAAACATTACGCAGGTGTCAACAGCTTTTTAATAAATTTATGAAACAGAAAGAAATAATTATTTTAAAGGTGAGTACAAACCTGCGCGCCGCGAACACACGATGCGGTCAAGTCACCGTTTCGTAAATTTTAACGAATGGGCGAAAACCGAATGATATGTTCAAACAGAAAACGGTTGGAAACAGATTTTCAGCCGATCCCGGGTTTTCGTTTTATTTTTGAATAGTTTTCTTGCGAATGAACGTAAATACGTTTATAATTTTGTATTGGTATCGTCGAAGGAGCCGAAGGAAGAACTTTGGATTTACCCTATTTTAAGTCAAAGGTATCATTTGGGTGCTTACCACCGATTAGGTTTTATTCCCGAATCAGCTATTCGGTTTTCAGTGACAACACACGACCGAAGCGACGAAATTGCCGTAGGCGTTTCGTATCTTCACCATGTGAAAAATTACCGCAACGGTGATTTAACCGCATCGTGTGAACGTGCTGTTAGGAGTTCGTTAAAATGTTCCCGTTCGATGAATCTCTTGAGAACCGCGTACAAAACTAACGAACAGACTCCTCGCGCGAGCGGCGCGTCGCACATATTTGTACGGACCCTAATGCGCAACGAATGCGCGGCGCACACACGGCGCCTGTTCGCGGCGCGCAAATTTGTACCCACCTTTACATACAAAATAATTCATGCATACGGGTGCAGGGTATTCTTGGGGGCCTGGGGTAATTTACCTCTCGTACTCGTAGGGCCTTTACATTTGTGTCATTGTTTGCAAGCCTGATCCAGCAACACATCTCATAAATCTTCAATTTTTGAATCGGCCCTGGTCGCCCCCCCCTCAGTAGTCTGTATCTGCCCTTGTGTGTATTGAAGTAACGCAACACTCTCATCTGATTCCACAGGTTTATTACCTTACGTCTTACGTTACCTCTTACCTTACCGCACTCTATTTAGTCCTTAGGGACTTTAGTCCCTTAGGACGTAAAGTCCTTAGGGACTAAATAGAGTGCGGTAAGGTAAGAGGTAACGTAAAGACGTAAGGTAATAAACCTGTGGAATCAGATGAGAGTGTTGCGTTACTTCTTACGTTACGACTATAAACACTCTCATCTGATTCCACAGGTTTATTTTCTTACGTCTTACGTTACCTCTTACCTTACCGCACTCTATTTCGTTACTACACACCTGATCAGAAACGTTTAAATTTCCGCCGGTATTGATTAATAAAATATGGTCTCGTAAGTTGAGGTATTTGTCCAATAGGTGGCAGTTAAGTTGTCTGGTCGTCGCCAGTGACTATTGTCTCATTAGATATTTTTTATATCTATGCAGCCACGAAGGAAGAACCTAAACACCATAACTGCTATGAAAGTTAGGAAAAGTTTGGTCGAAGCAGACTTTGAATTGACCAAGACTCAATAAAGACATCTCCTGACACAGCGTTCCAGATCTTGGATATACCTTGGTAACTAAGGTGCGGTCGTACTACGAGGTTTTTGATCTAAGGAGAATAACTGCCTTGGGATGTACTGCAGCAGTCTCGCGGTTGTAGCTATCAGGCTCTGCGAGCCGCGGAATTATGGAGGATAACTCAGAGGAGCAGGCTCCGTATCAATATTGGTAAAAAAGGGAACGGTCACCAACCGCACCTGCAGCTGAGAAAAGGCGGCTGGAGGTGGCGCATCAACGCCAGATTAATCTATTCTTTTCACTTGACTGCATAATGTATGAACAGGGAAGAGGGGGCAGAAGCTCGCCAGATGTAAGAGCAGGGCAGGTCTTAGCGTAAAGACGTTGGATGGTGAGATGTGCTTTCTGGCTCTAAATAGGTGCTCCAGCTTTTTCCCAGCAGCTGTTGCACTTGACGAAACATGCTTATGTACCAGATCACGCATTCTGTAATGTTAAATCCTAAAAGCTTAAATGAATGACTTCTTAGCAAACCCTGATTAATTAGAATCGGATGCTCGCCTAGACACTTCTTTTATTATAAAGTACATACAGTGGTGGGACTTGGCATTGAGTTTTAACATAATCTTGAGCTACCAAGCAGCAATCATCTCCAAATCTCTCGACATAGAAGAAGCCACTGCCAGCCTTCTGCGTTTCAATTCACAGAGATAGGTCCATTTCTCATGATGCCTGCGTTCAGAGTACTGTCATCAATAAAACTGTAGATTTGGTTAGTAGTAGTAATAGAAATTAGGCCAGTGATGTGAAACCGAAATAGTGTTTGATCCTTGCGGAACTCCTGCATTGACGTTATGGTACGAATATCTATCTACAACGAGAGATTTTTCAACCAACCAGCCAACTACAAAAGAAACTCGAAAGCTCGGCAATCATTTTAGATACAAATGAAATACTTTTTATCATGCATTGATTTCTTATCGCCAAAAAAGTCGTACCAACTAGGCGGACTTGTCGGTATTTCATACATATTCATATAAACATTTTTCAATTAAGCGCAAGCACAAGCAATCGGTAATTAACTCATTTGTTCATAGAGTTCTCGCGCTAACTGATACTGACTCTCTTAAAATCTAAATTGAGCATGTTTTACAGTCCTTCTACCTATTTATTTTTTTTTATTTAGCGCCTGGTTATAGTACACATAAAAAGGTCATAAAATAAAACTTTTTTTTGTTTTTTTATGCGATCTAAATAGTAATTAGGTTGATATTGAGCCTGGAAAGCCATTCTACAGCTAATAGTTTGACTTGGAGAAAGTCCCTGTTGATGCCAGGATATCTGGATATGCTCTAATATCACATCTTGCACTATATGCCTGACAGTTTAGCCTTCCGCTCCAGAGTCGCATCGTGGAGATTCGCGCTTGTTCCATTAAACAACAAATCAGCGCAGGAGGTTCTTGACCATAGATAAAAGATGTTTGGTTGGGTTAGGTTAGTTCTTGACCAACGGTTAGATTACTGTTCACCTCTACTGCTCAGCTGCGAGAAGAGACAACCCATTAGTTCATTCAAGAAAGAGGATGGTACTTGGACTACATCGGTGGAGGAATCTCTCCAATATCTCCTCGACTCGCATTTCCCGGGACAGTCCGGCGCACTGTCTCCAGAAGCTGAGTCGGCTCTCTTGATAGGGGACGCCGGCCTAGCCGAGAGGATGATAACCGACGGATCAGTCTCCTGGTCTCTAAACGAGTTTAGTCCATTTAAATCAGCTGGACCTGATGGTATATTCCCCGCGCTAATACAAAGAGGCCTGGAAGAGTTGCTGCCACATATCTTGGCAGCTTTCCGGAGCTCCATAGCGCTAGGATACGTACCGTCGTCCTGGAAAGCAGCAAGAGTAGTGTTCATCCCTAAACCAGGGAAGATCGACTACGCTTTAGCAAAGTCTTATAGACCAATCAGTCTTACCTCCTTCCTTATGAAAGCATTGGAGAGGATCGTGGACAGATATTTGGTAGAGGAAATCCTCGTTACCTATCCCCTCCATGATAATCAGCATGCCTATAGGCAGGACCGCTCCACGCAAACGGCCCTGCATGCTATAGTAGGAAAAGTAGAAAGAGCCCTCTTTCAGATGCTGGAAGGAGGACGAGACAGCGTTCCACTTCCTGGGCAGATGTGCAGTTTGTCGCAACCTTAGGGTTCAGATATTCGGCACGACGGAGTTTGTGGAGGAGCCACTATATTCAGCGAAATGGTCGGACATACTGACTTTCGTCAGGAGGTCTGGTAGGTTCGACAAGGACCTTTCTAGGGTGTAGAATTTTTAGTGTTTTCAGTGATTGGTTCAGTGGGGTTGGCAAAAAGGGCCAAAGGTGGCCTACTTGCCTGGCTTCGCCTCCCCATCACTACTACTACTATTACTATTCTTCTGGTGTTTAGGTCGCCCAAATTTGTGCCCATTTAATTGCAGGGTTAAAACTATCAGACTCAGGTTGAAGAGCTGTTGTACTTGGTGGTTTTCTGGACTGTAATCAGCGCAAGGAGAGATCAGGTATATCTTCGTGGATTGGAAGTGAGGGACTTGATTTTGTTATATTCTTTCAGAACGACATACTAGAAACTTGAAAGGATCTGCAGAGCATCATACTGACACAGGCCACGAAACAAATACTATTGCAAGAGGAGTGTTCTAGAAATAATTGCAGTTCTGAAAAATTCAAATCTAAATCTGTATTTGCGTGGCTGCCTGCATACTAGCTGAAAATATTTGTTCATCGGTAATAATCCACATCATCTACATCGATACCCTGTAATGATAGATTGCAAGTCCAAGTAGGTTGAGACCTCCAAGCTAGCAAAACTGGGGTGCTTTTGGGCTGCTCAGCTTTCTTACGGTGGGTCGTGAATCCTTGGCAACTTACTCTTATCTTCTTGTAAGAGATGTCAGGCAAAATCACTAACTTTTAACACGAAGTTACTCTAAGTCCAAAAAAAATTATAGAAAAAGGGCGCCAGTAGTTTTCACCTCCAAACTCCAAGGAAGTTAATGAAATTACCCAACCTCTTCAGAACACTGAAGGGATAGATGCAGAAAATCTAAAAAGAAATTAACAGTAACAAGGTATATTGATATTAAAGTATAAAAAAATAAGTAGTGAGTTGTAATACAAATGTATCGTTTTACAAGGGAATGACTGTTGGCTTAGAACGATACAACCTGGCTTGCTCGGCTGAAGATGGCAGTCCTATGTCGACTTGCGGGCTCCTTCTGGCAGCTCCTTCAGAGGGTCCCCTTCACTGACTGGCAGCCTCTTCAGGTTCCTTAGGCCAGACCACTCCTGCTTGAGCTCTCCCTTTTTAGGTTGAAGGGTCCCTGGGTCTAGCTCAGCCACCACTTCAAGCCGCCGTCATGCAAAGTAGCGAAGAAAAGAAGGATTAGTATGTGGACCCCCAGGTGTACTACTTGGCCTCCGAATTGTACAGTCAAAAACCCCAATAAGTACAATATCTATTTAAAATTTTAAAAACTCCTAATAAAGATACAAATGCTTATACTATATACTAAAATTTTCCCTTAAAAGTTAAGCACAAAAGCTATAGCAGATAATTCCCAACAATGGTTCACAAACAAATCGGCTAAATTTTCCCCTTTAAAAGTTAAACACAAAAAACTATAGGAGATAATCCCCAGCAATGGTTCACAAATAAATCTGCATATGTAAAAATATAATCTTAAAGTATCAGTAAAGTATCACCTAACCTAGATACTTGATAGGCCTTTCAAGTCTAATGCTTAAAATAAAACTTAACTAAGATCTTGAAGTGAGCAAGACAGTTGAAGACTTAAGTTCAAAGCAATTTAATTGATTCCAAAAAAAATCAAGGCTATGATTCTATTAAGTTGCTGCTGGCTCTAGATCTATAAGTGCTCCAAAAATTTAGAATCTTGAAAGGTAATGCAATCAAAAAAAAATATCAAGCCCACTAATCACTATAAAAATGACTCGAAAATCAAATATCACAAATAATCCAGAAAATTTAAGCTACATTAACAGTAGTTGCAAGGTACGAGCAACTATATCTCAATAAATACACTCAACGTTAGAACAATAACTCAAAAAGAAACAAAATCTATGAGTACGTTCAAAGTCTCACAGAAATGACTAAAATATGTACTTCGGTGTGCTGTATTGGTTGAAAAAAATGGAAAACTGTTAAATCACCAATATATCAAAATTACAGCTCAAAATTTAGGCAAAATGTGTTACGAGCACACTCAAAAAAAAAATATCAAAACTATACCAAAATAAAGAAAGGTGCTTCTCTCTCTCTCTCTCTCTCAAAAATGTACAAAGGACCAAAAAACTGAATAAGGTTTACCCCTATGCAAAAATGCCCATTAGCTGCCTAAAATGGCGGAAAAAAAAAAGATGAGCAATTTTTACACAGAACTGTACCAAAAAAAAAAGTGCTTCTTTCTCTCTCAAAATGTACTGAAGAACAAAAAAACTGAATGAAGGTCACACTTGGAGGTGACTACAAACTCTAGATGCGAAAGTACGTAAAATAGCTCAATAGCTGCCAAAGTGGCGATCAGAAATGAACATAAGCAAATTTTACGTACCTTCTATATCCAAAGTAGCAGGAACGGCTTGCAGTCACACTCCTGTGAATCCTTCCAGGGTCCAGAAATAGGTGGAAAGGGACGTGTATGCGCTTATATTGACATCAGCACCAAGTCAGTGCCTTCGGGAAGCAGACGTACACACTTGGGCTGAAAACACATATAAAACAGTACGGCATTCACAACCTAACTAAAATGGAACAAAAAAATCAATGATATCGATTCTAGATACTAAAGGTTCGATATCAACGGCAAAATGCTAGCAAAATCCAAAGAGTCGCTGGTTGTAACAAGGCAGTAACTATACTCAACAAAATCAAAAAATGGCAGAATCTTCGCAAATAATTGCCCGTGTTAAAGGGTTCTTCTTCTTCGGGTTCCATCTCCTAACGGAGGTTGGAAATCATCATGGCAATCCTGATTTTGTTTGCTACCATTCTAAATAGTTCCGTGGAACTGCAGCTGAACCATTCTCTCAAGTTCCGAAGCCAGGACGTCCTTCTCCTACCAACACTCCTTTTACCTTGTATTTTTCCCTGCATAATAAGTTGGAGCAAAGAATATTTTTCATTTCGAATTACGTGACCCAAGTACTCGAGTTTTCTTTTCTTAATGGTTTTTATTATTGTACATTCGCTTCCGATTCTCTGCAGGACCTCTCTATTTGTTACCCTTTCCACCCACGAGATCTTCAAGATTCTTCGGTAACACCACATTTCAAAGGCTTCGAGTTTATTTAAGTCTGTTTGTTTTAAGGTCCATGATTCAACTCCATACAACAAAACAGAGAATACGTAACAATGTAAAAGCCGCTTTCTGAGCTGCAAACTAAGATCACGATTACACAGAGCCTTCTTCATATTAGTAAAGGAGTTTCGCGATTGTTCAATACGGCATCTTATCTCTCTGGTTTGATCGTTCTCCTCATTCAGCCATACACCGAGATACTTATAATTACGAACTCTTTCAATCTGAACACCAGAGACAGTTAAATTAGGGTTCACGTTTGACTTTGTTATAGCCATCCACTTGGTTTTTTTGATGTTCATTGTTAATCCAAAATCTTTGCATAGATTGTTGGTCTTTTCTATCAGGTACTGTAAGTCATCGATACTCTCCGCAATTATTACCGTGTCATCGGCATATCGGATATTATTTATTATGCGTCCATTAATGTTAATACCCGCTGATTCTTCACCAAGAGCTTCCTCGAAAATCACTTCGCTGTACATATTAAACAGGAGTGGAGACAATATGCAGCCCTGCCTCACACCTCTTAGAATTTTTACCTCCTCAGTATAATGATCCTGCACTTTCACTGTCGCTGTCTGTCCCCAGTATAGGTTGGCTATTATTCTTATGTCCCGTTCGTCAATATTTTTTAAAGGGTTAGGTACTTCAAGTAGGACCCTCGCAGAAGGAGAGTGAATGAACTTCAAAGTTAACCCCACGGCAATGAAATCGGAACTATTTCATGAAAACTCACTACTAAGAAACACCAAAGATGGCGGAACGCCAAGAGGATACCTTCACCTGACCTGTTGCTTGCTGCAGAGAAGAGAGAAAGAAGGAAGTCCCTAGTGGGTCGAACGTATTTACGACATTTAGTCGGATGTGGATAAAAAATTTGGGATAGGAGGGGGCTGTGATGTCATTACTGCCAACCCAAACTCTCAAAGTAACTATAATCTTAATTGCAGATCGGGACAGAACTACTATTGTTAACGAAATAAACTCATAATAGGGAACAGAAATGCACTAAAAGAATGAATATAACAACTTTGCAAGGTTAAATTGTACAAATAACGCAATAGTCATATTTATTAACTTCTCATACTTTGGCAACCCTTATCCAAGACGGTGTTGCCTTATCGCGTCTGCGTGACAGAACCAATTATAGTCCAGTTAGGCTAGAGAGCAAATACCAAGAGTATTATGGGTATCCATAGGCGCGGAAAAGTGGTTCTTTTAATAGCGTAAAGGCAAAGCATAAGGGAGGAACATATTATATTTGCCTGTCAACTGAATATTGCTCTAGAAGATTTGATCTATAAAAGGTGTCCCAGACGACGTGTAACGAAATTAACAAAATTTTCGTTACAACCCATGTTATGACAACTGATCATACCGGTCCGCTAATTCTCTTTATCTGCCCTGAAGACGAATATACAGGGTCCTCTATGACCAGTGGAGAATACTTTAGAAGAAGACTGTACAGCTCATTTCCAACAAAAAGGTCATATAAAGTAGGGTCCAATTTTCAACTGTTTCAGAGATAAATTAGTTTTTAGAGATTTTCATTAAAATGCAAACTTCCAAACGAAAACCCTAATAAAACAAATAATTATGATCAGATTCTGGAATTTGTAGTATTACTCTTTAGAAAATATGCTACCACGTCATTATAGTCTAAAAGAAACTGATTATGTATCAAACACTTTCCCATCTTTATAGTTATCCATTGCTAATACAAACTTGTTGTAAATGTGGTGAACACATGCAATAAAGTTCCATTTAAGCTCTAACAGCATAATGGATCTCCGAGAATACAAAGTTTCAACAGAGCGTTGCGCAAAAACGTGTCATCGGATTTCTAATTTTTGTTATGTGTATTGAATAATGTACTATTACAATCATTAATCATAAAAAGTTATCGGTTAACCAAAATTTCGATATAGGGTCTTAAAATTGTATAATTTGAAAAGTCGCTAGGTAGTCTCTTAAACGTTGCTAGGTAATCAATCATAACGTGCAAGCCACGTTATAAAGTATCGTGTTTCCGTAGATTTTCACTCATGTATAAATGAGATGTCGTAAATTATCTAGAACCAAGTAGGTCTGAAACTAAGCATCATATGTTTAGTCAACACACTATGGATCAATTATGAATGTACGTGCTCTAAAGCTGAAACTGTATATTTTTTGCTGTAGATCGACAATAATGAATGCATGTCTGCGCAAATTAAGATCGAGTGGATTGCAACAGTTTTTGCCAAACAGCCTGTTGAAGTTTTGTGCTCTCAAAGATCCACTATACCACATTTACCACATTTTCAACAAATTTATGGTACGAATGGACAGCTAGAAAGAAGGGAATATTTTTGCCGTAAAGTGCATGGTTAATTATTTGGTAATTTTTTAGGATAAATTAATTTTTTTTTGTAGCGTTTCTTGAACTCACCTTTCAACACGTGCTGATTTTGACACTATCTCGCTAAGTGTTTGATACATGGTCGGTTTCCCTTAGTCAATAATGACGTCATAGCATATCATCTAAACAGCAATACAAAAAATTCCAAAATCCGACAATAACATTTTGTTTCACTAGGGTTCTCATTTGAAAGTTTGCATTTTAACGAAAAATTCAATTTATCTCTGAAACAGTTAATAATCGGACCATATTTTATATGACTTTTTTGTTGGAAATGAGCTGTACAGTCTTCTTCTAAATTATTCTCCTCTCGCCATAGAAGACCCTGTATATTCATCCTCAGGAAAGATAAAGAGGATTATCGGACCGATAGGATCAGTTGTCATTACATGGGTATCGATGTAAATGATGTGGATTATTACCGATGAACAAGTATTTTCAGATAGTAAGCAGGTAGCCACATAAGTATAGATTTAGATTTGAATTTTTCGGAACTGCAATTATTTGTCTTGCAATAAGCTTTGTACGTTGAGAGGATTCTGTGGCCTGTGTGAATCCGTGATGCTCTGCAAGAGCTTCTTGGGCAGATTACAGTCCGGAAAACCACCAATTACAACAGCTCTCCAACTTGTGACTGATAGTTTTAACCCTGCAGTTAAATGGGCAGGAATTTGGGCGACCCAAACACCAGAGGAAGTGAACAGTAGTTGTTGGTCAAGAACCTCTCTTGCGCTAATTCGTTGTTTAAGTGGAACAAGCGCGAATCACCACAATGCGACTCTGGACCGGAAGGCCAAACCAGGGGCGTATCCAGACCTCAGTCTTGGGGGGGTAGCGGGGCATGAAGTTATGTGTGCTTTCACCATCTTTTGCAATACCTTCGTGAAGGACGTTGATGCAAGAGAAAAGGAAAATGTTAATAGTATTAAAATAAAAAAAGAAGATATAAACAGCAAGTGAAACAGTGGAGTATCAGGTATTTTGGGGAGATGAAATAAAAATTTTTTTGATGCATTAATCAATTTTAATTTTACGGAATACAAATGATATGTAATACGTATCATTCGTGAACATTTTATTGGCACAGCATACAAAATTGAACGATCATGAACATTCAACAGTCAGTACCCTAGTAGCCACAACACGTACTCCATTTTTTGTAATTAGTGTTTAAACTTTTCTAATCGGTGCAATTTTCAAAAAAGGTAATTAATGAGTTAGGTAAATTTTTATGACAAGCTACCACGTTGTATAGGACATTCAACTGATTATGTAACAATGGGAATATATTAAATATGCATCACTGTAATAATGCAAAACATGTAATTTAGTTACTGCAAAAAAAGATTTTTTTTCAGTGCGACAATTGCTTAAATAGATAAGTCGAATAAAATAAGTCAAAGTTAAATTAAGTCCTTTTTTTTCGAAAATCTTGGGAGGGGTAATTACCCCTATTACCCCCCCCCCCCTGTGGGCCAAACTGTCAGGCATATAGTAGTGCATGAATGTGGTTTTAGAGCAACAACAAGGACTTCCTCCATCAGCTGTAGAATGAAACAGTTGAAAATCGAACCCTACTTTACACGACCCTTTTTGTTTGAAATGAGCTGTACAGTCTTCTCCTAAAGTATTTTCCATTCGTCATAGAACACCCTGTATACAGGGTGGGCCTCCAGTGCGTAGGCTTACTAAAACATATTTCAGAAATCTGTCCGTTGATCATAATACGAAGTCTTGAGCGCTACAAGGTTAAATTATTCTTGCTTAAATTTTGACGTTTATACAGGATAAATCATATTAAACTTGTAATTTTAAAATGGATTCCTTGGTAAATCCTAGTGTAACTTTATGTATCTCACATGAGACTTTAGAAGAACCGTTTACGTGCAAATCACCATTTCTGATATAGGAAAGTAGACATCAGAAAAAATTGAATATCGAAGCGATTATATAACTTAAAAAGCTGTAACTTTGCGGTGTGACTAAGCATGAAATGTATCAGCTTAGGTTAGACGGTCAAATTTTGAATTATGTTTGTCCTTAGAGAAATCGGTAGTTTAATTAAGGAAACTTTTTTCTATGTATTTCGTTTGCATCTTTTTGCTGAGTTAGCTGGTTTTTTTTAATCTGAACAGATTTTTGTTTTTTTTTTTCGTGACCTGCTAGGCTTATAGGTAAAAAAATGAAAAACACTGATTTGACTGATAATTTGAAATTAAATAATAACTAAAAAAGATTGATATTGATCATACTATATCGTTAGAAATGCTGTCAAAATTTGCATTGGACCGTATAAAAATGGCATTTCTGTTTAAAAAAACAAGTTATCTGTTACCTACTGATTTCTCTTTCCAAGTTAAAAATTTAAGTCAAAACATTTCAACGCTGTAGCCCTCAAGGCTCTCTACCATGATCAGGTAACATATGTTTTATATATATTATACTTTAGTAAAACCACTATCTTACTTCCACACCCTTTTTCACACCCTGTACGCATGTTATGTAAGTGCTAAGGTTAGTCTCAGTCGCCATAGTGCCTCGAGTAGTGCCCTAAGGAGTCCCGTGAAATAGTGGTCGGAAGCTCGGTGTTTAGCGCAAATCATACTCAGGTACCACCAGGAAGTGAAGAATTTTCTAGTGACGATGCCTGTAAAAATTGCCAAATCAAACTTCAGTATAATGAGAGCAGGCGACAGACAGGTTTCTGTCGCCTGCTCTCACATGCTTCACATGTCTGGTAGACATGAAAAATCTGATGCTCTCTATTTCTGTCGATCGACCTATGGCGCCCTGATGATCGCGAATAAGCGTGAAACAGCTGTCTGCGTACTGGTGGATTGACGGAGGTATATAGCAACCCTCGTACTTCAGTATAATGTTTGAACTTTCACTATTGCAATGTATTGCGTCATTACCTTTAATCTACGATTATAAATCATTGTATAACAAGCACCGCTTTTTGTGTAATATGTGGTTAAGGCCTAGTTTCTATCCAATTATAATAAATAAGTGATGATTTTGCTATCAACGGATTTGTGCTTATTAGGCCAATAAAATTAAGTCGAAAAAAGCCGGATTCCGGAATTAATTCCCAGCAGGCGGGGAATCGTCTTAATATGGGATCCTAGATACGTGTAATCTGAGTTTGCACCATCGCACGTGGTGAGTATAACTTTTAACAGCCCAAAAACTGTCAAATTTTTGCCCCTTTTTTGTTTTTTGCTTGTAGCTGGAAAATGGTGCATCGGACGGAAAATTTCGTTCCACTCAATAATAAAGAAGACTAAATTCTGCGTCAAACGGTGTATAAAACATCAACTTCGTTTTAGTGACTTAAATTCCAGGAACCAGCAAATCACTGCAAATCACTTTTTACAAAATATTTATTTGTTAATCGTACAAAGTTGAGCTCTAGACTGACTGAATTATATAAAATACATGATAAGGTAAACTTAGCTGACGCAGCATTTCCTGAGTTCATCTTCCACACGCGCCGTCTGGTCAGCTGGGTCGATGTCCGGCTGGATACATAACTCCTCCCTCCTTAAGATGGAAGTTCGTCCTCGAACTTCTGGTTACTTGCTTGAAGTTCTTGAAGGTCCTTCAAGGGAATTCTGGGCTTGAAGAACAGGGTATGCAGCCTCTTGCGTTTTCTTGCAGTGAAGTATATAATCATTGCAACCAGGATAACGTACAGGGTTGCAATGGTCCATGAAGTAGAAGTGATGAAAATGGGCTTCAAATGCATGGGTTCAATAACTGATAGGTGGGGTGTTTCTTGAATTTTTTCTATCTGGTCTAGCTGGATCTGGAACTTCGGGTTAATTTTGACTGGGATGACCTCTGGAACTTGAATACTCTGCTTTGACGTAAAGTACCACTTTTGACCAATTTTTACAGCACATGTTGATTGGACAATAACTGGCTGGCTAATATTTTCAGCTTCTCTGGAACAGTTTTCAAAAATTTGGATCTGATAGGTTGTGCTAACTATTATTAGGTTTTTCTCAGTTCGGTGTATGATGGGATGCTGGACCACACTAACAGCTGTAGTACAATTTTCCAAAGTTGGCAGTTGACATCTGGCTGTTGACTCTGATTGGCAAATAATTTTCTTTTCAGTGTGCTTGCAGTCAGAGTACCAATGGTTATTTCCATAATGGGTGGCGGGTGGTATCAAAATGATTGCGTCTTTGTTATGGATGGGGTAAATATGGTAAAGTGAGAATTCACGTTCATTTAGGATAGGGATCTTTAGGATAATAAGTATCTGGGTATCCATTGTGACAATAGTGCTATGAGAATTTTCAATTAGTTGATGATGTAAATCATCTGATAAAAGGCAAGTTTTCTTATAGAAAAATTTTAGATGGTCTTCAAGTTCACTAATTTCTGAAAGTG
This sequence comes from Callosobruchus maculatus, assembly GCA_951848785.1. Taxonomy (NCBI): domain Eukaryota; kingdom Metazoa; phylum Arthropoda; class Insecta; order Coleoptera; family Chrysomelidae; genus Callosobruchus; species Callosobruchus maculatus. The sequence goes on along the minus strand of CATOUR010000026.1, from coordinate 11,374,458 downwards.
TGAAAAGTTCTACGTTAGACTGTTGCAGGGCGGCTAGGCTAATAGTTCTCAAAATTTTTAAAAGAAACTGATTTAAGCTATTTATGCTTAGAATTTGGCTATGGAGTGAAAAATATTTTCCCAGACTTTCTTCGAGTGAATTAATTTCTTGTGCAACTTTGACAGAATTTTTATTAAAAGATTTTATAAAATTATTGTACCTTTTTATAGTATCTAAAGCGTAGGTGGTGGAGTTATTGACAACTGTAATTATTTCGGACTGTTTTGACTCAAGTGCTTCAATGTGTTTTTCCAAAAATATGCGATCATCTTCATCGAGATTTCCTGTGATAGATTTTATCACTGAACCTAAAACATTTATTAAGCCACGCTTTCTTCGTGTACATACTATTTTTTGAAAATTATCTAACGTTTCTTGATATAAAATGCTATATTCTTTAAGTATATTTTGATAAGGAGAGGTAGGAATTTTGTTAAAGAGTAGAGGATGAATCATTGCTGCCTTGAGAGAGTTATCAATAGAAGTAAGATTTATAGTTACTATATGGCGATGATAGTGGTCAAACATTTGAGCTTGGCCGACTAGTTCCTGATAGTATCCATTATTGGGGATCGGGCGCACTTGAAGGGCCAGGCTGTGGCTCATCATTTGGCCGGTCCTGTAACAAGGTAGCCTTGCGCAAACGTTTAATATTTCTAGGGTGCGTATTTGTGGGCCTATCTTTTGAGGTTACCGCTTCAATTTGGGTTTCTTTGGCTGAAGTAACTTTTGCTGAGACATAGGGTGCAGTAAGTTTGTTACGAGGGTTTTTCTGAATATACACAGGATCTCCTGGTCTGGGGGCTGGGGCAGAATCTGGCAAATTTTCGTTACGTTTTTCTAAAACTGCAGATTCCTTGTCATGACGTTTTCGATAAAGGGAGTCGATGAAAGGTCGAAGTTCGTCTTTGTGACGTTGGTTATATTTTTCATATACCGGCATATCATCGTCAAATTGAATTTCTTCGGCATATGGACCATAAAGAACAGAAAATGGGGAATAACCAGTAGCAGAATGGATTGATTGATTATAGATTAGGACACAATGTGTTACTAAATCGTTGAAATATTCTTTGGGACGTTCATCTTGCATAACACGGAGTTTTTCGATGAAAGTTGAGTGAAATCTTTCAATGGGGCTATTAGAATTTGGATTATTTACCGTGATATAGTGGAGTTCGATACAATGGAGTTTCATGAATTCCTTGAAAAGATTATTAGAAAATTCAGTACCTGCATCACAAACAATTTTTCTAGGATAGTTGTGATGTGAAAAATAATGTCTCAATTTACTTAAAATTGTAACTGTCGTTTTATCAGAAATTTGGTAAACCTGAGCATACTTAGAAAATGAATCAATAATTGTCAGAAAGTTATCTTTGGAACACGAAAAGGTATCTATATGTAAAATATCAAAAGGCTTTTGTCCTAGAAGAGGGCCTTTCAAAGGAAGCTTATAAGGGTGTCTTTCATATTTATTTCGTAGACAGATATCACACTGATTAATGAAATTTGATATGGTGCAATGCATATTTGGCCAATAATATTTAAGTTTCAACTGACTGAGAGTTTCGACAATGCCATTGTGATTTTTCTTATGATAATTTTTAACACATTGAATTTGGGATTCGGAATCTTCTATGTCCTGTACACGTTTAGTACAGAAGAAAATTTGAATTGTATCACTGCACGTGTTTCGAACATACTCGGAAATATATTTTTGAATATCGGGATTATCAGTGAGAATGTAATATCGCTGATTGGGGGCTATTATATCGTGCAGCGTTGTCTTGACATCATTTCTCCAATTTGATTCAACTAAGGTCACAAGATGTTGATGCTTGGTTTTGAACTTGACAGAGTAACGAATTGAATGTTTATCGCCAAATTTCAGAATAATTTGGTTTGCGAAATGATTTATGGGTTCCTCGGAAAATGGAACCGTGGCAACTGGATTCTCGAGAGCGGAATGTTGGGTGGATTGGCCGGTTTCCTTGTTGAAAGTTTCATTGACAAAATCATCGACGTCAAAGGGGTCGTCATCAAAAGATTCATCTGAAGACTCTGAAGGGGGATTGGCAATAATGGATTCAGTTTCATGCACATTGATCTCTATGCAGGATAAAGCATCTGCTACGATATTTTCTTTACCTTTCTTATATTTTATGTCGAAATTATAGTCCTGAAGTTTGAGTTTCCATCGAACTAAGCGAGAATGGGGTTCACGAATTTTGTGGAGCCAGACAATGGGGTTATGGTCAGTTTCTACAGTGAATTTTACTCCATAAAGGTAGGGACGAAAATGTTTGCAAGAGTCTACTATAGCAAGAAGTTCTCTTTCTATGGTTGAATAATTTCTTTCGGCAGTATTGAGAGTACGGGAGTAGAAAGCGACTGGTTTTCCTTCTTGAGGAAGGACAGAAACAATAGAAATACCTGAAGCATCTGTAGTGAGTGTGAAAGGTTTTGAAAAATCTGGATATTGAAGTATGGGGGAATTACTTAGGGCGGCCTTACATTTTTCGAATGCTTCTATATATTGTGGATTGTTAATGTCAATTTTCTCACCTTTTCGAATACATTTTGTCATGGGGGCAGTAATTTTAGAGAAATTATGAATGAAACGTCTGTAGTAGCCGACTAGGCCAAGAAAACTTTGAATTTCTTTCCTTGTCTTAGGAATTGGATAATTTTCAATTGCATGAATTTTCGAGGGATTAGGCTTTATGCCTTCTGGAGTTACTACGTGACCAAGGAATGCCACTTCTTTACAAAGAAATTCTGACTTATCAGGCTGTATTTACAAATTTACTTCACCAAATTTTTGGAATATTTGTTTTATGTGAATAAGATGATCCTGAAGACTTCTAGAAAAAATTATGACATCATCCATAAATACAAAGCAAGACTTATAAATATAATCTCTTAGAACTTCATCCATCATTCTTTCGAATGTGGCAGGGGCATTTCGGAGACCCATTGGCATCCTTAAATACTCAAAATGGCCTTGGGGGACAGTAAAAGCAGTCTTTTCAATGGAATCTGGGTGAACTTGGATTTGATGAAATCCTTGGGCCAGGTCAAGGGTAGTGAAATATGTACATCTGCCGAGGTTATCTAGAATTTCGTCTATACGGGGTATTGGGTAACGTTCCTCTATAGTGTTTTCATTAAGCTTTCTAAAATCAATAACCATACGAAATTTCCTTTTTCCTGATGCATCAGCTTTCTTGGGAATCAGCCAACAAGGGGATGAATATGGACTTATGGAGGGGCGTATAATATTGTTTTCTAATAATTTATTAATCTGAGATGAAATTTCTGGGAGCATTGCTCTCGGATATCGATAGGTTCGAGAAAAAATGGGTTTGTCATCCTTAGTACGGATAACATGTTTAACTGAGCCTGTGAAAGTGAGAGGAGAATCTTTTGTATGAAAAATGTCCTTGTACTGATGACATAATCTAAGTATTTTTTGTTTTTCTTCTGCATTTAAATGCTGAGTTCGAATCATGTTGATATTGAAAGAATTACTAGGTGGGTTATCTGGAAGCTTTTCGTCAAATTCTGAAAGAGGGGTAACAGAGACGGGCTCTGAAAAATGCAAGTCAATATCCTCTGACTTGGGAATTTCAATATATCCAACTTTAGCACAATGTATAGACTCCGGTAAAATAATTTGGCCTTCATGAAAGATTTCTGGGACAACTATCTCACCATTATTCACAGATACTGGAATACTGAGGCGATTAGCCGAACGATAAATAATTTTGAATGGAATTTCAATGTCCAATTTTCTGATAGAAAATATATGAGATTCATAATCAATATTAGCACCTAATTGATCAAGTTCACTAGTACCAAGAAGAATATCAAAATCATCGTGCCAATCGGCAATTCTGACTGTGAGGGGTTGCTGTATGCCAATTTCATCAAATATGGGATAGTAAAGATTTCGATTGTATGTTTTTGGAGTTTTCATAGAAATAAGGGTAAAGGGTTCATAGAATTCATATCTAGAATCATAGATTTTAGCAGCTTTTGGAGTAATGACGGTATCTGATCCACCAGAATCAATTAAAACTTTAAGATTTGAATAGGGCAGGTAAAAATAAGGCAACTTTGTGTGCTTTGAAAAATTATTCAATTGGATGGTTCTGGGTTGGGGGGTTCTAAAACGGCTGGTTCCTGAAAATTTTCAGAAAACTCAAAATTTTCATATCCTTGACTTGCTATTTCGTTAGCATGTGTGACAGAATCTGGGCCACACTCTATATTATGGTTGAAAGTACGACTGTTGTGAGTGGAAGTAGATATTGGAGTTGGCTTACGACTAATATTTTGTGAGATTGACATAGGAGTAGGCTTGAATTGATTTTGGTAAGAATTATTTGGTCGAGAAGGAGCACCAAATACTTCCCTGTTTGTGGAAGGATTTTGACGTTGGGGTATGGGTTTATTAATATCACCAAAATTTCTCGTAGGTGTAAAAGGCTGAGAAAATGGATTATTCTGTAGACGAGGCTGATGGAATTGATTTTGTGTGTTATAATAATTTTGATTCATAGATGGTTGAGAAGAAGATCGTACATTACGATAATGTTGAGGAGGATGCGTGTTGTGTTGGGTGGGACGTGGTGGGTTCTTTTGATATTCATGGGGGTAGGTTGAAGATTTTAAATAAGACATATACTGTTGCTGTTGCTTATGATTATCTAGAGATATACATTTCTGAAGAGCTTCATCTAATGAGGATAAATCGAAATGAGAAAGATGATCACAGTAAGGATTATTCACACCAGTACAAAAGGTTCTAAGTGCTTGATTTTTGAAAAATGAAGCTTTGAACTCTACTGCCTGTGTATTACCTTCATGTAAAGAAACATGCTGTAAAAGATCATTAAGAGCTAATGTTATGCGGTGATGATAGTCTTGGTATGATTCTGAACGTTTTTGAATAGTAGTAGTTAGCTGGGTTAATAAAATTTCTTCGGTGCGATGATCACCATATTTTTTAAGTAAAAGCGGCTTAATTTCAGCCCAATTAGTTTTATTATGTAGATTTAAAAAATCACGGGCCTCACCCTTAACCTTAGATAATATATTTGCATTAACAATATAGGTTTGGATTGCATCCGCACCTTGCTGAGAGAAAAAGGTGATTAAATTATCAACAGCATTTACAAAAGTTGACAAATTGTCACCAGCTGAATATTCTGGCAAAGTATTACACAAGTTATTGATATCAGAATTAGATAAAACCATGATTGAATCTTCTGGAATAGAATTAAGAGAAACGTTTGACTGTTCGTGAGAAATATTTTCAAGTGAGGGGGTTGAATAAGGCTTAAAACGAGATTTTTCTTTTGCTAATTTTCGGGTTCTGGAGTCAATAAGAGCTTCTAACGAATTTTGTGGATACTCAGAACTCATGGAAAAATGGAAAATGGACTTACAAAAGGAGAAGACGAATCACCGTGATTATCATCCCTGTATGGTCCTCCAAATTGTCCTGTTCTGTGGTATTCGGTGGTTAACTGCCAAGTCGTAGAAACGAGCCGATGATCCTTAGGGATGTCGTGCAGTTATCATGTTCGCAGCGCCACTTAAATTCCAGGAACCAGCAAATCACTTTTTAAAAAATATTTATTTGTTAATCGTACAAAGTTGAGCTCTAGACTGACTGAATTATATAAAATACATGATAAGGTAAACTTAGCTGACGCAGCATTTCCTGAGTTCATCTTCCACACGCGCCGTCTGGTCAGCTGGGTCGATGTCCGGCTGGATACATAACTAGTGGTATAGCCGAAGTCTAATGCTAAAAATGATAATAAAATCGTATTTCAATGCAAACCTACATTTTGCGGCATTCAAAGACAACATCTCTTAAAAAGAGATACCCTCGTCGAAAAATATATGAAATAAAAGTTTTAGAGGATAGAATTTTACGTTAAACAGATACCTTAGTTTAGTCATTTATAATTCAAAATTTGGTATTAATTCAAAATCGTTTTTTTCATCGTTTCGAGTAATGTGAAGTCATGTAAGGTAAAACCATATCCCATATCAAAATTTTGTACCAAAACAGCAAAACCGGACAGATTATTAAGTTTATCAAAGTGTTGTATTACCATTAAATATTTAATAAGTATTATCAATAAGAATTCAGTAATAAGTAGATTAATCATAGTCCTTAATAGTCCAGGTTCAATGAATTAACAATATCACTTACAAGTTTATTAACGAAATACAAATTTAAACACGGTATAAATAAATAGATATATAAATATATAATATAACTAAACGGGACTAGCAGCAACAAGTGATGTTAATAACAACCAGGGCCATAAATCCGTTTGCTGTGCTTTTAATTATTTGTTAGTATTTGGATGTTTTTCTATTACTTCAAATATATATACAGTTTTTTCAAAACCCTGTCATTCAAACAATTTACTCCTCAGGTTTGAGGAAATTGCATGCAAGCTAATAATTTCAAAATATTGTAACATACTGTATCTTATGGTATTCTGTATTTGTATTGGTTGTCATTGGTTGTCATACATGATGTAAAGTCAAAGTGTTAGGCTAGATCTTTTGAAGTGTAATCGTCATCGAATCGTCTAGAGTTTTCGAGAATGACGGATGGATTCTAGAAATGTCATCGAATGCTCTAGACGGTTTGATGAAGTATATATAAGGTGCTACGGATAGCGTAGGAGTACAGTTGAGTTGAGTTGTACCTAAGATAAGGTTAAGAGAGATTGTATCGAGTTGTGAAGTAAAACGGTGAAAGTTACGTCGAGTTTGATACCCTGGGTGAAGAGAAAGAGGCCGTCGTGACAATTGGTGTCGGAAGTGTGGGATTATCCATCGAATCAAGCCAGGAAAAGGAAAGAACAAGTGAGTACAGCGTCAGTTAATGCCAGTTACAAGAGCTATGGCGTCCGAAATGAGTGCCTTGATGGCTATGCTACAAGAAATGAGAACCAGCTTAGACAACCAGGCAGCCATTACGCAAGCAACCGTCGTGAACCTGGAAGAAAAACTAAAGCACCACCAGGACGAGGCAGTCGTATACCTAGAAGAAAAGCTAAAGCAACACCAGGACGAGGCAGTCGTAAACCTAGAAGAAAAGCTAAAGCAACACCAGGACGAGGCAGTCGTAAACCTAGAAGAAAAGCTAAAGCAACACCAGGACGAGGCAGTCGCAGATTTGAAGAGTGGACAGGAAGTTGTGATGACTAGGCTGGAGGAGCAGAAGCAAGCGGTAAGCCAGGCACTAGAAACTCAAGACCAACGCATTAGTGCAATAGAGACACAGTTCGCAACGTCACAAAAGCAGGTGGAAGAGCTAGTGACATCACAGAAGCACGTGGAGGAACAGCTACAGCACGTGAAAGATCAGGTCAAAGAAATGGTCAGAGAAGAGCTGCGAGAGTTTTGTGCAGGTGAGCGTAATTTAACAGCTGAACCACCCGTTTTTCCTGATAGACACAGTGGCGTAGTAGCAAAGCTCTATCCATATAATGGCAAAACATCATGGGACATTTATTATATGCAATTTGAAAACATCGCACGTATGAATAACTGGTCAAATGAAGAAAAAGCCTGTGTGCTGACATCCATGCTCAGAGACTCTGCAGCAGCTATTTTGGAAAATCTCTGCTCGTCAGATTTACGTGACTATGATAAGATAACATCTGCACTAAAGTTACGTTTTGGAGATGCACACTTAACAGAGCTGTTGCATGGCCAGTTGCATAACCGGACACAACAAGCTAAGGAAGATCTAACCACATTTGCATACGAAGTCCAAAGCCTAGCTAAACGAGCATTCGTCAGCAGTCCCATCGAGACACAGGAATACGTCGCAGTTTGTCGAAAAAATTGCCGACCTGGACGTTCAGAGAATCGCAAGACTATCTAGTCCCAGAACCTTACAAGATGCTTTGGTCAAAGCTCTAGAAATTGAAGCTGCCACAAAAGCCACGCGAATGACACGGAGAGTGCGCTCTGTGGAGCAAGATAATGAAGTAGATGTCAGGGCCACTTCGTTCGTTCCAAGAAGAAGAGGTGGTACCTTCCAAAGAAACCCAGTTGGCAGAAATCTTGAAGGACCTGAGAAGTTCACGTGCTGGAGATGTGGGCAGAAGGGGCACCTTAGAGTAGGCTGCCGGATACAGGTCGATAAGATGCAGGTGAATGTAGAAAAAGCAGATGAATATGCAAGCAAAATGAATTCCATGCAAGGCACGATAAACTCAATGAAGGGGCAGCTCGATAGAGACATGAAGAATTTGCTGAAGAAGAACGAGGAAACTATCGCTAAGCTTCAAGGACAACAGAGAGTAGCCATGAGGGAACTTACAGCAGACCGAGATAGGCTAAAGCAGTTGCTTGACTCTCAGAAACGAGAATGTATGGGTATTAGGAGCAAGTTTGAAAAGGACAAAAATAATCTGTTGAAGAAGAGTGACCAACACGAGGCAGCCTTGAGAAAGCTCAACGTAAAACATGACAGAGAAATGTCTGCTTTGAAAAATGACATCAAGAGATTGAAGGATTTGGATCAGCTGAAGAAAGCGGAGGATAGACGTGACCAAGTTAAGGAGGAAAATGCAAGGCTCAAACAGAAGATTACCCAGCTGGAAGCCGAGAACGTATCGTTAAAGGAATACCTAGACCACGCGATTGTGCAGGCCAGAAAGACCGCGGTCAAGGAAGACGAGTCAAGGTTAAGAGAAAGGTTAGTGCATCATGAAGCAGAAATCAAGAAGATGAAATCAGATATGACAGATACGCTTGATAGTGTGAGAAAAGTCATGGAAGACTTGTATAAGGCAAGAGATGTTGACAATAAGATGAGAGAGCAACTGGCGAATTTGGAAGATGAGAACGTTCGAATGGAAAAGGAGCTGGAAGACGCTTTGGCTGCCGCAAAGGCTGATAGTTCTGGGATGAAACAATTGAAGTACGGACATAATAAGATAAAGCAGAAGATTGCGCAGATGGAAAGCGAGGTCGATAGTGATAGGCTAAAGAAGAATCCGAACAAAGTCATTGAAAATGCAAACAAAGGTGTATACGAAATATCAGCGATGCAAAACGACGATGTAGATTTGAAGCAGATACTGGCGCAGCTGGAGAGAGAAAACGCGAAGGTAGGGACCAAGCTTAACGTTGCGCTCAAGGACGTGTCATGGGGCTCTGATCAAGCCGCGCAACTCAGGAGCGAGAATGGTAAGCAGAAGATCAGGATTACGCAACTGGAAGACAGACTCAGCAGACTCACTAAGGAACTGGAGAACAACCTGAGTGACGAGAAGGGAGTGTCGAGAGTGGACAACCGGCAAGACGAAAAGGTGCAACTGAAGAGAATGATAACAGAGCTAGGAAAAGAGAATCCTGCTGGAGCTGAAAATGAGAATCGCAAGTTGGGCAAAGAATATCGCAGTTACGAGGCGATCTGGTATGGTCTTGCAATAGACGACGGAAGGAAGGGTAGATGTCCGAAGCTACAACGTCATGGGGAGGAGCCCTACGTGGTGATGAAGCGCCTCAGCGACGTAGTCTACAGGTTATGTACGGAAAGTGGAAAACCGAAGGTTGGCTATGCTGATGTCTGTGGTGATACAAGAATCGAAGTTGTTCGTCGAGGACGCCGAACGCTAAGGGGGGAAGAATGTAACATACTGTATATTATGGTATTCTGTATTTGTATTGTTGTCATTGGTTGTCATACATGATGTAAAGTCAAAGTGTTAGGTTAGATCTTTTGAAGTGTAAACGTCATCGAATCGTCTAGAGTTTTCGAGAATGACGGATGGATTCTAGAAATGTCATCGAATGCTCTAGATGGTTCGATGAAGTATATATAAGGTGCTACGGGTAGCGTAGGAGTACAGTTGAGTTGAGTTGTACCTAAGATAAGGTTAAGAGAGATTGTATCGAGTTGTGAAGTAAAACGGTGAAAGTTACGTCGAGTTTGATTCCCTGGGTGAGGAGAAAGAGGCCGTCGTGACAATATGTTAGATTCGGTCTAATGATATCCACTATCATTCCAATTCTAATATTAGCGTATAATGTATTTAAAGCATTCTTTTGTTTTTAATATAGGTACACCTCAGGTTTTGTTTATGCAAAACATAATTTGATTAATATAAAAAATATTCTTACAATAACATTTCTTGATAATTAGTTCAATAAGAAATTTCATCTTGTCTAAAAGGCAGACGCAACAACTCATGCCTTTACCACCTTGTCTATGCTATTTGGGACATTAGTAAGCAGTATTTGAACTAAAAGTATCTTATATTGAATTCAATGATCCTTGTTGTTGGCTCAGCTTCTCTGTGCACGGCTGAATTAATACAGAAATTGAAGGAGTGGCAAAAAATAAGGGTTTCATTGTTAGCATCATGTCGTTGGCATAGTTTGCGTATTGCCAATTTTGGACAATTCTAATGTTAACTTCAAAAAACGAATTTACAATAAGGTTATGTATTTAATCTGATGTGACAGAATCAAAATTTATGCGTAAATAAATAATGTTTTTGCGAATTTCAAAAGAATTGGTTTGTTTAAACATATACAACCTACTGATATGGTAATGTACCGATTTAAAATTGTGTCGACGACTTTCAAAAATACTTGGCTGATGTAATTATAGCATAATATGTCAAATACATATTTATGAAAAATTAGTAAGCACTATTAATAAGTCTTCAAATCAAAAAACAGTTTCCATTGATTTGATTTATCTGTTTAGTTAATTATAGCATAAACAGGTTTAGCTTGAATTATGCACAACATCTTATTATTCTTGCAATTATGCATTATGGATAATTTGGGTGCAGATAATATTACCGAAAATACGAAAACACAATACATACATTCAAATACTCCATATTCCACAGTACGATAAACCCGAAAAAACAACTCAATGCTCTGTCCTAACAAAAACATATGTTTCTTCATGGAAGTGAAAGTATTTTAGCATCAATTCAGAATCATATAAAATCGGTTCGATTCAATGAATATAGTTTTCAAATATACCCCTCCCGTTAGATAAAACCCTGGATAAAACATTTCTGTATTTTGAGGAATACTGGAGTAAGATCTCATTGAATCAAAGTGTGAGTGTTTGATGACACGACGGATTTTTCTGTGAGACGTGCAACACAAAATGTGAGATCATCTTCAAAGAAACTATTTTCAACTTTTCCTGCTTCTACGGCAATGTAACTCTCATCATTATCTTCGAAGGATGCTGAATTAAAGCATCACTGGCCGTTGCAGTTGAAGCACATTGTTGAGTATTTCATGCCAGCTGCACTTCCTTGTACTCCTTTGTACATTACAGGACACACTATTAAGAATTTGAGCTGGAGCTGGCTCCTTGGTGTTTATGGTGGAGCGACATCTAAGGTCCGTCCTCCTCCAACCCCAGAAAATATCTCGTAACGAATTTGGTCCAAGGAGATCACATCTGCCAATACAGGGCTGTCAAGAACAGATGACCTACTGAAATGAGAACCTCAGGATCCTCATGTTCATGACGGCTGGACCACCCAGGCATTTAGTAACTACGCCTGCATGAATCACATTCAACCTGAACTAACCTGGTTATCTACATTTTCCCGACAGATTTAACATAAAAAATTGTAAGTGTCATAATTTTTTTATCCTTCATGTCGGGGAGTTGCGCCTGGTTTCGTTCTTTAACTTTCCCATAGATATGTACGAGTGGTGCGGTAAAGTTAGTACATAGAAATTCAAAGAAGCATAACTTTTTCATTTTTCATTTGCAGATGTGAGGATTGGTGTCATTGTACTATACTCATTAAATGCTTTCGGACGATTTATAGAATTATAGATTTACCATATACTAGGGGTAGAATAAAGTCCAGTCAAAAGGGTAGGTAAAGTATTAATGAAAGCAAACTGATTTTAAATTGGTGAAAAATTTGGTATGTCAAAATGATCCAATTTAAAGACTGAGGTATTTATAGAACATAAAATTCTATTTACTATATATTTTGTCCCATGAGGTTTTTTAATAGGAGTATCAGCTCTAAGCGGCCTGGGTATACTGTATAACTGTACATATTATTATGTATGTGCCAGGTTAAAACACGGATCCCATGTCGAACAGAACTAACTTGTTTTCCAAACTACATACACAGTATTTCAGAAGGTGATAGTCAAGACCTTAATGAATAACAACTATTTGCAATTTTCTCAAATAAGTTTTTTATTGTGCAACGAAACTCGCAATGCAAAATCATACATTCTTCAAATGTCTGTAATTTAACAACCAAACACAATATCAGAAAAAGGCCAAATAGGTGACAAAGCTTTCTTCTTCCATTTGCTTTTTGAATGATTACTGTAAGTTTAAAGGTAACGTCAGGGGCTTGGAAATACGAAATTAATTTTTATGGTGACTTTTGGACCTTACCTTTGGACCTTTTGACCTTACCTTTGGATTTTTGGACTTGTCTCCCCTCGTCTTAAGACACACACAATGGAGAAAGGGAACAGGCGGCCACGCCTCCTCGCTAACACGGGATACATCTTTTCTTGGACTCTCAGTTTCGCACGCTATACCCTAGACCCTTGAAGATATGTAGCCTTACATGGCCGCAAATGTTAATTTTGTCCTACGCATCATTTTCCAGCTACAACCAAAATGCTAAAAAAAGTACAAAAATTTGACAGTTTTAGGCCTGTTAAAAGTGAAGCTCACAACCTGCAATGATTCAAACTCAGATTACACGCCTTGAGGACCAAACAGAGATAATAAAATGGGAATTAATTCCAGAAAAAAAATTAATTTGATTGGCGTATATTTTATATAATCAATAAAACAGGCAATCGATAAATAAAAAGGTGTGTATACACGTAATCAACGACTGACATCTCTATTCACCTATTTTGTGTGGCTCGACTAATCATCAAACTGTTCAGAGGCGCATCTGGGGAAATTAAAGGGGTGCTTAGTAACGGTGATGCATAAAAAGTTGGCGATATTCAATGTTTTACAGACCTATCATGTGGATTTTGAATGTTTCGATACACATTAAGCTTGGCTGATATTGCTACTATGACGATAATGGAAAAATTGTACAGAATCGTACGAGTAACGCCGAAGTAATCATTAAAAGAGGTTTAAATGCCCATGGTATGCCACACTTTTTGCTTCCCACACAGATTGGTTAGAAGAGTATTGTGATTGCGAAAATTATCGATTTTGAGATAACACGCTTTTTAGGCATTTTATGATGTCTACATAACGAAAATCCACGTCACTCATTTCCGTCAGTCTGTCTGTCTGTCTATCTGTCGGTCTGTCTGTTGCCGTTATTCTAGCCTCGTAATCTCAGTAACCGCTGCATGGGTTGTAATGAAATTTGGGTAACTATATGCTGTGGGGCCGTAGTAGGTAATGCTGCTATAATTTTGAAAATCGGTACATTGGCGGCGGAGTAACTAGCAAAAAACGAAAAATTTGAAATACCCCTCAAAGTTCGTTTTTATGCATTTTAGGAATTAGGAAAAGTTTGTTGTATTCATATTAGTCTGTCTATGGACCTGTGAGAGAAAGACCTACAGGGGCATAATTCACTTTCTTAGGTCCATCCGAGCATTGCCTGGCCTATTGCAGTGAACAAGCGACTTATACTAATTACATATAGTTTGGGAACTGTTTCCTGTTGGCTTCGTTGTAATGAAGCTTTAGCTCTATACTGAGGACATTAAAACCGCTCAAACTTTATTTTTAAACATTTTAGATCTTTTTGATCATTTTCTACTTCTTTAGAAAGATCAAATTGGGATTGGGCAAATCTTTTTACTTCCCACATCGATAGTTAATGGGAGTATGGTAATCGCAAAAATTTTCGATTTTGAGATAATACGCTAATAGGGCGTTTTATGATATCTAAAAAACTATAATCCATATCACTCATTTCCGTCGATCTGTCTATCTGTCGGTCTATCTGTCTTTCTGTCCGTCTAGCCTCGTAATCTCAGTAACCACTGCATGGATTGTGATGAAATGTTCGAGTAGCGATATGATGTGTCGATGCTGCTATTAATTTTTTTGTAAATCGATATATGGGTGGCATGGTGATTAGCAAAACTAAAAAATTCAAATATTGCCCAAACTTCATTCTTAGGCATTTTAGCAGTGAAAATGAGCTTGTTGGAGGGTGGGGGTTATAAAACTGAAAAATTTGTTGTATTCATAATAGGCTGTCCATTTACCTGTGAAAAAAGACCCATCGATATTATACAATTTTTTAGGTCCATCCGAACGTTGCCCTGCATATTACAGAAGCCAAGGGACTTGTACACATTACGAGTACATTAGATCGTTCTAATGTATAACCTGGAAACTATTGAATTGAATTTCGTGAAATTTTGACATAATGTTACTACCGAGGCGAGGATGGATGACGAGTATGGCTTTCTGAAATCATGTCAGCGGCGACGCAGCAATAACAAAAAAAAACTAAACATATAAAAACAGCTTTAACTTCGTTCTTACGCTATCTGGAATTGCCTGATAGTTTTTCACATTTTACTTACCGCACCGATAGGAGGAGGCAGTATTGGAATTGTGAAAATTTTTGGATCTGGATTGTTTTTATAGCTTGTATGTGTATGTTTGTGCAATTGGTTTTTCTTTGTCAAATCGTGCATTTCAGATAGGTATATCAGGCGGTAGATCACAACTACACACTTGATTCAGGATTCCCCTCATCCGTATCGAAAGATATGCGTGACCAGACTAACATGTGAACATGGGGATTGCCCAATTCTGAAATTCTATTCTCCACTAGTAGTATTTTATATGACCATTTAAAACTTGATTGTTGTTTAACATAAATACATAAAACTTCAAAAGACCATCATATTGGATCAAGAGTGATGCTAGAATATTTTCCTAATTATTCTTGACAAGCCTCTTTATTTGATACCCATATTGCAGAAGTGCATAAAAAATAACTATTTCGCCATCTTGGTTGGTCCATCACATTGGTTTTAGAATGACGTCACATTATTTCTCGAGTTTCTTTCAACAAGCCCCTTCATTTGATGTCCATATTATAGAAATGCTTGAAAAATATCTATTCCGCCATCTTGGATGGTCCGTCATATTAGATTCACAATGACGTCACACAGCTTTATGGTGTATATCATCCAAACTAAACGTGTATACAAAGTTTCAGCTCAATCGGTTGAAGATATCTGCTTCAAAATTGAGTTGCAAGCTTTGGCGAATTTAGAGGGGGCGTGCGCCTCCCCCCCCTTGTGGGTGGGTCAATTTCATCATAAAATTCTACCGCCACTGGTTCGCCCCCTCCCCCCTAGAAGAAGTCCTAAATACGCCCCTGGTTGCAAGATTCCACCCGGACAAAAATATATTGCAAGTTAAATGAAAGCTTTTAAAAATTGCCAGTGTCTCTACCCAGATGAGGTGTTGTGCACGGCACTGTATAGCTCCCACCTGTACACGTCATTAATAATTAACCAAGTTGGGTAACTACTTTGGCCCAGTTTCAGCTAGCCAGCTTGGAAGCTAAATGTCACCTAGTGTGCATTGTCTGTGGTATGATCAAAGGTATGATCGTCAACTATTCCAGTCGCATGATTAACGAGCGTGCTATCAGTCATCAGGGCACGCTGCGACCGGCGTCAAGCGTCGGCAATCAAATTGATCGGTAGTCATGGCAACCACGACGCGGATCGCGACCGCTGATCAACAAACTTCCGATCGCAGGTAACCATAACCGGTGTCGCGCGGTACCTACCGATTTTCATATTTCTATTTATTTCCGATTCTAATGACAAAACAAACGAGGGATGTTCGTGCGTCGGGGCTGAGTCGATGTTACATCGGCTTCGATGAAGGTGCTGCTGTTTTTTTCGTCGTGGTGTTTTAGTTTTCGTGAATTATTCAGGTAAATATATGATTTTTTTATTTATTGAGAATCATCATCATACATGCCGGGTTTTTTTGTAGTAAGCGGGTTAGGGTTGCCGCTTAGCTTATTATGCACGTCCGATCAAAGGGATTAGACAGAGTTCCATCGTAAGTTCTTTGGGAACCTTGAGATGCATTGGACTATGGTCTCCTGTCTTACCTCCTGGCCTACATTCCTCGTTCCTGGCTTCACTCAAAGCAGGACAGTCGAAGATAACGTACTTAACTGTTTCCTCTGCCTCCCCGCACTTCTTGCATAAAGGATTTTCCACATTGATCCCCAACATTTGCAGGTATGCATTGAACGACAAATGGCCAGTTATAAATCCAACCATCTTTCGTAGTTCCTTCCTGCTCAATCTCTAAGAGCTTCGGCGGTATAGAGCCTCGTATCCACTTGCAAGTAACTTGCGATAGCTTTTGCTGCAAGTACTTGCTTGTTTGTCTACACTATCTTTTAATTGTTCGATAATTTAATCTAGGAAATTGCTCTCGCAATTTCATTTGGGCTTAATTGTTCTGATTCCGACACTATAGATAAGATGTATGCAAAATCTGTAGCTGCAGAGGTAGTTGTGATATATTTAATTTAAAAAAAAAGAAAACAAGAGAAATATAGTAAAAGGCGGAGAAAATGTTGAGTGAGAAAGTGGATTCAGCGTAGAACTACTCTAGGGATACATGAACTTTAATGAGTCAAAGAACTCTCAAGTACTCTTATATATTTCATTAGTCCCTTGCCCATTTTTCTTTTTTTGAATTCATCTCCATTCTTGGTTAACTTCCGTTCTCAAATTATGTAGCTTCCTTTGAATTTCCGCTGTCGAAGTATTAAATAAGTCGGCAAATTTTTGTTATGCATTCTGTCCTTAAATTCTGGAGTATGAACATTCCATAATTCACGATATAATTCAAAATGTTCAATTAAAATACACGTATCTTCTCTCGTCCAGTTGAACTTCTCCATATTTGATTTACAACACTCCTTGCTGCAAGACTTTCGAAACAGGCTCGACATTTTTGTGGCAAACTAATTTCCTGAGAGTAACCGTGTACACTACAAGCTCTCAGCAAGTCGCAAGTCCTTTTTATGTGCAAGTAATTTTGCTGCATTATTTCTCTAACGACGCCGTGCACACGCTACGCAAGTGACTTGTAAGAGAAACCCTTATCAATTTTATTTGCTAGTAGACACGAGGCTTTACAACACAAGTATCCCCTCATCAGCATCCTCTTAGACTGCAAATGTCCCACCTCCCTGTCCCAGCGCTGTTCGTGCTCATTTGACACCCAACTGGTGACAGTCGTCCGTACCAAGTTGTATGATATATCACATGCTCCATGAGACGGTTAGTAAAAAATACCGAAACGCTTAAATATCTCCAAAACTACCAAATCTGGAGCGATGAAAATTATTACCTGGTTGTTTTTCAAAATGCATAATTCAAAATTTTTAATGTCAATGTTGCCAGATCTATCACTAGTTCAAATGGAATGCTCTATTTGTTTTTTTGCAATGAATTGCGCATGTCAAGTTTAGTAAGGTATCATAATTTCAAAATTTGGTTTGTAATCATTACTGAGATACGGCAACACCGCCTTTTCAGTGAAAAGTGTCGGAACGCTTAAATACCTCCAAAACTAACACAGCTGGAACGATGAAATCCAATTTCTGAAAATTTTTGAACATGCAGAATTCAAAAATGCTAATAGCGGTGTTGTCAGATTTACCACTTTTACGTTACAGGTTATAAATGGGGCATTCCATTTAAAATAACAAATGTATGACTTGAAACGTAAAAGTGGTCAATGTAACAGCATTACTGTTAGAATTTTTGAATTCTTCATGCTTAAAACCCCTAGGACCTGAATATTATCGTTCCAGCTGTGGCAGTTTTGGAGATATTTAAGCATTCCAGTACTTTTTACTAACCCCGTATAGCTTTTTTACAAGGTCTACCATCTTTCCAAGCCGATTCGCAGTAAAATGTAACTTCTGAAACATAACTGGCCAATTAATAAAGACGCGTAATTAAATTTCAAGAATTAGGCTTCCTCTGCAACAGTGGGAAATTAACAAAACAAAACACATATAACAACACCAGACTTATTATAAATAATGTAAACAAAAAAATATATTTAAAGCAATAGACATAAACAGTTAAATTTCAATGCACCTTATTGCATCTTATTTTTAATTAATCAGTTTTGTACCGTGTCCTGGGGGAGAGTAATTACCCCCTTTACCCCCCCCCCTTGGAAGCGCCCTTGCTCTGCAGCCTTCATCAAGAGACAGCCTGCTTGACAATACCTAAATTTGAAATGGGAAGTAACACGATTAATAGTTTTTGGATAGAGCATGACTTTGTACAGGTTGGTTTCGAAATATCTTGAGTAATTGTGTTCCAGTCCATTCATAAAATTTTGAACAAGTCGTACTTTACATAATTTTTTTTCAAGCCTAAGATTCAGTTACTCTAATAATTGCCGCTCAGCCTTAAGGCAAAGATTATTTTGATCAAACGGAGTTCCATCCTAAGTTCTTTGCACACTTTGACATGCAGGAGAATTGAAGATAACATGTTAGTCTCTGCCTCACCGCACTTCCTGCATATTATTATTATTAAGTGTATGGTTATATAGTACACATAAAAAAGTCATAAAGAAGTAAAACAGTTTTACTTCCCACACCAATAGGTGAGGGGAGTATTGTGATCGCGAAAATTTTCGATTTTGAGGTAATACGCTTTTTGGGCGTTTTATGATGTCTACATGACGAAAATTCACGTCACTCATTTCCGTCGGTCTGTCTGTCTGTCTGTCTGTCTGTCGCTTTTTTATAGCCTCGTAATCTCAGCAGCCGCTGCATGGATTGTGATGAAATTTGGGCAGCGATATGCTATGGCGTCGTAGTAGGTAAAATGTTCCTATAATTTTGAAAATCGGTGCATGGGCGGCGGAGTAATTAGTAAAAAACAAAAAAAAATATTGCTCAAACTTTGTTTTTAGGCGTTTCAGGGATTCCTGATCATTTTCTATTCTTTTTTGGATGGGGGTGAAATTGGGGTGGTTGGGTAGTGGGGGGTTGTAAAATTGAAAAAATGGTGGCTTTCATAATAGACTGACCACTGACCTATGAAGGAAGACCTATCGACATAAATAACTTTGTTAGGTCCATCCGAACATTACCTTGCCTATTACTGAAACCAGAGGACTTATAATTTTTTCTGGTTCAAACATACGAAAGTATTGCTTTAGATCGTTCTACAGGGTGTCCCACGACGATTAAGGCAAGCAATATATCGGAACTGGGCAGTAGTAGCGAATTATAATTTGGGGATGTAAATTAGAGCAAATAAAGTATCTTTTCTTATTATTGCGTCACCCAATGAGGTATTTGTTTTTGGTCACGTGACGTCTGATTCAAAAATTTTAATTTTTAAAGGACTGTACCACTACCATTGTGCTTTATGAAAACTACCAAAATAATTTAACTTGTTATAATCAATGGTAGTGGTACCATCCTTTAAGTACCTGTAGCTCTTGAATTTATCACTATAGGCCCCAAGTGTGCTAGTTTGTTGGAATTGTTTTATCGGGAGGAACACAAAAAGTCACAAATATACAAGGTCTCCCATTAAAAATTTTGAATCGAACGTCACGTGATCAAAAACAAATACCTCATTGGGTGACACAGTAATAAGAAAAGATACTATATTTCCTCTAATTTAAACCCCCAGAATAATAATTCGCTACTACTGTCCAGTTCCGATATACTGCTTGTCTTAATCGTCGTGGGACACCCTGTAGATTGTGTAACGAGGAAACTGTTGAATTGATTTTAATGAAACTTTGACACAGTATTACTACCGTAGGGAGGATGGAAAACGCATATGGTTTTTATAAATCAAGCCAGTGGCGGCGCAGAAATAATAAAACTACTAAAAATATAAAATCAGCTCAAACTTCGTTTTGGAGGTTCCTGATCATTTTCTACGTTTTTTTTTTTTTGGATGGGGGTGAAATTGAGGTGGTCTGGGGGTGGGGTGTTCAGAAACTGAAAAATTTCTTGTATTCATAATAGGCTGTTCACTGACATGTGATAGAAGGCCTAGCGACATAAATCACCTTTTTAGGTGCCTTACCTAGTCCCGAAACTAAGTGACTTAGAATTTTCTGTGTGCATACGAGTATTTATTGCTTTGGATGTTTTGTATTTTATAAGTGGAAACTGTTAAATTGATTCTGTTGAAATTTTGGCACAGTATTATTACAGTGGTGGGGATGGACAACGCGTATGGTTGTTAGAAATCGTGTTAGTGGCAGCGTAGCAATAATCAAAAAACTGAAAATATGAAAACAGCTCAAACTTCGTTGTTAGGTGTTTTAGGGGTTCCTGATCATTTTTTTACTTTTTTTGGGGGGGATGAAATTGGGGTGGTTTGGTTGTGGGGGGTAGCAAAAGTGAAAAATTTGTTGTATACATAAGAGACTGTCCATTGCCTATGAAAGAAAGACCTAGCGGCACAATACATTTCTCCTTTCCTTTCCTGCCTAACGTTTCTTTGCCTATTATTACAGAAACGAAGGGACTTCATTTTTTTATGTACAAATATTACGAGTATTGCTTTAGGTCGTTCTGTATTGTGTAACCTGGAAATGACCGAATTGATTTTAATGTAATTGTGACACAGTATTATTACCTTGGGTATGATGGAAAAAGCATATGGTGTTTAGAAGTCGTGTCAGTGGTGGTGCTACAATAATAAAAAACTAAAATTTTTGAGGGTGGGGGGTTTTTGAACTGAAAAAATTGTTGTATTGTATTGTATACTTTATTGGTGCCATTTACAATTAAATGTTTGCACAGGTCAAGACTAAAGTAAATATCAAAATATATCTAAAGATATTAGTAGCATTAAAAATATAAATGTACAAGTCACACGTTACAATTAAAAAAAATAATTGTATTGACAATAGGGTATCCGTTGATCTGTGAATAAAGACCTAGCGGCATAACACAGTTTTGGGGGAGGGGGGGGGGGGCTGGCGATGATTTGGTTGCAAGAGGACGTCAGACTATACCTTCATGCTATGGGAAAATAGTAAACTGGTATCACCGTAATGTGTGGAAAGTACTGAGTCAATCAACTTGACGGCTGGCGGTTTGGGCGCGAGATTCTGTCATCTGCTTGATAGAAGAATACATCTCTTTTATCTATACCTTCTGTGGAAATATCTTCCAAAATTCCTTCAGGGTTGATACCATATTCAGCAGAAAGCCTTTTCCAAAAGTCAAAACCAATCTAGTTGCCACACTGGCCCAGCTGCAACGTTATCATTTCACACGGCATATTATCTGACTTCTGTTTTGATATGATTATAATACACAGTACATATGATTAACAAAACTTGCGCTTGGTAGGAAATGATCGATTTTGTTTATTTTGAAATACAGGTGACAGGCATGAGGGTGGCAATATTTGTAGTATTACAAATAAATGAAAAAAATCTGGCAAATTGTTTTCTCCAAATTGGATCAAGCTATCAAAGCTTTATTTGCGATATTCTACGACTTTTGGGACGAAATTTTTGGAGGTAGGACGTAACGCACATAGATACTGATTTGATCTAACAGAATGATTGCTCAGTCTTCAAAAAGGGGATCCGAAAATATCACGCTCATTAGTAGTCATAATTTTTGCAATTTTGAGAAAATATTTTGGGAATGCTGCTAGATTGAATCGTTTTGTATACATTAAAACTAAGAATTTCCGAACGTCCTCGCCTTTTTGCAGTTTTTCAGAGTTTCTGTTTTTCCAGTGATGTTCCTCTGTTGAAGTATCTGTGTGTACTGCTGCTTAATAAGAATTGCCAGGCTTCCGGGAATTATAGAAATTTCTCCAGAATGGAAAATATGTCTCTGATGTCGGATTGTCCCAACTTAATCTCGGTTCATACCACTTGACCACGTTAATTTAATAAATATATTCCACTGGTTTTATCTACAAATTCGCCTTAATTTGCAACTAACTTACATAAACCTAAAGCCCCCGGTGGCCAACTGAATGTAAAGTATAAGTAGTAGCAATATTTAATGTGTATAAGGTTCTATAAAAAACAAAAGCAAAGCAAAATGCTAAAAGCAAAGTTTATCAAGTCAAAGGTTTATCAAAAATTAAATAATTTTTCTCATACATTTTTTAACTAGACAGTTGACCAAAAAACCGTTTTAAAGGAAAACTCTTGACCTATGAGGTTAACACATTTTGCTTCAAAAATTGCTTAAGTCCCTGTCCTTTGCTTTTAAAAAGGCAACGTTTAGAGTCCAATGCCAAAATGGTATCAGTCAATTGTACATTAACGTGAACTTCAGAATATTATATCTCGGTTCATTTTTAAGCTGCCATAAATCAAATTTTTTAGTAACAAACTTATAATTTTTCGATTTGTAACAATTTTTACATGTTTTTTGCATATCATATCCTTTTTAAGACCAATCTAAGCCGTTCAAAACTAGATCCCATTACTAGCAGTAAATTGTAAATCGATTGCAGTTAATTTCAAATAGGGTAGTAATACCAAGAGTAGCATGGATGTTTTTAGTACGAAAAGAGACTACCTTATTTTCGTCATAACTATGCTACACTACTTTATTTTTTTTTTAATTTTTCACTCAATACCCAAGTCATAACTAGGTTTATAATGGGCCGACAGCCAAAGAAATAATCGCGTTGTTTTTTAAAACCTACATTTTTCCCAAAGTTTTTCAGATAAATTCTAAAGTGTTTAGTTATTTATGTGGAAACGAGTGACAACATGATTTCTTTTAAGTAATAGAATTTTCAATCGCGTAAAGTCAATAATTATCAATTTTTCGGAAAAACTGTACAGAACGTTTTTTTTTCTAAGAATGCATCCCTCTATAGATTTTTGAGGTTATTCCCAATATAAAAATTACAACTCCTAAGTTATGGTGGTATCCACCTTCAGGGTAAAAACACATCGGACTACATGTAACTTTTGGTGCTTACTTTTGATTGTCTGCCTGATTCATCGTGCTTTTCAATTAAAATAGTTCTCGTCGGAAGCATGGAATATTGCTGCTCTGTTTTTGTCCCTGTGCAAACAAATAGCATTATAGTATATAGATATGCCCTTTTCGGAGATATTCCGTACTGCAAGCGATATTTATAGGTACACTTCACTAAAAATAGAACTGCATAGTAGAATAATAGAATCATGAAACTCTCAATAAACAACTACTCCTCCAATTTGTGATCTATTTTAAGCACACTCAAAACACGAACACTTTCATTCTCAATGGCCTTACGTCAGACAAAATGGATTATTTGGTTCTTTGCTCACGTCAAATGGTAAAACGTCACTCTACATTGATTACGTCAATATGATGTTTTCAGATTGAGATCTAAAATGATTTATACTGGGAATTTACACAATTTATTGCGTTAAGAGTGCTAACGATCCACAAGACCAATGGCTCAGTCAAAGGATAAGATGTCTGAGATTGACGAACACATCATGAAGAGATTTGATATACAGAAAAGACTGGGAAAAGGCGCATATGGTACGTAGGAGCTTTTACGTTGTTATTTATCAGAATCACCTTAATTTACTGTAACGTGCACAAAAGCGTTCAGCACTAGTTTATCACCGCCAAGCCTGGTTATACTTTTTTGTAAACTGGTAATACTATAGAACAGTAAAGTAATACTACTACTTTATGGTATAATGCAGTTATAGAGACGAAGAAGGTGTTTTCAACAGATCGTGACTTTTTAAGGAAACCATGTTTTTAGTGCAAAAACCATTTATCTTTCTACATAATTTTGTAGCTTCATACACTCAGTCCGACGTGTTTCGTTTTTTTCTCATATCTTCTAAATAATAAGATTCATCAAGGCCCTCAAAATAAGCGTTTGTTTCAACGATGACATTATTAATTGGACCCGAATCCCTACCACCCATTTCTTCAGTTTTGGAAACAGTAAATAGAGGAGAATGAATCAAAGAAATATGGTGGTTGAGGTAGCAGTACTTAAACCACTTGAATTTTTTCCACAGTGACACAGATGATGAGATGTGTTCTCTAGAAGCTGATGTACGACAGAAATGGATATTTTTCACAGCTACTAAAATGTACTACCAGTAGCGAATGTTGCTGGCAGAATAAAGTTTCACATTTAATGATATAAAAAGTATTCATTTGGGTCAAGTTAAAAGTAACGATACTTCTAATTGGCCTTCTGCAAATTCTTCAACACGGAAGACTGCAGAAAAAGAAGAATGGATTAAAATCTGTGCAAAGTATGAAACAAAATTTAGCCTGATTCTTCAGTATTCCTTTTTTGTGATCTTGCTAATAGATGCTGAAAAATTTGAAGGGTTTCAGTCAAATGTACCCTTACATTTACTTTGACGAAAATTACTACTCTCTCGTACCACTAAATTTGAAATAGCGTGGTGAAGATGTCAGACTGCCAGCAACAATCGCTCTTATTTTTACTCTCATTTCAGAGTTTGAAATGATTTTGAAAGTTTTTAATATCTAGCACATTGCAGTAGCTAGTAGGTTTGAAAAGTATCAATTCCTGTCGTACTCTTGGTTTTCTTAGGCCTTAAAAATGTGCCCGTCGTTGTTTCTGGTTAGTGTTAGTTGTTTTCTTCCATCTGAACACATTTTTGTTATATATGATGGCCTGTTAGGTTGTTTATGATATACGTAGGCAAATTGAGAAACTCATATTTGGTTGAAAATTTGGATTAAATAAAAACTGCTAGAGTAGATATTCACAACCCGATATCGTTAGAAAGGGTATCAAATTTTACATTGATCATATAAACAAGATTAGGCATTCCCGTTAGAAAAAATTCAAGTTATATCTGATTGAAGTTTTCTTAACTAATCTACCGATTTCTTCAAGTACAAAACTAATTCAAATATTACTTACTGTCTAACCTAAGCTGACGCATTTCGTGCTTAGTGATACGGAAAATTCAAAGCCTTTTAAGTTTTATAATCGCTGCGATATTCAATTTTCTGATATCTACTTATACCAAAATGGTGATTTGTACCAAAGCGGTTCGCTTTGAGTCCGTAACGGGTTTACCGTTTGGAATACATAACTTTGATATCTCACGCTTCTATTAGACACGTTCTATAAGTCATAATTCCATAAGCCCCGTACGTATACTGGCATAGTTATTTTCCTGAAAAGGGATATCGTTTGGTGATAAGAGTCTGAGGCGTTGAGATTGACTCACCCTGTAGATCTGTTCCCGCATGACATGATACTTTTTTTTCACTAAGTGCTTCAAAGCAGTTTCAAATTTGTCCAAAATTTGTGAATAGTATTCGGCAATGATCGCTTTATCCTTTTCTTTGTAATCGACCATCTTAGGTTTTTTCAGTTCACATATTAACCTGTGATAACGATAACCCACGTTTTGGTTGTTTCTTGTTCTCTGGTGTCATGTGATGGATCCGCCTATCATTCACGGTAACAAAATCTCACTAAACTCGTTTAGATTGCGGCTAAACATCAACAAATACCTCTTTGAAGTGATCACACAGACAGATTTCTCATATCTAAGTAGGTGCAAAATGTGATATTTCCTCTCAGTTCAGATGCCTATAGCGTAAGCCTAAGCCTAAGTATCATCATTGACAATCGCTACACATTCCTCAAATGTGTCTGTTGAAAAATTTCGTATCAGATTTATCTGTACCTCAGACGCAGAAGTCCATATATACTACACTCAAATGAAATTCGAACTTTGATAGAAAAAAGGACGCTGTGCATGAAATGCGGCAGGTCTAAAGATAATAATAAACGAACCCATTTACCATAAATAGTTTATAAAAAATACAGCACTTCATCAATGGCTGGGCCCTCCATTACGATGAATGCACTCCTCTATAATACACTCCTTAATAAATGCCAGAGGTATACGGTCTTCCAAGCTGTCCTGACAGCACGTTCCAGTTCGCCCAGCGTTATCAGAGGATTGGGTAAATCTCGAACGTACCGAGACCGACCCATCCAGTCCCATACTTTTTCTATTGGCTGATCTTAGAGGCCAGCAAAGCACCCTTACCTCAGCTTCCCGTAGGAACCTCATCGACACCATTGCGATATGAGGGTGCGTGTTATCTAGCTGAAATAAACCCTCTTTGGGGCCTCGGACTTATGGAAAGGCACCTGATTCTAACACCTCATTCACAAAGCATTGGGCAGTCATTATCCACGAACCACAAGTAAGGGTGAATAGCTGTGAAATGCAAAGGCACCCCACAACATCCAGCATGTGGCGTTTGATAAAACCAAAAACCAACAGAAAACCTGAGATCACGTCGTCCACTCAGTCGTCGTCTAAGGGCCTGTCCATTTCTCCACGCCACGACGTCGTCAACGTGGAACGGTGCGGTATTGTCTCACGGTGCATTGTCATAACGTAACAATTTACGTTACCGTATCCTAAAAATGCACATCACGACACCTCATTGTTCACGTCACCGTGTCTTGTAAAATTTCGATACATCCTTCACTGACGTACGTGAAAAATAGCAGTCTCGTTCTAGATATGGACCGCACAATACGTATTCCGTTTCAGCTGTTGTTACACAATATTAAATATGTGAAAAGACAATATTGGGTGCACCCCTATCTTTCAATGATGAATAGTGATGGGAAACATTTCACTAGAAAATACGAAGCATTGAAAACGTGTGACCACAACCTCTACAGTTAGATTCGAATGTCTACATCAACCTTTGAAGAATTATTAACATTAACTGACATGGCGTTGCACGGCGACGTTGCTGTACCATCACTAGCACGTCGTGGCAACGCACCCTGCTGCGACACCGCACCGTTCTACGTTGACGACGTCGTGACGTGGAGATATGGATGGGCCCTAATGTGTTGTCGTTCGTCGTGTACCTCCTGATAAAGCCTGGAATCGTAGGAGAAGGCCGTCTAATGCCACTCGGCATGCCATTGTTGGTGTTCTTGGCATCAATCTAACCGTTTGCGTCGATGATTTGCAGTGTGTGGAAGCACTAGAATCGGACGACATGATCTTAAACCTATTTCAAGCAATCTGTGGTACACCGTGGGCTTCGAAGGAGCCTGTCCAAGCGTCAACGACAGCTTGGCGACTGGATCGCATTTTATATCGAAGAACCAGTAGTCGTAGTAATAGTCTTGCCGGTCTGTAGTTCGCTTATGTGCACTGGAACCTCTAGCTCGCTGCATTCGCTCTTCTTCGATCCATGCGTGCCATGCTGCTACCACTGTAGCCACGCTACTCCCCATGGTTATAGCAATTATTGCTCTGAGAGAAACACCACGGTCTCTTTGGCCTGCAATACGAGCCCATTCAAAGGGGTTTAACTGCGTAAACTGGGAATGTCTTTCTAAGGGGCTTCTCTACGCAACCAACTGGTATCTCGCCACATTTGCAACAGATTTCGAAGTTTTTTTCGATCGGCAAAAAGCCACGCTTTGTTTTTACAAGTATAGAGATTTTAGGAGGTTCCATGTAGGTAAATAGTGGCTAAATGAATAACAAGTGTTAGATGTGCACTAGAGAGGGTACTACCAAGTTATGCTCACATTTTTAATGCAGTGAGTGTTCGGATTTCACTTGCGAGTAGTAGGTATATAAAATTTGGATTGCCTCGTTTTGTGAATGACTTCTTCGTTTATGAACTGAATTTGGAAATATTGATATTGATTTAGAGTAATGGCAACACAATACATAACGGAATTCTGTTAGTAGCAAACTCTTTTACTAAACTAATATTTCAAGTTCACAGCAAAAGCATAAATTGAAGGTCTTGAAAAGGTGAAAGTACTTATTATTTTCCACATAAGCTATGAACACGTTAAAACGTCCATTTATCGATTTATCTGCCTTGAATTATTTACCAAGCTTACTAACACAGATTCACTTACATTATGTGTAATAAATAATGAATGTTAGAGTGAATGGTGGAAGTAGGTAACTGAAGCATGCCATATGGAAGTCATGATAAAAACAATAAGCTACTGATAGTTCGAAGTCAGCTTCGTATCTGGGCCAAGGCCCACCCTACCTTCTTAATGGTATACTTTTATTACTCTGCCACCATCAGATCGATTATCAAAAATAATAGGGGAACTTTATCACAGTACTTCCATACGGTAATGCATTAATTGAAGTCAGATTTATATTTTCTGAGTTAAATGATTAAATGATCTGCTGTGGCATGCAGTTCTCCTAAACAAGCTTCCATCGTACGGCCTCCCTGTTGGTTGGCTCTCAGACTTCCTCTCAAGTCGTGGTAGATGACTTCGCCTCTTCCTCCCATAACATCATCGGTAGAGTTCCGCAGGGAATCGCATCGACTGTTGGGAAAAAGCTTGGGTACCTATTCAGAGCCAGAAATTGCTCCTGACCGTCTAACCTTTTCACGATATACAGGGTGGGCCAATAGTGCGTGGACGGAAGATTGTGGGCTTACTAAAAAATATTTCAGAAGTCCGTCACTTGATCATGGTAGGTACTCTTCAGGGCTATAACTTTAAAATATTTTCACTTAAGTTTTGACGTTTATACAGGGTGATTCATATCAAACTTACATTTTTTTTGAATGGAACACCCTATATGTTACTGCATATTTGGATTCCCTAGTGAATTCTAGTGTGACTTTATGTACCATACAAGGAACTTTAAACAAACCGTTTAGGCGCAAATCACCATTTTTCGTATAAGTAGGTATCAGAAAAAAATTCAATATCGGAGCGATTATAAAACTTAGAACGCCGTGACTTTGCGATACGACTAAGCGTTAAATGCATCACTTAGGTCAGACGGATAAATTTGAATTCTTTTTGTAGTTGGAGAAATCAGTAAATTAATCAAGGAAGATTGATATGGAGAATCCTATATCGTTAGAAAGGTAATCAAATTTTACATTTGATTCTATAAACCAAAATAGGCATTCCCATTTGAAAAGACCAAGTTATCTGCGATTGAATTTTCCTTAATTAATCTACAAATGTCTCCAACTATAAGAAGAACTCAAGTTTATCCGCCTAATCTAAAGTGCGATATTCAATTTTTTTCTGATACCTACTTATACCAAAATTGGTGATCTGCGCCTAAACGGTTTGTTTAAAGTCCCATGTATCATACATAGTCACATTAGAATGGACCAAGCAATGCAAATATGCAATAATATATAGGGGGTTCCATTCAAAAAAATTTGATATGAAGTTTGATATGAATCACCCTGTATAAACGTCAAAATTTAAGTGAAATTATTTTTATATTATAGCCCTCAAGGTTACATACAATGATCAAGTGACAGATTTCTAAAATATGTTTTGGTAAGCCCACAATCTTCTGTCCACGCACTATTGGCCCACCCTGTGGCCCAGATAAGACCTGGCCTGAAGTATTGCTCACATATCTGGGTAGCTGCTGCCTTGTCTTTACTTGATGCCGTCCAGAGAAGGGCAATTCGACTAATTGGTGACCCGGCTTTAACGCGCCACCTCCGGTCGCTTACTCACCGGTGTGCGGTTGGTGACCTCTCACTCTTTTACCAATATTCAAACGGAGTCTGCTCCTCTGAGCTATCCTCTATAGTTCTGTCGCTCACCGATCCTATCAGATGCACCCTCGCGTCTCATCCTAAGGTGATTGTTCTTCATACTTCAAGAAGCGAGCGGTGCGACCACAGGATATCCAAGGCTTGGAATGGACTGTCAGAAGATGTACTTATTAGACCTGTAGGTGTTGGCCTGTTCAAGCACCTCGTTAACCAACTTCCCCTAACATAACCTTTTCACAGCAGCTGCGGTACTCTGGTATTTGTGCTCTGCCTACGCGGTCTGCTAAAATATATAAATAAAATATTCTTGACAGAAATGACTGGGTAATGGGGAGATTCGACTTTCAACCTTACAGTTCAGAGAGCCAGTTTGGCAAGATTTTGCCTGGAACTTAACAAAGTGTAGAGAAGCTTTGCCCTTAGGATTAACATGTCTTCCTGGTGGAAATATTTGTCATAGTGAAGTATCTCTAAAAGCGGTAGAATTTTCGAGGGGTAGATCAGCTCTGGCCCAGCAATTTTGTGGTTCCCTTCAGAAACTAGCGAGTTACAAAATGCGACCTTGTGGTGTGATCTACAAAGCAACAGGACCTATTGTTATAACGTCCTTGAACAGGATAAACCTAGGCCTAGAGATAGATCACTTAACAAGTTTAAAGGGCTGAGACCTGCACTGGCACCAAACCTGTACCACAGCATAGCAAACAACCAGCACAATAACTCAGGTTGACGATAATTATACGCGAATCCCCCCTTTTGGATGATTCTTTGTAGGGATGCTAACGATACTTCGATACTTCTCCACTAATATCGAGTATTTTTGTCATCGATACTTTTTGAGACAAGCTGGTATCGATACTTTTGTATCGGTATCGAAAATATTTATATAATTATTGAGGGGTGTAATCAGTTGCACAAAATGCTCTGTACGAACCAAACGCGCCTATTTGGCTAAAAATATCGAGTTGGTACCGGTATCGATATTTTCATTTTCGCATCTCTAACCAAACTTCACATCTGTAAAATCATCCCAAGGTCAAATCCTGTGGGAACCATTTTTATATGGGAAATACTTAGAGATATTATGCTGGTTGTTCACTATGCTGTGCCTGTACTAGGTATTAGTAGACGACAGATCAATAGAAATGGCGAAAGCTTGGTTACAGTGAGATGACTGCAGGAAATCAAATAGCTTCATAGCTAGTCAACGCAAAGAAGAAATATAGAGTATCGGCCAGACTTCTGGTTGTGGTTGCCAATGCATACTGATTATTAGTTTTTCACTCAAAAGTTGGAAAAGATACCATCAGCTACGTTTCTAGAAAAGGAAGAAACTGTTCAACGTCTTGGGCACGTATGACATGTATCGAGCCTTAGGGATCAAATACTTGAGTTTCAAAAAGATCTGGCAGGGTCTACAAAAAAAACTCACTTAAAAGTCCGTGAAGATTGTGGTATTGGTTCCGTGGTGTCAGCAAAACGAGTCATAGGGAGCTTTCCCTATTGTTAAAAATGTCGTTAGGATCAAAAAAATAATCTAGATATTGAGTCGACATTGTTGTCATAAAATATCTAAATGATTGGGCTGAGATCAGCTCTATGGATGTATGAAGACATTTTAATTGAAGGTAGAAGATGTTGTCATATTACCTCATATAAAAATGTGTTAGCTAAAGTCGTGATTTATTGAGCTTTTCTAAATTATCTATCATATTTATAATACACAGGTATAGTATGGAAGGCAATAGACAGAAAGACTAAGGAAGTGGTGGCTGTGAAAAAAATTTTCGACGCTTTTCGAAACCAGACTGATGCTCAGCGTACCTTCAGGGAAATAATGTTCTTGCAGTCATTCAAGAACCACCCTAACATCGTGAAACTGCACAGTATTCATAGGTAAGGATTATAAAAATAAATATATAATAATAATGATAATTTATAATATATTTCATCTACTCCCATTAAGCTAAACAACTTCTGATTAGGTTATGCTACCTACAAAGAAATGGCGTGAATTATTTTTTATAACAGACGGTCCCGCTATGGGTTATGAACACCGCTCACTAGATAACAGTATTTATCGCTTGGAAATGCATATTACGATTAAATAGACGCTATAATAACTGCAGAGGTGTATATGTGACGTCAAACTCTAATTCGAACGGTGTACAGCATTATTTATTACAGTGACAGAAGTGAGGTTATAGTTGTCAATGATTCGTGATTATTACGTATTTGAATCGTATTATTAATTGCTTCGGACGTAGATAAAGTAAAAAGTACAGTATTCAACTCGCGGTAATGGTAATAATTTCATAACTGCGTAAACTATTACAGTCATTACACCTCGTTGAACAATACACTAATATACACTAACGAGCAAAAAATGACTTAATAAATTACAAACCATTTTGAAAAAATGGTAATTACTGAATCATCGATTAGTAGGAGATGAATCATTTATTTTCCGATAAACGCTCGCGGGCATGTTTGTTATCTGTCAGTTAAAGTTGGTCGGTCAGTTCAGTGTTTTTTCAATTTTTTTTAACTATCCTGTATTTGGAAATTCAATGAATTTAACTAAATGAGAGAGTAACAATTAACGATAATGACAATGATGAGAAAACCTGTCAATTGATAGCGTGTATCACAGCATAGTGAACAACCAAGCACAATATCTCTCAGGATTTCTGATATAAAAATGATTCCCACAAAATTTGACCTTGGGAGCTGTACACTCCGATGGAGACGCGTTTGGTTCGTAATTATTTTCAATACCGATACCGCTACAAAAGTAGCGATACCAGCTTGGAATCGCTCAAAAAGTATCTAAGATAAAAATACTCGGTATTAGTGCAGAAGTACAAGTATTGAGGTATCGTTAGCATCCCTACAAAAAATCATCCAAAAGTGGGGACGCGCGTGTAATTGCCGCCAAGCTGAGATATTGTGCTGGTTGTTTACTATGCTGTGGCGTGTATTTCATCCTCTTGCGTTAATGGCTGCTCGGAGTCGACAAGACATGCTTTGAATTAAATTCAGGATTACATTCTGGTCGATCTTATTTCATTGCTTCATTAGCAACTTTCTCAGTTCTTGGGCACTTCTTTGAGCTGGGAATCATGTCTGGACTGAGTGCTGGACAATCAAACAGCTTAATTTCCATCTCATCCAGATATTCAGAGATCATTCTGGTTGTATGGGGCCTAGCATTATCGTTTAAATATCCTCGTCCATAGTTGCCATTAGAGGCATAACGTGATCATCCAGGATTTTCGTAATGTACCTGTGAGCTGTCAGGGAGGCCATTTTGTATGAAGACAACTCTGTGCCTGATTCTGATCTGATTCCCGCCCTAATCATAATCGACGCGCACTGCCATGCGGAAGTCTTTTATCGATACAAATTGGGTCATATCTTTCTCCGGGTCTCCTCCATACTCTTCGACGACCGTCTGACTTAATTGGACGAAAACCGGATTCAGTCGAAAACAATGCCTAGCTTCATTCATAATAATTCCATTCCTAGTAATTTTGGGCAACAGCCGATCTTCAATTCCATGCCGTCGGTGCAATGGCGGCAATGTAGCCATTCTTCGACATGACAATCCATTGGCATAAAGCCCTCTTCTAACGGTCTATTTTCGTTAACATTACCATCTCTAACAACTTGAAGTTGATTTCACAGCCAAACCACAGAAGCTGTCCTATTCCGCAAACTTGCGGACACCAAAAATCGATCATCTCTTTAGCTGGTGATCGTTCTTCGACCGTATCCTGGTCTCCCTATTATCAGGTCAGCCTCTTGATAGCTTTGATACACAGTTTCTAGATATCCTCGTCCATATTGCATTAATGCTACAATCCTAACAACAATAAGATCTACAGGTATTTTGCCCAGTTAAATACAATCTATACCTTTTCCTGCAGTACTTTCAAAGGGATCAAATTACATTTCTAAAGCATTTGAACTGTCAGTTTAAATTTACAATCCTTGAAACTACTGCTGTAAATGTATGGAACCAAAATGGACCATAAAAATCGTTAGTTTTTTTAATAATGGACAATAAACTGGGAAATAGCCACCGTGCCATCTTTTAATTATCACACAGGAAAATCTGTCGTTTTGTCAAAGATCTACACTTGCATTCAATGGGACGTTACACTCAGCCTTCCTCAAATACAGCGATGTTTTATCCAATGGGAAGTGTATAGTTGGTAACGAATTATATAGTATTGTCGATTCAACTACAATATGTCATTGGATTCCAATGAATGCAGCCTGTCGTTGAATCGAATCTGTGTTTGGTAATTGATTCTAAACTACTTTCTTTTCCTTGGACCAATATATTTTATTGCGAGGACAGCTGATTGATTCATTTGGATATTCAGTGGTGTGATTTTGTATGAAGTTATAAGGAGCATGATATAAGAATTATACATAAGCCTGCACCAGTTGTTGCATTTTTACCTGAAATATAACTGTCTGACTAATCTAAATACCTACATTCAAATGTGGGTGTTGGCTCTTCTAAGCCCCAATTTCTCAGTAGGTCCTCCATTTAATATATAACTGGACACATATAAATCACACAATTGCTGATGCAAAAAGCAAAAACACGAGATGACACAACACGGCTAAGACCGAAACAACACAACGAATCACAACAAAACAACCTCGTCCATGTTGGCGAGTTGGCGCCGATAATAACATTAAGATGATCCCCTGTTCTTTCTTTTTACGTTCATTGAATCGGGACATTAGTCCCGCCGAATACTGATTATAGTTCAGCGAACAACAAGGGCCAATGAATTCGATATATTTTTGTTATGAATACTACCTACCAATTTCTTTAACAGCATAGACAATGTTTTGAAAGCATGGGTTATACCTTTTGAAACAAAATTAATGTTTATCAGATAAATTATCAGGAACTGCTGTTGCAGTAATAATTTTTGTACATCGAATAGATTGTATGTTTTGCTTAAATGAAGTATAGGGTAAATTTAGAAAACAAAAGGATGTTTTGATTGCATTATATGTCAATACTAGTATTAGAAGGATTATACATATCGTTAGAACGAATATAAAATTATTTTGAATTTATTGGCGTACCTGTGATTACTTCGAATATAAGAATTGAATTCTTCCAGTAACATGGATTTGAAACAACTGTAAATATATTCAAAGCGATGGAAAAACATCCAAATACTAACAATTAATTGGAAACGCAACAGTATTTTTTCTACGTAGGCTAAATTCGCTTTATTTCATCAAAAGTCAAAAATACCCTAACAACAACTGACCACCAACTGACAGGTAACAAATATGCCCGCTAGCATTTAGAGGTTGAAGAGTAGAATGATGGTAACACGAGCATTACGTATTTCTGCTAATTGGCATCATCAGGCCCAAATGCTTGTTATAAGCCCTCGTCCAGATGAGGTCACGTAACATAACATTTAGTTTCGGGTGTAGCGAGCACCACTAAAATTGTTTTCGAAACTGGGCCACAAAAAAAAAGAGAGCCGCTGAAAAGATAAATACGTGTACAAGTATAGATTTTCATCCAGCATTGATCTCATAACTATGTATAGGACACCATTTTTTAATGATACGTGGGAAGATGAAGAAAGTTCCTCCTTAAGCGAAAAAGATATGCATATCAGTGTGTTGTTTGTGGAGAGAACGCATTTTCCAAACTTTGTTTTTATATGTGCGATAGCCTATAGAGTACCATACATTTTGAAAAATCATGATCTTGGCTCAGTGAACCTTACTGAACACAAAACAGAAGAATAAAGTACGTTTTCAGGCCCAATTTCAACCAAGACATTAGTTTCCAATTTACAAGTTACATCAGCAATATATAAGCTGTGAAGCATTTACTGAGATTATGTGATTACAAAAATACACAATACTTCCTTCACTCGTAGTGCGGGGAGTTCACAGTTATGTATCCAAATCCAATCTTCGGATAGGTCTATAGAATATAGAACCAAGGTCATTTTTAACATAATGAAGATTACTTTATGAGTAAAGAAAATGTTTGGAGTTCTTCTATCACTCACCCTTCCCACCAACCTCCACTTCAATTTCTCCTCTTCCCAAAAAAAGTCACAAATGTTCAGTAACCCCTAAAGGAGTTTGGGGCACTGAGTATTTTCATCTTTTGCTAATAATTATTCTGCCACCAAATTTCAAAGCCATGGTAACAACCAACGACGATCAAAAAATATTTTGATCGTCGTTGGTAACAGCATATCCGAAATTTCATCAAATTGATGTAGTGGTTATTGATATTTCGCGGGTAAAAGAGTGACAAAGTTAAATGACATATATGTTCACAAAATGCCTAAAAATATATTTTCCGATATAAAAAAAGGTTCACAATTACAATGAACACCCACCTCTTCTACGGTGTTAAGTAAAGCTTTCCTGTACACATACGTAGCTTCTCATAGGCACAAATTTCTTAAAACATAATTTTTAGTGAGAATTTATCCCAGTTCAGATACCCTCCCTGTACAAAAATTCTATATTCGCCTGTGAGTGGAGATATAGATATTCAGTAGATTAAGCAAAATATCCTATATCAACAGATTGTGTCTGAAAGATATTCTCAGTAGGGCATTTCACTATTTCCCAGTGTAACGATAATTGAAACCAACTCAGCTCTTGTGGACGCTTCTTATCTGTCACAGAGTTTCAGGTTTCTCCAAGTTACTGTCAATACTAGGCCTTCAACTTCGCGTGACGAGTGCACATTTCGATAATGATGTCATAAATAACGACAAACGATATGCCCTCTAAGAATAGCCGAACTGCTAAATGCATGCATTCTGACTAATGCCTGATGATAGCATTAAAAGCTTTCACCAGATATTGCATCAACAAAAAGGTCGCGGCTAATTCAGGAGAAAATGTTTTCCTTTTAGATTACAGTGTTGTATTTAATACAGGGTGTTCATTTGAAACCTTCCCACCACGGATTTATCGTGGGCCAAAAGATTTGTCAAGGGAAACAAGTTTTACACCAAAAACTACTTCACCCCCTTTTACGCTCTACGCTCCAGGGTCAAATTTTTAAATGACAAGTGATATCTTGCAATAAACAAGATATTTCTTGTTTCATGTCAATATCCTGTATTTTGACGTTTGACTTTTTTAAATCGGTCGATTTGTTTTCGATAAAATTAGAAAAATCTTTATGTATCTAAAGTTGTTCAAATAGAAAACAGAAACACACACAAATATCACTGTTTACTGCAACAAGTGTTCAAAATGTTGCGCGTTATTGACCAAACAATGATTTAGGCGATAATGTTCAAATTCCTGACGGACAGTTGCAAAAACATGTTGTGGGATATCATCGCGCGCAGCTTTCGATGATGCGTGGTCGAAGATCATCCAAACTTTAAGGTTGAAGTCTAAATACAATAAATTTTAAATGGCGTCATAGGAAAAGTACCTAATGGCATCAAATCAGGAGATCTAGCAGGCCATTCTATAGGCCGTAGACCCTCTTCACTCTATCCATTTATCTGGAAACGCGTCGTCTAGCCATTGCCGAACCGTAAGAACTTAGTGAGGAAGAGTGCCGTTTTGCTGCAAATAGATTTCAGCCTCATCAATTATACGGTTATATCTACTTCGATTTGGTGATAAGAGGATTGATGGTATTTTTTGCAACATACCCAAATAAATGTCTTCTTCTTCTTCTTCCTTCTTTAGTTTAGGCGAATCGTATCTCTGCCTAGGCTGCTAGGGTGTCGCTCCATCGTTTTCGGGGACGTGCTGGACTTCTCCGACCTAATGGAGACTTGTCGCGTGCAATTCTAACTAGTTTTCTTTCGTCAATTCTACTTATGTGCTCGTTCCATTCCTTTTTTCTACCTTGTACCCATTCATTGATGTTTTCTACCTTGCACTTTCTTCTTATGTCTTCACTTCGCTGTCGATCAAAAAGTGTTTTCCCAGTCATTCCATGAAGTACTCTCATTTCGGTAGTCTCTAACAGTTGTTTAGTTTTCGCTGTGTCGGGTCGAGTTTCAGCGGTGTATGTTATCATAGTCGGTCTTACTATTGCCTTGTAAATTCTTGATTTGGTTTCTATCTTTATATTTTTATTGCACCATACTGTGTCATTTAAACATCCTACTATTCTTGTTGCCCTCGTAGTTTGTTCTCTTACCTCCCCGTCAACATCACTATAACCTGAGATTTACTATGCCTAGGTACTTAAATTTCATTTCTTGTTGGATAACTTTGCCGTCAGCTTCCAGTTTGCATCTTAATGGCGTTTTTGATGTTGTCATACATTTAGTTTTCTGGGGCGATATTGTTATATTGAGTGATTTGGCAATACAGTTAAATCGATGTAGTAGCCGCTGTAGATCATCCTCACTCTCAGCTACCAGTCCGGCATTGTCGGCATAGCATAGTATACTGATTTCAGAGTCGCCCATTCTGTACCTTTTCAGAACACGTACATTTTTTATGACTTCATCCATGATGATGTTGAAGAGAAGAGGGCTCTGGGAATCCCCTTGTCAAATAAATGTCTCCATTTAAATTTCCATTGATAAACAATAGTCGAATCACTTTGTTTCTTAAAATCCCTGCCCATGTGCCCATATTATATTAATTTTTTGGAGGTACTGCGTACCGTCCTGCAGATTTTTATTGTTTCAATACCTGCAGCTATGGTTATTAACAAATCCGGTTAATTAAAACGTCCTTTCATCCTTGAGACATACAATGTATGGTATTATCGTAAATAGCTGATAGTCGTTTATTCACACAACTCAACTCGCCGATCGAAATCATCTCCGGTTAACTCTTGCACTATTCTCATTTTGAATGGATACAATTTATGGAGTTTAGTAACTGTGTATATAGAGCCAAATGAAATATCAGTGCATCCACAATAATGTTGCGTAATGAGGTATTAGGATTTATGCCAAAATTACCCAAAACTTCAACTTGAGCGGCTTCATCCAAAACTCTCCGTTTTTTATTTGCAAGTGATCCAGCTTGAGTAATTTATTAAGAAGGTCCAAAACAAACCTATGTGAAGTTATCTTCCCCAGATATGTGGCATTAAACGGAACAGCAGTTTGTCGAGCATATTAATTTTGGACACCATAAATTGGAATCATTTCCACTAGTTTTTCAACCATCCGTCAGGAATTTGAGCATCGCCTACATAATTTTTTGGCCAATAATAGGCAACATTTTGAACATTTATTGCAATAGAAAATGGTATTTTACTGTATTCTTGTTTCGTAGCCGAACAAATTTGAAAATATAAAGATTTTTCTAATTTTCTCGAAAACAAATCGGCCGATTTTAAAATGTCAAGCGTCAAAATAAAGGACTTCGACATACCTTTAAAACAAGCTGATAACAAGAAGGATAAGTAGTTTTGGTTAAAAAGTTGTCCCCCTTGACAAATCTGACGTATCACGGCGTTTTTTTTAATCGCCGGTTTTCGATAAATCCGTGGCGGGAAGTTTTCAAATGAACACCCTGTAAATACTTTACGAATGAACGGCGAAAAATGTAAAGACTCATTTTACTGGTTAGTGAATACACTGAGTTATATGATTATGAGTTATAAAAACGATAGTCACCATACGAAAAAAGAAAACATATCAGAGAGATATAGGTGATGCAAATACTGTAATGCGCTATTTGCGCTTATGTTAATTTGGCAGTTGCGATATGCGCGAGTCGATTTTTAGCGCCATGCCCGTAAATAACGTTACCGCGTTGCGTAATTTGCGAATGAGTAAGGTAAAGCGCTATTCGCCAAATAACGTGAACAGACATGCGCAGTACGTACAACTCTTTTTGAAAAGGGGACATGTTCTGTGCTTTTGAGCTGGGATCTGGTAAATTGATTATAAATGTAGGATTATTTATATTATTATAGTCTTTCTTGAAATACCTCAAGATATCAACATCAATGGTAGAGGGGAGAAAAGATTAAGGCTTACCTCCGATGACAGATTAGCAATGTGAACCACTTGGAGGAAAGAAAAATTAAATCCATTTGATTGCAAACTAAAATAAATCACAATACAAGTTACGTCCGTCTTATGTACACAGTTTAACCACAAAAATAAGCTGACCAATAAATGAGTAAACCAAAACGATTGTCACTTGTTAAAGAAAGAAATTTGTCTTACGTAACCTTAAAATGTTTTCCGATAAGTGGCATTTAGTGGTAAGATACCGCATTATGTTAGAAGGACGATAATACTTAACGTTATTACCACTAGTAGGCGCTATTTGGTGTGCCGATATCTGTCTAATGTCCAACGACGTCATACTGATAGACTACGCTTTGTATACCGAATGTTTGTAAGCGTTTCTGGCGGTGCGACGGAAGGGGGGAACATCAGCTGTATTGACATAGACACACCCGACGTTGCCAGTTGTGCATTAGGGCATGCTTGGTGCATGCAGCAGTGTTTGTAAAATATAAAAATGGCGTTAATTCTTGACAGAATTGCAAAATTAAACGTGTTTTACAAAAGAGTATCTTCAGAGTACTTTTTCTATTACAGATAAGCAAGCCACAATCATATTTTTACTTTTTTACAACATACGTTCCATACATTTTTCTGAAAATTCATTCCAAATGATTGTCAACTTGGCATGCTACGATGTATCTTGTAAACAATGACGTCGTTGCTTGTAAATATTCCGTTGACATTCCCAATGTTTGGAATGCCGACAAACAATTTGCCTTGGATGCGTAGTCTATCAGTATGACGTCGTTGCTAATGTCTGATGATGAAGTGGTAACCATCCCCTCTACTCTACTAATCTGCGCGGCGTGAACACGCACCACAGCATAGTAAACAACCAGCATAATATCTCTGAAGATTTCCCATAATATAAAAATGGTTCCCACAGAATTTGACCTTGGGATGTGAAGTTTGGATAGAGATGCGAAAATGAAAATATCGATACCGGTACCAACTCGATATTTTTTAGCCAAATAGGCGCGTATAGTTCGTACATTTTGTGCAACTGATTACACCCCTCAATAATTATATAATTATTTTCGATACCGATACAAAAGTATCGATACCAGCTTGGAACGTTTCAAAAAGTATCGATGACAAAGATACTCGATATTAGTGCAGAAGTATCGAAGTATCGTTAGCATCCCTACAAAAAATCACCCAAAAGGGGGGATGCGCGTGTAATTACCGCCAACCTGAGTTATTGTGCTAGTTGTTTACTATGCTGTGCACGCACGTCTACGCCACGCGTTCGTTCCGCGTTAAGGTCCGTACAAATATGCGCACCGCTCCGCTCGCGCGCGGTCTGTTCGCTTGTTTTGTATAGGGTTCACAAGTTCGTCGAACGGGAAGATTTCAACGAACACCTAAAAGCTTGTCCACATTCTGCCGAGCGACATGATTCGGCTTAGATCGAATGAGAAAGCCGAATTAGTGTGGACGACCCTTTCGGCCTGCCCGACGTGCCGAAAGCCGACTCGAATTGTACCGAATCGGTACCGAACCCTGTCGATACGGATTAAAGAAAGCCGAACCGAATCAGTACAAATTATGCAGTGTAGACGAGCCAATCGGCTTCTGTTGAACAAAAAATAAAGTAGTCTTGTGGTTGTTTATGCTAGAAGGTGGTTCATCCTTAATCGAAATTGATTTTTGTGAATGACATGGAGTGGACAGACGAACAAACCTTGAGTCTCATCGAAATGTACCGTGCCTCTCCCTCTTCGTGAGACAGTTCAAATGCCAACTACAAAAATAAAAACCGGAGACATGATGATCTCATCGAAAACGCCGTTTCATTTGGAGTCGAAAAGCA
This sequence comes from Callosobruchus maculatus, assembly GCA_951848785.1. Lineage (NCBI taxonomy): Eukaryota > Metazoa > Arthropoda > Insecta > Coleoptera > Chrysomelidae > Callosobruchus > Callosobruchus maculatus. The sequence goes on along the minus strand of CATOUR010000026.1, from coordinate 11,332,947 downwards.
GGAAATTCAAATGAAATAAAAAATTTGCAAAGCCATTCCTTAAGGGAAAGAAATGACTTTGCAAATTCGGGACGCTTACCTGCCGACCCAAATGGGCTGAACCAAACGTGCCGCCTGGCATAGGCCGACTGGCCTGATTCGGCATAATGTGGACGCGCCTTAATACGCGACGCACACATGACACGTTCGCGGCGCGTGTACCCACCTTTACGAATATATACGACTGATTATTTTTACCTTGAGACGGTTCCTGGAGTTGTAAAATAACTGCAAAATGGTCATCATCGTTTAAAAAGATACTCTTTATCCTTAAAATATTCACAATTCGATATTCTTTTAAATTTGATTTTTATTATCCGTACGAATTCTAAATTGCAGAGCTGCCAATAATAGAGACATATATCTGGGATTCGAATATATGGAGACGGATCTGCATAATGTGATAAAAAGGGGAAATATCCTGAAGGATATTCATAAAAGGTATATAATGTATCAGCTGCTTAAAGCTATTAAATACATACATTCGGGAAATGTCATACATCGAGATTTGAAGCCTAGCAATGTACTTCTGGACAGCCTTTGTAGGTAAGTTAGCCCATTTTCATTAAACTTTATTTTGAGCATATTAGAACCAAGAGAATCGTAAATAAAAAAATAACTAAGATTTCTGGGGAGTATCAGAATCATCTGAAAATGAAATTTGTGATTTGGTAGACTTTTTGAACACAAATGCTTACTATTTAATCACTTTAGAGAAAAGTTGTCACAAGTTTGAGAAAAATAATTTTTCGACACCTTGTATCTTGAAAACCAGACTTTTTAGGACACATATTTATATGAACTTTTTGCTTACTTCTTTTGCTAATACTAGTTGTGGTGCTGCCCCTTTAGATGCCAGTAGAAATGATAATAAGGTATTTGCAGAGGTCGTGAAATCGTCTCGGGAGTATACATAGCGTAAAGAAAACCATATCAAGAAGCAGTAGGAAACAAAACACATGATTTTACTGACGGCCAAAAAAAGATATCTGCAAAATAAAATAAGGATATATTCAAATTTTTCCACGTGACTTAAAACAAGGGCTGACGTCACAAGTATATTATCGATATCGACAATCGATACTGCTACATCGCAGGTCAGTGAGATTCAACTGCAAACTAGAGATGATCTGAATTCTTTAACAATGCGACTCAATTTATTGATACTTAAACATATTTGAAACAGGCAATTAACCCACTAGCATTTTCGTTGCAATACATTTTTATATCTGATAGGTATCAGGTTCATCCTCTTTGAGACCGAGATTCGCAACTAATCGAAGCCATCATTTTATTTCGGCGCATCCCATTATGAATGAATCCAAAGATAGAATCTAATTCAAGCACATCCCTACAAAGTGAATTAGTAGTCTAGCCTAAATTTTATTTTTTTGACTTTTGTACTTTTGTGTGTGACTGTGTTTTGTGGTTATAATGATCAATGTCAAAATTTTAGGTTAGCACTGCTATCGATATCGAATATCAAACCTTTACATCCCATCACTATAGGATATCACTGACGTCAGAGGTTGTTTGCGCGGCATTTTCCGGCATTTGAAATAATTTTTGGAATATCTCTCAAAGTCGATTCCAAAAAACCAAACAAGTGATTTTTTCATGTTTACTAGGCTCTAAGGAGCGCGTAAACAACATAATATTTTTTTCTGCAAGTACCCTATTACTCGTATCTTCTACTCTACTCTACAACATTGTCAAATTACAAAAAAAGTCGGCTTGCTGATGTTTAAGAAGTTAACATAGATTCAATTTTTTCCAAACTTGAAAGCTAGACTCTTTAGGACATATATTTATATGAGCGTTTCTACTTGAATTTGGGTCAGAAATGCTTCCTTGGATTTTTTTTATTTATTTTTACTGTGCAAACATATACATCTACCTCGAAGGCAACGCTTTGTATGAAGTATTGGCATACTACAAATGTTCATCAAAATTTTGCATTTTCTCTTCTCTTTACTTTAATTTATCTTCGTAGATCAATGTTTTTGCACAACAAGCCTCTTAAGGTACACTTAAATTGGCGCGAACGAGCCAACGAACGAATTAGTTCGTGTTCGATTGGAATTAGAATTGGAGTTGGAATGTGACAATATTTATTGATACAGTCTCTAATCTCGGCCTTCAATGATTCTATGGCCGCGAGCTTGTTGCTATAAACATATGAATTCAAATAACTCTACATCCAAAAGTCCAAAGCAGTTAAAGCATAGAACTGCGGCGACCCATTCTGGTCACCAAAGACAGTAAGTGGTTCGACTAACAACGATGCTTGATTATGTATTTACTTATAAAAAAAAAATCGTGCATGGAATAGTGTACCTACAGCGGGCGTTGGCTCTACACCTTTACCTAGCTTCAGGCCATAAAAGTCTCTTTACGCCCTTAATGCATAAATAACTATTTCGAACTCGTGTCTTGTGTTTTTCAACACTAACTGAACTAGGTCCAACGAAGTTTTGCAGAATAGATGAACTAGGAACAGTCTACGAAATGTTGGACCCATTTCAACGGTCTATGTTTAGCAAATTCCATACGCCAACTTTCGATATTTCACATTACAACCTTGCTTCAAATATCATGACCAGTGGCGTAACTAAGGGCCCGCAGGGCCCGCAGCTGCTGCGTAGTCCTCGAGGCCCAGGCTCCTCTACCACCATCGTTTGTGCAACAAAAAAAAACTAAATTAAAGGTCACTTTCCTTGTATGTTACTATGTTTTACAAATAATACTTCAACCCATGAACTAAGATGCATATCCATCAGTGAAAAAGTGGGACAGTATTGAATTTTAAACTAAAAATCGGCCGAGAATCCGCAGTACATGGAAAAATACAGCATACGTCAAAAAATTTTTGGCCAATTTAATTCGCTGTCTTCCACAACACAGGTCACATTAACAACTAACCCATAAGTGTAAAATACAAACTAAACAACGACCTTCTAAAAAGATTAAATCAAAAAATCTGTGTTTTCATACCGCGAGTTTTGTAATTTTTCGGGTGATTAAAGCATATAAGGTCGTCGTTTTGTTTGTATTTTACACCTACATAATATGTGTTGGTTGTTTGTGTCGTGGAAGACTTCGAGTTAAATTGTCCAAATATTTTTTGACATTTTTTGTTGCTAGAATTGGATTTTAAAGCCTGCGACTCAATGCACATTGCTGTTTTTTGAGCAAACGTCAACGTTAAGCCCTGAGGCTGGCAATAAAAAATAAAAATTGCCGAAAGCTTGACAGTTAACGCCATAGTCTCCTTTATGCAGTGACCCGTGTTTATGTTCAAAATTTTGGCCACAACCCCAATATTTTCTCTTTAATATATACAGGGTGAGTTGATAACCTTTTTAACTGTTCATAGAAGTTGTTGAAATCAACTACTTTTTCAAATAACTTTTCTGAAAACTGAAAAATAAACAAGATACAAAATAAAAAATGTAAATCTAGGCTTGTGCATCAAGGAATCTAGTCTGTTTATGTTTAGCTTTCTGCTCCGATATTAAATATCAGACAAATTTTGTCTTATCGATTAGGCATTGCACCTTTCGATAGTACAGTAGTCACTTTCTGTTCATCTTTGTTGATTTTAAATTGGCAAATACTAAAAGCGGCACATTAGTATGAACGCAACTTTTAGGGTTTACTAACTTATTAGAATTAACTATACGATAAACTGAATGTGACTAGTGCATTAATGGCCTGATGATAGGACAAAAATTTGAGCGAAAAACAGACACAAAAACTAAACATAAACAGGCTAGATGATTTGATTCTGTATCTCACGTATTTTTCAGTTTTCGGGAAAAAGGTTATTCGAGATAGATGTTTATTTTAACCTAGAGCCCAGCCTGTATATGTACATAATATATTATGAAAAGAAAAGCCACGGAAGATTTCTTGCGGGGGGGGGGCCCGGGGAGAATCTTGCGGGGGGCCCCGAATTTGAAGTTACGCTACTGATCATTACTAAGAAATATGACAGAAAAGAGGCAATACAATTGTTGCGCTCCTATTTAAACGCCCTTTATTAATGTACTGGATATGCATAAGGAAGAAGAACTTCTGTACTTAGAAAGTGACACGGGAAAATCATACATTAATATTATAGCGTTTGGTATGGAAAGTCAAGTATTTGTCAATACAACTTTGCAGTGAAACTTATAGCAAGTAGTAGTAATCTCAATGTTTCAGGTGCAAAATTGCAGATTTTGGATTGGCAAGATCACTTACTCAAGGCTCAGAAGGCACAATAGGAGAATGCGACCCTACACTTACAGATTACGTTGCGACCAGATGGTATAGAGCTCCAGAAATTTTAATAGCAAATAGAAGGTATGTTTTAGAATGGAATATGCTATCCGGCTATTAGTTTAATATTAAATTGCCGGCATCACGCATGTTTTTCTTTCGAACCAACCTTTACTTAAATAATATAATGATATAGGCTCTCTTTCAGTGAGGACCGGTAAACTGCGACTTTTTTGCTCTTCCACACCTATTTTACTTTATGCTAGACACAGTTTCATTCTGCGGGTTTTTACTGATGTTGAATTGTTGAATCTACGACTGGCTCTTTTGAAGTGCAAAGTTTGTCGATCACTGTAACACCAATCTTGCCTGCAAAGGCAAAACAGTATAAAACAGAAAATAGTCCAGGCGGTAGTGCTTTGCTATTCGCAAATGGTCGGAGAGAAATAAAATTTGATGTGATGGTAGACATAGGTCCCCTGAAACTATATCTGAGTTTGTAGCCTCAGAGGGTTACCGCTTGAGGGGTGGAAGAGTGAATTTCAGAAGACTAATGTCTACCATTCCACCAAATTTAATTTCGTTTCGACCTTCTGCAAACAGGAGCCTGTTTTGGGACCTAACAATTTGTCTAAACTGAGGACAGCATGTTTCGAGAAAAATAGCTTTTTCGGATTTTTAACTGATTTTTTGTCAAAAGTAGTAGATGAAACTTGGAGTGATAGTTGTGTGAAAATTATATGAAAATGAGCGAGAAAAATCATATAGAACAGGAGAAAAGCACAGACGAGTATTGCTTTAGATCCTTCTGTATTGTGTAACGTGAAAACTATTAAATTGACTATAGCTTCATGCTATGGAAAAATAATAAACTGGTATCATCGTACTGAGTGAATCAACTTGACTTTATTTTTTTGGCATACCTATATTGTTTCACCATAACTGGCTAGCGATATACCTGAAGCGGTCCATACACACTCAATGTTATTACGCAATATTTAGGTTTGAGCAATATAGCTGAATGTGTGTAGTCTAAATTGAAAGGTTGTGCAAGATATTGTGTTAAATTCAAATCCTTGCAAATATTTTGTGCAAACCGAAAAAGGTTGTGCCATCTGTAGGCAGTATTGCGCAATATCCCATTAGTTCAACACGTGTTGGCAACGAGGATTCTGGTCTGTGCTCGCGATTGCGCAATATATTGCACAACCATCAGTATTGCCTGCATACAATACAATTTATTGCTCAAATCAAAATATTGCGTAATAGTATTGAGCTGTGTAGGCCCTCCGTCAAAACGTTGTGCAACCCACATTGTACAATAATAATAATGAGAGTGTATGGGCCGCTTAATAATCTAGGTCATTTTTCAACGAAGGCGGATAATTTTCGAATATGGTGAATGCAAATTACATTCACCATTTTTTAGATTTAAGATAATAATTATTATGGAACACGCAACACCAGACAAGCAGGAAAATCTTCCAATATTTAGCTGTCTGTAAAAACTATTAACTTTCAGTTATTACAATTATCGATTACAAAATTTATACTGAACTAGGAATCGAATATACAGGGTGTTCCTAAATGTCATGTACAAACGAAGGGAGCAGATTCTTTGGTGTCTTCAAGGGCTAAAGTTTCCAACAAGCATAGGTCCGCAAACGCTTCGTTACCGATCTACATGGTGTTGAAATTTCTATATTTTTTTAGTTTTTTTTTAATAACTCTCTCAATTTTCGAGGTATTTATCTCAAATTTGGAATATAAAATACGCAATAGGAGTTACATAATTGCACATGTCAAACGGTTGCCACAATCTACAGGGTGTTACTTTTTCAGGGGTCGTGCCCCTTTTCCTACCCTAAACTGTTTTGCGGTGCGCCGCAGGTAGATTAAAATACAAAATATTTTTTCCAACTTGCCTAGAAATTTTTTCTCCTCTTGTAATTTTTGAAAATAATGTATTTGAAATATGGTCTAGTATACTATAGCTTTACCTGGATAACTATATTGTTTTATTAAAAGAAGTTTCTGGACAAAATGGAAAAATGATTTTTTTTTAATCTACCAACCATGCACCGAAAAGCAGTTCAGGGTAAGAAAAGGGGGTATGGCCGTTGAAAAAATATTACCCTGTAGATTCTGCCAACCGCTTGACATGTGCAATTATGTATCTCGTATTGCGCTTTTTGTATTCCAAATTTGAGCTAAACACCTCAAACATTAACAGAGTTATTAATAAAAATTAATAAAAAATGAAAAAATATGAAACCCTGTAGATAGGTAACGAAGTGTTTGCGGACCTATGTTTATTTGAAATTTCAGTTATAAAGTCAACCAAAGAATCTCCTCCTTTCGTTTGTACATGATAATTAGGAACACCTTGTATAGAAACATTATAACTCAGTTGGCTAAAAGGTGATATACAGTACGGTACCGTAAATACCGTTTTAACGTTTGACCAGACCATTGCAGGGTACTAAGCTAATTAATATATAATAATAATAAGATATAATTCAATAAGCCTTCAGGCTGTAGTATTAACGGGGACAGTTTTTTTGGGCATAGGACAAAACTTCTGGCTTGCTTCTACATTGTAATTCAAACGTTTTATTCACCATGCTCTTTAACACGTCACGTGGCATAATTTGAGTTGCTCTATATTATCTCCTCAGAATTACTGTTTTCGTTTATGTATTAGGTTGTATCTGCCTAAATTGATTTTGCTCGAGTATGTTAATTTTTTTAGGTATTATTCACCATGATCTTTAACACGTCGTGACATGATTTTAATTGCTCCATATTATCTCCTCAGAATTACTGTTTTCGTTTATGTATTAGGTTCTATCTGCCTAAGTTGATTTTTCTCAAATATGTTAATTTTTAGGTATACTAAAGGTATAGATATGTGGAGTTTAGGCTGTATTTTGGCAGAAATGTCTGTAGGAAAGCCCATATTCCCTGGAACTTCTACAGTGAATCAAGTAGAGAAGATCATGGCTACTATTCCTACACCAAATGCAGAAGGTAATATATGAAACTCAAAGGTACCATAATTCTTAATAGCTACAATGCCTTATAGCTACTTAAATGGCTAATAATGGTCAAAAGAAAACTAGTGGTTAGCGAAAATATCCATTTCATAATCGACGATATACGTCAAAAGCTCTGGTCAACCAGTAGTTACGTTAACCCAAGGATGCGGTATGGGTTATCTTAGCGTTTATCTTGGTCAATCGATGACAGCTTTGGAGGTTATAAAAACATGGATTTTGATACTGACGTCTAAGACGTCGATGGATTTTGATTATTCTCTGTAATGACATAAATCAAAAATATGAAAAGAAAGGTTAGGTTTCTTTGTCAAAGGGTTAGCTTTTATTCACGGAACACCATTATGGCAGCGCTCTGATCTATCCGTGGTGCCAACTTAAAAATAAATAAGTTCAACCATTGGTTTTATTTGTGAAACAGAGCTCTCCGATAACTACTAGTTGACGTCCATCTGTCGGTCAAGTGACTACTAGGGGTTACCAATGATTGTGAAACTGGGCCTTACAGTAATATTCGAATTGTTATTTTGGTGCTCACATCCGCATGTGGATTTCTCAATTTAAATTTGTATCAGAAAACTATCTCCGGTATTTTTCGGTACGAATTTAAATTAAAAGTAGGAGAATCGCTAAGGGGCCTGGGTATACACCTTTATACATGTGTATTTGCCTGTAACACATGGGTTCGTATTCCGAACAGAACTCACTTGTTTTCCAAACTACATACGTGAAAGTTTAGAGTATGGAACTCTAAAACTTCAATGAAGGATAACACAGAGTCTTTTAGTTTGCAAAAAGCTCGCGATGCAAAATGATACATTCTTCAAATGTCTGTAATTTAACAACCAAACACGATACCCAAAAAAGTGTTGCTCTAGTGCAACCTCTCTTCTTCAGTTTGCTTTTTGAATCATTATTGTAAGTTTAAATGTAACGTCAGGATCTTCGAAATACGAAATGCATTTTTATGCAATTTTACATTCGATATCCAAACCCTAGTCAGCCGGCCTGGATATTCCACACCACTTTTTCACATTCAGATCACATAGACACAGATTGATATACTGGAGAAAGGAAACAGGCGGCCACGCCTTCTCGCTAACAAGAGAATTAGTGTTTTCTTAGATTTTCAATGTCTTGCGCTGTACCCTAGATCCTTAATTTCGTTCAACAACTGAAAGCCTCTTGGAATTTTGGAAAAGGTTGGTTCTAAGTTAAGTCTAGGTTTTTTAAAAAAAAGTATCGAAAATACCTACTACTATTTTTATACGAACTTTTTAATAATGAACTAGTTGGCGAAAAAATAAAATCACCATTTATATACCAAATGCGAAAGCATTACCTGAAAGATAAAAAAGTGTATGATATACAGGGAGTTTCATAAGTTGGGACTTTTTTTCATATAACGGATAGTACTCGCCAAATTGAGTGTTTTTTCCCAGTAACATGTAAACGAAATATTTAGAGAAAACGAGATATTGACCATTAAAAAGATCCTGAATTCTAAGTCCGTCCCTGGGCAATAGCTCACCATGTTGTCATCATATCAAAACAAACAAGGGAGCGCTAGTAGTGCCGATGCCGGTGAGAAAACGCAAAAACAGGCAGTTCGTCATACCGTCGCGTTGCTGTTGCTACATCTGCCGATCGGACTTTAAAAACAACAACAATAGCGCACGCTTATAACAATAGTGAACTGGTGGAGATGATTTTAATGTACGGTGAGTGTGGTAAAAATACCGCTGCGGCTTCCCGAGTGTATGCCTATCGTTCCTCTAACCGTACTTGCCCTGCACCTCGTCGATTTGTCTCGCTCGTGCAAAGAGCTAGAGACACAGGATGACAGGATGTCTGAATCCACATTGTGGTGGACAAGCTGGAAGACATAGACAACCTCGTATGGTCTAAATTGAAGAAAGCATCGTAAATCGTACTTTTACCTGGTAAGATGCCTACGACAGGACCATACTTACAACTTCCGTAGCAACCAAATAGTGAGTACTTGTTTGACATTTTTTTTTACTGTTTTGCTGCTCGTTCACCGTGCATTAGCTTTGACGTTTCAAGAGCCGTTGCTTCTAAAGAGGAAAGTCCCAACTTTTAGAACACACTGTATATTAAAAGACAACAAATTTTTGTCACAAAAAACAAAAAATGAAAATTATTAATTCGATAAATTATATACATATACAAAATAGACTGTATTTGTGGCAAGTGTTATATTGATGCGTCTTTAAGGATTCTCCAATATAGAATCAAAGAACATAAAAAATTACATATCTAAAAGAGAAACATCAAAGTCAGTCCTCAGCGAACATGCATGAGAGTCAGGACAGTATAAAATGGGATCAAGTTTCTATATTGTACAAATCGGTTAACATTTACAAATAAAAGAAAAATAGAGTTGAATCATGATTTCATCGGTTGACTTTGATGCTTCGAGATAAAGTCTGATGAATGTTTTCCAAACCAAAGAGTAGACCATAAGAGTTTTCCATGTTTTCTTATGGTTTTGTATCGCGAATTAGATAATAGGCCGTATTCATTTGCTTTTATTTATAGAAATCGAAGGATTCACTTCACTTGACATGCCATTCATAAGCAAAAAGAAGGAAAAGATTGGATCGAAAAGGGGTTCCTCTAAAGGAGAAGGTTTCACTATTTTGGTATTTTATAACAAGGAGCATTTGCTCCAAAATTGAAGTATTTGCTGTATAAAAAATGCTTCTTATCCGGAGTAGCTTTTAACCATTTACCTCATTCGTCTGTATGCACTTGAAGAGTTAGGTGTTTTCAGCTGAAGAGTGGGCACGTGACTGTAATTTAAATTTACCTTGGCGGATGTAGTGCACGTACTCCATTAGCGAAAATCTGGAAACCACCACTACACAAAATGAAAGTGTTTTTGAGCTACATGGTTGATCCGTGTTTCCAGAGCGGTATAGGTGAGGAACTTGGATGTACAGAACCTGCAGTCTCCAGGATTGTCGATACCACTCTCCGTCGCATCGTGGAGACGTGGACAAGGCAGCTGTCTGTATGAAGTTCCCATCGACTGAAAATGAAGTGATGAAAGCCAGCAAAAAAGTTGTTTCTTTGCTTTTTACTTCCCACACCGATAGGTGAAGGGAGCACTGTGATCGCGAAAATTTTTGATTTTGAGATAATACACTTTTTGGGCGTTTCATGATGTCGACATAACGAAAATCCACGTCACTCATTTCCGTCGGTCTGTCTGTCTGTTGGCGTTTTTCTAGTCTCGTAATCCCAGTAACCGCTGCATGGATTATAATGATATTTGGCCAACAATATGCTGTGGGGTCGTAGTAGGTAATGTTCCTATAATTTTGAAAATCGGCGGAGTAATCAGCATAAAACCAAAAAAATTAATATTGCTCAAACTTCGTTTTTAGGCGTTTTAGGGGTTCCTGATGATTTTCTACTTTTTTCGGTGGGGGTGAAATTGGGGTGGTTGGGGGGTGGGGGTTGTAAAATTGATCTTGTTTTTTGAGCATTTTAGAGGTTCTTGATCATTTTCTGCATTTTTTTTTGGGTGGGGGTGAAATATGGGTATTTGGGGGATGGGGGGTAAATATAATAATATATAATAATAAACTGGTATCACCGTAATGTGTGAGAAGTACTGAGTCAATCAACTTGACTTCATTTTTTCGCTGGTATTTGAGGTTTTTCAAAAAATTAGGGTATCGTTTTACCCTTTCGGCAATGAACTCACACCCGGATTTCTCCTCGACTGTGTCTTGTACCTCTCTACTTGGTAGTCTGCCAGTGCCTCGTCACTTCCCATATTTCTGTGGCTTGGATGAACAAGGGCCTATCTACATAAAACAAGTTTTGAGAAAATTGAAAATTTGTGAAAAAAATTCGAAGTTGTTTTTTTTTATTAACGTTTCTTAACCTAGCGACATGATATTTTGATAAACGTTGTAATGAAGCGCCAAATATTCATAAAATATGAAACTATTAGGTTTATTGAATGTCGTTAAAAGATTTTTATTAGTTAGGCCCCAGCAGATTGGTTTCAAGTTAATATAGGCCTTGTCTTTAATACAATAATTGACACACTTAGGACCAGAAAATTGTTACTTGTGACCGGTTGTCGTGTAAAACATTAGTTAGGCCCTTTTTACCTCGTCGAAATTTTCCTCATTATGTTTAATTACAGTGGTAGGAGTGACAAATTTAAGCTTTTCTGTAGTAAAAACTAAATAAAATATTCATTATTGTAACAAAAAAAATGAATAGCAGATACACAGATGTATGCGAGATTGTGTCTCAGAAGTATGGGTTACTCATCATAGCCTAACACAATAGGACAAACGTCTTCGTCGCCACTGATACTGTCAGCTTTTAAATTAAAATAAAATAATTGACTGTTCGGATGGATATAACACAACAAGGTTGTAATATCTTCAGGTTTCTTTTTAGGCAGTAGAAGTGAGTATGCATCATGTAGTTTTTTTAAACTAGGATGTTCTGTGCTTAACTGTCATTTTTTAGGTTGTTGTTTACGAAATCTCAAGGGCCTATAACATACGTCAGAATTAAATTATTATATATTTTTCAAAATAATAAGGACCTATAAGTAGTAGATAGGACCTACATTTAAAACCAATTATATATCTATGTTACACTTAGGCCCTTTGAACCTTTTTATCTGCAAACTAAAAACGGCCGAAGATAACATAGGTCTCATATATCTTGTATCATTTATGCCGACTTTTAGTTAGGCCTCAAAGTGAAGCAATAAGCCAAAAAGGCATAAAGGCTCAAGTCCATATAGGCCCCATTTAGTGGGTCTATATTACAAAATAGGTCCATTTACGACATGCAAAATGTGTAATTAGTGTAGATAAGACCGTGATAAAAAGACCTTAGGTATACATAGGCCTTTATATACACTAAAGTGTCCATACTTAGGCCTTTTCACATACTATGTAATCCCCAACGAAAATGCCTTTTGACTTAGGATCTACTCCATCGGAAAGAGCACATTCTATTTATGAAGTTGAGCCCAACACCCCATTTTAGGAAAATTTGCACATAGGCCCTTGTTCATCCAAGCCACAGATTTATCACAGCTATCAAATACAATCTCACAACCCTGAGTAAAACTTAGGAGCAGCAGACACCCTGTACCTAACCTAACATTAATAATGCTTTGTTCGTTTGTCTCTCTAACCGCAAGTTGAAGCCTCATGTCAACGGCAACAGAGCCGTAATATCGCATGTGTACCTTTTCCTTTTTCATGCGAGGATATGAGCTCTACCTTTTCCTCCTACTTTTACCTTTGAAGGAAATAAATACGGTCTATTGTCTCGTTTTGAAGTTGCAGTCTGTATGTCACATTATTCACTCATAAAATAACTCATAAAACAGGCAGCTTCGAGATCGTAAGACAATGATGATATGTTACTCATTTTCTCCTTCAAGATTGCAAAATCATTGCCGTTTGGAATTCAGATACCATAAAAAAAGCAGTTTTGTGCCTCAGCTGTCACTAATTCCAAATTATTTTTTTGTTAAGTATCTTGGACTTTGTAGGCCACAAGTTGTTAGTAATGAGTGATCTACCAAACAAGTTGATTCTTAAACTTAAAATCCTTAAAATTTTTCACATCATATTTAGAAAATCGTTCTCAGATCGTAAGCACGAATGGCAAGGAATCCCATTTAAGGTCTACAGAATCTGGGGTGACCCAACGCTCTATTTTGGGACCTATACTTTTTGTGCTGTACCTCAATGATATTTTTCACTTTTTACTACCGGTCAAGTGCCTCTGCTTCGCTGACGATACTACACTAATTCAATCGCATACTGCTCAGAATGTTCTAAGGATGGTTTACAGCAAACTGCTTGAAATTGAATAGAGACAAAACTCAGAGAATAACTCTTTCAGTGAACGATAGACTGAATAAAAATGAAACAGTATCCTTACTTGGTCTGAAAATTGATAACTCACTCAATTGGGAGGCCCATGTCAAATTCATGTGCAGTAAGTTATCAACGTAGATTTTCGTCTTACGTCAACTAAAACGTATTTCAACTTTAGAAGGAGTGCTGAATGATTATTTTGGACTTTTTTATTCTCATTTGATCTATGGGGTTATTCTCTGAGGTGGATCTTGCCATGCAGCGCGGGTATTCAAGTTGCAGAAACGGGCAGTGGCAGTTTCTAAATTTGATGACCATTGTAGACCTCTATTTGAAATGCTAAAAATACTACCGTTGCCTTGTGTTTTTATTTTTTATACGCTTCTACATATTCATGAAAACTCCAATACGTATCACTCAGTTATACACAAATATTCAACAAGAGGAGCATCTGCTATAAGACCACCACGATTTAGATTAGCAGCCTCTGCACGCAATTCATCAAACTTAAAGCTCTACAACACACTTCCTAGAACAATCAGACAACTAAACTATATAAAATTTAAACAGCACATTATGAACTTCCTCCTCGACCATTGTTTTTACGACACAGTCGAATTTTTAAATTTTAAGTTTTAATACTTTGTTTATGCTTATGCGCTCGTTCTATACACACATATATGTAGCTATTGTTTGTTTATATTTATCTTGCTTGTAGCTATGTACTATTTTTCTTTAATCGTTCTTCTGTCCAGTTTTGTTTGACTTATAATGAGTATTTATTTATGTACAATATGACCAATAAATAACTCTACTCTACTCTACTACAGCTTGGTAAATTAGTTCTTAACAATCATCCTGAATCGCATATTTTGTGTGTATCAGACTTGGCGCTAGTATGCGTCTCAGGTGTAGGCTCGTCGATGATCAAGAACGCAGCGGCGGTCCAGAAAGTGCCACTTCAAACGCTCATGGGCACTGGTGTCCCACCTGACGCCGTCAACCTGATCAACGTCCTGTTGGTGTTCAATCCCCACAAAAGGTTGACCGCAGAGGAGGCCTTGCAGCACGATTACGTTTCGAGGTTTCACGATCCCGAACAGGAGATCGTTATGCAGAACAACGTCATTATCCCGCTGAATGATGACGTCAGGTTGTCCGTAGACGATTACAGGTATGTTACAAGGGCGTTTTGACAAGTCCGTGACCTTTAGATGAAAACATTTGGGCTCCCTCGGGGGTACCGGTACCGCAGGGATCGACATTAGGACCTTCAGTATTGACATAACAAAAAATTTTAATGTCACACTCTTGCTTTACGCTGGCACTGATGACCTCAGGCTCCACCAAAAAATTAAACAAGAAGGCAGCGACTTGGCCTTGCATCATAGTCACAATGTCTTAACACTCTTAACAGACATGTTGTGAACTCGTAAAATGCATTAAGTCGGAACTAGAGTATTGCCGACACGAATATTATCAATAGTTTTGAGTGTAGCTCGTCATCGTTCGCGATTTTGTGTCAGTTCAGTGGCGCTCTTGATACTCATATCTAGCAACCGTTTCGTCGTATCCACCCAGCGTGCAGGGGTACGGGCACGGTGCCGCCCACTCGGGGCGTGACCCTGAACTACAAGTTTCTCCATATTATCGCTTCTGTGAATATCTCCGAAGAATGTAAGCATTCTCGTCGACACAATGAAGAGGATTGGATTACCGAGCTCATCCAGTATGGAAACATTAGTTCGATGGGCGGTATAAGGAATTCTCAGCATTCTCCTCCACGTCCACATTTCAAAAGCATCTATGCGAGCTCGATCTGCCTTTTTAACAGTCCAAGTTTCCGAGGCATACAAAAATATGGAGAACACAAGAGACTGAACCAGCGACATTTTTGTAGCTTTAGTGATGTTATGGTCACGCCGTATTTTAGTAAGCTTTGTCATGGCCACCCGTGCCTGTTAAATGCGCCGTCGAATCTCATTCTCACAGCTACCCGAATTGTCGATCAAAGAACCGAGGTACACAAAGCTTTGAACTACCTTACAACGGCCTATTGACTTTATTTCTCGGTGGCCTTGCAAAATAACCTAAATGCATTGTAGGTACTTGTGGTGTGCAATAATCAAAAAACTTAAAATATAAGAACATCAATCTTCGTTCATAGCCGAAAGTCTGTACTTTAACAGGTACTGCGCAATTTTAAATAAGAAGCATGGGCATTTGAATTATTTTTATAGATTTATTTTGAGGGTTCTGTATTAAAGTTTTTGATTAAATATTGTTGCTTATTTTATAATACTCATATAAACCATGTTTTGGGACATACATTATTTAACCAGATGCAGTCGATTTAAAAAAGCTTTATAGTTTTCGAGAATTCATCAAAATTGGTAGAATTACGAGTATCATCAAAAAACGAAAATTTCATAACGGCTGTTTTATGATATCTACTTAATGAAATTCCACGTCACTTATTTCCGTTGGCCTGTATGTCTGTCGCTCTGACTGTCTATTTGTCTGTCTGTCGGCGTTTTTCTAGCCGCGTGATCTCAATAACTGTTGCGTGGATTTTGATGAAATTTGGGTAGAGATATGTTGTGAAGTCATAGTAGGTAATGCTTCTGTAATTTTGAAAATCGGTTTTCAGACATTTCAGAGGTTTCTCATCCTTCTCAGTGAAAAAAAATTGCCTTGACAATATCGTGTGCTCCTTAGGCATATCCAAATGTTATTTTTATTAAATTTAATATCTATGGAATAATTTGATACCTAATATTATAATCCTATAACATGTAACTTAGAAACTATGAAGTTGATTGTGATGAAATCGTGACACCGTATTACTATTTGATTTAAATCTTTTTTTTTTCGATTTAAATCGCTTGATTCAAAATCTTTTGCCAGCTTAGTGATTTATTATTTGTGATTTGAATATTTTTCGACAAAGAGATTTGACAAAAAGATTTAAAATCATTTGCTATTCAGCATACAGGACTTTAAATCATTTTTTTTTTATTTAAAATCATTTTCAAATGATTTTAAATCATTTTTTGATTCAAAATGATTTGCTAATTATTTAAAATACCTTTTGATTTAAATCTCTTCATGATTTAAAATCATTTTACTGGATAGATAGTAGGTACTTACTGACTTAGTACTAAGTTTGTTACTTATCTGTTACCTGTTACCGCAATGTTACCTGACATATTTTTTTACAAATGGTCGTACTTTTGTTTTTTATTTATATTTTGTATTGTATTTCTCCAACCTTGTTTGTAGAATAATGGTTTAAATGTTTTCAGTTTTAATTTATTTTCAAGCTTGTGTAGTAAGATTAGTAGGAAATGGTATTTGAGAAAGGATTTTTTATCATCAAAATGATTTGCAATTCAAAAACGATGTAAATCATGAAAAATTACTTACATCCCAGAAAACTATTTAAATCATAAAAAAGGATTTAAATCAAGATAAGAATGGTTAAAATTATATTATGATTTTTGATTCAAATCAATTTCTTCCCTTAAAAGGATTTAAGATTTAAATGCTTTTTTAAAATCATAATGATTTGTGATTTATGATTTAAATCTTTTTGAAAAGGATGTGTTTCAGCTCTGATGGTAGCAGTGTATCGTTGTTGGAACTCTTGCCAAAAAGCTTAAACTTCGTTTTTAGATGTTTCAGAAGTCCCTGATCATTGTCTACTTTTTTAAAAACCGATAAGTGCGAAGTAATGAGTCAAGACACTTGCCGCTATTTTTGTACTTTCCGAATGGGGTATTTTCCAACTTGCTAATATTGCCTGTTTAATGGCTGAAATGGATTGCTTGTATCTAATTTGTAATGATGGCAGTGTTTGCTCAATTTTTTTTCTGCCCACGTGGAGTAAAGATAGACTTTGAAAATCATCCCTTTGAAAGGAGCTCATTTAAATCTCTTAATCCTCCCGCCTAAGACATCAACCAATCAAAAGTTATTTTTATGCCGAATGTAGATAGGATGTGAATATTTTAAATTAAATTGAGCGTAGATTCAAGTTTGTCACGTTGTTAATATTTTGCATAGTTTTTCTATAAAGGATGTAAACTTTATTTTATGTTTATTTAGTTTCCCTCTTTTTGAGACTATAAATGTTATATTGCACAGCTATTCCATTTTTTGCATTGTTATTTAATTAGCAGTTTACTCTGAGAATGTTTCATAGTTACTTTTCACAACTTTACTAGTCATTCGGCAACACTCGTCTTTAACAGCCTGTCACTAGTGTCATGCATACATAACCTCCTCTGGTGTTACGACTGTTACGGTAGGCATTTACGGAAACTACGATCGAGTTAACCGGATCAGTTGGATCACTGATCCTGACGTTCTGAAAGTGATCTGGGATCGGTAAGAAATAGGGTAGTTCACTCTTGTACAGTAAGTGATTGCGATCGGATGATTCAGATCAGTAGCTGCTTTACTTTGCCATCTGTTTTTTATTGTTAAACCAACTTTTTCGTTATTCGATGTCCGTTTAATTCATCGAATCATAAATCCCACTTGACAGGCATTGACAGCTGTTTGACATATAACTGATCTATCCGGATCAGATCAGTGTTTCCGTAAAGGCCTACAATCTCATTTAACCAAGATAGATCCTGAAATGATGTAAACAAACATCTGTCGGTATCAATACGAAGCGGAGGTTATGTCTGTAGATGGAGAAGAGACGACAAGGTACAGTCACATTCTAAGGATAGCTCCACGAAAGACTTATTACGTCACGCTTAGATTTATTACGTCACAGCTTTGGCGCTAAATTTTATGTTTGAACTTTGCAGGTGCTTTTAAGCCAATTCGCGTTTACAGTAAAAAGTAAAAATATTAGTTACATGGTTTTTGGGGTCGTAACGTTAATATTCTGTCATAAAATTTTGTTCGGAAAATACTCCATTAACACTGTATTTTTTTGCTATAGAAGGGTCAGAAATGAAGTGTTAAGTGTGTGATTGAATAGTTTTGGTTATCAGTTTATTAACTTCATTTATTATTTCTATTGGTAGCGGATCGTAGGCCGTGTGTAACGACAAAATGTGTAGGTAACACCCAGTCGGTATACATGATGCCATATTTCTGTTACACAAAGATGTTGGTAAAGCTTTACTTGTGTTGCATTTATTTACTTTTTGATCTCGTCGATGCTTTCCTGAAATGCTTAGTTTTTAAGTGACAACTTATTTTAAGAATGATAATAGCAACAGCTTAGACAAGGAAAGACAGAGGACAGAACGCGCGGCTGACATCTCTGTTACCAAAAAGTACCAAAGCGCTAGTCCCAGTGCCGTAGCTAGTGGGGTTAACGTTATGGTTAAGCTATTTGGAGAAATAATCTATTTTTCTAACGACGTCCAGTGGGACGTCGTTGCTATTTCCAAATAAAATTTATCAAAATATTGTTATTCACGAGTTCTGTATCGCCAATTTCACCATCCGCAGTTCAAATTTAAGTAATTAACATTAACTTAACCGTGAATTTCCATTCAACCGATATCTTGCCTTGCAAAATGTAAGCTATAACAGATACGGCACTGAAAAACTGATTGTATTTGAACCAGAATATGCTTTAAAAAATATAATTTTTACAATTTATATGCTCAAAAATATTATGATTCGCATGTTAGTGGTACATTTGAAATTAAATTTTGGATACATATATATCTCTGAACTAAATATCGAGATATTTACATAAACTTCGAATTCACCAAAAAATATGAACATACATTTACCTGTGAAAAGTGATTTCTGGCTCCTTCCTGCTACTGTGGCTTTTACAACCGTAAGCTGCACACCCTACCATTATGCACAACACAATATTTTACAATTATTGGTTTAGAAACGTTAAATATCACAAAAAATACTACCGAACAAAATTGTTTGTTTTCCACCAAAACTTTGGCAGCTAATCGTTTTCTGTCACAGCTAATTCATATAGCAATAGACTGGTTTGCGGTATCCCCCCTCTTTCCTTATCTAAGAGCAACAGGCTGTTACTATCCACAAACTACAAATTTTACAAGTCTATTAAAGTATTACTGTCTCTACAGGAATAAACTGTACGAAATAATGACAGTACATCAACGTCGTGTAATTGCTACAAAGCCAAACGTCACCGTAAAGAAAATATTTCCGCCTGAGGTGTACTCAAAGGTAGGTAATTATTTTTTAAATTTATTTAGATCAAACAAACCGTATTTCTGAAATGTATACTAATGTACAGAGGTGGCTTACTAAGTATGAACGATGGCAATATCTCGGTAACAGGTACTGGAGGTCAGAAAGGTACACCAACCGACAGTAGCGAAAAATAATTTTGGGAAAGTAATATACCAATATCTCTGACTCCCCGTCCGTAGTTCTTCTTGTCAACGATCCTTTCTAAAGCTTCAACCACACTGCTCACGAAGCTCCTCCTCGAAGTAAGTTGAGTACGAGAAGAGTCACCATATACAGGGTGAGTTTTTAGTACCGGCTCGGTCGATAACTCCACTACTGTAGAAGATAGGGAAAAAAGTTTTATATAAAAGTTGTAGCCACGGATGTGCTCCTTGCTCAGAAAATACTTAGATTTATACAGGGTGATCCATAACTACGTGGTGATGCAAACATGCATTTTTTTAAATGAGACACCCTATATATTCAAATTCTACTAATAAATTCCGTTCTTCCAATATAGGGTTTTGTTACATTATGCAGGGCATTTCAAAAGTTATGTCCATTTTTATATCCAAATCGCGGTCAAATGAACGTACTGTATATCAAAAAGTAATGAATCAAAAATTATTTTTTTTACATAAGAAGATTAAAAATACCCTCAAGTTTTAAAATCTGCTATAAAAAAGCCCAAGGCGCATATTTGTATACAGGGTGATGTAGAATGCAAAATCTAGATTTTCTCTCTTTTTTTAAATGTAACCCCCAATATTTTATTATACTAAAGAATTGCTTTTAATATGCTCTTCCATCTTTGCGTAACACTTGTTGTACCTACGTGTACGTGTACGCTTAAAATATAGCTTCTATTTGTGTATTGAAATTTATTTATTTTGAGAAGGTACTATCTAATTTGTTTCTTATTTAACGAACAACTAAGTTATAAGGTCATGATGCTATTTGATGTAGTCGAAACCCTAAATCATCGAGGTAATAGAGTCAAGTATGCTGAGAAAACAATTTTGTAGGCGTGTTGCATAATTATCAAGCAGATTTATCAGGTAGGCGTTGAAAAATTGACAGTTTTCATAACCAGCTCAATAATTCCGTACTGTGTGAAAAACCAGCTTTAAAAACTAATTTTTCCATTGAGTGTATTTAGGAGAATCTTTGAGAAATTGCCTACTTGCCTCTAGAATATATCAACTATGAACAGCAACATCCAGAACGGACGCACTCTAAAACTAATGCATTTGAAAGATTGAAGAATCGTTTTATTTGGACCGTGTCGTTCTATATTTCATAACCTACCTGATAGATCTGCTTGATAATTATGCATGACGTCTATAAAATTGTTTCCTCAGCACACTTGACCTATATTATCCCGTTAAATCAGTGTTTTGACTTGATCAAGTACTATTATTGCCTTATATTTTAATTGTTTGTTATGCAGAAATAAAATTTGATAGTATTTTCTCAAAATAAATAAATTTTAGTAAACAAATAGAAGCTATATTTTAAATGTGTAGAAAAATCGAAATATCTCAGAAACTAATGAATGCAGACATAACAAGTGCTGTACAAAGATGAAAGAGCATATTAAAGGCAATTCTTTGGCATAATTAAATATTGGGGATTAAATTTAAAAAAAAAAGAGAAAATCTAGATTTTGCACTCTACATCACCCTGTATACGAATATGCGTCACGGGCTTTTTTTATAGCCGATTTTAAAACTAGAGGATATTTTCAATCTTTTTGTGTAAAAAAAATAATTTCTGATTCATTACTTTTTGATATACGGTACGTTCATTTGACCGAGATTTGGATATAAAAATGGTCATAACTTTTGAAATACCCTGTATAATATAACAATACCCTATATTGAAAGAGCGGAAATCATTAATAGAATTTGAATATGGAATAATATATAGGGTGTCTCATTTAAAAAAATGTATGTTTGCATCACCACGTAGTTATGGATCACCCTGTATTAAATTAAAATATTTTCTGAGCAAGGAGCATATCCGTGGCTACAACTTCTGTATACAACTTTTTTCGCTATCTTCAACAGTAGTGGAGTTATCGACCGAGCCGGTACTAAAAACGCGTCCTGCATACTTCGTCGTTCCATTTCAAAAGACGTCTTATCCACTTTTTATGAAAATTGTACTAACCTCGCATTTGGAATATTTGCCATAAACTCTACGTTTTCAGTAGAAAATATCGTTTTGCATTTTACTTTAACCAATAGCAAAGTGAATGAGAAAATTTAGAATCGCTCCAAAACTCGCCTAATCCATTCTGAATGTCGTGCCAAAAGTTCCCTTATCTCACTGACCAATCAGACGTGTAGCCGGTGTTGCGAGTTTTAAGTGTGTAATGAATTGGTATAATGGGTATTATTATTAAAAGTGGAAATAATATTAACAATATTATGGAGACTCATATTTTACCGCAATGGAAGTAGAAAACCTAGGTTTTAGCTTACTGTCTGTTACTTGAGAACCATGTAATTTTTACTTCCCATACCGATAGGTGAGGGAAGTATTGTGATCGCGAAAATTTTCGATTTTGAGATAATACGCTTTTTGGGCGGTGTTATGATGTTTATATAACGAAAATCCACGTCACTCATTTCCGTTGGTCTGTCTGTCTGTCTGTCTGTCTGTCGGTCTGTCGCTCGGTCTGTCGGTCGGTCTGTCGGTCGGTCTGTCTGTCATTTGGCGTTTTTCTAACGTCGTAATATCAGTAACCGCTGCATCGATTGTGATGAAATTTGGTTAGCGATATGTTGTGGTGTCGTAGTAGGTAATGTTCCGATAATTTTGAAAATCGTTGTACAGGGGTGGAGTAATTAGCAAAAAACGAAAAATTTCAAATATTCCTCAAACTTCGTTTTTAGGCGTTTTAGGGGTCCCTGATCATTTTCTACTTTTTTTTGGGTGGGGGTGAAATTGGGGTAGTTACGGGGTGGGGGTTGTAAAACTCAAAAATTTGTTCTATTCATAGTAGGTTGTCCATTGACCTGTGAAAGAAAGACCTAGCGGCATAATACCCTTTTTTAGGTTCATCCGAACATTGCCTTGTGCTTATTATAGAAACCAAGAGACTTAGAATTTGTGATGTATACATACGAGTGTTGTTTTAGATCGTTCTGTATTGCGTAACGCGAAAATTATCGAATTGATTTTAATGAAATTTTGACACTGTATTATTACCGTGGCGAGGATGAAAAATGCGTATGGTTTTCAAAAATCGTGTTATTGGCGGCGCAGCAATAATAAAAAAACTAAAAATATAAAAATAGCTCAAACCTTGTTTTTAGGCATTTTAAGAGTTTCTGATTGTTTTTTACTTTTTTGGGTAGGGGTGAAATTGGGGTGGTTAGGGGGTGCGGGGTTGTAGAACTCAAAAATGTGTTCTATTCATAATAAGCTGTCCATTGACCTGTGAAAGAAAGACCTAGCGGCATAATACCCTTTTTTAGGTCCATCCGAACATTGCCTTGGCTATTACAGAAATCAAGGGATTTAGAGTTGTCTGATGTATACATACGAGTATTGCTTTAGATCGTTCTGAATTAGGAACACGGAAATTATGGAATCGATTTAATGACATTTAGACACTGTATTATTACCGTGGCGAGGATGAAAAATGCGTATGGTTTTCAAAAATCGTGTTATTGGCGGCGCCGGCGCAGCAATAATAAAAAAACTAAAAATATAAAAATAGCTCAAACTTCGTTTTATGCAATTTGGGGGTTCCTGGTTCTTTCGTTTCGTCCAGTTGAAGCTGGCAGAATAAACATTGTGTCGTTTTAATTCCTACGGAGAGACTTAGGAAACTATTTAATAGTTTTTGTGTTTGATGTTTTTTGAAAACATGCGAACGATTACTTGGTTGCAAGGGGTCTCAGGCTATAGCTTCATGCAAAGGGAATATAATAAAATGATATCACTGTTATGTGTGGGAAGTACTGAGTCAATCAACTTGACTCCATTTTTTATGTTGTATAACCAGAATTAGTTTCCTTTCTTATACTTAAAAACAACCTTTTTGTGTTGAATGAAATAAGTCTTGAGTTTAGATTAAATCACTTGTTTCTTTTTATATGCCTTCATGTGACGAATTTTTGCGTCAAAACTTGCTTTATCTACTGGTGATACATCAAAACTCGCCAAATTCAAACCAAAAAGTTGAAATTGTTGTTATTTATATCAGTTTTCTTTAAAAAAATACCGTTGGTGTTGCTATCACCTTATCAATACACAAAAAAATGTATGCACCGATGGTGTAATTAGTATGTTCAAAAACGATTTTATTCATTTACCAGAAATTGAGTAAACTGGATAAGAAGACTTTTGGAATGGAACGACTCACTTAATGCTTAACTTAAGCAGGAACTCTGCTCGACAAACAACAGCCTAACCTTGTTTTATTAATAACGAAGTCAGCTGACAACGGCGAAATGAATCATGTACAAGAGGCAACTGCACTTGCATTGTACACTCTTACATACTTCAATCATGTGCCTCATTTGCACCACAAAACACATTTACCGAACATTTTCTTTCGACGAGTAAGCCTGAACAGTGTGTACGGTCACTTCGCCTCGCGACTTAGATCCTTTGCCTAGGCGCAGAGACCGACAACGACTGGAAGTGACTCGAAGCGGAGCGGAGTTCAAAACGACCATCCACACTCTCGTTCTTGACTACTATAGGCTTTTACAGAAACTATGATCGAGTTAACCCGATCACAAGAATTACTTTAGGCCTTAGGGAAACTATGATCGAGTTCACCCTATCACAGGAAACACTGATCCTTACCTTCGGAAAGTGATCCAGGATCAGTCAGAAATAGGGTCTGCTGGCTCTTGTACAGTAAATCGCGATCGGGTTATTCAGATCAGTAGCTGTTTTTATTAACCATCTGGTTTGTATTCTTGAACCAACTTGACCTTTAATCTATGAAATCATAAATTGCACTACTGACAGCTGACAGCTGATACTGTTCGATCCGGATCCAGATCACTGTTTCCGTATAAATACCTTTTGGGTAACTTCGCGAGTAGTGTGGCTGTGACTCAAGGGGTGAATTTAAGGGGCCTGGGTAGACACCTTTATACATATGTATTTGCCATGTAAAACACGGATTCACAATTTCCCGCACAACTCACTTTATTTTCAAACTATATATTTAATATTTCAGAAGGCGATAGTTAAGACCTTAATGAATGACAACTATTTTCGATTTTCTCAAAAAAGTTTTTTAATGTGCAAAGAAACTCGCAGTGCAAAATCATAGATTCTATAAATGCCTGTAGTTTAATAACCAAACACGATATCAAAAAAAGGTTAAATAGTTGCACAAGCGCTAGCTTTCTTTTTCAATTTGCTTTTTGAATCGTTACTGTAAGTGTAAAGGTAACGTCAGGAGCTTGGAAATGCGAAATTCATTTTTATAGTGACCTTTAGACCTTACCTTTGGATCTTTTGACCTTACCTTTGGATTTTTGGACTTATCTCCCCTTATTTTAGACACACACACTGGAGAAAGGGAACAGGCGGTCACGCCTCCTCGCTAACACGGAAATACGTCTCATCTTGGATTCTCAATTTGGCGCGCTATACCCTAGACCCTTAAGGTGCTTTCCTTTTGCATACTTTATCTGATAATTCTCACTTGTAACGTCATAGCTCATTTCAATGTACGTTCCCTTTGTTTTCTGTATCAGAGTGTGTGAGACATTTTACCCCCACTTAAGCCCATCTGCACTAGCTCGAAAGGTAGATCAGCGCCGGTACTCTGTAACTTAGAAACGTGTTTCTATGCACTATGTGCTATGGGATCGGGTGGCCTCGTAAATATGACAGCGTGCCGTGACAGCGTAGTAGACACGTGATAGACACCCGCAACTGCCCGATCGTCATAGTCGTCATGGTGATAGAAACATGTTTCTATCTCTTAAGTTAGAGAGTACCGACGCAAGTTGTCTCAGATCATTCAGATGTCAAATAAATGAGGTTAAGATTTTTTGTAAGTTTGAATTTCAGCGGGATTTGTGGTGTGTTGTATGGAATGGATAGTCGACAGTGTATGGTAAGCGACGATCTCTTCCAAAAACTACATCTCTTCGGTCGTCTGTTTGCGATTTCCGATTTAAAATTCGAGTATACCGTTGCCGTTGCAACTAGGACAACCTCTTTTTATTTAGTAAAGGTAAAGAAAGCGAAGTCTGTGAGCTTAGGATGTACGCAAAAGCGTAAAAAACTAGGTTTTGGAAAGGATCGACAGATCATAGAACCATAGCATATTACAACCTTTCGAGGAATGACATTTAACTGCACAAACACATTCCTTTAACTCATCTGAGCTATGAAGTTTCCAACTGAGCTGAGCCGTCTCATTTTTAAATGATCTGAATTAGTGCAGATGTAAAACGAAAGCACCTTTAGTAATACGTGTCTTTTTTATGACATAAGGTGGTTAAACGTGACGTTTGGTAAAAAACGCTGGTGGGCGATAGAAGTAGGTATACCATTTTTCCGAATACTTTTTACACAGCATAGTAAACAACCAGCACAATAACTCACGTTGGCGGCAATTACACGCGAGTCCCCACTTTTGGATGATTTTTTTGTAGGGATGCTAACGATATTTCGATACTTATACTTCTGCACTAATATCGAGTATTTTTATCTTAGATACTTTTTGAGCGATTCCAAGCTGGTATCGATACTTTTGTAGGGGTATCGGTATCGAAAATAATTAAATAATTTATTATTAAGGGGTGTAATCATTCTCTGTACGAACCAAACGCGCCTATTTGGCTAAAAAATATCGGGTTGGTACCAGCATCGATATTTTCATTTTCGCATCTCTACCTAAACTTCACAGCCGTAAAATCATCCATAAATCATCCCAAAATCTCAGCTCACTTAACTTTACTCAGTTCAATACGTATTCTTTTTATCCAAACCTAATTCAAATGAAGTGAGATTTTTTCCTCCTCCTCCTTTTTCTGGGATATGTATGTTAATTGATAATTTGATTGAATGTGTACGTCATTTCAGGTAACAAAGAACGCTGAAAAATACATAAAATCGCACGTGGTGAAAGAGCGGTCGTACGTCTCACAATCAGAGCCAAAGATGAATAACCTACAACAAAAACAGCATCAGCATTGGCTTCGTACTGCTGCGGCCCATATTCGATCGGACTCCAAGGTGGTTCAGCAGACAGCACCCGCCACGGTTAGTGTCTTTGTTACAATCCGTCATTGTTCGTCAGAGCGGTCCGGTGGACCTTTGCTCTTAGGTATAGTCGTGTTGGTCGATTCGTCTGTCAGGTCTGGTTACCCAGAGACCAGAACAAAGTCAGTGAGAAGTAAGGAAAGAAAAAGAGAGGAAGGAAGGAGAAGAGCAAAGAGGAGGAAGTTTGTCGGTTGGAGGGTAGCTTGACGTAGTCGGTTTGAGCTCGGTAATTTTTGGATCTTACCAGAAGAGTTATTTGAGGTTCGATATCTGAAAGAGCAAACATTTAGTTGTTTCCAAAATTGCATGATTTGATTTTGATCACAAAGCGAACCGCGGCCTTCTGTGCTTGCAAACTTGTGCTCGCATGTGTGGGGATGCGCTCCGAAGCACTCTCTAAAGCTTCTGGACACCATCCAGAAGGGAGCAGTTAAACTAATCGATTCGCCTAACCTCACAAAGGGCCTCCACAAGTCTAGAACATCGAAGGAGGGTGGCTGACCTGTCCCTGTTTTACAGATTCTATCACGGAAGATGTTCGAGTGAGCTCTCCTAGATAATAACACAGAAGACCGTCCGAACGAGAGACAACACTAGAGAGGCTCTGCGAGCTCATCCTTACCATGTCGAGGTCCCCACTCCACGAACCAGTCTCATTCAGCATTCCTTCTTTTGGAGAACTTCGACGCTATGGAATGAGCTTATCCTCTGGCAGCGCTTCTACAGCGGCATAAGCTTTCAGCCTTTGCGGAAGGCTGACCATAAAAAAAAGACACACCTTCGCCCACCTTTGCCACAGAGTCAGACGCGTTGCGGTCTCATTCTTACCTTGGTTCTGTTATAAAGCGTTGCGATAGCATTGTTCAAAAGAAGCCGGCAGTGGTGTGGAAAGATATGCATGAGATAAAGTTGCTCTATTGTTATTACCAGCCCGAATTACTCCTTCAAGTCATGGTTGATTATGAATGATGCACTACTAGTTGGGCTATTCGGCGGGCCCTGTCTGTAGATTCAGTAACTTTCGCTATAGTAACGAAAGCATTCGAAGACGAAGCTAATCATTTACGAAAACGATTTTTGATGGCATTCCATAACTAAAGTTTAACGCTTCGTTACGCTTTCGGCATGAAGCTCGATGACTCACGAGCATTCACGAGTTGGCTTAAGTATCTCTGGATGAGACTGCAAAATCCAGCAATGCCGACCATTGCGAAGGATTAGTTTTTTCTCTTCGATTCATTGATTGTTAATTAAGTCACAAATAAATTTGAGAAAATTGTCACTTTGACACACAGCAATAATAACGTCAAAACTTGACAAACGAGATCCAAAATCTTCCGCTATCGCTTATAGCGTTCGTCTCGTCTGCGTTCGTTATGTCCGAGCCGGAACGAAGACATTTATGGAATACCTAAACGAGCGAAAGCGTTGGAAGAATGTCGCCATCGTTTCGCTTAGAGTTACAGAATTCACCCACTGAACTGTTTCACAGTATCTTGGAGGCCCTTGAATGGCTTCTAAGGGTGCCATCGATGCGCTGAAACATCAAGCAGTGAAGCGCGTCGACAACAAGGCGGGGGACCGTATCGATTCCGACCGAATAGCCCAAGCAGTACTAGTACCAAGGCCGCGAAAGCCTTACAGAATTCGTCATAGATTGTCAGCATTGTATGTGGATCCGCAACCTCAACAGATTGCGTCGTAGACTCTGTTATTTTTCAAGAATTGCATGCATGATTATAGGGCTCAGGGAGATGCGTGCACCTTTGTATTCGAAATGTTATGTTCGGTGGCATGACCTAGGACCAAAATGCTTTCCAAGACCTCAACAAAGTTGGCCACAAAAAAATATGTGATTATTCTCGACATTAATAAGAGCTCTTTCAGACAAAGAGACTGTATCCCAGATGTGCGTATATGAGATACGGTTTACAGTATTTATGAGCGATACTTGTGGATACTGTATCGTATTGAGGTATCTTTGCGTCAGTACCTTAACAGTCGCAGTACAGTGCACACTTTATTCGCAACTGCTATCCAACGTTGCTGCTTTTTATTCCTATTGCAATAGCCTTTCTGATGGACTATGTAAAATGGATATGGCTCCACCAAACTAATAAATTTTTCATTATCAATTAATGCTATATGCTATATTATTTGCTGACTTGCACTCAACTACTCAAAAATTGTGAACTATCACTATCTGTATCTCAGATACGAGCAACCGCGTCTGAAAGAGCAGTAATGCGGCGTTTGAATGCTAACAAAGTGGGAAAGTGGTCAAATGGTCGTAAAAGTTTCCAAAATACAAGTTACGCAATAAAAATACAGTGCTGTAATGCATAGTATCAGGATTTCTATTAACTTACTGACGATCTCTCAAAAGTTAAATGTCAAACGTGTCATACAATTGCATTTTTATTGTGAAACTGCACTGAAAATAAGTTTTCAGTCGATACGTTACATATTTTGTTTGAATAGATGCGCCAGTCGTAATTTACGGACAATATAATATTCAGACTTCGCGCGTTGGTCGTGTCAACGCGTATCCGTGACAAGAGCGAGCATCTGATAACCGTTCCGCATTTGGGCTTACTTTCTTTCTTGAACAAATACGTTTTGAGCTTCCTATGTATATATCGTAACATCACTTTCCAGGTATCTAACTCTTCGATGAGGCACAGAGAAGCATCCCTCATGAAAGCCGCAGGTGATTATAACCAGCAAATGAAATCAACCAGTGAAGTTCCAAAACGAAAATTTCTGCCAAGCCGGACCAGTTTGTGTAACTCATTCAACAGTTACAATAAAAGTCACGGCATTATCACACAAAGCGCGCTGATGGAACTAAGAGCAGCTGGGTTGAGATGAAGCTGATCTAATATCGATTTATTTTTAACACAATGTAACGATATTTACACTTTACTATACCCTATCCATATACTTAGTATTTTATACTTTTTGCACATCATGTATTTTCCAAATAAATGGAACGAAATACGAACTTCCTGTGGGGTGTTACTTATTAAATTAAATTATCAGAACAACAAATGCTACGATGGAACCATTGACGGCATCACTGTAGACCTGGCAAACCATTCATACGAGTAGTTCACTGATTTGTTGTTTTCACACGTCTGTGCCGCGAAACAGGAACATTTATTCATAAATCAGCAAATATGGTCGACCCAAGCCTCCAATTCCTGTGACGCGTGTTGAAAGTCAACACAGATTCCAAATGACACAGGCGAATCATATGAGGTCCGCCAATGGATAATACACCGAACATAGAATTGTTAAACGAAATATTGAAAGTCATGTCCTTAAAAATAATAAATACACATAAATAGTAAATAATCGACTCTTCATTATTTGGCTTAGCACTAATAAATACTGAAGATTTAGATTAAATCTTCCCCTAAAGATGATAACATAGTTCGCGAAACACAGGACAAGTTTGAAAAAATAGGTTTGGTGGGTGGTCGGACTGTACAGTGTTTGTTAGTTATACAGATAAAATGTTTTAATGGGAATATACATAAGATACTCCGACCCTCCATTGAAAAAACTTATTTTGTCTACAAAAAATTAAATCAAAATGTAGCTCTTTCAGGTAGTACCCAAATTTTGTTAAATGTTTATTGAAAAAAGATAAGCTTCTTTAAAATTTAAGTCAAAGCTGTCAGCTATATAGACGCTGTCGTCTCTCAAATCGTGTTTATGTATAGGAAAAATAGCGTGAGAATATATTTACAGCAAATAGGCAGGTTTGTGGTAGGTACTGCCTAATATCAAACATGTCGTCATTCTCTCAAAAATACTCAATTTAGATTTATTTCCAAATACCGCAATTTTCTCTTAAATTGATCCCACTTTGACAAAGTGCAATCTGTGGCGCAATCAATTATGAAAACAGACGCAAGTTGTGAATTACAGAAAACATGATAGATGCATTTTTTGATATAATTTAGTATATGACGAGGGTAAAAACATTCATTTGCGATTTAGTTATTTAGGAAAATAGTTCAGGAATGTAAAAAACTAATATAATTTCCAATATTTCTGTCAAGGAAAAAACCCTAGCTTCCTGTATGATTACGTTTTAATTAGGAGTTAAAAACGTTAAATTTTGTAAACGGAAAATGTTAACGCCACGGCAATGAATAAAAAACGAAATAACGTACCTACGGAATGATATTTTTTTCAGAGTGGAAGTGGAACCCGTTACGCACATTGCCGTGTTCGTAGTACCACAGTAGTACTGTGGTAGTACACTCTGAGGGTAGTACTATACATGGTGTTTACGAGCTTGATGCCGTTATGTAATGGACGAATATTACTCGTCATTGTAATGCTTGTACTACAAATTTAATACGACTATCCCAAATTTGAAGTTTCAAAAAAAAATCGCAACATTTTCTGATAACACAGAATATGCGGCAACAAGTCTAGAGATAATAGCATTTGTTTACATAGTGAATATCTCCAAAAACACCTGACAGAAACTAGGGCGAATACTGGGCAATATTATCGGACGGTGATTTTGCAGTCATACTTTTTTAATTTTTTTCTGTTTAACGAGAAGCTTTCAGCCACTGTGGACGCGCTGCAATCAGATCACCCTCACTCAGAGATAGTTTTTCTGGGTGACTTCAACGTTCAGAACTCATACTGACTGAAACACTCAAACAAAACGGACGACGAGGGACGTGAAGCTGAAGCCTTCGCTGTCAGCTGCGGCTTGGAGCAGATAGTCAAAGAACCAACAAGGATTCCCAGCCGCCACGGAGATTTTGCTAGTCTGTTGGACCTATATCTCACAACTACTCCAACGGTCTACACAGTGAAGGTAACCGCCCCACTGGGATCGTCTGACCACAACACCGTCTCGACGCTATGCAGAATGCATTCTCCAGATCTCTACCATGCAAAGCCTCGTCGGATCTGGCATTACGGATCAGCAAAGTGGGACGACCTAAGGGAATACTACCAGTTCTTTCCCTGGAACGACGTCTGCTTCAAGTCACGAGATCCATCAGCTTGCGCCCAAGAAATAACAGAGGTATTCATATCCGGCATGGAAGCCTATATTCCTCATGTCGTCAAGCATCCCTCCAAAAACAAGCCATGGTTCAATCAGCGTTGCAGAGATGCAGTTACCTCTAAAAACCAACATTACAGAGAATGGAGGAAAAATCCAAATGCTGAGAGCCACCGCAGTTTTATCGACGCCAGAAATCACTGTAAACGCGTGACTGACAGCAGCAAGGAGGAACACAACCAAAAAATTAAGAACAAGCTCCTCTCATGTCCTAGTTCGTCCAGAACATTCTGGTCTGTAGCTAAGGCTGTTAGTCAGAACTTTTCCTATTCGTCAATACCACCCTTAACCAGAGAGGACAAATCCATCGCTTCTGCTCCTAAAGAGAAAGTAGACATCTTGGGGAAGCTATTCGCAGCCAATTCTACTGTGGACTTCCAAGGAAGTACTCCGACGACCACCATAAGCGTGAACTCGAGAATGGCAGAGGTCAAATTTCAACATCGAGATGTAAAAAGCATCCTCCAAAAACTGAACACCAATAAAGCTACTGGTCCTGACCAAATTCCAGCCATTGTCCTTAAACGCTGTGCCACTGAGCTTGCACCTATTCTTTGCAAGCTCTTCAAACTTTCGTATCAACGAGGCGTGTTTCCCGCTTCGTGGAAGATTGGCTGCGTACAACCCATCCCTAAGAAAGGCAAAAAAACTGATCCCACTAATTATAGACCTGTGGCTCTTCTCTGGACAACAATAACATCATAAATGATCGCCAGTATGGCTTCCGTAAGCACAGGTCTACAGGTGATCTCCTTGCCTACGTCACTCGTGAAACAGAGCAATAGACAATCATGGCGAATCCCGTGTTGTTGCACTTTATATATCGAAAGCTTTCGACAGAGTATGGCATGACGGACTTCTGGTCAAGCTTGCTGCTTATGGACTACCACCTGGCCTGCGCCAGTGGCTGAATAGCTTTTTGAACGACCGATCTCTGTCTGTTGTAGTCGAGGGCTGTTCATCAGACATATTTTCAATAAACGCCGGTGTTCCTCAGGGATCTGTCCTATCCCCTACACTGTTTCTGCTGTACATCAACGAGCTGCTGGAAATAACATCCAATCCAATCTACAACTTCGCAGATGACAGTACATTAGTGTCGTGCATGGAACCAGGCAAGCCACTATCATCCCAGGAGACGGTACGTCGGCGACAGCAGCATGCCTCACAGATCAACGCAGATATCAAAACAATTGTCGAGTGGGGATTAGCAAATAAAGTACAGTTCAACGTACAAAAAACTCGGGCAACAACACTTACAAAGAAGTCTCACGATGGCTTAGCAACCGTGGAAATGTAGGGTCACCCCATAGTCGAATCACCTTCCGTCAAGCTTTTGGGAATCAACGTCAACAATAACATGTCCTGGCACGACCACGTTGTCAGTATTGCTAAAACGGCATCCCAGAAGCTTGGAGTTTTGTTCCGCTGTAGGAAGTTGTATATGTCGTAGTCTTATTGTAAAATTAGTCATATTATTATACGCCTAGGTTTTTTCAATACGACTAGGCGTATTGCCATATCACCGAAATAATCAAGGAACTCACTATTTGACTGACAATTTAAGGCGTATTATAATACGCCTGTTGCTTATTAGGCTTATTGTCAAATTTCAATAGCGCGCGATTGCTCTGGATTCTGATTGGTTATACTCGTCGTACTATAATACGACTGACGACTTGTCAGGCTAATTGTATGTTATTGTGGTTGCGACTTACTGTTCAATTTCTCTGTGCAATATTAGTGCAAATGATTGCATTGAAAATGAGTGATGACTCGCTAGGTGTATTTGTCCACAAGGACAAGTATTATGAAGAACTTGAAAAGATTTACAAAGGTGAGAAGTTGTAATAGCCATACCATACCATAATCTTAAAATTTTAAAAGTTTTAATAGGGAGTTTTAGCTGTTCTGGCAAATTGGGCGGCGTAAGAGTGGATCGTGTTCTAATAAATAACCCAGATCTATAATTATTTTTTTCTTTGCCCTATGAGCGATTTTCATATTTTGCCTGGCACACTGCCAGTCGTATTATAATAAGACGTATTTTATACAGTCAAATTCTAAAAACAACCCCGTACAGATTCTTTTGAACAATGAGACTAAGAAGCGTCAGGCGTATTATAACACGTCTTAAATAATCAGTCATATTGTCAGATTTTCATTTACTTTGTTAGTTTTACATTACGCCTAGTCATATTGAAAACGCCTGGGCGTGTTATAATAAGACTGATATTAAGATAAGCCTGCGACATATACACCAGAGCAACTGCTGCTGCTCTACAAGGCACAGATCCGACCATCGCTGGAGTATTGCTCCCATGTGTGGGGATGCGCTCCGAAGCACTCTCTAAAGCTTCTGGACACTATCCAGAAAAGAGCGATTAGACTAATCGATACGCCTAACCTCACAAAGGACCTCCACAGCCTGGAACATCGAAATAAGGTGGCTGACCTATCCCTGTTTTACAGATTCTATCACGGAAGATGTTCGAGTGAGCTCTCTCAGATAATAACACCACAGGCGGTCCGAACCAGGAACACTAGAGAAGCTCTGCGAGCTCATCCTTACCAGGTCGAGGTCCTTACTCCCCGAACTAGTCTCCTCCACCATTCCTTCTTTTGGATAACTTCGACGCTGTGGAATCAGCTGCCGAGGAATTTGTTTCCCGACGGCTACAACCTGCAGCGTTTCAAATCTAACGTGAACCGATACTTATCCTCTCGCAGCGCTTCTACAGCGCCATAGGCTTTCAGCCTTTGCGGGAGGCCGACTATAAAAAAAAACTATGCGTTAACTAGTGAAATGGTACTGGGGTTTCAGGTTCGAAATATCATGATCTATCGTTCCTCCAAATTAATGCGCTAAGACCGTAAACATCCTGTATTGTTACTATGTCGGCATTTCGGCAAACATCAATGAACAGCGTTGCCGTTCGTACCGCATTGAGCATGGAACAAACATTACTATCAATCAGGGTCGTAGCTAGGCGTTGACCATGGAGGGGGTTCATATGGTGACCTTAGTGGGGGGGTTCATGTATAAAAGAATATGTAATGTCTTAATTTGCTTAAAATCTGTATAGATTGTATCGCTGTTAATATGTCATGAGCGCCGAGGAATTGGTTAGTAGTAGAATAAATCGATTATTTTTATTTTGTATTATTTTAGTAGTTATTTCATTCATGGGAATACTCACGGGGGGGGGGGTTTGAACCCCCTAAACCCCCCCCCTTATATACGGCCCTGCGATCAATTACGGTAATGTATCGTATCGCTGGTTACAGAGGGGACTGAGATACGTAAATTCCAGCACCGTTACTCTGTAACTTAGAAACGTGTTTCTATGCACTATGTACTATGGGATCAGGTGGCTTCATAAATATGTCAGCGTAGTAAGGCACGTTGTAGTAGGGCACCCGAAACTGCCCGATCGTCATGGTCGTCACGGTGATAGAAACACGTTTCTATCTCTAATAGCGTTTTTCACTGGGCACATTTTAGTGCACCTCGTGCGAGTGCAGAATACTGAAAGAGTTCACCTAGGGTAACACTTTTACACTAGGTTCTTCCAGTGGAATACGCATCAAGAAACAACAACTCGTTTTGACTTTTGACATTCAATAAGTTGTCAGTTATGTTGGTTGTGATCGACATATTTCCAATGTTTTCATTTGTGATTTTCATTTTCGAGACTTCTACATCAAAGTTAATGGTATGGATCCATTTGAGGCGGAACTAGATAGCATAACATTAGAATTACTCTCAAGTAAGTTATAGCTGTTCAAATAGTTTGATTTTTTCGTTCTTTCTACTCATTTCATACTGAAAATAGTGAAAATCAACTAGATACTATTCGTCATTGTTAGTCAGAGCGGTCCGGAGGACCTTTGTAGGTATTACCGTATTCAACGATCGAAAGTTTGAACAGTTGAAACACAATTCTATGATTTGAAGTTTCCCTCTCAAACCTACTGTCATTTTCTTGGTTCACTTCAACGACACTCGTAGCGTTTTTCACTGGTTGCACTCGGGCTGCACTGGATTTCTGTTTTCCATTTCACTGGCAGTTCCAGTGGCATTCCCGCACTCGGAGTGGTCGAACTGAGTGCAAAATGTTAGTAGGTTTGAGCGGGAAACTTCAAATTATAGAATGATATTACGCCTGTTTAAACTTTCAATCTTTGAATACGGTAATACCTGATTTTCACTATTTTCAGTCAGAATGAGTAGAGTGAACGAAAAAATGAAAATTTTAATTTCCTTGTTTGAATTGACAAAATCAACTCATCATCTTCTGACGATGAACAAATAATGTGTTTAGGCAGAATTCGGGAGAAAAAATTCCCAGGATTAGCAATTACATGGAAACTATTGAACAGTTTTCAGACAAACGAGTAGGTAGTATAAATATGCAGATATTGTTGTCAAAACAAGTTGTTGTTTCTTGATGTGTATTCCACTGGAAGAACCCAGTGCAAAGGTGTTACCCTAGGTGAACTTTTTCAGTATTCTGCACTCGCACGGAGTGCACTAAAATGTGTCCAGTGAAAAACGCAATCACTTTGAAATCAGTGCGAAATTATTGCAGTCAGTTCGACCGCTCCGAGTACAGAGATGCCAGTGAAATGAGTGCAATTAAAAAATTTTGCACGGGAACTGCCAGTGAAATGCAAACCAGAAATCCAGTGCAGCCCGAGTGCAATCAGTGAAAAACGCTATAAGTTACAGAGAGTACCGGCGCAGGTCAATTCCAGTCATCAGTCATTCCACGTCAGTGGGAACAACAGAGTAGTATTTATGGTACGGCATTTTGCACTTTTGTCGTTATTTTTTTTTTCATTTGATAGATGATAATATTTAATCAAGTATTAGTAACTAAGTGTTAGCAAATCACAGCGAAATATCAAACAACGTTGCTAGCGCGAAACCACGCACCATGTGCGTCAGCATGAACCTCTAGCCTGTCGGCAGTACGAAGAGAAACTTATAGTGTAAATACTGGAGCGAAAAATCATGACAACACATGCATTGATACTCTAATTCTTCATTTCATCAAACTAACAAAACAAAAACAAAACAGTTCAATTTTTCCCAACCTTTTGGCAGCAAAACCAAAACATTCAGGCAAATATTTTGCTTTATTGGTGTTTTCAGCAATTTTTCATTTTTATGTGGCCGGTCGGAAAATGTCAAAGTGTTGATGTCTTGTCCGCGTTTCTGGAAACTCTATTGGTCTGATACGGCCTCAACTAGGGGAAGATAAAATACATTTCTGGTTGAGTTTGCTCCGTTGATGTGGGCTACGGACTATGTTGTGTGAAAAAATAAAATGAGTGTTGAAAATACGTGCAAATTAATTGAACATTATCCAGAAGTTAGGTGTTTATGTAATCTGATTATAAAATCGTTATAAAAGGCAGACGCCGTAAGGGAATTAGGAATATTTTGTTATGCTTGTTCCGAGGATCCGATGACTTGTATTATAATTTCATTATCTGTATAGAGCTAGATCACATTTCTCTACTAGACCAAAATTTGAAGGTCGAAAGCGTGAAGATACCCTCCAATTGAAAATTGTTTTGGGTTTTATCCCAATTCGTTTTCGAATAAAACTTAGAATACCCAGTTTGACTGGGGAAGATATGCACTCCGCTGTTTCGCCCTCATTTAGGCTCATCAGTTGCGAAGGAAATCGCAAGTCAGCAATGTCAAAATCAGTTACGATCGGTTATCTTGGCAAAATTCGCTTTGAGGATCCGTTACGATCCGTCAAATGACAAAATTCGCTGAAAAGCAAAACCAAACGCTCTAGAACTACTTTGTCCTACTGAAGAGACCAAAATTTGAAGGTCGAAAGCGTGAAGATACCCTCCAATTCCAATTAAAATTGTTTTGGGTTTTATCCCAATTCGTTGAAATTTGAAGGTCGAAAGCGTGAAGATACCCTCCAATTCCAATGAAAATTGTTTTGTGTTTTATCCCAATTCGTTTTCAAATAAAACTTAGAGTATCCAGTTTCACTGGGGAAGATATGCACTCCGCTGTTTCGCCCTCATTTAGGCTCATCAGTTGCGAAGGAAATCGCAAGACAGCAATGTCAAAATCAGTTACGATCGGTTACCTCGGCAAAATTCGCTTTGAGGATCCGTTACGATCCGTCAAATGACAAAATTCGCTGAAAAGCAAAACCAAACGCTCTAGAACTACTTTGTCCTACTGAAGAGACCAAAATTTGAAGGTCGAAAGCGTGAAGATACCCTCCAATTCCAATTAAAATTGTTTTGGGTTTTATCCCAATTCGTTTTGAAATAAAACTTAGAATACCCAGTTTCACTGGGGAAGATATGCACTCCGCTGTTTCGCCCTCATTTAGGCTCATCAGTTGCGAAGGAAATCGCAAGACAGCAATGTCAAAATCGGTTACGATCGGTTACCTCGGCAAAATTCGCTTTGAGGATCCGTTACGATCCGTCAAATGACAAAATTCGCTGAAAAGCAAAACCAAACGCTCTAGGACTACTTTGTCCTACTGAAGAGACCAAAATTTGAAGGTCGAAAGCGTGAAGATACCCTCCAATTCCAATGAAAATTGTTTTGGGTTTTATCCCAATTCGTTTTCAAATAAAACTTAGAATACCCAGTTTCACTGGGGAAGATATGCACTCCGCTGTTTCGCCCTCATTTAGGCTCATCAGTTGCGAAGGAAATCGCAAGACAGCAATGCAAAAATCATGACAACACATGCATTGATACTCTAATTCTTCATTTCATCAAACCAACAAAACAAAAACAAAACAGCTCAATTTTTCCCAACCTTTTGGCAGCAAAGCCAAAACATTCAGGCAAATATTTTGCTTTATTGGTGTTTTCAGCAATTTTTCATTTTTATGTGGCCGTAAGGGAATTACTAATATTTACCGAATTTCTTTTTTCAATGTGAAAAATTACATAACACCAACAGATTAGCCTTGCTTGATGTTTCACCCTTTTAAACCCAACAGTTGTTACCAACAACAAGTTTGCCATAATTTAATTAATTAAGAAGTGATAAAATTTAAACAAGTAAAATAATTTAATTTTGTTCCTGATAACTATATTCGTACCACTTAGTTTCTCGTCCATCACCACTTATAAAAAAATCAGAAGTTTTTAAATAATATTATTTCAAAAGTTTATTACAAGTAATATCTTTATCTGTGGTTGGTATTATGTTTCCTGGACTATGAAAGAAACATCGATACCTGTTTCAAATTATAATTGATACTTCTGAAATAACATTTGATTTGACATTCCCCACTCCAGGTACTTCATAACCTCGCTTCCTGTCTGGGTTGGAAAACTCATTGTGGTACCAGTCAGTACCAGTCCTCGAACGTAACAGATATCTGATTCTATTTTATTAATCTATAGATTTTTTAACCTAAATGTCGTGTATGATGAGCTAATTGACGAGGATATTATTATGTATCATAATATTTTTAAAGAATTTTTGTGCGAGTCAATCTCAACAAACTTTGTAAGTTTCAGCCCTGATGATGGAGGCATAGTTCTCCGAAAGCTTGGAATTCAGTTTAAAGAGTACACTTCGCTTTAATATATCTTTTGCCGCTTCCCAGCTATAGCTAATTTTGTTTCATAATATGCACCAAAAAAAAAATAGGTACATTATATTATGACTATTCACTTCTCTATTAAAATAATTTGTGCACTATTTCAAAATGCTTCCTTTTCGTCATTATAGGTGTGGAAAGAATTTTTCAGCTTCCCAAGTATTCAAGACAGAAGAGGCAGACCGATACCAGGAGGCGAAGAGTGTGATGACTTTCTAGAAAGTATATCCTGGTATATTCCACATACTGTTTATACTAACAGCACCAATAAATGATCATGTTATCTATCTACAGGGTGAGTTTTTAGTACCGGCTCGGTCGATAACTCCCCTACGGTAGAAAATAGCGAAAAAAGTTATATATAAAAGTTGTAGCCACGGATATGCTCCTTACTCGGAAAATATTTAGATTTATACAGGGTGATCCATAACTACGTGGTGATGCAAACATGCATTTTTTTAAATGGGACACCCTATATATTATTCCACATTCAAATTCTAATAATGATTTCCGTTCTTCCGATATAGGGTGTTATTACATTATACAGGATATTTCAAAAGTTATGACCATTTTTATATCGAAATCGCGGTCAAATGAACGTATTGTATATCAAAAAGTAATGAATCAAAAATTATTATTTTTACATGTCAGGATTAAAAATATCCTCTAGCTTAAAAATCGGCTATAAAAAAAGCCCGTGACGCATATTTGTATACAGCGTGATGTAGAATGCAAAATCCAGATTTTCTCTTTTTTTTTAAATGTAACCCCCAATATTTTATTATTCCAAAGAATTGCTTTTAATATGCTCTTTCATCTTTGTATAGCACTTGTTGTACCTACGTCCATCAATTTCCGAAATATTTGAATTTTTCGGTAAATTTAAAGTATAGCTTCTATTTGTGTACAGAAATTTATTTATTTTGAGAAAGTACTATGTAATTTGTTTTTTATTTAACAAACAACTAAATTATAAGATCATCATACTATTTGATGAAGTCAAAACCCTAAATCATCTATACAGGGTGGGCCAATAGTGCGTGGACGGAGGATTGTGGGTTTACTAAAAAATATTTCAAAAATCTGTCACTTGATCATGGTTAGGACCCTTAAGGGCTATAACGTAAAAATATTTTCACTTAAATTTTGACGTTTATACAGGGTGATTCATATCAAACTTACATTTTTTTGAATGGAACCCTCTATATATTATTGCATATTTGGATTCCTTGGTCAATTCTAATGTGACTTTATGTATCATACATGGACCTTTAAACGAACCGTTTAGGCGCAAATCACCATTTTTGGTATAAGTAGGTATCAGAAGAAAATTGAATATCGCAGCGATTATAAAACTTAGAAGGCCTTGACTTTGCGGTACGACTAAGCATGAAATGCGTCACCTAAGGTCAGACGGCTAAATTTGGATTCTTTTTGTACTTGGAGAAATCAGTAGATTAATTAAGGAAACTTCAATCACAGATAACTTGATTTTTTCAAATGGGAATGCCTATTTTGGTTTAAAGAATCAAATGTAAAATTTGATTATCTTTCTAACGATATAGCATTCTTGATATCAACCTTCTTTGGTTTTCATTTTATTTCAAATTTTAAGTCAAATCGGTGTGCAAGCAACCTAGTAGGCCATGAAAAATAAACAAAAGCTCGTTAATATGGAAGAAAACAACTAACTTAGTAGAAAGATGCAAACGAACTCGAGTAGCGAGGCAAGAACATGAAAATTCCTTACAACACGTCAGCTCTAACCGGAAACAACAGCGGCAAGATATCTAATGTCAATGAGTAGCTGGAGTATGACAGATGTGTTTGTTTTACCATTTTACCCGTTAATACCTTAATCAATGGTTTTACACAGCCTACTAGCATTGATTAAGGTATTAACTTAATCAATGCTACTAGCTATTGAGGTCTACTAGAGCTTGGCAACTTTCCAAAACGATTAAAAATTTTGAAACAAAAAGAAAACTGTCAGCGAATTTTGCTTACAGTCTAACATGTTTGGAATGAAATTTCACATTTAATGGGATAAAAAAATAGTCATTTTCATTTAGTTAAGTCGAAAGTAAGGATATCTCCAACTGGAGCATTCTGAACATCTATTGAAATAATTGCTAGAATTTTTTTATTACGCTATGTTGTAATTGTGATTATTTCATGTAGTTTTCTGCAAACTAATTTATGTTTTACAATTCAAGCAGACTGCAATTCAAGTTTCATTTTCCGCGATTTTGCTAATAAGCAGAAGTACCTACCGAAGAAATTGAAGGGTTCCAGTCAGAGGTATCATTACTTTTGACTTCCGGAAATGGCTACTTTTTTATAGCAATAAATGTGAAAATTTATTCAAATTTATTCAGAAGACATAGATATTCTACTGCCAGCAATAATCACTAGTAGTTTTCCTTTGATTATAGATATTTTCTTACTAACTTTGGAAATTGGCTAATACCTAGTAGGCTGTGAAAAATGAGCGTTCTTGTTACTGCTATTGTTTCTGGTTAGAGCTAAATGTTGTAAGGAATTCTCGTAATCTTGCCTCGCTGCTCTAGTTAGTTTACAGTTTTCTACTAAGTTAGTTGCTTTCTTCCTTATTAACGAGCTTTTGTTTATTTTTCATGGCCTGCTAAGTTGCTTGCGTGCAGGAAAGTTGAAAAACACCGATTTGACTGAAAATTTGAAAT
Organism: Callosobruchus maculatus; assembly: GCA_951848785.1. Classification (NCBI taxonomy): domain Eukaryota; kingdom Metazoa; phylum Arthropoda; class Insecta; order Coleoptera; family Chrysomelidae; genus Callosobruchus; species Callosobruchus maculatus. The sequence goes on along the minus strand of CATOUR010000026.1, from coordinate 11,290,826 downwards.
AAAATGAAAACCAAAAAAGACTGATATCAAGAATGCTATATCGTTAGAAAGGTAATCAAATTTTACATTTGATTCTTTAAACCAAAATAGGTATTCCCATTTGAAAAAATCAAGTTATCTGTGATTGAAGTTTCCTTAATTTATCCTCTGATTTCTCCAAGTACAAAAGGAATTCAAACTTAGCCGTCTGACCTAAGGTGACGCATTTTATGCTTAGTCGTACCGCAAAGTCAAGGCCTTCTAAGTTTTATAATAGCTGCGATATTCAATTTTTTTCTGATACCTACTTATACCAAAAATGGTGATTTGCGCCTAAACGGTTCGTTCAAAGTTCCATGTGTGATACATAAAGTCACACTAAAATTGACCAAGGAATTCAAATATGCAATAATATATAGGGGGTTCTATTCAAAAAAATGTATGTTTGATATGAATCACCCTGTATAAACGTCAAAATTTGAGTGAAAATATTTTTACGTTATAGCCCTCAAGGGTCCCTACCATGATCAAGTGACAGATTTTTGAAATATTTTTTAGTAAGCCCACAATCCTCCGTCCACGCACTATTGGCCCACCCTGTATAATAAAGTCAAGTATGCCGAGGAAACAATTTTGTAGGCGTGATGCATAATTATCAAGCAGATTTACCAGGTAGGCTTTGAAAGTTTGACAGTTTTCATAACCTGCTCAATAATTCCGTACTGTGTGAAAAACCAGCTTTAAAAATTAATTTTGCCATTGAGGGTATTCAGGAGAATCTTTGAGAAATTGTCTACTCGCCTCTAGAATATATCAACTATGAATAGCAATATCCAGAACAGAGGCACTCTAAAACTAATGCGTTTGAAAGACTGAAGAATCGTTTAATTTGGACTGTGTCGTTTAATATTTCATAGCCTACCTGATACATCTGCCTGATAATTATGCACGACGTCTATAAAATTGTTTCCTCAGCACACTTAACCTATATTACCTCGTTGATTCATTGTTTTGACTTGATCAAGTAGTATTATGGCCTTATATTTTAGTTGTTTGTCAAGCAAAAATATAATTTAGGAGGTATATTTAAAATTCGTAGAAAAATCGAAATATCTCAGAAACTAATGAATGCAGCCATAACAAGTGCTATACAAAGATGAAAGAGCATATTAAAAGAAATCCTTTGGTATAATAAAATATTAGGGGTTACATTTAAAAAAAGAGACAAAATCTAGATTTTCCATTCTACATCACCCTGTATACGAATATGCGTCACGGGCTTTTTTTATAGACGATTTTATAACTACAGGATATTTTTAATCTACTCATGTAAAAAAATAAGTTTTGATTCATTACTTTTTGAAATACAATACGTTCATTTGACCGCGATTTGGATATAAAAATGGTCATAACTTCTGAAATACCCTGTATAATGTAACAGTACCCTATATTGTAGGAACGGAAATCATTAGTAGAATTTGAATATGGAATAATATATAGGGTGCATGTTTGCATCACCACGTAGTTATGGATCACTCTGTATAAATATAAATATTTTCTGAGCAAGGAGCATACCCGTGGCTACAACTTTTATATACAACTTTTTTCGCTATCTTCTACAGTAGTGGAGTTATCGACCGAGCCGGTACTAAAAACTCACCCTGTGTATCTTTTTTAATAAATGGTGGAGTAAAATGAATTATTTATTATTATAGGGTATGCTTCTCACATAACATCAAATTGAAAATATTTCATATCATTAGCTTATACCCACATTCATACTTTTTTTCCAAATATGTATCATGAAATGGTGTCTAGCTACAGAGAGGTGAAGATATGTATTTTAAATGACACTTCGCTTAACATAGTGTGATTAATTTGTATCTTATCAAACAGGGTGACTATCTGAAAAATACTCATTGGATGATTGTAAAGTTGCACAGACCAGAAGCTAAGGAATTATTACTTGAATAAAAAACTATTAGTTATATTTTCCTGTGTATTTATTATATACAGGGTGGCCAATCGGGTGACGATCATATGTTTTTACCGAGACCTATCCAAAACACCCCCATGTATGTGTACCGATTATTGATAGTTTTCAAGTTATGAATTTTTTTTTTTTGAAAACTTGGAGAGATTTTCCAGTTTTTTCAAGAAATCGTCAAAAACAAAAACAAGAATGCATTTTGGCTTTTATTTTTTTCTGCAATTATACTCAGTATTAAGCCTATTTTAATATCCAATAAAGAGAACCTGTACATCCGAACAATAATTAAGTAAATTTTAGGCCCAAAGTTTGAAATCTCTGTTTTTAGTCAGGAGACCAAAACCTTCAAAATAAAATTAAAAATGCTTATGCCTAGTTCTGGAGCTTCAAACTAATCTTAAAAACTTTGCAAGACATTGCACTTTCGAAATAATAATGAAAGAGATTAGAGAAGCACTTATGGGGACATTTTGCGCCGTACGTGAGTGTTAAATGTAAAATGGTGATAATTCACGAATTTCCAAAATGATTTGAAAAATTATTATTTTGCTTTATTATGACAAATAGAAAAAAAACTTGTAACAACTAAAAAACCCGATAATCATTGATGTTTAGATGACTTTTAGTAAAAAAACTAATACCCAAGTTGTGATTTTTGAAGTATTTTTGCTATGTGCTATTGAACTCCTGCTAAATTAAGTTGTATGGAAAGTTAACAAAGGAAAAGAATAATAAAACAATAATCTGACTTCCAATTTAATGGCAGAATTACCTGGGAAGCGATGTCGTAGTATACGCCATCCTTTTCTTCAGAGTAGCTTTTTGCGAGCTCATGTCGGCGAAGCGCAGTTGTGTTAATTAATTTTCGGTAATAGGCAAGGCAATGTTCGGATGGACCTAAAAAGGTGATTTAGATCGCTAGGTCTTCCTTGACAGGTCAGTAGACAGCCTAGCCTGAATACAACAAGTTTATTAGTTTTTCAACCCCCCCACCCCCCCCCCCCAAACAATCAAATTCCACCCCCACCCAAAAAAACGCAGAAAATGATCAAGAACCTCTAAAACGCCTAAAACCGAAGTTTGAGGAATATTTGAAATGTTTGTTTTAATTACTCCGTCGCCCATGTACCGATTTCCAAAATTATAGCAGCATTACCTACTACGACCCCACAGCATATTGCTGCCCAAATTCCATCACAGTCCATGCAGGGGTTACTGAGATTACGAGGCTAGAAAAACGCGTACAGACAGACAGACCGACAGATAGAACGATGGAAATGAGTGACGCGGATGTTCGTTATGTAGGCATTATAAAACGCCCAAGAAACCTATTATCTCAAAATCGAAAATTTTCACGATCACAATCCTCCCCTCACCTATCGGTGTGGGAAGTGAAAGGGCTACGATAATGCTTCCCAGGTAATTCCGCCATGGAATTAAAAGTCAGATTGTTGTTTCATTATTCCTTTCCTTTGTTAACTTTCCATACAACTTAATTTAGCAGAAGTTCAATAGTACACAGCAAAAAGCACAGGTATTATTTTTTTTCATTAAAAGTGATTAAAACATCAATGATTATCGTGTTTATTAGTTGTTATGAGTTTTTTTTCTTTAATTTGTCATAATAAAGTAAAATAATAGCTTTTTAAATCATTTTGGAAATCCGTGAATTATCACCTTTTTACCTTTAACAGTCATGTACGGCGCAAAATGCCCCATAAGTGCTATTTTTTCATTAATATTTCGAAAGTGCAACATCTTGCAGAGTTTTTAAGATTGATTGGAGCTCCAGAACCAGGCATAAGTGTTTTTAATTTTATGTTGAAGGTTTTGGTCTCCTGACTAAAAACAGAGATTTCAAACTTTGGGCCCAAAATGTACTTTTTTTTCAAATTCAAATTTATTCAGAAAGATAGATATGTGGTAACATCTAGTAAAGAAAACCAACGAAACAAATTTAAATATGTAACAATATGAATTAAATATTGCACCTAGATTACGGGAAATCTGTATGTGCAAAATCTGGTAAAGTAGGTCATTATATTATACATTATACATTTCTCCATATTGAAACAGAAAACTTAATATTAACAATCTGCATGCATCTGAGCATTATAAAATGATTTAAATTACATAAGACCAAGAAGCGTTTTATAATTGTTATATATAACTGGCTTACACTTTTCCGCACATGTTTTATATTTAGAAATATTTTTTATATCAACTGGTAAAAAATTATAAATTTTTGGACCCAAGCCAGTTATAAATCTTTTGTTTCCGTCTTTTTTATAGAAAGGAACCACTAATTTATTGTTTGTTATTTGCCTAGTTTGATATGCATGTGATACTATTGTTTGTAGATTTTTATTTTTGTATAGAAAGAGACAAATATTGAAAAAATATAACATTCTAATACTCAATATATTTTCATCGTATAACTGTTCAGAGGGAAAACGTTTTTGTTTATGAAATATAATTTTTAGGATGTAACGTTGTACTACATTTAGTGGTTCAAGTGCCTTAGTATACAGTCCACCCCATATTACTATGGCATATTGCAAAATGGATTCAACCAAAACTTTATAGACAGATACAAGTAGTTCTTTATTCATGAATTTACGTAGCTCATAAAATTTGTAGACAAGTCTTCTCACTTTCATCACTAAACTATTTAAATGATTTGACCATTTCAAATTTTTGTCAACTATGACACCTAAGTATTTGATGCTGTAAACTTCATTTATAATAAGTCCTGTACATGGCATTTGCAAAGAGTTGAAATTAGGTCTGTTGACATCAGTAAGGGAAAATGCAATGTATTTAGATTTATTGATATTAAGGGTCAACTCATTACTTAATTATTGTTCGGATGTACAGGTTCTCTTTATTGGATATTAAAATAGGCTTAATACTGAGTATAATTGCAGAAAAAAATAAAAGCCAAAAAGCATTATTGTTTTTGTTTTTGACGATCTTGGAAAAACTGGAAAACTGGAAAGTTTTCAAAAAAAATCATAACTCGAAAACTATCAATAATTGGTACACATACATGGGGGTGTTTTGGATAGGTCTCGGTACGGGCTATCTAAAAAAAAATTACTATCGTCACCCGATTGGCCACCCTGTATATTTTCCTTTGATGTATTAGGGCTTGTTCCGAACAGTATATAATTCAGTGTATGGCAGGGCAATGAGTGAAACACCATTCAGTGATGTGCTGCTGCAGTCCTCAGTCACACAGTATGGGCCAATATTATTGATACTATTGATTTTATGCCTATAAACATAAAGATGCTTCAGGTTTTGCTCAGTTACTTAAAGTAGTTATTCACTTCCATCTGACATCCTGAAATAAAACATATTTTTAACAAAAATGAAAAATAGAAGAAAGCTAACTGATGAGTGATAAAAATGCATTAAACATAGTGCAAGTAAGAACTTTCATTCTAATATTTTCAATAATGATTACTATTGTGACAGCTATTCATATGCCTATTATGCACCTTGTTAAATACAAAATAAAACTGACACAGCTCGATTTATTTTCTTGATCTGGTAAAGATTGAGTGAGAAAGATGCATCAGTATGACTACAACACATGTCGCCCTAATGAATGAGATAACTGTAATTTGAGAATAAACGTTTTTTTCTTTGCTGTTTTCAATATGCATTCAAGTTTTCATCATGCTTTACCTCATAAATTACATCATTTTAATTGACATAGCTGCTTACCTGCCAAAAAAGGTTCCTTGAAAAACACAACACAACAACAATTATGGTAAAATTGTCAAACAAACTGTAAAAAAGACACAAATAAAAGTCGTCACTTTTACATGGCGGTATTGGCAATTCCAAAAATCGATGAGACCTCTAGCGGCAAAAATCTACACTGACAAAGCAGGTACTCGAATTTCGGACGGCACACAATTAACATGCCATTAACCGTTTATATGCCGTTTATGTTTCTTCATTCAGTCGTGTTTTCGAGTTTGTGCTTTGTTAATTGGTATATAGTGTGTTAGAATATTTCTTCGTAGAGATCGAGAACTATCGATATTCGGACCATCGATAGTTTTCGATATCATTAATAGAAAACATCGATATTTATCGATAGTATCCGATAGTTTTTCTACCAACATTTAGGTTTGTTTTTTAAGAATACTTTTGGTAAACCTCCGACAGAACTGAAAATCAGTTATTAGGGTTATTGATTAGCATTTTTTTCCGAAGGTCAAAAGAAAATACTAAATTATGTTAGGTTAGGCGTGATTAAATTTTAAATTAATTTTTTAACATTCAATCGCGAGTTATCGATAATAATTGTATAATAGTTAATATTTTTGACTAAAACTATTTTAGCTAGATTTTAAAAGACATTAAACAATTTTATGCAATTTTTATTATTAATTGTTACTAAGCATATTTTGATGTTTTGGCTATCACAACTACTTTAACAAATTAAAGCATTTAGGTTCTAATTCTATTGTTTCAATAACTGGATTTGAAATAAGGGTTTGAAAAACAATATGTGAAAAAAATGAAAAAAGCTGTACAGCTGTCCACTTGTGCAGTGTGCTGTTCCGTAGTTGTAGCCACAAAACATCTACACTGATTCACTGATGAGTCATGGCCTGAGTTCAAAGTTTGAACCACAAAACAGGTACGGTTAAGAAGGCACAATTCCTCGTTATTTGACTGGAAACACGAATGACTTATGTCAATGTCAGCGGCCATTATTTTGGGTTGCAACATGGCCGCCGCAGGGTTGCCAGATGTATCATGAATTCGAGGCGATGTTGCCACATCGTTGCGCAAATCTGTAGGTGCTCTACCTTTTTATGTCAAAAATATCATAATTTTTGATGTTAGCCAATCATTGACTGATTGATTGATGTTTGATTTCAATCAATCAATCAGTGATTGGCTTAAAAATTTAAGAATTGGAGCAAAACAATGAAAATACCTATTCATTCATTCATTTATTTGCAAGAAAATATTAAATATGATTATTGTATGTGTAATTTATAAATAATATAATACAAATTGTCTTAAAATACATTCAAGTATAACAATAATAATAATAATAATCTTCCTTATTGAAGTTCCATCAAGCATATGGTTTATGTTTTCATTTCTCACCTCGTCTCAGTTTGACCTACAGTAAATAAAGTAACCACATGAAACAGGGTAAAAAATATTAGCAAGAAATTCAATATGCTACTAAACTAGAGTATTCAAGGTCCATGCTTTTTAATCTTACACCTGATTACCCTAGTATATAAAAATTTCCACACCACCTCGGAGGTATTGTTCTGGCACAATACCCTTTATTTTAAGTGGTGGTATGCCAAGTAAAAAAAAATTAATATGAAACTAACAATCAATAAATAAACGAAAATATCAGCTATCTCTTCCACTTTATAAAAATTAACATCTGTATTTATGAATACCAACCAAAATAAATACTTTTTATTGATCATGAAAACTATAGTATATACCTAATAGTTGTCACAGATAAAAGATTAGAATTAATTGAAATGTAATCAATCCACAATTTCACAGCCTAGCAAACCTGCAGCGTAACCTATTGAACCATATGGAGCCTTAGCATTTAACTTCAAACTATAGGAATAAAACAGGAACACATGATATAATTTTGTGTTATTTATGATTTCAAATTGTACAATCAATAAATAAATGAAAACCCCACCCATATCTGCCACTTTATAAAAAGGAACATATGCATTTATGAATAACAACCAAAATAAATCAAAATAAATACTTTTTATTGATCATAAAAACAATAGTTGTCACAGATAGAAGATTAGAATTAATTGAAATGTAATCAATATCCATAATTTCATATCCTAGTCAAAGTACAGAAATGCTTATGAGGAAAACTTTGAAATGCAAATTTTGAGGGTATAAATATGAAATACAGCAAATAGGTTCGAGATATAATAAAGGTGAATTAGTTATAAAAATTTAAACTTTTAATTGTACATGGCCCTTTGTACAGTTAAGTCTTTAGGCTGATCAACTGTATAAAATCACTGGCTTTTTCTTGAAGTAAATAGGATGTACTTACTTAGCTTTGCTGTAGAATACTTGAAGCGCCCTAGCCTCTGCAAGTATTATTTTCTATTTTCATCTGTGTTTGAACACAGAAGTACAGAACAGCACCCAGAGGCACAGACACCAAAGTCTTCGTACGGTAACACAGAACGTCAAATTTGATATAATAAGGAAGTTCTGTCAGTTCTGTGACTCAACACAACCAGAGAAACCGTTGTCTGGCTAATATCGTAAACTATCGATATTAACAAAAAATTATCGATGTTTTTCGATATCACATACTATCGATAGTACTATCGATGGTTCTCGACCACTATTTCTTCGGACCTTCTTCATACGCTATTGTCAAGAATATGGCATCTACATCAGGCTTCAAATCAAGAAAGACTAGCAAGTTTAATACAAACTGTAGTTGTTTGTGGTTGCCACTCCAAAAAAGACTATGATAAAAGCATTCATTGCCACGCATTTCCTCCAAAAGCGTTTCACAGCGTGCAGGATACCTGCTATCCTTCATATTTGTTTACAAACGCCAGCGCCCTCATCGGTAATTGGAATCGCCAATACGGCAAACATCCTTTTTCCTTTGTTTGCCCAAGATCAGCTGATCAAGACGTTTCAGGTTATGGTCGTGGAATTGCCATAGATATCATAACCTAATATCATCGAGGTAGAATCCCAAGGAGACGCTATAACGTTCAATTTCGCATAACAAAAACGGTAGCAGAAGGCGTGGCTAAGTGTGGTAACAATATGGACGCCTCGCCAGAGCCGGATTACTTTCTTATGTAAATAATTTTGAAAATTCATTACAATGATGATTTAAATATGAAGTATTGGGTTGATTTTTCACTCTAATGCGAAATTCATAGTTAAGTATATGAAAAAAAACAGGCTTATTAGAGACGACATTCATCATCAATTGAATAATACAACTGTACTATTGCTGCGATACGTTACACTTTATTGAGATAAAGATTACAAATGCGGTCCTGTACATTGTTATTTTTTTGCATTCATACCTATGAATTGTAATTCCTGTCGATTTCTTCTGATCCATGCCATCTCTTCTAGAGCAACTACGATAAGCACATGAAAGCATTATTTCCTTTATGAATTCACTAGAATATTACTTAAAAATGACTAAAAATATCGGTAAAAACACTCAAAAAAAGCAAACACGAAATTGTCAAAGAAACGTCAGCTGTTTGACGTAAGTGTCGAATCAATATGGCCAACTTGCACCTGCTTTCAGCCACATTATGGCGCCTCCATGGGATTCTACCTCGATGCCTAATATGGATCGGCCCTGTCCGATCCTTCCCGTACATCGCCGCGTACGGATAGCAGCGCGAGAGAGATAGAGCTACGAAACAGGCAAAAAGCCCGTTTATTTATGGATTATATATGGAGACATTATACTTTTATACATTTTTTGAGCGCGTGTATGGATATTTTTATGCAAATGTTTGGATATTAGAAAAACACTGATAAATATTAAATTGTTTGATAAATATGTAAAAAAAAGCTTCCGAAATAATCTCATTTAAATTCATATTAATGCGACGATGGAGATTTTAAAAATGTGTCTCTTGATACGAATACATATCTGCAAATAATTTGTTTATACCTTTATTGGCTAAATATCGAAATGAAGGCATTGTTGGGACCCCTTGTACAGTGGTTTGCACCAGTCATAGTTAAACCTTTGGCTTAACTAATTAAAGCTGAACTTTAATTAAGGCTTAAAGTGGTGTGTCTTTGCACCGGTCATGATTAACTTTAATTATGAGTTAACTTTTTCTTACAGGGAAATTTAACGAATTTCAGATTTTACGTTGGCAGTCATGTCGTATTTTTGATGGTCTGTGATGGAAATGAAGGTTCATGTCACTGTCGTTGATGGCTGTCAAACATTATCTTTCAAGTTCAACTGAGGCTATTTGTTTTGATTAAAAAATTTCGGAATCATTTTAGTATTTTTAGTTTCATTTTCATTAATTGATAACCCATTATCGTAAATATCCAACTCACAGAATATAACAACAGTGGTAAAAGTAAATCCTTGAAGTAAATGCACTTCTTTAGGCAAGATTTTGTCTGTGAAATAGTTGATTGCAGTGACCCCACCAAGCCCCACATTTGGTGGATTTTGGGTGTCTTAATTCTGGATTCTCTTGTATAGGAGTGGCTACAGAAGACATCAGAGTAATAACATTTATTTCGGATCTGTTTGTGGTAAGTAAAACTATAGAGAAATGTCCAAAGTGCTGAGGTCAACTAAAGACATCTTTATTATACATTTATAGTGTTAAACTAGCAAAATGTCCATTCATAGATAATAATTACAATTTTTATATGTATATATAGGTGACTTCAATGCAAAGTCAGCATTGTGGGGGTCTCCCGTAGAAGACAAAAGGGGTGCTGTGATGGCGGAATGGCTAGCGGCATATAACATGGTTGTCCATAACAGTGGAGATAAACCCACTTTTTCCAGGGGCAATAGCAGCTCGTACATCGATGTAACGTTTAGTACACGTAAGATAGCTGGAGTCATTGGTGGCTGGCGTGTCGTGGATGAGGAGAATCTCAGTGATCACCCATATATAGTCTTCGAAACTGTCAAGGATCAAAGACTGCACTCAGGCCAAAGAACGAAGATCAATAAGTACACCAGGTGGAAATTTAAACCAGAAAAGGAAAATGCCCTAGCTGATGTTATCAGTGCCAATGTCAGTGAACACCAAAGACAGAGTCGATGCCATATTTCACCAGAGAAATATACTGCGATATTGAGAGCAGCCTGCAAAACAGTGCTCCCGAGTAATAAAGGGGGATCGCGAAGAAGTGTGTACTGGTGGTGCGATGAAATAGCGAGACTGAGGAGTGCATGTCTCAGAACTAAGAGAAAACTGGTGCGAGCAAATGGCAAAGCCAACATTGACCCGGCAGATAGAATTACAGCATATGAAGAATATGTAAAAAATAGGGAGATACTGAGGAAAGCTATCCGGCAAGCAAAAGAGAAAGCCTGGCAACAACTGGTTGATGATGTTGACAACAATGTTTGGGGAGAGGGCTACCGCATAGTAATGAAAAAGACAGGTGCGTATACGCCCATACAGCTGACAGATGAGGAGCAGTTGGAAAAAGCGAAAGCATTGTTTCCAGAACATCCAGCGCTACAGTGTGTAGATGCATCCCTGAGCGACCAGGACATACCCCTGTTCAGCCGGGAGGAACTGATTGAAGCAGCTTCCAAGTTAAAGGTGGGAAAAGCTCCGGGCCCGGATGGGATTCCAGCGGAGGTAGTGAAATTATATGTTGCAAAACACCCTTCCGAATGTCTCGAAATGGTAAATGCACTGCTCAGAAATGGAACGTTTCCAAAATCTTGGAAAAGAGCAGTACTAATCCTATTGGAAAAACAAAAGAAATTAGGTCAAAGTAAGGATTATAGGCCATTGTGCCTTACTAGTACGTCAGCAAAACTGCTGGAACATCTGCTTTTAATCAGGTTAAAGGGTGATATCGAGAAAAATGGCGGACTAGCTGATAACCAGTATGGTTTTCGGGCTGGTCACTCTACCATAGACGCCCTACTAAAACTAAAAGGGGTAGTGGACGACATCAACATGAAATCCTGGGATAAAAGGGAACTGTGCATGCTGATAACGGTTGATGTGAAGAATGCTTTTAACTCCGCACCATGGCAGGGAATACTGGATACACTGGAAAGTCGTAATGTATCTCCTTATCTGATACGCATGGTCCGTAGCTACCTGCACGAAAGGTACCTATTAATAGGTGAAAGCAAGGAGATGGCGTTAAGCTGTGGAGTGCCTCTGGGCTCTGTCATTGGTCCAATGCTGTGGAACATATACTATGACGAAGTCCTGAGGCTGCCCGTGCCAAGGGGTGTCTCACTGCTGGGTTATGCTGACGACACAGCAGTTATTGTTAAGGCCCATAACAAGGAAGCTTTGGAGAATAAAGCTAACTATACTATGGATTTAATTTGCAAACGTGTTAGCGACAAGATGCTGAAGTTGGCACCACAAAAGACTGAAGCTTTGATCCTGCAAGGTGGTCGTAAACATAAGCTAGTCAAAATTAGGGTAGATGGATTAGAGATAAGGAATAGTGTACATATTAAGTATTTAGGTGTGAATATTGGACATAATATGAGTATGGCCGAACATATAAGAATCACGGCTGCAAAGGTAGATAGGTGCAGCACGGGTTTGATGAAGCTCATGCCAAATCTAGGAGGTCCATGTTCTTGCAAGAGAAGAATCCTTTCATCGGTGGCACATTCCATCATGTTATATGGGGCCCCAATATGGAGAGATGCTATGAAAAGGGATATTTATAGGAATATCTTTATTCAGAGACAGCGAAGATTGGCCATTCGTATAACGAGTGCTTATCGGACAATTTCAGCTGATGCTGCATTAGTCATCGCAGGTATTCCGCCAATAGATCTAATGGCAAATGAAAGAACGGAGGTCTACCTGAACGGAAGAATGTGCAGGAAGGACGCCCATAGCCGCGTACTCCAGGATTGGCAGAGTAGATGGTCGCAAGGAGGCCCAACCGCGAATTGGACTAGGAGGCTGATAAAGGACCTAGTCGTATGGAGCAGCAGAGAGCATGGAAATGTGAGCTATTACCTCACGCAGTTCCTCAGTGGGCATGGTTGCTTTCAAGCATACCTATACAGGTTCAAGCTGGCGGATTCCGCAAGTTGCAGCTACTGTGGGCAGTGTGATACTGTGGAACACACTTTCTTTGAATGTGTGCGCTGGAATGAGCAGCGAGTTAAAATAGGGCGAAAGGTGCAAGGCCTCAGCCCTGATAATATAGTCCAGTATATGCTGCAAGGTACAGAGATGTGGCACGCAATTGAGGGCATGGTTGCAGAAATATTGTCAACAAAGGAGCATGAAGAGAAGCTGAGAAAGTCTTCCAATAGTACCACCCCATGATAAGAAAAAATCAATAAGCATGAACGGTAAATAACACTAGCAGAGAGAGTGAGAGGGCTGCGTTGAAGTAATGCTCTGGCGGTTCCGGCGTAGAAACCTCGTACCGTGATAGGTGAGGGGTAGGGTGTTTTTTAGCGGATGAGAGCTCCGTTCGCCACAAGAGTGGTGTCTGGAAGAGATTTTTCCCCTACCGAAAAAAAAAAAAAAAAAAAAAAAGGTGGTTTCAAGGAATGAAACAATTAAAACACTAATCTTTTGGCATAACCTTAAGATGAGTTTCCGGAACAAGTGATATAATATGCAACGAACAATATACATATTATGACTATCAACTTCTCTATTAAAACAGATTTGTGATATATGCACTACTACAAAATACTTTCTTTTTGTCATTGCAGGTGTGGAGAAAGAATTATTCAGGTTGCCAGGTATTTGAGAAAGAAGAGGCAGACCGATACCATGAGGCGAAGGGCACATAATGTTATGCATTCAGAGCTTCATTGTGATGGCTTTATAGAAAGTAAATACTAATATGTTCCACATACTGTGTAAATTAATAGAACAAATAAATGCATATGTTATCCATATATTGTAATTATATCTGTTAAATAAAGGTGGAGAAAAAAAATCACTTTCTTATAACTTCTCATATAACAAAATATAAAATATTTCATAGTATCAGTAGCTAATATGTGATATAAAATGGTGTCTAGATATAGAATCCCTTGTTAAAAATATGTATTTTAAATGATAGTTTGTATAACATGCTCACAGATAGTGATTAATTTCTGTCTTGTCAAACAAGGTGATTATTTAAAAAAACACTCATTGGGTGACTGTAAAGTTGCACCCATCAGAAGGTAAGTTTTATTACTTGAACAAAAACTACTGGTTGAATCCTCTTATATTTTTATTATATATATTTTCTTTCAATATATCAGTGCTTGTCCTGAATAGTAGAAAATTCAGTAATTAGGATAGGGTGATCGGTGGAACACACAACAGTGATTTGCTGCCGCAGTGCTCAATAATACAGTATGGGTCAATATTATTCAAATTACTCAGTTTTTGTTAATAAAGAGGCTTCAGTTTTTCACTAGTCCCTTAGAGTATTCATTATCATCTGTGATCCTGAAATAAACAATATTTTTATTAAAAATAGAAGGAAATTAACTAATGGGTGGTGAAGATGAATTAAATAAAATCCATGTGAGAACGGGAGGACACTTGCATTCTAAATTTTACAGTAATAACTACTACTGTGATAGCTATTCACATAATAATACTGCATTTTGCTGCAAACAAAATAATTCAAGCAGATCAATTTATTTTATGGTAAAAATTGGACGACTAAGGTGCAGTATCAAACAACTCTCCCTAGTGAATGTGATATCTGTAATTTACAAATAAACGTTTTATCTTTACTATTTTCAAAATCCATCCAAGTTTTGAGCGCCCATTATCTCATAAATTACAGCATTCTAAATAACTGAATTGCTTACCTGCTAAGATAGACTCCTTGAACAAGACAGCAGTAACACAACAATGACCAAAAAGCTGTTGAACACGAAAAATCTCGTAAACCATAACAGGGTGTCTTACAACAGTGATATTTGTCCAATTCCAGAATCAGCTTTATATAGTTGTAGATTGAGGTTATGGTCGTATCCTCAGTTCCCCACGACTTGATATTGAATCCAAGTGATCTATTTTGATTCATAATTGCTTATAGGATATAGAAATAATTTTATAAAATATATTTCACAAACTAACCAAACTTATTTCTGTGGTGATCTGTCAGAATATGTTAAACCCACAAATGTCAAAAGTTAAGCCAAGAAACGTCAAAGTTAAACCCTACTTTGCCTTTGGCTTAAAGTTAATTATGAGTTTGACGCTAACTACAACCGGTGCAAAGCAATTCGTACTTTAATTAAGGCTTAACTTTAATTACAACTTTAACTATGACTGGTGCAAACCACTGAGAATGATTTATTTTTATTAAATTCCTGGAAATCAATCAACATATATATAAAAATATCCATACACACGCTCAAAAAATGCATAAAAATATAATGTCTCCATATATAATATATACAGGGTTATTCACGTTATTCGACACGGAGCATTATGGCTAAAGTATTTGATAAAAAAGAAAATAATAATTTGGGATGGATAGAGACCCATAAAGGCTATATTTTAAAAATATTTTCATGTTATACAGGGTGTCCCAAAAGCAAGAAATGTATCAAAGTTATGTTTTTTTAAATGGAACACCCCATATATTATTGCATATTCATATTCCTTGGTGAATTCTAGTGTGACTTTATGTATCATACATGGTATCTAAAGCGAACCGTTAAAGTGTAAATCGCCATTTTCGGTATAAGTAGATATCAGGAAAAAATTGAATATCGCAGAGATTACAAAATATGGATGGCTGTGACTTTGCCGTATTACTAAGCATAAAATGCGTCAGTTTTGGTCAGACTGTTAAATTTAAATTACGTTTATGCTTGGAGAAATCGGTCGCTGAATTAAGGAAACTTCGATCAGCGATAACTTGATTTTTTCAAATGGGAATGCCTAATTTTTTTTATACGGTTAAACGTAGAATTTGATAAGCTTTCTAATGGTATAAGGTTTGGAATATCAATCTCTCGTAGTTTTCATTTAATTCTAAATTTTCAAACAAATCAGCGATTTTCAATTTTCCTACCTATAAGCAACGTAGCAGGCCATGAAATATAAACAAAAATCTGTTCAGCTAGAAGAAAACAACTAACTTAGCTGAAAAATACACCCTAACTAGACTAAAGGGACAAGATTATAAAAATTCCTTACAACAAATGAACTCTCCCAGAAACAACTGCGATAACATCTCTAAGGTCAAAGAGAGGCTGGAGTATGGAGGTAATAGATATTTTTACTGTCTACTGGCTACCGCAATTTACTACAGGTTAAAAATTTCCAAGGCAATCAAAAACCCTCATATGAAACAGAAACAACCAACGACTGTTGCTCCAGCACGCAACTACCAATCATATGTAATGGTGTAAAAAAGTACTAATTTGCGTCGAAGTCGATACCTCTGACTGGAGCCCTTCTATTTTTCAATATCTATTAGCAATATTGCAAAAAAGGAATACTGACAAATCAGATTTAAATCTTCTTCCATTTAAGTTATGTTTTATAATTTGAACAAATTTTAATTCATTCTTCATTTTCTGCGACCTTGCTAATAGGTACTGAAGAATTTTCAGAACTCCAGTCAGTCAGTTTGACATGAATTTTGACAGAATTGCATACTTTTTTATATCATTAAATGTGAAATTTCATGATGAAAATAATAAACTGCTTACAACATTCTCTAGTAGTTTTTACTTTATTTCAAAATTTTTAATGGTTTTGGAAATTGCCAATCTCTGGTACATTGCAGTAGCTAGTAGGCCCTGAAAAAATTCATTTCTGCCATACTCCAGCTTCTCTTTGACCAAAGATATGTTACCGCCGTTGTTTCTGGTTAGACTTTGTTTGTTGTGAGTAATTTTTATAATCTTGTCCCTTTAGTCTAGTTCATGTGTATTTTTCAGCTGAGTTAGTTGTTTTTTTCTACCTGAACAGGTTTTTGTTTATATTTTGGCCTGCTACGTCGGTTATAGGTAGGCAAATTGAAAAACGCCGATTTGTTTGAAAATTTAAAATTAAATGAAAACTACCAGAGATTGATATACACAACCTTATATCATTAGAAAGGTTATCAAATTCTACGTTTAACCGTATAAAAAAAATTAGGCATTCCCATTTGAAAAAATCAAGTTATCGCTGATCCAAGTTTCCTTAATTCAGCGACCGATTTCTCCAAGCATAAACGTAATTTAAATTTGACAGTCTGATCAAAACTGACGCATTTTATGCTTAGTAATACGGCAAAGTCACAGCCTTCCATATTTTGTAATCTCTGCGATATTCAATTTTTTCCTGATATCTACTTATACCGAAAATGGTGACTTACACTTTAACGGTTCGCTTTAGGTACCATGTATGATACATGAAGTCACACTAGAATTCACCAAGGAATCTGAATATGCAATAATATACGGGGTGTTCCATTCAAAAAAACGTAACTTTGATACATTTCGTGCTTTTGGGACACCCTGTATAACATGAAAATATTTTTAAAATGTAGCCTTTATAGGTCTCTATCTATCCCAAATTATTATTTTCTTTTTTATCAAATACCTTAGCCATAATGCTCCGTGTCGAATAACGTGAATAACCCTGTATACATAATAGTAATAATTCGATATAAATTCATTGATTGTGATAGTTTTTAATCGTTTATTTAGAAGTATATGTATTTTTATGAAATTATAAGTCAGCAAAAGCGAAAACTTACTCATAAGTTGAAAAACCTCAATGCTGTTGTAGATGATCTTAAGAACAAAAATAAACTTACTTCTGAAAACTCTCTGATATTGAAGGTATGAAAGGTATGCTTTTGATATTTTATTCTTTTAGTGCTATGGCTTAATAGTATATTGTGTGCAGAAGGTAATATATTTTCCACTTTGAATAAAATAAAAAATGAAGTTGTTTCCAGAATACGACAACAGTTCACAAAATTAATTCATTTAAACATCAATAATTGTTTTAAAATCGCCCTAGTTGGTCCTGTTAATTTTTTGTGCAACTTCAAAATTAGTTCTCTGTCAGAATGTATTTAACGCGCAAACATTTTCGAGCTATGTCTACGATTTAAAAAGTGATGGTCTCTCCAAGACAATGTATTGAGATACTTCTTGCTGCATTTGGCTGGTACAGTGAATTAAATTTAAAAGAGTTTCCCTCAGTGACGAACTTCCAGAAGGAAAACTAATTTCTGCAGTTTCTGATGAAAATGTTGTTGCTGTTTGACATATACGATTCATGATAATAACAATCAATGAAATTATATTGAATTATTACTAATATGTATATATGTTATATATGGAGACATCATTTATACATTATTTGAGCGCGTATATGGATATTTTTATATATATATGTTGATTGATTTCCAGGAATTTAATAAAAATAAATCATTACAAGGGGTTCCAACAATGCCTTCATTTCGATATTTAGCCAATAAAGGTATAAACAAATTATTTGCAGATATGTATTCGTATCATGAGACATACGAGTATTTTTACAATTTCCATTGTCGCATTAATATGAATTTAAATGACATTATTTCGGATTTTTTTTTTTTACATTTTCATCAAACAATTTAATATTTATCAGTGTTTTCCTAATATCCAAACATTTGCATAAAAATATCCATATACGCGTTCAAAAAATGCATAAAAGTATAATGTCTCCATATATGATCCATTAAATAAACGGGCTTTTTGCCTGTTTCGTAGCTCTATCTCTCTCGCGCTGCTATCCGTACGCGGCGATGTACGGTAAGGATCGGACAGGGCCAATCCATATTAGGTTACGATATCTATGGGAATTGCCAAAATGAAATTACTCTTATACGTGGTGCGAGTATACGGTGTGCTCGCCAGCCGTACGAAATTGCGATCGCTCTGCGCATTGCGTCAGCAATGAGATTTTTCGCGCGGGGAATTATTAGACGTCGTCATACCACGGCCCGTTTAATCGCGTTTTAAATAGAATCGCTAACGATTTTTGTTTAATTTACTTTGTATTCCTTATTTTGAGTTATAGAATACTGAAATTTGTATACATAATGCCAAATTGTGCAGTTGTCGGTTGTAAAAGCCATAGTAAGATGAAAGAGCAAAATGTTAAATTCTATAAGTTCCCGAAAAATTAAAATCTCGCAATGCAATGGAGTAATGCTTGCCGCCGAAATGACGAAATTAATATGAAAAATGGTAATCATTTCACAAATTAGCATTAAACATTTATTAAAACTGAAATTTTTATGGTACATCCTCGGAAAATATTCACCTGCCGTATTTTCAATGAATAAATATATGCAGAAGAAAGAAATGAATTGAACCATTACAAGTGAAAAACTTAGTTTCAAGTAATTCTAACATGAGCGAGGGAAGAGAGGGTGATCACGTCATCACCTTCTCGATTAGCAAGGAGGAGGCCACGCTGCTAGAACGGGCTGGTTGGTCCCTCTTCTACGAGCTCTGCACTGTGGCTGCCCACAGGGTGGCTGCTCGTGGGAGGGGTGCCTGGCAGGGTCCATCTGGCGGCAAGGGCGCCTCCAGAAAAGCCGACGCTTCCCCAGCATACCGCAAGAACTATGACACAGCTGTGGGTATGTCAAATTAATCTCCACCGCAGCAACGATGCCGCAGCCGAACTGCTGGTCATTGTTGCTGGAAGGACTAAAGAGATTATATTAATTCAAGAGCCCTATTGTTACAGGAAGCAAATACGAGGGTTGGAGGTCAGTACCTTCAGCCTTGTGTCAGCCAACTTAGACTCCCCCAGGGCGGCCATCCTCGCGTCTAGGGACCTGCAGGTGACGCCATTGCCTCAGCTAGGGACCAGAGATGCGGCGGTCGCCGTACTGGAATGCAAGGTTAGTGACACTAGGTTTAAGATAGTCGTAGGCAGCGTGTATCTACCGTACGATATCGCGAGTTTATCCCCGACTACAGACCTAGTTAGTATAATAGATTTCGCGAATAGCAATGGACTGCCACTCCTTATTGGAATGGACGCTAATGCGCATCATTTAGTATGGGGTAGCTCGGACATAAACAGTCGAGGCGAAGCCCTATTAGAGTTCATAGCATCTTGTAATTTAGAGATTCTTAACAAAGGCACAGAAGCCACATTCGCGAATCGGATTAGGAAAGAGGTTATCGACATTACGGTAGCTTCGCCGGACCTGGTTCGTGTAGTAACAGACTGGAGAGTAACAGATGATATATCTCTGTCTGATCACAGGATGATTAGATTTGAGATAGATTCAGTACACAGCGACGTAGCCCAATGCCGGAACCCTAGAGCGACCGACTGGGAGACTTATAAAGCCTCCCTGGCTGCTAACCTTAGAGAACCGGCTGGACGGTATAACACAATAGAAGAAGTGGAGCGTGGTGTCTCCAATTTGGAGGAGACTATCCGCACTGCACTTGAGACATCCTGCCCTCTGAGGGCTGTGGGGAGTACCCTGGTGGTCTGGGACGTTGAATAAACTCCGAGGGGCTACAAGGAAGGCTCTTAACAGGGCTACAAAGCGAGGCGATGAAGCCTCCTGGGATGCCTTTAGAGAGGCAAGGAGAAAGTATAAAAAAGAGCTACGCAGCAACAAAAGAGCAAGCTGGCGGACCTACTGTGGAGAATTATTGGAGTCCCTTTCAGACTCCGCCAGACTAATGAAATTGCTCAGCTGCGAGAAGAGACAAACCATTAGTTCATTCAAGAAAGAGGATGGTACATGGACTACATCGGTGGAGGAATCTCTCCAATACCTCCTCGATTCGCATTTCCTGGGAGAGTCCGGCGAACTGTCTGCTGAAGCTGAGTCGGCTCACTTGATAGGGGGCGCCGGCTTGGCCGAGAGGATGATAACCGACGGATCAGTCTCCTGGGCAATAAACGAGTTTAGTCCATTTAAATCAGCCGGACCTGATGGTATATTCCCCGCACTGCTACAAAGAGGTCTAGAAGAGTTGCTGCCACATATCGTGGCAGCCTTCCGGAGCTCGCTAGCGCTAGGATACGTACCGTCGTCCTGGAAAGCAGCAAGAGTAGTGTTCATCCCTAAACCAGGGAAGATCGACTACTCTTTATCAAAGTCTTATAGACCAAGCAGTCTTACCTCCTTTTTTATGAAAGCATTGGAGAAGATCGTGGACAGATATTTGATAGAGGAAACGCTCGTTACCTATACCCTCCATGATAATCAGCGTGCCTATAGGCAGGGTCGCTCCACGGAAACGGCACTGCATGCTATAGTAGGAAAAGTAGAAAGAGCCCTCTCTCACAGAGAAGTGGCTCTGGGAGTATTCTTCGACGTACAGGGAGCTTTTGATAAAGCACGAACAGCTAATATATGCACCGCCCTTCAGACCAGGTGTGTTCCACCCACTCTGCTCTGCTGGTTAAGGTCAGCACTTCAGAATCGCAAGGCTAGTGCAACATTAGGCTGGGTTCAGCTCGAGGTTGGGGTGAGTGGGGGTTGCCCGCAGGGCAGCAGCCTCTCCCCCCGCCTCTGGTGCCTTGTTATGGATGGCCTCCTTACGAGACTTAGCTCGGCCGGCTTCTACACGCAGGCCTACGCAGACGACGGCCTGGTGTTAGTCTCTGGTAGATTCCTGGGCGTCGTCTGCGATAGGATGCAGATGGCGTGCAGCATTTTGGACAGGTGGTTTGGCGAATCAGGACTCTCAGTCAACCCAGTGAAGACTGAGCTGGTCCTATTCACTCACAGGAAGAAGATAGATGATTTTAAAGCCCCCACTCTCCACGGTGTACCGCTAACCCTAGCACGGGAGGTCAAGTACCTGGGGGTGATAATGGATAATAAACTCACATGGGCACAGCATATCGACTATGTGTATAAAAAGTCTATAGCTAGCATGTGGCAGTTGCGTCGGGTAGTCGGCGGAACCTGGGGCCTCAAACCCAAGGTTCTAAACTGGCTATATATGGCAGTAGTCAGATCTAGGATCCAGTATGGCTGCTCGGTCTGGTGACCGAGCGTGGAGAAGGTGTCTGTTAGGCTCAAGCTCGGAAAGATTCAGAGGCTTGCAGCAGTGAGCATAACAGGTGCCATGAGGACAACACCCACTGCTACCCTGGAGGTACTCTTGGGCTTGCCGCCTCTGCACCTCTGGATAAAGAGAGAGGCGATGACGGCCTGCCTGAGAATGCGTGACGGGGGAACGTGGGTAGCACGAGAACCATTAGTTGGCCACACCAGAATAGAGCGAGGGTGGAAAAAGCTGAAGACATCTTAAATTTAGATAATGGATTCTCACTAGTCATCCCGGAAAGAGACGACTGGATGAGAGGGAAAGTCAAGTTTCCGCCCAATAGTCTCATATGCTTCACTGACGGATCGCTCTTAAAGGAGTCAGGATCCGGGGGAGCGGGCTTCTGTCTGGAGGGTAAAGAAGTGCGGCGGAGCTTCGCTCTGGGAACCTGCACGACTGTCTTCCAGGCGGAAGTGTATGCGATATTGATGGCGGCATACTCGACGGAAGTCGAAAAGTGTTCTGAACAGAGCATATACATATATATGCTCTGACAGCCAATCAGCTCTGAAAGCGGTGGCAGCTTCGAGGGCCAGATCAGCTCTGGCACAAGAATGCTCTGCCGCCCTTCAGAAGTTGGCAAGACATAAGAAGGTGACCCTACTGTGGGTCCCCGGACATATTGGTATACCGGGTAACGAGAGAGCGGACCGATTAGCTAGGATAGGTGGCAACAGCCCCTGCATTGGCCCAGAACCTATGCTGGGAATTAGTAGACGCCAGGTCAATGTGGCCCTGGATAACTGGGCTTACAAGGAACTGGCGAAAGCCTGGTTAGAGAGAGACGATTGCAGGCAAGCCAAAAGATTCATAGCAGGCCCTGATAGGGGCCGAACGCAATGGCTTTTGAGTAAAGGCAGAGAGACGCTCAACCTTCTGGTGGGGGTTCTCACTGGCCATTGCCGGCTGAATAGACATCTGTCACTTATGAGAGTGGTAGGGGACCCCATTTGCTCCAGATGCTGGGGGGAGGACGAGACAGCGTTCCACTTCCTGGGCAGATGTGCAGTTTATCGCAACCTTAGGGTTCAGATATTCGGCACGACGGAGTTTGGGGAGGAGCCACTATATTCATCGAAATGGTCGGATATACTGACTTTCGTCAGGAGGTCTGGTAGGTTCGACAAGGAGCTTTCTAGGGTGTAGAATTTTAGTGTTTTCAGTGATTGGTTCAGTGGGGTTGGCAAAAAGGGCCAAAGGTGGCCTACTTGCCTGGCTTCGCCTCCCCATCACTATTACTACTACTACTTTTTTTTTTCCGGGGGACGTTGCCGACGCGTTGGCTAATCGGAGCAAGAGGCCCCCCGTGAACCACCCAACTGTCACTCTGGAACCGTCCATCAGGACATACAACGGAGTGACGGGCTGTCTTCACTTCTGCCTCTTCTGCATCCTACATCTCCCCTCCCCTGCCGAGGCAGGGATTAGGAGTTCGGATTTTATGGCTCAGCGGCTGAATCATCTCGCCTTTGGTCTCTTCTTTCATCCCGTTCCTTCTTCATCAGTACTTCTTTAGCGTAGGCTTGGACCACTTTCCAGTTATCTGCACTCTTCAACATCGTGCTGATCAAGTTATCTGTAGTCAGCGTGATACAAAGGCTGAGGTTGGCTCTCTGTCTTTCGACTTCCCACCTACTGCACTCGAAAAGCGTATGCGCAGCATCATCCCTCTCGCTGCAGTACATGCATTTGTCATCTGTTGCCTTCCCGATCCTGTTTACATACACTGCAAAGCAACCATGTCCTGTCAAGGCCTGTGTCAGGTAGTAATCAACAGCCATGTGTTTGCAGGCTATCCAGTCTTCTATATTGGGTATTAATCGCTTGGTCCACTGCGCCACGTGTACCGTCTCATCCCACTCACTCTGCCATTGCCTAATAGTTTCCCGTCTTTCCTCGTCTCTTGCTAGGTCACTAGCTCCATCATCTCTATTATAGAGTCTCCTCCGTTCGTCCACCACCAGGTGTATAGGCACGATCCCGCTAACAACTTGTAGAGCCCTGGTCGATATAGTCCTATACCCGCTTACAACCCTTAACAAAATTTTCCTCTGAACTCTCTCAAGTGTCCTACGGTGCTTGAGTTTTGACAGCGCTACACCCCATATAGGTGCACCATATGTTATAATGGATTGCACGACATAATAGAGGAGTTGGCGTTTTGAGCTGCTTGGTCCTCCCACATTTGGCAGAATTCTTGTCAAAGCCGCAACAGTTTTATCCGCCTTTGATGCCATCCTCTTCAGGTGCTCTCCAAATGTTCCATTAGCATCAATCACAATGCCAAGGTATTTGACATGCTGTTTAAGCTGAATAGTAGTTCCGCGACATGAAAATTCAACAGCGTCGTCTACTATCCGCGCTCCTTTAAGCAAGACCGCTTCGGTTTTTTCAGGTGCCAATTCCAAGTAGTGCATTTCCATCCACCTATCTATAAGAAATAGAGATTCGTTCACCCTCGCGGTCAATTCTTGCTCATCTTTAGCCGCTACAATCAAGGCAAGGTCGTCAGCAAACGCTACAGTTGTCGCACCATCAGGAATCTCTAGTTGCAAGACTCCATCATACAATACATTCCACAGAGTCGGTCCCAATACTGAACCCTACGGAACACCCATTGTGACCTCGATGTCTTCACCACGATCGATATTAATTTTTCGACCCCTAAAATAGCTCTCTATTATCTTGATGAGATACTGTTCAACGCCCATTTCTTGCAACTTATCTAAAATGATGCTCCAACGTGCAGTGTTAAACGCATTTTTGACATCTAAAGTGATCAGTACTACAAATCTAGCCTTTCGGTCTCCTTTATACATACCTAGGACCTTCTCAATGGCCTGGAGTGTTGATCGACCTTTTCTGAAGCCATACTGCCATTGGGACATCCCTCCCTTGTCCTCAATGTTCACGTCAAGCCTGTGTTTGATA
The DNA here is from genome assembly GCA_951848785.1 of Callosobruchus maculatus. Lineage (NCBI taxonomy): Eukaryota > Metazoa > Arthropoda > Insecta > Coleoptera > Chrysomelidae > Callosobruchus > Callosobruchus maculatus. The sequence continues at coordinate 11,266,125 of CATOUR010000026.1, read as the reverse complement.
ATAGCTTCAAACAGTTTGGCTATGCTATTCAAAACGCACAATGGCCTATGCTTAATCTCACCGTTATGATTAGGTGCTTTCGGTATGAGGACAAGCCTAGCCAACTTCCATTCTGCGGGCAGCTCTTGATCTGCCAGAATTCCATTGAGATGTCTCAAGAGCCATGCCGGAGATACATCGGCAGCTACAGCAACAGCTTCTGTAGGTACTCCATCGAGGCCGGGCGCCTTTCCCCTCTTCATCTTTTGAAGTGCACATTTTAGCTCACTATCCGTGAGAGGCACTACGTTTTTCCCTAGCGGCACGGAATCCCACCGGTCGTCTACAGCCGGGAAAAGTTCGCTCACGATTACTACTACTACTACTACTACTACTACTACTACTTTTTTTTTTTTTTTTTTCGGGAGCGTTGAACAGTGCGCGCACTGCTCAAGTGGCTCCGGCGAACCGCCCAAAGGTTACTCCGGAACCGTCGGTGTAGACATATCATCAGGGTAACGGGCTGTCTTTTCTTCCCTCTTTTCTCTTCTCGGTCTTCTTTCTTCCTTCTTGCATCCTGTGACCCTACATCTCCCGTCCCCCACAGTGGGGATTAGGAGTTCAGGTCGAGGTGAATCTTCATTTCTCCTGTTCTCTTTACTTTTTCTCAATCCTCGAGTCGCCTTTGCATTCTCCTTTCATCGAGTTCTTTCTGGGCCATTATACATTTGACAAAGGTATGTACACTCTTCCAATTAGCTCCACTATCCATCATCACATCTATCATGTTTTCCTTCGTAAGGGTTAGACCCAGCCTATAGCTAGCCCGTTGTCTTTCTGCCTCCCATCTGCTGCATTCAAACATCGTATGCTCAGCATCGTCAGTTCTATCACAGTACATACATTTATCATCTGCCTTCTTGCCTATTCTATTTGTATATGATGCAAAACACCCATGACCCGTCAAAACTTGTGTGATATAATAGTCCACTTTTCTGTGGCTACAGGCCAACCATTTTTGTATATTGGGAATCAACTTTTTCGTCCACTGTGCTACGTGTACCGTTCCTTCCCATTCTTCCTGCCACAGTCTGATAGTTGCTCTCCTTTCCTCGTTCTTTACTAAGCTTGTTACCTCGCCTTCATTATTGTAAACTCTGCTCCTCTCGTCTACCAGAAAATGTATTGGAATAGTCCCACTAACAACCTGCAGTGCACGAGTTGACACGGTTCTGTATGCACTGGTTACACGCAGGAGCATCTTCCTTTGCACTTTTTCTATAGTGATGCGATGCTTCCGTTTCTTCAGGATATCGCCCCATATCGGTGCCCCGTACGTTAATATGGACTGCACCACATTATAAAGAAGTAGGCGCTTCGTACTGCTTGGCCCACCCACATTAGGTAATATTCTGGTTAGTGCTGCCACTGTCTTCTCTGCTTTAGCTGCTGTTCTTTGCAGATGCTCTCCAAAAGTGCCGTTCTTCGCTATTACTATGCCTAGGTACTTGACGTGATTCTTAGGTTTTATTTCAACTCCCTGAAGTACGAATTTGATTTCTGCATCTATTCTGCCCCCTTTCAGCAAGACTGCCTCTGTTTTTTCAGGTGCTAACTCTAGGTGATGTGCTTTCATCCATCTTTCGACAAGCCAGAGCGAGTCGTTCGCCTTTGTGCCCAGTTCTAGTTCATTCTTGGCCTCCACAATCAAAGCTAGGTCGTCAGCAAAAGCTATAGTCTTAACACCATCGGGCATTTCTAGTTCCAAGACCCCATTGTACATCACATTCCACAGGATGGGTCCCAGCACTGAACCCTGTGGGACTCCTGTTGTAACCTCCATGTCTTCACCTCGGTCTATAATAATTGTCCTGTCTTTAAAATAATTTGCTACCAGGTTGACTAAGTACTGTTGAACACCTATCTCAGTAAGCTTTTGTAGGATAATACTCCAACGCGCAGTATTAAATGCGTTTTTCACGTCCAAGGTAACTAAAGCGACAAATCTATTGCTACGATCTCCTTTGGATATTTTCAGTACCTCGCCTACTGCTTGTAACGTTGACCTTCCTTTCCTAAAGCCATACTGGTTCTCTGATAACCCTCCTTTAGCCTCAATCTCGTCTTCAAGCCGCTTTCTAATCATACTCTCAAATAACTTGCTTATGCTGTTTAAAATGCATAGGGGTCTCTGCTTTATTTCGCCGTCCTGTCCTATGGCTTTTGGAATCAGTACCAAACGCGCACTTTTCCATTCTTGAGGGAAGTCTTGGGCCATCAGAAATCCATTCAATAGCTCTAGGATCCATGCCGGGGATACTGCAGCTGCTTCAATCACTGCTTCAGTGGGTACTGTGTCAGGGCCCGGAGCCTTACCCTTTTTCATTCTTCGGAGTGCCTCTTCCAACTCATTCTCCGAGAATGGCACCACATCTTTCTGTTGTGTTAAGTCATCCCACCGATCGTTTACGGACGGGAATAGTTCCCTGGCCACCTGTCTTCTTCTATCTACGTCTATGTCATACGGGCTAATGAGTTGCAGGCCTTTCATGGCAATCTTATAGCCATCACCCCAAACATCTTCGTCTATATTTCTACATAGTGCATCCCAGTGCCGCTTCTTAGAAATATTCACAGAATGATGCAGCTTTTTCTTTGCTGCTTTATAATTTTCTCTAGCTTCATTCTTCTGTTGTTCTGTGGCTTTTCCATTTGCTGATAGTCGGGTTAGTTGTCTTCTTTTATGTAGGCATTCCTTTCTCTCTGCCTCGATTTCTTCATTCCACCAGTATGGCATCTTACTACACTGGCGTCTATTCACATAGCTACTGTCTATGTAGGCTTCCCTTATTATACCGTTGTACAGTTCCGATGGATTGTCCGCTTTTCTGCATAGGTCTATCTTCCATTCTAATATTTGTTTGAATAGTTTCCAATCCACCTTTCGAGGTCCATTCACTATTCTCCTTTTACCAGTGTACTGGCCTTCAAGCTCAAAGACAATAAACGGGTGATCGCTCATCGACTCAGCCTCGGAAACAGACCACTTGTCTATCACCCTAGCTAGATTATGGGATGATAGGGTTATGTCAATAAATGACCCACTTGACTCTCTCCAAAAGGTTGGACTATTACCCGAGTTATGAACCACTAGATTGAGTTCGGCAATCCATTCGGTGAGATAATCCCCCCTTCTGTCCGCTAGTTGTGGTCCCCACAGCGGCGATTTTGAGTTGAAGTCACCTAGGACAACATATTGTCGTGGATTTGCTCTCGCGTGTTCCATGATACTGTCGATCTGCACCTTGAATTCTTCAAAAGATTGGTTAGGCGAACAGTAGCAGCAGTAGATGCTCAGCTTTTTCGTGTTTACTATTATACTTCCTTCCCTAGGCTCCACGTCCGTTACACCTATGTCTCTAGCTCTGAAGTACACAGCCACGTCAGTTCTTCTGTCCACGCACCATCCACCTGCTTTGACTAAGTTCCTATTTGGTTCTGAAGCGATAATAACATCTACCTTATCCTGAGCCGCGGTTGCAAATGCTGCATCGTGAGCTATTCTCCTTCTTTGCAGGTTAGCCTGTAGGAACTTTATCGCTCTACCTGAGCGGTTGACAGCGGCTTTTGTAGCAATTGTTGGGGTTACTTGCAGCGGCTTGTGCGTCCCTGACTGCCTAGAAGCCTTCTATAGACTGGACACCTCAAGATATTATTCCTATGGCCCTCTTGATTGCAGGAGAAGCAGTACTCTTTATTCTCTTCAGAGCAATCCTTTATCTTGTGCTCCTTGCTTCCACATCTTAGGCAGCAGTCTGATCGGTCTGGACCTGTGCACTGTAGTTTGACATGCCCAAAGTTCTTGCACCTGAAACATCTGGCTAAGCTTATCCTTTCGCGCACTTCACATTTCGACATCCCTACTTTGAGTGTCCCGATTGCGAGTAGGGCATCTGCGTTCTCTTCCTCCATCTCCAGGGTGAAATTTAGGGTCGTACCATATGCCGGCCGTGCCGATCTTACCGTGAATGTTTCTTCATCAAATTTCATTGTTTTCTTGATGACTTTGCTCACTTCCTCTTTCGTGGTGATTCCATCTGTACCCATTATATGGAGTATCTTCCTCCTCCTGCCTCCAGTAGCCATGGCATTTATGCCTTCGCTACCTTGGATAATTACCTCTCTCAGGTTCGCAGCTGCTTCTCGACCTCCTTCGGTTTTAATTAATAAGTCCCCTTCCCTAGTTTTCCTCACTGTCCTTATACCATCGGTATTCGAACCAACCTTCTCCTTAACATCCTTAAGCAGCTCAGCATATTGTCGTCCATTAGCTTTGACTATGACAGTGCCTAGGTCTTCCTGCTGTCTGTTCTTCTGTCTACTCATTGTGTTTTTGACACCATTGTCGAAGCCCCGATGTCCTGGGGGAATTAGTAATCTCACCACCGCATCCGCTGATCTAAATATGAATTCCAGCATTTTTCTAATATATTGTAAGTCTAATCCCTCGGCCACGGCAAAATAGATCTTACTTCTTTTTTCTTCTACTGCTTTATCCCTACATTGCTTAATCATATTGTATACCACTGCTATGTCATTGACCCCATTTTTGTCAATGAGATACGGCAGAAGGTAAACATACGTGGACTTTTCATTCTGTACCTCGCTCCTGCTGGAGCAGGTTTTTGTAGCGTTCACAATATAGTCTACCTGTCCCTCTATAAGCCCGTCATTACACAGGTCCGCGACTTCAGGGTATTTGTCAGTAATGATTTTGACCAGCCCTTTCTCCCCTTTGTCATGGGGGCTAAGAAGTATTGCTAGATCTGCTGATGACGCAATTCTAGCAGGGTTTCCTTTTTCTATGCCAGCTACTTTGTATGCTTCGTCTGGCCAGTCAATATCCATCACCGCTCCCAAATCTTCGAGGCCCTTTCCTTCAGACATCACCTTGTCTATTTGGGTCAGCACATCGTTCGCGTACGTTGGCAGCCCTCTGTGTTCCGGCGAGATATCAACCTGGATGCCAATACTGCAGGTATCCCTTTTTGGCAGTTGTGCTTCAGTAGTCTTTATCTCTGGTTCCTTCCATGTGCAGCTCTTTCTCTCCAGCAGGTCTATCTGTCTATTAATCTCCAGGATCCCGTTCTTTATTTCGGCTTTTGTGTTGGGGATACTCTTTATTAGATTCCTAAGGTCCCTAGCTGTCTGCCCTACTTTTCTCAAGAGTTCGCTGAGCTCCTGCCCCGTGATTTCTTTCTCATCAGCGTGTTGCTCTGTAGGGGATCCCTCTCTCTTCCTCTTTGGCAGTGGCTGCGCACCTGTCTGCGTCTTTTTCGCTTCATGTCGCTCCGCAAAGCCCTTGATGCTTGGTAATGAGCCTGCTCGGCTGCGGTGTGGTGGCGAGTGCTGTATGAGGGAGCTCCTCATAAACACTTCTTCCTCTCCTACTTCTACCGGTCCCTTCTTCCTCTCGACTACGTCAGTTTTATTAATCTTCTGCATCTTGTTCCCACGAGTAGCTGTGAAATAAACAGTCAACCGACGCAGAGCACGCATACGTCGGCAAGGCTATTTACTCCGGAGGTCGCCTGGTATCCGGAGGCTCCGTTAGAGACGGTACTTCCCTACCGCCACGCACTCCTCGGCACGGGTCGCATCACACCTTGAGTTGGGATCGTTATCCAGGTCGTAGCTGTGTCATCATCAGAATTGAGCCGGGTCGCGGTACATTTCTTAGCATGATCAGGTCCTTCTCCATCGCCCGGTCGTCATCTCTCCATCGTAGAGGGTTGAGGATAGGGGGAGGTATTTGATAGGAGGATTGAGGAAACACTGCAAACCTGTCCGCCAAGGTTGAACCTGCCAGAGATCTCTTCATATGTGATCTCCGACGGCATAGCTTTGCAGGGGAGAGAGTAGGAGCTTGGGCCAGCAGGGAAAACCGGGATCGTTACACTGCTGGGTGTTGGGCGCCGATAGTGGAAATGACAGGCCCTTTTTTTCTTTTCTTGTACAGGGTCCATCATTTCCACCAAACAGCTCGCCCTCGGTGGAGTGCCATTTGGACGCAAGATAAAGGAAACATTTTTCTTTTATTGTGCTGGATCCTATATCTCGCGCACAGCGGTGCCGCATATACCCCCCTGTATATGACGCGTGTAGGCAGACACTCGACGACTCTTATTCGCCACCCAAAGGAAGTAAACTTCCGAAGGGTGGCCAACGCGAGTCGACCCCGCCACTACTACTACTACTACTACTACTACTACTACTACTACCAATTGACCTGTTAGCTATGGAGAGGAAGATGCTATACCACAAGCGAAAACGCGGGGAGGTAATCAGCAACATGCAGGTGCGAACCATCACGTTGGAAATATGGCAGGAGCGCTGGGAGCAACAAAGAGACGTGGCTAAGTGGACTCATACCCTTGTTCCTCTAATAGAACCATGGTACAACAGGAAACATGGAGAGATAAACTACTACCTATCTCAGTTCCTGACAGGACACGGGCTATTCAACGCCTACCTATATAGAATCAATAGACGTAACTCACCAATGTGTAGCTATTGCTCAGGTGAGGACGATGCCAGGCACACTTTCTTCGAATGCGAAAGGTGGGGCCCCAGGAGGGAACGATTGCAAATGGAACTAGGTGTAACATTGACTCCAGAAGGCCTCATGTCAGAGATGCTCAGATGTGAGGAGTCCTGGGTTCAGGTAGCAACCTACGTAGAAGAACTCTTAAGAGAAAAGAAGTTTGAGCAGGTTACCTAAAGAACCTAACACCCTGCAGTATATGTATATGTGTGTTTATATATGTGTATATATGTATGTGTGTGTAATGGTGTGTGTACACGTGTGCATACTTGAATGATACTGTCAACCTTGGTAACTTCGTTTCGATGAAATGCGAAAGCGGTGCCGAAACGTCTTACCTATAAAGAACTTCCAGTGAGGGAACGGGTTTTAATCGGTCGGGCCTCTCATGCTATGTCTTGCTGTTGCGTCGCCATGTGTGTCGTGACCGTAGGATATGGTATCAGGGTGCCCAAGCCGATACAGCGTCGGGCGGACGGTTCCTCTAACTCATCCTTAGGTGTGGTAGTGGCTCGGTCCAGCGATAATGCCGATTTCCTAAACCCTCATCCACAAAAAAAAAAAAAAAAACTACTACTACTACTACTACTACTACTACTACTCCAGCGGCGGAGCTTTCCCCACAGGAGGCAGGACCTGGCTCAGCCCAAATCCTGTGGGGAAGGTTACGTCGGAGGTTTGTCCACGATCTACCTGGCGCGTCCCGATGGCTGATAGGGACCCCCAGAGCATAAGTTCCCCCGCTCTGGGGTTGCAATGAATAACAAATAGTTTCTCGCGGATCATGTGGAACCAAAGAGGTTCTCGGCCTTCGGAGAGCGCATGGGTTCCTGCCGTGTCGGCGCCGACTACACGCGTATGGCGTTGGGTTGGCGTCGGTGGGGTGGAGACCCGTGTGTTCCTGCTGGTTGGGAAAGTAAACTCCCGGCTGCCTCTTCGGTACCTATTTTCTTCCTAATTACCTAGAAATCCTATCACAACCTTTCCTCACCCGAACTTACCCATCCTTTACGTGTTTTGTGATGCGTTCTTGTTCTGTGTTGTTGTCGTGGGGAGTAAACCCTAGTAAAAATCTCCCCAAGCTCGGTGTGTAGCACCATCGCGCCCAGGGGCTGCATGGCACAGGGGATAATGTGTGTCGCAAGCGATGCCCACCGGACTAGGCGACCCGGTGGGGAATATAGCCTTGCTGCCGCAAGCGGGGCTCTGCGGCGGTGGACCGTGTATACCCTTGCTACTCGTGGGATGAAATATGGATACTAAAACAAAACAAGACGCGAATGCAATGGCGGGAGACCAGATTGAAACATCTGGAAGAAAAGCAGTACTTAGTGATGGTGAGTCACACACAGAGAGAGGCACAACTGATAAAGGCAGTTCAGCGACATTTGGAGCTTCGGGCTATGACTGGTTGGGGGTGGGTGATCCTTTCGCGAGACGCAGTTCGCTGGGTAGATCCCCCCCCTGGATCACGAAGAGGTTCAGTCAGCTCGACTGGAAGTGGAAATAGCAGCAGCTCTAAACGTAGACGACCGGAGGAGGAAGATGAGGCAGAAACTGGATGGTGTGAGCTAAAAAATATGTTGAAGAAGCTACAGGACGTTGCTAAAGAGGCACAGGCTACCGTAAAAGGTATCCCAAATACCAAGACGGAGATAAAGAGGGCAATCAGCGATATGGCATGTCAGATTTTGGCCATAAATAGAAAATTTGAGGCATGTGATATACCGTCCCAAGCAACGAAGGCCGCCAGGATAAAGGTGAGCCAAGGAACATGCGTCGAGACTCAAACAGAGTCTGTGGATCAGAGAGACGTGGCGGTGCAAACAATGCCAATTGACGAAAGAAAGTGGGAAGAATTGGAAAGGGAGAAAAAGGATTTGCAAGAGATTTACGACGTAACAGATAAAGGGACGGCCTTCGGAGAAATTGGACAGATCCTGGACAGGCAGTGGCCGGAAGTGGCATTCAGAACGGTAAAGGAGGTGGAAGAAAACCCTTTCAAGAGTTCGCAGAAGCACAATATTATTCTGTTTCTGGACCCCAGACAGAAATATGACAAGGGTATTGTGCGAGACGCCTTGGAGAGGTTCCCAGAAATCCAGGACATTGTTGCTGATGGTTGTGTAGAGGGAAAAATAGAGTACATAATCAATGAAACTAGAACGAGTCGTAAGAAGGACGCTGAGGAAGATCGTACAGCAGTGTACATTTTACCGTCCAACATTGACGAAGGAGGTGTGAATGACATGGAGGGCATCTTTAACCTTTTAGTCAGTCTACGGGATCAAGTTTTAACAACTATGCCTCAAAAACTAGTTCTGGTAACACCACCAGAGCTGGATAGGCTGTACGTGAGGAAGATAACGGAGTTTGTTATGCATGGCCGCTGTGAGAAGGTAGACTACTTCCACCCTACGAAGAAAAGGCAAGAAAGACGTAGAGGATCAGTGCGCGGTGGATCACGGCCGCAACGTGAAAATATCATAGTTAAAGCGGGAACCCGTGGCTATGCTGATCTCTTAAAGGCAGTGAAGGAAAATATTGACGTTGACAAAATGGGTGTATCCATCAAAAATCTGCGGAAAACTAAGGCAGGAGACCTTTTGTTAAACATTGAAGGAAAGGGGCAGGCCGAAGCTTTGGGAGAAGCCATTAAAAAACAAGTCGCCGACTCGGAAGTTGTTATTAGATCCGGGCAGAAAACCCTCATTGTTACGGACATCGATGCAGTTACAAGCAAAGAAGAGGTCGCACATGCGTTACAACGATCGGTTGGTCCAAATACTGAAGGATCTCTCACAGTGGGAGATCTAAGACCCACTAAGAATGGGAATCAATCAGCCACAGTCACTGCATCTAAACCAGTGGCGGATTTGTTGATTCAGCTGGCCAGTGTTAGGATCGGACTTATCTCATGTCGTGTAAGAGAAAAGATAAGGGTCCAAAGATGCCTTCGGTGTCTAGACATTGGTCATGCAACGCAAAAATGTACTGGAGTCGATGCCTCGGACTGTTGCCTTAACTGTTGCCAGAAGGGACACAAAGCAAAGGCATGCACAAACCATCCCCATTGCTCTAAGTGCAATCAAAGTGGGCACAGGATCGATTCCACTAAGTGTCCGCACTTTAGAAGGTTAGTGGATGGCGCACGTAAAGCCACAACGACCCGAGGAGCGATGAAGGAACACCATCCTAGTCCTGTTACGTACTCCCGCGACACCAGCACCCTGTTGGTTCCATCAACGTCAGTATAGCGACCATTTTACAAGGTAATTTAGGGAGGTCTAGGCTAGCACAAGATCTGTTAGTACAAATGGCACATGAGCATAAGGCAGATGTTTTGATTATCTCAGAACAGTACAAAAATTTGAACGGCACAAATTGGTTCTCTGATTGGACAGGTACCGCGGCGATATGGGTAAGGAACCCAGAGAAGGTTCAGATATCAAAAACTGGCAACGGGGATGGTTTCGTCTGGGTCCGTATGGACAATATCACCTTCGTCAGTTGCTATCTTTCACCAAATGAAGGAATGGATGTCTTCTTCAGGAAGATGGAATACCTTGAAGACGCTATCAGGGACATGGATGGAGAAGTGGTAATTGCGGGAGACCTAAATGCGAAGGCACCAGACTGGGGAATGGACAGTTATTGTCCTAGAGGAACAGCAGTGGTTCAGATGGCGGCCAGATTGGATCTGACAGTCATAAACACTGGTGCATCAACCACCTTCCGTCGAAGTGGGTACAGACAAACAATAATCGACATCACCTTGTCAACCGACGCCTTAGCAGCACGTATAGGATACTGGCAAGTACTGGAAGACTTCACAGGGAGTGATCATCAGTATATTAAATTCTGTATTGAAGTATCACCATGCCCTAACCGACAACTGACGACCCCTGAAACGATTTCTGGCTGGATGGTATCCAAGTTGAATCATGAAAAGTTCATGAGAAGGTTCAGCAACCCATCTTCCTTATATAACCTAACGGGCCCGACAGAACCATCAAGAGAGGCAGTGGAGCACCTCGTGGCACAGCTCATCCAACACATAACAACTTGCTGCGACACTGCGATGCCTAAGCGAAAGAGGATAGCTAATAGGCCACCAGTATACTGGTGGACAGCTACAATCGATGCCTTGCGCAAGGAGGCGCTTAAGCTCAGACGAATCGCACAACGATCTAGAGGACGGAACGATGCCAACAATGCAAGGGAACAGTATAAGTTGGCAAAGAAAAAGCTTAGGAGAGAAATCCGATCGAGCAAAAGGCAGTGCTGGCTGGGTTTGTGTAAGCAAATAGATGAAGACCAGTGGGGCCTTGGTTTTAAAATTGTGATGCAACGGCTGGGAAAACAGATACCAGTTGCTCCTGGCGACCCAGCTTCCATGGAAGATATCGTAAACACCCTCTTTCCAACACACCCTCTAAAAGCAAAACGTGTAGTAAGCGTGGAAGGTGCTATTCCTCTGTTCACTCTTCAAGAGCTGGAATCTGCAACTGAGTCATTGAAGTCCCGTAAAGCTCCCGGGCCAGACGCAATACCGGTTGAAATAATCAAGTTGGTTGCAAAAGAGTATCCCACCATACTATTGCACGTATATAACGCATGTTTGCTAAATGGTGTTTTTCCAAAGAGATGGAAAATCCAAAGGCTGGTATTACTAGATAAAGGAAAAGGACCACCTGTTACTCCATCATCGTTCAGACCTCTGTGCATGTTGGACGAAGCAGGAAAGCTGCTGGAGAAGCTCATCAGGTGTCGACTAAGAACAGCTGTAACGGAGGCTGGTGGGCTTTCTAATAATCAACATGGTTTTAGGCCAGGCCACTCCACGATTGGCGCAATAGAAGAGGTAGTAAGCTACACAAACTCAGCCTGGAGAGGGAACCACAGAACACGTGACTCCTGCATACTGGTCACCTTGGATGTGAAAAATGCCTTTAACTCTGCAAGGTGGGATGATATCCTAACGGCACTGCAAGATCACTTCAGAGTACCCAATTATCTGCTAAGGATAATAACTGACTATCTCGATAACAGAGAGCTGGTTTATCATACCGCAGTAGGTCCTCAAAGAAAAAAAGTGAGTGCTGGAGTTGCGCAGGGTTCAGTGCTTGGCCCAGACCTCTGGAATGTTATGTACGATGGTATTCTGAGAATGGAGATTTCAGAGTGGGCCAAGTTAATAGGATATGCGGACGATATCGCTGCGGTTATTCGAGCCAGAGATCCAGTAGAAGCAAAGGATAGGGTGGAGTTTGTAGTGTCGCAAGTACGCGAATGGCTTAAAATACACGGACTGCAACTAGCCGTTAACAAAACAGAAATAGTGGTTCTAACGAGGCAGAGAAAATTTTCTGAACCCCTCTGGGTCTCCCTAAACGATACCACTGTGGAAGCCAAATGCACTGTCAGGTATCTTGGGCAAGTCGTTGATGCTAAACTGACACACTTTGAGCACATTAGCACCGCCTCTCGTAAGGCAGCCAAAATGGTAGCATGTCTATCTAGACTGATGCCCAACATCGCGGGACCCAAGCCGAGTAAAAGACGCACGCTTATGAGCGTTGCTCACTCGATTATGCTCTACGGTGCGGAGATCTGGGCTGATGCCTTGAAGACAGAGAAGTACAGAAAGTGCCTGTCCTCGGTTCAGAGAACAGCTGCTCTTAGAGTGGCATGCGCTTATCGCACAGTGTCCGAAAATGCAGTACTCGTAGTGGCAGGTATCCCTCCAATTGACCTGTTAGCTATGGAGAGGAAGATGCTATACCACAAGCGAAAACGCGGGGAGGTAATCAGCAACATGCAGGTGCGAACCATCACGTTGGAAATATGGCAGGAGCGCTGGGAGCAACAAAGAGACGTGGCTAAGTGGACTCATACCCTTGTTCCTCTAATAGAACCATGGTACAACAGGAAACATGGAGAGATAAACTACTACCTATCTCAGTTCCTGACAGGACACGGGCTATTCAACGCCTACCTATATAGAATTAATAGACGTAACTCACCAATGTGTAGCTATTGCTCAGGTGAGGACGATGCCAGGCACACTTTCTTCGAATGCGAAAGGTGGGGCCCCAGGAGGGAACGATTGCAAATGGAACTAGGTGTAACATTGACTCCAGAAGGCCTCATGTCAGAGATGCTTAGATGTGAGGAGTCCTGGGTTCAGGTAACAACCTACGTAGAAGAACTCTTAAGAGAAAAGAAGTTTGAGCAGGTTACCTAAAGAACCTAACACCCTGCAGTATATGTATATGTGTGTTTATATATGTGTATATATATATGTCTGTGTAATGGTGTGTGTACACGTGTGCATACTTGAATGATACTGTCAACCTTGGTAACTTCGTTTCGATGAAATGCGAAAGCGGTGCCGAAACGTCTTACCTATAAAGAACTTCCAGTGAGGGAACGGGTTTTAATCGGTCGGGCCTCTCATACTATGTCTTGCTGTTGCGTCGCCATGTGTGTCGTGACCGTAGGATATGGTATCAGGGTGCCCAAGCCGATACAGCGTCGGGCGGACGGTTCCTCTAACTCATCCTTAGGTGTGGTAGTGGCTCGGTCCAGCGATAATGCCGATTTCATAAACCCTCATCCACAAAAAAAAAAACTACTACTACTACTACTACTACTACTACTACTACAACTACTACTACTACTACTACTAATTCTAACATCGAAGCTGATGACGTGTGCTTTACTCAGGAGTTTTTCAAGAACGTTCTTCTTGACAGCGACATTGTTGGGACAGAGAATGATTCAAATGATATTCATTTTTCCAACTTTACCTTTCAGAGTTCAGATTATGACCGAGATAACTTTATTTATGAAGAACATGACCTTTTGTGTCAATTGGAAAAATCACGATTCCCGACGAGGGACTGAAATTTATCGACGGATATGTGGCCTACAGATTCAAAAACGAATATCCAAATCTAGCTTTGGGGGCGCAAACCAAATTTCATTCTTCTAATCGGGCTCCAGACTGGATTGAGTTTCTATCTAGAGTCAGTCTTGTATATCCAAGTGAGGAGATGATTAAAGTAGCCCGTTTTGGTTGAGATAGAGTTCGATAAATTCCATGGACAGTCGTGTTCTAGACAATCAAACATATTTAAAAAATTATTAGAGACAGACCCCATAGAAACCATCAAACAATTTCCTGACAAAATAATATTATAATAAATAATATATAATAATAAATAATATTTATTTACTCGCAAAGTACATAAAAAACAAAATTGTTGAAAAAAATGAGTAAATAAATATGTTAACATCCATAGAAGGACTAAGCCTGTGCATGGATAAATTAGTGTTACAATGTACATATTATACACACATAAATATTACAAATACTTACGTATGTATAAATGTTACATATAAGATAAATAGGGTTATGAGTAATTTGAATGAAATTGTTTATAAAATTATAAGATTACTTATGGATTTAGTTATAATATGACTTATTTATTAATTCATGTATTTCTTTTCTGTCTACTGAACTTAGCCATTCTTTAAGAGATTTTTTGAATCGTTTATTGGATAATTCCCTTATATCATTAGGTACTCTTTGATATAGTTTTGGCGCCAAATAAATGTTTGATCTCTGCATAATCGATTTTCTCGTTTTAGGTATGCTTTTTGCATGTAATTTGTATCTTGTGTTATGACCGTGTTTGATGTTGTCTTGCTCATTTGAATTTTTGTGATAACGAGTGATAGTATGTAAGAAATAAAGTTGCCTGACATCGTATATCAGAGCTTCCCTGAACAAATCATCACTAGGATACAGTTTTGGTTTGCTAAACATAGATTTTAGAATTGCTTTTTGGAGGATATCTAAATCATTGATATATGTTGTGCATGCAGCACCCCATGCCAATATACCATAAATGAGATGGGTTTCAATTAATGCATAGTATACTGTACGTAGATGCTTTTCAGTTAAAATGTTTGTTAGTAATTTTATCCTATATGAAGTGAATCTAATTTTTTTCAATAAACTATTAATATGTACATCCCAACGTAAGTGTGAGTCTAAATATATTCCTAGATACTTTACACTGTTCAATTTGTCAATTTTAATTTTTTTATTATTTATGTTTAATGTAATATTGTCGAAAGTAGGTAATTGCCTAGAATAAGATGTGAACGGTAAAAAGTGTGTTTTTGAAAAGTTGATTGTCAATTTTCTTTGAGTAAGCCACTGAATAATTTTGATAAAATCATTTTCAATAATAATTTTTAGTTTATTCCATTCTTTTTCCTTATACAGTACGGCCGTATCGTCTGCGAAACTGATTATTTTACCAACACAATCAATTTTGAAAAGATCATTTAAGTATATATTAAATAAAAGTGGTCCCAAAACTGTTCCCTGTGGAACACCACACCCAACTAGCAAAGACGCACTATAAGCCGCGAGTAAAAGGACTGTTCAGTTGTGAAGTTGTTGTACTGTTGTTTCATAAACACTAATTTGCTGCTTAAATGCTGTCCAAAATGCCATTTTGCTCCCAGCAGCATATTTGTTCTTTAACGAAGTGTTTAGAACGTTCTTCTAGCAACTTTGTACAACATCGTATGCGATAAACTTGGAACTGTTGTATAAAAGCTTATTAAAGCATTTATATGCAACAAATGACCTGCCTACATAAAATAGCTACGTAAGAGCTCTGTAAGGATGACATTCCGAGCTGTTCGGCTCATTTTGTAGTAATTATACAACAAACCTTCATCTTACTGCTTTAGCATGCGAAATGTGTATTCTAATCAGCACATTGCTCTCAGCAGTAGCTTTTATACACCTGTTGTTAAAAGCTGTTTTTGGAAGCTATATTGGAGCGATTACCAAGCAGGAAATCTTAGCGTTTAAGTTCTGATGAGTATTTTAGGTTAAATGCATTTGTGAATTAATAGTTACAATGGTTGATTTTACGAAGTCAAAAAAAGTGAAAAGAATTGCCGCATTCCATATAAAAACGTAATTCAGAAAATAATACGCCCAAACCTGCTAGTAGAAATTCCAGTCAAGATCACAGCCACTGGCAAGAAAACAATAACTCCAAATAATGCACAGCGCGAAAAAATAATTGGCTTGAAGATTTGGAACCCATTGAACAATGTTTTCTATTTATATAAACTATACTTCATAAAAGCACTCCAACCGCATAGCCCAACAGATTAGTTACTGTAAGACATCCCTAAAAACAATGCTACTCTATAACAGCATTATTTAAGTAAGTTAAAGGAGTAAATGTTGTATATCCGCTCTATACCTACTGCGAATGGGGTGAAATCGCAACTCAGTGACATATGGCTCGACTCGTCGGTGATCGATCTAGCCTAAGTACATGGCATAAGACGACAATCAATATGGATGATACTTTGACACTCATGAATATCATAACCAGCGGCCATGTTGGTCAATTAATCAATCGATCAATGCATAATGCTCTGGAGGTTATTTAATTTTGTTTCAATAATCGCAAACTATATATTTTTATATAAATGCGCTCAAATGTAGCAATTGTGATGATTCCAATGTAATAAAGACATAATATTGTAGTTTAAAATTGAAATTTAATATAGAGCAATGTTGAAAAATCCATCAAATACCGAGCGCGTGAAAAATTCGTCATTATTTTATGCAAAATGCGCAGTAAAATTTCGTGTGCAACTAAATCAAGCCCTCTAGATGCATGCTATCGAATTTGTTAAGGATATACTATTCAAGATTATTAATGGCCGATATATCCACAAACAAGATGGATTCATAAGATATATGACATACCATTAGATGCTAGAATAATGACTGTATAAAATATTTCTATTTCATTTATGCAATATTTAGAGAATCATTTAATTACATTAAAGTTGTTCCATGCAACAAAACAATCGTGTAGATGTGCTCCTAAGGAGTTATCATGTAGTAGTTATGTAAGGATTCTTTAGCAGCTGCAAGAACGTTTATACAACTGTTGCTTAAATGCTGCAGGCAATCTTTATAGAACACCTTAAATGATTGAACTGCTCTATATGTTGTGCCCATTTTGCCTGTATAACTGTTGTGAGAACGTTTTGCAAACGTTCTTGCAGCAAACGGTGCTGTGAAAGAAATGCTATGTAAACGTTCTTACAACTCTAAGAGAACAGAGAATTGTTAGTTGGGCACTTAACAAACATTTCTTTACTTATTGATTTTGCTATCCTCACGGATTGTGGCCTGTTAGATAGATAATTTTCAAGCAAATTATACATTGTCCCACGAAATCCAAGTCTTTCTAATGTGTTTAGAAGTAATTTATGATTCACTGTATCAAATGCTTTTTGCAAATCAACAAAGATGCAAATGGAGGGTGTTTTCTCATCCATATTTTTATAAATTTCATTTACTACCGTCAAAATTGCATCTGATGTAGATCTACCATTTGTAAATCCAAATTGATTTGTATGTAATAGATTATATTTAGTAAGATATTCCTGTATCCTAGTAGAGAGTAGTTTTTCAATTACTTTTGATAAGCTTGATACCACAGATATAGGTCTATAATTGTTAATCTCTGCTTTATCGCCTGCTTTGTAGACAGGAGTTATTACAGCTTTCTTAAATTGTGAAGGATATGTTCCTAACCGAAAACAGCAATTAATAATATGGGTAAATGGTTCTGTTATTTCATGTGCTATGATTTTGAGATGTTCGGCTCTAATTCCATCAAATCCGGGAGATTTTCGATTCTTTAATGACATAATCATACTTAATACTTCATCGGAATCTACCTCCCTCAAAACAAATGGATTTAGTGATCTTTTTTCGTTACTTTTTTCTATGTTCGGGGCTGTTTGTAGAAGGTTTGCCAAATTTTCACCAATTTCAGTGAAAAACTTTACAAATTCGTCACTTATGATTTGTTGATCTTTTATAACTTCCCCAGAGCTCGTTTTTAATTCATTAATGGTAGTATCTTTGACGTGATTGGTTTTATTTGAAATTTCGTCGATAGTTGACCAAAGTCTTTTCGGATCGTTGATATTGTTATCTATTTTTTTTAAATAATATTCTCTTTTGGTTTGCCTAATTAGTTCTATGAATTTATTTTTATATCTATTATAATTATTTATATTTTCTTCAGCATTTGTCTGTTTCATTAATATGTAAAGTCTATTTTTTTCATTTGCAGATTTGATAAGTCCCTTAGTTATCCACATACTCCTACCTATTTCATTGTGGTTGATTTTAACCTTATTTGTGCTTGTGCTTATTAAATTTATAATTTTATCTACAAATATATTTGTAATTTGATCAATATCGTTCGACGAATATATTCCTTCCCATGATTCTTTTTTTGCATTGGAGATCAATTTAGAATTATCTATAAAAAATTTGTAATTTTTGTTGCTTTTATCAGTTATTAGCTTACTAGATAGATTTTCGTATGAGCATAAGAATAGAATAGTGGAAAAGTGGTCCGTAATATCGGTTTCGAGAATAAATGGAATATAGAAAAAATTTGTTGCAAAGTTTTTAATAAAACAATGATCTATGCATGTCCCGTTGATTGCTCTAGTCGGTTCATTAATGTATGATAAATAACCGTTAGCATTTAAGAGGTCTAGGTATCTTTTGGTAATTGAATTTTCTTCCAAAATATTGATATTAATATCACCTATGAGTATATGTTGGTTTAGAAGGGTGTTATCATGACTATTGATGAAATTTTCTATATCGGTTAGGAACTCATGAGGTGCTAAGGATGGAGAACGATATATTGATGATATTTTAATTTTTTTCTTATCAAAAGTAATGAATAAATTTAGAATTTTGATCCCATTTTTCAACGCAAATATTTCGTGATTGTAGTTGAGTTTGTTTCTTACATATACTATCACCCCGTCATTCTGGTTATATGTGCCAAAATTGTACTTATAAGGTGTCATATCCCTGTAACTGAAACAACGATATATCAATCAGCTTCCATGTTTCAGTTAAAACAATAATATCAAAAGTATGATCTATTCTAGTTAGTAAAATTTTGAACGAATCAATATTATGACTAATACTTCTTATGTTCATGTGAAAAATCTTGAGACTAACATAGGAATTTATTGGAAAATTATTAAATGCATCAACGTCTTGTAAAACATTTGTCCTAACATTTTGAATTTGGAAATTGTTTATGTAGTCAAACATACTTAATACTTGCTAAATAGTTACTGTATGATGATCTAAAACTTAGAATTTAGAAGAGTATTTTAGTATTGTACAGGTACTGATAATATCTATACGATGGACAATCTGTATTAGTTGGGCAATGGTTGATATTGTGATTTTTGTTGAATTTCTTATTCATATATATACAATTGCAACACTGAATTTGTGCATGCTTACATTTGTCGTTGTTTTCGTGTTCGATGCCGCAATCTCTACAGATTCTCTTATTCCTGCATTTCTTTTCTGAGTGGTTGAATCGAAAACATCTTCTGCATTGTGATACCTTATTATTTTCATAAACATGTAGACACTGCCAGCCAAGAAGAATTTTTTCATTGTTGTGTTCGAAAATATGTTTGAATAATTTTCCTGAGGTCTCTGCATAGATGGTGTATGAGTTCTTTATTGGTATGTACATCACGTAAGTAATTTTGATATCCCCATCTTCAATAAAGTGATTTTCTCGTATTAGGTCTTCTTCGATTTCCTTCTCGTTGGGTTTTTCTTTGGATTTATAATTTACAATTTTGATTTTTGGAAGAAACATCTTTGGTTCGGAGATTTTGTAGTCAGTATCCAATTTTTCGTTCAGTATTTTTTTTAGTTCACTGTGATTATTTTCATTGATTTTAATTTCGAGTCCACCACTTCTTGAGTTCTGAATACTATCAACGTGTATCTTTAATTTTGAAAGCGAGACTTTTTTTGATAAATCTTTTCTTGTATCATCACATGATTGAGTATGAGTCGGTGTTATTATTATACTTTTTTTTGAATTTTGTTTAATTTGTACAGCTTCTTGTTTCAATACCTGGGCATATGATTTTTCTCTTGTTGTTTGATTTTTCTCTACTTCGTTTAGTCTTATACTAATTTTATCTAATGTGGTAACTATCGAGTCCTTTTCTACTATATTCGATGCTATTAGATCATATTGTTGTTGAAGTCTGAGGTTTTCATTTGTAAGCTGATAAATTAGTTTTTCTTTTTCTTCAAGTATTTCTCTTAGTTGTTTGTTTTCTTGTATCAGTTTCTCGGATTCGGATTTTTCATGTGTTGACTGTGTTGTACATTCAGTTTCACTACATGATTCTACTGAATCGAGTTTTTTCAATTTTTTCTTTTTATTCATTTGACTTGCAGCTTAACATCCAGTATAGTATAGGTATGTACAATCTTTTGGCCTATTGATCTAATACGAACGAGAATATGCGTCAGGCTCAGACATTTAAACAAAAGGATTAGTTTCGAAAATTGCAGGCGTAAACTTAGGGAAAAAAATGACCAAATTTACCAATAAATAATACATTTTTGTAGAAAAAGTCGTTAAATTACCTATTTTACACTTCTCTATAACATAATTGTAAAATAATTGGCTATTGAACTCCTTTAATCTATCACTTTGAAATTAAAATATAATCCATCATGTGGTATTCCGCTCGAGTCGCCGACAGAAATCTCGTTGCTGACGTCACAGCGTGCCGGCGCTCGGACGGCTGCATGCGCGTGAGCACACCAATGCTCTTATAAAGCCATGATGCCAGCTGATGTGAGGTTTGATTAGCATTGTAAATTATGAAATTATTTTTAACTTTTCTTACTACATAATGGCTGAGAAATTCGTTGTAGAACGAATTCATTAGATCTTGTGGAATAGCTATGTACAAAAACAAATGTTATTGTAGACCTTTAGTGAATTGTGGCAACTACGTATCAATGTCTGACGAATTTTTTTGTAAACATAGGAGGTCTATCAGACTTCTTCTGCCGTTTGTGTTCTGCCGTCGTTGGCTCGCTGCTATGAGGTGGTTTTTATTTTTTTCCTCCAAAACAAAGTGGGCTACGAAGAGACATCAAAAGATATTTTTTTAAGATCAATAATGGCATTCAATATTTTCCAAACTTTGACACCATTTATCTTGAAGGCCAGACTTCAGGACACATGTTTATGTGAACTTTTCTACTTGAATTTGGGTCAGAAATTCGCCCTCGAAATCATGGCCTATAATTAATTAACGGTCAATGATAACGTTATCAGAGAAGAAACGTAAAATTGATTAACACGTTAACTGCCAAGAGCATCACCGGTGGTTCACGAAATATTTTCATCCGATGCCATGAGCATCACCGGTGGTCTCAATCATGCTTCACTCTAATGTCGGATTACGAATACCGGCACTGTGGGAGGTTTTATGGTTTTCTCTACTACAGATTATATTTCATACTAGTAAGTCAGTAATGGGGCCTTGTGCGATAGTTACTAGTTTAGGCTTATGGAATGCATAAAACTAGCAACCGGCTAGTGCAATATATTTTTGTGTTTTACTTGTTTCACTGAGAGACCACTGCTGATGCTCACGGCATCACGGATCTCTAATCATTACTGAGGTAGTGAGATGCCATGAACATCACCGGGGTCTCAATTTTTTTTTTGAAAAAGTTGCATTGAACACCTTCTATTTATCGTGTACCTAATTATATCCCAAACACAAGCTCAAATGGCTTAAACTATGAATTTTCCACTATGGCCTCTGAGTAATAACTTTAAGGTCCTTATGGCGGCAGTCAACGTGTTAAAAAACAGGGGGATACAAAAGGGAAGACGTCTTGATTCCACTCATCCCTATGATTCCAAACAATATGTCACTCGACTTTAAACGGTTCCAATTTTCAGTGCGGCTTGCATTTGCAATGACGATTACTAAATCGCAAGGGCGGTCGATGAACGTTTGTTTGATCAATGTTGATAATCCATCTTTTCCACATGGTCTTTAAATGTCTGTTCCGCACACTGTTCCGTGTTGACAAAATCATCTATTTACGCACCCGAAAAAAAAAAACATTTTGGATATCAAAAGGTATTTCAATGAACTATGGCCGACTCTACACTAGGCCGGAGCCTTAGATGTGGCAACGTGGCTTAGCTGTCAAATAGTGGCCCGGTTACCGTAAATTGTTTTATAGTTTCAGAATAATAATCATTACATTTTATATGTATTAAGAGTTCATCTCGGTTGATAAATTAAGAAAAATACTTTTTAAAACTACTACTAATACCACTTACATATGATGTCTGGTTCATCGTAGTCAAACACTACAAAATAAAAATAAACGCAACCTGTTTCCTGCTGCCACTTCCACTTCCACTTAAATGAATACTCAATTCACTTTGTAAATTTTCACTTGAGCTAAAAAAATTCACTATTAGGTCACTTTGAAGATGCTTTGAAGCCATTCTTGCTGGTCTTGATTCCCTTTCACTATCAAATCTTTTCGTAGGTATGCCCCAGATGCATGCCCAGATGAGTTCGATTAACTGTATTTTTCTGTGATATTTGGGAGGTCCAGAAAACATTGTAGGTACCACATTGTGCCTTAAAATAGGTCTTATCCTTTGAAATGTAAATTATTGTCTTTATTCTTATAAATATAACCAGCCCTTGCGAGGAATACCTTTCACCCACTTCTGTTTATGTCCTTTATTGGAAGCACAGTGGCTAGTGCAACCTGGTACTACACACTTTTCAGGCATCTTTTTATCTTTATAGTTTCGTTTGTGCAGGTAAATAATTCGAAACACATTAAAAATCACCTTCCAATCTTATTTTTTACCTGGAAGAATTACACTAATGACAAAAGCTCGGCCGACTATTCAGTGTTGCCATATTTCAATGCTCCGGCCTAGTTAGTAGAGTCGGCCATGAATGAACACTATGGTTTTGAGATGCCTAATTATTATTTATTGCAGATTTAAGTTCAATTACAATATTCATAGCTAAGACAGGACATCGCCTGTCGGGTTAGCTAGTACAAATAATAGATATTAAAAAATATGGAGATGGATATGACAGCTTTATCACACCGAAAAAAAAGTCATTCGACGGTCATACCTAGTGCCTACTGGCGCTTCCACGGTAGTACGCTACTACGCTAGACGCTACCACGCTAGCGCTTTTGCGCTAAGCCTCGTAGCTGTTAAGTCTGTCAACGTCAGCCACAACTATCAAGTCATCGGATGCTCTGAGACGCTTTCAGCCACAGTATAATAAACAACCAGCAGAATATCTCTGAGGATTTCCTATATAAAAATGGTTCCCACAGAATTTGACCTTGGGATGATTTTACGGGTGAGCAGTTTAGGTAGAGATGCGAAAATAAAAATATCGATACCGGTACCAATTCGATACTTTTCAGCCAAGTATAGAGCTGTACACTCCAATGGAGGCGCATTTGGTAATTATTTTAGATACCGATACTGCTACAAGCTACAACAGTAGCGATACCAGCTTGGAATCGCTCAAAAAGTATCTAAGATAAAAATACTCGCTGTTAGTGCAGAAGTATCGATACATTTCGGCTATCGAAGTATCGTTAGCATCCCTACAAATAACCATCCAAAAGGGGGGGATGCGCGTGTAGTTGCCGCCAACCTGAGATTTTGTGCTGATTGTTTACTATGTTGTGCTCTCAGCTCTCATCATCTCATTGGTCATGCCAAAAATCCACAGCCGACCTCTAGATGCTTGTAAAAAGTTACAAAGAAGTAACCCTTGTGAAAATAATAATGATAATAATAATGGGGTAAAAGGAAAAGGAACAGTCACCTTAACCAATCCAAATTCCTACAGCTAGGAAAAAAATACTTTAATGTGTATGTTCTTTTACTAAGAGTACAGCTGGCCCACTGAGTGTAGAAATAGCACCAAGGGCCAATAAAAAAGGAGAAAGAGAGAAGAAGTGACCTTTAGCTTTACTATTGAATACTCGTGGACCGCAATATTCGGAACTAATGAGTACTTTAATTCAGAACGTTACATCACTAGCAATTATTTTAGGACAACTGTGTAATTAGCTCTTTACCTCGGACTAGACTCGTCGTGTAGACAAGTGAAGTAAAGCGTGAGAATGAATCTCAGAGGAATGAATGACTGATATAAGTAAACGTCAATCAAACGTCATGGCAAACGTATTCCAGTCGCCAAAATGGCGACAAACGATAGCAAAGCTCCTCTTAGAACTGTTAAAAGAGTGCAATTTGGAATACTTAGTCCAGATGAAATCGTAAGTAAAGTGTGGCAAAAGTGAACTCCTTTGATTAATGATATAATTATACACGAAATACCTATCTTTTTTTGGAAAATCATATTTCGCCTGTACCGTCTCGTATAGTTGTGTTGTATATGACTGCCACCATGTTGTGAAAACAAATTATTCTTTAATAAAATATTTTAAATAATCTGATTATAATTATATATTTGTATTCATGTTAACGGAATTGTTTTTCTAAATTTTATAAAATCAATAAATACTAATGAGAAAAACTGAAATAGTGTTTTATCAAATGTAAATATAAACAACTAGAAATACCTGTTTTTGTATCCCATCAAAATTTCAAGTCTTAAAATTTATTGCACAATTTAAAGGAATTTAGAAACTGAAGACAAATTTATGAAAGTTAATGAAAAATTTGTGCTTTTTTGAACATTGATCTTAAACTAAGATAAATTTTCAGTGCTTGTAATTTAGTCCTATGCAAACCTCAAGTAAAATTAAACCCTACCATTCTACATCTTTTGGGCATTTGGGTTAACTTTCTAAGTTTTCCTTATGACTGGTATGGGACCAGTTAAAACAGAACCTAGGTATTCCATTATGCTCTATGGATTTCAGATTGATTGTGACTGCTCAAAATTAATGCAAAAAAGTGAATACTGACTCAGCTAGAATCAGAAGTGGTTAAACACTTATTTATCTGAGCCTATAAAATCGTAAGATCCACAGAACTGGTTAATAAACATATGTATTACTATAAATATTCCTGTTAATCATATCAGTGTTCTGTGCTTATGATATACTTGACTATTTTCAAGGGAAGATTCCTTTGGAGCTGCAACCACAAACTTGACACAGTTTAACCGCTTACGAAACTATTTTTTTTCGAAACCCATCACAAGTTTTCTAACAATGTTGTCATCTGCCCATATATCATCCTCTGAAGATGGTGGCTTTGTTAGCAAAACTTGCCAGGTTAAAAGAAAAATTAGGTTGACCTGTAGCTAGAGTATACAGTGCTTAATGATTTGGTAGATAAAAGCAAAGTGGAGTGGCTAATCTATTCTTAGAAATGGATTATGTATCTTATTGAAATGCAACCAAAGATCCTTATAAAACCTAGGAGTCTCAAGAAAATCATAAAGTCAGAATGTGGCATAAGTCTACTATTATTGAATTTTTGAACATTTTTTTTCTCCAACTTGTTAGAAGATCAAAACTGATTTGCATAGATTCAGTGATGTTTGGGAGGGTTCTTGACTTTTGTTCTAAGGAACTTGAAAATTACATTGTAGTAATATATAATTTCAAAATAAGATGATTCAATGATGCTATTAATAAAAAATAAAATATTTTTACCATTTTCACAGGTGTATTTTATAATGTGATTTTTTTTCAAACAAGTATAAATATAATTGAGGCTTTGAGAGCTAGAGTGGCTTATCCCCAAAATTCAGAAGCTGAGAAAAGTGCTGGTAACGAGTTGCTAACAATAGGAACTGTCTCGATGCTACAATCATATAATAGCAACATCTCAGTAAAATAGCAAAATCAGTCATAGGCCATTATAGTATTGGAAATACATGAGCTAACTGCTCAGTATTTAAAGTTTTTCACATTTCTTGTTTTTGTGGGATAGGTTACTCTTCAACACTTCTATTTTCTTCATACTGGTACCAATGTTCGTGTTCCTTTCAGAACACCAATACATTTTACAGGTAGTTTTGGGCTGTGTTTTGAACAGTTTGGTATTTAGTTTGTCCTAAGTGCAAACATATTACATTATTGTTATTATAAGGACGATAATAGTGATATTATATTTAACATGTTGTTGGAGTGACCAGAATAATTTTGACAGCAACTTTTTTATCCTTTTTTGTGTGGTATAATTTTTTTTATAAGTAAATGATTCATGAAACAATGAATCTGCATTTGTTTGAAATTTTGAAAGTTATTATTTGATGTCATAGGATGTACTGTATCTTAACACTCAATAAAAATGACAAGACGTGTATATACGTCTAACTGCCATAGGCAATCTTTCTTTCAGTGGACATTCTGGAGGAAGGGATAAATGTCAAAATCCTCATAGACATTTAAAATGAAACAACAGCATTATTATAAAAATATTTACTTTGTACAGTGCATGACGCAAATATAAAGGAATACACAAAGAAGAACAATTTGAAACCATATGACACAACAAAAAAAAGGACAAAACCTATATAAAAGTTCAATTATAAAAAAGAGGCACAAAGAGATGCAGAATATTGTTTGCTGCAAAAACTGGTTTACTTTTTCTGCTTTTTTCTTGTGCAAATTCTGCACTTTATATTATAAAGTTTTTGGAAAGCTCAGATGTTACAGAAATCTTTTTTCATCCTAATGTATCTTTTACGGTGAGCTATGCTGTTGCTCTCCTGATATTTCGGTCCTCAAAATAAATCTTTTGGTAGTCATTAAAATTTTTATAAGTTATTAGATGTTGCCAGACTGAACACAAAATTACTAAATACAGACTTACTTATGGCAAAAACGATGTAATAAGGCGTCCTGTAATATTTCGTTGAAAATGATAAAAATTACTAAATGTACTGATTTAAACAAACTGAAAATGACACAGCATAAAAACATATTATGTTTATCTGTGATAGAGTAACCCTTCCATGCCATTTTCTTTTATGAAAGAACAGACATATATAAGCTTGTGTCAGTTCTAACCTTTTCTGTAAAAGACTCCCATAGACATCTAAACAAAAAACAAAAGCATTGAAAATGTCTATAGACTTTGTTGTCCATTATTGTGTTCATTATGCTTCATATCAAGCATGAGGAGATGAATAGCATGAATAAGATTTAAGAAGCCTATATCTTAAACCTTGATGCACTCTTGTAAAGCTGATATGTTCCACATTTTATAGAGGAGAGCAGGATCTTAATTTTTGAGACTTTTAAAATATGACTGTTGACTGAATCTCAGTAGTGTAACTATTATTCTAGAATACAGTGTTCTAGTTGGGCCTAAAAAAATATTTTTGAGCCTTGCAGTTTAAGAATTCCTGGTCAGATATGATTAATTTCAACTAAAAATGTATGCCACTGGCAGAGTGGCGGAAAAACCTATAGCTGAATGTTGATTAAATAAATCTGTGGTTAGTTATGTAATGGGTTTCCCATTAAACTATCATTATTGTCAAGGTCAGTCATAATTGCAAAAAATTAAGTATAATTTAGTAGACAGTAATAAAAAAAATGTTTTAAGAAAAGTGTCTCCTTTCACTAGATGGCTAATTATCATAAAGTGGGAACTTTTTGAATTTCTGAGTTTCCATTTGCTTCTTGTCTATTTTGTGCTGCAATATAGTAAGCTATAACAACACTTATCGGGGGTGGCAGCTATTATCAAAACAACAAAAATATAGGTCAGTTTAGTGAATGTCTCACTGATTGGACATCATTTTATTGACATATGTATACCTTGTGGGTATTAAAATAAATAAAATATTGGTATTGGTATTTCGCCACTGATATTCAATCATTTGGTTCCATTAAACAAATAAGTCAGGCTTTTGAAAAAATAATTTTTATCAAGGAGACAAATCTAACTCATATAATTTAATTCATTTCAGGTACATCTCTGACCTATTTGTTCAAAATTGAGACATAACAAAAAAAATTAGACAAAACACATATATTTAACTCTTTGTTTTTACACTGCTAATCAATGGCTTCTGATTGTTATTTTCAGTTTCTATATATTATGTACCTTAAATATTCTAGAGTTGTCACTGGTTGATGTTTATAAATTTTTATTCATTTATTTTTATTTTATTTAAAATACTCTAGTTCAAATAAAATAGTTAACGATATGTAGAACCTTTTGAATAAACAAACATAAATATCATTCTATCAGATGATAAAATACACATTTTTTTAGAATTTGCTTTTTTTTAGAGCTCTCCATTATTGGCAGCAATATGTTTTTTTCTATGGTATCTCTCTCTATTGATTTCTTGTTTCTTTCACAATCGTCGTGCGTTTTCATTCTATATTTGCAGTCTCTTTCCCTTGCAAGGAGCATTGCCCATTCTTCTTTTTACTTCGCAGAACAAACCGTTTTCGATTTACTAGTACCCAGTTCAGAACCAATAGTATCAACTCATTGTTTATTAGTGGTTTTGTCCACTTCATCAGCATTAGAAACATTCCTTTCAATACATCTGAATTTCCAGTTTCTTTGTTCATATTGGTTTTTCATTTTGGCGGCAAATACCTTAAAAAGATTTATATATAGTAAACAGATTATTTCTCCAAAAAAATCGTACTACTGGTTAATATTAATAAATTGATTATTGTATATTAATTTTAAGCCTTATCTCAATATAGACAATTATAGACTTTTCAAATTGGTTGCTTTTTGTCTTCATCAATCCTTCTACTATAATTTACAGTATCTACATAATGTCAAGCAATGTATTGTGACAAAAAATATCTAAGCAGAAATATTCTTAAGGAATTATTATAAAATTCTTAGATGTTATTCTGCTATTTATAGTAGATGTGGACAGTGAAAATAAATTTTGTTGTACCTGAAATACATTAAGTATTTATCCTATAAAATCTTTGCAGGTTAGGTTTTCTCATAGATTATACAGGGTGGTCCAATAAGCGTGCGGTGCTCTCTAGCGCCCATACCATTTAAATTAGAAGAAAATGTTTCGGTTAAAAAACTTTTCTTTTGAAGTGGTCTACTTGCAGAAAATAATTTCAAATATGGCGGACATCCGGATATACCGGAAGTTGGCATCAACTTCCTTATTTTAAATGGAACACCCTGTATATTATTACGTTTTTGAATTCAGCATCGATTTTTAGGTCCAGTTTGTTAACCATAGTTTATGTCTACAAACCCTATTTCTGAAGTTATTCAGTAATCTTTAGAAAATTTGACGTTTGTAGCACTCACAAAAAATGTGAATATCTCGGAAGCTACGCAATACAGTAAGATGCGGTTTTCGGTTGTAAAAAGAGCATGAAACGTACTTGTCGACAGTAAAATAATTGTTTCAAAACCGCAGTAAATCAACAGACTAGACATTTTCAAATTTGAAAAGTTTCAAATGGGATGGTATGATAAGGTTCCGATCAGTGGATGCGAAATTTAATTCTCGTTCACTTTTATCTAAGCATATGTGGTTCTATCTTTGATGGTTTTCAAGATATTTACGATTTTGTAATTATTCCGTAATGGCGCGTAGGAATTGGAAAAATCGTAGGTGGCGAGGCTTAAAGACGAAACAATTGATATCTTACACCAAAAATTATCTGTCCGATTTCTTGAGACTCAGTGCGTGTGGTTATAAGGGCTCTTAGTCTTAGTAATAATGCATCTTAACATCCAAGAAATGGTTGACATGATTTATATCCTTGGGGAATGTTTGAAAAATAGTTTGCTTGCATCGCGAGTGTACAAAGAGAGATTTTCTGAGAGAAGGCATCCAGATCCAAGATCGTTTCAAAGAGTGATGGACAGATTTGACAGGACCGGAGCAGTGAAGTACGAAAAACATAACAGAAAGAAACCTGCAGTTAATGGAAGTAATCAGTTTGACGTTCTCGCAAACGTAGTTGAAGATCCGCATAGCAGTACAGCAGAAATTAGTCGCGAGTTACGCACTGGATGAACATCTGTGAAAAGGATCTTAACGAAGAACAAATATCATCCTTATCACGTGCAGCTAAATCAAGCACTTGTAGGACAAGATTTTGAAAACAATAAATTTCTGTAATTGGGGTCATGCTCGAATTCAAGAAGATGCCCTCTTTTTTAACACTGTGTTGTTTACGAACTTACATTTGTACGCCGACGTTAATCCTAATTTTGTGAGATTTGTTGACAACGAGCATAGATGGAGTCTAAATGTTTGGGGTGGTATTATTGGGAATCACATAATAGGGCCCCATTTTTTTGATGAACACCTTACTGGTAATATTTTTCAAAATTTTCTCGGTGAAAATTTGTACAACCTACTGGAAAATTTACCTCTGGAGCTTTTAAGAAAAATGTGGTTCCATTTAGATGGAGCGCCTGCACATTTTAGTATTAGAGTCTGAAGCGCTTTGGATGAAAAGTTTCCAGGCCGTTGGATTGGAAGAGGCGGACCTGTTGCCTGGCCACCTAGGTCTCCAGACCTAACAAAACTGGATTATTTTCTTTGGGGATACGTTAAGAATCAGGTTTATAAAGTACCCCCAAGTACTGCAGCAGACATGCGGGAGATAATACGAGCAGCATTCAATTCAGTGACACCCTTAATGTTAAGCAATGTAAACAGATCGCTAACAGATAGACTGAATATGTGTTTACAGCAAAATGGTAGACAATTTGAATATCTTATGAAGTAAATGGGTATGTAATAATAAAAAATTGTCTATTTGGTTTTATTTTGGCTATGAATAATTTCAGCAATTTTAATACGCTTGTCATCTACACAGCCACGCCACCTACGATTTATTATTTTTCCAATTCCTACGCGCCATTACGGCATAATTACAGAATCGTGAATATCTTGAAAACTATCAAAGATACAACCACATATGCTTCGATAAAAGTGAAGGAGAATTTAATTACGCATCCACTGATCTGAAACTTATCAAACCATCCCATTTGAAAAAAAAAGTTTTTTACGTTTTAAACTTTTCAAATTTGAAAATATCTAGTCTGTTGATTTACTGCGATTTTGGAACAATCATTTTACTGTCGGCAAGTACATTTCATGCTCTTTTCACAGCCGAAAATCCGCATCTTTCTGTATTGCGTAGGTTCCGAGATATTCACATTTTTTGTGAGTGCTACAAACGATGCTGAATTCAAAAACGTAATAATATACAGGGTGTTCCATTTAAAATAAGGAAGTTGATGCCAACTTCCGGTATATCCGGATGTCCGCCATCTTTGAAATTATTTTCTACAAGTAGACCACTTCAAAAGAAAAGTTTTTTATCCGTAACATTTTCTTCTAATTAAAACGGTATGGCCGCTAGAGAACCCCGCGCCCTTATTGGACCACCCTGTATATTGAATGGCAGGCATATCTTCGAGTATCTTTAAAAACCGCTTTTTTGCAAATATAAGGAGTCGCATTTTGTTTTAAAAATATTTCAAAAACCCAAATCGATGAAGTAGACAATGATCACTAACGCTTGGCAGTAATTTCAGGTATTTGATTAACCAGAGATCTTGTATTGAGGAAAAGCATGATCACAATATACTTCAGCCTTTTTCATAACAAACGTTTCATTTATATAGATAAATATTAAGATTACTCATATTATAATCAATAAATTAACCTCAAGGTAGTTTTCTATTGAACTGATAATTTTTTCCAGCGTCGAATGTCAGTCACAGAGGGCGGCATCCGCTTTCCAGAAACCATGGAAGCGGGCCGGCCAAAGCTGTGTGGACTCATGGACCCCAGACAGGGTGTCATTGACAGGAACTCAAGGTGCCAAACATGTGCAGGAAACATGACCGAATGTCCAGGTCATTTTGGACACATTGATCTGGCCAAGCCTGTATTTCACATTGGCTTCATCACCAAGACCATCAAGATTCTCAGATGTGTCTGCTTTTTCTGCAGTAAGCTGCTAGTTAGCCCTGTAAGTATATGTGGACAACATAGGTTGTGTGGGGGGGTCGTTTAGGAATGCTATGTTGAAAAAAATCTACCCAAATTTCAGTTATAAGCAATGGGAATAGAACTATGGCAAAATATAGTGTTTCAAGATTTTTTTATGGCGTTGCTTGATGAAAGTTGTATTAATTCTTCTAACAGGAGCAGGAGTAAACATGCAAAGAACAAAGTTAACTTGTTTTTTAATAATTTTTTCAACAGGCTATGAAGGGGTTTTTATTTTTTGATTTGAAAACGAAGTGAGATACGAAGACTCCTGATTGGCATACAGGTTAGCCATGAAGATATCTGATATTATGATGATGATATTTTGAGTTTTTACATTACATGTAATGATTATTGAAGGATGAACTTATTATTTCACTGCTTCTGCTGGTCAATTAATTATTAAAACTACATACTTATTTAAAAAAAAATAGGTTTTCTACTTGCTTCACAGCTATCAACTTCAATTTTGTTTTGTACTTGTTCATGACTGAAGTTAAAAATATCAATGTTATTCAGAGTAATCTTAATTGTAGTTAGCCCTGAGCTCTCATTTACTGTAAGAATTTGTTTTTACAAAAATCATCTATTATTACAGTCAATAAATATATTTTTTAATTCTAGAATAATCCAAAAATCAAAGAAGTTGTGATGAAGTCTAAGGGTCAACCAAGAAAACGTCTGGCGTTTGTTTATGACCTATGCAAAGGTATCAATATGATTTTTGTACTCATAGATGTTTTATGTAGCATCATACACTCGCCTGTTTCCGTTTTTCTCAGATGGACTAGTATCATGGGTTTCAAAACAATGATTAAATCGTTATAACCCCTTAGTGTATACAAAAATGATGCTTTTCGTTACTCTCTGCATCGTTTTGTTTACTAGTAATTCCATCTTGAAGTTTAAAAAAAGGAATTCAAAATTTTCCAGTCGGTGCGAATCGCGCCATACAACAGCAGTGCATTGTTGCCTCGTCAACTTCCAAATCGCGGTAATGACGCAATTTTCACGGGGTCGAAAGTCGAAACTGAATGCCCGTGCGCCCGTGCAATTCAGTCACCCACCCAAGCACTAACCGCGCACAAGTCTGCTGCTGCCCCATTATCGAAGGCAGACGCTGTTCATCGCGCAGCCACGTGGGTTCCCTTTTTTGCCACTTACGCAGGCTCTCAAAATTTTAGGTGACAGATCTAGACCAGCTAACATAGACATTTTTTCTCATCAACATTAAGAAAGTCTACATTAAAAAATCCAGCCTCAGCTTAATGGTCCGATGAAATTTGACGCCACCTCCCGGACCACATCGCGGCCACTGTGCAACCTTCCACGATCATGAATCTGCCGCTGAATCATTTCTTTTACGACTGTGCAAACAAACACAGTTCTTTCCTTCTAACGTATGCGAATTCGTTGGCTTCACTGGCCTATATATCAAACTATCTATTTTTTAGCATGTGTAGATGATCACATAAAGGTATGCATTGAATATTGGGATTGGGACTTAAGTTAGACTAAAAAAATTCAAATATTTTCCTCATTTTCTCGACTTTCCATGGCCAAAGAAATCGCGGAAAATATGAGAAGGCTCTTGTGCCATACTCTTATCATATATACAGCCATAAAAAAAATCATTATACTAGTCCATTGTTTTCTCTATCCCAAATGTCAATGAAAAAACAGAGTAAAGATAATAATGCTAGTTGCACACACACCGATTTTGGACGGCCGGTTTTATTCCGGCCATCCAAATTCCAATAGTGAACCACTGGATTGAATGGAACCGTGCACACACGCCGACTGTAAAATATTACCGGTAAAATATCGACGGCGGCCGGCCACTGCCACTGCAGACCGCCGGTACCGGGACGTACCGGCGACACAGGGACATACGTGGCTAAATACAACCTTGCACACGTATCGATTATTTACCGACCGATAGTCGCTACGCATCTTCTAGTCCAGCCGTCAGAAACACAAAACAACTGATTGTTTGGCCGGTGAAAATCCGGTGTGTGTGCAAGCACCTGCTGCCGATAAAATATCGGCCGATTTTTTACCGGCCGTCCAAAATCGGTGTGTGTGCAACTAGCGTAAGAAAATCATAATTTCACCGGACTTATGGAGAGCTATAAATATATGCTGGTCAAACATGGAGATGGACTCACTTTGAATAAAAAATATATACAATATGAATCCAGAAATAACCATAGTTAAAAAATCTCTGATTGCATATGAATATGAAATGTAAACAAAAACAAAATTCCTGAATATTTCTCCTATGGTGTAAGTCCAATTTTGTACTGGTTCTAGAACCATTATTATCACTTTTCCAAAACTACGGAGAGTGTATTTGATTCATCAGTATACATGTACTATTCATGAGGCTTGCTCTATAACTAATTTTTTGTTGTTGCCCATCACCATTTTTTTGTTGAATAGAAATAATGGAACATCCAATCTACCTCAGAAGACAACAAAGTAAATTTAATATAAGCAATGTGGCAATGTTTCTGATAAAACCATTATGATTTGTCACAAGTTTGAAAAAATCAGCAGTACTAATTGGATATTTTCTGAGATAGACATAATGCAGCTTCCTTTGTTTCCTTCTTGATATTCCGTTTAATTTACATCAACTTAAAATTTAGGTAAAAATATCTGTGAGGGTGGTGACGAAATGGATGTTGGCAAAGAGGGTGAAGAAAATCCCCAAAAAAAGCAAGGGCATGGTGGTTGTGGTAGATACCAGCCTAATATAAGGAGAACTGGGCTAGAATTGACAGCTGAATGGAAACATGTCAATGAAGATACACAAGAAAAGAAAATCTCACTCTCTGCTGAAAGAGTTTGGGAAATTTTGAAACATATTACAGGTATGTGTGAATATATTATTTAACCAGAAAAACACGTTTCTGCCTACAACACAGTAAACATTTAATATCCATGTATATTTGACTGCTTTGACACAGGTTTTTGATGATCCTATATTACTTAAAGTCAGCGCCTTCCAAAAGAGTGTTTTATTTTAAATTAAGAGAAACACAGTATTTTGTGGGAAACATATTTTTATTTTAATTCAAACAACAATCGCTGATTGAATACCTGCTAAATGCCCAACTCAGCTTTTTTACATGCCATTTTTGTGGTGAATTTCTTCATCACGTTTTCGCACAATTGTGGGGAATAGCAAGTCTTTATCTTGCCTTTGAGCTCTTGAATCTCTGATATATCATTGGCGGAAACTTTGTCCTTTATTGCTCGAAATTGCTCTTCCAGGAAATTTCCCACATAGTAGCGCAATAATTGTTTCACAGCCTGTGTGACTGTCCTGCTGAAAAGAAACGTCGTCCACATCCACAATTTCGGGCCAGAGAAAGACTGTTTTATCATTGTTCGGTAACAAAATCCATTCACAGTAACAATGTTACCGGCCACCAGCATCATTTTCAAAGAAATAAGGTCCAGATCTCCTTATCAATAGTTGTTCCTTTTACTTTTATTAACTATTTATCCTTCTAGATGAGGAATGCTTCATATTGGGTATGGACCCTAAATTCGCCCGCCCAGATTGGATGATCGTCACAGTACTACCGGTACCACCTTTGGCGGTACGACCTGCGGTTGTGATGTATGGTTCGGCTCGGAACCAGGACGATCTAACGCACAAAATGGCTGACATTATCAAAGCCAACAACGAACTTCAAAAGAATGAGGCAGCAGGAGCTGCAGCGCATATCATTACCGAGAATATCAAGATGTTGCAGTTCCATGTAGCCACCTTGGTAGACAATGACATGCCTGGAATGCCAAGGTTTGTATACTCCCAAGGGGATTTTGAACCTAAACTCCAAGGCCCAGGAATGTACGGGGTCCCAGAATTTCCTTGACACATGATATTTTCGTAATGAAGAACGATTCAAGCAAGAACTGAGTTGTAATTCTGAAGGTACTATAGGGTCTCATAGCACGTATTAAAAAAATGTCTACGTCATCCCCGAACTTTTTGTTTTCAAATATCACTCTATAGGTTTTCTTACATAAATTACATACCTATTTTATTCAACGTCTTATGGTACCTTTGATGTTAATACACAAACTTATTTTTTTCGTAAAATCATAAGCAGAGTATAAATAAAATAAGAATTTGTCTCACGCCGAATATTTTTGCAAAAAAGGGATAAATACTAGGCGGATTTTTAAGGGTACTGAATTTCCTATCATAACATGCTTTTGAAATGCCTTTCTTATAGTTTCGAAAATATTACACCTTAAACAAATCCTTATTTTGTTTGATAATGACTTTACGCAAAAGAATGTTTTACGTACGAGATCAAAGACACTACAAAATTTTAAATAAAATAATGACGTCATTTATCTAGAAAAAGCTGTGGGGTGCTACTTGAGAAAAAGGTTGGAGCACAAAAAATACAAAAAAATGTTGTGAAATGGAATGATAGGCCATTCAGTAACCTTGAAAAGCTCACTGAGTTTTTTATCTGTTTTTGTTACGAAAATATTATGCTTCAAGCAAATCCTTATTTTATTCATCTTATGCTTATGACTACGAAAAAAAAAATAGGGACTCTAGAAAAAACTATTGGGTATTAGTTGAAAAAAAAATGTTGGGGGTGAGTTTTAAGGGTTGAATAGATCCTATAGTACTTTTAAAAATACCACTCAGTTTTGTTTGACATTTTTTTTTTTTGTTACAAGAATATCACGCGTTAATAAATTCTGGTGCACCTGGTATAAACATGCGCGGTAACACGGTAATGCATTTGTTACTTACATAATGCCGGAAGAGGAGTAATATTTTCATTAATCATTTTCCCCATGAAGTGCAGTGTAAACTGTATCTTTTCTTGTATATGACTAAAGTCTCGATCTACTACGCGCTATGGAAATTCTGAGAAGGTGACAACATTCAAAAGATTCATTTTTTGTCGTTACTATTTTACAGTAATGCAGAAATAGCTCCTCTTCTCGAACTTCAAAGCAAAGGTTCATAAGGAAACAATGGTATTTCTTGAAATATTTAGTTTTTATTTATCTTCATCATGATAGACAGTGAGTAAAACACAACAGGAATATATGAAATTCGCATAATACTACTTATGTGCGCAGCCGTAAACATACGACTGTAAAAGCATGCATCTCTGTTATCTTTTATTGCTTGTTGACCACTCATAATGAAAATATTATTGGCATGTAGAATTCTTAGATATAGCTCATGAAAAATGCAGGTGTAGATGTATGACCTTCATAGTTTGCCATGCACTACATACATATGTAAATCAGTTTTCGCTTCGCTCTCTGTTTCCTTCTTGCTGTTACATGTCCACTCATCACCTTTTCCTAACTTATTAAGTGTCGCTAGTCTGACGAGATGGATTTCTTTCCAAGTTTATTCATGGTAGACATATTTTTCTATTAATGAGTACACATATAGTGCTTATATCAAAACGATATTCCCTACAGGGTGTTTTCCGATTATTTTTGACAATATAATATGATGAGCGCTTGGAATCGAATGGTAGTCTAGACATCTTGTAATACGTGATTTTGTAATATTCACCCTTCAAATAAAATAAAATTGAGTCATACTGCAAGACTCATTACACGTCCTTGCTTTGGCAAATCTCAG
The DNA here is from genome assembly GCA_951848785.1 of Callosobruchus maculatus. Classification (NCBI taxonomy): domain Eukaryota; kingdom Metazoa; phylum Arthropoda; class Insecta; order Coleoptera; family Chrysomelidae; genus Callosobruchus; species Callosobruchus maculatus. The sequence continues at coordinate 11,228,929 of CATOUR010000026.1, read as the reverse complement.
TAGTCTGAATATGGAGAAAAAGGATCTTTCTCAGTGAAACATAGGCGTGTAGTTCTATTGGGAGAAAATTATTTCACAATTTTTCATGATCTATCATTATTCCCTGTAATTGAAACAATGGAGTTTAGAGTGACCTGGAAATCTAGTTTTGAGAGAGGTTATATCAGTTAGTATCTCAATATTTCTGCCAAGCTAATACTCCTTGGTTAAGATCATTAGGCATAAATCTAATAAAGTATAGTCTAGGTAGAAAATATGGTGTTTTACTTATCAACGTGAATTTTTTGTGGGTTACATTATTTTGTTAATTTTTGCAGGGCTATGCAAAAATCAGGGAAACCCCTAAAGGCGATCAAGGCTCGCCTCAAGGGCAAGGAAGGCAGAATTCGAGGTAATCTTATGGGAAAACGTGTAGATTTCTCAGCACGTACTGTCATCACGCCAGATCCAAATCTGCGTATTGATCAAGTAGGAGTACCTAGAAGTATTGCACAAAACATGACCTTCCCTGAGATCGTCACACCCTTCAACTTCGATAAGTGAGTACTGACATAATGTGTTTTAGTTTTTGTTTTGTTTACAAATAGTTCATTTGTAATTATTTATAGTTAGGGTTGATCTTTATCACGTACTAAAAAAAATCTCAATATAAAAATCTTCACAGATTTTAAACATATTTTGAAAGTCGTATTTGAAGTATATTACGTTAATTTCTAGTGTATTTCTTTTATGGTCTTAGTGGTGAATGACCTACTCGTGAGACTAAGTAACACAGGGGTCTACGTACAGGCCTATGCCGATGATTTGAGCATAGTGGTCAGGGGTAGATTCATTAATACAGTCTCCGAGGTAATGCAAGGCGCGCTGCGTGTTGTGGAAACGTGGTGTAATGAGGTAGATCTGTCAGTGAACGCTGAAAAGACGGAGCTCGTTATGTTCACTAGGAGAAGGAAGATGGAAGGCCTCGTGAGGCCTACCTTTTTCAGAACGACACTTGAATTGTCTCAGTCAGTAAAGTATCTAGGAGTCATACTGGATCACAAGCTGACTTGGAGGCAGCACGTGGATTATAAGGTAAGCAAGGCTCGAAACTCATTATGGGCCTGCAGAAGAGTTGTCGGTAGTAGCTGGGGCCTGAGCCCAAAAGTGATGCACTGGCTCTACACTACAATAGTCAGATCCTCATTAATATATGGCTCCATAGTGTGGTGGACCTGTATAAAGACGGAGGCAATAAGAGCCAAACTTAATAAGGTTCAACGTTTGGCATGTCTTAGTATAGCCAGTGCAGTGCGCACACCTTTGAGTGCCATTGAAACACTATTGAATCTTCCTCCTTTGGATCTGGTAATTCAAGGGGAAGCTAGAAAAACTGGGTTCCGTCTCTGGAGTCAGGGTAGCTGGACTTCTATGAATCCAGGCAAAGGACATTCGACGATTCTAGCAGAGTTGCAGGAGGATAGTCCTATTTTGTTGGCGAGGAGCGATATAGTTTCTCCTACGCATCGCTTCAATCGCAAATTTACGGTGGTGTTCCCGTCAAGGGAAGAGTGGGAGTCTAAGGAAAGACAGCTCATCGAAGGAGGAGGACAGGTCTGGTACACAGACGGTTCACTCGCTAGAGAGGGCTCGGGCTCGGGAGTCTACGGACTCCATACAAGACATTCATTCCCTCTTGGGGGGCACACCACAGTATTCCAGGCTGAGGTCTATGCGATACTTGCCTGTGTAAATCGTAGTCGGCAAATTGACGGGTCTAGGAGGCGGATTACTATCTGCTCTGACAGTCAGGCAGCCATCAAAGCACTGAGTGCTTGGAAAATAACGTCGGGACTGGTCCTGGAGTGCAGGAGGGCTCTTGACGACATCTCAGCCAAACACAAGGTATCACTGACGTGGGTACCTGGACACGCTGGGGTAAAGGGTAATGAAATGGCGGATCATCTGGCTAGGATGGGATCCGGAAACAGTTTTGTGGGCCCGGAACCAGCCTTAGGACTGTCTGCAAACTTGATTAGGAAAACAACTGGAGAGTGGATCCAGAATCAACACTCTCTGAGATGGAACAACATCTCTGGTCATCTCCGTCAGGCTCGGGAGCTATTAGCAGGGCCTGCAGAGAGAATATGACGATTTTGTCTCTCTCTGGATAGGAGTAACTTAGATTGCTAGTAGGCTTATTAACGGGTCACAACACCTTCAGGCGTCACTTGTTTGTGATGAGGGTGGTCAACGACCTAACGTGCACGTGGTGTGGTGAAGAGGAAGAATCCTCGGCACACATCTTGTGTCGCTGTGAAACCCTGGGTTATCACAGGCAGACTATGCTGGGCTCAAGAACCTTGGAACCAATAGATATAAAACGGAAAGGACCTAAGAATGTACTTGCCTTTGCCAAAAGGGCAGGTCTTAGGAACTAGCGCGGATAGAGGCGCAAAAGGGCCCATCGTGTGGCCTATGCACCAGCCACATTCCGTGCTGGATAGCCTCTGGTCCTTATTCATTCATTCATTGTATTTCTTTTTAAGTATGTGAGGCTTTTCATTATTACATGTCTTTGTTGTATATAAAATTATTCTGTATTTTCCCTCCACTCAGTATGACATTCCTAATGATCATAAATATTGAAAACTGATTTTTGTATGAAGGCCTCCAACTCCAACAATTTAATGAGTCTAAACTTCCACAGGATGCTGGAACTAGTTCAAAGGGGCAACTCACAATATCCTGGTGCAAAATACATAATCCGAGATAATGGAGAAAGAATAGATTTGAGATTCCATCCTAAGCCATCAGATCTTCACTTGCAGTGTGGATACAAGTAAGTATTGTAAAATCAGTGTAGTTTTATATGTGTTTTTCTTATAGTCCCCATAATGAAAACTCCCATTTATTACTTACTGAAATTAAATCTAGATACATTCCTTTTTATCTTTTTATCTGGGTCATAATTCCAAAATAAGCTAATGATTTCGGCCACCTTGTAGTTTTTTTTAAATTAGATTCTCATTAAACTTAAAGGGTGGAACATGATTTTAATTGCTATCCAGTTAGTGGGGTGAATCAGATAGACAACCACAATAAGAGTTACAATAGCCAATTATTTTAATAGCTAATTAAAGCTTAATATCTTCGTTGATAGTAAACATATCCTGCACATGTGTCTACAATGTAGATGGTCCCATCTTAACGTGAAAATACCACGCCTCATGGTGCGTTTTCATTCTGGCAGGTTCAATGTCATGACGCCAACATGTGCGTCTTTTCACCTTGCCCCACGCACTGTTTCCATCCTGGAAAATGTTATTACAACATGCGCCGCAACATGTTTCGGGTCGTTTCCATTCCTACTAGTTCCTGGCACCTCACCCTGGGCCCTGTTCTAGAACGCCCTCTGTTTGACCGGGCCTTTGCTTGTCATGAGCTTCTTCCTGAGTAGAACTAATGATAAACTTCAGCTTTTGTGTACTGGAGTTAATCCCTTTAAATTTGATTCTTAACTATGGTGCCGGTTTAAAGGTGTGTCAACTATATGAATTTATATTATCCTCCGACTATTTTAAGGGTGGAGAGGCATATTAGAGATGGAGACTTGGTAATTTTCAACCGTCAACCAACCCTCCACAAGATGAGTATGATGGGACATAGAGTTAAAGTATTGCCATGGTCTACATTCCGGATGAATCTTTCTTGTACCTCTCCATATAACGCCGATTTTGATGGAGATGAAATGAACTTGCATGTTCCACAGAGCATGGAAACTAGAGCTGAAGTGGAAAATCTACATATTACTCCTAGGTAAGCAAACATTGCATTCTTAAGACTAATTATGATACAGATTCTATTATTTACGTTTTACTAGAAACTCCATGTTTTGTAAAGGTAAAGTAAATGTCATTAATAATTTTGTAAGAAAATTGGAAAAATATATTAAGCTGAGAATCATTGATTGCCAAAGCTCTATTGTAATGATCCTACAATGGCGAGTGCATGTACTGTTCACTTTAACAGCATTAATTTTTTAGTATTCACATATTAAAACACAGAACAGTCTCAGAAAAATACAAACTAGCACCGTTCTAGTTAGTTACTGAAGTTACCTCAGTTTTAGGGAAACTTAATTTACCTCAAAATAAACTGCTAGCAATAAAACACCGATCCAAATAGCAGCCTCATAGATCATAATTAAATATCCCTATTGAAAAATTGGCAGTGTAGTACTTTATTTTACTTATTTTTTTATTCTCCCTTATTGTCCAAATGCATTGCTTTGTATTGAAACCATTGATCTCTGTTCCCTTCAGTTCGTGTATGAGTCTCATTACTTTTTCTTGATGCCATCAAAATGATTGCTTTTGATCTTTTTCCAATTTTCATAATCTTTCATATGTTAAAAACACATAGGGTTCTTAAAATGGGGCAAGAGTAACTGTGGTAAATGGTTCAATATTAATAACATAATTACTGATAACATCTTGGCTTTGGACCACATGTGATACTGTTTACATATACTGTTTTTTTCTGAGCTAATTCATTTCAATAATTGGTTTATGTATTTTAATGCTTACATTATGATGTGTTATAAAGTATTTATTTTTTTTCCAGACAAATTATCACACCTCAGGCCAACAAACCTGTTATGGGAATTGTACAAGATACATTGACTGCTGTAAGGAAAATGACAAAAAGGGATGTATTTATAGAAAAAGAGCAGATGATGAATTTGCTGATGTTCTTGCCTATTTGGGATGGAAAAATGCCTAGGCCAGCTATATTAAAGCCAAAACCTTTGTGGACAGGTAAGCTAAATCATGATAAATAAATAAAAACATAAATTAATTGTCTTATCCAATATTATGGTGGTATTGAAATACTAGCATTCTCATGTGACTAATCGTAAAGATTAGTGATATTGCAGATTAAAAGTGTACAACCAATAACACTCAAGTATTTGGTGAAGACGCATTAGCAAAAACATTGGTGCTAACTTGCTTACTCTCTATCACTAACGATACATTTTTATATATTGAACTGAATCCGGTAAAACATTCATTATAACAACAAATTTCTTCAAAAACGTATTTATATAGAATGGAAAGCTAGTATACCTCCATCGCATTTCTCTAACCCATATATAAAAAACCACATAGACTGGTTGTACAATATTCTACCATAATAGAGCACCCAAATACCTACCTAATTAAATAAATTGCATTGTTCGAAGACATTGTCTGTATCGGACTTTTCCTATCAAATTCCTTTTATTAATGCATATTGAAATAAAATTCTGAAAAAGTTTTAAGGTAATGAACATGAAAAATTAAATATAAAAGTGAGAACCAAATTACAAAACAAATACTTCAGTCACTTAATGAAAACTTTTTCAAAAATCATATTTAGTCTTTTTGTTATATATAATAAAGATTACATAATTGATTAGATTGTATAAAAGTAAAGTAGATCAGATGCATAATAATACAGTGATGCAATGAACACTGGAAATTAATCGAAGAATTGATGCAATAAAAAGTATGCCTTTTTATAAAATCTGTTCCTTGTCATTTACATTAATATCTAATTTTTTTTATTTGACAGAAAACAGTTACTTGCTATTTCATCGTTCATTTGGTTGTTGATCTGAGTGTCCAACATATATTAAGAAAATAGCGTCCCAAAGATGTTGATTCGATTTTTCCAAAATATGTTTCCTATTCGTCCTTGCTTAATGTAGTTTCATTTCTAAATCAAAACGCAATTTTCAGGTAAACAGCTGTTTTCTTTGATCATCCCTGGTAACGTAAACATGATCCGAACCCATTCAACCCATCCGGACGACGAAGACGACGGTCCCTACAAATGGATTTCCCCTGGAGACACCAAAGTCATGGTAGAGCATGGAGAACTAATTATGGGCATTTTGTGTAAAAAGACTTTGGGTACTTCAGCCGGATCTCTACTACATATTTGTATGTTGGAGTTGGGACACGAAGTGTGCGGACGGTTCTACGGAAACATTCAGACTGTGATTAATAATTGGTTGTTGTTGGAAGGTAGGTGAAAGTAATTGAATGTTATCATTTCACCATAAAATAATAGCAAAGCTTCCTAAACCTGATATATACTGACTCAAAAAGATAAAATTAAAACAAAAAAAAACATTTTTGAAAAAAAGCTTTTATTTATATGTTCTAAAAAGAAGAAAATAAAATGTTCCTTTAAAATGTTAACTATCAACTTATAGCCTCATTATACGCAACTTATTTGATCATAAAAGTTTGTCGTGAGGCTTATGTAAGTACCTATAGGTATTAAACTGAAATTTTAACACAATAAACTTAGCGGACCAAGTTAGTCAACTAAGTAAGGTCATTTACACAAGTAAATCGCGCGACAAGCTTTTATGATCATATATAAGTTGCGTATAATGAGGCTATAAGTTGATAGTTAGCATTTCAAAGGAACATTTTATTTTCTTCTTTTTAGATCATTTAAATAAACGCTTTTTTCAAAAAAGCTTTTTTGTTTTAATTTATTATTTACTTTTTAGTTACTAACTTGCATTCATATCATTTTTCTTACTTATTCTCGGCAAGCCCTTTTATTTGATGCCTATATTGTAGAAATGCATTAAAAATAACTATTTCGCCATCTTGGATGTTCCGCCATATTGGATTTACAATGACGTCACATTAATTTTCGAGTTACTCTCAACAAGCCCTTTCATAGTGTAAAGACTCAAGGTTCATGCAGTGATAAAACAACTCACCGACTTTGAGTAGTATATTTCCCCAAACTCTTACAACACAATACATCGTATTATACCTAAAAATACAAATAATTTACCATCACTTGAACGATAGCTTGTAATTCAGAATTTGCGCTATCATCATTTTCACCCATTTTTGCAGATTTCCTTTTATTAGACATCACGAAAACCTTAAACTAAACTAAAAATATAGACCTACTCTAGACGCAACCTTAAAACTGTGTTGGTAATAAGAATCCACTGACAACAGCGTTTATCCCTATTACTTTGCCAAAGTCAGTCCAGTACCCCAAATGTCCTTTTACAACTTATTATTGGAAAATCCTTACCGCGGATCTTCTTTACCACTTACGCCGCGTCACAGTCACACACACCGATTATGCAGTCCACCCTCCGTGACTGCTCGCTGCATCAGCGGTTCTTTAGCTACCCCCAAAGCTCATGTCGATGTCGTCGCCGTCGTCGATAGAACCTGGCGATGACCACTGCGTAGGTTGTATGAAGGAACCCGTACAATGCGACCCAGAATCCCCTGTCACTGCTGCCAGATTCTTGCTCACACCGAGAGCCTCTAGTTGGGCGCCAAATCCAAAGACTCATCTCTCAGATCGTAAGGTTCATGCAGTGATAAAACAACTCGCCAATTTTGAATAGTACATTTTCCCAAAACTCTTTACAACAAAATACATCGCTTAACTAAAGTGACATCAGTGCATCTGTTATCAGTGATGACATCCCTCTCATTAGATTGTCATTCCCCTTATCATCTACTGGGCGTTCTCATATTAATTGAATACCCATATTGTAGAAATACCTTAAATTTAACTACTCCACTATTGGATTTAGAACGACCTCACACAGCTTATCGTGTATTGTCATCCAAACTAAACCTGTATACAAAATTTTAGCTCAATCGGTTGAAGATATCTGCTTCAAAATTGAGTAGCAAGATTCCACCTGAACAAACGTACATACATTGCAAGTTAAATAAAAGCTTTAAATAACTTTAATATTTGGTTTCATAAACATTACTGTGAGAAATGGAAAATTAGTTATTTGATAATAATCATGAATCAAAAAATATTTTGTGTTCCATCAACTTTGAACAACGCCTTTATTACTACGTTGCTAGGATCAAAATTCTGTAGTATATTAATTCAATAAATTGCTATACTTGCTATCAGACTATCAGTATCCAGAAAGTCTTGAACAGTTATACACCTTAGGCAATGACAAATATATGGGCATTCCGCTCTACTTGACGTTCCCCCCTCATTTATAACAAATAATCACATTGGATTAATAGTCATGTGTGATACAATACGGACATGAAGGTTTTCACATCGTGCTGGAACGGGTATCTGTGTACAATCTATCATTTTCTAGGTCATAGTATCGGTATTGGAGATACCATTGCCGATCCTCAGACTTACATGGAGATCCAAAAAGCAATCAAGAAAGCCAAAGAGGACGTAATAGAGGTTATACAGAAAGCACATAACATGGAACTGGAACCGACACCCGGTAATACCTTGCGACAGACTTTCGAAAATCAAGTAAACAGGTATGTATTTGGTTAGTCATAGTTTTTTTATCAGTATGTCTACTGTCATATGAACAAAGTTCCTTTTCCGCTACTACACAGAAGAGAGTACTGCTTTTGGAGTTTGAGATGCATACTTAATATGTATCACGGAATACGTCATTTATATACAGCAGCGTGAAGATCACTGACCTACATTTGCTACTACTCCTTAACCACATTTTGCGTCCTAATTACAATAAGCTAGAAGTTGTTATAAGGTTTTGGACGTTTTATAATTGCACGGAAATATAAAGTATAAAACTCCATTCAGAGATACATAATAAACCATCTAAGATAGGATGCAGAGGGTTGGAAACTCCAAAATTTAATTCCCCAATTATCTAAAAGAATAGCTCTCGTATTCTTAAGTACCTTTTGTAAACGAATATGTACTCGCTCATATTCATAGAAAAAAATAATTTCCAGTAGCTCTGAACTTGTGTACTAAAAAAATGTTTCCTGATATTCTGATAACCATGTTAAATCTGCAATTATTTGACTGATTAGTTGCTGCTGACATTAGGTTACCATGGACGAAAGACATCAAATGTCATATGACAGCAGAGCTGAAACTTTCAAAATGATTTAAATCTTTTTTTGATTTAAATCGTTCGATTCAAAATCTTTTCCCAGCTTAGCGATTTATGATTTGTGTTTTAAATATTTTTCGCCAAAAAGATTAGATAAAAAGCTTTAAAATAAGTTGCTATTCAGCATTAATGATTTTAAATCATTTTTTGCTTTAAAATCATTTCTTGATTTTAAATCACACTTTGATTTAAAATCATTCGCTAATTATCTAAAAAATCTCCTTACGATTTAAAACCATTTCACTGGGTAGGTACTAGGTAGTATGTACTTACTTAGTACTAAGTTTGTTACCTATCTAATACCTGTTACCGCAATATTACCTCGCTTATATTTTTTACAAATAGTGTTACTGTTGTTTTTTATTTATATTTTATGAGTTTTATTTCGCCAAACTTGTTTGTAGAATAAGGTTTTGATTTAAATGTTTCCAGTTTTATTCTCAAGCTTGTGTAGTAAGACTAGTGGGTAATGGTGTTTGTGAAAGGATTATTAATCATCAAAATGACTTACAATTCCAAAACGATTTAAATCATAAAAAGTGATTTAAATCAAGTCAAAAATGGTTAGAATCATATTAAGATTTTTGATTTAAATCAATTTCTTCCCACACAAGGATTTAAGATTTAAATACTTTTTCGAAATTATAATGATTGGTGATTTATGATTTAAATCATTTTGAAAATGATTTGTTTCAGCTCTGTATGACAGTAGTCACAGCGTACAGGTAGTTGTTTTTTCACATGCACTAAAATTAATGTCCTTACATTTCAGGATTCTTAACGATGCTCGTGACAAAACTGGAGGTTCAGCCAAAAAATCCTTGACTGAGTACAACAATCTAAAGGCTATGGTAGTATCAGGTTCCAAAGGCTCCAACATTAACATCTCTCAGGTTATTGCCTGTGTGGGCCAGCAGAACGTAGAAGGTTTGTAGTTAACACAAAATATGAAATAGTAATAAATATAACATATGTACCTAAAAAAATATATGTAATATAATAATACATTGTAATTGAAATTGTATTCAACTTTTTCAGGTAAGCGTATCCCGTTTGGCTTCAGAAAACGAACGCTACCACATTTCATCAAAGACGATTACGGTCCTGAATCCAGAGGTTTCGTAGAGAATTCGTATCTGGCCGGTTTGACACCGTCAGAATTCTATTTCCACGCTATGGGAGGTCGTGAAGGTCTTATTGATACTGCTGTAAAGACTGCCGAAACTGGGTATATCCAACGTCGTCTTATAAAGGTGAGCCGTAAATAGGTTATTCATAATTTTATAGTGAAGCTAAAAACGTTTTCGTGTATAGGGCGATTTCAGAGACTTTTCTTCCAACACCCCTTTGGAATTCTTTGTTTACTCCCTTTACATGTGCTGGAAGTACAAAAATTGAACCGATAAATCAACTGCATCCAATCTTGGCTGAGCAACTCATTTCAAGCCCTAAAGAGGTAGTAAAAATAAAACCAGTTGTAATATAATAAATTCTAACAATCTAAACAAACTGTTAATGGTTAAGTTAAAAGCAACAGCATCATGGGTAACCACCTTAATGACTACCCATCACTGACACACCAGGGTCACACTAATTTGATTCTGTTATAGGCTATGGAGTCTGTGATGGTACACTATGATGGTACCGTTCGTAACTCAGTAGGCCAACTCATCCAGTTGCGTTATGGTGAAGATGGCCTATGTGGAGAAATGGTAGAGTTCCAAACACTACCTACTGTAAAGCTTAGCAACAAAGCTTTCGAGAAAAAATTCAGGTTTGACCCAAGTAATGAAAGGTACCTAAGAAGGGTATTCAATGAAGAAGTAATCAAACAGCTTATGGGGTCAGGTGAGGTAAGTGATCAACACAGAGATGCTATTTTTGTTTTTAAAACCGGTAACTAACAAACGCATACGACGGATAATAAAGTAGGTAACGTCTAATGTACGTATTTTGTTATTAACAACCTTACAGTATAAAGATTATATAAAGGGCCTCCAACTGTATTGAAAATGCTCTGTATGTTTATGTATTATCAGAGATTTTCGTCTGTGAATATGATCACACAATCAACCTGATTGTATGATAGATAGATAGATTCCTTTATTAGCTCTGTTTGCCCTTTCGGTATAGAACTATAGAAGTACATAATAATCCATAATACAAATATACACAAACTTTTGTAAATACACATGGACAAGAAACTAACAATTTTGAACACCAATATAAATAAAATAATATTTACTACCTAAATTTGGTATATCACACTCAAAAATTTACATATAGGTACATACATATTTGTATTTAGTGAAATGAAATAGCTTCTGAAGATACCGTCCACTCGTGGTGGCGAAACGTCAAGCCTTAACGCTAAACGACGCCGGCCCAAAAACCCAAGAACCACAAATTCATTGGACGATGGCCGCGAAAGCCTTACACAAAATTTTGTAAATGTAGATGCACAAGAAACTAACAATTTTGTAAACCAATATAAATAAAATAATAAAATGTAATTTTTTTTATTACTATCTAAATTGCTTTGCTTTTTTCAGGTCATATCGGAACTGGAAAGAGAATGGGAACAATTACAAAAAGATCGCGAAGCCTTGAGACAGATCTTCCCTAGTGGAGAATCCAAGGTTGTATTGCCTTGCAACTTGCAGAGAATGATCTGGAATGTACAGAAGATCTTTCACATCAATAAAAGAGCACCTACTGATCTCTCGCCCCTTAGAGTTATTCAAGGTGTAAGAGATTTACTAAAGAAATGCGTGATTGTAGCAGGTGAAGATAGGCTCTCAAAGCAGGCTAATGAGAACGCCACCTTACTGTTCCAGGTAGGTTTAAACTAGAAAGCAGCACAAAATCACCACAAGTTCAAGTTGTCATTAAACATTATATATGAAATGGGACTGTCACAAAAGTTCATTTATTCTGTTAAACCCTTCATAATTATATGTCTACAATAAACAGTTGTTAATTGTGTTTTTGTACAAACTATTAAATTTAATGGTCAAGTGCAGCTATCAAAAAATCTCAAAAAGCTATAGTTATGCAGACATTGTTGAACAATATGAAAATTTTACCTTATAGCCAAAAGTCTTGTTGAATATTGAGTAATAAAAGCATTCATCTATTTTAGCAACTGACCAGCAACAAAGATTAAAATCAATGATAAAAAACCGATTACAAATATGACTGTCAGAAGGAACAATTTTCAGACCTATATTATTGCTTGATTATTTTATAGACCTAAAGCAATGCCAAAGTTCTATGCTGGCAATACTACTGTTGTATCTACTGACAAGACGTAATCCTCTGTAGAATCAACAATGAATAATTATTTGGAGAAAATGTCTGCTTTACCATTGGTACCCACCTTTTAATATTGATTAAACTTAGTGATATTAGATATACATAATTATAAACATAAGTTCGAGAACTTGAAAAGAGTTCAAAATAATAAATATATCGGAAATATTCTTTTATACCACATGATGAATATTAAATACATTTTAAACAATTTAATGTTTTTTTAAATGTTATTTTCACGGGATATCAGCTACTTTATAGGTTGGCGCCTTTGTCAATTTAAACTTATTGCGAAGATCTCAAATAGACCAAAAACTTAATTACTTAATTGAAACAAATGTCATTATGTTTACACATTCTAGCAGTATTACTTGATTTTAAAAATGTACCTAGATACCAATTACAAAAAGTTTAAGTATTGAAAATAACTTTATCAGATATCTTGCTTCTAAATTTATTAAAGCTATCAATAGTGAGACGTAAAACATGGTTATATTCTTTACATATTTTACAGAATTTTCTGACGATACATGCTCTATAATTTCCTAGAAATTAATCTTCTTAAAAATACTACTGTAATATTTATTAAATAACGCACTACCAACAATTAACTGTGATAACGTTTGTAGAATTTAGCACTGTAATTTTCATGTGTAAACTTGCTAGTCTAATAAGTGATAAAAATGGGACCTTTTCGATTTCAGTGTTTGGTGCGATCGACTTTATGTACGAAGTCAGTCTCAGAAGAATTTCGGTTAAGTACCGAAGCTTTCGAGTGGTTGATTGGTGAAATCGAAACCCGATTCCAGCAAGCTCAAGCCAACCCTGGTGAAATGGTAGGGGCTTTGGCGGCCCAGTCTTTGGGAGAACCCGCTACTCAGATGACACTGAACACTTTCCATTTTGCCGGTGTGTCCTCGAAGAACGTAACACTCGGTGTGCCCAGGTTGAAGGAAATTATCAACATCTCGAAGAAACCCAAAGCTCCTTCTCTAACCGTGTTTCTTACTGGTGCTGCTGCTAGGGATGCTGAGAAGGCTAAAAACGTGCTATGTCGATTGGAACATACTACTTTAAGAAAGGTGATTAATTTGTTAATTTTACACCCATCTCTTGTGGTGGCTGTTGAAGACATTTCATTTATAAAAAGAAAAATCAGTTCAGTACCGTCAATGTTATTTAAAAAACTTGTAAACAGTACTACATGGTCTCATCACTCGCCAAACTGATTTTGTCAAACTCAACACGAGTTTGACTATGCTCGCATGTTCAGGGCAAGATTCAAACTGAGAAAAGTAAAGCTTCCGAAGTAATTTAACAATAAAAATAATTTGTAGAAAAATAGAAGTCTGGTGCAGAAACTCCTTTAATATTGTAAGTAAGGTTTCAAATTATCTTTTAAAACTCTAACACTAGTAATGATAAAAAAGCAAAAATATTGTAAACAAAAATACGTTTTTATTAAAAAACACTAAAAACATATGTTTGCTTTTGAAAAGTAAATATCTAAACCAGATCAGCTTTGGTTATAAAATATAAAATTAGGAACAGGAACTAAAAACAAAAATTGAGAGAAAAGTTTGATTTAAATGTTCAGTGAATATAATTTTTGATCCCCTGCAATTAGCTTAATAATAATAAATTAATAATAATAAAATATGACCTTAGAAAAAACCTTAGTCTAGAGTCGAGTCTTTTCGCGTGATCGAAGTCTGTTCGCAAATAAAACCGCTGAGGAAAAGACCCTATTCAGCTTCCATACATGTAGGTAAATGTGTAGGAGCTTTTTTTTGTTTGCGAAATTTTATCCCACTGAGCGCCCCGGAAAATTTCTTGCGAGAGAGGGGCCGAGTTTGAAGTTACGCCACTTCAGGAGCAAAGCTGAAATGATATGCGAATAAAAAATGCAATAAAGCAGACAGCCACTCCCATCATTTAAAAAAATCAATGTTCTTGGGATCCCGTTTTATTAACCCCGGGATTTTCGGGACCAAAAAATCTCCGGGATCCGGAATTGGAAACCCCAATTCTAAGTAACTTTACCGAACGCTAATAATTAATTATTATTTGTAAAAGTGTGTTTTTGACCAGTTGTTTGAATTTTATTTATTTCACAGGTTACAGCAAACACGGCAATCTACTATGATCCGGATCCGCAAAATACAGTGATTCCCGAAGATCAAGAATTCGTAAATGTATACTATGAAATGCCTGACTTTGACCCTACCAGAATATCCCCCTGGTTGCTGCGTATAGAGTTGGACAGAAAAAGGATGACTGATAAAAAACTGACCATGGAACAGATTGCAGAAAAGATCAATGCCGGATTTGGAGATGATTTAAATTGTATATTTAATGATGATAACGCTGAAAAATTGGTGCTTCGGATCAGAATTATGAATAGTGATGACGGAAAGTTCGGAGAAGGTACGTACAAAATGATTTAGCTTCCACTTTACTACTTTTTTGTACACATTCATCTAAAAGTGGCACAAAATAAAACCCTCCTGTTTGGTATTGTTATGTTTCGTGTAGTACATACATGACAAAATACAGTCATTGATGTATATGTGTAAAAATAAATTAAATTACCCAAACTCACAAAGAAGTTCGATCTTTTTGTTCCATCATCAAACTCGCTCCAAATTTCAGGTGGAGACGAAGATGTGGACAAAATGGACGATGATATGTTTCTACGTTGCATTGAAGCAAACATGCTCAGTGATATGACACTGCAAGGTATTGAGGCCATATCCAAAGTGTACATGCATTTGCCGCAAACGGACTCGAAGAAAAGGATAGTTATAACAGAAACTGGAGAGTTTAAGGCGATCGCAGAATGGCTACTGGAAACTGACGGTACCAGTTTGATGAAGGTCCTTTCAGAGAGAGATGTCGACCCTGTGAGGACATTCTCTAACGATATCTGCGAAATATTCTCGGTAAGAACAATGCTGTGGCGTAATTAAAAATATTTAATAAGCCGATATCACTTCACGTCAAGTTCGAAACATATGATACGATTTTTTAAAAGTTTTTTTATTGTGTCCCCAACATTGAAGGGTTGGATGCAATAACCAGGCTGTTCCGTTTTCAATTTGTGGGAAATCACAAAAAACCTGGTGATGTTCCGATTCTTGCTGCAAACAAAATGCAATAAGGGAGCTCCAAAAACCGTTGCCATACATCTCGCTGTTGCTCCGAGATGCCTTATCCTTGTGTCGGCATATTTCTATCACATGCAATTATGTAAAAACCCGGAATTCCAAAAAAGCGGAGATACCTGGTTATTGCACCAAACTCTTCAATTGTGTTCAGCTATTGAACTACCAGCCGCCCAGTTGATTCATATTTGTCAGAAGAAATATCAAAAAGTTGGGACTATTTTCTATATCCTTGCCTTTACGTTATGTAAAAGAAAATGGAATTAGCGACCAATTCCACATAACATTGTAATATTATAAAGGTGATAAGTTCCTTTTTTAACATGTTAATCTCTTTTACAGTAACTTAGTCGTCCCAATCTGTCAGTGGCGGTTCCTCAGTTTTTTAAACGGGGGGTGCACAAAATTTAAAGTAAAAGAAGCTCGTTATACGAAAATATTACCCGAGTTTGTTGAGGCGGCAACTATACAGGGTGGCCAATATTGCGTGGATGGAGGATTGTGGGTTTAGTAAAAAATATTTCAAAAATCTGTCACTTGATCATGGTAGGGACCCTTGAGGGCTATAAAGTAAAAATATTTTCATTTAAATTTTGACGTTTATACATTGTGATTCATATCAAACCTACATTTTTTTTAATGGCACCCCCTACATATTATTGCATATTTGGATTCCTTGGTCAATTCTAGTGTGACTTTATGTATCACACATGGAACTTTAAACGAACCGTTTAGGCGCAAATCACCATTTTTGGTATAAGTAGGTATCAGAAAAAAATTGAATATCGCAGCGATTATAAAACCTAGAAGGCCTTGACTTTGTGGTACGACTAAGCATGAAATGCGCCACCTTAGGTCAGACAGCTAAATTTGAATTCTTTTTGTACTTGGAGAAATCAGTAGATTAATTAAGGAAACTTCAATCACAGATAACTTGATTTTTTCAAATGGTAATGCCTATCTTGGTTTAAAGAATCAAATGTAAAATTTGATTACCTCTCTAACGATATAGCATTCTCGATATCAATCTTT
Source organism: Callosobruchus maculatus (assembly GCA_951848785.1). Lineage (NCBI taxonomy): Eukaryota > Metazoa > Arthropoda > Insecta > Coleoptera > Chrysomelidae > Callosobruchus > Callosobruchus maculatus. The sequence goes on along the minus strand of CATOUR010000026.1, from coordinate 11,212,480 downwards.
TTTGGTTTTCATTTTATATCAAATTTTCAGTCAAATCGGTGTTTTTCAATTTTCCTGCGTCTAAGCAACCTAGCAGGCCATGAACAATAAACAAAAGCTCGTTAATATTGAAGAAACCAACTAACTTAGTAGAAAGATGCAAACTAACTAGAGCAACGAGGTATGTAAGTTTATGAAAATTCCTTACAACATATTAGCTGTAACCGGATACAACAGCGGTAAGATCTCTAATGTCAATGAGTAGCTGGGGTATGACAGAAGTGTTTGTTTTTCACAGCCTACTAGCTATTGAGGTCTAATAGAGCTCGACAACTTTCCAAAACGATTAAAAATATTGAAACAAAAGGAAAACTACCAGCGATTTTTGCTTACAGTCTAACATGTTTAGAATGAAATTTCACATTTAATGGGATAAAAAAAATGAGTCATTTCCATTTAAGTCAAAAGTGAAGACATCTCCAACTGGAGCATTCTGAACATCTATTGAAATAATTGCTAGAATTTTTTAATTACGCTATGTTGTAATTGTGTTTATTTCATGTAGTTTTCTGCAGACTAAATTATGTTTTACAATTCAAACAGACTGCAATTTAAGTTTCATTTCCGCGATTTTGCTAATAAGTAGAAGTACCTACTGAAGAATTTGAAAGGTTCCAGTAAGAGGTATCATTACTTTTGACTTACGGAAATGGCTACCTTTTTATAGTATTAAATGTGAAAATTGATTCAGAAGACATAGATATTCTACTGCCAGCAACAATCACTAGTAGTTTTCCTTTGATTAAATATTTTTTTACTGACTTTGGAACTTGGCTAATAGCTAGTAGGCTGTGAAAAATGAGCGTTCTTGTTACCGCTATTATTTCTGGTTAGAGCTAATATGTTGTAAGGAATTTTCATAATCTTGCCTCGTTGCTCTAGTTAGTTTGCATCTTTCTACTAAGCTAGTTGGTTTCTTCAATATTAACCAGCTTTTGTTTATTTTCCATGGCCTGCTAGGTTGCAGGAAAATTGAAAAACACCGATTTGACTGAAAATTGGAAATAAAATGAAAACCAAAAAAGATTGATATCGAGAATGCTATATCGTTAGAAAGGCAATCAAATTTTACATTTGATTCTTTGAAACAAAATAGGCATTCCCATTTGAAAAAACCAAGTTATCTGTGATTGAAGTTTCCTTAATTAATCTACTTATTTCAGTACAAAAAGAATTCACATTTAACCGTCTGACCTAAGGTGACGCATTTCATGCTTAGTCGTACCGCAAAGTCACGGCCTTCTAAGTTTTATAATCGCTGCGATATTCAATTTTTTTCTGATATCTACTTATACCAAAAATGGTGATTTGCGCCTAAACGGTTCGTTTAAAGTTCCATGTGTGATACATAAAGTCACACTAGAATTGACCAAGGAATCCAAATATGCAATAATATATAGGGGGTTCCATTCAAAAAAATGTAAGTTTGATATGAATCACCCTGTATAAACGTCAAAATTTTAGTGAAAATATTTTTACGTTATAGCCCTTAAGGGTCCCTAGCATGATCAAGTGACAGACTTTTGAAATATTTTTTAGTAATCCTACAATCCTCCGTCCACCCACTATTGGCCCACCCTGTATATACCCTGCACGTAATGAGAGTTTTCGGTTTTCACAAACAGTTGTTCCTAATAACGTTTTTCCAACTAGTATCAAATTATTTTCTAACAGATTTTTACTTATGCTACGCTGATGAGCGTATGAGGATCAATTTTTCTGGCGTTTCCTTAATTAAAAAGTGCATTTCTCATCCGATGTTTTTCGTAAACCTCCTGCTGGTTTGTCTGTAACCCTTCGGATTTTTTAACCCGAGTACTAATTTCATCTTTGCAACAAGCCACCATGCTGACTAAGATATCATCCTGTATAGCTTTAGATGTTCCCTAAAAAACGGTAGCGTTCTGAAGATGTTATCGTAAAATAACATCCAGCTTTGCAGAAAAATCAATTAGTTCTCTAAATATCCCCTTATTCAAAAAATGTGAACTCTCATCATGACACCTTAAGGCCAGCTCAAAGGCACTGCAAAACTTAACACACGAAATGAGCCGTTTCAGAATGTAGCGATTTTCTCGCACTTTTTTGTTGAAACGAATTATATTTTGCTGATAAGATGAATCCAGTTGCGTAAGAATATTTGTCTTTCCAAGAAGGCCGAGCATGGTGCATGCGTTCATGTGGTCTTTTGATGATTCATGCGTTCTTACCTTTTCGTACAGATTGAACCTGTACTTTGTCCATTGATCTGTATTGCGGGATGGATTAGTGTTAGTACGTATAAAGTATGTGTTATCTTAGTCAGATGATCATATATATAAAGTCTGTTTTTACAGCAATCACAAACTAGTCAGCGTCAATTTAATTGGGCAGTACTAGCCAGAAATAGTTTGACAACTGCAATGGGGAATACTGATTGACTCTGACTGGTTTGTGATTCTCTGTAAAAACAGACCTATAATTATCATCTAGCTAAACAAAATCGAACTGTTTTGAAAGTGCGTCCGATTTTCTTTATTTATACAGTTCAGTTCTTGTCTAGTATGAATATCAGTTTATCTATCGTCACTAGGTACTTGGCATAGAGGCTGTGCGTAAATCCGTAGAGAAAGAAATGAATGCTGTACTTCAGTTCTATGGTCTCTACGTAAACTATCGCCATCTTGCGTTGCTTTGTGACGTCATGACTGCAAAGGGTCACTTGATGGCCATCACCCGTCACGGTATCAACAGGCAGGATACTGGTGCCCTCATGAGATGCTCCTTCGAAGAAACCGTGGACGTGTTGATGGATGCTGCTTCTCACGCCGAAGTAGACCCTATGAGAGGTAAGCACATGGGCCATGTGACATGGCTAAGACAGTATTCTAAAGTGTTTACGAAGTCACTTGGAACAGCAAAAAATGCTTGGGCGGCATCTCCTTTGTGAAACGCGGCAGCACCGACACTCGGTTTATCGTCGGTGCGCGGCAGGTATACAGGGTCCCGGGGGCGTTTCACAAAGGAGAAGCCGCCCAAGCATTTTTTGCTGTTCCAAGTGACTTCGTAAACACTATATCATATATATCTATCATATATTCTATCACCTAATTCCATCTAAATACAGGCCAGCGACGTCATAGTTACGTAGGTGTGCAGTGTTCGCTTAATCGGCTGGTCGGCTGCCGTCCAGATTCTCTCGGTCAGATTGATTTTCGGAAAATCCTTTGTAGATCGTCTGTGTGCGAGTTATCTTGTGCGATTTGTTTGATTGATTTCATGTGGTTTTACGCTTTACTTACGTACAATAGAAGGCCGTGACTGCGGTACGACTAAGCATGAAATGCGTCACCTTGGGTCTTCTTCTTCTTAATGTGCCTATCTGTTCCGGACGTTGGCGATAAGCAAAGGAATTTGGACTTTACTTGCTGCAGCTCTGAACAATCCTCGTGTTGACAGGGAGAACCAAGTTCGAAGGTTTTTTAGCCAGGAGATTCTGTGCCTACCGGGTCCTCTTCTCTTCTTCACCTTGGGTCAGACGACTAAATTTGAATTCTTTTTGTGCTTTGAGAAATCAGTAGATGCGATATTCAATTGTTTTCTGATACTTACTTATACAAAAAATGGTGATTTGCGCCTAAACGGTTCGTTCAAAGTTCCATGAGTGATACAGTATAAAGTCACACTAGAATTGACCAAGGAATCCAAATATGCAATCATATATAGGGGGTTCCATTCTAAAAAATGTAAGTTTGATATGAATCACCCTGTACAAACGTCAAAATTTAAGTAAAATAATTTTTATGTTATATAACTCAAAGTTCCCTACCATGATCAAGTGACAGGTTTCTAAAATTTATTTTAGTAAGCGCACAATCTTCCGTCCACGCACTATTGGCCCACCCTGTATGTAAAAATTGAAAAAAGAAAATCAATTAAATATGTGATTTACCCGTAAGCTTCGCATATAGCTTAGTAGTTGATAATGTATCAAGTTTAAGTCACTCTGACACATCTGATATTAATTGTAACAAGTTTATAAACCAGCGAGGTCCTAGATAAGTATACAAAATCTAGCAAGAGTCAATACTTTTACTTTAAGATGTTTTAAAGAGACCTGGAATTTACATCTGTTGAATATGGCGCCTTGTTTAATAGAAAAGTTGTTCTTGTTGATTTAATAGTTTAAAAACTTAAAAACCAAAATATCCTTTTTTTATTTCATGAACATTATATTTCTTTCTATTGCTTATCTCTAATAATTTAATCCTGAAATTGAATCAAACTGCCCTTGTTTTAACGTTTCTAGAGGTATTTATTTAGAATATTGTACATTTACTACATAGACGGTATATTTCTGGAGTATTGAATATTTTGATCCAGATAGTTATTATCGTTTTGTCCTTCAAACATATTCACCTTTTTTAACACAGTTATGTTTACTTCTTGTATTATACCCATACAAGTCTTCATGGTTCTATCATCTTTTCTAATAGTGCTAGTGTTGAGCCTGTTGTAACTCTGTGGATAAAAACCAATTATTTGCATTTCAAAAAGTCATTTTACTCATCCAATATACTCAAAAATGCATATCTTTAGTCTTTGTATATTTATTATTTCATTTGTTCAAGGATTTCAACAACTTCTCATTTGCTGTATTTGGATAAAGCATTGCCTGTATTATTGATGATATCTCTGGCTGCTACTGCTTCTTTTTCTTAGATTTTTTTTGTTCTATAACAAAAGTCATCCATTATGAAGTCGTAGTAGTAGTAACTCATTATACAAGGTGAGTCAAGCTCAACGCCTCGGACTCTTGTGACCAAACGATACCACTATTCGAAAAATCGACTTTGCGAGTGTATGTAGGTCGAGTTGGGCTACATTTTAAAAATAATGACTTTTATACATCTAATAAAAGCGTGACATATCAAAGTTATGTTTTTTAAATGGAATACCCTGTATATTATTGCATATTTAGATTCCCGGGTGCATTTTAGTGTGACTTTATGTATCACACATGGGACTTTAAGCGAACCGTTTAGGTGAAAATCACAATTTTGGGTATAGGTAGATGTCAGAAAAAAATTGAATATCGCAGCTACTATAAATCTTAGAGGGTTGTGACTTTGCCGTGTTACTAAGCATGAAATGTGTCAGCTTACTTTAGACGGTCGAGTTCGAATTACATTTGTACTTGGAGAAATCGGTAGATCAATTAAGGAAACTTCAATCAAAGGTAACTTGATTTTTTCAAATGGGAATGCATAATTTTTTTATAAGATCAAATGTGCAATTTGATAAGCTTTCTAATGATATTCGGTTGTAAATATCAATCTCTGGAAGTTTTGATTTAATTTCAAATTTTGAGTAAAACCGGAGTTTTTCAATTTTCCTACCTATAAGCAACTTAGCAGGCCATGAAATATAAACAAAAAACTGTTCAGATGGAACAAAACAACTAACTTAGCAGATAGTTATGGACGAACTAGAGTAAAGGGACAAAGTTATAAAAATGACTTACAAAAAATCAATTCTAACCAGAAATAGCAGACATAACACATTTAAGATCAAAAAGCAGCTGGAATGCGACAGAAACGGGTATTTTCCACAGCATACCGGCTACTACAATATTCTATAGATTGACGATTCACAAAACCATTGTAAATTTTGAAATGAAAGGAAACCTACCACGTAATGTTGCTGGCAGTTTAATAGCTTCAGAATAAAATTTCACAATTCATGATTTAAAAAAATAGTAACCGATATCTCTGACTGGAGTTCTGCAAATTCTTCAATACACATAAGGAAGATCGCCGAAAATGAAGAATAAATTAAAAATCTGTTCAAATTATTGAACATAATTTACCTGGCAAAAAATTAAAATATGATTTGTCAGTATTCCTTTTTTGCGACCTTGCTAATAGATACTGAAAAATTAAAAGGACGACAGTGAGAGGTATCATTACTTTTGACTTTGACGGAAATGACTACTGTTTTATACCATTAAATGTGAAATTGCGTTCTGAAGATATTAGACTGACGGCAACGATCGCTGAAAGTTTTGCTTTCATTTCAGAGTGTTTTGGAAATTTTTAATCTCTAGTGCATTGCAGTTGCTAGTAGGTTGTAAAAATTATCCATTTATGTCGTACTCCAGCTTCTCTTTAACCTTAGACATGTTACCGCCGTTGTTTCTGGTTAGAGTTGATTTGAGGGAATTTTTATAATCTTGTTCTTTTACTCTAGTTCTGCTGGATCTTTTTGCTAAGTTAATTGTTTCCTTCCATCTGAATACGATTTTGTTTATATTTCATGGCCTGCTAGTTTGTTTATAGGTAGGGAAATTGAAAAACACTGATTTGATTGAAATCTCGAAAATTAATAAAAACTACCATAGATTGATATTCACAACCTGATATAATCAGAAAGCCTATCAAATTGCACATTTGATCTTATAAAAAAAATTATGCATTCCCATTTGAAAAAATCAAGTTACCTTGGATTGAAGTTTCCTTAATTGATCTACCGATTTCTCCAAGCACAAATGTAATTCGAACTCGACCGTCTAACGTAAGCACATTTCATGCTTAGTAACACGGCAAAGTCACAGCCCTCTAAGATTTATAATAGCTCCGGTATTCAATTTTTTTGTGACATCTACCTATACGCAAAATTGTGATTTGCACCTAAACGGTTCGCTTAAAGTACTATGTGTGATACATAGGGTCGCACTAAAATGCACCCAGGAATCTAAATATGCAATAATATACAGGGTGTTCCATTTAAAAAAACATAACTTTGATATGTTACGCTTTTATTAGACATCCTGTATAAAAGTAATTATTTTTACAATGTAGCCCAACTCGACCTACAGACACCTGCAAAGTCGATTTTTCGAAAAGTGGTATCGTTTGGTCACAAGAGTCCGAGGCGTTGAGCTTGACTCACCCTGTATTTTACAGGAATACTCAACAAACCTTATGAAATTAAGTAAACTAAAACATGTTATAATAAGATCTTATTGCGAATCATATGTGAATAGGATATGAGGGGTATTGATTTTTTTACGATATTTATATGGATTTAAGACTATTATTGTATACTGAATTATACTAATTTGAATGTAATAATTCACATTTGGACTTAATTTTTATAGTACAATTATTATTGCTTGTTCTTACTAGACTGCTTATGGTATTATCAAAGTTTACGGAATACATATAAGTTGGTTGGATCACTCTCCGTCGGCACTTTGAAGATCTCACATCAAAGCGATGCCGCGGTCGCACGCGCCAGTTAGTTTTTGCGTTGGTTTTTGCCCAAGTACGAGGGTCTTTTAAGCGGGGACTTGCTAACGCCTGGGTTTTAGGTATATACGAGGGTCATTAGCAGCCGATTTAGACATACAAATACTTAACGTTTATTTTGCTAATACACTAAGTTGCATAAATGGATATCAAAAATAAAACCTAGTAAAACTATTACTAATTAATCTCAAATGATTTCACATATTGTAGCATTTTCGTAGATAAGCAAAAATTGGTTCAAAGGTGCTGTATAGTATTTTTAACTTAATGCTTTGTTTATTTGGCTTATTTTTGGGACCACATCTTATAAAATGTATGGTATAGTATATACGAACTCGTATGTACAATTTTAAAAGCTAGTCATGTGGGAATGCTTTACTTGGATGTGAATAAATTATTTTTGACATTTTGCTTTTCAGTGTCATTCCAATTGCTACTGTAGAAACTAAATTGTTGAAGTTATCAATAAAAATATTTCCGAGCTCTAAAATATAATTTAGAATGTCTCTGGGTGGTATGGTAAGACCACCGAATGAATATGTTGTCTCACTATACGCTTTTAGCGTGATACAATCATTTAAGTACCTGTAGGTCTTGAATAAAACACTTTAGGCCCCAAGTGTGCTAGTTTGTTGGAATTGTTTTATCGGAACACAGAAAGGGACAAATGTACAGGGTGTCCCATTAATAATTTTGAATCGAATGTCACGTGACCAACAACAAATACCTCATTGGGTAGTACACTGACAAAAAAAGACACAATATCTGCTCTAATTTACATCCTCAAAATTATAATTCTCTACTACTGCCAGTCCCGACATATTGCTTGTCTTAATCGTCGTGAAACACCCTGTATTTATGTATATCCTTTACATTACAAGGTTTACCACAAAATAAGCATGGATCTGATTGTCATTTTCCATCCGTTAATATATTTAATTGATAAAATCAAACTTATAAAAATATTATCCATTTACTGCAAACAAATCCGAGATAACAAAATCCGATATTTTTGAGACACTTTATAGACTTCGCGTTGAACACGTTCAACCTCTAGTTTGCGCCGCCCAGTATCTCCCGGCTGACGTCGGTACACTGCTACCGGTGTACCGGGGTGACGAGGCAAGGGGCAGGCCGTTTTGATATTTTTGCGGAGTGATCCAACTTATATGTATTCCGTAAACTTTGGTATTATTCAGTTTTGTATTTTAAATGTATATTATTTGGATTAAGATGAACCTTTTTATATTACCGTATTTCGAAAAGTGGTAAATGTATACAATGGATGAGTTTTTTTCTCTCATCCATCTCCAGTGAGATAGATGCCGAAATGTATTATCCCACTTATCATCGCAGCAGAAACCGACAATATTTTTTATATCTAAATGTTGTTGTAAGCTAAACGTTGCACATAGTTTTTAGCTACATATTTTTTTTTTATATAGAAACAAACTGCAAAAATATAATGATTCTGTTCTTTAATTACCAATACCAAATGCCGTATTTGTTGAGGAAAAATAATTTCTAGAACAATACGCGTCAGGAATTACAAAAAATTAGTCGTACAAAATAGTAGCCCTACAATTAAAATTAAAATAGATTCTTGACTGTCCACGAGGAACTGAAGTAAAAGCATACAAACAATTTAAAAATATAGACACTAAGAAGTAAGAACATACCATACATTATACAAAGGATAACATTACTTAAGGCACTGGACTAACACAAAACACTAGAATTTTAAAATCACCAAAACAATAGCTAGTTTTTAAAAGCTGTAACATAGTGAGTCTCGCATTATTCTGTTCAGTGGCTTCTGCAATATTGTATAATGTTCCATGTTTAGAAAATTAAAACTGACTTTGGTTTAAACCATTTAACAGTTTCGTCAACAATTTGAAGGTAGTGGTAGTTAGTGTATTTTCCATTGAAGCATAGCGATATACCTGTAGTATTAGACTCTGTAACGATCGTTTATAACACCGTCCGAAGACAAAAAATCGCTATTTTTATCTTAATTTAAACGGTAAAGATATACAAGTTTTTATTTTAGATTACATGATTTAAGTGGCCTCTTCTGGGTCAATCAAAACAACGTGAGAGCAGTGATAGTTCAACTTGAACGGTTCGCAAGCGGTTGGCCGTAATAGGTATTTACGTAACAAGTCCCGAAAGTGATATTTTACGAGATGAGTAGGCAGTTTCCAGAGCGGGCCGTAGCCTGCGAGTCCCGTAAAAACACTTTCGGGTAGCGTCACGTGCAATATTTTTTCTGCAGCCGTTTATTAGATAGAATATTATAAAACAAAAGGGATTGATGCTATAAATAACTTATGAACATTACAGCCTTCCCGAAAATAAAACTTTCGGTATGATTTATTCGATTTAATAAATCATACCGAAAGTTCTATTTTCAAGACGGCTGCAGAAAAACTATATTACGTTTACATTTTTTAAATTAAAAATAACAAGTGTTCCGTTCGGAACTCAAATAGAAATATCTATCTATCTATCTTTATTTATTAATTCCAGTGAGATCACATAAGTGATATGGAACTTGTCAATATAAATATGTTTCAAAATACACAGTACAATAATAAAACAATTAAAATAAGTTATTTTACAATACAGGACAGAAATTATGGCACAATACAATATAGAAATTATTACACAAATATAATACAGCTAAAAGTACAGTGTAGTTACAAAAATATCACAGGATTTTATTATCAGACAGAAATTCTTCAACCCGGTAATATGCCTTGGTGCACAAAGCAGTTTGCATTGTTTTCTTGAAAGTACTGAGAGGGGCTTCCCTTACTGCAAGTGGTATTTTATTCCAAATTTTGGTAATTGAGTATTCTACATTTTTCTGGAGGAGAGTCATGTTGAATGTGTTCGATTTTAAGTCTCTTTTATTTCTAGTATTATACTGATGGCGGTTGAAGTTTTGAAAGAGATCTTGGTTCTTTTTAATAAATAATGCAGATTCCAGTATGTAAATACCAGTCACAGTTAATATGCCATTTTGTATAAATACAGGTTTGCAGCTTTCCCTATAGGTCAACCCAAAAACACTTCTGATGCACCTTTTCTGAAGGACCAGTACTCTATTGACGTTTGTCGTGTTTCCCCAAAAAATTATGCCATAGGACATCCTTGAATGCACATAGGGTAAGCAGTACAGTGATTGGCACTTTAAGCAGCGACACATATTTCATTTCAGTGCAATTGATACTTTTTGTTATATATTTGTTATTGCCTTCTACCCAGATGACCCAAAGGTGTTCAAATTTTGAATCCATTACTTTATATAACTATACTATGGTATAATTATAAACAATTGTTTGCGTTTTGACACATTTTGCCAAAATAACAGTGATTGGCACTCAAGCTACATTGATTGGCACTGGGTTGTTCAGTGATTGGCATACTCTATTTTGAGTTTGAAAAATAGTTTCTGTTCCATTGTAGCTGTGAAAAATGGTGGTGGTGCAGTCTTATTTTTTGAACGCAATCCATTTTTCATTTTACTGACATTCCTATTTTTGCTTTTTTTTACTTTAGTTGCACATTCCTTCTTTGCCATTTTTTTCTTATCGTTTTCTTCCTTCTTTTCTTGACGTTTGCGCTTTCTTTCTTCCTTTTGTCTTTCTTCGGAAACTTTTTTTGCTCTTTTTTCTAAATTCTGTTGTTTCCACTGCTTTGATGTTAGTACAAAAGGCATCCTTTCTGTATGCCTTGTACCTTTCCGGACAGGACTATCTGGCCATACTAAATAATCCTTTAATGAGGTACTCGTATTAGGCTGGTTCAAAAGATTCATTGCAGCAGTAGTTTCACCTTCTTTAGGAGATGAGTGTACTTTCGGTTCATTATTACCTAAAATGATAATACTTATGAGAGAATGTTTACGATAACAAAGACTATGCAGCTAATCCTACCTTGTGCATCAGACGTTGTTGCTAGGGTCTCACTCAGAAAACTTGATCCCTGTAATACTTCGAATTCTGGTTCCTCGTCTATTAGACTTTCATTTGTACTACACCCATTTTCTGAAATTACATACAAAAATTAAAATACATATAAGGATAAGAGTATCTGAATATTCAATGTTACCTTCCACTTCAATTATTATTGGTGCATCTCCATTGAATCTTTCCATGACTAAAGAATCTTCTAGTATAATAGGTATGTTTTCAATGTCTATTGTTTCGTCAGTGATGATCTCAGTCAAATTAATATTATCTTCAGTTATGGTCGAATCGACATTGTGTTGAACTTCTGTATGAAATGTCTTCCAGAGTCTATGTAGTGCCAGAAATCCTTCGGACCGTTGCTGAGTCATAATATCTGCTGACTTCAGCTCGTTCATTAGGCTTTGGCCCACTACATCTTGAAATTCGCAGTACGATATGGTAATAGTTTCTTTAACAATATTACTGTTGTTTCCAGATTTCGCTTTACCCAAACATTTAGAGTAATCAATAGCATCAACATTCCATGGGAACAAACCTGTGGCTCTAAAACAGTGTCTTATAATATCGGGCTGTATGTACTTATCAATAACTGTCTTTAAAATAGGGGCGAATTTTTCTTGGGTAAGTGCTTCAGAATAATGTTTTCTCCTCCACTCCAAACGCCCTTTTTCCAATAAGATTTTAAAGGTTTAAAAGTTGACACATCTGCAGGTTGTAATATTCGGGTAGAGTTTCCATAAAGACATATCAGAATTATGTTCAATTCTGTACACAAGTCACTGAGTTGGTACGAGGTGTGTGTACTATGTTGATCTACAAACAGTATAACTGGGAACTTTGTACCTTTACTGACTAGATATGGATGAAAGACATTCGCGATGTATTCAAAGAACAATTCTGCTTTCATCCAACCATTCTTGCTCATGCCAATACCCCAATCATCTGGTACTGAGGACGCGATTGCAGATGGTAGCCGTTTATATGGGTAAATAATGAATGGAGGAGTTATTCCACCTTCTGCAGATAATGTAAATAGTACTGTTATATTTGATTTGGCAGGTGCATTATCGACCTCATATACATTCCTAGCACCTTTAGGTGCCAAGACTGCTTTGTTTTTCGGGCAGAGCATAAAACAAGTCTCATCTGCGTTGAATACTCTGTCTGGATAATTCAAAATTTCGAAGGCGTTTTCTTCTTTTAAGTGTGCTTCGATACCTGCAAACCAATTTCTTATATCAGACTCGCTTACTTTAGCACTGGCAGAGGTGACAGCTTCTGGTACTCTTTCGGTTAATACAGGATGTCTCTTCAAGAATGACTTATACCACCCCTCTCCAGGCAGGTTATCTTTGAAGGGGTTTTCTCTACGTGTCTAAAGTTAGCAGAACAAAGTCGCCAGAACAAATTATTGATAACACTACAATTAAAGGCTAATTAAAGGCTAATTAAATGCCCTAATAAGAATTTTAATGCTCAACTTTTTTTAGTAAAAATCGCATGTTCTGCTAACTTTAGATAAAGTTAGCAGAGCAACCCTGTATATAATGGTCATAATTAAAAAATGATAATGCCATGATGAAGAGCTAATTAAAGGCTAATTAAATGCCCTAATAGGAATTTTAATGCGCCTCTTTTTTTAGTAAATATCGCATGTTCTGCTAACTTTAGATAAAGTTAGCAGAGCAACCCTGTATATAATAGTAATAATTGAAAAATGATAATGCCATACTAAAGAGCTAATTAAAGGCTAATTAAATGCCCTAATAAGAATTTTAATGTACCACTTTTTTTAGGAAATATCGCATGTTCAAATTGAGAAAATGTTAGCAGAGCAACCCTGTACATAATGATTATAATTAAAAAATGGCGATGTCATACTGAAGAGCTAATTAAAGGCTAATTAAATGCCCTAATAAGAATTTTAATGCTCCACTTTTTTTAGTAAAAATCGCATGTTCTGCTAACTTTAGATAAAGTTAGCAGAGCAACCCCGTATATAATGGTCATAATTAAAAAATGATAATGCCATACTGAAGAGCTAATTAAAGGCTAAATGCCCTAATAAGAATTTTAATGCTCCACTTTTTTTAGTAAATCTCGCATGTTCAACTTGAGGAAATGGAATAAATTTTTGAGTTTTACAACCCCCCACCCCCTAACCACCCCAATTTCACCCCCACCCAAAAAAAAAGTAAAAAATACTCAGAAACCCCTAAAACGCCGAAAAACAAAGTTTGAGCTATTTTTACATTTTTAGTTTTTTTTATTATTGCCGCGCCGCCACTGACACGATTTTTCCAAAGCATGCGCGCTTTCCATCCTCGCCGTGGCAGTAATACTGTGTCAAAATTTCATTAAAATCCATTCGATAATTTTGGCGTTACGCAATAAAGAACGATCTAAAACTAAAACAACACTCGGATGTATACATCAGAAATTATTCTAAGTCCCTTGGTTTCTATTATAAGCAAGGCAATGTTCGGATGGACCTAAAAAATTGTATTATGGCGCTAGGTCTTTCATTCACAGGTCATTAGAGAGCCCATTATGAATACAACAAATTTTTCAGTATTACAACCCCCCACCCCCCAACCACCCCAAATTCACCCCCACCCAAAAAAAGTAGAAAATGATCAGGAACCCCTAAAACGCCTAAAAACGAAGTTTGAGGCGTATTTGAAATTTTTCGTTTTTTGCTAATTACTCCGCCCCCCGTATAACGATTTTCAAAATTATAGGAGCATTACCTACTACGACCCCACAGCATAACGCTGCCCAAATTTCATCACAAGCCATGTAGCGGTTACTGAGATTACGAGGGTAGAAAAACGCGACAGACAGACAGACCGACGGAAATAAGTGACGTGGATTTTCGTTATGTACACATCATAAAACGCCCAAAAAACGTATTATCTCAAAATCGAAAATTTTCGCGATCACAATACTCCCCTCACCTATCGGTGTGGGAAGTAAAAAGTGGAGCATTCTTACTAAAAAAAGTGGAGCATTAAAATTCTTATTAGGGCATTTAATTAGCCTTTAATTAGCTCTTCAGTATGACATAATCATTTTTTAATTATAATCGTTATATACAGGGTTGCTCTGCTAACTTTTCCTCAAGTTGAACATGCGAGATTTACTAAAAAAGGTGGAGCATTAAAATTCTTATTAGGGCATTTAATTAGCCTTTAATTAGCATAGTATGGCATTATCATTTTTCAATTATGACTATTATATACAGGGTTGCTCTGCTAACTTTATCTAAAGTTAGCAGACCATGCGATATTTACTAAAAAAAGAGGCGCATTAAAATTCCTATTAGGGCATTTAATTAGCCTTTAATTAGCTCCTCATCATGGCATTATCATTTTTTAATTATGACCATTATATACAAGGTTGCCCTACTACCTTTATCTAAAGTTGGCAGAACATGCGATTTTTACTAAAAAAAGTGGAGCATTAAAATTCTTATTAGGGCATTTAATTAGCCTTTAATTAGCTCTTCAGTATAACATCGTCATTTTTTAATTACAATCATTATGTACAGGGTTGCTCTGCTAACTTTTTCTCAATTTGAACATGCGATATTTCCCAAAAAAGTGGTGCATTAAAATTCTTATTAGAGCATTTAATTAGCCTTTAATTAGCTCTTTAGTATGGCATTATCATCTTTTAATTATGACCATTACATACAGGGTTACCCTGCTACCTTTATCTAAAGTTGGCAGAACATGCGATTCTTACTAAAAAATGTGGAGCATTAAAATTCTTATTAGGGCATTTAGTTAGCCTTTAATTAGCTCTTCAGTATGACATAATCATTTTTTAATTATAATTTATTAATTACAGGGTTGCTCTGCTAACTTTTCCTCCAATTGAACATGCGAGATTTACTAAAAAAAGTGGAGCATTAAAATTCCTATTAGGGCATTTAATTAGCCTTTAATTAGCCCTTTAGTATGGCATTATCATTTTTCAATTATGACCATTATATACAAGGTTGCCCTACTACCTTTATCTAAAGTTGGCAGAACATGCGATTTTTACTAAAAAAAGTGGAGCATTAAAATTCTTATTAGGGCATTTAATTAGCCTTGAATTAGCTCTTCATCATGGCATTATCATTTTTTAATTACATACAGGGTTACCCTGCTACCTTTATCTAAAGTTGGCAGAACATGAGATTCTTACTAAAAAAAGTGGAGCATTAAAATTCTTATTAGGGCATTTATTTAGCCTTTAATTAGCTCTTCAGTATGACATAATCATTTTTTAATTATAATCGTTATATACAGGGTTGCTCTGCTAACTTTTCCTCAAGTTGAACATGCGATATTTACTAAAAAAAGAGGCGCATTCAAATTCCTATTAGGGCATTTAATTAGCCTTTAATTAGCTCCTCGTCATGGCATTATCATTTTTTAATTATGACCATTATATACAAGGTTGCCCTACTACCTTTATCTAAAGTTGGCAGAACATGCGATTTTTACTAAAAAAAGTGGAGCACTAAAATTCTTATTAGGGCATTTAATTAGCCTTTAATTAGCTCTTCAGTATAACATCGTCATTTTTTTAATTACAATCATTATGTACAGGGTTGCTCTGCTAACTTTTTCTCAATTTGAACATGCGATATTTCCCAAAAAAAGTGGTGCATTAAAATTCTTATTAGGGCATTTAATTAGCCTTCAATTAGCTCTTTAGCATGGCATTATCATTTTTCAATTATTACTATTATATACAGGGTTGCTCTGCTAACTTTATCTAAAGTCAGCAGAACATGCGATATTTACTAAAAAAAGAGGCGCATTAAAATTCCTATTAGGGCATTTAATCAGCCTTTAATTAGCTCCTCGTCATGGCATTATCATTTTTTAATTAGGACCATTATATACAAGGTTGCCCTACTACCTTTATCTTAAGTTGGCAGAACATAATATTTTTACTAAAAAAAGTGGAGCATTAAAATTCTTATTAGGGCATTTGATTAGCCTTTAATTAGCTCTTCAGTATCACGTCGTCATTTTTTTAATTACAATCATTATGTACAGGGTTGCTCTGCTAACTTTTTCTCAATTTGAACATGCGATATTTCCCAAAAAAAGTGGTGCATTAAAATTCTTATTAGGGCATTTAATTAGCCTTCAATTAGCTCTTTAGCATGGCATCATCATTTTTCAATTATTACTATTATATACAGGGTTGCTCTGCTAACTTTATCTAAAGTTAGCAGAACATGCGATATTTACTAAAAAAAGAGGCGCATTAAAATTCCTATTAGGGCATTTAATTAGCCTTTAATTAGCTCTTCATCATGGCATTATCATTTTTTAATTATGACCATTATATACAGGTTTGCTCTGCTAACTTTATCTAAAGTTAGCAGACCATGCGATTTTTACTAAAAAAAGTGGAGCATTAAAATTCTTATTAGGGCATTTAATTAGCCTTTAATTAGCTCTTCAGTATGACATCGTCATTTTTTAATTATAATCATTATGTACAGGGTTGCTCTGCTAACTTTTTCTCAATTTGGACATGCGATATTTCCTAAAAAAAGTGGTGCATTAAAATCCTTATTAGGGCATTTAAGTAGCCTTTAATTAGCCCTTTAGTATGGCATTATCATTTTTCAATTATTACTATTATATACAGGGTTGCTCTGCTAACTTTATCTAAAGTTAGCAGAACATGCGATGTTTACTAAAAAAAGAGGCGCATTAAAATTCCTATTAGGGCATTTAATTAGCCTTTAATTAGCTCTTCTTCATGGCATTATCATTTTTTAATTATGACCATTATATACAGGGTTGCTCTGCTAACTTTATGTAAAGTTAGCAGAACATGCGATTTTTACTAAAAAAAGTGGAGCATTAAAATTCTTATTAGGGCATTTAATTAGCCTTTAATTAGCCTTTAATTGTGGTGTTATCAATAATTTGTTCTGCCGACTTTGTTCTGCTAACTTTAGACACGTGTTTTCTCTGGGCTTTTCATCCAAAAATGACTTTACACTGACCTGCAGATCTTCTTTCCTGCGAGGAAATCCTTTTTTATGGCTTTCAAGAACCCATTTGACCAAAACATTCTCCTCTTCTTCAGAAAGTATTGGTTTTGGGCCAAACGATGCCTTGGAAAACTTGTCAGTTAAGCGAAACTGCAAAGTTGAACGAGGTATTCCATATTTTTTTGAAGCTGCCTTTTTTGACAATCTTTCATTTACAATGTCGTCCAAAGCCTTCAAAAGAGTTTCCTCATCATACTTTTTACTGTATCTTGAACCTTCCGTAACTTTTGGCATGCTGCACTGCTCTGCAATAACCAAATATAGTGATTGGCACCCATTCTTTCAGTTATTGTCACTGGTGCCAACGACTGTTCCCATAACTTATATAGAGAAAAAAGATGTGTCCTTTAGTTCAGTCTTTAGCAAATGTCACAGATGAATGTTTTTTGTATTGATAACGAAATTATTCAGAAATACAGTAATTGGCACTCAAGTGCCAATCACTGAAAATGTAAGAATATGATATACAGTTATTGGCACTGGCGAAAATATGAGTAAAATTTATACAAGGCGGCTTAGTTTATTCAATTTACGATAGAAAAAATCTTAGAAGAAACTATACTTACGACTACTTCTAGTTTTTTCCAAATATCAGTTAAGAATGGCCCCAAAAAAGTGACCCAAAATCTTAGCGATTTCGTAAGAAATACGCAATATTATAACACAGCCTGACACCAGCTAACATACACAGTAACAGTACACGCCATATTGGATTAAAATTGACAGATACAAATGCATATGTAGGAAGATAGATGTCACCATGTGTTTGATTATTTGTTACGTTTAAACGTTCTCTCGAATTCTTACTATCAGAGCTTTTATTAAAAGAGTGCCAATAACTGTAAGGGTGCCAACGACTGTACTGCTTACCCTATGCATAATATGCTATTAGGGCTGCATTTTGGTCAACGCTTCTGGATAATACACCTATTGCATAATTAAACTTAGCAGTACGTTGGCATACATCCTCAATGTGGTCTTTCCAGTTTAGGTTGGAATCCAATTTAATTCCTAAAAGTGAGGCTGTATTTACAGTGATAATGTCCTTTCCACCAAATGAAATTGAGAAATTACTGTCATCCTGGTTTCTGTTAAAATTGATCATCTGAGTTTTATTGATATTTAAAAGCAACTTATTACACAAATACCAGTCCTCAAGCTTCTCTAAATATTCAACCGCTACCGATTTCGCTGAAATATCAGAATCTTCAGAAACTAGAATGGAGGTATCATCAGCATACATGTTTATATTCTGCATCAAATTTGCTATATCGTTGACATACACAATATAGAAAAGTGAACCTAAGATTGACCCCTGGGGTACACCCTTAAATGTATAAAGTGGTTCCGACTTTAAAAGTCTCCCTTCATTCCCACGTTCTACTACTTTTTGAACCCTTCTGTAAAGATATGACTTTATGAGCTGCAGCGATGCTCCTCTTATACCATAACATTCCAGCTTTCTGCACAGTATCTCATGATCAACAGAGTCAAAAGCCTTAGACAGGTCTATACACATCAGTACCGTTGACTTTTTGTTCTGGACTGAATCTAGAATCTCTTTAAGTGCCATATAGATAGCCCTTATTGTGGTTTTACCTTTTCTGAATCCATTTTGTTGATCAGTGATTAAATTATTGGAATCTAGAAATTCTGTCAGCCGATTGCACATGATCTTTTCAAAGATTTTATTTATATTGGACAATATGGTTATTGGTCTATACATTTCCAGATTTCTTTTATTACCTTTTTTGTGAATAAGTTTTACATTTCCACGCTTCAGTTTTTCAGGAAATACACCTGTGCAAAAGGCCAAGTTGATAATATAAACTAATGGTTCAGAAATAATATCAGCTGCAGCTTTCAAAATGGAGACAGGGACCTCATCTTCTCCCACTGATTTTTTGTTTTTTAATTCAGAAATTATTTTCTCAACCTCTCTTTTGTGTGTCATTGTCATTGTGAACATGAATGTGGATTCACAAATTTGTATGTTATCATAGTTTACTTCTCCACTCTGTATATCTGGACATAAATTCACAAGGAATTGGTTAGCATTTGACAAAATTTGTTCAGGGGTTAAATTATCTGAATTCTTAAGGTTTTCCAAAATGTTATCTGATTTTCCATCTTTTCCAGTGAGATTTTTTATGAGTGACCATGTAGCTTTTGTTCTATTTTCTCCTTTTTCAATGAATCGCCGATTCGAAATTTGTTTAGATTTTTTGATGGTCTGTCTAAGGATGGTGCAATATCTTTTACAAAAATCTGTTGTTATGTTTTCCCTTATCATTTGTCTATATAAAAATCTTTTATTTTTACAAGAAGTTCTTATACCTGTCGTCAACCATGTTTTCTCAGAATCTTTGCTATGAAATTTTTTTATTGGAAATATCCTCTCCAAGAGCATTTTTATTAAGACATAGAATGTATCGTATGCTTTGTTTGCATCAGTACATTTAAATACGTCATGCCAACCAATATCTCGCAATTCATTTATGAAGTCTTTTATTCTCGCTTGAGAGAAGGTACGTTTATACATAAACTCAGGTTTTGTTGGGGGTGTATGATGACAGACAGAGGGGATTTCTAGAATTTGGCCATAGTGATCAGATATTGCTAAATTATACACATACGCTTTATTTATATTGTCAAAATTAACAAATATATTATCGACTAGTGTTTGAGAAGTGTTTGTGACTCTAGTTGGTTCGTTAATTAGATGTGTCATATTATAGCTACTCATTGTATCTATGAAGACATTCTTGGTGTGGCTATTATCTAAAAGATTGATATTAAAGTCTCCACAACAAATTATCCGGTATTTACTGTATTTTTTTGTTAATATGTTTAAAATTTCATCTAGTTTGTCCAAAAATGTAGATAATTGACCTAAGCCTGTCCTATAGACTGATAAAACAATGCATTTCTGGGATGGAATTAAAATAGAAGAACATTCAATGTGACCCTCTATACTCATCTCCTCAATGAAACCTAACTTCATGCTCTTGATATGCTCCAAGACATACACACAGGCACCACCATGTTGCATAGTCCTTCTGGAATAGCTTGATCTCATAGTATATCCACTAATCTTCATGAATGCTTCCTCGTCAGGTTTCAACCAGTGTTCAGTTAGGCATATGATGTCAGGCTCATTATCCATGAGGTCGATCGCAGCTTCGAATTCCAGCAACTTGTTCCTGAGGCACTGGACATTTTGATGGAATATTCGAATGCACTGATGGCCTGAGGGGACATTCACTGATGAATTTATACTAGAAGATCTAGCATTGTCAGTATTAATGGATGTATTTAGTTTTTTGGCACTTTGATTATTTTCGGCACATCTCTAAAAAACTTAATTTTTAGATTATCCTCACCACTCTGTATGCTCGTTTCCAATTCCTTTTTCAAATTTTTGAACTCCGCAAGTTTTGCTGGAGTTTTGTCTAGACCCAGAGCAAGGTGTTCGTATTTCGGCGCCTCTTTTAACTCCTTTGCTTTGAAGAACACATTCCTCACTTCAGTCTGCGACTTCATCACCACTCTCAGTGGCCTGGTTTTGTTTGGTTGTGGCCTACCAACTCGGAATGTTTTAATATCATTTGCGTTGAGGCCAGGACAGACATGTTTTATTATTTCTTTAGCCGCCACAGTATCACAGCTTCCTGTATTATCACCTTCCTCAAGGTTGAAAACCATTAGATTGTTCTTCCTAATTTCTCTGTCATTGATTTCGTTGACCGTATTTGTTGAAACTTCCTGATATTTCATCTCATATCACTTGTTATTTAAAGGTACAATATCCACATCAGGCTTTTCCAACTTAGCTGAGAGTCCCTCCAATTGTCTTTCAAGTTTCGAAACCCTGTCTTGTACCGATGAAATCTTCAACACCTCATTTTCTAAGATGACAATTTTTTGTTGGTAGATGTTGAGCAGCTTTTCATTTTCCTCCTTTATTCTTTTTATTTGTGTCTCTAGTATCTCATTAAAGTAAAGCTTTATCTGTTCGAATAATTTGTCACCATCTTCATTCTTGAGACTTTTCTTGAAAGGAGTTCCGCTATCGCCACTGCTAACTTTTGGGCTCTGAGGAAGACACACGCAGCACAGGAATCGTCTACCCTTTTCAACTTTGAGCTCCTTTTCAAAATATTTTATATCGTCGATGGATAGATTTGCACAATCTCTATGCAACCAGTTAGAGCACTTTTGACACTTTATAGAGTAGCCGGTTTTTACAGCCTTACTGCAGATGATACAATTGACTGTTGGTGCCATATTTTGTCAAGCTAATAGTTTCCGTAATAATGAGAAAACTTTGAGGACTTGGCAACGTGGCAGACTTTAAATCACTGCCGAATTGTCTAACATTCGGAAGAATTCCCTCAATTTAAATTTTCACTAGTTGCCTTCTTACTCACAAGTAGTTAAAGTATTCTAGTGTTCAGTGGTATAAATTTGCCTTTTTATTTCAAAGGTTTTCACTTAAAAATTGATGTTGTTTTGCAGCAGATTATAAACAGTGACTACACTGTATTGCCACGTACTTCACACTGTTGTTGATCGCGAATTTCAATACAACCTACCCTGCATATTTATATCTGATTAGTAATTAATATCTTTGGATCTTATAGGTGTGTCGGAAAATATCATCATGGGTCAGCTGCCTCGCATGGGTACTGGTTGTTTTGACTTGCTCCTGGACGCTGAAAAATGTAAAATGGGTATACCCATCGCGCAAGCTCATGGCACTGACATTATGAGCTCAGGAATGTTCTTTGGCTCAGCAGCTACTCCAAGCAGCTTAAGTCCTGGTGGAGCTATGACGCCGTGGAACCAAGGGGCTACGCCATATGTAGGAAGTGCTTGGTCACCACAAAGTAAGTGAATTTTTTGATGTTACACAAGATTCTGCAGTAAAACACGCAAAACTTAATTCTTTCAAATTTACGAAAATGATGCGATGAGATTCAATTGTGCTTTTTCCAAATATTGTAAATTTATTTGCTCCATTGGGAGCATTGGGGATTTGGTTACGTCAAACCGATAGTTGAAAGTACTTTTGTGCTTTGACAACAAAGTCCGACTAAGTGGCCATTGGGAATAATAAGCTTCTAAAAAATCTCAGCTCATTGGTATTTCGCACAACGAAAACATGTCATGTAACTAAAGAAACTTACGTTTAGGGTCAATCAAAATTCAAAATATAAAATATATAGAAACTAGCTTTGAAAAATCCAGATTCGAGCTCATATACTGCAATGAAAATACATACTTCGTGAATACAAACTTTCGCACCCCTTACAAAAGCTTTTTTACCTGATCAAAGTGGTATGAATCAAAATTTATGCACTAAAAAAAAATTAAGTATTTTTTACTTTGGTATCAACGACATCGACTGCTGTGGTCATTAGCTTTGTGTTCTGTATAAGCTTTAGGAACGGTACTGTTAATTAGAACCCAACAGTGAATAGTCAGGTGTGGAACTCGTTCGAAGTTTTGGAATTCTGCTGTTTTTATTACTCCCTCGTCGCTTATAAAAACCATTCAAATATTTTTAAGCCCTTTGTCTATGCAAGAGTGATTATTGTTATTTTGTCGCACAAACAGGCGACAGACATCATCATTTTGAGGAAAACCATTGAAAATTGATATGTCTGCTGTTGCATGAAAGCTTCCCAAATATTACTTTACCCCGGGTGTTTTTTTACATTATATTGAGATACTATAATAATGTGCTTTTTACAGATTTGATGGGTAGTGGCATGACCCCGGGAGGTCCAGCATTCTCACCCTCAGCAGCTTCTGACGCCTCTGGAATGTCTCCAGCATACGGAGCGTGGTCGCCTACTCCGCAGTCGCCAGCAATGTCTCCATACATCGCATCTCCACACGGTCAATCTCCTTCATATAGTCCTTCCAGTCCCGCCTTCCAACAACCCGCATCTCCTTCTATGACACCTGTTTCTCCCGGGTATTCACCAAGCTCTCCGGGGTATTCTCCCACCAGTCCTAACTACAGCCCCACTAGTCCCAGTTACTCACCGACCTCTCCTAGCTATTCCCCAACTTCACCCAGTTATTCTCCTACCTCTCCTAGCTATTCTCCTACATCACCCAGCTATTCTCCTACGTCTCCAAGCTATTCGCCCACGTCGCCTAGTTATTCTCCTACGTCTCCAAGTTATTCACCAACGTCACCAAGTTATTCCCCGACTTCTCCTAGTTATTCACCAACATCGCCAAGCTATTCACCAACTTCACCCAGCTATTCTCCTACGTCTCCCAGCTATTCACCAACCTCTCCTAGTTATTCACCTACTTCGCCGAGTTATTCTCCCACTTCACCAAGCTATTCGCCTTCTTCTCCAAGGTACACCCCAGCTTCGCCAAGCTACTCGCCTACTTCACCGAGCTACTCGCCCACTTCGCCTAGCTATTCGCCCACGTCACCCAGTTATTCACCTGCTTCTCCTAGTTATTCGCCATCTTCACCTAAATATTCTCCAACATCTCCAAACTATTCACCTACATCTCCTTCGTTCTCTGGAGGAAGTCCTCAGTATTCACCAACTTCCCCCAGCTATTCACCAACGTCACCAAGTTATTCGCCATCCAGTCCTCAGCATACTCCTGCAGCGAGTACAAGATATTCACCTTCTTCGCCTAATTATTCACCAAGTTCCCCGAGCTATTCGCCTACTTCTCCTCAATATTCTCCTCACAGCACGAAATACTCTCCTACTTCACCTACATACACTCCAACAAGTCCTAGTTATTCACCAGCTTCGCCAGCATACTCTCCTCAACCACCTAGATATTCACCATCCTCACCTAATGATCCATAATTAATTAAGTTATTGTAAATTTAGATTATGAGTTTTTATTGTAATAACTTTATTACTATGATGTTTATAGTCTTGTAGATGTAAAAAAAATATTAATAAAAGGTATATAATTTTTTCATATTGTTTTTTTTCTCCCATGAATTTTAAAGGCAAACCGAAATTCGAAATTACACTTTGTCGACAAGCAAAACAGAATCTTTAATTACATTGAGCTTCTGAACATGTTTATGTTCATGTTTAGTACTTTCTGTAAATGCATCTCTCAGGTATAATTTATACCTGGCAGTTTGAATTTATAATTGACGAGTTGGAAAATTAACTTGACCATTTAGAATTATGACCTCACACTTTAGAAACTACAACTGGAAAAGGTGTAGTAATCCAAATATAGAAAGATTCATTCATTTATTTGTAAAACTGTATTACAAATAATGCTACCTTGTATGAGGGTATTGGCATAATCGACATTCACATTAAATTTTGACAATATAACCTATTTGGTCATTCCTACTGTGGGCATTGGCTCCGGTCATCATTCGTTCTGGTTTATCTTCCTTGATGCACAACAAGGCTTCAGCAGCTGATAATAGGTTTGTTTTCTCAATATTATTCTACTACTTGACCGGTTGTTAAAAGGAAGAGAGGCAGACCTCAGAAGACATGGGATGATACAATAGGTGCCATTTTAAAGAAGAGAGGAAAGGATCATAGAGAGGCGAAGAAGTTGGCGCTTGATAGGAAAAAATGGGCTCGATTTGTATATACGTGATAAAATAAAAAGAGACTATTATATGCCCCACACCCGTAAGGGTAAAACGGGGAATAGATTATATATATATATATATATACTTGACCGGTTGTACCTCTAAATTTTGACGTGAGATATGCTATTTCGTCATTATCGACTAAAAAATGTTATACAATTTATTAAAGGTTAAAATGTTCATTAAAGTTTGTTGAAAAGTATGTAGAATGATTTGTTACATTTTAAAACATAGCAGTTACATGACGGCATAACAATAATGTTCAAAAAAGCAATGTGATGTGGCTTTCTTTTATGTTTATGATCCCCTTCCATCAAAAAGTCTATTATTGCTGCAGCATTTGTAGCTAGTTGGTCACAGACAGTTGCAACAATATTTAAGCCGATATTTTGGCATTTGCTGATGAATTCCTTTGCTAATTCCTCAGACTACAATCCTCCATCACTTAAAAAATAGCAGATTGGTTGTTTCCATGATTTGTAAAACTGTGGCATGATTTGCAAATGTTCGTTTTACGTTCCCATTACCAAGGTCATGAAAACCAATGATTTGATCTTGTAACATGTTATATGTTAAACCTAAATTCTTGAAATGTCATCAAACATTAAGATGCAAATTTTGGATTCCTCTGACATTGAATTTTCGCTTTCGCTCAAATACTGCAGGACAAGCTTGTTCAGTCCAGGGTATTTCGGCCAAAATTTTCCTCAATGTGGCTTTGGAAGGAACTGCAAACACTTTCTGTAAAAATCTACACCCTTTTGGGGATTGCTTATAGAGAAAAAAGGCAAATATTTTATTTTCTGCTGTGAAAGAGACAGCTTTTTTTCAATTTTTTTTGCTGCAGTACTTGGCAGGTGATAAAGTCATATGTAACTTTATTTACTGCCGCTTTAATAAAGTCTGGTGACAGTGTAAACTACATGCATTTCTTTAATCTCCCCTTGATATCACATTTTTTCAGAATACTCTTTTTGTCACCCCTCTGAGATTTTATATAACTGTAGTACTTCCTTGCATTTTGTGATGGATTAATTTGTCTGGTTTCTTCCACCAGCTTCAAAATATTGAGCCATTTCGTCTTCTTACCTACAATATTAAAAAAGTCACAAATTTACCACCATGGTAAGACTTCGTTTTAGCCATCATTAATAAAATTGAAAATATACTTTGCCGTTTCTCATGAGTGGTATACATAGAAGTAGTAAGAATGTCAGTACATCTATCCTTATCACTGGAAGTACTAGGTAAACATTCCACAAAATATATCTCTCTTTCACAAAGACAGCTTTCTTGATACTGAGTTCTTCGTTGAAGCCTTAAAATAACAACCATTAGTTCCACGGGAATGTTTACATCAAGTTTAAAACGTTACCTTTTAGATGGTATATCGGTAACGCAATATTATGCAGTCTCCTTCGCTTCCAAGGTTGAATACAGCCTTGGTAGAAATGTTTTTTTCGCAAATTCTGTAACTATTGTACAACTACTACTTGTCCATGTTTTTTAAGGCATCGTTTCTAATCCTTTCAAGCCAGACCCTGCACACATATAATAATGCACATAATCATTTACTCTACAAAGGTTATTATAATATAAATAGACCTCTTCATCCTTTATAGGAAAACAATGCATAATATTGTTCCTGGTACTGCATCCAGGCACGCAGCAACTAAAAACCATTTTCGGCAAAATAATGCAAACGCACAATGCAGAAATGAAAAGAAAATGAGAAAATTTACTTTTCTCAGGAAAGAGGCTTTCCAATTTTCAAAATTAAAATTTCAGTGACAAAACATAAAACAATGACGTGACAGATCATTTTCAATCACGTGACTTTGACACTATTGACAGTTCTGCCAATTAAAGGGTGCATTCATGGCCGACTTTACTCACTAGGCCGGAGCATGAAATATGGCAACACTGAACCAGCGGGCCGAGTTTTCATTTGTTGTTATGTCATGTGTATGTGTATTCTTCCAGAAAATATGGTTGGAAGGTGATTATTAATGTGTTTCTAATTATTTACCTGCACAAACGAAACTATAAAGATAAAAAGATGCCTGCAAAGTGTGTAGTACCAGGAATAGAGGACATACCAAACCATACATAACCGAACATAACCTTCCAGAGTAAAAAGAACATTTCAAGGTGATTTTTAATGTGTTTCTAATCATTTACCTGCACAAACGAAACTATAAAGATAAACAGATGCCTGCAAAATGTGTAGTACCAGGTTGTACTAGCAATTGTGCTTCCAGTAAAGGGCATAAACAGAAGTGGGTGAACAGCACAAGTGAACAGTATTCCTCGTATGGGCTGGTTATATTTATGAGAATAAAGACAATACTTTACAGACATTTCGAAGGAAAAGACCTATTTTAAAGCACAATATGGTACCTACAATGTTTTATGGACCACCTCCCAAATATCACAGAAAAATACAGTTAACAGAACTCATCTGGGCATGCATCATGCATCTGGGCATACCTACGAAAAGATTTGATAGTGAAAGGGAATCAAGACCAGCAAGAATGGCTTCACAGTGACATAATAGTGAATTTTTCTAGCTCAAGTGACAATTTACAAAGTAAATTGAGTGTTCATTAGCAATTGTGCTTCCAACAAAGGACAAACAGAAGTGGGTGAACGGTATTCCTCGTATGGGCTGGTTATATTTATAAGAATAAAGACAATACTTTACAAACATTTTAAAGGATAAGACCTATTTTGAAGTACAATGTGGTACCTACAATGTTTTCTGGACCTCCCAAATATCACAGAAAAATACAGTTAATAGAACTCATCTGGGCATACCTTTGAAAAGATTTGATAGTGAAAGGGAATCAAGACCAGCAAGAATGGCTTCACAGTGACCTAATAGTGAGTTTTTCTAGCTCAAGTGACAATTTACGAAGTAAATTGAGTGTTCATTTAAGTGGAAGTGGAACTGGCAGCAGAAAACAGGTTGCGTTTGTTTTTATTTTGTAGTGTCTGACTACGATGAACCAGACATCAGATGTAAGTGGTATTAGTAGTAGTAGTTCTAAAAAGTATTTTTCTTAATTTATTAACCCAGATGAACTCTAATACATATAAAATGTAATAATTATTCTGAAACTGTAGGCCCACTATTTGACAGCTAAGCCACGTTGCCACATCTAAGGCTCCAGCCTAGTGTAGAGTCGGCCATGGTCCAAAGCAGCAAGGTGTAAGGTGTAAGTTTTTAGTTTGTTGACAATAAAAGTAGATCGGTGAACATCGACACAGAAAGACAGAAACGCTTTTATTTCCACTGCACAACACATGCAGTTGTGACATGCAGCGTACTGTCATCCACAAGACTGTGGAATGGGTTTGTACATGGCCGACTTTACTCACTAGGCCGGAGCATGAAATATGGCAACACTGAAGCAGCGGGCCGAGTTTTTATTTGAGGTTAAGTCATGTGTATTCTTCCAGAGCAGAAGATATGGTTGGAAAGTGATTATTAATGTGTTTCTAATTATTCACCTGCACAAACAAAACTATAAAGATAAAAAGATGCCTGCAAAGTGTGTAGTACCAGGTTGCACTAGCAATTAGTGCTTCCAATGAAGGACATATACAGAAGTGGGTGAAAGGTATTCCTCATAAGGGCTGGTTATATTTATAAGAATAAAGACAATACTTTACAAACATTTCAAAGGATAAGACCTATTTTAGAGCACAACTACCTACAATGTTTTCTGGACCTCCCAAATATCACAGAAAAAGACAGTTAATAGAACTCATCTGAGCATGCATCTGGGCATACCTACGAAAAGATTTGATATTGAAAGGGAATCAAGCCCAGCAAGAATGGCTTCAAAGTGACCTAATAGTGAATTTGTCTAGCTCAAGTTAAAAATTACAAAGTAAATTGAGTGTTCATTAGCAATTGTGCTTCCAATAAGGGACATAAACAGAAGTGGGTGAACGGTATTCCTCGTATGGGCTGGTTATATTTATAAGAATAAAGACAATACTTTACAAACATTTCAAAGGATAAGACCTATTTTAGAGCACAATGTGGTACCTACAATGTTTTCTGGACCTCCCAAATATCACAGAAAAGTACAGTTAATAGAACTCATCTGGGCCAGCCAACGAGGGCATGCATCTGGGCATACCTACGAAAAGATTTGATAGTGAAAGGGAATCAAGACCAGCAAGAATGGCTTCACAGTGACCTAATAGTGAATTTTTCTAGCTCAAGTGACAATTTACAAAGTAAATTGAGTGTTCATTTAAGTGGAAGTGGCAGCAGGAAACAGGTTGCTTTATTTTTATTTTGTAGTGTCTGACTATGATGAACCAGACATCAGATGTAAGTGGTATTAGTAGTAGTCGTTCTAAAAAGTATTTTTCTTAATTTATTAACCCAGATGAACTCTAATACATATAAAAATGTAATAATTATTCTGAAACTATAGGCCCACTATTTGACAGCTAAGCCACGTTGCCACATCTAAGGCTCCGGCCTAGTGTAGAGTCGGCCATGGTTTGTAGCAACGAATTCGAATTCGAATTCGTTGGTTTGTAGTGCTAGAGAGTAGATCATTAATGTGAAGCAGACACATCAGCATGTTTTGTGCACATCAGTGTCGGAGCCAATACCGATCCCTGTGGGTTCAGCATTGATGCTATGGAAAGAAGAGGAAAAGCCGTCTACCATGACAGAGATTTTCCGACCTGAGAGGAAGTCTGCGAGTCAACCGCAAAGCTTAGCAGGGAGCCCGTAAGACAGGAGCTTGTTTAGGAGAGCTGCATCCCTCAGTTGATCGAATGCCTTTGAAATATCGAGAGCAACGACGTGAGCCTCGCCAAATGACTGGATGAGTTTGCTTCACACATGTGTGCCGTAAGCCAGAAGATCTCTATCAGTTGATCTTTGGTGTCGGAATCCATATTGTCTGTCATTCATTAAATGGTGGAGCTCTTCACGAGATCTTGGTTGACGCATTTATCCATTGCATTACACTGATTGTACAGAGAGCAGAGCTATAGGTCTTTAACGCCAAACAGATAAATTCATATTTACATCTTGTGTAGTCATACGAATTACACAGAACATATTTTTTTTCTTGAACCTCCGAGAGCCGTCAGCACTGCAGCTCTTATGGGCTTATTGTACTATAGCTCTCAAGAGGAGGGGGGAACGATAATGCGCGGTCAGCACTGCCGGCGTGCTGGTCCATCGGCTCCAAACCGACTGTCGATCCGCGGTGCTGTGAACACTGTCAAAGTTTACGAAATACATATAAAGCTTAATTCAGATGCATACGACATCCGACAATACGACGGCACGAAACTGTTCCTATTGGTTGAAATATTCAAAATGATGTTAAACCAACATATTTCAACCAATAGGAACAGTTTCGTACCGTCGTATCGTCGGATGTCTTGTGCATCTGAATTTAGCTTAAGTTGGATCACCCTCCGTCGGCACTTTGAAGAATTCACATGAAAGCGATGCCGCGGCCGCACGTGCCAGTTAGTTTTTGCGTTGGTTTTTGCCCAAGTACGAGGGTCTCTTAGCGGGGACTTGCTAACGCTTGGGTTGTACGTATATACGAGGGTCATTGAAAAACTATGTATTGACGTATTAATACAAATATAATGTTTATTTTGCTAATGCACTGAGTTACACAAATGGATATCAAAAATAAAGCCTAGTAAAACTATTACTAATGAATCTCAAATGATTTCACAT
This sequence comes from Callosobruchus maculatus, assembly GCA_951848785.1. Lineage (NCBI taxonomy): Eukaryota > Metazoa > Arthropoda > Insecta > Coleoptera > Chrysomelidae > Callosobruchus > Callosobruchus maculatus. The sequence continues at coordinate 11,181,744 of CATOUR010000026.1, read as the reverse complement.
ATTGTAGCTATTTCGTAGATAAGTAAAAGCTGATGGTTCAAAGGTGCTGTAGTATTTTTACCTTAATGTTTTATTTGGCTTATTTTTGAGATCACGGTTTATAAATTTTATGGTATAGTACATGTTACGGTTCGATTTCCAGATCCAAATATGTTGTACTTACCCACATTTGACCATAATTCTAAGCCTTATAAATAATATGTAAGTCTGTAGTATGTAACATCTATATATTTTTAAGCCAACTGTACAAGCAATTCCTATTTGTATCTTACAAAGTATTTGTGTATTGCCCCCCCTATTGGCAGGCACCCTGAGCTGCAACCACCTAAAAATAACAGAAAATATTAGCACTAGAGTTACACCGACATAAAATTTCATTACATTAATTATTTAGAATGTTTGTTTACATGTCCATGTTGAAGAAGAAGAGGTTAGCCTTGCTTCTGATTGACATCTATTGACATCTATCGTTTTGTACCTTGTATAGTTAAATTTCACATTGCATGATACCTCCGCTAGCGGTAAATCGGCGCAAACAATGTTGTCACGCGCTTATATAACAAAATCGTAAGATCCCTTAGATGCTCAGCTAACGAATAGATATTACTGTATGCTTGATTGTATGCATAATCTGTGAGCAAATATTCAACAGTGTTTCTCAATTTTCTATTATTTGGAGTCAAACATTAATTGCAATCCTTAATTTCTAATATGCCTAATCCACGTCCAATCATACCAACGGTAGCACGACTGCTGAAACATACGTACACTTGGCAACAGCGCTTGAAATGGCGGCATGCGAGCTCTCGGCGTTGCCCCTTTGTGCAGGTCCTTTAGCCATAGCTTAGAGATCGGTACAGGCATGCACACGCATACTGTGGGAAGCTATAGATGTGCGAGTGTACTCAATATATTCGCACTCAGAACGTTCATCGCAGACTTGTACTGTCGCATATCTGTGCGAACTCAAGTCGCTTGATCCATTCGGTATCGTGATAAAAATTTCTGAGGAGCAAAAAAACCGTAAATTAGAGCACCAACGCACATGTATGTTTCTTTCATGTTAATCAAAAAACCGACACCAGTTTTAGGCTCACACCATGTCGCTTATCTATTTTGCGCGATGTGACGCATTGTGAGAGGGGCCATGAAATCACAGCAGTTTCGCAGCAATTACGCACGGTTTGACAATGCCGCAAGATCCGCCGAGGGTCCGGCTTGCCGCTTCGCGGTGGCCGCCCGTTTAGATTTGACGCGCCAGTCTTAGTCAGGTGCGTAGCGATATAGCAGGTGTGGTAAGTTATTCTTGAAGTTTGCGCGGGAAATTAGACGATACAATTAATAACAATGCAGCAAGGCACATCGGTTAGCAATACAGCATCCAAACGACATGTTTTATCAACCGGTGAACGCAATATAGTGAAGAATGTTTACGATGGTGTACGTACACGATTTCCTGAAAGGCCGGTGAAGGAAATCGTTAAACTTTGCAGCGATCTGACTAAGGTCTCAGTTGCAACAATTTTCAGAATTTTGAAGGAAAAGAAGCGCGACGTAGTATTTGTGGTAAAATCACTTAAACAAAAAAGAGGAGTTAAAAAGATTGTTTTGGATGGTGACGTGAAAAATGCGATTCGTCGAAAAGTCCATTCATTTTATCTCCGTAATGAACTTCCAACGATAAAAAAACTACAACAGGAATTACAAAATGATGAAAGTCTGCCAAAGATATCTCGTCGGGTATTATTGAGAACATTACGCGAAATAAATATCAGATATTTGAAAAGAAAGCGGAACAGCGCATTGATTGAAAGAGACGATATAGTATTATGGCGTAGAGAATATTTAAGAAAAATACGTAGTATTCGTAACGCCGGGGGAATAAAAATCTATTACTTGGACGAAACTTGGTTGAATGAAGGGCACACGGTTACTAGGTGTTGGCAGGATTTGAATATAGCGAGTCGTAGACAAGCCCATCTTGAAGGCCTAAGTACGGGATTAAAATGCCCTTCAGGCAAAGGCCGTCGGCTAATAATAACGCATATTGGCAGCGAATCTGGGTTTGTGGATGGGGGATTGAACGTCTTTGAATCTCGGAAAACTGGTGATTATCATGAGGATATGGACGCTGTAGTTTTTGAATCTTGGTTTAAATCCATATTGACAAAATTAGAACCCGGTTCGGTTATTGTATTAGATAACGCGTCCTACCATAGTCGGCGTTTAGAAGCTCTTCCGACTTCTAATTGGAAAAAAGCGGATATCTATGACTGGCTCGTGTCAAAAAATATAGAATGCGATATGACTATGCTCAAAGCACAGCTGTCACAACTCGCGCGTCACCACAAAGAAAGGTATATAAAATTAGCAGTAGACGAAATGGCTAGGGAAAAGGGTTTTACAGTTTTAAGACTGCCTCCGTATCACTGCGAGTTAAACCCAATCGAGTTAGTATGGGCACAAGTAAAAAATGAAGTAGCGCGTAGGAATACAACTTTTAAGTTGGCCGATATACGTATCCTTTTAGAAGAAGCAATCGGTGCGGTAACTGCAGATAACTGGCAGAAATGCGTATCACACGTAAAAGCAGAGGAAGAAAAGTTTTGGAAATTAGATCCCCATATAGATTCCGTAATAGAGCCAGTCATAGTTAACCTTGGCAGTGATACAACCAGTGACAGTGACGAGTCCTTTGACTGTAGTTCTGCTAGTGATGACGAATTTCCACCGCACACGTCCGCAACTGACTGAGATTCAGAACAAGTATATTTATTTACTTTTTATTTGTTTTTGTTGTTTTTTTGTTGTTTATTTTTTTAATTTATTTTAATTTATATATTTACTTTTTTATTCGTTGTTTATTTTTAAGACGTTCATAGACAATTTAGTCAATCACTTTTGTTGCTGTTGCTCCAGTTTCTTAAGCAGAATATATTTTTTGTTCATTGTAACTTTTAAGACTTTACTTCTTACTCTGAATTTAATTTGTTGGATTCTAAGTTCTCCTTTGAAGTTTAGAGAGTTTATTTATTGTTTCATTTTCGTATTCATGCACCTTTTCAGTTTCCTATTCATTTTGTTAAACATAAAAGAAGGGTGGGAGGAGTGGTGGGACTCGATATGCAGCCACCTCCTCGTGGTGAGTCCTGGGTAGTCCGCATAAAGACTAGCTGAGAGCTGCATTACTGTTGTAGATTATTTCAATTCCACTTCCAGTATGACCGAATGTGAGAACTTTACTATTTGAAATCTTTGGCTGACGTCTAACGTAATATAATGTTTCCATTGAAACTGTACCTGTGGTTGCCTGCCCCTACCAAGCCGCTGTGCTGATGGCCAATAATTAAGCCCATAGCTATTTGACAATATCATACTTGCATTTTTGAGAAAGACTGCACATTTATGTAAACGAAACATTAGCAACTACTCAACTAGTTATAACTTCCAATATCTAGTAGCATATATCTAGCTTTGATTCGGATAAGTAATATTTTATCATTAAAATATATCTTTACATTTCAAAATAAAATCGGGTACACCTATTTGTAAAAAATGAATACAGAACGTATAGAATTTTATGATAGCTTTAAATTGTATATTGGCTCTGAATCCCTATCTAGACCTTCAAAGAAATCGAGCGCGCCACTGCTACCCGGCGTGACCAGGCGTGACGCAGGTATCATCGAATGTGGAACTTAACTATAGACAGTTGGACCAAGGTCGAACCGCAGAATTTAAATCACCACAGTTCATTACCATTTGACAGGCGAGTTTGGCGCTGATTTTCATGGATAAAGGCCATTTCCTTTTGTCTTCTTGATCTACCAGGACCAGGTGGTCATTGCGCATTATTGCGGATTTGATCAAGAAGAAATCCTGTGTCGGATTGGATTTTGTTTTTGCAGTGTCTGCAGAACCACCTCCGTGGGATTCATATAAAATCCAAGTCACACAGCACCCAAGGGAACACCTTAAAGCCACCCAACACCAACGGTAGGTGCATAACCTTACTTTCATGAAAGCTAGTCACAACTCCCTCAGAGACACAGTTTTTAGTAATGCTTACCTGCTTCCAAACTTTAGAGACTCCTTTTGCTTGCAGGCTTTTACAGTTTTACGGTTTTATGGTTGAGATCAGGACCATATCCTAACAGCTCCGGGTTGAGTCACCAACTCACGTCTAACAGCTAGGCTTTGCCCGTATAAACATAGTGCAACCATTGTAGTACAGCTTAGTGCACAATAACATCACCTGCTTTGCTGCATGCCTACCCCTACGACAGCCACATCTCTCTGTATGCTTGCAACACATTCGTCTGCATGTTTTCACTCGCTTGCATGTCAGACCCTTAGTGAGGAAACTCCAGGTAACCTTGGACCACATCCGTCAGATCACAGGTGGGAATTAGCTTTATTTCGATAGGAACTGTAGCCACTAGGAGTGTTCACCTAGAACATCAGTTAGTTAAGTTTTCTTTCTTGAGCATATTGTAGGTAATTAAGACTCTTACCAGACATAGTTATAGGTAGCATAAGGACAGGGACCATCAGGGAAAGGGGCCCCCAGCGATCTCTTCATTTTATAATCGTTGTACATGTGTATATTTACTGATCGTTAGGCATTTGGTTTAGCATAATTATATAGTAGGCAGTGTTTACGCAACTTTCAAGCATTGTATAAGATCTGATTTTCGGAACAAGCCGCTAACTCGCCCATATCCAGGAAGGCAGTAAATTCATTGCGATATAAATTTAAATAAAAGATTATCCATTTTTTTTAACAAATTACATGAATGACTCATTGAACTTGTAATTTTGGCATTTGTCATTTAACCCCCCCTGTCAACCACAAAACATATACACTGTCAACCACAAACGCACTACCGCAGAGTCGCAGAACAATAACACCCACGAAGCAGTACGAACCCACCACAGAACACGGTTTGAAGTAGAGGTTGCGACGTTGCCGGTGGTACCGTATGAACCGCAGCGTTGCCACGCTTGAAGCGGCCTCTACGCATAACATACATACGAACTCGTATGTACAATTTTAAAAGATAATCATGTGGAAATGCTTTACATGGATGTGAATAAATTATTTTTGCAATTTGCTTTTCACTGTCATTCCAATTGCTAGTGTAGAAGCTAAATTGTCAAAGTTATCAACAAAAATATTTCCGAGCTGTAAAATATAATTTACAATGTCCCTGGGTGGTATAGTAAGATCACCGAATGAATATTTTGTCTCACTATACGCTTTTAGCGTGATACAATCCTTTTAGTACCTGTAGCTCCTGAACTAATCACTTTAGACCCCAATAAGTGTGCTAGTTTGTTGGAACTGCTTTATCGGGGGAACACAGGCTCAAATATACAGGGTGTTCCATTAATAATTTTGAATCGAATGTCACGTGACCAAAAACAAATACCTCATTGGGTAGTACAATGACAAAAAAAGACACAACATCTGCTCTAATTTACATGCCCAAAATTATAATTCTCTACTACTGCCCAGTTCCGACATAATTTCTTGTCTTAATCGTCGCGGGATAACCTGTATTTATATCCTTTACATTTCAAGGTTTACCACAAAATAAGGATGGATCTGATTGTCATTCTCCATCCGTTAATAAATTTAAATTAATTGGTAATATCTTTTCTCGCGAAATTGATTACTCTCAAACTTCTAAAAAGATTATCCCATTTCCTGCAAACAAATCCGAGATAACAAAATCCGATATTTTTGAGACACTGTATACACTTCGCGTTAAACACGTTCAATCTCCACTTTGCGCCACCCTGTATCTCCCGGCTGACATTGGTACACTGCTACCGGTGTACCGGGGAGACGGAGCAAGGGGCAGGCCGTTTTGATATTTTTGCGGAGTGATCCAACTTATATGTATTCCGTAAACTTTGACACTGTCGAGTCCAAAGTGTGACCAAGAGCGACCGAACGCTGCCGGTCACGAGCAAGCGTGAGGATGATTCACCCCCACTCGAACGCATGCCGTCCATGAACTGACCCGACCTAACCACGTGTGAGGGGAGTTCCGAGCTCTACGTTATTATGCTGTGCTCTACGTCTCTTCCCCACCACACGCCAGCCGTTCATGTAAGTTACGAGGAAGAACTAGCTGACGCACCATTAATATGAGAAGATCCAGACGCTCCGCTACCGAGGATATAAATAATATTCATTTAATGTAAAATTTATTCATTCTTGTCTTGTTGTTGCTACTGTACATTTCAATAAAACTCTTTTTAAAAAAGCTTTTCCGTGTTCGGGAATCGTAACTGGCGCAGCGATCAGTAGGATCAGTACCGTTCACTCGAAAATTCGCGGCATCGTGACCGGTTTCGGGCGTCGAACGTGGGTGTCATCCCTTAAGTACTGGAACCACCACCAAAGAGGGCAGAGCAGCACCAGGGCAGAATCACCGGAGAGGCCAAGAGGAAGAAAAAGGTAGGAGCCAAGTTTTCCTTTTGCCCTTTTTCCGATCAAATAATTTTTCCCCGTATTAGGAAATCTTATTTTAGCGTTAGTTCAATTTATTTCTCCGTTCAAGAAGTAAATTGTAGTTTAAGAAGTCACGAAAAAATCAGAATAATTTTCATCATATGTCAGAAGTTGACGAATTAGTTAGTACTTTAAGAAATATTACCTTAAGTTCAGAATCGAATTCAAGAAATATGGCCACTCAAGCTACCAGTGAAATTCAACCCATTACACTCCAAATGCTAAAAATGTTTGTAGATACCATACCAAATTATAATGGAAATTCTGACACATTGCCTAGTTTTATTTCTTCATGCGATTATCTGTTTAGTACTTTTACAACTTCAGATCAAACTATTCAAAAATATTTGATTAGAGGAGTACAGACAAAGCTTATTGGAAGAGCTCAATTATTGGTAGGGTGTCGAACTGAGTTGACTAACTGGAGTTTGATAAAAAGTGCGTTAAAACAATGTTTTGGGGATAATAGAAGTCTTGAGTGTTTAGAACAAGACTTATTTTTAGCATCTCCCTTTAAAAATGAACAGCCTTTAGAATTTGGAAAAAGACTTCAAGTTTTAAGGAGCTGTTTAGCACAAAAATTAACGTTATCTGAACCATCGCCTGTTATTAGAGAAGCTATGCTCAAACAATATGAAGGTGTTTGTTTAAGAGCTTTTATCAGAGGCCTATCAGGTCCTCTACAAACAGTCATAAGATTAAAAAATCCAGATAGTTTAGAAATGGCATTATCATATTTGGTAGAGGAACAGAACTTTCAGTATACGCAAAATATTTTCAAGCATACTAATCAAAGACCTTCTCACTCAAATTTCCAGTCACCTAGACCCTCATTTAATCAACCTTTCAACAACAATGTTCGCTTCCAAGCACCTGTTCAACAGCCTCAGCAAAGGCTCCCCAGTGAACCGATAAATATTCAAAGTACCCCCGTTCATAGACATTTTCCCACAAACAGAGAAACATTTGGACCCCCTAGAAATGTGAATGTTTTCAGACCTACTGGAAACCCACCCTCCAACCCCCCACAACCCATGTCTGTTTCCACCCGAAACACTTTTAGACCAAGAGCCCCTCAAAGGCAGAACCATTTTAGACCTTCAGGTCCTAGAAATTTTTCATCTGAGGAACTATTCCAAATCGAACAATCAAATTCTGATTGTAACCCACAGCATTTTGAACATTTAGAAACCAATAACGAATCAACAAGGTATTCCGAAATTCAGTCTACTTCAGGTGTACAGGATGAAAATTTTTATCAACAAAGCCTCCAAGACCAAGAAATTTGATTGAACTACATTCCGATTTAGACAACTGTCTACCCTATATAAAAATTAAGCATCCTCCTATAAAACTTCTAGTAGACACAGGTTGTTCTCACCCTATTTTAAGACCTAGTATTGCTGAAAAATATTTTCCTGATCGAATTTATCATTGTACTTCAAAACTGAAAACAGGTGTTGGAGGTATACAATTACACTGATAGTATAGTCACATTAGAGTTTAGGCAGCCTTTAAAAGTGATTAACTTTTCAGACAAAGTTAAGCAAAATTTTTATATTTTTCACGTAGAGGATATCATAAGCGATCAAAATTATAGTAAAGTAAGAAAGGAGTCAATTCATCATATCATTAGAACAGAACATTTGAATTCAGAGGAAAAAAGTGCTCTACTTCAACTCTGTAGAGAGTTTCAAGATATTTTTCATCACGAAAGTGACAAATTATCGTTTACAAATATAGTTAAACATGAAATTAAAACTACGGACGAACTCCCTGTTTACACTAAAACTTACAGATACCCATTTGCACATAAAAATGAAGTTCAGCGGCAAATTAATAAAATGCTGAACGACGGGATTATCAGAAGTAGCAAAAGTCCCTGGAATAGTCCTATATGGATTATTCCTAAGAAAATAGATGCCAGTGGCATACAAAAATGGCGGATAGTCACAGATTTTAGAAAATTAAATAGTAAAACTATAAATGATAGGTACCCATTGCCCAATATTAACGACATCTTAGACAAATTAGGCAGATGTCAATATTTTTCTACTCTGGACCTGGCCTCAGGTTTCCACCAGATAGAAATGCACCCAAATTCTATTGAGAAAACAGCATTCTCGGTAGAAAATGGCCACTATGAGTATACAAGATTACCATATGGCTTGAAAAACTCCCCGGCGACTTTCCAGAGGGTCATGGATAACGTTCTCCAAGAACTCCAAGGAAAAGTTTGCCTGGTCTATATGGATGATGTCATTATATTCTCTTCTAGTCTGACGGAACATATTGCTAACTTGAAGCTAGTGTTTCGCAAGCTCAGGGAAGCAAAACTAAAAATACAACCTGACAAGTGCGAGTTCCTTCGCAAAGAGGTTGAATTTTTAGGACATGTTGTCACTACGGATGGGATAAAACCGAATCCAAAGAAAATTGAGGCCATTCAAAAGTTCCCAATACCTAAGACGTCCAAAGAAATTAAATCTTTCTTGGGGTTGCTAGGTTATTATCGACGATTTATTAATAATTTTGCTAAATTAACAAAGCCTTTCACAAGATGTTTAAAAAAAGGTGCAAAAATTGAACACACACCTGAATTCATCAAGACATTCGAACTTTGCAAAACTATTCTTACTAATGACCCCATTCTACAATATCCTGATTTTGAAAAACCATTTATACTGACGACTGATGCGTCGAATTACGCAATAGCCGCAGTATTAAGCCAAGGAAAAATTGGTAGTGATTTGCCGATTGCATTTGCCTCTCGTACTTTAAACTCAGCTGAGTGTAACTATAGTACGATTGAAAAAGAACTGGCAGCTATAGTATTTGGCGTAAAATATTTTAGGCCATACATATTTGGTAGAAAATTTATTATTGTCACAGACCATAAGCCACTACAGTATCTCTTCAATATGAAAGAGCACAACCCCCGTCTCCTCCGTTGGAGACTCCTCTTAGAGCAATATGACTATACTATCCAATATAAACCAGGAAAGATGAATAGCAATGTCGATGCTCTTTCTAGAGTGGAAATGCATGCTATAGATGACGAGACGAATGAATCAGTTATCGTCAGTCCTGGGGATGTAGACGAAGATATCTTCCAATATCTACAGTCTTCGGACGAACAGGTAAACGTAACCCTGGACGACCTACAGGACATAGAGGACTTGCTTGATTCAACGGCGATCAGCAATTCTAATAGAATCAATATAACGTCAGACATTCAAATTGCACCCCCACACTCCCCGGAAACAGACGGTGTAACAGTTCACACCGCAGCAGAAAATCCTGTTTTAGAAATCCCCTATACAGAAAATGTAATTAACAGATACTTGAACCAAATCGTAATAAGTCAAAAGTCCTCCCATCATTATCACATAGTTAGGAGTAAGCCTTTAGAGAATAACAATAGATTAACACTTCATATCAGTAATAATGTAGAGGAAGAAATTGTGAAATTTTTCAAAGATTATGTCGATCCAAAAAAGATGTACTGTATATTTATTAAAGACTCTGAAATTGCAGATCTTTCTATTCAGATAAGTAAAATTCTGCCAAAATATTTCAAAAATCATTCATATAGGATTTGTTTTTCGAATCAAATGTTAAAAGATGTTTCAGAAATAGAAAGACAAAAAGAACTCATTGTGCATCATCACGAGACAAAAACCTGTCATCGTGGCATAAATGAAACAGTAATGGCGCTCAAAAAGGGATATTATTGGAATAATATGCAAAAAATGGTTGCAGAGTACATCAATAACTGCGATTTATGTCAAATAGCAAAATACGACAGACAACCTCCAAATATCAAATTTTCCTTAACACCCACGCCTAAACAGCCTCTAGAGTTATTGCACCTAGATACATTTCGCTTTTCAAATTCAAAATTTCTCACAATCATTGATGTTTTTTCAAAATATGCACAAGCATACATACTAGAACCAATTTGTACAGCGAGCACAATATATGAAGGATTGCTAACATTTATAAATCATCATGGAATTCCTCAGTCTATTACCTGCGACAGTGGCACGGAATATAAAAACTCAATTATAACTGATTTTTGTAAATTACATAAAATTCAAATTCACTTTGCTACGCCTAATAACTCTAGCAGTAGCAGTCCTATTAATCGTTTCCACAGTACTCTTTTAGAAATACTCAGAATTTTACGATTAAAATATTCCAAATCTAGTCCAAAAGAGTTAATGCAGCAAGCCATTCTAGCTTATAATTCAACTATTCACAGTGTAACAAAGCAGAGACCTTTTGACCTAATAAATGGACGTTTAGATGCGTTGGACCCTTTCGATTTGTCAGATGAGGTAATTTTAAATCAGTATATTACGGACCGAAAAGAAAGATTGAAATTTTTATATGGAAAGTTACACGAGTCTTCCGTGAATCATAAAGAAAAAATAATTGAAAAACGTAATGAAAAAAGGGAAGACCCAGCCACGTTCCAACCAGGAGCAAGCGCCTTTGTCAAAGATAAAACAGCAGCCTGGGAAAAAACAAAGCCACGATTTGTCAAAACTACAGTTCAAGCTGATTTAGGAACCAAAATTCGCGGTATAAGTAAAAAACGTAGTAAAATTGCGCATAAGTCTCAAGTACGAAAGCCTAAAAAATATTGTTCTGTTTCACAGGAAAATGCAGCAAGTGAAATTGCTAGTACAAGTAGCAGCCGCCCTTCTTGTAGTAGGGAGAACAAAGACACAAGATGAAATTTCTGTCACATCCCTAAAAGCACCCATATTTCCATACTATGTAGGAAATGCCAAAATTCCTCAAAATTTTCACACATTTATTTATTACATTGATACACTTCCATTAGTACAGCAGCTCAGTAACATACAAAGTTGTTATAAACAGCTAGCAGACATATTAAGTTCGTCAGAATCAGATGCTACCAATATTCACGTAAGTTTATCCGGCTCATTAACTCATACAAAAATCTTGATAAAAGAAGCATCACGTAAGTTAAATAACATAATGCCACATCCTCGCCAAAAACGTGGATTACTGAATATAATTGGAACTTCTTCAAAATTTCTTTTCGGCACAATGGACGCCGAAGATGAACAAAAAATTAATAACGCTATTTATGAACTCCAAACCACCGAAGATTCAGTTCGAAACCAGTTAAAATTACAAGTGTCATTAACGAAGGAATTGATTGATAATTATAAATCAACAATTACCTTACTGTCCTCTAATCAAAGATTGATTAAGTCAAAACTATACCTTCTAGAAAATTCTATCAATAAAACGTTAGGCAGTGTTACGAATTATTTGCAGGCTCAGCATATTTGGCAACAAATTATTCTAAATTGCCAGAATTTTATTACATTTTTAGACAATTTGGAAAATGCTATCATGTTTACCAAATTGAACACGTTACATAGTGCGGTGATATCAGCATCTGAATTAGAAAATAACATAAAGCATATGATCACATTATATGGCAGTAGTAAAGTACCAGAATTCAAGAACTTTAATTCTTTCTATCAAATTGCAGATACAAAAGTAATTTTTTCATATCACAAAATTATATTTTCAATTAGATTTCCAATATTTCTTGATGAAACCTTCCAATTATTCCGACTTTACCCCATTCCTATTAAACAGTCCACCATTTTACCCAGTCACCCTTACTTGGCTCTGGGAACAAGTCGCCAACAGTACGAAGATGAAGAATGCCCAATGATCGAAGATATCTATGTCTGCAAGGACCACCTGGAACCGATACAGGGTTGCTTCTACAAGCTGTTGAAAGAAGCTGAATTTTCTACATGCCAATTCACACGGCTATCAGTCTTAAAGCCTATCATCGAAGCAGTCTCAGAAAATCGTATTTTGGTCATTCCTGCAGAAAAACCAATCAAGGTGATCAAAATATGTCGGCATGAAGAACCACTTCTCATAGAAACACCCAGTCTCATCCAGTTACCAGAAGACTGTGGAGTCCAAATAAATACCTCAAAATTTTGGAACAAAAAGGAAGTGGAAAAAGGAAATCCATGGTTTTTGCCAGAGATAAAATTTTGGGAATCCAAAATTAACTACACTACCAGCACTGCCCTAAAGCTGAATACCATAGACCTAAAGAAAATAGAAAAGATCCAGGAAAAGGCGAATCTTCTCCAAGTACAAGAACAAGCTGTCCATCCTTTAGTTTGGAGTTCAGGAAGCTCAGCGGTTACCATTTTACTGCTGACGTTAATAGCAGTAATCCTCTGGGTCGTTTGGAAAAAGAAAAATCAAGAGAAGAAGACAGAAAAAGTACAAGAAAATAAGAAAAAAGAAGAGAAGAAAGAAGTTTCCTCCGAAAACAAAAATGTCCCCTTTTTGTTTTCGACTTAGAGGGGAGGAGTTACGAGGAAGAACTAGCTGACGCACCATTAATATGAGAAGATCCAGACGCTCCGCTACCGAGGATATAAATATTCATTTAATGTAAAATTTATTCATTCTTGTCTTGTTGTTGCTACTGTACATTTCAATAAAACTCTTTTTAAAAAAGCTTTTCCGTGTTCGGGAATCGTAACTTGTACTAACCATGCCCGACGCTGCTTAGACTCCGACTTGATGGCGGGCCGTTTTACCCACACAGTTAGCCGGGTCCCATACACAGAACATAAATCAATCATCTCTCGGGTCATAGGTATTAAGGGTCAACTCGCGCAATTACCTCTCCAAGAGAATATAGATGAAATAATATCCTGTGTAATTATATAAAAAAAATGTAACAAAACTCGAGCAGCTCATGGGCCTTTGGTATTAAGGGTCTACTCGCAAAGTGCCTCTCCAAAAGCTCATATCACTAGGGCGGAGAATTATTATAACTGTGAGGCCAACTCACTAAGATACTAGGGGTAAACTCTCAAAGTATCCACTCCTTTTTACTAGTCAACTCGCGACGTACTTCGAGATTGTTATCCGTTTTCATATCGCTGTATCGCAGACATTCAATAGTTGAATTATCAAACCATCAATGATATAAATATGTATATGAAAGTTTGTAAATTGTCTATTAAACAAGTACTCAAATGAATTAATAAAATATATCAATGAACAAAGAGACAATTAGCAGAAATGGCCAAATGGGTAATCTGTGAGATATCCTGTATAATTGGAAGTATTTTTAAAATATACCCTAAAAGGTTTGTACTTTATTTTGTATTTCTGTAACTCAAGAAAGATAATATATACTACTTCGTATAGTCATTGTCTTAGCCTCTATATGGCCGCAATCCTCGAATGCCAAGGTTTGATGCTAATCGAAGAATGATAAGTTGTATTTGAATTATTCCAATTAAGGTGTAATGATAAACACTTCTAGATTGGAAACATAATATACTTCCTATACAATGCCATCAATTTCACAATTTATCAGAACCCTGAGAATAGTCTGTGTTGCAACCAGTACCTAACCATTTGTCCGTCTCCAAAACAACAAACAATCAAAACAAACCATCCGCTTGTGTCATCGCAGTCAGCCACGGCCGGAAGTCAATTCTTTTTGTTCATCATTTTACCTATTAAGGAGGAATCAAGTTTACAATAATTTTCACTGGAAAAAATGCAAATCGTTTGACTCAGTGTTAGTTGTTATTATTTATACTATGTGGAATCCCCTTTCTAAGAAACTTTGAAGGTTAACAACATGTCTGTATCGCCCAGTGCTAGGACCATATCGGTGAGTAAAATAAGAGTTCTTTTTTATATGTGAGTCATTTTTTTCTGTTAAAGTACGAGAACATGCAGTTCGTTTATGGTGGCGTGTTCGATTTTTTAATTTGCCTGGATACCTGGATAAAAATACGCTGAAATCTACAATATCAGCTTGAGTTATTATTCGAATTCTTTTTAATAAGTACTTATGTTGTATACATGGTGGCGCAGTCTATTCGCAACGATATTTTCACTTGAAAGGATTGAGTGTTTTACACTTTTGTTTGCTGTATGACATATATAGGTCCAATAGAAGCACGGTTTTAAATTGTTTTCATTTATACAGGGTAATTCAGAAAAAATCTTCACGCTAAAGTTGTCGAAATTTAAATGGAACACCTTGTATATTATTGCATATTTGAATTACTTAATAATTATTAAGTCTCATATTTTATACATGAAATCTCACTAAAATTGACCAACAGATTCAAATATGCAAGAATATACACCTTTGATGTAAATCACCATTTACTTCCCATACCGATAGGAGGAAATACCTAGCGGCATAAGACAATTGGGGGAGGGGGGGTGCTGGCGATGGCAGGGGGATCTCTGACAAAAGCTTCATGCTAAAAATAATAAACTGGTATCACTGTAATGTGTGGGAAGTACTGAGTCAATCAACTTGACTTCATTTTTTGGTATATATAAGTATATATAGAAAAAAATTGATTATCGCAGTGACTATAAAACTGGCTGTGACTTCGCAATGTAACTAAGCACAAAATGCGATTATACGGTCAAATTTGACATATGTTTCTACTTGGAGAAATCGGTAGATCAATTAATATAAGTTTAACCAGAAATAACTTGATTTTTTTAAATGGGAATGCCTAATTTTTTATACATTCAGATATAAAAATTTGTTAGCCTTTTTAGTGATATATGACTGTCAATATCAATCTCTTTTAGTTTCCATATTATTTCAAATTTTCAATCAAACTGGAAATCGTCCATCTTCCTAGCTATAAACAGCCTAGCAGGCATGAAATATAAACAAAAACTTGTTCATATGGAAGACAACAACTAACTTAGTAGACTACCTAGAGAAAACAGACAAGATTATAAGAAAAATGAAATCAAGTTGATTGACTCAGTATTTCCCACACATTACGGTGATACCAGTTTATTATTTTCCCATAGCATGAAGCTCTAGTCTGAGATCCCCTTGCAACAAAATCATCGCCAGTACCCCCCCCCCCCAATTGTCATATGCCGCTAGGTCTTTCCTGCACAGGTCAATGAACAGCCTATTATCAATAATACACTCTTTTCAGTTTTACAACACCCCCCCCCGATCCACCCCAATTTCACCCCCTCCCAAAAAAGGTACAGAACGGTCAGGAACCCCTAAAACATCTAAAAACGAAGTTTGAGCTGTTTTTTGATTATTGCTACGCTGCCACTGACACGATTTCTAACAAGCATACGCGTTTTCCATCCTCACCACAATAATAATGTGTCAAAATTTCATTATAATCATTTTAATAGTTTCCATGTTACAAAATACAAAACGATCTAAAGCAATAAATACTCGTATGTATACAGAAAATTCTAAGTCCCTTAGTTTCGGTAATAGGCAAGGCAGTGTTCAGATGGACCTAAAAAATGATGTTGTCGCTAGGTCTTCCTTCACAGGTCAGCGGACAGCCTATTATTAATACAACAAATTTTTCCCCCCACCCCCCAACCACCCGAATTTCACCCCCACCCAAAAAAACTCAGTAAATGATCAGGAACCTCTGAAACACTTAACGAAGTTTGAGCTGTTTTTATATTTTTAGTTTTTTCATTGTTTCTGCGCCGCCACTGGCACGATTTATAAAAACCATACGCATTTTCCATCCTCGCCACGGTAGTAATACTGTGTCAAAATTTCATTAAAATCAATTCAACAGTTTCTTCGTTACATAATATAGAACGATCTAAAGCAATACTCGTATATATACATCGGAAAAAATTCTAAGTCCTTTAGTTTCTCTAATAGGCATAAGGCAATGTTCGGATAGACCTAAAAAAGGTATTTATGTCGCTAGGTCTTCCTTCACAGGTCAGTGGGTAGTCTATTATGAATACAACAAATTTTTCAATTTTACAACCCCCCAACCTCCAACCACCCCAATTTCCACCCCCACCCAAAAAAAGTAGAAAATGATCAGGAACACCTAAAACGCCTAAAAACGAAGTTTGGGGAATATTTGAAATTTTTCGTTTTTTGCTAATTACTCCGCCGCCAATGCACCGATTTTCAAAATTATAGCAGCATTACCTACTACGACACCACAGCATATCGCTGCCCAAATTTCATCACAATCCATGCAGTACTGCTACTGAGATCACGAGGACAGAAAAACGCGTACAGACAGACCTACAGACAGACAGACCGATAGACAGACAGACCGACGGAAATGGGTGACGTGGATTTTCATGTAGACATCATGAAACGCCCAAAAAGTGTATTATCTCAAAATCGAAAATTTTGGCGATCACAATACTCCCCCCACCTATCGGTGTGGGAAGTAAAATCAACCCCAAGCAGAGACAACAGCAGTAACATATAAAGTCAAAGAATCAGGTTATTTTTCACAGCCCACTAGTTATTGAGGTGAACTAGATGTTAACAAATGTCCAACATAATTAAATGAATGAAGTGAATGAAGTGAATTATTGAAATGAGTGGAACGCTATATACCAGCTTGATGCTGGCAGTTAAATATCTTCATAAAGCAATTTCACATTTAATGGTATGAAAAAGTATAGTCATTTCCATCAAGTCAAAACTAAAACGATACCTCTGACTGAAGCCCCATATATTCTTCGGTATCTATTAGCTAGCAAGCTCGCAAAGAATGAGCATTGAAAACCAAATTTTTATTTTCTGCCAGGTAAATAATGTTTTTTAATTTGAATGATTCAATGATTGAAATGAATGGAACACTGTACAGAGTGAGCCAATAGTGCGTGGACGGAAGCTTTTGGGCTTACTAAAAAATATTTCAAAAATCTGTCACTTGATCATGGTAGGGACCCTTGCGGTATGATCAAGCATGAAACGCGTCACCTTAGATTGGACAGATAAAGTTGAATTCTTTTTATAGTTGGAGAAATCAGTAGATTAATTATGGAAACTTCAATCTCAGATAACTTGATTTCTTCAAATGGGAATGCCTATTTTGGTTTAAAGAATCAAATGTAAAATTTGATTACCTTTCTAACAATAAGGCATTCTCGATATCAATCTTTTTTGGTTTTCATTTTATTTCAAATTTTCAGTCAAATCGGTGTTTTTCAATTTTCCTGCGTGCAAGCAACCCAGCAGGCCATGAAAAATAAACAAACGCCCGTTAATACAGAAGAAACCAACTAACTTGGTAGAAAGATGCAAACGAACTAGAGTAGCGAGGCAAGATCATGAAAATTCCTTACAACACATCAGCTCTAACCGGACACAACAGCGGCAAGATATTTAATGTCAATGAGAAGCTGGAGTATGACAGAAGTGTTTATTTTTCACAGCCTACTAGCTATTGACGTCTACTCTAGAGCTTGAAAACAATCCAAAACGATTAAAAATTTTGAAACAAAAGAAAAACTACCAGCGATTTTTGCTTACAGTCTAACATCTTTAAAATAACATTTCACATTTAATGGGATAAAAAAATAGTCATTTCCGTTTAGTTAAATCAAAAGTGAAGATATCTCTAACTGGAGCATTCTGAACATAAATTAAAATGATTGCTCGATTTTTTAATTACGCTATGTTTTAATTCGAAAAATAAATTAATTCGACTTACCTACCTCGCTGCTCTTGTGACGCCATCGTGCGATTTCATGAGAGTTGCGAGTACTTACAAGTGAGCGGGTTCGCATTGAATTTACTGTTATTCAAGCGCGACTGTGCGACCATATGATTTGAGCCCAAACACAAAATAGTTGCACCAATTTTTAGTTGAAAATCAGCGCGCTTCAGTTTAACTTTGTAATAGTCACTCATGCAACCAAACAGTTGTGCAATCGAAAACTGCAGGTCAGAGCCAGGCCTTAAAGGGCCTAAGAATCTTAGACTAAGGTGAATCCAAATTTAGCCTGACAATAGTGACAATAATAACAATAATTAAACTGAGAGGAGCTTGGTAATGTTTCATTTCAATAAGATCGCATCCGCTCAGATTTAAAGTTGAAGGGTAAAGTATCTTGTTGGTGTCCTTTTGTAAAAATTTACACGAACAATAGTTCGATAAGCAGATTAATAGACACTTTATCCAACTGATAATGACGAACGGTATCGATGCAGCTTAAAAATCTAGGCACTCATATAATCTCTATTTGTATGGTTACTACTAAACTGTTCAAAGCATGTTTGACACAAATAATGAAACAACTGTAAGTGAAGAGAAAGAAGGTACAAGAAGAGACACGAATGATGGTCAAGTATTATCTGAAATAATCAAGGTATTTGCAAAATTCAATTATTACTGTGTATTTGTAGCTGCTATAAGCAGATATTCCACGATTAATCACCTTCATAATTAAAAATCTTGACGTTCCGGTTTGGTAAATTCTGTGTCAAAAGTTCATTAAAATCATTTCAATAATTTTCACTTTACGCAATATACCAGTACATAGAACGAAATAAAGCAAAACTCGTATGTATATGTTACGCTCAATATCCGAATTCGGGCAATGCCCGAAAAAAATACGCAGAACTAGTTTTGAGCAAGGAATATTTCCCAAGCCCGAAATATGAATTTTATATGGCTATTGAGCATTACCAAATAGGCAGAACTAGTCCTACGCATCTTGAAATACACAGAACTAGTTTTGCGCAACTTGAAATGCACAGGACTAGTTCTGTATATTTTCTGAATGACCAGCACAAATCCTGCTTCTTCCATTTAATCAGCGCCAGCGACGGATTCAAATAAATATAAAGTTGGAAAAGTTAAATATATTTTAATGAATACCAACAAATAATAAATCGCCAACTAAGGCTGGTTTAAATTTTTTATTTGATTGTGTGACTGTGTGAGCATCAAATAGGCTTGTGCTTCCAAACCTCTTTTTGCGTTTTCACGATTCGTACTTATATTGCAAGAACGTTGCAAGAACCTAACGTAACCCAACCTAACCTAAACGATAGGTTTTTGATGGTTTTTGACACACAATGCATAACGAATGTTCACTTTGGTTGGCATTTCGTACCATAGAACTAGTTTTGTGCATTTCAAGTTGCGCAAAACTAGTTCTGTGCATTTCAAGATACGCAAAACTAGTTCTGCCTATTTGGTAATGCTCAATAGCCGTATAAAACTAATATTTCGGGTTTGGGAAATATTCCTTGCTCAAAACTAGTTCTGCGTATTTTTTTCGGGCATTGCCCGAATTCGACTATTGAGTGTAACATATACATCACAAAATTGGTTTCTGTAATAGGCAAGCCAAAGTTCAGATGGACCTAAAAAAGTGTAATATGCCGCTAGGTATTTCTTCTACAGGTCAATGGACATATCATTATGAGTACAACAAATTTTTCAGTTTTACAACCGCTCACCCCTCAACCATCCCAAGTTCACTCCCACCAAAAAAAAATAAAAAGTGATCAGGACCCCCTAAAATCCATAAAAACAAAGTTTGAGCTGTTTTTATATATTTTTTTTATTATTGTTGCGCCGCCACTGACACGATTTTTTCCAAAACATACGCGTTTTCCATCCTCGGCGCGGTAGTAATACTGGGTCACAATTTCATTAGAATCGATTCAATAATTTTCGCGTTACGCAATACAGAACGATCTGAAACAATACATCACAAATTCAAAGTCCCTTGATTTCTATAAGAAACAAGGCAATGTTCAGATGGACCCAAAAAAGTGTATTATGCCGCTAGGTTTTTGATTCATAGGTTAATGGACAGCCCCCAGTTTCACAACCCCCCACCCCGGCACCCCCAACAACCCCATATTCACCCCACCCAAAAAAAAGTAGAAATTGATCAAGGACCCCTAAAACGCCTAAAAGTAGCGAAGTTTGAGGATTATTTGAATTTTTTGTTTTTTGCTTATTACTCCGACTCCCTTCCAACAATTTCCAAAATTATAGAAACATTACCTACTAGGACCCCACAAGATATCGCAACCCAAATTTCATCACAATCCATGTAGCGGTTACTGAGATTACGACGTTAGAAAAACGCCAACAGACAGACAGACAGGCAGGCAGGCAGGCAGACTGACGGAAATGAGTGACGTAGATTTTTGTTATGTAGACATCATGAAACGCCCTAAAAGCGTGTTATCTCAAAATCGATATTCTTGGCGATCACAATACTCCCTTCACCTATCGGTGTGGGACGTAAAACGAAGAGTTCTGGATGAAGCCGCTCAAGTTGAAGTTTTGTGCCATTTTACCATAAATCCTAGTACTTCATTACACATTATTCTGGATCCGACTGATATTTCATTTGGCTCTATGCAAACAGTTACTAAGCTTCATGAATTTTATCCATTCAAAATGAAAATAGTGCAAGAGTTAACTGAAGACGATTTCGATCGGCGAGTTGAGTTTTCTGAACAAATGACTTCAGCAATTAATGGTAATACCATTCATCCGAAAAATTTAAAGGACTACAATCAGACAGTCAGAGGTATTGTTACTTTTGACTTTGACGGAAGTGACTACTGTTTTATACCATTAAATGTGAAATTGCGTTCTGAAGATATTAGACTGAAGGCACCAATCGCTGAAAATTTTGCTTCTATTTCAAAGTTTTTAGTGATTTTGGAAATGTTTAATCCTTAGTACATTGCAGTAGCTAGCAGATTGTGAAAATTATCCATTTCTGTCGTACTACAGCTTCTCTTTGACCTTAGACATGTTACCGCTGTTGTTTCTGGTTAGGGTTGATTTGTTGTAGGAAATTTTTATAATCTTGCCCTTTCATTCTAGTTCTTCTGGATTCTTTTGCTGAGTTAGTTATTTTTTTCCATCTGAACATGTTTTCGTTTATATTTCATGGCGTGCTAGTTTGTTTATAGGTAGGGAAATTGAAAAGCACCGATTTTATTGAAATCTAGAAATTAAATGAAAACTACCAGAGATTGATATTCACAACCTGATATCATTAGAAAGCCTATCAAGTTAGACATTTGATCGTATAAAAAAAATTAAGCATTCCCATTTGAAAAAATCAAGTTACCACTGATTGACGTTTCCTCAATTAATCTACCGATTTCTCCAAGTATAAATGTAATTCAAACTTGACCGTCTAACCGAAGCTGGCGCATTCCATGCTTAGTGACAAGGCAAGGTCACAGCCCTCTAAGTTTTATAATCGCAAAAATTGTGTTTTGCACCTAAACGGTTCGCTTAAAGTTCCACGTGTGATACATAAAGTCACACTAAAATTCACTCGGGAATCCAAATGTGCAATAATATACAGGGTGTTCCATTTAAAAAAAACATAACTTTGATATGTCACGCTTTTACTAGACACCTTGTATAAAAGTCAAAATTTTTGGAATATAAGCCAACTCGACCTACATTCACTCCCAAAGTTGATTTTTCGAAAAGTGGTATCGTTTGGTCACACAGTAAATGATGAGCCTGGAAGGCAGAGGGTACAAGGAGTGAAATAGCTTTTGGTTGAAAAGTTGTTCCTCTTGACAAATATTTTGACATGCCTCGGCGTTTTTTTAATCAGTGGTTTTCGATAAATCTATCGTGGGTAGTTTTCAAATGAACACCCTGTATGTAGGCTTCACGCGAGAGTATCCTATGATCTTTTGATGATTTGATCCTTACCAGATACTTTACGCACCTTATGGCCCAGACCTCCGCTGGTGTCCAGACTAAGAACTAATCTTCCCTGACACTAAAAAAAACCTCATCCTTATCCCTTGTCGTGAAGGCAATACTTATTACCCATTTCAGAATTCATGAAGTGCGCTCCTCACTCCATGGGTAACATTCGTAGCCCTACGAATATAGTCGCTTTATAGCTTGTTGAACGAAGCTTGTTCATTATGTTTGAGTGACATGTAAGTATAACCATACTCATAATGTATGGCTTGGATATTTAGAAAATTTATGGTGGGATCCTCCTCGAAAAGACAGAAAGGTGATCATTTGAGATATCTTACATGACGAGTAATACTGCATGTGACGTTTTTTAGAATTACAAAATCAATGGCGCGACGTCGGGTTTTTGAAGATAGTTACCTTCAGATGCAATCGAATGGATAATGCAGTGTATGAGGCCGGTGCAACATGGTTGTATACACCACAAGTTGAAGTTATCCTGGAACACAACGATTCATATTTGCAATGTGTTTTGCCGTTCTCTCGCAGTAAGAGCTCCCCAGCAATACAAAAGGACTTCAAAGCCTATATTATACAATGTGTTCCACCATCATGTCGACAAACTTTGAGGTATGAAAATACAATCGAGAAAAAATGCGAAAAAAAGGGGTCAACCTTTTAATTAATTTTTTATCACATTTTCAATTTCTGTATCACGACTCCATGGGTTCGCGCAGTTGTAACGCCATAGCTTGATTATTTATCGACCGATTCACGACATTTTGGACTCATTTTATAGGAGAATTACTGGGAATATCACCTAAAGCAAAAAAAGATGATACCTGACAAGTTCTAAGGCTGAAAAATTTACCAAACTGAAAAAAAAAAATTTCTTTTGTAAAGCACTTGTTTTGGTTACTTGCAAATAATTTGAAAAAAAGCCGCATTAGTGCCTATTTATTAAGACAGTTTGATGTCTAGCAGGATGTTTCCTGTCTAACCACATGCAATTCGTGTATGTAGTACGAAAATTTTCGACAGAATACGCCTTTTAGTATTATGACTTCTGTATCACAGCGCCATGTGTTCACGCATTTGTAACGCCATATCTTGATTATTTATCGAGCGATTCACAAGTCTTTGGACCCATTTTATAGGGGAATGACTGGGCATATTAACTAAGGCAAAAAAATATAATATATATAATAATCTGTACTGAAGTCCAATAAAGACAATGTGCATACCAAATTCTCGTTTATTTCAAAATTAGTCGTAATAAAAAAGCCTATTTCGTCGGCGATTTTAGTGCTACATAAACAAATTGCGTGCATGTCGTTAGACAGGAAACATCCTGATAAACATTAAACTGTGTTTATAAATAGGCACTAATATGGCTTTTTCCAAATTATTTGCAAGTAACCAAAACAGCGCATTACAATTTTTTTTAAGTTTGGTGGATTTTTTTAGCCTTAGAAATTGTCGGATATTATTTTTTTGCCTTAGTTGATATGCCCAGTCATTCCCCTATAAAATTGGTTCAAAATCTTGTGAATCGCTCGATCAATAATCAAGATATGGCGTTACAACTGCGTGAACACATGGCGCTGCGATACAGAAAACATAATACAAAAAAGGCCTATTCTGTCGAAAATGTCCGTGCTACATACACGAGTTGCGTGTGGTTAAAGAGGAAACGTCCTGCTAAACATTTAACTGTCTTAATAAATAGGCACTAATACGGCTTTTTTTCAAATTATTTGTAGGCAACCCAAATAAGCGCATTTAAAAAATTTTTTTTTCAGTTTGGTGAATTTTTTTAGCCTTAGAAGTTGTCAGATATTATCTTTTTTTGCTTTAGTTGATATGCCCTGTCATTCTCCTATAAAATGAGTCCAAAATGTCGTAAATCGGTCGATAAATAATCAAGCTATGGCTCTACAACTGCGCGAACCCATGGAGTCGTGATAAAGAAATTGAAAATGTAATAAAAAATTAATTAAAAGGTCGACCCCTTTTTTTCGCATTTTTTCTCAATACCTTTAATTGTATTTTCATACTTCAAAGTTTGTCGCCATGATGGTGAAACACATTGTATATCGCTGTCTGGCACCTGACCTACACTGATGTGTCAACCCAAGCCACTTCAATGCTTCGCTTCTCTGTGTCTGTGCTTCTCTAATAGTCAATACAACATTTAAATTGTCACCGTCGTTACTTTTATAATATTGTCCTAAGAGAGTAGCTGGTTTGGGAAATTGAATCTCAAGTACATTGTAGCTAGCAGGCTATGAAAAGTATCCATTTCTGTCGTACTCCAGCTTCTCTTTGACTTCAGATAATATGTTACCGCCATTGTTTCTGATTCGAGTTGATTTGCTATAAGGAATTTTCATAACCTTGTAACTTTACTCTATTTCGTCTATATCTTTCTGCTAAGTTAGTTGTCTTCTTCTATCTAAACACTTCTTTGTTGATTTTTCATAGCCTGCTACGTTGTTTATAGGTAGAAAAATTGAAAAACACCGATTTGATTGAAAACTTGAAGTTAGATGAAAACTACAAGAGATTCGCAACGGTATATTCCCATTCGAAAAAATCAAGTCTCTGATTGAAGTTTCCTTAATCAATATACCGACTTCTCCAAGTACAAAAACAATTCAACTTTGATCGTCTAACCAAAGTTAACGCATTTCAAGCTTATTCACACGGCAAAGTTACAGCCTTCCAATTTTTATAATGTTATATCAAAAATGGTGTTTTGCACCTAAACGGTTCGGTTTAAGTCTCATACGTGATACATAAAGTCACGTTAGAATTAACCAAGGAATATAAATATGCGGGTTTTCCATTTAAAAAAACATAAC
Source organism: Callosobruchus maculatus (assembly GCA_951848785.1). NCBI lineage: Eukaryota > Metazoa > Arthropoda > Insecta > Coleoptera > Chrysomelidae > Callosobruchus > Callosobruchus maculatus. The sequence goes on along the minus strand of CATOUR010000026.1, from coordinate 11,156,809 downwards.
TCTGATATATCACGCTATAAAAGTCGTTATTTTTAATGATTTACTTTTAATTAAGGTTTAACCATCCTTGAAGGCTTTATCAAAGTACAAAATATAACTATTACAAAAATAATTTGGAATAAGTGATATTATTTTGAAACCTGTATCAGGAAGCATGTTTTTGTTTTCTGTATAAACCTCGGTATGAACTTCCAATTTGTAATTCTAAAATCTTAATGAAGCATTGCATTTGTAGATACTATTGATGAATCCAAGGGCGCTTCCAAGGGGGGGGGGTAGAAGGGGTAATTACCCCCCCCCCCCCAGAACACGGAACAAAACTGACTAATTAAAAATAGGATGCAATAAGATGCATTGAAATTTAACTGTTTATGTTTATTGCTTTAAATATATTTTTCTGTTTACATTATTTATAATAAATCTGGTTTTATTATATGTGTTTTGTTTTGTTAATTTTCCTTATAATAACAAAATGGAAAATACCTGTGTAATGTTTAATTTGATCTTTGCGGCTGAAAAATTTTAATTTCATAAATATTCACCTCTTACCGTATTATATCTTCATTTGACAAGATGTTTATTGTACCCCCCCCCCCCGTCTCCTTGGCGGCGCTCACTACATTACCCATAGAGTAACTACCCCCCCCCCCCAGACAAACTTCCTAGAAGCGCCACTGGATGAATCCAAACTGAGATCTAGTAATATACAGGGTGAGTTTTTAGTACCGGATCGGGCGATAACTCCACTACTGAGAAAAATATCAAAAAAAATTGTGTATAAAAGTGTATGATGCAGACATACATTTTTTTAATGAGGCACCTTATATATTATCCCATATTTATATTCTACCAATAATCCCCCTTCTTACAATATAAGGTATTATAATATTATACAGGGTATTTCAAAAGTTATGACCATTTTTATATCCAAATCGCTGTCAAACCATCGTACTATATATCAAAAGGTAATGAATAAAAAATATTTCTTTCACATGGAAAGATAAAAAATATCCTCTAGCTTTAAAATCGGCTGTAAAAAAAGCCGAGGACGCATATTCATATACAGGGTGATGTATAACACAAAATCTAGATTTTGTCTTTTTTTAAACGTAACCCCCAATATTTTATTATACCAAAGAATTGCTTTTAATATGCTCTTTCATCTTTGTATAGCACGTGTTATACCTACATTGGTCAGTTTCTAAGATATTTCAATTTTTCGGTAAATTTAAAATATTCCTTCTATTTGTGTACTGAAATTTATTTATTTTGAGCTAGTACTATCGAATTTGTTTTTTATTTAACGAACAACTAATTTATTAGGTCATAATAGTTTTGACGAGGTCAAAAATCAAACATATTTATAGGCTTTGAAATATTGGGAGTTTTCATAACCTGCTCAATAATTTCGTACTGTGTGGAAAGCTTTAAAAATTAATTTTGTAAAACAAATAGAGGGTATTTAGTAGAATCTTTGAGAAATTGCCTCTAGAATGTATCAACTATCAACAGCGATATCCATAACGGAGGCAGCATAAAACTGCTGCATATGAAAGATTAGCCTACCTGATAGATTGCTTGATAATTATGTATGACATATTTAAAATTGTTTCCTCAGCATAGTTGACTTATATTATTTCGTCAATTCAGTGTTTTGACTTGATCAAATACTATTATGACCTTATATTTTGGTGGTTTGTTAAGTACAAATAAAATTCGATAATACTTTCTCCAAATAAATAAATTTCAGTACAGTACACAAACAGAAGGCATATTTCAAATTTGCAGAAAAATCAAAATATCTCAAAAACTGATCAATATAGGTATAACACGTGCTATACAAAGATGAAAGAGCATATTAAAGGCAATTTTTTGGTATAATAAAATATTGGGGGTTACATTTAAAAAAAGATAAAAATCTAGATTTTACGTTCCACATCACCCTGTATATAAATACGCGTTATCAGCTTTTTTACAGCCGATTTTAAAACTAGAGGATATTTTTTATCTTTCCATGTGAAAGAAATATTTTTTATTCATTACCTTTTGATATATAGTACGATCGTTTGACAGCGATTTGGATATAAAAATGGTTATAACTTTTGAATCTTCCCATGTAAAAAAAATAATTTTTGATTCATTCGTTTTTGATATACAGTACATTCATTTGACAGCGATTTGGATATAAAAACGGTTATAACTTTTGAAATACTCTGTATAATGTTACAATACCTTATATTGCAAGAAGAGGGATCATTAGTAGAATCTAAATATGAGATAATTTTATGGAGTATCTCATTTAAAAAAATATATGTTTGCATCACCACGTAGTTATCGATCATCCTGTATAAATCAAAATATTTTCTGAGCAAGGAGCATATCCTTAGCTATACGGCTTTTATTTAAAACTTTTTTTACTATTGTGCCAGTCCGGCCCTGTCCGCCGGGCATATACATGAATTCTCGAATCGAGTCTTCCAGAAACTGGTCGTGAACGCAAAGAAGTTTTCGAGAACCAGAGATGCGTACGATATACAGGCACCTCGGACTGCCAGACAGAACGACTTGGAAAGTTAACAGAGTTCAGTGCAGCGAGACGAAATCCGCAAACCAGGGGACGATGTGGCGGGCGAAGATTACGTTGCCAACCTTCGCAGAAGAATGGGCGAGGCCCATGAGAAATTTCGGCATAATATTCGCACCGCAAGCGATCGCATGAAGATAACGTACGACATAGGGACCAGCGAAACAGCGTACCAATCCGGAGACCTGTTCTGGCTGTATAACCCTCAGAAGCGCTGTGGGTTGTCACCAAAACTCCAGAGCTCCTGGGAGGGCCCGTATGAAGTGGTCAAGAAAATTAACGACGTAATCTATCGAATCAAGAAGGCCAACGATGGAAAACCTAAAGTCGTGCACTTCAACAGGTTGGTTCAATTTGCTGGAGATAATGCGGATGTGCAAGTTAGAGAGCTTGAGCGACTCAACCCGGAACTGAACTTCGAGGATTTCATGGCCACTCACACTGGTACAGCGAAGGTCAGATTTGGCGTGACTCGTGAGGAACATCGAGATTTGTTCACGGTGCCGGATGAATACGCGTTGGCCTGATGTGATACAAGAGATCTTCAGATATCCCGAGGGTTTGCCAGTGAATTTCAAAGTCTGTTTGGACGAGCTCAAGAGACAGGGTGGTCAAGTCGGACAAGTGCTGGAGTTACGAAGTGACCGGAGGCGATTATACTACCTGATTTTGAAGGAGAAGTCCTATCAAAAACCAATGTACCGGACTGTATGGGAGGCACTCCTGAACCCCAGAGAGAAGCTGCTAACTGCAAATGTTTTGAAGCTGGCGATTCTCAAGGTAGCTTGCGAAAGGAACCGGTCTAGATTGGCGGATCATCCGAAACATGCTAGAAGTCCTCTTCAGGTTCACGGGAATCGAAATTCTGGTTTGCAGCTGGAATCCAAGAGGACCGACAGAACACAGAACCGTGGATTGCTTCTTTTACCAAACTTCTGGCTGCAAGAAGGGCGTTTTCTGTCCATTCAGACATGAACGTTTCGGGGACGAAATGGCCTTAAGGAGGGGGCAGTGTGCCAGTCCGGCCCTGTCCGCCGGGCATATACGTGAATTCTCGAATCCAGTCTGCCAGAAACTGGTCGCGAACGATGCAAACGCATAGAAGTTTTCGAGAACCAGAGATGCGTACGATATATAGGCGCCTCGGACTGCCAGACAGACAGACTTCGAAAGTTAACAGAGTTCAGTGCAGCGAGACGTAATCCGCGATATACCAGTGGCGCTCGCAAAATAAATGTACAGTGACATAAATTAGTGAAGTGTAGGATAAATATAAATTAGTGTAGTGACTTAGTGACTGTAAATAAATTAGACTGTTAGGTATTAGGTTAGGTGTAGTGTATATAGTTCGCGTAAATAAATAGTTGAATCCGTACCAAGTGTTTCACTGCCCAATCGAACTAAAGACTTGTAACACTATTTTTTCCAGTAGTGGAGTTATCGACCGATGCGGTACTAAAAACTCACCCCGTATCTGTGTCTTATGATCACGGGCTCAGTGATAATGTGACATACAGTCGTGACAATGTTTTGTGTATAAACCCCGGTATAATCTTCGTGATTCTAAAATCTTAATGAAATATTGCATTTGTAGATGAATCCAAACTGAGGGCTAGTAATACATATATCTGTGTCTCATGATCACGGTGCTGAGTGAATAATGTGACATACAGTTGCATCCTTCCCATTGCGGATTTCGTATCTGTGGAGGGAGTAGTAATCCCTCCAGATTTGGGGACATGACTATGACAATACAGGGTGTCCATTTAGTGTGTAATTCTTCGATATCTCGCAAGATATACCCGATAGAAAAAAATGTCAAATACAAAAGTTATTTGGATACTTAAGACGCATATTCTAAAAATATTTTGAAATATAAAGGGTGTTCCGGGAAAATAGGATAGTGATCAACTTGATTTTTTTATATGGACCTATAACTTTTTTTAGATTCTTCTAGTTCCCATCATTGATCTATATTTAACTCAAAAATATTTTTGACATCGGTTGCGACGTTGCCAAGTTATAATTTATTTTCCATTAATTTCCAGGTTTGCAAGGTCGCAAGTAATACGTCCAAATTGATATATTCCTTTAACTTTTCTCAATAATGTTATAGAGCGATTTACTTGAATATTGAGTGGATTTTGGATGTTACCAGCAATTTGTATCTACAGGGTGTTATTGGCAGAATTTTAAATTATGGCACTTGAAGGTCATTTTACTTTGTTTTTTAAATGTAACACCCTGTATGTTTTATTTTAAATCGAAATATCTACTAATACCCTACCTCGCCTTGTAATATTTTTCACGCGTTACGGCGTTGCCAAGTTATAAATTATTTTTCCAAATTTTTAAACAAATATCTCCGATTTTAATTTATTTTAAATAAAATCCTCTACTTATTTTTACTGCAATGAATTGCGCATGTCGAATTTAGTAAGATCTTACAATTTCAAAATTTTGTTTCTACATATTATTTACCGCCGCGATAGGCCCTTCCAAGTAATAACGGGTGACAGTAGAAGTAAAATGAGGCACCTAAATAATGGTTTACCCTAGGGCTCAGTTCTTGCTCCAGTCTTATTCAACCTATACATTTCTGATATACCCAACACCACTTCAAAGAAGTTCATGTATGCCGACGATATTGCTCTAGCCGCTCGTAGTAATACAATAGAGGAAGGCAGTAGCATCTTATCGGAAGACCTTAGTGTGATGGGAAGATATTTTGCAGACTGGAGGCTGATTCCAAATATGATGAAAACTGAAGTGTTATGCTTTCACCTCAATAACAAGCAAGCTAGAACTGAACCTCAGGTATACTTCAATAACAACTTAGTGCACTACAATCCTCACCCAAAATACTTGGGGATAACAATGGACCGAACATTATCATTTAGAAAACATCTATAAAACACAGCAGGAAAGCTTAGCACCAGAAACAATATTATTCATAAATTGTGCAGTACCACTTGGGGGGCCAACGCAACCACCCTCAGAATATCTGCTCTCAGTCTTGTTTATTCTACTGCTGAATACTGCGCCCCAGTATGGTTAAACAGCCCTCATGCAAAAATGATTGACACCAAACTGAATGAGACAATGAGAATAATTAGTGGCTGTCTAAAAACTACCCCCCTACCGTGGCTGCCCGTTCTGTGCCATATCACTCCTCCTCATATCCGCAGACAGGATAAACTGGTGAAGGAATACAACAAAATACTATCCAATCCCCAACTTCCACTGCATACTGACCTAGATGATGCAGATCTTCGGAGGTTGAAGTCTAGAAATCCCCCATTACCATTTGCAGAACGGCTCTTGCGGGATGGCTTCCTAGTTGATGGGCACTGGAGGAGGGATTGGGAAGTCCAGAAGCCGGTACAGGCTCCACCCACTATGGACCCACTTTAACCCTGCCAGGAATGGAATTGCCTCGCCATACATGGAAAACACTTAATCGAGTCAGAACGTCGCATGGCATCTGTCGTGACTCGTTCTTTAAATGGGGGATATCCGAATCACCGTCCTGTGACTGTGGAGAGCCCCGGCAGACTGTTCAGCATATTGTCACCGAATGCCCGATTACCGCATATGCTGGACAACAGTCGGATTTCTTCGAAGCCTCAAGTGTGTAGTTGACTGGATAAATGGTCTTAATGTTAAAATCTAAAAACTATTTATTTTTTGTTTGTTTTAAATTTAATATTTGTATTTTATTTTATTGTTTACACTTATTGCCAATTAATCCATGTAGCCATACGCTAAATAAATAAATAACCGCCAACTGAAGCTGGTTTATATTTTTTATTTGATTGTGTGAGCATCAAATTGGCTTGTGCTTTCAAACCTCTTTTTGCGTGTTCACGATTCGTACTTATATTGCAGCAATGAAGTGTCAATACCTTTGGAATGAATGCCCTTCCCATTTAAACAATGTACCGCTTTTGCGGACGACATAAGAAAGAGAGGTCGGTGAAAGAGATAGAGCTACAAAGGGAAAAAGCATGTATAAGAAAGAGATGTCAATGAGAGAGATAGAACTAGTCAGGGAAAAGCACAGCCATCTACGTCCTAACCAGCTATGTGGCGCATTGGCAAATCTTCTGCGGTTTTCCCTGACTAGCGCTATCTTATACTAGCCGCAAAGAATTGCACGCATGCCCCTTCCATAGGTATTGACACTTCATTGTATTGCAGGAGCATTTCAAGATGCGCAAAACTAGGCCGGAGCCTTAGATGTGGCAACGTGGCTTAGCTGTCAAATAGTAGCCCTATAGTTTCAGAATAATTATTACATTTTATATGTATTATAGTTCATCTGGGTTAATAAATTAAGAAAAATACTTTTTAGAACTACTACTACTAATACCACTTACATCTGATGTCTGGTTCTTCGTAGTCAGACACTACAAAAAAAAAATAAACGCAACCTGTTTCCTGATGCCACTTTCACTTCCACTTAAATGAACACTCAATTTACTTTGTAAGTTGTCACTTGAGCTACAAAGATTCACTATTAGGTCACTGTGAAGCCATTCTTGCCGGCCTTGATTCCCTTTCACTATCAAAGCTCTTCGTGGGTATGCCCAGATGCATGCCCTCGTTGGCATGCTTAGATGAGTTCTATTAACTGTCTTTTTCTGTGATATTTGGGAGGTCCAGAAAACATTGTAGGTACCACATTGTGGTTTAAAATAGGTCTTATCCTTTGAAATGTTTGTAAATTATTGTCTTTATCCTTATAAATATAACCAGCCCTTCCGAGGAATACCTTTCACCCACTTCTGTATATGTCCCTTATTGGACGCACAGTTGCTAGTGCAACCTGGTACTACACACTTTGCAGGCATCTTTTTATCTTTATAGTTTCATTTGTGCAGGTAAATCAGTAGAAACCCATTAAAAATCACCTTCCACTCTTCGTTGTTACTCTGGAAGGTTATGTTGGTAAGTCCTTGTTTGGAAGCCCCAATTGCTATTGCAACCTGGTACTACACACTTTGCAGGCATCTTTTCATCTTTATAGTTTCATTTGTGCAGGTAAATCAGTAGAAACTCATTAAAAATCACCTTCCACTCTTCGTTGTTACTCTGGAAAGCTATGTTGGTATGTCCTTGTTTGGAAGCCCCAATTGCACTTTGCAGGCATCTTTTTATCTTTATGGTTTCGTTTGTGCAGGTAAATAATTAGAAATACATTAATAATCACCTTCCAACCATATTTTTTGCTCTGAAAGAATACACTAATGACAACAACAAATAAAAGCTCGGCCCGCGAACAGTGTTGCCATATTTCAATGCTCCGGCCTAGTGAGTAAAGGCGGCCATGGCCTGTACCAAGGAAAAATAATTTCGCGTTCCGTTCCTATGTGGTCCGTTACCGACTGGCCCGGTCTAAAGCGCGCGAGCCATAAAATTAATATTTCGGGTTTGGGAAATATTCCTTGCTCAAAACTAGTTCTGCATTTTTTCGGGCATTGCCCGAATTCGGCTATTGTAACATATACATACAGGGTTATTGGTATTTCGTTACAGATATTCGGAGAGGCGATAGTAGAGCTGGTAAGCTATAAAATTGACCATATAAGACCATGTGTAGTTCCTAATCGTTTCCGAGATCGAGATAAATTGAATTTTAGAGATTTTCATTAAAGTAGGATAGAGATCAATTTGATTTTTTTATAAGGAACTATAACTTTCTCTCAAGTTCTTCTAGTATCCATCATTGATCTCTATTCAACCCTAAAATATTTTTGGAATCGGTTGCGACGTTGCCAAGTAATAATTTATTTTCTATTAATTTCCGCATTTGCAAGGTCGCAAGTAATACGTTCAAATTGATATATTCCTTTAACTTTTCTCAATAATATTATACAGCGAGTTACTTGAATATTAAGCGGATATTATTCTGGATGCTACCAGCAATTTGTATCTACAGGGTGTTTTTGGCAGAACTTTAAATTCCGGCAACTTAAAGGTCGTTTTACTTTGTTTTTTTAAATGTAACACCCTGTCTTTTTTATTTTAAATCGAAATATCTACAAATACTCTATCTCGCCTTGTAATATTTTTTTTCGCGTTTTCGACGTTGCCAAGTTATTAATTATTTTCCCAAATTTTTAAACAAGTATCCCCGATTTTAATTTATTTTAAATAGAATCCTCTACTTATTTTTATTGCAATGAATTGCGCATGTCGAATTTAGTAAGATCTCACAATTTCAAAATTTTGTTTCTATTAATTAATGAGATACGGCAACACCGCTTTTTCAGTAAACGGTACCGGAACGCTTAAATTTTTCCAAAACCCCACAGCTGAAGAGGTGAAATTCAATACAAAAGGTTGTATTATTTATAATAGGCTGTTCATTGACCTGTGCAGGAAAGACCTAGCGGCATGTGACAATAATTGGGGGGAGGGGTACTGGCGATGATTTTGTTGCAAGGGGATCTCAGACTAAATATTTATGCTATGGCAAAATAATAAACTGGTATCACCGTAATGTGTGGGAAGTACTGAGTGAATCAACTTGACTCCATTTTTTACTTCCCACACCGATAGGTCTGTCTGTCGGTCTGTCTGTCGGTCTGTCTGTCGGTCTGTCTGTCGGTCTGTCTGTCGGTCTGTCTGTCGGTCTGTCTGTCGGTCTGTCTGTCGGTCTGTCTGTCGGTCTGTCTGTCGGTCTGTCTGTCGGTCTGTCTGTCGGTCTGTCTGTCGGTCTGTCTGTCGGTCTGTCTGTCGGTCTGTCTGTCGGTCTGTCTGTCGGTCTGTCTGTCGGTCTGTCTGTCGGTCTGTCTGTCGGTCTGTCTGTCGGTCTGTCTGTCGGTCTGTCTGTCGGTCTGTCTGTCGGTCTGTCTGTCGGTCTGTCTGTCGGTCTGTCTGTCGGTCTGTCTGTCGGTCTGTCTGTCGGTCTGTCTGTCGGTCTGTCTGTCGGTCTGTCGGTCTGTCTGTCGGTCTGTCTGTCGGTCTGTCTGTCTGTCTGTCTGTCTGTCTGTCTGTCTGTCTGTCTGTCTGTCTGTCTGTCTGTCTGTCTGTCTGTCTGTCTGTCTGTCTGTCTGTCTGTCTGTCTGTCTGTCTGTCTGTCTGTCTGTCTGTCTGTCTGTCTGTCTGTCTGTCGGTCTGTCTGTCGGTCTGTCTGTCGGTCTGTCTGTAGGTCTGTCTGTAGGTCTGTCTGTCGGTCTGTCTGTCGGTCTGTCTGTCGGTCTGTCTGTCGGTCTGTCTGTCTGTCTGTCTGTCGGTCTGTCCGTCGGTCTGTCTGTCGGTCTGTCCGTCGGTCTGTCTGTAGGTCTGTCTGTAGGTCTGTCTGTCGGTCTGTCTGTCGGTCTGTCTGTCGGTCTGTCTGTCGGTCTGTCTGTCGGTCTGTCTGTCGGTCTGTCTGTCGGTCTGTCTGTCGGTCTGTCTGTCGGTCTGTCTGTCGGTCTGTCTGTCGGTCTGTCTGTCGGTCTGTCTGTCGGTCTGTCTGTCGGTCTGTCTGTCGGTCTGTCTGTCGGTCTGTCTGTCGGTCTGTCTGTCGGTCTGTCTGTCGGTCTGTCTGTCGGTCTGTCTGTCGGTCTGTCTGTCGGTCTGTCTGTCGGTCTGTCTGTCGGTCTGTCTGTCGGTCTGTCTGTCGGTCTGTCTGTCGGTCTGTCTGTCGGTCTGTCTGTCGGTCTGTCTGTCGGTCTGTCTGTCGGTCTGTCTGTCGGTCTGTCTGTCGGTCTGTCTGTCGGTCTGTCTGTCGGTCTGTCTGTCGGTCTGTCTGTCGGTCTGTCTGTCGGTCTGTCTGTCGGTCTGTCTGTCGGTCTGTCTGTCGGTCTGTCTGTCGGTCTGTCTGTCGGTCTGTCTGTCGGTCTGTCTGTCGGTCTGTCTGTCGGTCTGTCTGTCGGTCTGTCTGTCGGTCTGTCTGTCGGTCTGTCTGTCGGTCTGTCTGTCGGTCTGTCTGTCGGTCTGTCTGTCGGTCTGTCTGTCGGTCTGTCTGTCGGTCTGTCTGTCGGTCTGTCTGTCGGTCTGTCTGTCGGTCTGTCTGTCGGTCTGTCTGTCGGTCTGTCTGTCGGTCTGTCTGTCGGTCTGTCTGTCGGTCTGTCTGTCGGTCTGTCTGTCGGTCTGTCTGTCGGTCTGTCTGTCGGTCTGTCTGTCGGTCTGTCTGTCGGTCTGTCTGTCGGTCTGTCTGTCGGTCTGTCTGTCGGTCTGTCTGTCGGTCTGTCTGTCGGTCTGTCTGTCGGTCTGTCTGTCGGTCTGTCTGTCGGTCTGTCTGTCGGTCTGTCTGTCGGTCTGTCTGTCGGTCTGTCTGTCGGTCTGTCTGTCGGTCTGTCTGTCGGTCTGTCTGTCGGTCTGTCTGTCGGTCTGTCTGTCGGTCTGTCTGTCGGTCTGTCTGTCGGTCTGTCTGTCGGTCTGTCTGTCGGTCTGTCTGTCGGTCTGTCTGTCGGTCTGTCTGTCGGTCTGTCTGTCGGTCTGTCTGTCGGTCTGTCTGTCGGTCTGTCTGTCGGTCTGTCTGTCGGTCTGTCTGTCGGTCTGTCTGTCGGTCTGTCTGTCGGTCTGTCTGTCGGTCTGTCTGTCGGTCTGTCGGTCTGTCTGTCGGTCTGTCTGTCGGTCTGTCTGTCGGTCTGTCTGTCGGTCTGTCTGTCGGTCTGTCTGTCGGTCTGTCTGTCGGTCTGTCTGTCGGTCTGTCTGTCGGTCTGTCTGTCGGTCTGTCTGTCGGTCTGTCTGTCGGTCTGTCTGTCGGTCGGTCTGTCGGTCGGTCTGTCTGTCGGTCTGTCTGTCGGTCTGTCTGTCGGTCTGTCTGTCTGTTTGTCGGTCTGTCTGCCGGCCTGTCTGTCGGTCTGTCTGTCGGTCTGTCTGTCGGTCTGTCTGTCGGTCTGTCTGTCGGTCTGTCTGTCGGTCTGTCTGTCGGTCTGTCTGTCGGTCTGTCTGCCGGCCTGTCTGTCGGTCTGTCTGTCGGTCTGTCTGTCGGTCTGTCTGTCGGTCTGTCTGTCGGTCTGTCTGTCGGTCTGTTTGTCGGTCTGTCTGTCGGTCTGTTTGTCGGTCTGTCTGTCTGTCTGTCGGTCTGTCTGTCGGTCGCGTTTTTCTACCCTCGTAATCTCAGTAACCGCTGAATATATTGTGATGAAATTTGGGCAGCGATATGATGGGGGGTCCTAGTAGGTAATGCTGCTAAAATTTTGAAAATCGGTGCATTGGCGGCGGAGTAGCTAGCAAAAAAAACAAAAAAAATTAAATATTCCTCAAACTTCGTTTTTAGTTGGGGGGCGGGGGGTTGAAAACTGGAAAATTTGTTGAATTCTTAATGGACTGTCCATTGACCTGTGAATGAAAAAAATAGCCCCACAATACAGTTTTTTAGGTCCACCCGAACATTACCTTGCTCACTGTAGAAACTAAGGGACTTAGAATTTGTGATGCATACATACGAGTATTGTTTTAGATCGTCTATATTGTGTAACGTGAACGTTATTGAATTGATTTAATGATTTTGACACAGTATTACTGCTGCGGCGAGGATGGAAAGATTGGAAAATCATGTCAGTGGCGGCGCAGCAATAATAAAACGACTAAAAACATAAAAACAGCTCAAACTTTGTTTTTAGGCATTTTAGGGGTTCCTGATCACTTTCTACTTTTTTTGGGTAGGGGTGAATTTGGGGTGGTTGGGAGGTGGGGAGTTGAAAAACAGAAAAATTTATTGTATTCATAACGGGCTGTCTATTGAACTGTGAATGAAAAAACTAGCGGCATAATACACTTTTTTAGGTCCATTCGAACATTGCCTTGCTCATTGTAGAAACCAAGGGGTTTGGAATTTCTGATGTACATGCGAACAGTATTATTTTAGATCGTCTATATTGTGCAACGCGAATATTATTGAATTAATTTAATGATTTTGACACAGCATTACTACCGCGGCGAGGATGGAAAACAGGTGTTTTGGAAAATCGTGTCAGTGGCGGTGCAGCAATAATGAAAAGACTAAAAACATAAAAACAGCTCAAACTTTGTTTTTAGGCGTTTTAGATGTTCCTGATCATTTTCTACTTTCTTTGGGTAGGGGTGAAACTGGGGCGGTTGGGAGGTGGGAGATTGTAAAACTGAAAAATTTGTTGTATTCATAATAGTTTATCCATTGAACTATGGAAGAAATACCTAGCGGCATATTCTTTTTTAAGTCCATCTGAACATTGGCTTGCCTATTACAGAAACCAAGGGACGAAGCAAAAATTATTGAATTGATTGTTAAGAAATTTCGACACAGAATTTAATATCGCGGCGAGACTGGAAAACGTGCCAGTTTCTGAAAAATCGTGTCAATGGCGGCGCAACAAAAACAAAAAAACTAAAAATATAAAAACAGCTCATATTCGTTCGTTTTTAGATGATTTGGAGGCTCCTGATCGTTTCGCATCGTCCAGTTGAAGCATGCAGAATATAAACTGCAGAGTCCTAGTTTTTAAGGAGGGAGAAGCGAGAAACTATTTACAAGAGTTTTTGTGTTGGATGTTTTTTTGGTTTTTGTGTTGGATGTTTTTTTGCGGGCGGTTGGGCGATGATTTGGTTGCAAGGGGATTTCAGATTCTAGCTTCATGCAATGGGAAAACAATAAAATGGTATCATTATAATGTGTGTGAAGTACTGAGTCAATCAACTTGACTCCATTTTACCTACCACACCGATAGGTGAGGGGAGTATGGGATTGCGGAAATTTTCGATTTTGCGATAACACGATTTTTGGGCGTTTTATGATGTCTACATAACGAAAATCCATGTCACTCATTTCCGTCGGTCTGTCTGTCTGGCGGCCTGTTTGTCTGCGCGTGTTTTTCTAGCTTCGTAATCTCAGTAGCCGCTGCATGGATTGGGATAAAATTTGGCCAGCGATATGCTGTGGGGTCGTAGTAGGTAATGTTCTTAGAATCTTGAAAATCGGTGCATGGGCGGCGGACTAATTAGCAAAAAACAAAAAATACTCAAACTTCGTTTTTTGGTGTTTTCGGGGTTCCTGATCATTTTATACTTTTTTGGGTGGGGGTGAAATTGCGGTGGTTGGGGGGTGGGGGGTTGTAAATCTCAAAAATGTGTTGTATTCATAATAGGCTATCCATTGACCTGTAAAATTAAGATCTAGCGGCATAATAACCTTTTTTAGGCCCATACGAACATTGCCTTGCCTATTCCACAAACCAAGTTACTTAGAATTTTCTGATAATAAAACATAGGAATATTGCTTTAGATCGTTCTGTATTGAGTAACGTAAAAGTTATGGAATGGATTTTAATAAAAGTTTGTCATAGTATTACTCCGCGGCGAGGATGGGAAAAGCGTATGTTTTGGAAAAATCGTGTCAGTGGCGGCGCAGCAATAATAAAAAAAATAAATACACCTCATACTTCGTTTTTAGACGGTTTAGAGGCTCCCGATCATTTCGCATCGTTCAGTTGAAGCATGCAGAATGAAAACTGTGGCGTTCTAGTTTACAAGGACGGAGACGCAAGAAACTATTTACGAGGGTTTTTGTGTTGGATGTTTTTTTGCGGGCGGGTGGGCAATGATTTGATTGCAAGGGGATTTCAGACTATAGCTTTATGCAATGAGAAAACAATAAAATGGTATAACTATTATGTGGGGGAAGTACTGAGTCAATCAACTTGACTCCATTTTTTAGTCCATAATGACCAAGTAGCATTTTTTCTAAGGTCTAAAACCAAAAATTCCAAAATCCGACAATACAATTTTGTTTTACTTATTATGGTTTTCGTTTCGAGGTCTGCATTTTAATGAAAATCTCTAAAATTCAATTTATCTCGATCTCGGAAACTACTGGGAACTGGACGTGGTATATGGTCAATTTTATAGCTTACCAGCTCTACTGTCACCTCCGCAAATATCTGTATCGAATTACCAATAACCCTGTATACTGAAATGATGACATTAACTTTTTATGTTCATGTTTTTGATTGAAGATAACGTTAACAAAATTATGCTGAAAATGCAAGTCCCAAACAAAACGTGTTATATATCTATGTTTTCTCAAAAACTGCATTATGACCAAGATATATATCTATCCATTAGCTCACTCGTCAGAACAAGTAATCGAACAAAGCATGTAGTGCATCGTTGATTCATACGTTACCCAAGTGCACTTAATTATCACATTATCATAATATAATATGGCAATCGCTATTACAGCCATTCCAAAAAGGTAATTATTTTATTCAGCATTGCATTGATTGAGTATTACAACGCGGCTTTGTCTGCATACAGTGTGCGTGTGTGATGTCATACTAAAATGTGTGAGGATGAAAAAAAGAACCAAATTGGTGGAAATTTGAGGTTTTTTGTGAGTATTTTTCCAGCTTAACTAACTCATGATAATATGGTCAACACTTCATTAAAACATAGTTTGGTATATGTATTAATTTTTTCCCTCAATAATTTTCATCTACAAATGCCTTTCATTTTGATTTTTCTGCCTGTCTGTCGAAAGCTGAACATAACAACCTTCTCGCTTTCTAGAGTTTTTTCATTGATAGAAAGTAAACCAAGAAGGAATGAAACACAACAAATTATTATAGTTTTAGATGTTCTACTTTATAACGCCAATAAATACAATATGTAGGGGAAGGTTAGCCAAAACAGGATAGTCTGGTAAAACGGGATACGGGGGGTGGGTTGGCCCAGTGGTTAGGGTCGTGACCGGAAGGTCCCGGGTTCGATTCTCGTTAGAGGCGGAAATATATTTCTGGTTTTTTCAACCAAAAATAAATATCCATAAAAAAAGCTCAGCGAGAATCCCCACCTGAGCATTCACTGTTGGCTTCTAGTTAACAAGAACACGAGGCTAATGACCAAAGTAGTCGATGCCGATGACACAGAAGTAAAAAAAGCGGGATACCGGCAATTATTTCTAAATAACGACCCCAATCTGACAATTGCTGGTTATAATCGATGTAAATAAAGTATTTTCAGATGTAGAAGGTGGTTATTCTAATTGATTGTTAATCTGTGGTGAGTTACAAGCATAATTTGAAAAAATGGAGTCAAGTTGATTGACTCAGTACTTCCCACACATAATGATGATGATGATTTTCAAAAACAGAGTCGTTTTCCATTATCGCCGCGGTAATAAATTCTGTGTCAAAATTTTATTTAAATCAATTCAATCAATTCAATAATTTTCGCTCTACACAATATATATAGAACGAAATAAAGCAAAACTCGTATGTACAGATCACAAAATTGGTTTCTGTAATAGGCAAGCCAATGTTCGGATGGACCTAAAAAAGTGTAATATGCCGCTAGGTATTTCTTCTACAGGTCAATAGACAGACTATTATGAATACAACAAATTTTTCAGTTAATTTTTCAGTTTTACAACACCCCAACGCCCAACCGCCCGATTTCACCCCACCCAAAAAAATTGAAAATGATCAGGAACCCGTAATATGCCTAAAAACAAAGCTTGAGGTGTTTTCATATTTTTAGTTTTTTTAATATTGCTGCGCCGCCACTGACACTATTTTTCCAAAACATACGCGTCTTCCATCCTCGCTGCGGTAGTAATACTGTGTCAAAATTTCATTAAAATCAATTCAATAATTTTCGCGTTACGCAATATAGAACGATCTAAAACAATACTCTTATGTAAACATCACAAATTATGTCCCTTGGTTTTTATAATAAGCAAGGCAATATTCGAATGTACGTAGAAAGTGTATTATGCTGCTAGGTTTTTCATTCAAAGATCAATGGACAACCCATTAAGAGTACAAAAAATGTTTCAGTTTTACAACCACCCCAAATTCACCCCCACACAAAAAAGTAGATAATGATCAGGAACTCCTAAAACGCCTAAAAACGAAGTTTGAGGCATAGTTGAAATTTTTCGTTTTTTGCTAATTACTCCGCCCCCCGTACAACGATTTTCAAAATTATAGGAACATTATCTACTACGACACCACAGCATAACACCGCCCAAATTTCATCACAATCCATGCAGCGGTTACTGAGATTACGAGGGTAGAAACACGCGAGAGACAGACCGACAGACAGACCGACGGAAATGGGTGACGTGGATTTTCGTTATGTAAACATCATAAAACGCCCAAAAAGCGTATTATCTCAAAATCGAAAATGTTCGCGATCACAATACTCCCCTCACCTATCGGTGTGGGAAGTAAAAGGAAGGTTATGTTATTTAGTTTCGCGATCACAATACTCCCCTCACCTATCGGTGTGGGAAGTAAAAGGAAGGTTATGTTATTTAGTTTTGTGGACAGTTAGTGGCGCAATTTTTGTTTAAACAAACAAGTTAAATAGAGTTGAGTATTTTTTACGCTTTTGTAAATAATTGTCTATGTTTTGTAATATATGTGGATACCGCATCATTTTGCTTTTACTTCCCACACCGATAGGTGAGGGGAGTATTGTGATCGCGAAAATTTTCGATTTTGAGATAATACGCTTTTTGGGCGTTTTATGATGTCTACATAACGAAAAACCACGTCACTCATTTCCGTCGGTCTGTCTGTCTGTCTGTCTGTCTGTCGGTCTGTCTGTCTGTCTGTCGCTTTTTTCTAGCCTCGTAATCTCAGTAACCGCTGCATGGATTGTGATGAAATTTGGGCAGCGGTATGCTGTGGGGTCGTAGTAGGTAATGTTCCTATAATTTTGAAAATCGGTCCATAGGCGGCGGAGTAATTAGCAAAAAACAAAAAAAAATTAAATATTGCTGAAACTTCGTTTTTAGGCGTTTTAGGGGTCCCTGATCATTTTATACTTTTTTTTGGGTGGGGGTGAAATTGGGGCGGTTGGGGGGTGGGGGGTTGTAAAATTGAAAAATTTGTTGTATTCGTAATAGACTACCCACTGACCTGTGAAGGAAGACCTAGCGATATAAATAACTTTTTTAGGTCTATCCGAACAACATTGCCTTATGCCTATTACAGAAACTAAAGGACTTAGAATTTTTTCCGATGTATACAGGCTGTCCATTTAGTGTGTAATTCTTCGATATCTCGCAAGGTATAGCTGATAGAAGAAAATCTCAAATACAAAAGTTATTTGGTTACTTGAGATGCATATTCTAAAAATATTTTGAAATATACAGGGTGTTGCGGGAAAGTAGGATAGAGATCGATTTGATTTTTTTATAAGGAACTATAACTTCCTCTCAAATTCTTCTAGTGTCCATCATTGATCTCTATTCAACCCTAAAATATTTTTGGAATCGGTTGCGACGTTGCCAAGTTATAATTTATTTTCTATTAATTTCCGCATTTGCAAGGTCGCAAGTAATACGTCCAAATTGATATGTTCCTTTAACTTTTCTCAATAATATTACACAGCGAGTTACTTGAATATTAAGCGGATATTATTCTGGATGCTACCAGCAATTTGTATCTCTTAAAGGTCGTTTTACTTTGTTTTTTTAAATGGAACACCCTGTCTTTTTTATTTTAAATCGAAATATCTACAAATACTCTATCTCGCCTTGTAATATTTTTTTTCGCGTTTTCGACGTTGCCAAGTTATAAATTATTTTCCCAAATTTTTAAACAAGTATCCCCGATTTTAATTTGTTTTAAATAGAATCCTCTACTTATTTTTATTGCAATGAATTCTCACAATTTCAAAATTTTGTTTGTATTAATTAATGAGATACGGCAACACCGCTTTTTCAGTAAACGGTACCGGAACGCTTAAATTTTTCCAAAACTGCCACAGCTGAAGAGGTGAAATTCAATACAAAAGTTTGTATTATTGATAATAGGCTGTTCATTGACCTGTGCAGGAAAGACCTAGCGGCATATGACAATAATTTGGGGGGGGGGGGGGGTACTGGCGATGATTTTATTGCAAGGGGATCTCAGACTAAATCTTTATGCTATGGGAAAATAATAAACTGGTATCACCGTAATGTGTGGGAAGTACTGAGTCAATCAACTTGACTCCATTTTTGTGGAAATTTTTGAAAAACGGTTGAAGACGTGAAAATGGGACACTAAGCGGTCGGATACAACCGGATACCATTCCGAATGAGGAAAGTATGCGATGAGCCATCGAATAGATTTTCAGGCTCCGAATAACGAACTGCATGTATGACGAACGAGGGTTGGGGGGGTTAGGGTTGTGACGTGCCAGGATTGTCGACTTTGACCTCGGGAAGCATGTGTTGGGGTTGAAAACAATGGGTGGTCGGACTCGCGCGATTTTTGTTCATATTGAAATGTTGTTATTAAAATATGGGTCGCATAATGTTTTCTGTTTTCAATTTCGATAAATATATTCTATCTGGGTATTTTCTTATTGATACGCAAACACTATCCCATTTTATCCGACCAAGTGGGCAAAACAAGATACTTTACATTTGCATAGATACATGCCTTTTTCTATGTTATCCTGGCAGTATTCGAAGCAACTACGTTTATACTTGAAAAGCAATAAACGAGGAAGTAACAGCTAAACACAGAGGAGGTGTCAGTAACACGATTAGAGAGTTTCGAGTCAAATAACGTTATCTATCCCGTATTACGCAACTCTCCCCTAGAAGAAGGTATTCTCTTCCATATTCTGTGTAGTTATTGCTTTTAGCAATTTTTTCCAATGAATCAAAAAATTGAGTCAAGTTGATCGACTCCGTGCTTCCCATACATTACGGTGATACCATTCAATTATTTTTCATTATGAAACTATAATCTGAGATCCCATTGCAGCTAAAACATCGTCCGCCCGTCGCACTGGCAATCTTCTACTGATATCTTAAACACATGGCATGCCGATTTTCTGATATTTAAAAACATTATATTACCAGTTCCAATATTTGAAGTGCAATGAAAATTATTTTTCCAACCACCCTAACCGAACCCCATCCTACCTCGCCTCACTTTGACCACTCCAAAAAAAAGAAGTAGAAAACGATCAGAGGTCCCTATAGTATCCAAAAACAGAGTTCGAACGGCTCTTATATTGTACTGTTTCTTTTTCAATTTAATTTTACCGCCACTAACACAATTTCCAAAAACCATGGACTTTAATATGGATCTCCACCACGGCTCACGGTGCGGTTTAGGAATTTAATTGCTATCAGTTTAGTTATGATCTCCACATGGTCTGTGATCCACACACATTTCAGAACTACCTACAACGGTATAATTTCAAAAATGATTTTTTATCCAAAGTAGGACGGCATTCAGATAAGGCTAAAAAGGGTATATGTAATTATGTATGTTGTTCCTTTTGCAGTGCGACGAAAAGCTCACCATCAATACGTCACATTTTTTACTTTCACAACCGCCCACTCCCAAATTTTACTCTCCCCAAAAAATGCGTAAAACGATCGGGAACCCCCAATCGCCTAAAAACGAAGTTTGAGCTGTTTAGTTATTTTATTATTGTTGCGCCGCCACTGACACGATTTCTAAAAACCATACGTGTTTTTCATCCTCGCCACGGTAATAATACTGTGTCAAAATTTAATTAAAACAATTCAATAATTACCAGGTTATACGATACAGAACGATCTATAGCAATATTCGTATGTATACATCAGAAAATTCGCTTGGTTTATGTAATAGGCAAGGCAATGTTGGACTGGGCTTAAAAAAGTGTACCTATTATGTCTTTTTTTCACAGGTCCACGGACAGCCTATTATAAATACAACAACTTTTTCAGTTCTACAACCTCTCATTCCCACACAACAATAATTTCACCCCCACCCAAAATAGTTTGAGGAATATTTGAAATGTTTTGTTTTTTGCTAATTACTCCGGCACCCATTTCCAAAATTATAGCAGCATTACCTAGTACGGCCTCACGGCGTATGCTAGCCAAATTTTAGATATACAGACAGACAGACAGACCGAGGGAAATGAGTGGATTTTCGTTATGAAGATAACACAAAACGCATCTCAAAATCGATGATTTGCGCGATCACACGCTAACAATGTGGGAAGTAAAAGAAAATACAGAATTATGTGAGTGTCAGAAAATATTGCTTATAAGGCAAGCTTTAGTTTATTGAAATACCATTTCTAAGATGATATGCAAAACAATTTCTGCCTGTGCTTGGCCTGGCCAAAACTACGCTTATTCCGCAAAGCTCGCAGTAATAAGATGCTTTTTGTGGTCTTCTCAAAGTGTGCCCTGTACTGCTATTCGGATATTTAGGAGCTTTAGCACTTTATTGTACCTACTGAGAGAAAAGGTGATTTTCGTTCACACCTGGATTGTAATTTAGGAGCTGCTAATGCTAATGCGAAACTCTGATGATTTAGGTCTTCCCTTCCACTGTTAAAATATTTAAAGGCTAAACAACCGTAACATTCAATAATTCCGAAGGTGCATGCATTCATTCGGTGTTACCATTTATGAACTGAAAAGTATATTATGTCGTTCGCTTACAGGCCAATGAAGAGCTCACTAAGAATACAACAAATTTTTCAGTTTTACAACTCCTTACCCTCAAACTACCACAATTTTACCCCCTCTAAAAAAATGTGGCAAACGATCAGGAACCACTAAATCGCCTAAAAACGACGTTTGAGCTGTTTTTGTATTTTCAATTTTTTTATTGCTGCGCCGCCACTGACACTATTTCCAAAAACCATACGCGTTTTCCACCCTCGCTACGGTAATAATACTGTGTCAAAATTTCGTTAAAATCAATTTAACAATTTCTACCTAGAAGTATGAGCTGTTTTTAGATTTTTAGTTTTTTCATCATTTCTGCGCCGTCACTGACACGATTTGTGAAAACCAATGCGCACCGGAGCTCTCTCCCATATTTATTCGCCGCTTTCGGATGTCTTACGACTCCGGCATTTTCCCAAAAGACTGAAAAACGGCTTGCATCCAGTCGGTGCCAAAAAACGGATCCAAAACTGTTCCGACCAACTACAGACCTATAGCTCTGCTCACTGTAATCAGTAAGGTGGTGGACATATGCGTCAACCAAGAGCTCATGAAATACCTACCTACAGTATATTCAATCCCAAGATAGACTCCACATAAGCAGTCGCATGCAGCATTAGCGTGGTTACTGTCCACTGCCATCTGCGAACGCGCCTGCTATAGTCCAGTGCAATTATGAAATTTTATATTACTAAATAGAAGAGTTGCCCTATTAACCCATTGCAACTCAAAAGTAGCCAGTTGCCAGTTTGAAATGATCATTTAGGCAATGAACACTTGACATCGAACATTTGGATCTGATTTCCAGTCAGTCTTGGGGATTTTTACTTGCCGGATTGTAACATACAACTCACACATAGTGTACTGGACTATTAGGGATCCTACCGACATGAGCCGATCACGCACGCGGGCTTGTTTTCATTTGGTCTGGCTTGGCTGTGAATACAGTATAGATCTCCATCACTTAATCACGACAGACAATATGGATTCCGACACCAAAGATCAACTGGAAATCTCCTGGCTTACGTCAGGTAAAATTTAATGCTTCCAAGACCCAGTATTGCAGTTAATTATTAGATTATGCGTTTAATCTTTTCTGTGAGTAAGAATTAATTCCAGCTTTTTTTTTCAGAAAACGCTGGACGTCAATAAGTATGCCACAAAGAAGACTATAGCCCAAGGCCTTCTTGATGTAGCTTTGTTAACAGCCAATGCTTCACAGTTGAAGTACGTGCTTCAAGTTGGGGAAAAGCATGAGTTCTACGTTTTGATGCTGACTCTAATTATCGTGTCTATAGTTCTACAAGTTAGTACTACATATTTCTCCTTTTTTTTTCAACTTTTCAGTCAACCTAAGCGGCTACACTGAACCGTCTTGGCATGACCGCCCAGATATAGTAAAGAATATGGATGTTCATCGCATTTTACTGGTCCATCATTAAAACTACATAATTATGTTGACTGATAATTTTTGACAAAAATGTATTTGAAATAAGTGACATTTATTAACAGTTGGGAAGCAACCTTTGTTCTTTTGAGTACTAATTTCTCTAGTCGGTGATTCTAAAATCTTAAAAATGAAGAATGTTGCAGTTACATTGTTGATAAGTTCAAGGTGAGAGCTAGTCATATACAGGGTGAGTTTTTAGTACCGGCTCGGTCGATAACTCCATTACAATAGAAGATAGCGAAAAAAGTTGTATATAAAAGTTGTAGCCACGGATATGCTGCTTGCTCAGAAAATATTCAGATTTATACAGGGTGATCCATAACTACGTGGTGATGCAAACATGCATTTTTTTGAATAAGACACCCTATATATTATTCCAAATTCAAATTCTACTAATAATTTCCGTTATTCCAATATTGTTACATTATACAGGGTATTTCAAAAGTTATGGTTATTTTTATATCCAAATCACGGTCAAATGAACGTACTGTATGTCAAAAAGTAATGAATCAAACATTATTTTTTTTACACAGGAAGTTTAGAAATATCCTCCAGTTTTAAAACCCGCTATAAAAGAAACCCGTGACGCATATTTGTATACAGGGTGATGTAGAATGCAAAGTCTAGATTTTCTCTTTTTTTAAATGTAACCCCCTATATTTTATTATACCAAAGAATTGCCTTTAATATGCTCTTTCATCTTTGTATAGCACTTGTTATGGCTGCATGTATCAGTTTCTGAGATATTTCGATTTTTCTACAAATTTTAAATATACTTTCAATTTTTTTACTAAAATTTATTTATTTTGAGAAAATACTATCAAATTTTGTTTTTGCTTAACAAACAACTAAAATATAAGGCCATAATAATACTTAGTCAAGTCAAAACACTGAATTAACAATATAATATAAGTCAAGTGTGCTGAGGAAACAATTTTATAGACGTCATGCATAATTATCAAGCAGATGTATCAGAGAGGCTATGAAATATCAATCGACACAGTCCAAATAAAACAATTCTTCAATCTTTCAAACGCATTAGCTTTAGACTGCCTCCGTTCTGGATATTGCTGTTCATAGTTAATACATTCTAGAGACAATTTCTCAAAGATTCTCCTAAATACTCTCAAAGGAAAAATTAATTTTTAAAGCTGGTTTTTCACACAGTACGGAATTATCGAGCAGCTTATGAAAACTGTCAATTTTTCAAAGCACACCTGATAAATCTGCTTGATAATTATGCATGACGCCTACAAAATTGTTTCCTCAGCATACTTGACTTTATTATTTCGATGATTTAGGGTTTAGCTTCATCAAATAGTATCATGACCTTATAATTTAGTTGTTCGTTAAATAAAAAACAAATTAGATAGTATTTTCTCAAAATAAATAAATTTCAGTACACAAATAGAAGCTACATTTTAAATTTACCGAAAAATCGAAATATCTCGGAAACTGATGGACGTAGGTACAACAAGTGCCATACCAAGATGAAAGAGCATATTAAAAGAAATTCTTTGGGGTAATAAAATATTGGGGGTTACATTTAAAAAAAAGAGAAAATTTTTCATTTTGCATTCTACATCACCCTGTACACGAATATGCGTCACGAGCTTTTTTGTAGCCGATTTTAAAACTAGAGGATATTTTTAATTTTTTCATGTAAAAAAAATGATTTTTGATTTGTTACTTTTTGATATACAGTACGCTCATTTGACCGCGATTTGGATATATAAATGGTCATAACTTTTGAAATACCCTGTATAATGTAACAAAACTCTATATTGGAAGAACGGAAATTATTAGTAGAATTTGAATGTGGAATAATATATAGGGTGTCTCATTTAAAAAAATGCATGTTTACATCACCACGTAGTTATGGACCACCCTGTATAAATCCAAATATTTTCTGAGTAAGGAGCATATCCGTGGCTACAACTCTTATATACAACTTTTTTCGCTATCTTCTATAGTAGTGGAGTTATCGACCGAGCCGGTACTAAAAACTCACCCTGTATATCAGCGCCTTATTTTCATTACGCTGTTTGTCTTATGACTGAATAATGTGACACAGCTCTGCAACCGTAAGACGAAAGAAGACCTCATCTCACTCGATGTCTAACAACAATAATAAGGAAACCACTAAAACGTATGGCCAATAATTTTTGGGGAAAACATTGACGAGGAAAAAAGCTTTAGGTACACACTTTGATAAAGCCTACAGAGGTCACCGAGTTTAACATTCAACATATTCGGTTTTAATGACAGGCCAGGAAAAAGCCATGAATCAAGGAGATTACCTCAGAATACATTTCATCCGAGATTACTTTAACCAAAAATCATAGATCTAAATTAAGACTTCGTTTTAGCGGAAACCGAAATGGGGGTCGAGAGTGGTATCAAACGACGCGGTTTGACGTCCTGAATCGAAGAGACCACTCCCAGACCGAGGAAACGTTCTGGTGAAGAACTACGGCATTTTGAAGTTTTGTTACCTAACCTAACTTATCCAAAAAAGTTTACTTGTTGAGCTCAAAATGAGTGTTAATCGATGTGGCTGGACATCGTGACTCGAACTTGACCACTTCCAGAGTGATGAAACATTCCAATGAAAATCTACGCCACTTTAAAACTTGGCAATTTCAATATCTTACCTGATATAACCTAACTAATGCGGTCGGGCTAAAAAAGGGTGTCAATCAACTCGGTTTGATGTCCTGACTCGAATTGTATCAATTAGTAGACTGAAAAAACGTTTATTTTGATTCTCAGTTTAGGAAATTAAGCCAAAAAAGGTCTTCGCGGGTGTGCACCTGGGGCCTATTCCAGCAGACTGAAAAAACTGAACAGGTGACTTACCCTACTACCTGGGAGTATGTTACATTGAGTATTCAAAAACTACAAAATTAGTAACGTCTGGGGGGGCCAGCCCCCCCAGGCTCCCCTGTCTATACAAGTGAACAAACCTAATCCAACTTAAACCTACCTAATTTCTAAGAACATTAAGAATTCAAAGTATCATAACTTTTTTATTTTCCATTTCTTAGTGTAGTTCTGTTGTCATTGTAACCTACTCGTCAAGAACTTTCGAATTGATCATATATTT
Organism: Callosobruchus maculatus; assembly: GCA_951848785.1. Classification (NCBI taxonomy): domain Eukaryota; kingdom Metazoa; phylum Arthropoda; class Insecta; order Coleoptera; family Chrysomelidae; genus Callosobruchus; species Callosobruchus maculatus. The sequence goes on along the minus strand of CATOUR010000026.1, from coordinate 11,131,290 downwards.
TGTGGAAAAAATATATAAATTTCGAAGTCGTTTTTAGGTTAGGTTTGAAATTTCAAAGATGCATAGGTTTTTATCGGGCCGTTTTCTTAGGCTGGGTATGGTCTAATCCCGCTCGAGGCGTCAAACCGAGTGAAATAACAGTCCTTTTAACCCCATTTAACCTATTTTGACCTCAACAACTTGACCGGTCGGATTAAGTTAGGTTAGGTACTGAAACTTTAAAATGCCGTAGTTTCTCACCGGAGCGTTTCCTCAGTCTGGGAGTGGTCTCGTTTTACTCAGGACGTCAAACCGAGTCGATTGACACTACTCTCAAGCCTCAAATCGGTTTCTGCTAAAACGAAGTCTAGCCAAGAAACAACCATATTTGAAGTTAATGAAGTTAAACGTAACGTCACGCCACAGAGTGGACTAGATAAAAACTAAAACCAATAAAATAAATTCCTTCATTTTTAACAACAAAACCAATAAAATAAATTCCTTCATTTTTAACATTTATGTGTTGTATTCCAAAGAACGAACGTTGTGATATGTAAGTTTCAGTACATAAGATAAAAAGGCGGTTCCTCGCCTTTGGAGCATTTAACTTAAAATTCTACAATACAAAAAACCAACTTAACTGAACTGAAGGCATTAAAGCATTTTGTCTTCAGAAATCTGAGTCACTCGCGAAATTATGTTTTCTGCCCGCTCTTCTGATTTTACAACATGCCAACAAGTTATACTATTGAAAGTAAGTATATAACGATACCAAAATTGTTCACTACGTGGACTTTGTACTGTTTTCTTTTAACAAAACAGGTGTGACTTTTGTACCGAGTCTGAACTCACGAGTGTGAAACTAATTCAAAGCATAGCCCAAAAAGCATAGAAAATGTATACGTCATATGTTAGTAATTCGTGTCATGCTTTTGCTCACGGAAAATCAATAGTTCAATTAAAAATATCGATCTCCAGTCGAGTGTAGATTCAATTTTTAATTCGAAACTTTGCCCCACAAATTATTAAGTAAAGGTTCCGATTAAAAACAACATTTCGGATCTCTTTTTTGTATAATTGATGAAATACCTAAAATTCAATGAAAAAGTCCCAATTATTCGGTTTCTGGATACAAATTTGACCAACTTTGCTGAATATTTGCAAACTAACCCACTTTGCGTAGATCTAATCCTGATCGCAGGGCATTTTGTAGCAGATCGACAAAGAATTTAATTATGTTACCTTAGTGACATCTAGGGTAATTTAAAACTGGATCCTTTGGCGGGGTAACAACAAACATTACGCAGTCTATCCCTCGCCAAACCGTGGTTTGTAAACCCGACACATAGTTCCCTAACTGCGCTGGTATCCTCAAGGGAAGATTTAGACGAAACTATTTCTCCCAATAGTTTTTATGACCCAACATATGCAACCAACCGCTCTACCTATGAGCGTCTATTACCTATCGGAGGGACCAGTGTAGCGTGCCAAGGTTTCCGGAGCCCCCCGCATTTTTTTTCACGGGGCCACCCCTTCTATATAAAAAAATAATATTTCAAATTGATCTATATTATATGGCCACTACGACAGTAACACATGTGTTAACGATTTGGTCTAAGTCTATGCATTGATTAACATATTTAGTATAAATGTGTTAATCAATGGTCTATGCCTTCTGCCCGAATGGAAATTAATGCCAAAGAACTTAGGCGCGATTCACCCATTGTCGATCTTACAAACTTTTTATTAGTTTTAGTTTTGGAAATGAGCTTGCTTGAGCCGATGTTACAGGCAGTACTAGAAACTAAACAGTACAGTACTAAAAATAAAATCAGAAGATTCCCTAATACTGTTAAGATTTTTTAGGTTACATATAGAAGATTTTGTATTTGAATTAGTTCCGACGCAAGATTTTGTGAGATCGTCTGGATATTTTTCAACTAGTTCTTGTACTTTATTAATAATTTCCACGTCTTGCACTTCAGTAAGTGTTTTGGCGTTTAAAACATCGAATTTTGAATGTAGACATTTGTGAATGCCTCACATCTATTTTTTAGTTGTATTAAATAGTCCTAGGCATGTGTTGAATACTAAACGATTTTTAGGGCTTCAATTGGTTAATCAACCTCCATTTTATCAAAAAACTTTTTAGTAGTACGAATTATTTTGTCTGTAAATTGTGGCTCAATACCCACTTGTTACTGAAGTTTCATAGATATTTTCAAAAATATTTCTTAAATTCCCTAATTAATCTGAAACATATGCAATTAAATCTGTGGCTTGTCCAATATCTAGATCACTTTTTTGCAAACATTTTGAAAGTGAATTGACGTTTTCAAATATTTTTCCTTGAAACATTAATGAAAAGACAAACGCAAAATTTTCTATTTTATTTTGTAAGACCTTTGCCTCATCACTATCAGATTTTTTTCTTTGCTATTATATCTAGATTCGACAATATTTAACGAGGACTAAATAGTTACTTTTTAATGAAATTATCGATTCGACCCTGGATGACCATCTGGTGGGACATAGTTTTTTAATGTGAATCCCACAGTTTTACTGTTTTTTAATTCAGTGTTTAAGGCTTGCCAACGAGGCACACTTTAGCTAAAAAGAAAAATATATAATGACTGAATGGTGTCAAATGGGCCCCCCGCACCGCGGGCCCTGCGGGCCCTTTCGGCACGCCACTGGGAGGGACACGTCCGATTACCAAGTTATCTTTGAGAAATCGAAGTAAATGGCAAGCTGTTTGCAATAGGGACTTTAACCCTATCCACAATACATTGTTTGACTTCGTTGCCATTTTTAAGCTTTCATATGCGTCTAGCTTCTTAAAATCGACTACATTAGATACGAACTAATTTTAAAGTAATTTCCATACAATGACTACTTTTAATATTGTAAACATAATAAACGTACTTTTTTCAATTAGGTGCTAGTGGGAATCTTATGCCTGACTTTACATTTCCTGAGAGACTGCCGACTGGAGATCGAAAGCTACCACACCACAGCTGATTTCTTAAATCATATCACCACTATTTTAGCGTTCGTTATTACAATTTTAAATCTTTTGATTTCTTGTTTCGACCCCTCTATTGCTAAATACGCTATTTTTGATGCTCCCGATGTTTCATCGATCGGCGAGAGTCGTTGATATTGAACAGAAAGTGATAACGTTTTGCTTTTTGTGAAACACATCATCGTATACTCATTTCTAATACATACAAAAACATATTAATAAGTATATGTAATATAAAGTGCACATTATCCCTTTTATGAATTTGAAGCAAGTCCAACAATGTAATACTTAAAAAATATTTTTAATTGCAGTTTGTGGTGGCGATCTTTTTTGTCATTATAGGAGGCTTGAATATAAAGAAAACAAAAGACCACAGGACGGCGATTATCTTAAATGATATAATACTTTTATTGATTTTTTTAATTTCTATTATCAACATAATAATATCTGGATTTGGCTTGGATTATGCTAGTCAACCGCTGAAGCTCTTGGACTCTCCCGATTCAGTCATGACTTCTAAACGTAGCTAGCATGAATAAATTCTTTTTTTATGGTCTTCGGACGAGGTTTCGCCATTTCTCAGCATTTTTTGTGAAAGTCACATAATACGAAAAATAGTTAAATCTATAATTTTATATATAAAAGTCAATTGTATCAGACACAACTGACTGATAAATCACATCGTTATGTTATTAATTTTTGAAAACCTGGAATAGAAGTCAAATTATTTATTTCTCTAAGGTGCAGTCAGAGGTACCTACTGCTTTTATACATCTACCGTTCTGTCGTACTATATTTTATTTCTACTACAAGTATGTTTTGTCACCCTTGATCACACAAATATATTCTTTATCATTGTCCTCTGGCTCATTCTGATCACGAGCTTTATTTGCCTTCATCGATTTTTGATCACTCCCACTACTTGTGCCACTTCGCGATTCAGTATTATTGGTTTTTTGATTAAGCTTGCACCTGTAGAGGATGATCGGTATGTACTTCAAGACAGTAAAAAATTCAAAAAATGTCTGGTCAAGATAACCTGATGTTAGTGAGGTTTGTGATAATATAACATTTTTTTTGTTATAGCGAGATATATGTTTTCTGAATTTTCTTTTATGATTGCACTGATTTAACCATTTAAAAACTGTGAAGTATTGGTATAAAGTTCATGAACTCTGCTGAAATAAGGTTGACAGGAGGCGTAGGTCACAGTGCAGGTTGTATATTGGGTAATTACTAAACATGGAAAGAGATAAACCTACGTTTGACAGGAGTCCACCAAATAAAAGAATAAAGACCTCTTATTAGTCCACGATAGACAAGCTTTCATTTTTGTGTAGTAAGGAGTACGATTTTGTCAAAAATAAGTATTTACATACTTTGTTTAAGTATGAATCGTTTAATTATCGATTCTCCGCTTTTTATGCGATACACCATTTTTGATCTAGCAGCAGTGTTTCATCTAACTTAAGTTTGGCGTCGAAAGATCAGTTACTGACAAAAATTTCCTCCACTAGGTGACCGCAGCTCTGTTGGCATTGATCGTTTCAGTCCTAGCAAGTCAAGAAGATGACACGCTGACTGTCGTCACCTGGATCCTGCATCATATTTCTTTGGCTTTTGTCACTGGCGTTCTGTTTTGTGACGTAATCAAAATGAATTTTGGTCTTGATCCTGCTGTTCCCTATGATACTAATACGACGCTCGTACCTTAAAAGTTGTGGCAGATCGTAGTTGTATCAATATATGTGTATAATAGGTCCTTATAGCAAGTACCAAGCTGTCTATGTCAAGTAAAATACTTGAAAAATTTACGTTTCTCGTATTTTCATTACTACACTTCAAGTAACTTATATTTTCGATATTTGTATTTGATCTTTCAAACTCTCTATATAGCATATACATTATACAGGGCGTCCAGTTAGTGTGTAATTCTTCGATATCTCGCAAGGTATACCTGATATAAGAAAATGTCAAATACAAGAGTTATTTGGTTACTTGAGACGCATATCACAAAAATATTTTGAAATATACAGGGTGTTGCGGGAAAGTACGATAGTGATCAACTTGATTTTTTTATATGGAACTTAACTTTTTCTTAAATTCTTCTAGTGTCCATCATTGGTTTCTATTCAACCTTAAAATATTTTTGGGATCTATTGCGACGTTGCCAAGTTATAATTTATTTTCTATTAATTTCCGGATTTGCAAGGTCGCAAGTAATACGTCCAAATTGATATATTCCTTCAACTTTTCTCAATAATATTATACAGCAAGGTACTTGAATATTAAGTGGATATTATTCTGGATGTTACCAGCAATTTGTATTTACAGGGTTTTTTGGCAGAATTTTAAATTACGGCAACTTGAAGGTCATTTTACTTTGTTTTTTTTAATGTAACACCCTGTATTTTTTATTTTAAATCGAAATATCTACTAATACCCTATCTCGCCTTGTAATATTTTTTGTCGCGTTTGCGACGTTGCCAAGTTATAAATTATTCTTCCAAATTTTTAAACAAATATCCCCGATTTTAATTTATTTTAAATAGAATCCTCTACCTATTTTTATTGCAATGAATTGCGCATGTCTAATTTAGTAAGATCGCACAATTTCAAAATTTTGTTTCTATTAATTACTGAGATACGGCAACACCGCTTTTTCAGTAAGCGGTACCGGAACGCTTAAATATTTCCAAAACTGCCACAGCTGGAGACGTGAAATTCAATACTTGGGGGTTTTTGAACATACAGAATTCAAAAACGCTAACACGAGTGTTGTCAGATTTACCAATTTTACGTCATAATTTTGAATGGAATGCACTATTTATGAAGTCTAAAGTTTTAATTATTTAACTTTAATTTTAAAAAATTTTAATTTTAAAAAATCAAAGGTACTACAAGATTTTAAATAATGTAAGGACTTAATTTGTGTAGGAATAACTATTAGGTGCTATTTGAAAAAATAAAGTTGGGGTGAGTTTTAAGGTATGAAGTACAAAAAAAATGATTTGAAAGCATGGTATGATAGACCCTGTAGTGGATACTTTCAAACATTCCGCTCAGTTTTTGTTGAACATTTTTTTGTTGCCAATATCACGTGTCAACGAAGTCCAGGGACACCCTGTATAATACAGTATTTCTATTTGGCATTTGAAATAGAAAAAAGTTTATCAAATACCTGGCAATATCTTGAATATCACAGCAGAGTAATTTAAATACAATAGCGACGTTAATTCTAGGAAAAAACATTGTATTGTAGATGAATACCAATAAATATGATGGAAAACGAAGAAATCGTAAGATTTGAAAATTTTGCAATTACGAGTAATTTGTAAGCAATGAAATCTAAGACAATCTCCTTGTCAAAACATGACTGTTGTGCATCACAAACGTTGCATCTAATTGCGATTAGTGCGACGAAACTACAGTTCAAAATGAAGAAGATGACTAAGATGCAATTCTTGACTCATTCACCTTGCACTGGATAAAGAATTTTGAATATCAAAGAGAATAAAAGTTACCTCAGGTTTACTAGAAGTTCAGCGGATGGCTTCGTGCCAAGCAATTTGAATGAATATGAGGTTTATATTGGGCTTATACATTAGACAGACCAAACATTAAAGAGCGTACCTATACAGGGTGGGCCAATAGTGCGTGGACGGAGGATTGTGGGCTTACTGAAATATATTTCAAAAATCTGTCACTTGACCATGGTAGGGACCCTTGAGGGCTACAACGTAAAAATATTTTCACTTAAATTTTGACGTTTATACAGGGTGATTCATATCAAAGTTACATTTTTTTGAATGGAACCCCCTATATATTATTGCATATTTGGATTCCTTGGTCAATTCTACTGTGACCTTATGTATCACACATGGAACTTTAGACGAACCGTTTAGGCGCAAATCACCATTTTTGGTATAAGTAGGTATCAGAAAAAAATTGAATATCGCAGCGATTATAAAACTTAGAAGGCCGTGACTTTGCGGTACGACTAAGCATGAAATGCATCACCTTAGGTCAGAGGGGTAAATTTGGTTCCTTTTTGCACTTGGAGAAATCAGTAGATTAATTAAGGAAACTTCAATCACAGATAACTTGATTTTTTCAAATGGGAATGCCTATTTTAGTTTAAAGAATCAAATGTAAAATTTGATTACCTTTCTAATGATATAGCATTGTCGATATCAATCTTTTTTAGTTTTCATTTTATTTCAAATTTTCAGTCAAATCGGTGTTTTTCAATTTTGCTGCATGCAAGCAACCTAGCAGGCCATGAAAAATAAACAAAAGCTCGTTAATATGGAAGAAACCAACTAACTTAGTAGAAAGATGCAAACTAACTAGAGCAACGAGGCAAGATTATGAAAATTCCTTACAACATATTAGCTCTAACCAGAAACAATAGCGGTAACAAGAACGCTCATTTTTCACAGCCTACTAGCTATTAGCCAATTTCCAAAGTCAGTAAGAAAATATTTAATCAAAGGGAAACTACTACTGATTGTTGCTGGCAGTAGAATATCTATGTCTTTTGAATAAATTTTCACATTTAATGCTATAAAAAAGTAGCCATTTCCGTAAGTCAAAAGCAATGATACCTCTGACTGGAACCTTTCAAATTCTTCAGTAGGTACTTCTACTTATTATCAAAATCGCGGAAAGTGAAACTTGATTTGCAGTCTGTTTGAATTGTAAAATATAATTTAGTTTGCAGAAAACTACATGAAATAAACACAATTACAACATAGCGTAATTAAAAAATTCTAGCATTATTTCAATAGATGTTCAGAATGCTCCAGTTGGAGATATCTTCACTTTTGACTTAACTAAACGGAAATGACTAATTTTTTTATCCCATTAAATGTGAAATTTCATTCTAAAGATGATAGACTGTAAGCAAAAATCGCTGGTAGTTTTCCTTTTGTTTCAAAATTTTTAATCATTTTGGAAGGTTGTCAAGCTCTAGTAGACATCAATAGCTAGTATGCTGTGAAAAACAAACACTTCTGCCATGCCCCAGCTACTCATTGGCATTAGATATCTTGCGGCTGTTGTATCCGGTTAGAGCTAATATGTTGTAAGGAATTTGCATAATCTTGCCTCGTTGCTCTAGTTAGTTTGCATCTTTCTACTAAGTTAGTTGGTGTCTTCCATATTAACGAGCTTTTGTTTATTTTTCATGGCCTGCTAGGTTGCTTACACGCAGGAAAATTGAAAAACGCCGATTTGACAGAAAATTTGAAATAAAATGAAAACCAAAAAAGATTGATATCGAGAATGCTATATCGTTAGAAAGGTAATCAAATTTTACATTTGATTCTTTAAACCAAAACAGGCATTCCCATTTGAAAAAATCAAGTTATCTATGATTGAAGTTTCCTTAATTAATCTACTGATTTCTCCAAGTACAAAAAGAATTCAAATTTAGCCCTCTGACCTAAGGTGACGCATTCCATGCTTAGTCGTACCGCCAAGTCACGGCCTTCTAAGTTTTATAATCGCTGCGATATTCAATTTTTTTCTGATACCTACTTATACCAAAAATGGTGATTTGCGCCTAAACGGTTCGTCTAAAGTTCCACATGTGATACATAAAGTCACACTAGAATTCACCAAGGAATCCAAATATGCAATAATATATAGGGGGTTCCATTAAAAAAAATGTAACTTTGATATGAATCACCCTGTATAAACGTCAAAATTTGAGTGAAAATATTTTTACATTATAGCCCTTAAGGGTCCCTACCATGATCAAGTGACAGGTTTTTGAAATATTTTTTAGTAAGCCCACAATCCTCCGTCCACGCACTATTGGCCCACCCTGTATAAAAACTTGTCATCTTGGTTAAAGCGATGAAATAAAACTATTGTACGATGCGGCTCCTGTTATAACATATGAAGTTAATTATTACAATGACATTATCCTTAAAAATATAACAAATGGGTAAATCTGAAGGAAACTACAATCATGAAAAGTTGAACATTTCAACTTGACTGTCGTATCGGTGATCACCAGCAGCGTAGAGTGGTGACCACTGACGGGGCTCACAAAAAGAAATAACTGCATACAACTTTATCAAGATCATAGAAGTGGATGGGCCTGACGAAAGGGAATCCAGGCATCCTTTCGTGTCAGGTCATCATGGTCCCCAAAATAAGCTACCACTGCCACTCCAAGATGTGAGGCTACACTCCTTGGGCTACACAAGGTGAGGCCTTCCTCGTGTCCATAGTTCATGGCTTCAGGACCCCATGAACGACCAAAAAAACCAGAAACGGAACAAAAAAGAATTGGTTCCTGCAAACAACATGAACACCTTAGTAACTAGAAAATCCCTGTGAGGGGTAAAGAAGACGTAAGAAGTATTTCGAGAGCATGTTTCTAACTTCCCGCGTGTTGTCTTCGCGAATGTCTAGTGATCCTGACCGACTTCCACCCGAGATTGCTTCTCATTTGATGTCCCGATACTTTAAGAAATGAATTTCCTACGTCTTGCGTTAATTCTTGCGTCTTGCGTTAATTCTTACGTTACGGTGTAGGGCACTATAAACACTCTCATCTGATTCCACAGGTTTATTTTCATACGTTAATCCTTAAGTCTTACGTTACGGCACTATAAATCCACAATTAATTTGCTCAATAAGAGAAAAATAACGAAATCAAATGATGCAACGGTTGGCACGTTAAAAGAACAAATTATTAGGGAAGCAGGTCCAATTATTATTAAATGTTCTTAATTTTTCGAGTATCTAAATTGAATCTTTCGTTTCGTTTTTGTAAAATAGTCAACAACTAGTTTACCACCAGATCATTATATACAATTGAATAATAAATTATTATAAAATGTTAATATCTTCTGAACTGTGTGGCAATAGCAAGATAAATAGAGGAATAGCGTAACAGCTAATTCGCTATTCCGACAAATAACTTTAAACCTACTTTGTTGACTACATTGGGAGATTCCAGAGCGTTTTGGTAAAATACTTTTGTCCTGTTTTGTATTTTAAGTTAGGATAAAATTGTGCTTCATGAATATAGGTTGATCAAAACTTAGCTATTAATTATACGAATAAAATAATATATGGAGCAGTATAACAACCAACGTCGATGTACTAATTAATTTTCTTTACTAACCGACTGGGTTTCATACACAACAGCTACTTCAAGGAAGACTACTCAAGCTGATAATATTTCATCTCAGAATCCTTATAGGAACAGTAGGATATATTTTATATGGGATACTTTTCTTTATTACTTCACTTTGTTTCTTAAAAACTCTGTGTAATTTTTTTGTTTTACTTTTAATTTAATTTTGTTTATTTTTCTTTTTATTTTCAACCCCTTATCACCGCCAAGGTCCTTCAAGCTATCCTATGCGTTCTTCTGGGATCCAGACTGGATATAAACAAGGAAAGTCATCAAGATGATGCAAACAAAGCTAACAACATCATCCTGTGTCTCAACATTGTAGTCATGGCAACAAATATACTAATTAGTGCCTTTGAAATGAAGGAGGGTACTGATCACATTGACGGCTCTGTCATGACTACTTCTAGCTTAGTAGCTAAATGTGTAGAGAATGATACATAGGTATGGTATTCCAACGGAGCACTTAGTTTTTCGGTCTATGATCCTAACTTTATTAAATCATATCATGTATCATTCAGTAAAATATATGTAAAATCTATTTATAAGATATATAAGGTTAATAACGTATATAAGGTACATAAGGTTTATAAGGTATATGTATAAGGTATATAAGATATACATATAAGATATATAGGATATATAAGATATACATATAAGATATATAGGATATATAAGATATTTAAGATATATAAAATATATACAGGGTGTATCAACGATCTGTGGGTGGACGATAACTGCTTCCCTATTTGAGATAGAAAAAATGTTTCAAATAAAAGATATAGAAGATAATGAAATATATGTTCCAAAAATATATGCCATTATACAGGGTGTTCAATAAATGTGTGGCGTATCTAAGTTACTTTAGTTAGTTAATTTTTTTAAATAGAAGTCCCTATATATTGGATTTGGATTCCTTGGTCGATTAGTGTGACTTTATTATATCATACATGATACTTAAAACGAGCCGTTTAGGCAAAAATCACCATTTTTGTTATAAGTAGATGTTAGAAAAAAATTGAATATCGCAGCGCCTATAAACTTAGGAGACTGTGACTTAGCGGCGGCGGCGTGACTAAGCATGAAATGTTCCAGCTTAGGTAGTACCGTCAAATTTGAATTATTTTTGTACTTCGTGAAATCGGTAGGTTAATTAAGGAAACTTCAATCACAGATAACTAGATTCTGTTAAATGGGAGTATCTAATCTTTTTTATGCGGTTAAATGTAAAATTTGATGGCTTTTCTAACGATATCAGATTGTTGACATTAATCTCGTGTAGTTTCCTTTCCATTTTATTTCAAAATTTCAGTCAAATCGGTGTTTTTCAAATTTTTCTACCTGTCAGCAATCCAGCGGGCCATGAAAGATAAACAAAAGGTTCCTCAGATGGAAGAAAACAAGTGACTTGCGATGTGAGATGCGAACGAAATAAGAGTTAATGAGACAAGATTATAAAAATACCTTACAACATACCAGCTCTAATCAGAAAGAATAGCGGTACCATATCTCCATATCTAATATCAATGAGAAGTTGGTGAATGACAGAAATGGCTATTTTTCACTGCCTAGCTTTCGAGATGTACTAGAGATTTAGAAGTTTCGAGAATTATGAAATACTTTGAAATGAAAGGAAAAATACCAGCGATTGTTGCTGACAATCTAGTATCTTCAGAAAAACATTTTACATTTGATGACTTAAAAAACTAGTAATTTGCATCAACTCAAAAGCAAAAAATACCTCTTACTAGAGCACTCCAAATTATTCAGTACTTATTAGCAGGATTGCAGAAAACGAAAACTGAATTAAAGTATGTTCATATTTGCCTATTTATGAAACATAATTTACTTGTCAAAAAATACGTAAAATAAGCACAACTAAAACATGAACTAATAAGTCATTTCAACAACTGATCCAATAGATGCTCAGAATGCTCCATTGAGAGAGGTAGAGTTAATTTTGATTTGAAATGACTACTGTCTTATACGATGAAATGTGAAATTTTATTCTGTAGATATTGGACTACCAGCAACATTTCATTTCAAAATTATCAACCATTATAGAAATTTGTCAATCTCTGTCTTAATGGTGGGGAGGCTCTCAAAGTTAATCATTTCTGTCGTACTCCAGCTTTTTATTGACCTTAGGGATGTACCGCTGTTGTTTCTGGTTAGACCGGATATGTTGTAAGGAATTTTTATTATCTTGTCTTGTTACTCAAGTTTGTTGGCATATTTCAGTTTTCTGTTAGTTGTTTTTCTTCGATCATGGCCTGCTAGGTTACTGACAGGTAGGGAAGTTTGAAAAATCCAATTAGACCGAAAATTTCAAATAAAATGGAAACTACAAGAGATTAATATCAATAATCTTATATCGTTAGAAAGACCATCAAATTTTACATTTAACAGCATAAAAAAGATAAGGTACTCCCATTTAAAAAAATCAAGTTATCTGTGATTGAAGGTTCCTTAGTTAATCTACCGATTTCACGAAGTACAAAAATAATTCAAATTTGACAGTTCTACCTAAGCTGACATATTTCATGCTTAGTCACACCACAAAGTCACAGCTTTCTAAGTTTTATAGAGGCTGCGATATTCAATTTTTTTCTAACATCTACTTATATGAAAAATGGTGATCTGCGCCTAGGCGGTTCATTTTAAGTATCATGTATGATACATAAGGTCATACTTAAATTGGCCAAGGAATCCAAATATGCAATAATATTTAGGGTCTTCTATTTAAAAAAATGTTACTTTAATAAGTAACACGTTTATTGGATACCCTGTATAATGGTAAATATTTTTGTACCATAGATTCCATTGCCTTCTGCATTTCTTATTTGAAACATTGTTTCCGTCTCAAATAGGGAAGCAGTTATCGTCCACCCACACATCGTTGATACGTATATGTATACACCGTGTCCCAGAACGAATCCCGAAAAGAGAAATCCCACTTAGGTTTCGGAATGTGAAGCCGATATCAAAAGGAATTATTCTGAAATTCGCATTTGTTACAGAGAAATCAACGTTTGAAGTTTGGTGTTTGATTGTAAATTATGGTTGTTTTTCATGGGTTTCGGCCTACGATTGAAAATATCATTTTTCTTCACTACGTTTCGGTTTATTTATTTAGGTAGTGAAGAAAAATGATAGTTCCAATCGTTGACTACGTTTCTGTTTATTTAGTTAGGTAGTGAAGAAAAATGATAGTTTCAATCGTTAACCGAAACCCATGGAAAACAGCCATAATCTAAGTCGCGGTCACTAGAAAAATAAACATAAAGTTTGGTTGTAAAGATAACTGAAACGTGTGAGGCCCATTTTCACTTTCGGGAATTCCTTGCAAAAACTGAGAAGGTCGGATTACGCTAACGGGTATTTTGAATGAATGAATTCATTGACTTCTTACCCCCACATTGCTTATACCGTACGAGTATGATAGAGGGACCCACACATTAACCATTTCGCGATCTAATTAAGGAAACTATTAAGAATAAACATATAATTTAAACATATAATGTCATAAGTCGGTGCCAGAAATCATATGCCTTAAAGTTTTCTGGATTCGTCTGGGACACGGTTCATATATGTATAGGAATGATAGATTCCTACTTGCATGCCGAGCTGTTATGATATATAGTATTTTCATGTATACATTATTAGCATACCAATAAATTTATATTTAATATATTGGGTGTTAATTCTGTGAATGGATAAATCATGTATCAGACGATACTTGAGAAAAATTACAAAAACATACAAAGTTGTATGTGATCAACCTACGTTGTCGAGATATGTAAAGAAATTTTCTTTGCAAACTGATCAGAAAATTAATCCAAGTAAATTAATAAAACTGAAATTTCACAGCATCTTTCCTTAGTAATGTTGTACTTATTTACTATTTTTGATAGGTGTGATAGGTAGGTATATCAGTCGACCCATGTTGCTATTTAAAAACCCAAACTTCACATCCTTAAAATCATCCCAATGTCAAATTCTGTGGGAACCATTTTTATATGGGAAATCCTCAGAGATATTATGCTGGTTGTTTACTATGTTGTGTAGCAGCGGTACACTGGGTGATGAGGTCATATGACTTTGATAGGTCCTCTAAAAAACGCAGTATTTCAATCCCGTTGAAAACCCTAAAATTTCATAATTATATATTTATTTATTTCAAAGAAAATGCCTTGTTGTTAAACTTTCCCACTACCCTGTATTATACAGGGTGGTCCAATAAACGCGCGGTGCTCTCTAGCGGCCTTTCGGTTTAAATTAGAAGAAATTGGATTAGATAAAAAACGTTTTTTTTCAAATAGTCTACTTGCAGAAAATCATCAACCTACCGGGGCTAGGTATGATTTTCTTGATTTAAATAGAGCACCCTACATATTATTACGTTTTTGAATTCAGCATCAAATTTTATGTCCAATTTGTTAACCATAGTTTATGTCTGCCAAGCCTATTTTTGAAGTTATTCAGCAATCTTTAGAAAATTTGACGTTAGTAGTATCTGGAAAACGAAGTACGAGAGAAATATGCGGTTTTCGTTTTTAGAACGATCAAGAAACATACTTATGTTTCAGTAAGATCAGTGTTTCAAAAGCACCTTAAATCAATACACTAGCAATTTTCAAATTTGAAAAGTTTAAAACGTTAAGAACTCTTTTTTTCAAATGGGATGGTGTGATGAGATTCACAACAGTGGATGCGAAATTAAATTCTCTTTCATTTTTATCTAGGCATATGTAGTTCTGTCTTTGATGGTTTTCAAGATATTTACGATTTTGTAATTATTCCATAGTCTCGCGTAGGAATTGGAAAAATCGTAGGTGGCATGGCTCGCAGATGAAACAATCGGCAGGAAATCTTTCAATCAAAGTGTTTCGGAGGGTTTTCCAAATTCTCGATTAGAAAATTTTGGAAAACATTAGTTTATTAAGCGGCTTTCAATAGTACCACTCCGAATGTTTAGACTCCATGCTGTTTGTCAACCAACCTCTCAAAATTTGGATTTACGTGGTAAAATATGAGAGAAGGAAACATGTAGTTAATGGAGATAGTGAGTTTGACGTTCTCGCAATAATTGCTATAATTATTATAGTT
This sequence comes from Callosobruchus maculatus, assembly GCA_951848785.1. Lineage (NCBI taxonomy): Eukaryota > Metazoa > Arthropoda > Insecta > Coleoptera > Chrysomelidae > Callosobruchus > Callosobruchus maculatus. Next base: position 11,116,021 of record CATOUR010000026.1, on the reverse strand, counting down.
GAAGATTCGCATAGCAGTACTACAGCAAAAATTAGTCGCTGTTTGGGCATTGGTCAAACATCTGTGAACAGGACCTCAACGAAAAACATACAGCATCCTTATCACCTGCAGCTAAATCAAGCACTTTTGAAAGACAAGACTTTGAAAACAGAATAAATTTCTGTAAATGGAGTCGTGCTCGAGTTCACGAAGAGGCACTCGTTTTTAACAGTGTGTTGTTTGAGAATGAAGCTACATTTCTTATACCGTTATTATTAACGGCCATGTAAACGGCGGTGTACACCGACGTAAATCCAAATTTTGAGAGGGTTGTTAATAACCAGCATGGAGTCTAAACATTTGGGGTGGTATTATTAGAAACTGCGTAATTAACAAATGTTTTCCAAAATTTTATAAATAAAAATTTGGAAAACCTGCTGGAAAATTCACCAGTGGACTTTTTAAGAATAACGTGGTTACAGTTAGATAGAGCGAATGCACATTTTAGTATTAGAGGCCGAAACATTTTGGATGAAACGTATCCTGTCAATTGTTTTGTCTGCGAGGCACGCCACCTACGATTTTTTGCCTAGTTAGAAGTGAACGAGAAGATAATTTTGCATCCACTGATGTGAAACTAATCATCTCATTTGAAAAAAGAGTTTTTAACGTTTTAAACTTTTCAAATTTGAAAGTCGCTAGTCTATTGATTTATTATGCTTTTGAAACAATGATCTTACTACACAACATAGGTAAATGTCTTGCTCGTTCTAAAACCGAAAGCCGCATATTTATCTTGTACTTAGTTTCAGAGATATAAACATTTTTTCTGAAGGACTACAAACGTCAAATTTTCTAAGGATTGCTGAATAACTTCGAAAATAGGCTTCGCAGACATAAACTATGATTAACAAACTGGACCTACAAATTGATGCTGGATTCAAAAAAGTAATAATATACGTTCTATTTAAAATAAGGAAGTTGATACATACTTTGGGTACATGGAAGAGGTACGTGGTTACAGTTGTCAGCGAAAGTTGACATACTGAAACGTGAACTCTGCCTTTTGCAAAGGTATGTTAGTGGATGTTTGTTGATTATTATTATTATTATTTTCTAAGTTCTTCTCGCACAATTGCGGTAGCAACAAGTGTTGACGGGCTGTGCCAAGTCAACACCCGGACTGATCGGAATGTAGGAAGGATCGCACAATATTACAGGTCTTCAGGATTACAGACTTTTGGAATATTTTGTGTAACCTTTCGTCCAGGCCTAACTGTTGTAGGTGTTGTGTAAATGTGTTCGGTGTAAGGCCTGAGACCGACATAATGAGGGGGACAATAATAACTTTATCTTGTCGTTTCACTTCTATTTGCCATAGACCTTGCCGGTCAGTGAACTTAGATATTTTCCAGCGTAGGAATATTCACATCATTGTGAATAGCAATAGCAATTAATTAGGTAACTTTGTCTGCCTTTGTCTGAAATACTATATCTGGTCTGTTTGCATTGATGGTTTTGTCTGTGTGTATTTCAACGTCCCAGTATAGTTTGTATTGACGTTATCGAGTACTTATGTTGGTGTATACATCGAGTACTGATGTTGGTGTATACTTATAATATGGAGTTTTCGATTAGTTTGTTTCTTGTGGCTAATGCTTGATGTATGATTTTGACTGCCGAGTTATGCCTAGTCGGGTACTCAGCGCTTGTTATGTGGTCATTTCTGTTGGTGGCATTTTCTGCGATTATCATCAGTGATGGATGGATCTTTAATTATGTACTTCTTGTAATTGCGTGTCGCAACCACTTGGTCCTGGATAGCAAGCATAAAACCTTCCGTTTCCGGAAAGAGCTGGCCATCCTGCAGCCAGGTGTATGACTGCTTTTCATTAATATGGTCTTGTGTAACACGGTATCTATGTTTGCCATGGAGGGCCTTCTGCGACCAGGTGTTTATTTTCTCTAGTTGTCCTTGTATGTGGTTGTATGCGTCTGCTGCGTGGTTTGGACAAGAAAGGACGAGTGGTGTGTAGTTTTTGTCTGCTTTTACTATTGCTTTATGCAAGTTTGTTTGTTTACTATGGAAAAAGTGTCCGAGTGATTTTAGTTGTTTTGTACGAAGTGACTGTATATCTATAATTCCTCTGCCCCCTTGTTTTCTCTCTATGGTGAGCCTTTCCTTGCAGGCATTGGGATGTGACATTCTGTGTTTCGTGAGTTCTGTTCGGATGAGTATATGGATGTTTTCTATGTCAGTGTGCGACCACTTGATGATGGCAAATATTTATTTGGCATTCACGTAAAAATTCAGCAGTGAGAAAACAACCTAAAAAGTCAAAAAACACCAGATAAACAGAACCTCAGTTGTAAAACGTGAATACAAGGTGGCCTAAGACAACGAATTCGAATAGGTAGAAGCAGTAAACAAGGGTTTTGTTTGGACCCACTATGTCAAGCATATTATAAATATTGTGTTTATCGTTGTGTTTATCAAGCAGCTTGATGCTCGTAGCAGGAAATTAGGGAGGTAGAGGATCGGAGGCAAAAAATAGCAAAGGATAATTTGTCCACGTTGCCAGATCGTCTCCGTGTAAACCTATTGTATTTTCGTGGACAACTGACAATATATATTTTGCAGTCATTGCAGTAATAGTAAAGTTGAAAAAAGCGTGTCAGGAAAATCACAAAATAGACTTTTGCTCCAAAGGAAGATACTGATCAATTTATTGTTATTATACAGGGTGATACTTCTTTGTCAACTGTACATAGAAGTCGTTAAAATAAACAAATTTTTAGAAAAACTCTTTCCCGAAAACCGAAAAATAAGCGAGTTACAAAATCGAAAAGAGTAAGTCTTGATTGTGTAATGTGTATCAAGACGTACCTACCTAGTCTGTTTGTATTTAGTTTTTTGCTTTTTTAGGTTGATCGTTTCGGGTTCATTGTTATAGTTTAGAGTAAAATTTGGGTTTTAACGGTGCATAAAGTATTAAAAGATCATTTTTAACAATTCCACAAATTTAATTCCCGCGGATTTCTGTAAAAAATAACATCGTGTTTGTGAACACAGTGAATAATAATAACTGGGCCTTGCCAATATACAAATGCCTGTTAGAGCATGGGCTGAGACGAGCCGATTAACAATTGACTAAACCCCAGTTAAACCATTTTAACCTCAACAATTGAACCAGTGAGGTTAGTTACTGAAACTTAAAAATACCATAGTAGTTTTTCAGCGGCCCGGGAGTGGCGGCCACACACAAACCAACCTCACCCCCATTTCGGTTTCCGCTAAATTAGGTCAAGCCAATATTTCTGAAAAATCGTGACAACGCCGCATCAACGGAAATCCCAATTCACAGGTACTCAGATCTCGACCCAACCAGGAATGACCCTTTCCTTTTTTTACCCTTTATTTACCAGACGACAGGTAGCGGACTCGCTGAGTTCTATTGTTTGTTTTGGGTGATGCGTGGGTAAGAAATGCCAGTGACGTCTCAAAAGGGGTGTAGCTCATGGAGCGAGAGAATATTATATTCATGTATTTCCATTTCGTTTACGTTTCTATTCCAGCTAATTCTCATGAACATGCAGTTTTTTTAGCTAACCGCGATTCATAAAACTGAGATTTAATATTTGATTAAATAAGAAACGTTTCGAAGTTAATGTCACTTTAAATTTGTTTTTCCAGTTTTACGTAAAATGAATTATTGAAAAAAATTTTATTTTGCGCCGTAAACAATTAATGCTAAATATGCTAAATTTATAAAAATAGTAGAATTTAAATAAATTTATTTTATACGTTTCTTGTCTTCAAACTTTATTGTTCATTTGTGTACCAGACGGTTACCTGTTGCAGGTTCCCTTCTTCAAAATGTTTCGATCTGTAATGATAGTCTCGAAACTGGGAAGATTGCGATACATAATGCTCATAAGTACCCGTTCCCATATATTATAGTTAATGTGTCTCTGTTTCTAAGGCAATAATAGGTAATACAGCAAATTTATTACTGCACTGCCTGTTGCTCCAATGTGAGAATCATACACTCCAAAGGTGAGAAGCCTGACAAAGGTGATAAAACCTCCCTTTTATATATTTTCAGGGCCAAATTCTTTCAAATACCAAATCATAATCACTAAGTAGATGGGTTCTTCAAGTTGTATTTTTTGTAGGTCTGTTGTATTTAAGTTTATTTTTTTAACATTATCTAGTAATAGAAATATGTATATTGAAATATATTGAAAAAGTACAGTGTAAGTTTTCATTTAATGCACCCCAATGTAAGTACTTAGTAGTGTTGTAGTTCCCTTTCAAATATTCAAACAATTAGTGGACCCGTATGGTACATAAATAGTCCAATAAATTTGGACTGGCTGCGATTGGTCGTAAATCCTATGCCACGAGTATTTAAGATCTGGCATCTTTCATTTTTTCCTATCACTCTGTAATAGTTTCTCTTTTCTATATCCTCAACGTAATCGTCATTATCTTATAGCCACACCGTTACATGCTTATTTCTTCAACGTATCTTGTTACTATTATTATGATTACATAGAACAAAGAAGAAAAATGTGCAGCCCGGGCTACTGCCCGCCGAGCTGCTCTTTCGTCACACGCTGACCATCACTCCCTCAAAAATAATGTAACGTACGTCTATGTCTGTATAATAAAAGCTCTTTAAATCCAGCGGATTTCTGCCAATTTCTGTAAACAATAACATCGTCTTTTTAAACAAGTGGTAAATAATAACACCAGGGTCATGGATACACTCACATGCCTGTTAGCGCATGGGCTTTGCTTCTTCTAGCCTATTCGAATTCGTTGGCCTAAGATGATACGATCCTCTGTTTTATGGTCTGTGGATAAGATAATAAAAATATAAAAAATCACAAGTAGTCCAGGCGGTAGGGGTTTTTTGACAGCAAAAGGTCGGAAAGAAATGAAATTTAGTGAGATTAGACATTGCTCCCCTGAACATACGACAATCTTTCAGCTTCCAGATGAGTTTGTCAAATTAGAAAGTGGGGGAGAGAGATCGGTAATTTAGCTATAGTTTTTCCGAATTTTCAATTCATACTTACCGTAAAGCGTTAAATAAAGTATTTGGAAGATATTTTTGTTGTTTATTTATAGTCCGGGGTACAGATCACAAACAGGCTAAAAGATAAACTTTTTTTAACTTCTGATGAAAAGTGGGGGGTCTTGCCCCCCCCTCATGCTCCACCGACGCGCCACCGCTGCTTGGACCTCGAGGGGTTGCCGCTCGAGAGTGTGGGGATGAAAACTGCTTCCAAAGGTTTTTGAAAAATAACGCCGTTTTGGCGAAAAAAGCTTCAGATGATTTATGGAGAGAACAAAATTCTGCATAATTTTGGTCTTTACACTTTTCGTGTGCGAACAATGGTTTCCGTCCTACACTGCGTCAAAGTTAGGGGTTGGTTTGTGATTTTCACCAAAATCAGAATTTAAGGGTGAATTAAGGTGAAGAACTTTATCAAAAAGTCGTGTAACATTTTTGTTTCCCTAAAAGAATGATATCTTCTCATATTCATATGTTTTTATTATCTGCAGCTGCCTAAACTCACGCAGTTGGTTTAAAAAAAATGGGGCATTTACAAACGCACCCCTACTTACTACTGATATGTGCTGTTGTGAAAAAATGTCGTATTTGTGCATACTTTTATTGGAAATGATACTACCCCGGCATTGTTCAATTAAGATAAGGTTGAATTTGTCACATTTGGGGATTGCCGCTCGAGGGTGGGGGGGGGGCTATGAAAAGTGTTTTGTGACGCTTTTTGTAAGTGTCATCGAAAAAAAGTAAAAATGATATATCGAGACAACAAAATTTTTCGCAATTTTGGTCTTTACACTTTTCGTGTGCGACCAATAGTTTCCATTCTACAGTGCCCCAAAGTTAGGAGGTGGTTTGTGAATTCTTTTAGTGAAACAAAAATGTTACACGACTTTCTGATAAAATTCTTCGCCTTAATCCAGCCTTCAATTCTGATTTTAGTGAAAATCACAAACGAAACCCCTAACGCTGATGCAATGTAGACGGAAACTATTGGTCGCACACGAAAAATGTATAGACAAAAATTATGCAGAATTTTGTTCACTCCATAAATCATTTGAAGATTTTTTCGAAATCACGTACCAAAACGGCGTTATTTCTCAAAAACCGTCGCGAAGCAGAGTTTTCATCCCCCCACCCCTCGAGCGGCAAACCCCCGAGGTCGCAAACTTAGGTATCCTATACCGGGGACCAATGTCTACCATCTCACCAAATTTCATTTCTTTCCGACCTTTTGCGGTCAAAAGCCTCTTTTTATACGATGTAACGATTGGACTATACCAACGTCGATAGAAATTTAGAAATGTCTATGGGGACCTTTTGCAAGCTACGTATACGTTATCCACCGTACGTAATGGTAGTGTTCAACGGGACTTAGCGGACGTCAGCGCTTGTGGGGCGCTTTGCGCTAACTAACCGATGAACGACAAGCTGTCAAAAAAAGGCCAGTCAGCTTGGTAAGCGCTTTAAAAAAGCGCTGTTTGGTTAGTAAAGCAGCATTTAACTGGAAAAAAGTTATTTGTACTTCTGAGAGAAGCAGTTACCTTTATTGTTTTGTGTCAATTTAATATCAGGTTTTGTGATTTTGTAGCCTAGGTTTTTGACAATACAAATAATAAACATTAAAATATGGAAATTGATATGACAGTTTTATCACGTCAAAAGGAAAGTTTTTCAACGGTCACTCCTAGCGCCTGCAAGCGCTTCCACGCTAACGCAAAGTATTTTTCTTAATTTATCAACCGAGATGAACTCTTAATACATATAAAATGTAATAATTATTATTCTGAAACTATAAAATAATTTACGGTAACCGGACCACTATTTGACAGCTAAGCCACGTTGCCACATCTAAGGCTCCAGCCTAGTGTAGAGTCGGCCATGTATGAACGGATGAACGCCAATTCACCTTAGGGCTGTTAATCGTACCTGTTTTGTGCTGTTAATTACGGTTCTATGACCGTCCTAGAACCGTTTTCATAATGCCCCGCCCATTTTACAGATCTAAAAACGGTGATTGGTTGGTCCGCCAGCGTACCAACTCGGTGGTACCAACCAATCATCGATTCTAGAATCACACAATGGGCGGGGTACGATGAAAACAGTTCTGGGACGGTAATAAAACCGTAATTTGGAACAGCTCTCTATCGTCCGCGCTGTGAACATAACCTATTTTATTTTGTGAACATATAACATAACCTCTTGTTCTTGTCCTCTTGTGTTTTGGGGAGGTTTTTGAAACCCTTGTTTTTCATGTAACTGTGGTAAGATCCAACCTACCTATTTGATGTTGTGATCTTCCTTCTGTCTGTGGCATGTGGCGCTTCGCTTCGTAAGTTCGCAACTAATAAGAAGCACATCTGTGCTTCTTAAAAGCAATTTTTTCTTGTGTTAAGAGGTATAGTATGAGCATACTGTACCAAGATGATGATGCATTTGTGGTTTCCCACAAAAAATACATAGATTCTGTTTATGAAGAAATAGGCTACCAGATTCACCCTGATCTGTTCAATATTCCAGTGCCATACAAATTACTCCAACCAAAGAAGCAAACTGATATAAATGCAACACCTTGCAAGTCATTTGAAGAGCTATGCAGAGAAGTTCAATTTGTTGAGGATACATATAAAAAATTGAAAGACAAATCTATTTTGAATACATTTTGCAGTGAATGTGAAGAACAATTGAATACTGTGGCGCTACAATTCTTAAAATATTTGCGTTCTAACAAAAACTGGATAGAGAATTTAGTTAAAAATGCATTTGGGGCAAATATAGGCAAAGCAACTGTTAAAACAATTGATGAAAACAATTACTTGTTCCCAGAAGATTCCAAATTCTACAGCAAAGACATAAATGAAATACATAACCACTTAGATGCCAAATATGATTTAATAATCCTTGATCCTCCTTGGTGGAACAAATTCATTCGCAGGAAAAGAAAGACAACAGGTGATGGTTATCAGATGATGTATAATAACGATATTAAAAGTATTCCCATAGAAAATATGCTAAATGAAAATGGCATTGTTGTGGTTTGGTGTACAAACTCTACACAGCACTTTTCTTGTTTAACTAAAGAAATATTTCCAAAGTGGCAAGTCACATTCACAGGAAAATGGTTCTGGTTAAAGGTTACTAGTTGTGGTGAACCAGTTTGCCAATTCAGTGTGCCTCCCAGAAAACAACCTTTTGAAAAAATTATATTTGGTTTTAAAAAACCACCAAAGGAATTTCCGAGTAAACTAATCATCAGTATCCCAAGTATAATTGATTCTCATAAACCTCCATTAGTAGAAATTTTAAAGCCATATCTACCTGAAAAACCACACTGCTTAGAACTGTTTGCAAGATACTTATTACCAGGTTGGACCAGCTATGGGAATGAAGTACTGAAATTGCAGCATGAGTCTATTTATGTAAATCAGCTTCAGTTGTAACTTTTTATAGTTTTTAGGTGAATGATATTGTTAAAAGTTATTCCAAAGAAACATTTCTTTGAGAGTTACAATTTTTTGATATAATTAGGTATTTTCAGTCTCATTGTATTTGAAAAAACATTTCAAATTTTTTGTGGATGTAAAATACAGATTTAATACATTGTCACAAAATAAGTGTTTGTTTCCAGTTTAATAAATTTCATCTTTTAGTTTAAGATAACAACATACATTGTACAAAATTTCATACTCTGATTGGCCCCGGCAAAGTAATTTAACTGTAGGGGTACATGTTATAATTAATTCTTTAAGTATCTGTAGCTCTTGAATGAATCACTTTGGAATCAAAGTGTGCTAGTTTGTTGGAATTTTTTTAACAAGAGGAACCCAGAAAGACACAAATATACAGATGTCCCAGTAATAATTTTGAATCGGACGTCACATGACCAAAACCAAATACCTCATAGAGTAACATAATAAAAATAAAATAATAACATAAGATACAACATTTGCTCTAATTTACACCCCCAAAATTATAATTCTCTACTACAGCCCAGTTCTGCTATATTGCTTGTCTTAATCATTGTGGGACACCCTGGATATATCTAAACTGTTGCTACAATTACTTGGCTAAAAGTTTAGAAGAAGCCATTGCAATAAAGTTTAGAGATGGTCAGTTATTGGGTAAAATATTCAAGGGATTGAAACAAATATAAACAAAAATTTTAGGGTTTCTAGATATCTGCTATCTAAGTTCAAGTGATGCTCATTAAAATAATTGACAAGTAAACAATTATTTCTATATTTCTAATAGTACTACTACTAATTAGTGATACATCGTTGAAAAGCTAGATGTACGAATTTGAAGTTTATGCCAAATTTGCTTGTATTGGTGTTGATGAAAATAAGAAAATTTTGAAACAATTATTAACAGTATAACAGTTATTATATATGTCGCAGGCTTATCATAATAACAGTCTTATTATGATACGCCTAGGCTTTTTCAATATGACCAGGCGTAATGTAAAACTAACAAAGTAAAGGAAAATCTGACGATATGACTGATTATCTAAGACGTGTTATAATACGCCTGACGCTTCTTAGTTTCATTGTTCAAAAGAATCTGTACGGGGTTGTTTTTAGAATTTGACTGTATAAAATACGTCTTATTATAATACCACTTGCAGTGTGCCAGGCAAATTATGAAGATCACATCATAGGGCACGCCGCCCAATTTGCCAGCATAGCTAAAACTCCCTATTAAAACTTTTAAAATTTTAAGATTATGGTATGGTATGGTGGTGGACAAATACACCTAGCGAGTCATCACTCATTTTCAATGCAATCATTTGCACTAATATTGCACAGAGAGACTGAAAGTAAGTCACAACCACAATAACATACAATTAGCCTGACAAGTCGTCAGTCGTATTGTAACTATTATAATACGACGAGTATAACCAATCGGAATCCAGAGTAATCGCGCGCTATTGAAATTTGACAATAACCCTAATAAGCAACAGGCGTATTCTAATACGCCTTAAATTGTCAGTCAAATTGTGAGTTCCTCGATTATTTCGGTGATATTGCAATACGCCTAGTCGTATTGAAAAAGCCTAGGCATATAATAATATGACTAATTTTACAATAAGACTACGACATATACACTTCTGAGTATTATGTTGCATACAGGTGCTTGGGGGCTATGTACAATAAAAACAGGCTTTGAATATTTCAAATCCTCAACAGGTCCCCCCTACTCCTGATACCCAAGACGTGTAGGATATTGTTGATACCTGACTGCCTCCAGTTTCTAACTCCCCCCCCCCCCTGAAGCTCATATGATTAAGGCCGCTTTCTGATTTGTCGGTGCGGGAGCGGCGCGGGATCTGTTAGCTCGGCACCGAAACGATTCCGCACTGCCTTCAGTTACTCACCTATCTGTATATTCTCTGTAAAAAATCCTGCAGTATCGCTTTGAGCGTCCTACGAAAATGTCTTCAAGCGATGAAGATGAACGTACGAAGAGCTTTTGAATTTGAAACATACAAGATTTAGAGAATGCGTGACTGCTGATGAAAGATTACTTATTACGTTAAGGTAAGTGGTAATTAAAAGGTCTCATTTTAGTTCGAAGTTATTTACAGTTATTGATATATTACAATCATTTAAAACCAATACCGTCGCCATACGAAATTCTAGGATTTTATATTTTGCGTAGAGTGACGGCATTGTGTTTACTATTATAAAAGAAAAAAAAACAGTTCATTAAAGTTCTTAATAATACGACAAATCAAGAGTATTTTTATTATAACAAATGTAAAACAGTTGATTACAGTTCTTCATATGACATATCAAGAGTATTATTGCAGCAAAATGCCGACCGGCTCCTGGACACGCGTCCCGACTGACGGTAAAACGAAACGATCCCTCTCCGCGCCCGCACTTTCCGCGTCAATCAGAAAACGCGCATTGAAATATAGGTGCTCGACAAGCTTTCGGTACCGCGTATACCGAGCGAACCGAATCCGCGCCGCTCCCACACCGACAAATCAGAAAGCGGCCTAAGCTAGCGAGTCCCCCTCCCGACGTGAAATCCTGGCTTCGGGCCTGTCCTAATTGATCAACATTCGTTAATATACCTACATTTTCGGTAACAGTTTCATAGAGTACCATCTGATATTAGCTCCAGACCATACAAGTTCACCTATGTGCTATACTGTATCATTCCATATTCTTAGAATGATACCAGTACCCAGTACTAATGCCCAACACAAATGAGCAAGCAAGCAGTTTGTCATAAGATTTTATTTTTATTTTTGAGGTTCTGTAAAACTAGAAACAATCTAAGTTGCCATGTGAGAAAATATATTCATACATAATTTCAGCGGGTTTGTTGTCAGTAGCATTTTAACATTAACTAAGTGCCATATTCATAGCGATCTCTTGAGAAATACTTCATTTCAGTAATACTCAAGGGATACTTAAGAAAACCTTATGTGTGTCCTTGGTGGTGTGTCCTTTCTTTTGTATCTGTTTCCTAGACAACATCTACGAGACGGCGGGCAAACATTTAGCGACGTTGTCATATTCCAAATACAAGTCAATTTGTTATGCACATGCCGACGCATTTTCGTATTTTCTGTTATCTCTTTTTGTTTTGTGTCAATATTTTGTGTTTTGTGCCGGACGTTTTTCCGGATGTGACAGAAACTGATAACACCTTCCTCCAAAATTAAACTACAAAATCGCCTTGACTGCAACGAAATTACGAAATGTCATGTTGACATGTATTACTCAAGGGAGCCTTACTGTGATCTCATATTGTATAGTCTGGTGTCATTGAAAAGCAACATTTAGCGTTAAAATATTTATTAATCCAAAAAATGTGGTTGTCAAATCCAAATATTTTGAATAATTTAAAATGCACAGTTAAGTACGCGAATTTTTTTGAATTTGAACTCGATATCACATGAATTTTAAATAATTTCAGAAATTGAGAACTACTACTTATATACAGAAAAATATGAGCAAAAACTGTAGTGGAATGTCACATGCAAATAAATCACATACAATCACATTATAATCATAAAAATAGCTCTAAAGCACAAAAAATTTAAATATATAAAAATCGATGTTAGAATAAGGTAAACAAATGTCATTTTGTAAACTGCAAAACATAGTTGCACTGAACCAAAAAGTCAATGATGGGATTTAATTGAGATAAATCATAAACAAGTCATAGTATTATTAATAAAAAGGACTACATTTTTATTGTTGGTAAAACTACAAATAGTATGACTATTTTTTATTCAGGTATTACCATTCTTTTCTGAAAAAAAAAAAATATCAAACTGTTCTATTATGTGAATGTAGCAATGAACATAAATAAGAAAAATTAGTTATGATTTAAAATTGTTACATACGCCAAATCTTTGGTTAATCGGATTCTGTTAATAGCTAAAACATACATATATCATCACTATTTAAAAAGGATGTCAGCTACCATTATAACTATCTAAAACAATATTCAACACCAACAGTAGATGCAGAAATATGGGTGCCCTTGTCAAATTATACAATAGAAAATTTTCTTAATATGCACCTGAGTATCAACTTCAAAAGTGATACTTATTTCAAATTTCATGGCTTACAAAATCCTTTTCCCTACATTTCGGTTGTAATATCGCGGCATGTAGCTAGAAATCGTTGCGGTTGATTACGCGCCTCAGTCTTGTCTTGTCTCGTGGGAGGGTATAGTCGGACTTCGCGTCATTAGCGTATACTATACTACCCTATTATTTAAAATGGTTAACCCGGTTAACGCTTAGATAAGGAAAGAGAGGGGATACCGCACGCTGTCCTGATGCTATACGAATTAGCTGTGACAGAAAACAAATAACTGTCAAAATTTTGGTGGAAAACAAGCATTTTGATACGGTGGTGTTTTTTGCGATATTTAGCGTTTTTAAAACCAATAATGGGCCTATACCGTGATCTCAAATTGATCAATTTATTTACTGCGGTATTATTTTTGATGATACATAGGACCGTTTACTGTAAAAAGTCAGCAGAAAACTTGATCCAAATGAGAATAACACTAAAAACAAAATTGTACTGTAATTTGAAATAGACGTCACCTGTAGGGAACCAATGAGAAGCGTCCTTTCGTGGTCCGATGACTACGAGCGGATGCTATTGTTTTGAACCTTATTGGTTCCCTACAGGTGACGTCACGACCTGGGCGGGAAGTGTATGGATTCAAAAAATTCAATATTTAGAACAATATTTTCAGTTATAAATACGATAGAAAAATATTGTAAAATTATTTATGGCATCTACGTGGTGTCAGGGTTCGTTTAAGCCAATAAACCAAAAATGTGGTATAGGCCCATTGTGAAATATTGTGATGTGCGTAATGGTAGGGCGTGCAGCTTACGGTTGTAAAAGCCACAGCAGCAGGAAGGAGCCAGGAATCACTTTTCACAGTTAAATTTATGTTCATAATTTTTGGTGTGTCCGAAATTTATGCAAATATCTCGATATCTAGTTCAAAGATATATATATGTATCCGAAATATAATTTGAAATGTACCACTAACATGCAAATCATAATGTTTTTGAGCACGTGAAGTGTAAAGATTATATTTTTTAAGGGATTTTTGGTTAAAATACAATCAATTTTCCAGTGACGTAGGTATCTGTTATAGCTTACATTCTGGAAGACAAGATATCGATCAAATGGAAGTTCACGGTTAATTACTTAAATTTGAACTGGGAATGGTAAAATTGGTCATTGGTCATGGTCATGAATAACGATATTTTAATAAATTTTATTTGAAAATAGATCATTTCTCCAAATAGCTTAATCATATTGTTAATCTCCCATTAGCTACGGCACTGGGACTAGCGCTTTGGTACTTTTTGATAACAGAAATGTCAGCCGCGCGTTCTGTCCTCTCTTTTTCCTTGTCTAAGCCCGTGTTCACATCGGACGCGCCTCGCTTGGAGCATCGCGCTTTGCTTAGCGCTACGCTATGCGCCCGATGTGAACGGCTGCATCTAAATGTATGGGTTGGTTCCCCTCGCTTTACGCTAGGCGGTAAGCGTAGCGCTATGCGCTCGATGTGAACGGCTGCATCTAAATGTATGGGTTGGTTTCCCCTCGCTTTACGCTAGGCGGTAAGCAAAGCGCGATGCTCCAAGCGAGGCGCGTCCGATGAGAACGGGGGCTAAGGGTTAACGCTTTTCTTTAAGAACGAACTTTAGCCAACTTTCCCTACAGGCAAAATAAAAATTAAGGTAATGGGGCGCCAGTTGCCTAATTTGCATTCAACTCAAGTGAGCGAAAGAAAGGCAGAAGTTTTGTTCGACATTTTTCGAGACATATATAAATACATATCGTGATTTTTGTGTAATAGTAGGGCAATCGAAGCGTTAACGTTAAACAGACATGTTTAATTTATTAAACTATTATGACTCATTACTGCTACCTGATTTTCCTAGAAAGATTGAAAAAAATGAATACTCCAGTACCAGTTGGTACCTACTTAATGTGGCGACAATCTGTGGAACTTTTATTTCCTCTATAATAGTTTTTAGATAATAACTCAGACAGCATAAGGTGAACATGGTTAAAAAATATAATATTTAAAGGCTTAACTCATGATTTTTTGCACAGTATAATTTCATATTAAAATTATGTGTATACCTTGTAGGTACATACAGGCTTATTGGTAATTCGATACAAATATTTTGGGAGGTGATAGTAGAGGTGGTAAGTTATAAAATTGACCATATATACCATGTCCAATTCTTCCTAATAGTTTCTGAGATAAATGAATGATTTTAGAAGAAAACTTGAGGTAATTAAAAATGGTTTCGTCTTAAAAATATGCTAGGCAAGCAAGCAAAACATGCAGGCCACGTTATACAGTATCTTGTATCTGTTACGCCCAATACCCGAATTCGGGCAATGCCCGAAAAAAATACGCAGAACTAGTTTTGAGCAGGGAATATTTCCCAAATCCGAAATATGAATTTTATACGGCTATTGAGCATTACCAAATAAGCAGAACTAGTTTTGCGCATCTTGAAATACACAGAACTAGTTTTGCGCAACTTGAAATGCACAGGACTAGTTCTGTATATTTTCTGAATGACAAGCACAAATTTTGCTCCTTCCATTTAATCAGCGCCAGCTACGGACTCAAATAAATATAGAGTTGGAGAAGTTAAATATATTTTAATGAATACCAATAAATTTTAAATCGCCAACTGAGGCTCGTTTAAATGTTTATTTGATTGTGTGAGCATCAAATTGGCTTGTGCTTCCAAACCTCTTTTTGCGTTTTCACGTTTCGTACTTATACTGCAGGAACGCGAACGTTGGCAAAGAAACCTAACCTAACCTAAACGATAGGTTTTTGCTGGTTTTTGACACACAATGCACGTGTGTAACATATCCATAGATTTTCAGTTATGTATGGACTCATCCGTCTGAAAGTTCCTACTTAAAAAGTTTGATCTTCGGCGTTTACATGAAGCAGTAATCAACAAAAATCCATTCTTCTGATAGGATCGCATTTCTTCAGGCAGGTAATGGTACGGATACAGACCAGTCGTGTGCGCAGTGAACCACACCTTCCACTGCAAAATATTGTATTGAGGCGATTTGTAAGAGTGTAGGTGGATGCTGTAGGATTTTGTTCAACAGTTTGAAGAATTTGGTCCTCATCTTCGGGACCATATATACGAGACCTACCGGCATCACTGGGGCGTCGTCCAAAGGTTCCTGTCTCGCGTCGACGTCTAAAAGTCTGAGAAGAAACTATTTGGTTGGGCTAACTGCGATTGGGGTATCGCCATCTGTACTCCGCGCGAGCAGCCACCTCTGCATAAACCGTATATGAACACAATCTCCACATATTCTTTATTTCTAAACATAATGACTACTGATGAACACACTGTAGATCGATCATGAATGTACGTGCACTTATGCTGAAACTGTAGATGATTTCTGTACACGGGTGAGCACCGGAGGCATTGTCCGTTCAAAAAGTAGAGAGGCAGCTGTCACAGCCCACTGGATCTTAACTTGCGCAAGCGTACATTCATTATTGTCGATCTATAGTACAACATCTACAGTTTCAGCTTTAGAGTATGGACGTTTATCATCGATCCATGCTTAATGTTAGACCAACTTCATTCTGGATGATTTACCACCTCACATTTGTACGTTAGTGGAAATCTATGGGCACACGATACTTTATAACGTGGCTTGCATGTTCTGATTGGTTATCCAGCAACTTTTACGATATTACCTAGCGACTTTTTAAAATGATACATTTTTGAGACCCTATATCAAAGCTTTGGTTCACTGATCACTTTTTATGAGTAATCATGATATAATAGCCACAGTATTCAAGTACCCATAATAAAAAATAGAAATCCGGTGACAAGTTTTCGCTAAACGGTCTGTTGAGACTTTGCGCTCTTGGAGATCGATGATGCTTTTAGAGCTTAAATGCAACCTTTTTGCCGGTTTTTACCATATTTGCAACATATTTATGGTACCAATGAATAACAATGAATAACTGGAAAGATGGGCATGTTTTTAATGGAAAGTGCACGGTTAATTATTTGGTGACTTTTTAAGATAGATTCATTTTTTTACAACGCTTGTTCAAGTCACTTTTCAACACATGATCACTTTCGTTTAGCCTATAATGACGCAATAGCATATTTTCTAAGGACTAATACTAAAAATTCCTAAATCCTACAATAAAATTTTGTTTTAGGGTTTTCGTTTGGAGGTCTGCATTTTAATGAAAATCTAAAAATATATTTATCTCGGAAACTATTAGGAATTGGACATGTTGTTATATGGTCAATTTTATAGCTTATCACCTCTACTATCACCTTCCCAAATATCTGTAGCGAATTATCAATAGCCCTGTATATGAAAAATTGTTCTAATAAAGAGATAATTACATAATCAGTATACCTAGAAATAATTTCAATGTGTAAATAATCGTATTAAAAAGGTGTACAAGCTTGATAATATAAATAGTAGGACATCTTCGAGGGCACCCATAATTGGTCAGTATTCAGTATGTCTCTACAAGACTTGTTTGGTGATTAAATAATACGACGTTCATTAAACGTTCATACACCGTACATTAACAAAGAAAAGTAGGGTCACTCTAAGCTCCGCCCAATGTTGTCTTTCCCACTGTGATATCGGATACTACGCGAGCTGGCGAATTCTGGCGCCCGGTGATCTCGAGCAGTAGCCGAACGCTAACAGCTGTGGTGTACAGGCTCATTTCACCTAACACGCGACACAATCGGTCGGATCTACCGGGGTGCCTAAATAAGTAGTGTTTGTGTGTATATCGAGCGTATTGCGCGTATCTGCGTATTTCACAAAAAAATTTCGGCGTCATGTTCTATATATAGCTGCAACAGCAAACATGGGAAAATCGTTTTTTCGATGTCCGAAAGAGGAAAAATTTAAAAAATAAATATTGTTTTTAGATGTGAAAATTGGAAACGGGCATTAGGGTTCGTTGGTACCCATAAATATGACAACCTTACCTTAAAACACATATACGGTATATATAAGATCAGACATCTAAATACGTTATAACAAATATGGAAGCATGCTGTACAAATAGGAGATGTTCATAGCAAAATTACAGCAATCACACGACATAACTTATCGGTATTCAAAGAAACCAGACACACATATTTTTAGGATTTATAACCCCATGGTATTGAAATCATTCATAAATTAATAATGGCGTTGTCCAGCAACAAGGTCTTCTGTACTCTTCAATGACCAGGATGAAAATGACGGACGAAATCACTGAAGAACACCCACATTTTTCATTTTCCATTCAGAGCGCATACCTATCTTAGCTTAGGTGACTCTATGAATATTTTGTATTCCTCCTATATTATATTAAAGTGCGAATATATATAGCGGCCAAATTTACTATTGTTGACATTAAATAATAATCAGGACAGAAAATAAAACCAAATATAAAATGTATAAAAACGTGTCTGTTATGTATCTTCCACTATTCGTATTCTTTTTTGCCTTATTGCCGTATTCTTTGTTTTTTAAGGAGGTTGTTAAGTTTTGTATATACATAATTTATTCGATATAGACAAAATATGTTGTTATTCCCTTTCATTATCTTATCATTTATATTTCAAGGAACTAATGGTACGTGTTGTCAATTCAGTTTAATGGTTTATTGAATAATAAATTATATTCTACCTATACTACAGATTTCATTTCTATTGACCCCCGTATAAGAAGTTCGACAATATATCGCACAGCCCAACGCACAGCCTCGGATTCCCTGTAACTAAACTAGACGGCACGAATGGAACCCCTCTAAAATCGAGGCGGCTCGCGTTTGTGAGACTCACATCAAAGTCGGCACGCCGAGTGACCCTACTTGTCTTTGTTAATGTACGGTGATTCATATCATACTTTTGGTACAAGGGATATTTCTCCAGGAATTTGTAACATGTTTGTATATTGAGCAGATTTAAGCTTTAGACAGTTGGGTACTATTTATTCAACAGAAAGTCTTGCAGATACTCCTTTTACTAAAGCGGAATAATACATACGTATATACAAACACCGTAAATTACTATATACACTAAATTGATCTATAAACAATTAATTTTGTTACCCTATTACCGAATCGCCACCCTGGTGCCTGTGACAAAAATCTCGACCAGGCAACGATGATAGTTTACAGGGTGTGCCCAGCCTTGTTTTGGCCATACAAGAACTCCTTGGACCAGTGTTCATATTTAAGGGGGTCCTACTCCTACTTCTGGAGAACGATTTTACTGAATAGTCTCCATTCCTCGAAACAGGAGGCGTAAAATCATCAAAATGGTCTATGCTTTCGTTTACATATTCCTCAGATTCTTCATCTGGTTGAGAACTGTGGTTATTATAGCTGCCCAAGAACTCGCTTCTGTTAGTTTGGTTGTATGCTTCATGTTCTTGGATATGATTGCGCGAATTCGAGTTTGCTCCAATAGAGGAAGTATCCTGGACCGTGAATCTGGCTGAACAATTATTATGTTCCTTCGATGGCGTAATTCTCTTTCCTGCCAATTTTTCTTTAATCGCGACCAAAGCTTGTTTAGGCGAAGATTGCATTTTTGAGATGGATAGACACACTAGTGATTGAACTGAAAATTGAAAATGCATTTTAGCCATATCAATATATACAGGGTATTACTTAATGATGATATAATTTCCAAGAATAATAAGACGAAAAGCGACTGCCAGGTGTCAGCCGAGAATATTTGCTAGTCTCGGGTGCCAGCATTCGTACCATTCGAGCTCTCGTACTAAAATTGTCAGCAATGTCAAACGAGTGCCTTCAAGGCCATCGAAAATGGCGACTGCGACATAAAAGGAAGATCAAATACGCAGCCGCACACGTTCGCTTCTCGTTAGTTTTGTTATTCTCTGGTAATTCCAAGCGCGCATTTCTGGCCCAAATTCAAGTAGAAAAATTCGTATGAATTTTGTTACTTAGACCTTCCTTAGTTTATGGCTTCACAGTATAGTGGCCTTACATAAGAACTAGGGCAACTAACTGAGACAGTGTATTCAACGTTTGGCTTATGTTAGTATAACATGTGCATTCAGAATAAATCCACAAGGAAAAATTACTGACGTACTAGCAAAAAACACCGGAAAAAGAACCGATTGCCAGCGGGATTCGAACATGCGCCTCCGGAATTCTATTCCGACGCTCTACCTGCTGAGATATGGCGATCATGGCAACCCAGCCAGCGAAACCCTCATTAGAGGCGTCGAATTCGCGCCAACTGACGGCCACAATGCCGCCATCTGCGACTAGTATAGAGCGGCTCGTATCTGTGTCATCGAAGGAAAGGGTCAGTATTAACCCCGACCACGTTCGACTCAAGACGCCACTAGGTCTCGGTATAGGGAATGAATGATACCATTTCATGCTATTGTCCACATGTCGGGCTCTCAAATCAAGGTGCTACCAGAAAATGCCGGAAAAAGAACCGCTCCGCTCGGTACTACCAGAAGATGACGGCACTGGGGCCGCGAATTCGACGCATCTAAAGCCAGAGTCCGACTGCGCGTGGAGTGGTACTCCGCGCTCAAAACTTGCCGATTCACGTGCCGTGGGATAGGGCAAAATTGGTGATCTTCGGACGGCGCGGTGAGTCCCATCTTCTGTCGGTAAATCAACACGATTCAAAGGAGCTCGTACGCTACAGGCGCGGTTGGACTGGCCCCACCACATTTCGACGCGCTTCGTCCTCAACCCTCGACCGAAGATTGCCACTCCACACGCCGTCGGCCTCCAGCTTAAGGTCGCATTCGGTCCCCCAATTGTCATTAGTTAAACTAATAGTTCGCAGTAAAAATAAGATGTCGCTGGGATGTCTATTTGGGTATTAAATTTCGTCACAGTAAGCCATGTCGATAGGTCAGCACGTCCAAACATAATTCGTATCGAAAAATTGCATGGGCGACATTGCATCCGGTCGACACCGCGTCGGATTAGCCGGCATTAGCATAAATTAGTAATTTCAGTTTTATTATTTTGGTCTTATTGTGGCTAGTTTGGCGATGAAAGAATTTTAGAGAATGGTGATGGGACGTAATTCTGGTTTGCTGTCGAATTTCGATAGTCTTAGGTCGATAACTTAGTAGACCAGGCTAACCGTCTGTGCCTTCAGAATTTAGCACTGTACAAATAATTATGTAAAATAGATATCTGAATACTGAAACCTTACCAACCTTTAACTCTATATTCCATTATAATATATCAGTCATCAAAAACATAGAATCGAAGAACGATAGGGATAAGAATTCCGCATCTCTATTATGTTCGATGTTTGCTACAAATCATAACCTGTCTTCCTAACCTATTTCTGTTTTCGATTGTGAAGTTGCCAGTTAAACGCTTTCTAACAAGTAACTGTACGAAAATTCGAAAACTCTTTGGTTTTATAGCCTTTTTTCAGGTATTTATTTATTTCATTGTATTTGTACGTTCCTGTACGTTCGTACGTTACAATTTGTTATTTTTGCTGTGGTGAAAGTAACTAAAAGTACTGTAAAGGGTAAGTATGGGTCAGAATATATTGAAACAGTACTTATCAAGGCGTCCAAAACGGAGTAAACGCGCCAAAACTGTAAGAGCTATGTTTGCACAGAGGAGGTAAGTATTAGTTGATTATTTTTACATTTGAAATTGTCGGAAAATTACGATTTGCGCGAATCTTTACCCACTAGTGTGATTGAGTGATTATGGTGGGCTTAGAAACTGAAGCAATTAAGAATTACGAGTGTGCTATATTTCAACTAAAGATTAAGATAAATACCAATTTGATTTTATTTCAAGACACAAACAAGACAGGATATAGCTTAGTTGAAAAGATAAAGATCACCTTCTTAATGGTTAGTTTAATTGACAGGTAAAATTATATAAATGGTTGATGATGACATTTTGTGATTTATCTTTCTGAATTTTTAGTTGACTTTATAAAACCACCATTACATTAGTAAGGACCAGTTTGACCGGTCCCTGGTAAGTGTCAGATAGCCTATCTACCTACCAGATAGGCTCATAGGCAGATAGGCTGATATTATTTATATGGCGTTATCTGACAGATAGGCTAGGAGTAGTAGGAAATGGTTTAATAAACAGTCAAACACAGACTAGCCAGGAGGCCAAACAACAAGACGAGCAAATAATAGATCAATATATGTTTCTAACGAGCATAGGTAATAACATGTATTTTGAAATGTTGTTTATAATAAGTAAGCTACTGAGACCATTTATTGTTGATAAGGAAGCACTTAGAAATATTATTGTTGATTTCAGAGTGGGCTAAAAGCGAGAGGAGGAGACGATGATGGAAAATTCTATGGTATTGGATACTATAGCATGTATATTATGTAATAAACTGAATTAGTACAAATAGCGTTTCGCCGTTGCCATGACCGCCACGGCCCAGCTGGTAGAGCGTCGGACTAGAATTGCGGAGACTCCCGCTGGCAGTCGGTCCTTTTTCTGGCATTTTCTGGTAGCACCTTGATTTAAGAGCCCGACATGCGGTCAATAGGATGAGAAATAGCATCGGTAAATTTCTAAGTAAAGACTACAAAATTCGGATTGAAAGTGAATTGAGTATCAAGGTCGATGCCGCTCTTTTCTGGAATCGAATGCGGATCGTATAGAACTGAAATCCATGTAAACGTTCAGCCGCTGTATTGAAACCGGATCGGCGATTGCGCATAACGGCCTCTCTGAATCTGTAATCATATCTAAACAAAAAAACCACAAAGAAAACAGAGTTATGAACTCACAAAGCTTCCAAATTTCAGGTACTCAAAAAAAACTAGGCTAGGTTGTCGATTGTATCAGAGATTTGTAGGGTAGGATAGTTTTGACAGCTTGCTCGCCACCACACGAAACGGATTCAAATCGATCTGAAAACTAAGCACGTAAACCACATGAAACGCCGGATATGGTATCGTATTCCATTCGAATTTAATTCCCATGTAAACGTAGTAAATCACTGTTCTGATTTACTCACTATGTCAGAGATGAAAAAGGATTCAACTTAACTTAGGAGTAGAGATGTTCTCTCTTCTATATACAATTTAATGTTGGAAAAATGCTTAATATTTCCTTGATAGTTACACACTCCAAAACTTAAGTTACTTATATACTTTGGGTCTATATACGAAAATTAATTTGTTATGTATAGTAGTGTTGGAAAGGTTACAGAAGTCACTACTTACCAATCATAGTAATACCTATCAAACTAAGTAGAGAAACTGGATCCAAATGTTTATTTTCTCCATACAATGCCAGTACTAAATTCAATGGTGGAAGGCTAGCTACCACAATCCTGGTTCCAACAGAAACTCCTAGGAATGCGCAAGTCAACATTCCCAACAACATAAAGGTAGAGTGCCACAGAATAATATAAAGTTTCTCTACAGCCATATCTGTACCTCCCAGTGCTGCCTTTATCCATGACAATCTATAAATAAACGTATTTTCATACGCCTATTATATAATGAAGTTCTGTAGATTATATAAATTTTGTCCAATACATGGAAGGTACTACTGTGATGATTGTTCCATTGGGCGCATAATCGTATGGTCAAAAACATGTAAATTCCCTTACATATACATTTGTACCATTAGACCTGGCGCTGACCTGCAACTTTCGATTGCTGGTCAGCGCCAGGCCTTAGTATTTAAAACTTGGGATATCAAGGGGATCACAAAAAAGTGTCTGATACAGACTACCGTTCCATACGTGTAATGTGGATTTTCAATTCTAAAGCCTCGTTTTCACGGTGATAGTTACTATCATGAAAGTAGTCTCATGATAGCTCTATAGTCGTGTCATGTAAGGCAAATGTCTACACGTTGAAAGGGTAATGTGATAGTAGCAAGCACAGAACACAGAACTCACGGAGCAAGCCTAGTCAGAACTTGCAATATGGCGGATATGATTGCAGCAGTGGCTGCTGTTATTTGTGAAATCGTTAAACTCAAACATAGAAAATAACGGTGACAGTAGATGTGATAGTTTAAGAACTTTTGCGATAGTACTGTCACCTATCTCGTCAAACGAGATAGTGTGACCACTGTCTCGATAGTGCGATAGCGACTACCACGATGTCTATATGGTGACATATTTTGTGATAGTTGCTATCATGACAATAACTATCGCCGTGAAAACGAGGCTTAAGGGCCAGCAGTATCTGGTCATACCTTGTCGAGCACGACTGAAGAAAATATTGCTCCAGTGACAATAATCAGCTGACCGATGAATTACATGAAGACATTTTTAAGAGGCTTTAGATATTAATGCATCAATACTAAATTTATGGTATGAAAGTTGGGAAAAAATATATGTCCTTCAGTGTTCCCTCTTGCTCTCGAGAAAAGTCAAACGGATGCGCGTATGCACTGGTGTAAAATAATCTTAAAGAAACATATCAGGCCGACCAAGGAAATATAATTCAGTCTAAGAGGGGAAGACACTATATACAGGGTCCGGTACAAAGTAAGGACGTTTTTGAAATCGCTAGTACCCTTTTCTCATCAGAGCCCGAGAAGTTGAGGCTATAGTCTGACTCATTTTTATTACCAGTTGACATTATAGAGCCGTGGACGATTCACGTACAACAGTTTTTATCACAGCTGTAAAGCGTATAGCTGCAGATACACATGCTCATAAATGGCATGCTTTTTAATCATGCTCAAAATTAGCATATTACTGTCACTGACACATTTCCATTTAATCGCATGACCGCCAGTTCTTCAGCATGCTCGAAATTAGCATGCTTATTTCGAGCAAGGCGCGTATATACATGTGACGAAGTAGCATTGCTCATTAATGTGGGATACGGCCCTGGAAGCGCCCAATCGATCAATCCCTATCGAGCGATCAAGTAGTCACGAGTCACAGGACGTCAGTTGAAGTGTCAAGACGTACGATGAAAGACGCTAAAGACGACGGTATCAACGACGCGATCGATATATCTTCAAGAGCATTATATTATTACGACGTGAATTATTGTTATAGTTTAAAGTATTCAGTAATACACCTATTACATCACTAAAACCGAGTCACATTCACTTGACCAAATCATATCCCACATTAATAGCATGCTTTTTTAGGCATGTGTACCTTGAGTTTCGTCGCCACTTCAACATTCATCGGAATCTAGCTGTTCCTACTCGAAACATTAACCTTCAGTGGGTTGAAGCACTTCGTACTCGTGATGGACTGTTCAACAAAAGAGCCGAAACCCAGAAAATGTGGACTGCGTTGGACAAGCCCACGCAGTCCGACTCGATCTGCTGGGAAACATTTTGCTCAACTCATCTCCGCACGTGAGATGGAAGCAACTATCGAGCAAAATGAGAGCCTCAACTCAACCGATAACACAATCCTAGGAACTCACAAGTCGAACGGTACCCTCTCACTTCCCTCTCTGTGATAGGGGAAGAAAGGAGCAAAATGAGAACCTCAACTCAACGTCAGTCAACTGGTAGCACAATCCTAGAAACTCACAAGTCGTACGGTACCCTCCCCAGTTCTCTCACCGTGATAGGGGAAGAACACTATAGTATTTCAAAAACATCCGTCCTTTGTGCCGAACCCTGTATAACCTGTGGGTTGCGGCTATTATTCAACAGCAGTAACTGAAGAATAAGTTTGCTTTGCTAAAAGACGTGTGATACAAAAAACACTGTGGGATTTCCAAAATACTGTCACCTCAAACAGAGACGATCAAGAATGCAAATAATGAGCAAGTTAAAAAAATACTACCCCTTATTATCAAGTCGGTAAAAGAGCAAAACATAATAAGGAAGAATTGTTACATGCTTGAAATAGGATTTATACTTCTATTACGTAAAATAAATGATGAGTAGTCCATTCCTGTAATGACATTTGTTTTGAAAGGTATTAAGGACGTTCGTTCGGTACAGTTAGGGCCGGTGGTACAAATGCGGGTTTAACATGAGCTTTGTTAAGCCTAAGCTTAGCTAAGCTCAGGCTTAAAGACGACATCCGTTGTACAATCGTCGACTTAGTTAAACCTGGTTGATAATGAAATTCACTACAGTTAGCATCAATGAAGCGATACGTACTGACATAACCATCTGAAAAATTACCTTTTTTGGTTAGGCACTTACGACAGTTTGTGTCAAATTTCGGCAACGACCGTTTCTGTCTCTATTCTTTCATTTGCTCTCTTTGTTAAATCAGACACAAATCTTTCAAAAAATATAACCTAATAAAGTGACAAGCAATTTGAAGGTTCCTCCTTGACATATCATGTCACTTGTATCAGGTTAGGTTTAAACCTCAGCTAAGCTCGCGTTGAGCTTCGGCTTACGTAAGCTCGTGTTAAGCTTGGAGTGGGGGGTTAAGCCAGCATTGTACCATGGACATTTTGCAACTGACGTGGTTTAACGTCGGCTTACCTTAAGCCGAAGCTTAAGCTCGCATTGTACAACCGGGCCTTAACAGTCAAATGAGTGCTATTCATTTATGAAATTTATTCGGGACTTTAGAAAAGTTGCAAAGTGTATGAATAATCTTGTAATTGTTGATAAATTATTTTTATATGTACTAGGAATTTATAAGCACTCTACTTTGAAATATCAATTAATCTAAATTAGTATTTTGACTTCATTGTAATTAATTAATGTGTCAACAGCGCATTTCTCAGCGTTGACGTCCTAGACGTCAGTGGTTCTCAGATAAGTCAAAAGATAATAGTCGGGGAGCTGGGGGCAAATTTTAATGGGTAATTATACTGGGAATTTACAGTATCTTGTAGGTTAGTTTTTTTGTAGAAAAAAAAACAGTATATTAGCTGACGCGACTCCGTGACCTAAAATTTTGAGAGTATGCGTATTTCACAAATAACATTTCGGGATATTTTACTAAAGTTGAAAATTTACAGATATCTAAATGATGTTCGTAAAGTTCATCACGAAAAAATGTTAGCTGCAAAATCTGTGTCACAGCCGTCTCTCCTAACAAGTCAGGAGATTTGGTGACGATTTAATCGGTAATTTTCAATATAAATTCTGTGTGGGTAATAACAATTTTAGAAACAGCGAACAATCTTGATCAATTTGTTTTCTTACAAACTTTTTATTGAAGGTAGCTAGTTTTCTTTTCCTCTTTTTTGAATCTGTCTTTTCTCCCATCAATTGATTGTTTTCATTTTTAATATCGTCGTTTCACAAGATGTTGGAGAAAATTGAATAAAGCTAGTAAAAGTGAGTTCACATAGAATGGTCTTTTGATCACAAGTGTTCAAAAAGTCATTTTCGAGGGGTGTCATTTATAATTTTTTCAAATATTGCGCATGTATGAAATAGGACTTTTTACAATATCTGTGGGAATACTTAACCCGCTCCTTTGCAAATAATTAAAATATTCATTATCACGGTAATTGCCTTTGCTTTCTCTAATCGTGGAAACGGTACAATTCATCTTTTTAGAGATTTTATGAGAAGCAAAACCAGATATAAATTTGTGCAGATTCATCAATCTGGTATTCATTAAAATAAGTTTTTGGAACGTGCGGAAAGCTGAAAGCATCAAAAATGTTAGTTAACTCCCAGTCAAGATCAGAATCATCGCAGCAGTCTTTTGTACGTTTTTGGATATCAGAGAGTGAAAATGTATTTTCGGAGGAACAGCTTTCAGCCATTTATTTATAAAAATTTCATCTTTGGGAAACCGAAGCTCGATATCAAACTACCTCCAACATTTAGTGTGCTATTATAGTTGGATTTACATCCAGGGACGCAGCAGGTTCGTGGCATTATGGAGGTTGAAAAATAATGACAATAAAATCAGTAATAACCACTTACTTCGAGCAGAGCAAGATTATTTTATTACTTACTCGCTGCTTATCCGTATCCAAGAGTATATACAAAAACCTGATTTGTAGTTTCAAATGTATACAAATCTTGCTATAAATATAATAACTGTACTTTGGCGGTACTGAACAAAATCTGCTAATAACTTTAACTCTACCACTCGTCCACCTGACAGGTTAGGCAGGTTAAGTACCGGCGATTCACTGAAGTTAATTTTTTTACTATTCAATTGCATAGCTTACGTTCAAATGGAACAAATTTTCCCTTTAGTCTGCCGTGATCGTTTCTTACATTGTAACCATAACTATTACCGGCAGAATTCCTTCTGTCTACTCGCATAACTATTATTGTTCATGATCAGTACCTTAACCGTAAATTTGTCAACAAAACAATATTGACAACTTAGAACCATTGATGTCTAAGACGTCAACGCTGAAAAACGCGGATTAAGTAATTACAATGGAGTCAAAATAATTACTTCTTTAGTTCTTGGACAACTCTCAGGCGTCCTAGAATTAAATATGTTTAACCACACCCGCATATCGGCTAACAATTATTTTTATAGTTTTCATACCATTAATTGTCATATACATTAATTTCAGCCTCAGTAAAATAGTTCGATTTTTCCAATTTCTCATTCATGATCCTGTGCGTAGCTTAACATATTAAGTCACGCATATTTTGCAGCTAACATATTTTTTTGCGATGAAAATGCCAACTATCTATCTGCAAATGCCGCCACGATTTTTCTTTGCGAGGTACGCACACTCCCAAAATCCTCAAAATCTTAGGTCAGGGATCAAAACCAGCTAACATAGACCTTTTTTGTCTTCAACGTCACGAAACCGTAAACTAAAAAACCTAGCCTCAGTATAAATGTCCGCCGAAATTTGACGTCATCTCCCAGACTATAACACACAAATGATAATCAACAAAGTATCCTAACCTAACCGCCGTTGTATGACACTGTCACTATGGTTTTGTAAAGAAAGGGAAGCGTTGTTCCCAGATTGCAATATGGTAAGAAACAGTTTTAACAATGACCAGAATAATTAATAACTAATTCAAACGGTCATCAACCATATTTTTTTAATGCAAAAATATAAACTACATATTCCAAAGAATATTTCTAAACGTTATTCTTTTTTTTAATCTAATCTTAAAATATGTTTATTCTACCTTTAAATACAAAAAGTCGCTGCTTTCTCATAAGATCTCATGTAAAAATTCTGATTTTTAATCTTTAATTACTTTCTGAAATGATCGATAACAGGTGTTGATTTTTTTAGGGTAGATACCTATGTGATTAAACTTATCAAGAATGAAAAACAAAATTAATTTCATCTAATAAACACTTTTAGACCAGTGCCGAAGCCTTCAAAAATAATAAAAAGTGAAAAAAAATTACAGTAGGATGAAACCCATTAGAGAAAGATGGGAATATGATAAGAATGAAAGGAAAAATAAATTACGGTCGATTCGAGATCGGGAAGTGGGAGGGGGTGAGTTTTTAAGGGTAGAAAATGGTTATCTTGATTTCTGGCAAAACTACACGTCCTATGGAAAAAAGTTAAATGGCAAAGTTGTAGGTAATAAAAAGGTCTACAACTTTTGTATTTTCAATTTTTTCACATACCCTCAAAATTTTGGTGAACAATTCAAAAAACCAAGTTTTTGGTCTTTTATTTTTATCTTTTTCAAAAAAAATATTTTTTTTACGAAATTTGGTGAAAACTTACCTTATTATGTACCAAATACACTGTAATTTATTTGATTTAAAATATTTATTTTTTCGCCTTATTTGACCTTAAGATAAAAAATGCACCCCAATCTTCAATCGAAAATTGTCGCGTCAAAATATCAGCTTTTTTCAAAAAGTTTGGGAGCTTTCGTTCGTTGAAATCTCTATTTTCTGATGGTGTAAAAAAAATATATATTACTCTAGAAAATCTTCTCAGAAAATGCAAAAAACTGAAAAAAAACTCTAATTCGAAAATTTTTTTTACTCACTATGTACAATTTTGAGCTCTTTATTAAAATTTACACTTATTTACTTAAAAAACGTGAGATCTCATGTTTCATTGATAAACGAAACAATTGCAAATTGGAATATCCTACTATAATTAACAAACAAATAAGTTAATATTTAATAAGACATCTACAATATTTTGAAAAAGTTGTAGAATCTTCTTTAAATAATCTTTGTAGATGCCTATTTATTGCTGTTGTAAGTTAATTTATATACCTGAGTGACATACGTTAAATGTTAGCCGATTGTAAGGTATTTCATGGAGAAGTGGGGACGGACTTAGCAGGATCTGGGCCTTACTACATACCTGCTATTTTGTAGCAGCTGTAAAACCGTTAGTCAGTGGTCATGGGTAACGCAGACAAATTAAATACGCTGATACTATAACGCTGGCGCACTTCCTTGTATCAACACAATGCGTTAACTCAAATGCGCTATGATACACGATACAGTTGGGAGCCAGACCGGAAATAATATTGGAGACGAAGATGATTGTCTTGAAGATTTCGACGATCAACTAGAGATAGAAAGGTTTATCGAATCTAACGATGAAGAAATGCCTTCAAAGAGCCAAAAACTCATGAATAACTAATGGGAATTTCAGATAAGATATTTATAAATGACAAGATTAACGTGTTCGAAAAAAAATATAATGAATAACGTAATCAGAATTAAGTATCTAAATTCAATAGTGCGATTTACATGTATATTTATATTTTTTGAAATTTTCTATGACATGAATGTAATTCGAATTTAATTAATAAACCTTTCAACTAAAAAAAATTGCAGCAATCACATTTTTTTGATGAAATTGTACATGGTGAGTAAAAAAATTACGAATATAAGTTTTTTTCAGTTTTTTGCATTTTCTGAGAAGATTTTCCATAGTAATGTATATTTTTTTACACCATCAATAGAGATTCCAACGAATAAAAAGCTCCCAAACTTTTTGAAAAATGCTGATGTTTTGACGCGAGAATTTTCGATTGAAAAAATTTGGTTTTTTGAATTTTTTACCAAAATTTTGAGGTTATGTGAAAAAATTGAAGATACAAAAGTTGTAGACTTTTTTATTACCTACAACTTTGCCATTTAACTTTTTTCCATAGAACGTGTAGTTTTACCAGAAATCAAGATAAACCATTTTCTACCCTTAAAAGCTCACCCCCTCCCGCTTCCCGATCTCGAATCGACCGTAATTTATTTTTCCTTTCATTCTTACCATATTCATCTCTTTTTCTAATGGGTTTCATCCTACTGTAATTTTTTTTTGTTTCAAAAATTATCGACCCTGGTCTATTTCGTGAACGAACGTCTTTAATATTTTTCCTTTTTTACGTATACAGGGTGTTCCAAAAAAGGTGACCCCGTCTCTAGGATAGGTAGATAACCGAAAAATAGTTGGGGTTTGCTTAGTAAAAAAATTTCGTCATCGCCATCCGTATTCAAGATACATGCCGTTAAAAAAAACAATTATGCACATTTTTTACGATTTTGCCGAAACTACTGGCAACATTGTAATGAAATTTCACACGAATGTTTTGGAAGCTAGTACGTCCTATGAATTTGTTTTATACCTGATTCTCATAGTTACACAGTTCATACCAGGTAGTATTGAACATAACTTTTTTAAATTAAAATTTTAGGTGAACTTGAACATCATTCAATTCTACACCAGAAAGGTACTCTTGGTAAAACTCGATTCTGTGCACCGTTTTCGGAATATTCTGATTTGAAAATTATGAGTAATATCCCATGCGGGTATAAAGTAATGATAAGAACATAAAATAAAATACAATTAGAGTAAGTGTTCAAAATGTCCTCCGTTTTCACGAATACACAAGGTCTATCATTTTTTCCATTAATATTGTAAACGGTTGAGGATTAGCTATGAGGTTACTAACGTTGCATTCTGTCTTCCAGTTCTTGATGTGAATTTACCTCTGTAGCATAGACTTTTTCCTTAAGATATGACCAAACTGTGTAGTCCAAAGAATTAAAATCGCATGACCGAGGAGGACAATAAATCGCAACTTCTGCACCTCTGCCAATCCACCGATTCGGAAAGTGGTTACTCAACCAATTACGACACCTTCTATAAAAATACGGTAGAGATCCATCGTGCATAAAAAAATAGAGATCTTCGCTTGTTTAGCGTTAAATCTTCTAATACCTCGAATAAGTGGTTCTAAAAAATCCAGATACATATCACCATTTAAATTTCCAGGTACCATGTGATAACCTATTAATTTGTTACCTAAAGTTGCTGCCCAAACATTAACTTTAAATGAATGTTGGTAATGTGATACCCTTTTGACATGTGGATTCTCATCACACCAGTAGTGTGCATTACAAGAATTAAACACGCCTTGTCGCGTAAAGGTGGACTCGTCCGTAAAAAGAATACGTTTTAAAAAATTTGGATTGAGGGCTGTCTTTTTTGTAATGTTTGACAAAAATCCAATTTACCTGGTAGATGGTTTGGCAGGAGCTCTTGGACTTGTCTGTAATGATACGGATGTAGCTGCTGTTCTTTAAGTAGCCTCCAAGTACATGAAGAAGCCGTATTTGTTTGTCTTGTCATATTCCTTATGTTCTTGTTGTTCTTGACCTACCAAAATCCATTTTTTTTTTTGGTCTCACATTCCCAGTTTTTCGACGACGTCGTTCAACAGCTCTTAATGTATTTTTACTTGGTAGGTTTCTTCTAGGAAACTTTTCTGCATGACGCGTAACAGCTGCGCTAGAGTTTCCTAAACGTTTACTCTTTATGCTGTGCCTAAACTCTCGCCTAAGGTTAATAACATGTCGGTGTAATCAACATTTGAGTACATTTTGATTTACAATATCTAATATTACAAATAACGGTTTCAAAAGTCTAATTATTGTTGTCTTATTGTCATAACTATCAATAAATATCAGTTTTCCATGGCAATTTTAGACAAAACCAAGATATACAGAGTAGAATGGATCCTTGTGAAACGCTACAAGAAATAAAAGCCCTCAATCAATTTTTTTTAAATGTATCGGTTTGATTGATGATGTCTAATTTACCTGACAAAACATTTTTTATTCACATAATGCGTACTAATGAATAATAATAATTAATAACTTTAACATTACTTCGTACCAGCATTGGTTATTACTCCATAATTTTCAAATCAAAATATTCCGAAAACGGTACACACTATCGAGTTTTACCAAGAGTACCTTTTTGATGTAGAATTGCAATGATGTTTAAGTTCACCTAAAATTTTAATTTATAAATCTAACCTCAAAAAAGTTATGTTCAGAACTACCTGGTATGAACCACATAACTAGCGCCCTCTATGAGAGTCAGGTATAAAAACAAATTCATAGGATGTACTAGCTTCCAAACATATTCGTGTGAAATTTCATTACAATGTTGCCAGTAGTTTCGGCAAAATTGTAAAAAATGTGTGTATTTTTTTTCAACGCCCTGTACATCTTGAATACGGATGGCATTACGAATTTATTTACTAGGCAAACCCCAATTATTTTTCAGTTTTCTACCTATCCTAGAGACGGGGTCACCTTTATTTGGAACACCCTGTATACTAACAACAAAGTGGTGACACATAAAACAATGTAACGCTTATTTTAAGTGTATTTTCAACATAGCTTTGAATCGTTAGAAATATTTACCTTTCCTCAAGTGCTTCTCTTGTGCCACCAACTAAACTGACTAGATTATGAACTGTCTCATTAACTTCCCTCAAGCTTCTTAACGTCAAGTTGTATTGCTTTTTGAATTCTTCATTTTGTTTGATCAACAGTTCTGAAGATTCGTCTGAAAAATATAACTGAATTCCAGAAACATTATCTCAATTTATAGAATAATTAAAGAATTACCAAAAAACAGGTATAGCATCTGAATATAAACTCTTAAAAACAGAGACTATTGAAATAACAATCAAACAACTAGGTATTAATTAAATTTTAAGCATATTACCAATTTTGTCAAAAATCTCCTTTGCTTTTCTTTGAATCTCCAAAAGATCATTCAAAAGCTCTGCATGATTGACCTTGCTCTCAACAGTCTGGTGTTCAACCTGTTGAAGGGACTGTTCTAACTTGGACTGCATGTTTTCTGTCATCTTCACCAAAACACCATGTGTTTGCTGTAACAACTTCTTTTCGTCTACTAGCCTACATGAAAACATGAAATATTTCATAAGTATTGTTAAATACGCCCGTGTGGGGGCGGGTTAGAATATCTCCCATCGTATATCCTGCGTGTCGTAAAAGGCGACTAAAAGGAACACCGAACTACTGTCGGTATAAGCAGTAACCTCTTCTCAACCAACAGCTTCGGGTGGATGAGTTGAGAAGAGTCAGAACACCTTCTTGTCCTTGGGGTGAGAAACTGCCCCTAAAGGCGGATAAACCAGTAGATACCATCTGGTCAACGGCATGAGAATGCAGAAAGCAAATGGGAAACTACTGCATTAAAGATCTTAAAGATATCCCAGGAGAAACTCGTAAAATGTGTAAATGCATTTAACGAGTTCACAACATGTCTGTTAAGACATTGTGACTATGATGATGATGATTGTTAAATAGGGATCAATGATGGAAACTAGAAGAAATTAAAAAAAAATGTTATAGTTCCATATACGAGTAAAAAAATCAAGTTGATCACTATCCTACTTTGCTGCAACACCCTGTACATTTCAAAATATTTTCAGGATATGCCTCTTAAGCAACCAAATAACTTTTGTATTTAACATTTTCTTCTACCAGGTTTACCTTGAGAGATATCGAAGAATTACACACTAAATAGACACGCAGTATTAGTGGAAGCACCACCATATTAACCCCTTCCCTCAGGCGATTGGCAAGCACAGGTGCCATCCATTGAATGCATTTATTTTATACGCCTTGAATTACATTAGATTCTTATGATAGTCAGTGCTGCATTTTTTCAGCGGCCTCTTTGAATTATTTACATTACACATAAGTTTTTCTGCAAATAACAATCATAATTTCATTGCTAAAATTACCTTTGGATGTTGTCTTCTATAACTAGCTGTCCATGAAATTGGGCTTTCTGTAGATCTTGCTGTTGCTTAAAAATGGTTTCTTGACCTTTGGTCAATGTATCAAATGTAGTGTCAGCAATATCATTAAGTTTTTGTTGATCAGTTACAACTTTCCTAAGTGTTTTTAGCTGATCTTGAGCAGCATCCATGAGGCGATTCACTGTGTGTTCAGCTAACCCTCGGAATTGACTGGAATAATAAATATTAATTATCAATTGATATCTGCAATATATCAGAATACAATGAATTAAAGATCGTAAGTCAAATAGGCTTATAACCTATAGTCAATAACAGATGGATCTAAGAACCAACTTGAGAGTTTTTCTCCTACATTCAGGTATCTATTCCTTCTCTGATATAGTAGCAGCTTTATTTAAACCCAACACATGTTTTGCTATGTTAAAACACATTTTCGATTTTAACAAATCTGTTTGCAGAGTGGTTAGACTGTGTAGTGTTTGTTAGTGCGGTACCAAATGACCCGGTGTCCTTTTATCTTTATAAATAAACACGTATTATACAGGGTGATCCAATAAGCGCGCGGTGGTCTCTAGCAGCCTTATGGTTTAAACTAGAAGAAAATCTTTCTAATGAAAAACGTTTTTTTTTTAATTGTCTACTTGTAGAAGATAATTTCAAAGATGCCGACATCCGGATAGGTATACCAGAAGTAGACATGAACTTCCTTATTTGAAATAGAAAACCCTACATGTTATTGCATTTTTGAATTTAGCATCAATTTTTAAGTCCAGTTTATCAACCATAGTATATGTCTACGAGGCCTATTTTCGGAGTTATTCAACAACCTTTAGAAAATTTGACGTTTGTAGCCCTTTACAAAAAATGTTAATATCTCGGAAAATAATCACGACAGAAAGATGCAGTTTTCGCGTTTGAGAATAGTAATGAACGTACTTGTGTTTTAGTAAGAAAGATCATTAGTTCAAAAGCACATTAAATCAATAGACTACCAATTTGCTAAATTTGAACAGCTCAAAACATGAAAAACTTTTTTTCAAATGGAATGGTGCAAGTTCCACATCAGTGAATGGGAAATTAAATTATCCTTCACTTTTATCTTGGCATATGTGGTTCTATCTTTGATAGTTTCCAAGATATTTACGATTTTGTTATTCCGTACGAATTGGAAAAATCGCAGGTGGCGTGGCTCACGGACGAAACAATGCTAACTTAAACCAAATCATTTCAGACTCTAATGTTAAAATATACAAGCGCTCCATGTAACTCTAACTGGAACCACATTCTTTTTAAAAGCTCCAGTGGTAAATTTTCTAGCAGATTGTCCAAATTCTTATCTAAAAAATTTTGGAAAGCATTCCCAGTGAGGTGTTCGTCAAAAAAATGGGGTCCTATTAGGTGGTTTCCAAAAATACCACCATCCCATTAAAATAAAAGAGTTTTTCAAGTTTTAAGCTTTTATAATTTGATAAATTGCTAGTCTATTGATTTAATGTGCTTTTGAAACAACGATCTTACTAAAACACTGACCAGGGATTAGATAGGGCAAAGCTCTGTTTAAATTGCGGAAAAGAGGGCCATAAAAAGGCCGAGGGTAAAGAAAAGGAGTACTGTCCTATCTGTGAAAAGGCGGGTCATAGAGCAGGATCGTATTCCTGCCCTGCTTATGGTCGTATGCTGAGGCACCTGCAGAGGAACAGCAGGCGCCAGCAGATAGCAGTGGCCAAGGAGGGCTCGGACTGTAGAAACTCCTGGATTATGATTAAGGTCTTACAAATCAACTTGAATAGATCTCGCGCGGCGCATGACATGACTCATGCGGTAGCCTTAGAAAAGGATAATCGACATCATTATAACATCTGAGCCGAATAGAAAGGCGTCCATGCATCCCAAATGGCATACCGACTTAAATCACGATGTTGCGGTCTACTTCCGTAACCAGAACATCGTGGTCAAGTCCATTACAAGGATCTCAACAAACTAACTGTATACTGTTGCTATTGTTCTCCAAATATTCCGTATGAAGAATACGAGAAGTACATGGAAGCACTTTGGACTGATGTGGAGGCGTCAGAAGGCAAAGCCATAGTCCTTGGAGATCTAAACGCAAAAGCGACAGATTGGAGTTCCCCAAATACGGATAAAAGAGGTCGGCTACTGTGCGAATGGCTTGCAGCTTTAAATATAGTAGTACTGAATGATGGAACACCTACCTTCTTCAGGAGAGCCTACCAATTACATCTCGACGTCACCATTGCTTCGGAGAACATAACCAGGAATATAGGAGGTTGGGAAGTTTTAGATACAGAATCAATGAGCGATCATAGATTCATATACTTCGAGATTCGGACTGCAGACAAGGTACGCAAGGCCACTTGTGAGTACCACACAGCTTTTGTCGACATGGTCAAGTTTCGAGAAGTTTTGAAATCTCGCTTGGAAGATATTCCAGATTCGGTCGAGTATACAGTAGAACAGTATACAGCACTAATTAAAGAAATGACCGAAAGCTGTACGATTAAAAGAGGAACAAAGACTGCCATGGTTCCCTATTGGTGGAATTCGGAAATTGAATCGGCACGACTAGTCTGCAATGCAGCAAGACGCGACCTAACACGCGTTCGGCGCAGAACAGGCGTCGCAGAGCCAAACGTCAATTTCCTCCACGACCTGTATAAGGAAAGAAGGAAGAGGTTGGAAAACCTCATCCTTGCACCCAAGGGGGAAAAATGGAAGGAGCTATGTTCTTCTCTTGAAGGAAAAAGGCTAGAGTAGTGTTGATTGCTAAGGGGGGTAAACCCCCAGAGCTTGCTTCGTCATACCGACCCATTTGTCTTCTGAACACAGTGGGAAAGCTGTACGAAGTACTAATCCGGCAGAGGTTAGAAGCTGCACTCGAAAAAGCGGGAGGCTTGTCGCCAAACCAGTTTGGCTTCCGCAGTGGCAAGTCAACGAACAACGCATTGGAGGCCGTTCTATGCTCCGTAGAAGGAACCTCCAATAAATGGGGAGCACTGGTGACACTTGACGTACAAAATGCCTTTAGTACGGCGTCGTGGGGCATTATAATGGAGGAGTTGAATAACCGTGGCATACCGAGGTATTTACGGAATCTGATTGGCAGCCATTTTAGTGACAGAGCTATAAAAATAGCAAACGTAGAGCTAGAGATGTCTACAGGAGTTCCACAGGGATTAGCTTTGGGTCCTCTTCTCTGGAATGTACTGTATGATGGTGTTTTAAGGATAGTTCTTCCTCGAAACACAAAGACTGTGGCGTTCGCGGATGACCTCGCTCTGGTAGCCTCCACCAAAGGCGAGATAACTTTGGTGCAAACAACAAACGAGGCGCTGAGAAGGATAGATGAGTGGATGTCTAGACACCACCTTCAGCTGGCACCAAGCAAAACTGAGGCGGTCATTCTCCGGGGTTCTAGGATCACTAGGAACCAAGTGAGTTTCCATCTTAGAGGGGTGCAAATAGTACCCAGCAAATCGATAGTGTACTTGGGGATCACCGTAGACAACGAACGATGTTTCAACGAACACATAAAGAGAACTGCGGTGAAAGCAGAAAGAAAGGTGGCATTACTGTCACGTATAATGCCAAACGTAGGCGGCCCAAGTTTGCGGAAAAGACAGATCTTGAACGGAGTTATCCACTCAGTTATGCTATACGGAGCTCAAATATGGTATAAAGCGATGGAGAGGAAAAAGCACCAGCAAACAGTAGACAGGGTGCAAAGAAAGTCGCTGCTGAGGGTGGCCAGTGCGTATCGTACTGTGTCTAACAAAGCGCTGCAGGTTATAACAGCGATACCGCCACTGCATTTGTTGGTCAAGGAGAGGAGATACATGTATATCGCGGAAGGTGCTCTGCCAGAGCGGCGGAGGACTGCCAGGCAGAAAACCATGGACGAGTGGCAGGGGATCTGGTCCAGTACAACGGAGGTGGCGCAGTCTGATTCCAAATATACAAGAGTGGGCAGAGTGTAAACACAGGACAACCTGCTATTACCTAACACAGGCGTTGTCGGGCCACGGTTCCTTTCGGGTGTATAGAAACAAAATAGGACGAGCGACGGACGGTCGTTGTCGACATTGTGGCCAAAGCGACACAGTCGTACACGTCCTATTTGGGTGCGACAGATGGTCCTATTACAAGCAGGAAGCGAGAGCGAACCTGCCTGAGGACCTGACCCCAAAGAACATGGTGCCCATCATGATATCGAGCGAGAAACGGATATGTAACAAGAAGATACAGGAGGAGGAGGAGGAAAAACATATTTAACTCATCTTGCTCTGTGAAGAATATCGTTCACGAGGATGCCCGGTGCAGATGGAGATCGAGCAGAGGTAAGGAAAGAGGGAATGGGTTTTAGCCGGTCGGGCCGTGGTGACATGTCGGATGGACGCGTTTGCGTGCTCGAGTCCAAGAAGATGCACTCTTTGTTAGCAGTGTGTTGTTTACTGATGAAGCTACATTTCATAATAACGGTAAATAGGCATACTTTACATCTTTACGCCGACGGCGACATTAATCCAAATTTTGAGAGATTCGTTGACAACCAGCATAAACGTTTCAGGTGGTATTATTGGAAACCACATAAGCCAATTTTTCCAAAAATTTCTAAATAAAAAAATTATGGTTAACAAGCTGAACCTAAAAATCAATGCTGCTTCGAAAAACGTAATAATATACAGAGTATACTATTTAGAATAAGGAAGATGATGCCTACTTCCAGTATATATCCAATATCCGCCATTTATGCAATTATTTTCTACGAGTAGGCTATTTAAAAAGATACGTCTTTTATTCTGAACATTTTCTTCTAGTTTAAATGGTAAGGCTGCTAGAGAGCACCACATGCTTATTGGGCCACCCTGTATATTAGATATAAAATAATATCTCTCACTCTGAAGAGTCAACCGTATTATAAGAATAAACTCTTTCTAATGATACTGTTTACCTGTATAAGACCTTGAACATTAGTTTGATAGTATTTATTTCATACAAAGTGTATATTATTGTAATAAAGCTCCAAATTATACAGTATGAATAACTCTAAAAATATCAGTGTATACGCCTTATTTCTGCTGAAAGGTTTTAAACATACAGAGTTATAATTTATTTTATAGTTTTTTAATAGTCTATTCATAAGATAAAGAGAAGCATAGTTTGTTTGATACATAAATGTGTGGAACAATTCCCACAATCAAATACATATGTTTCCAAGTTGAGAAGGAAATGAGGGCTTGAATAATAGTAGCCGCATTCGATAATTATGTATTGTGCCAGGCCGGCCCTATATGCCATCTCGTGAGATCTAGAAAACCTACTTCTCGATCCCTGTTTTATGACCGCGAGCTCTCGAGAACAATCGAGAGAGAGCACACCTAGTATAAAAACGGCGTAGAGGCAACCAGTGAGGCAGTCAGTGACAGCCAATGCAACAGTGTGTTCGGTAGTAATACGCGACGACGTTCCAGTGGCGCGCGCGAAATAAATGAACTGTGACATAAATTAGTGAAGTTAAGGACCAATATAAATTAGTGTAGTGACTTTAGATAAATTAGACTGTTAAGTATTAGGTTAGGCATAGTGTACATAGTGAAACCCGTACCAAGTGTTTCCTTACCCAATCGGACTAAAGACTTGTAACAGTGGTGTCAGGTGTGGGGTAGACTGATTAATTGGGCAACGTCGTACGGACAGTTAAGTGAATAAACTGTGAAGATGGTGAAATTTAGTGAACTGAAGGTGGTGGATTTAAGGAGAGAGCTCGATGAACGCGGAGCCGATAGCGGCGGGCTGAGGGCCGTTCTACAGGATCGACTCCGACAAATAATGATTGAAGAGGGTGAGGATCCAGATACCTTCGAATTCGAGTCACCTGAATTCGAGTGTGCCAAGAATCTGCTCGACTGTCGCTCGAGTCAAAAATCGAAGCAAGCTCTAAACAGTCGGAATCTGCTCGACTGTCGCTCGAAGCAAAAATCGAAGAAAGCTCCAAACAGTCGGAATCGCTCCAATCAAAAATCGAACATTCTCTCAGCGAGATTACTGCTTTAAAAAGGGACATTGAAAGAATCGGTACCAGAATCGACATCTTAGAAGCGAAAATGGAAGAACAAAGAGAAGATCTCAAGAGGGGATTGGCAAAACAAAACGAAGATCTCGAGAGGGGAATGGAAAAACAAAAAGAGGATCTCAAGAGGGGATTGGAGAAACAGAAAGAAGATCTGCAAGACAACATCCGACGCCTGGACGCAGAGATGGACAAGCTGCGAATGGAGCTTCAGGCTGCAAGCGTAACGACACCAAGTGACCTGAAGGTAGGAGATTCGTGCGGCCGAGACTGAAACCTTCTCAGTCGGATGGGAAAACGTCCTGGGAAAACTACCTCATCCAGTTTGAAGCGGCCGCAAACGCAAATGGTTGGTTGCTTAGTGAGAAAGCAACAGCTTTGACGTTAGCACTGAGAGGTGAAGCTACAGATGTTCTTCAAACGCTATCACCGGCAGAACGGGGGGACTACCAACAGCTAGTCAGGCATCTGGAAATGAGGTTTGGTCAAGCCAGATTCGGTCACGTCTTCCACGCTCAGCTGAAGAATCGCTCCCAACGACCAAACGAGACGCTGCAAGAATTTGAAGCGGATATAGCCCGATTAGTTCGACTGACGTATCCGACGACTCCGGAAGATCTAATGGAGCGATTAGCAGTGGAGGCATTTGTGGGTGGTCCTCGTGATGCCGAAATGCGTCAAGCTGTGGCTCTCGCACATTCGGAACGTCTGGTGGATGCCCTAGCCAGAGCTTTAGAATTTGAGGCTGTGAAAAAGACCTACCAGTGCCAGACCCGAGTTCGGGAGTGTGAAGCTGAGACAGAAGTGCCGGCCCAAGTTGAGGAACTGCAGCGCGTAATTAGCGAGGCTCGTTCCAAGAAGAAGAGAGAGATCCGATGCTGGAATTGCGGCGAGCCGGGTCATGTAAGAAACCGCTGCAAAGAGGAGAAGAAGCCACTGCCGACGCCGGAAAACTAAGTCGGGTCGAAGAGAAGAGACGATCCTCGACCCGCATCCAGAAGGCCTCAGGAAGGACTGCTCGTGTGGCCTACGTGGGGCAGCAGGCGAAAAGTCTGTATGTGGATGGCTTCGTGAACGGCAAGCAGAAGCTGATGCTTGTGGATACGAAGACCATCATTCGACCTAATGTGCTCCAGAAGAGTGCTTATGTAAGACCAACAAGATGGCGGCTGCGCACTGCTACCGGAGAGCCCGCAAGCATCCATGGGGAAGCCGAAATACAGCTCCAGTTTGGGAACACCAAGATCACACATCGAGTTTTGGTAGGCGACATCGAGAACGAGGTGATAGTTGGAATGGATATCATGGACACTTATGGATTTCAACTGGACCTGAGACATGGTACCCTGCTAGTCCAAGAGGAAGAGGTAGTCCTCCACCGAGGTCAAGAAGAGGCTGTCCAGGTGGTGCTCTCAGCAGAAACTGTCATCCCAGGAAGGTGCGAGGTGGTGATCAAAGCCTGCCTGATTGATGACGCTGATCCAGGGAGCGTCATGTTGTTCGAACCTAAGCCGGATGATGAGCTGATTGGCCGTGGCATCGCCATTGGAAAATGCTTGGTACGAGCGAATGGTGAAGTTCCGGTGAGGTTACTGAACGCGAATGGCTTTCCAGTACACCTCAAGAAGGGAACACCGCTGGGTCGTTGTTCTCCAGTCCCAGTCCAGACCAACGGAATGAGCGGTTGCATGAGAAGCTGACTGAGTTGGTGGCTGATTCGTCGAAAAGCTTGAACAGGGAACAACAGAAGAGGCTGTGGATATTCATTACGGAATACCAGGATATCTTCGATGTTGGC
The DNA here is from genome assembly GCA_951848785.1 of Callosobruchus maculatus. Classification (NCBI taxonomy): domain Eukaryota; kingdom Metazoa; phylum Arthropoda; class Insecta; order Coleoptera; family Chrysomelidae; genus Callosobruchus; species Callosobruchus maculatus. The sequence goes on along the minus strand of CATOUR010000026.1, from coordinate 11,073,603 downwards.
CTTGGAAAAAAGGGGAGGACAAATGTGGTCCGACACAAGATCCACACGGGCGACGTTCCACCTATTCGGCAACCACCAAGGAAGCTACCATTGGCCAAGCGAGAAGAAGCGGATAGGATCATCAAGGAAATGGAAGAAGAGGGGGTGATCGAGCAATCAGCGAGTCCTTGGTCATCGCCGGTTGTACTGGTGAAGAAGAAGGACGGGTCGACACGATTCTGCGTGGACTATCGGCAGCTCAATAACGTCACGAAGAAAGACAGCTACCCTCTGCCAAGAATCGACGACACCCTAGACACTTTGGTGGGTTCGAAGGTGTTCTCCACGCTTGATCTGGATCTGGAGAGTGGCTACTGGCAAGTCGAGATGGACCCAGGGGATAAGGAGAAGACCGCGTTCACCGTCGGCTCAGGGTTATGGCAGTTTACGGTTATGCCGTTTGGATTGTGTAACGCGCCAGCTACGTTTGAGAGGCTGATGGAGACTGTCTTGAAGGGGTTGTCTTGGGAAACCTGCCTGGTCTACCTAGATGACATCATCGTGGTTGGGAAATCTTTCGACGATCACCTCAATAACTTGGAACAAGTTTTTAGGAGGCTGCGCCAATCAGGCCTCAAGCTGAGCCCCAAGAAGTGCCACCTGTTCCAGAAGAAAGTGCAATATTTAGGACATGTGGTTTCCTAAGAAAGTATAGCAGTGGATCCTGAGAAGATCGAAGCAGTAAAAGGATGGCCGGTACCTAAGAACAAACATGACGTAAAAAGCTTCCTAGGTCTGCTTACCTACTACCGTCGATACGTGGCTGGATTTGCTACCATCGCCAAGCCGCTGACTAGGCTTACGGAGGAAGGCCGCAGGTTCCAGTGGGGAAATGACTGCCAGCAAGCTTTTGACCTGCTGAAGAGGGCTCTCTCGACGGCTCCAGTGCTAAGCTATCCCTTACTTACTGGCAAATTCGTGTTAGACACCGATGTGAGCAACGTGGGTGTAGGTTCAGTTCTGTTGCAGATACAGGATGGTCGAGAGGTGGTGATCGGCTATTACAGCAAGACGCTATCTAAGCCCGAGAGAAGCTATTGCGTCACTCGGAGAGAATTGCTGGCCATCGTCAAGTCCGTGGAGCACTTTTACAAGTACTTGTACGGGAGGATGTTCCTGCTGAGGACGGACCATGCATCCCTGACATGGCTACTTCGGTTCAAGAATCCAGAGGGACAGTTAGCCAGGTGGATCGAGAGACTGCAGGAATTCGGCTTTGACATTGAACACCGTGCTGGCAAGTCTCATGGGAATGCGGATGCACTTTCAAGGAGACCGTGTCCCGGCGACTGCGCTCACTGCAACCGAGCCGAGACGAAGGACGCCATGACCAGGAGAACCACCATTGTGGATGATCGCTGGCAGCCTACCGAACTCCAGAAAGACCAAGAAAAGGATCCCAGCCTGAAACTGATCATCGAGTGGAAGAGGGAAGACCAACGACCGTGTTGGCAGGAGGTTTCACCTTACTCGCCTACCGTCAAGTCCTACTGGGCTCAGTGGGACAGTCTGGTGATGGAGGACGGCATCCTGCGACGAATACTCGAGGACAAAGAAGGGGCCCAGAAAAGAAGACAGACCGTGGTGCCTAGGAACCGCGTAGCCGAGGTACTTGGGGAGATTCACAGCGGAACCACTGGAGGTCATCTGGGCGTGGCCAAGACCCTGGAGAAGGTTCGGGAGCGGTTCTACTGGTTTAGGTGCAAGGAAGACGTCAATGAATGGTGCAGGAAGTGTACAGTTTGTGCCGCCAGCAACGGTCCACAGAGGCGTAAGAAAGCTCCTATGCGCCAATACAACGTCGGAAGCCCCTTCGAGAGGATCGCTATCGACGTAGCAGGAGCCTTTCCGGAGAGCGAAGCTGGGAACAAGTACGTCGTCGTGGTGATCGACTAGTTTAGCAAATGGGTCGAAGCTTACGCTCTGCCAAACCAGGAGGCCGCAACCGTTGCTGACGCTCTGGTCAAGGACTGGATTTGCCGTTTTAGAGTCCTCCTCGAGCTGCATTCGGACCAGGGAAGAACTTCGAGTCTGCGCTCTTCCAGAACGTGTGCAAAACTTTGGGGATTAGGAAGACTCGAACCACGATGTTACATCCTCTGTCGGACGGCATGGTGGAGAGGATGAACAGGACAGTGAACCGCTATTTGGCCAAGGTTGTCTCCGACCATCAATGAGACTGAGACAGCTGGATCCATCTGCTCCTGTTGGCGTACCGCTCGGCAGTCCATGACACCACGGGAGAGACACCGGCCAGTATTGTGTTTGGGCGAGAGCTCCGGCTACCCTGTGACCTCATGTTTGGCTGCAAACCAGGGGACGGTGTGGCAGGCGAAGATTACGTTGCCAACCTTCGCAGGAGAATGGACGAGGCCCACGAGAAAGTTCGCCATAATATTCGCACCGCAAGCGACCGCATGAAGATGACGTACGACGTAGGGTCCAGCGAAACAGCCTACCGACCTGGAGACATGCTCTGGCTGTACAACCCTCAGAAACGCCGTGGCTTGTCACCGAAGCGCCAGAGTTCCTGGGAGTGCCCGTATGAGGTCGTCAAGAAGATCAACGACGTAATCTATCGCATCAAGAACGCCAACGGTGGAAAACCCAAGTCCTACACTTCAACAGGTTGGCTCCGTTTGTTGAAGATAATGCGGAAGCGCAACTTAGAGAACTCCAGCAACTCCACCCAGAGCTGAACTTCGAGGATTTCATGGCCACTCACACTGGTACAGCGAAGGTTAGGTTTGGCGTGACTCGTGAGGAACATCGAGATTTGTTCACGGTGCCGGGTGAGTACGCGTTGGCACATTGTGTCGCAAGAGATCTTCGGATGTCCCAAGGGATTGCCAGTGAATTCCAATGTCTGTTTGGCCAAGTGGACGAGCTGAAGAGACAGGGTGGACGAGTCGGACAAGTGCTGGAGTTACGAAGTGACCAGAGACGACTCTACTATTTGATTTCGAAGGAGAAGTCCTATCAGAAACCGACGTACCGGACTGTATGAGAGGCACTCCTGGACCACAGAGAGAAGCTGCTGACCGCAAATGTTTTGAAGCTGGCGATTCCTAGGCTAGCTTGCGGACGGGACGGCCTGGATTGGCGGATCATCCGAAACATGCTAGAAGTTCTCTTCAGGTTCACGGGAATCGAAATTCTGGTCTGCAGCTGGAACCCGAGAGGACCGACAGAACACAGAACCGTGGATTGCTTCTTTGACCAAACTTCTGGCTGCAAGAAGGGCGTTCTGTGTCCATTCAGACACGAACGTTTCGGGGACGAAACGGCCTTAAGTAGGGGGCAGTGTGCCAGGCCGGCCCTGTGTGCCATCTCGTGAGATCTAGAAAACCTACTTCTCGATCCCTGTTTTATGACTGCGAGCTCTCGAGAACAATCGAGAGAGGGCACACCTAGTATAAAAACGGCGCACAGGCAACCAGTGAGGCAGTCAGTGACAGCCAATGCAACAGTGTGTTCGGTAGTAATACGCGACGACGTTCCAGTGGCGCGCGCGAAATAAATGAACTGTGACATAAATTAGTGAAGTTAAGGACCAATATAAATTAGTGTAGTGACTTTATACCCTGTTACCCGATACTTTAAACTGTCAGCCTTGTCAACAGCGAACAGCTGTTCGGTTAGCGATAACTAAAAATACTCCAGATTGACTCTTGACGTATCAATTTTAAGCTTTGAAGGAATGCAGTGCTGTACTGAGTGCAAGTACTACTAATAACGAGTAATTGACATTTGGTGACGTTTTTGTTTATGCTCTGAGGTCTATGCTTATTTTACATTTTCTCGGAAAATCCGGCGTGTCTTTCAGTATATAATAATAATAATAATAATAAATCGTCTTTATTACTTTAAATTAAATTATACATTTTTCTTTCGAGAGTCCAGTGGCGAAGTCTAGATCAGTAGGGCTGGTCTGAATGATGATGATGATTAGGTACGCTTTAAATGAGGTAAGAATGAAGATAAAAGCACTTTTAGCTTAAGCTTCAGTTAAACTACCTTATTATATTAATTTTACTCCATGTACTTACCTTATGCTTTTCTCCAATTGTACCTTGAACGTTTCAACCAATAAATATCCCACTAGTGATGCAAGCTATTCATTGAATAGTCCTTATTGCTAAATATAGGAGCTTTTTGATAGTCTCTTACAATATACAAATCAATAAAATAATCTATTTCTTTTTAACCATCCATTTTTGCTGCGTATTTCTGGATATTGAAGCAATTTCTTGTTTACAAAAATAGTCATTACTTTTTGGCAATAAGATATTCAATAAGAATATTACTAATACGGTCCTGATCGCAGGATTGCCAATAAACACCACTAGTAAAAAATTAAATTTGAGATACACTTCTGCGTCAGCTGATACCTATCAAATAGACGTCAAACCAGTTTAAAGTATCAGGTAACAGAGTATAGAAAAATTAGACTGTTAAGTATTAGGCTAGGCATAGTGTACATAGTTAGTGAAAATAAATAGTGAAACCCGTACCAAGTGTTTCCTTGCCCAATCGGACTACAGACTTGTAACAGTATCATGTCTATAAAATTGTTTCCTCAGCATACTTGACTTATATGATCTCCATAATTCAGATTTTTGACTATCAAATACTATTATGGGCTTAAAGAACTTATAGCACTTTCTTGAAATAAATAGATTTCAGTACACAAATTTGCATAAAAATCAAAATAACTCAGAAACTGCTGAGTGTAAGTATATTAAGTGAAACGCCTAAGACCATTCATATCCGACATAACTATTTTTTACTTTTTCCGTCCGCCGCGCGCCGTTCGTAGCCGGCGTATAAGCCAATCATAGTCATCGGTACCGGTCATGTGATATTGTTGTTATTGTTTACGTGTAGCTGTCAAAAGGATTCTAGGTTTTCTCAAGTTTTCTGTATTGGTTATTTATTCTGACTATGTCCATTTTCACCAGGAAAATTTAAAGATCTTTCACAAAGCCAAAAACACTGATGATACAAATATATACAGTAGCGGCTCATGACTTAAGAGACCGGTGGAGCCAAAATATAAAAAATAACCTAAATTTATCGGCACCTTAAAAAATATAATGAAACAACAGTAAAAACACCTACCCAAAATTTTATCTGAATATAACCTATGTACAAAAACAAAAAATACACTTTTAAATTGCCCAGTATGCAAAATCTAATCGCCTTTCCTTATTTTTTGCAAAAGTGTCAGTAACTTGTTTGTTAAAATTGTCAATTTTATTTAAACACTTTTTTCGGCCGATAACATTCCAAGAGCACAGTATATCTTCTTTCATAGCGTTTCTTAGAAACGACTTAATCGTTTTTAGCATGGAAAACGACCGTTCTGCTTCCGATGTGGACATTGGTGTAAAACTCCCAATAGTTTAACCGTTTCTTCAAAAACACAACGCACTTATTTTGAAATTAACTCCAAAAGGGGAACGGCTGCTGAAACAGTTTGCAATTCTCCCCTTTCATAGATTACTTGAAGCTCAGTTTTTCATAGATTTTTTCCAGAAATGGATTTACATCGACTACTTCACAAAGCAATTTGCCAGGAAAGTTTTTTTGGTACTCAGTAAAATTTTCTGTCGCAAATAAATTGGTAGCGATTAGATGTGATTAGAAAGTGAAGCATGTCCTTATTTGTTGAATAATGGAACCACATATTTCCAAGGCCTGTCTTTTCTTATTTGTTTGGACAGATAGATCGCTATTGAATTGACGCTGTTTTTTTCTAGTACCTGATTCATCTTCCAAATGCTCTAAATAAAGCTGTTCAATAATTGTGTCCATTTGGTCACGAATTTCCTGTACTTTTTTTCAAAACTTTTCAGGTCTTGCTTTGCCTTTATGGTATCTGTATTAACCTTTTGCAATTGCACAAATATTATTTCAACATGTGGCAAAATTTTGTTAAAAATTATAAGCCAAAATATAAAATCTTTATTTTGCATTCTAAGTTTATAAGCACCTGCTTGTTCAATCATAGAATTTAATTTAATAGTCTCGTCGTTCTCTAATACTTCCTTGACATTTATGTATATATTCATAAACTGTGTTTACACCCCGTGAATAAAATTTCCATCTAGTTTGAGATGATCGTTGTAAACTCATATGGACTATTTCATCTAATACTTCCATTATTTGGGGAGATGTGGAAAAAAAAGGAAACAGATGGATTTGTTTAAGCTGCACTACTCATTATATAATTAACTTGATGAGCATAGCAATGCACACAGTTGGTCAATGGATATTTGTCTTTTATTATTTTTTGGACCCCACCTAAACCTCCGCTCATGACTGATGCTCCGTCATAGCTTTATGCGATCAGTTTATTTGGTGTGTTACTCAGTAAAGGGTCAATTTCTTTCAAAATGGCATTTGCAATTGAAACAGCATCATGACCTGAAGGATTTACAAATTTCCAAAACCAAGCCAGTAGGCTTACAAGAAGAAATGTATCGTAAAATCATGACAAGTTGAAATTCGCTAGAAACATCCGTTGTTTCATCAGCAATGATGCCAACAAAGTTAGCTTTATTTAATTCTCTAGTCACCTCTTCATGATAAACTTTAGGCATACAGTCCAACAACTCATTTTGAATTGTTTTAGATGTTCCTTTAAATATATCACTTTGCTAAAATGATCCTTTAAATCCCTATCTAACTGAGAACTAAAATTTATTAGTTCTTGGAATACTTTTTTGTTTACCGATTCCTCTGTTTCATTATGACTACATAATGCTAGTTCTGAAGCACAGTTAATTATAATATTTAAAATATAACGATTTTTGTCAGCTTGTTCATTTTGTTTTATTATCAATTCTCTGTAAGCCGAATTTAACTGAGATATAACATTTGATTTTCCAAGCAAAGCAAAGCTAAACGTATTATTTACATGTACCCTGGAATTTTCATAGATATGGACTAAATCGGTAACTCTCCATTCTTCGTCCAGGTAGGATCGCCAACAAACAAAACACATGGGAAACAAAAAAAAGTGTTTTTTCTTATCACATTCACAAATCAATTTTTTTCATTGTACATATTTCAATTAAACTTCCGTACTCGGCTTTTAACATTCGACGAATTGGACATATTTTGAGTTTTTTGAATATCTAAATTAAAAAACGATTGCTAATACTATTCATTTTGGGAATAGTCCCTCACTTATTACGAGTCACCATTAGATGTTATTAAAATAACTTGAAACTTTCACGCCGGGGCGCGAAAAGCAGAAATTAATCCAAATATTCCTAATCGACAACAACAACAAGATCTGGTCGTGGTGAGCCAGCAGTTACCTAGCTTCTTTTCCTATTAAAATCGCGCTCTGCGCATAACGTTAACATGAACTCATTTAACCTTTTTGCTCGATGTTGTATACTCTGTATGAGTGAGTCAAGCGCAACGCCTCGGACTCTTGTGGCCAAACGATACCACTTTTCAAAAAACCAACTTTGCGAGTATATGTAGTACAGGTTGGACTACATTTTAAAAATAATGACTTTTATACAGGGTGTCTAATAAAAGCGTGACATATCAAAGTAGATATTTAGATTCCCGGGTGAATTTTAGTATGACTTTAAGCGAAACGTTTAGGTGCGAATGACAATTTTTTGGTAAAAGTAGATATCAGAGAAAATTCGAATATCGCAGTGATTATAAAACATAGAGGGCTGTGAATTGCCTTGTCACTAAGCATGGAATGCGTCAGCTTGGGTTAGGCGATCAAGTTTGAACTACATTTGTACTTGGAGAAATCGGTAAATTAATTAAGGAAACTTCAATCAGTGGTAACTTGATTTTTCCAAATGGAAATGCTTAATTTTTTTATACGATCAAATATGCAATTTGTTAGGATTTCTAATGATATCAGGTTGTGAATATCAATCTCTGGTAGTTTTCATTTAATTTCAAGGTTTCTATCAAATCAGTGTTTTTCAATTTCCCTACCTATAAACAAACTAGCAGGCCATGAAATATAAACAAAAACATGTTCAGATGAAAGGAAACAACTAACTTAGCAAAAAAATCCAGAAGAATTAGAGTAAAAGGACAAGATTATAAAAATTCCCTACAACAAATCAACTCTAACCAGAAACAACGGCGGTAACACGTCTAAGGTCAAAGAGAAGCTGGAGTACGAAAGAAATGGATAACTTTCACAGCCTACTAGCCACTGCAATGTAATGCAGGCTAAAAATTTCCAAAATCACTAAAAACTTTGAAATGAAAGCAAAACTTTCAGCGATTGTTGCCTTCAGTCTAATATCTTCAGAACGCAATTTCACATTTTAATGCTATAAAACAGTAGTCATTTCCGTCAAAGTCAAAAGTAACAATACCTCTGACGGTCTGACTGTAGTTCTTTAAATTTTTCAGTATCTGTTAGCAAGATTGCAAAATAATGAATACTGACAAATCATATTTTAATTTTCTGCCAGATAAATTATGTTTTAATAATTTGAGCATATTTTTAATTCATTCTGCATTTTCGGAGATTTTGCTTATGGGTACTGAAAAATTTGTAGAACTCTAGTCACAGGTATTGGTTACTACTTTTTTAAATCAATCAATGTGAAATTTTATTCTAAAATTATTAAACTGCCAGCAGCATGGTGGATTTCCCTTCATTTCAAAATTCATAATGGTTTTGTGAATTGTCTATCTTTAGAATATTGTAGTAGTTGGTATGCTGTCTAAAATATCCATTTCTGTCGTACTCCAGCTGGTTTTTGACCTTAGATGTGTTACCTCTGTTATTTCTGGTTAGAGTTGATTTGTTATAAGTCATCTGTATAATTTTGTCTCTTTACTCTAGTCCGTCCGCATCTATCTGTTAAGTTAGTTGTTTTCTTCCATCTGAACAGTTTTTTGTATATATTTCATGGCCTGCTAAGTTGCTTATAGGTAGGAAAATTGAAACACTGGTTGGATTGAAAATTTGAAATTAAATCAAAACTGCCAGAGATTGATATCAACAACTGCATATCATTAGAAAGGCTGTCAAATTTTACAAATGACTGAATAAAAAAAATTAGGCATTCCCATTTGGAGAAATTAAATTATCTCTGATTGAAGTTTCCTTAATTGATCTAACTATTACTCCAAGTACAAATGTACTTCAAACTCGACCATCTAACATAAGCTCACACATTTCATGCTTAGTGAGACTGCAAAGTCACAGTCCTTCATGTCTTGTAATAGCTGCGATATTCAATTTTTTCTGACATCTACTTATACCAAAAATTGTGATTTGACCCTAAACGGTTTGATTGAATTCCTATGTGTGATATGAACTTTGATATGTCACGCTTTTATTACACACCCTGTATAAAAGCTATTATTTTTGAAATGTAGTTCAACCTGTCCTACATATACTCGTAAAGTTGGTTTTTCGAAAAGTGATATTGTTTGGCCACAAGAGTCTGCATTGAGCTTGACTCACCCTGTATAGCAGAATTGGTGCTGCTGGCTGTTTGGTTCTGTCACTGCATGCCATGCTTCCACAGCAATAGTTTGGGTGTGTTTGGCGAAAAATTAGGATAACATATTGAATGTTGGTGAATGTTTAATTTTTGCTAAATAATTTTTAAAAAAATAGGATATAATATAATATTTAAAAGTAGCACAAAAAAAGTTAAGTACTCGATTTATTGTGGTAGTGCCATGGCTCCTTAAGGCGAGCCCCTACTAACAAATATATTAGTGCAGCAATCAGTAGCGGATCCAGGGAGGGGGCCATAGGGGCCATGGCCCCTCCCGAGAAAATAAATGCATGTTCTGATATTACCTACAATGAACAATTAAATGCTCCAGTACTCATAATAGCTAGCCAAACTCTTAACAACAACAAAATTCTATTTACAAAGAATTGACGTATAAATGTGACAATAGAGTCAGTTTTCGTTGCTCCAAAGATGGCTCAAAATCTTTATTATTGCCCTATTGCTTCTTCACCACGGCCCCTCCCGAAATCCAGCCTTGAAACCGCCCCTGGCAGCAATGTTCAATCAAATATTAAATATAAAAAAATTAGATTGTGTAGTCTCATAGGTAACCTATCTGGGACTGGTAGGCTTTAGATATCCAAAAATTCTATCTTTTTACTTGTTCAAATTATATCCTACCACAATGTATAAAAAAAATTGATATGAAACATGAACCAAAGTAACATACCTTTGCCTTATAGCATAACAAACAGCTCTAGCTCTGTTGCTCATCAGATGATAGCTTGTCCAGGTATCAGAGTCCATATGTTTGGTACATTCTCTAATACTCATTTCATCAGAACATGCATATGTTGGCCTTCCCTCGATATAAGATTGACAGTTTAGCAAATGAACTGCCATTTTTGCTAACTGTTCATCGTTCATTTTATCACAGTCCGACTTGAGCTTTAGAACAACCTAAAAGTAGTATATTAATATACATTGTTCAGACATTTGCATGAGAACATAGAGGTTCAATATGAATGATATCGCAATTAATCTATCAAATAATTCTAAAGAAAGAGAACATTACCCTTTGCTGACATGAATCCAGTTCTGATAATGTTACACCAGTTAGTTTAGCAGCTTCCTTAATAAACGTTTCGTCTACCATGGAAACCTCATAAGGAATTTTTTTATCGAAGGCGTCTGACTTGTATATTTCCGTTTTCTCCTCGTTGCCGCCAAAAAAATTTCCAAAACTCGGAACATAATCCAAAAATCCGGACCGAACTCTGGAAGCAACTGTTAAATATACGATTAAAAACAATATTCTTTTCATATTTATGTATTCGCTAATTATTTTAGTTCATCTATACGCGTAAGAATGCTGTAATATGTGTATGTGTTGATAAAAATAGCTTTAATAGTTTTTCGAATTGAATTTTTGGCAGATGTTTAGGTTAAAAACCGTTAAAACAGATAAACACAGATGAATCGTAAAATTAAAAACAATCTGAAAATTTTGACTTTTGACATTTTGACACGCAACACGGATGAGACGACAAAATAGGTACGGTTAGGATAAAGCTTTGTCTGCGGAGAGATAACGCATGGCCGACTCAACACTAGGCCGGAGCCTTAGATGTGGCAACGTGGCTTAGCTGTCAAATAGTGGGCCTATAGACCTGTTTCCTGCTGCCACTTCCACTTCCACTTAAATCAACACTCAATTTACTTTGTAAATTGTCACTTGAGCTAGAAAAATTCACTATTAGGTCACTGTGAAGCCATTCTTGCTGGTCTTGATTCCCTTTCACTATCAAATTTTTTCGTAGGTATGCCCAGATGAGTTCTATTAACTGTATTTTTCTGTGATATTTGGGAGGTCCAGAAAACATTGTAGGTACCACATTGTGCAAAATACTTTTTAGAACTACTACTAGTAATACCACTTGCATCTGATGTCTGGTTCATCGTAGTCAAAATCAAAATAAACGCAACCTGTTTCCTGCTGCCACTTCCACTTCTACTTCAATGAACACTCAATTTACTTTGTAAATTGTCACTTGAGCTAGAAAAATTCACTATTAGGTCACTGTGAAGCCATTCTTGCTGGTCTTGATTCCCTTTTACTATCAAATCTTTTCGTAGGTATGCCCCGATGCATGCCCAGATGAGTTCTATTAACTGTCTTTTTCTGTGATATTTGGGAGATCCAGAAAACATTGTAGGTACCACATTGTGCTCTAAAATAGGTTTTATCCTTTGAAATGTTTGTAAAGTATGGTCTTTATTCTTATAAATATAACCAGCCCATACGAGGAATACCGTTCACCCACTTCTGTTTATGTCCCTTATTGGAAGCACAATTGCTAATGACACTCAATTTACTTTGTAAATTTTAACTTGAGCTAGAAAAATTCACTATTAGGTCACTTTGAAGCCATTCTTGCTGGTTTTGTATTCCCTTTCACTATCAAATCTTTTCGTAGGTATGCCCAGATGAGTTCTATTAACTGTCTTTTTCTGTGATATTTGGGAGGTCCAGAAAACATTGTAGGTACCACATTGTGGTTTAAAGGCTTGTGCAGGTAAATAATTAGAAACACATTAAAAATCACCTTCCATTCTTCGTTGTTACTCTGGGAGGTTATGTTGGTATGTCCTTGATTGGCTAGTGCAACCTGGTACTTTGGCACTTTGCAGGCATCTTTTTACCTTTATAGTTTCGTTTGTGCAGGTAAATAATTAGAAAAACATTAAGGGCCGGTTGTACAATGCAAGCTTAGAATTAGGCTTAAGGTAAGCCGACGTTAAACCACGTCAGTTGCAAAACATCTGTTGTACAATGCTAGCTTAGCCCCCCACTCCAAGCTTAGCACAAGCTTACGTAAGCCGAAGCTTAACGCGAGCTTAGCTGAGGTTTTAACCTAACCTGTTACAAATGACATGATGTGTCAAGGAGGAACCTTCAAATTGCTTTTCACACTATTAGGTTATATTTTTTGAAAGATTTTGTGTCTAATTCAACAAAGAGAGTAAATGAAAGAACAGAGACAGAAACGGTCAATGCCGAAATTTGACACAAACTGTCATAAGTGCCTAACCAAAAAAAGGTAATTTTTCAGATGATTATGTCAGTACGTATTGCTTCATTGGTGCCAACCGTAGTGAATTTCATTATCAACCAAGTTTAGCTAAGCCGACGATTGTACAACGGATGTCGACTTTAAGCCTGAGCTTATCTAAGCTTAGGCTTAACAAAGCTTGCGTTAAACCCGCATTTGTACAACCGGCCCTAAGAATCACCTTCCAACTATATTTTCTGCTCTGGAAGAATACACATGACTTAACCTCAAATAAAAACTCGGCCCGCTGATTCAGTGTTGCCATATTTCATGCTCCGGCCTAGTGAGCAAAGTCGCCCATGGATAACGCTATAACATTTTTTAGTTATTGCGATTTTGTGGTCATTACCGCAAAACAGGTACGGTTGGTCATTACCATAAAGTCATGGCCGACCCTACACTAGGCCGGAGCCTTAGATGTGGCAACGTGGCTTAGCTGTCAAATAGGGGGCATATAGTTTCAGAATAATTATTACATTTTATATGTATTAGAGTTCATCTGGGTTAATAAATTAAGAAAAATACTTTTTAGAACTACTACTACTAATACCACTTACATCTTATGTCTGGTTCATCATAGTCAGACACTACAAAATAAAAATAAACGCAACCTGTTCCACTTAAATGAACACTCAATTTACTTTGTAACTTGTCACTTGAGCTAGAAAAATTCACTTTTAGGTCACTGTAAGCCATTCTTGCTGGTCTGGATTCCCTTTCACTATCAAATCTTTTCGTGGATGTGCCCAGATGCATGCCCTCGTTGGCATGCCCAGATGAGTTCTATTAACTGTATTTTTCTGTGATATTTGGGAGGTCCAGAAAACATTGTAGGTACCACATTGTGCTTTAAAATAGGTCTTATCCTTTGAAATGTTTGTAGAGTATTGTCTTTATTCTTATAAATATAACCAGCCCTTACGAGGAATATAGTTCACCCACTTCTGTTTATGTCCTTTATTGGAAGCACAATTGCTAGTGCAACCTGGTACTACACACTTTGCAGGCATCTGTTTATCTTTATAGTTTCGTTTGTGCAGGTAAATAATTAGAAACACATTAAAAATCACCTTCCACTCTTCTTGTTTACTCTGGAAGATTATGGTTGGTATGTCCTTTATTGGAAGCACAATTGCTAGTGCAACCTGGTACTACACACTTTGCAGGCATCTTTTTATCTTTATAGTTTCGTTTGTGCAGGTAAATAATTAGAAACACATTAAAAATCACCTTCCAATCTCCTTTTTTGCTCTGGAAGATTACACTAATGACTTAACAAATAAAAGCTGGGCCCCCGATTAAGTGTTGCCATATTTCAATGCTCCGGCCTAGTGAGTAGATTCGGCCATGCTTGTACCGTTTTCAAACGTGTCGTGTTGTTTTTTCGCTTTTTGTGGTTTGTTGTCAACCTTGTCAACCACAATATGTCAACGTCAACCGCTATCAAGTGAAATGCCGAAAATAAATTATTTTTGTGTTGTTTTTACAATTAGGTGGTGCATTTTATTATGTTGATAGAATAGAAACACTTATTCCCCAAAATTGGGAGTAACTTTAGTGTTAATTACTATTTACTTATCTACTAACTGACATGGATACAATAGGAGCAGAAGTTGGCCAGAAAATGAGGGTGAGTAAATACTTTATACTTGCATCTCCTACACATTGAACATTTAATATTTTCATTTTCAGTCAGCAATTAAAGCGAAACTACTGGAACTAAGTTGTTACGTAGGTAAGGATAGCAGCATTTGATAAATTCTCCAAGGTGATACCTATCCATTCAATTTGTTGCAGATGATGAACTTCCAGACTACATAATGGTGATGGTGGCTAACAAGAGGACAAAATCTCAAATGAATGAAGACTTGCACTTATTTTTATCTGATAAAACTGAGACCTTTGTTGAATGGCTACACATAGTCTTGAAGAAGTTAAAGGAAGTTACAGTTACTAACCCTGGTAATAGTTTATAGTTTGTAGTTATTTAGGTACCATACTATTATCAAGACATACACACACACACTCACACTTGTTTTGGGAAAGCTACTAAACCTAATTTTATATAACCTGAGGTAATTGGATAGATAATGCTCATTATTGGACAAGGATTTAGGGCTTATTAAAATGAACAAGTCCCCTATTCACTTAATTCACCTTCAAAATGACGCATTTTGAAAGTGCTACGCAAAATGTAACACATAGCACATGCACACAGAGATTCGTTTTGGTATTATTGTTGAAGTGCCTTACCATTTTTTCCAATATGTGTGGCACATTTTGGCAACACGGTGCTTCACTATGAAGTTTTGATTCTGTGTTCATGTTCATCAATTCATGTTTTTGTGGTGCTGCCCAGTGATGTGTGCTATTTTGAGCTTCTATAAACCCTTAGGGCCAGTTGCACCGCCTCACTTATATGCTTGGTTTATCCAAGCCGCACTTAACTTTTAGGTATACCTTAAATTGTGTTAGCGTTGCACCACTGTTCCTTTCCTGTGGCTAGTAACTTTGTTAGTAATTTTTTGATCTTGTACAATCTAAGTTATGTCAAGTTTTGTAAAAATTTCACTGTTCTGATTGTGTTCTTTGTAACTTTGACCAATGTCTGCCAAAACTCCTCTGCCTGTTTTGAAGCTTTTTAGTTTTTATTATGAATAATTTGTAAATTTGTGTACATTGGATAAAAGTCAGATTGTCAAAAATATTGTGCTCTCTTATAGATACAACTTAATATTCCATATAAAATGGAATTGATCTCGTCTAAACTCCTCAATATCGTGGAAAATAACCATTACATACTTCTGTATTATAATGCAGCACAAAATAATTACTAACAATGGAGTAATAATGCAGACACATTGGTGCTTGTAACACTACAAAACTCATAACAAAACTGTCAAATATAGGTTAGGAAATCTGCTAACCTTACCTTAAGCCTGACAATTCTCTGGCTTGGATTATACCTCGATGGATTAAACACTTCTTGATCTTTGCTTAATACTGACAGAGAGTTGGTGCAACTTAAAATTTTGAGCTTAAGGTTTCGCTTAGATTAAACCTTACTCAATCCAGGCGGTGCAACCAGCCCTAAGCCCATTTGTGATCTTTGTGATATGTGTGTACTACCCAAATTCCCAAGTTAACCTAGTTGTAGGGGTTGTAGTAGAAATTGGACATGGTGTTATATCAGGTCTGTTTTTACAGCAATCACAAACTAGTCAGCATCAATTTGATTGGACAGTACTAGTCAGAAATAGTTTGACAACTGCAATGGGGAATACTGATTGGCTCTGAATGGTTTGTGATTCTCTGTAAAAACAGACCTATGTCAATTTTATAGCTTACCACTTCTACTAACACTTCCCCAAATATCTGTATCGAATTATCAATCACCTTATACAGGGTGGGCCAATAGTGGGTGGACGGAGGATTGTGGGCTTACTAAAAAGTATTTCAAAAATCTGTCACTTGATCATGGTAGGGAGCCTTGAGGGCTATAACGTAAAAATATTTGCACTTAAATTTTGACGTTTATACAGGGTGATTCATATCAAACTTACATTTTTTCATTTGCATATTTGGATTCCTTGGTCAATTCTAGTGTCACTTTATGTATCATACATGGAACTTTAAACGAACCGCTTAGGCGCAAATCACCATTTTTAGTATAAGTAGGTATCAGAAAAAAATTGAATATCGCAGAGAAGAAGAATCTTAGAAGGCCGTGACTTTGTGGTACGACTAAGCATGAAATGCATAACCTTAGGTCAGATGGCTAAATTTGAATTTTTTTTGTACTTTGAGAAATCAGTAGATTAATTAAGGAAACTTCAATCACAGATAACTTGATTTTTTCAAATGGGAATGCCTATTTTCGTTTAAAGATTCAAATGTAGAATTTGATTACATTTCTAATGATATGGCATTCTCGATATCAATCTTTTTTGGTTTTTATTTTATTTCAAATTTCCAGTTAAATTGGGTGTTTTCAATTTTCCTGTGTGCAATCAACCTAGCAGGCCATGAAAAAAAAACAAAAGTTCGTTAATATGGAAGAAACCAACTAACTTAGTAGAAAGATGCAAACTAACTAGAGCAACGAGGCAAGATTATGAAAATTCTTGACATCATATTAGCTTTAACCAGAAACAATAGCGGTAACAAGAACGCTCATTTTTCACAGCCTACTAGCTGTTAGCCAATTTCCAAAGTCAGTAAAAAAATATTTAATCAAAGGAAAACTACTAGTGATTGTTGCTGGCAGTACAATATCTATGTCTTCTGAATAAATATTCACATTTAATGCAGTCAGAGGTATCAATGCAATTTTTCCGCAAGTCAAAAGTAATGATACCTCTGACTGGAACCCTTCAAATTCTTCAGTAGGTACTTCTACTTATTAACAAAAAACCGCGGAATATGAAACTTGAATTGCAGTCTGTTTGAATTGTAAATCAATTTAGTTTGCAGAAAACTAGATGAAATAAACACAATTACAACATAGCTTAATTAAAAAATTCTAGCAATTACTTCAATAGATGTTCAGAATGCTCCAGTTGGAGACATCTTCACTTTTGACTTAACTAAGCGGAAATGACTAATTTTTTTATCCCATTAAATGTGAAATTTCATTCTAAACGTGTTAGACTGTAAGCAAAAATCGCTGGTAGTTTTGCTTTTGTTTCAATGTTTTTAATCGTTTTGGAAAGTTGTCAAGCTCTAGTAGACCTCAATAGCTAGTAGGCTGTGAAAAACAAACACTTCTGTCATACCCCAGCTACTCACTGACATTAGATATCTTGCTGCTGTTGTATCCGGTTAGAGCTAATATGTTGTAAGGAATTTTCATAATCTTGCCTCGTTGCTCTAGTTAGTTTGCATCTTTCTAATAAGTTAGTTGGTTTCTTCCATATTAACGAGCTTTTGTTTATTTTTCATGGCCTGCTATGTTGCTTGTACGCAGGAAAATTGAAAAACACAGATTTGACTGAAAATTTGAAATAAAATGAAAACCAAAAAAGATTGATATCGAGAATGCTATATCGTTAGGAAGGTAATAAAATTTTACATTTGATTCTTTAAACCAAAATAGGCATTTCCATTTGAAAAAATCAAGTTATCTGTGATTGAAGTTTCCTTAATTAATCTACTGATTTCTCCAAGTACAAAAAGAACTCAAATTTAGCCGTCTGACCTAAGGTTACGCATTTCATGTTTAGTCGTACCGCAAAGTCACGGCCTTCTAAGTTTTATATCACTGCGACATTCAATTTTTTTCTGATACCTACTTATACCAAAAATGGTGATTTGCGCCTAAACGGTTCGTTTAAAGGTCCATGTGTGATACATAACGTCACACTAGACCAAGGAATCCAAATATGCAATAATATATAGGGGGCTCCATTCAAAAAAACGTAAGTTTGATATGAATCACCCTGTATAAACGTCAAAATTTAAGTGAAAATATTTGTACGTTATAGCCCTCAAGGGTCCATGCTATGGTCAAGTGACAGATTTTTGAAATATTTTTTAGTAAGCCCACAATCCTCAGTCCACGCACTATTGGCCCACCCTGTATATGGAAGGGCCATGGCATTCTGAAGGCTCTTAAACTTATATTAATTATGAAGGTAACATGACTGAAACAACATAATTGGCCATATCAACAAAACAAAATGCAATAATTAAATTAACAAGTTCAGTATGAAATACATTTCCACCCCCACTTCTATTATAGGATTATATTGCACAATATAGATACAAAATAAAACCTACTTTATAGATTAAATTCTCAATTCTTCTAGTCTATTTTTAAATGTGTTGACACTAGGTGCTGTCACATTCTGATCTTCTAGCACATTCCATGAATACGCAACTCTCTTGCACAGAAAATTCTTTCTTGGTAGCTTTACTGATATTTCCTTTTCAAGTTTTTGGAGTGCCCATGGATATGGTAATGGTTTTGGCTGAAGATATGTCTAATGTTACAATTGTAATAGTCACTGATGATTTTGTATGTTTTGATCAGGTGTCCTCTATGTCTTCTCTCTCTTAAAGTTGTTAAACTTAGTCTATTCAGTATCTCCGTATATGGAAGATCTTACAGTTCAGTTAGTATTTTAGTAACTTGTCTTTGGTTCTTCTCTAATTCTTCTATGTCCTTAACATTATATGGATTCCACACTGAAAAAGCATACTTATCGTTAAATGCATGTCATTTCCTATTTCTCTTTTATAATCATGTGCAAAACAAATTGATGTCACAATGTGATCAGTGACACAAAAACGTTCAGTGAATTTGATTACGAGAATTGGGGACCAGGTCTCTTGCATTTTGTGTCAATATATATATATATATTCTTCAAGGGCGTCATTATTATTCTTGGGGAGCAGTTATCCCCATTAGTCCCATCCCCCCCCTCCCTTATTGACGCCCTTGATTTTGTTATTCATTGAAAATTGATACCCAAAGTACAAACGACTAACTAGTTATTAGTGCCATCATCTCTTAATCCATTTTAAACTGTGTGAAAATGGTATTAATATGGTCTTATCATTATAATTTAAATTTATTCTACTCCCATTAAGTTAAACAGCCATTACCAAACTACCTCTGAATACCTACCTATAAACAGTCTGAATGGATTTCCATAACTCACGGTCCAGCCATGGGTTATGGTGTTATACATAGATATCAGTACTGATCTCTTGTAAATACAGAAGATTAAATAGTCGCAATAACAAATGTTGCTGTGAAATGTCAAACCCGAATTCGAATGGTGACAGTATTTATTTAAGTAATAGAGAAGTGAGGTTAAGCTGTCAATATTGTATAATAATTATTATGTATTTAAATTGTACTATTCATAGCTTGGGTCTCAGATAAAATATAGTATTCAACTGGCAGTAATGGTAATAACTAATAACTAACTTTTTGATTGACAGCACTCGTCTATGGCTCGTGCTGTAAACTACAACTGTTTGAGTTATTACAGTCATTAGCACTCATTGAACAATATACTATTATGCTATTCATCTTCAGAATTTATCTTTTCCATATACAGGATGGTACATGTAACACTATGCTTATATCTGATTCATACCACTGCAGGGTGTGTATATAGAATATGTTTTGTTATTTTATTCCCTTTCATAAGCTATCCTGTGCCAGTTTTGAAATTATAAACACATAAATATATCACCCCTAATAATAGAAGTATTATATAATGCTTTTGAATATTATTTATTGTGCTATAATAACATTTACTCTCTTGCAGAAGTGTACAAAAGAGTAGCTAAGAGAAAATCTGATCATTTAGATACAAATGTTAAGAAAGAAAAGAAAAATAAAAAATCTACAAACATTGCTTTGAAAGTTGAAGATAATCCAATAAAAAATAAAGAGGATGTAAATAAAATAGCAGAAAATAGGAAAATTACCATTATACATGGAGGTGAAAATATGCAAGATAAGTTTGATATCCCACTACTCTCTGAAGTAAATGCATCTAATGCAGAATCATTGAAAGATATAGAACAAAGGATAAGGAATGTGAAAAGTAGATTGGGATTGCTTGTGGATAGTGATATTGAGATAGAGCTTGATGATAAAGATCCTAGAGAAGGTAATTTTATTTTCTCTATTTTTGTCAAACTAATAACTGTATGGAAGAGATATTTTTACTCATTACATTTCATTGACATATGATTAAAACCGTATCTGTTAAAATATAAACACAATGTATCAACCACTACCGCAGTCTTCAAGGTACAAAATGGTTTGACAAAAAATTATCTGGACTGATTTGCATTTTACCTTGGCTAAATACTATAGAAATGTCCAAAGTATTAATAAGCAGTGTATATTGCAATATGGTTTTAATTATGTGTTACTAGAGCTTGATGAGTTAAGACAGACAACCACAGAATAAATTGTAGAGAGGTCATCAAGTATTTTAATACTTTTGTGCTTTTCTTGGTGACACAAAAGTACTGTTTTTTTTTCAAACTTCAAAACTTAATTTCATCTGAAACATATATCTTAACACCTTAAACATTTTTGAAAGTGAACACATATATCATCAAGTAATAACAATCAATGGGTCTTGTCATTGACCTCTTATTCTAAGATATATTTGCATTATTTAGCCTATTACCATACCAATTTAGGAAGATACAATGATAGCTTTTTAGTTATAAAAATTAATTTCAGTGAAGGACATGCCATATAAAACAAAAATGTATGCTTAAATTTTAATTGTGTCACTAAATTATAAATGAAAGTATGGCATTATTCCGCCTGAGATCAGTTATAAGCTTGATATGAAGTAACTAAAATAAAATGGTTGACAAATACAAATAATTGAAAATTTGACATTTTGCCTACCAAGTGTAGCATTTTCTCCAAAAATAATATTTTCATATATTTTTTGAGTATTTTGTTATTTGTCCATACGTCCTTTCTGGCATATAAACTATCATAATTTAGACAGTGTTTTTAAAGCAACATTAGCAGAAACTTAAAGTATGAAGAGTCCTCCCTGACACAGTACTGTTACCTTTTTTCATTTTTAGTTTGATAATAAATGTAAAGCAAAAGGAGTGGCACTGGTATTTTAGTTGTAAATATATTTAAAGGATGGAAAATATTATGTATAGACATATCTCTTTACTTTTACATTCTATGTTCCTACTATTAATTCTTATTTTCTGAGTTTTTGTTATACACCATTATTAATACAGATATGTCGTTGAGGAAATTTGAGGATTTAAAAAACATCACAGAGGTGAAAGAAGAAAGCAAACAAGAAACATTTGAAAACTCAAATGTAGAAGAAGCACAAAGTTCAAGTATTGAATCTAATCCAAGTACCACAAATCATATGGAAAACATAGAGCCCAGTCCAAATATTAATGAAAAGAGGACCAAACATAAGCCCATCACTTTTGAAGATGATAGTTCACCACCCAAAAAGCTATCTGTGCTGGAAAGATTAGGTAAATTAATGTTTTAGCTCATTAGTATATAGTTAATGGTTTTTTCTCTGTTTTTTAAGTTTTTTCAGTTTAATATAAATATATTCTATAACCAGTGTTCCTAAGCAGAGCTATATTGAACAATGTCAACCTATAGATGATGACACTTTTCAATATTTAGGACATGCCACCTTAAAATTTATTTATTGTTAAGATGATGTGCTAAGCTTTTCCTTGGATGTAGTAGCACACTTTTTCCAAACTTTTGTTAGCAAAATATCAATCAAGTTTGAAGAACTGTTTTTTAGACATATATTCATTTCATACTTCCAACAATGTATTTTAAATCAAATAATTGAAAATTGAGCATGTTAATGTAATGCAATGTTATGTTTATTTCTCATTAGCTCACAATACATTTCATACTATACCAGGTATCCCTGAATTTCCTTGATCGTGATATTCTCGTAGCACAAAAATGTTCAAACGAAAACTGAGTGGAATTTTTGAAAGTACAAAACATTTTTTTGTACTTCAACCCTCAACTTTTTTTACAAATAGCACCCAATAGTTTTTCATTCACAAAAGAGGTCTCTATTTTATTTAAAATCTTGTAGTACGTTTGATTTTATACACACCTATTTTTTTTTTTTTTTTTGTAAAGTCATAAGCATGAGGTAAATAAAATAAGGATTTGTTAAAAATAGTCAAAAAGAAAACTAAGTGGGTTTTTCAAAGGTACTGAATGGCCTATCATACCATGATTTCGAAATCTTTTTCCCTACTTCAACCTCTAAAACTCACTCTGAACTTTTTTTTTTTCAAATAGCACCCCACAGCTTTCCTTACATAAATAAGGGCATTGTTTTATTAACATCTTGTCTTTCATACATAAACCAAATTTTTCCCAATTTCATAAGCATAAGATAAATAAAATAAAGATCTATTTGAAGCGTAATATTTTCGTTGTAAAAAAGGACAAAAAATACATTTGCTTTCGAAAGTATGTATGAAATACCCTTGAAAACCCACTTATTTTTCTTTTTTATCAGTTTTTCGCATCAAACAAATTATTTTATTTATATTATGCTTATGATCTCTCACAAAAAAGAAGTTGTGTATAAAATCAAAGGCACCACAAGTTTTTAAATAAAATAGGAATTCCATTTATGTAGGAAAACCTATGAAATGCTTTTTCAAAAAAAGTTGGGGGTAAGTGTTAAGGGTTGACGTACAAAAAAATGTTTTGAAAGTGTTTTGGAAGCATGATATGATAGACCCTATACAGGGTGTCCTTGACATATGATATTTGCATAACAAAAATGAGTTCAAATGAATACTGAGTGGAATTTTTGAAAGTACTATAGGGTATATCATATCATTCTTTTAAACATTATTTTTGTACTCCAACCCTTAAGACTCATCCCCATTTTTTTTCTCAAATACCACCCAATTGTTTTTCCTACACAAATTACATTCTTATTTTATTTGAAATCTAGTAATACGTTTGATTTCATACACAAACCTATTATTTTTGTAGTTATAAGCATCAGATAAATAAAATAAAGATTTTTTGAGGTGTAATAATTTCGTAACGGAAAGAGATAAAAATAAATTTAAGTGGGCCTTTCAAGGCTGAATGATCTACCATACCATGCTTTAAAAAAATTGTACTTAACCCCTAAAACTCACCCCAAGTTTTTTTTAAATAGCACCTTACAGCTTTTCCTACATATTATTTTATTCAAAATCTTGTAGTGCTCTTGATCTAATATACAAACAAATGTTTTCGCAGTCATGAGCATAAGATAAATAAGGATTTGAGGGGTAATATTTTCGAAATGAAAAAGGATAAATAAGACATTTGTTTTCGAAAGCCTCTGGATTTTATACACAAACCTATTTTTGCGTAGTCATAAGCATTATATGAATAAAATAGAGATCTGTCTGAGGCGTAATACTTTCGTAATAAAAAAGGATAAAAAAGACATTTGTTTTCGAAAGCATGTATGATAGGTCATTCAGTACCCTTAAAACCTATTTAGTTTTCTTTTTTATCCATTTTTTTTGCGTCAAACTCTTGTTTTGTTTATGTTAGGCTTATGATTTTACGAAAAACAATAAGTTTGCATATAGCATCAAAGGTACCACATGATTTTTAAATAAAATAGGGATATCATTTATGCAGGAAGACCTATAGGTTTGTGATGGGGATGAGTTTTCGGGGGTCATTAACAAAAAAAAAAAAAATGTTTTGAATGCATGGTATGAGAGATCCTATAGTACCTTCAGAATTACAACTCAGTTCCTGCTTGAACCAATGTTCGCTACGGTAATATCACGTGTCAAGGAAATTCTGGGGCACATGGTATAATACATATACAGAGTCGGCAGCCTTTGACTCCCTATGGACGTCTACTGTGAGTAAGAGAAGGACCGTCTGAAGACCGTATACGAGACCGTGTGTAAGAGAAAGACAACAAAGTCAGCTGGTGATAAACGAAAATATAAAAAGAGTACGCGAATATTCCATCCTGCTTCTCTCGTCCAGGCCATCGCGGCGGCGGCGCGGCGGCAGCGGCAACGGCAACGGCGGCGGCGGCCGATAGACTAAGATACAACCTGTGATACAACGTTGTCGCGCGTTGAGCATTTTCTTTGAACTAGGATTTTCCGTTTTGGATCGGTATTTTAAAAAACTAAAAACAGAACGGAATGCGTGAATGTAAACTCATCATTGTAAAAATCATTATTTCGTATAGGAGGTGACACTGTTCGATCGATCCTACAAATACGCATTTACTAGCATTATGTAGCCGTTTACTCCCCATGAACGAGGCTGTAGTAAGAAAAAGATCGTCTGAAGGCCGTATACGAAACGTGTGTAAGAGAAAGACAACAAAGTCAGCTGGTGATACATGAAAATATAGAAAGAATACGCGAAATTCAACTGTTAGAATTTTCGTCAACACCAAAACAAGGAAATTTGGCAAAACTGCAAATTGGTACAACTAGCTTTTCGCCGATGTATCAGTTATAGTAGTACTATTAGAAATAATGTTTAATATAGTTTATTTGTCAATAATTTTATGAGCAACACTTAGAACTCAGATAGTGGATACCTAGAAACCATAAAATGTTTGATTAAATTTGTTTCGATCCCTTGATTATTTATTTACCCAATAATTGACCATTTCCAAAATATATTGTCGGTTTCTCCTAAGCTCGCAGTCTAGTAATAGTAGCATAAAAGTAAGTTTAGAATTAAATAAATGACTGAGATATTTTGCAACCCGACCCTGGCTACATGCCTGAGATACCTAATTACGATAAAAACTTGATCGATCAATTAAACTTCCAAGTCCAGAAAAGTCAACAAGAAATTTCTGCTCGACCAGGTTTGGCAACAGTGCAAATCGTCTGTGAAACAGACTATTTAGACATTTTCTTCGTCATTGTAATTGTAAGATTGAGATTGTGACTGTGACTGGATGCCGACGGTGAAGTATAGTCCAGTCAAATAAGCACTTTGAGAAATTGAGTAATCAGATTGATTTTACTGTTTACGGAAAATCGTTTCAACTTTTGATAGCAAATTATATTTTATGGTTTAGTAAAGGTAATGACGCGTAATTTTAGTGTCGACAAAGAAACTGGATGATGCTTGATATTTGAATTCTAGAGGCACATTGGAAACTTTTTTGTCATTGCACCATAACTCCAAAACGGGAGAGATTGGAGATTGAGAGGGATGTTAAAACGTCGAAAAAAATCGTTAAACAACCGAATGAAAATGCGCTACCATTTTAGTACACTGACCAACTAATGTTACAGAAAATCTTTATCCGAAATCTACGGGCGGTTTGCGCGTACCTTTTTTTTTAAAATGAAAAAAAAAGAATCGTGACTAAACCGGTCGAAACTTGCTGGAAAATTCTTTGTTTTGCAGATAACACAAAAATACTGTCATCCGTTTCTGTTGGGCACTTTTATGACACATTTGATTCAAAGTTAGATCTTTCACGACATTTTCGTTTAGAATCCCAAATATTTTTTAATAGCGTTTAATTCAGATGACTTTTTTTTATACATGTTCTTGGGAGGTTCAACTATGACGTGCATCAATGTCATCTGTTTTTATTATGTTTATTTCCAATTTTCAACTGCTATAGGGGTTGACATTATTGAGCGCCTCCCTTATCCTTTCAGAACCGTTTCTAACCTGGTTTTCAAGCTTAATATCACACGAAAATAGCTAAGTTAGAATAGAACTATCAGATTGCATGTTGCAATTGGCCTCAAATATCAACCAAAGCATGGAAACACTAACATACCTATTTTCGTGTGATATTAAGCGTATAAGCGATGTTAGAAGCGGTTCTGAAAGGGAACGGAAGGTGTTCAATAATGTTACGCCCTATAGTGGTTGAAAAATGGGGTTAAACGTAATAAAAATGGATAACATTGATACATATAGTAAGACCACCCAAGAACACGTATAAAAAAATGTCATACGGTTTAAACGATATTAAACAATTTTTAACGATTTTTAACTAAAATGGCATGAAAAAACGAACTTTAAGCTAAAATTTCCCATAAACTGCCCAGCAGAAATGGATGACAGTATTTTTTTGTCATCTGCAAAAAACATTTGGTACGCGCAAACCGCCCGTTGATTTCGGATGACGATTTTTGGAATATTAGTTGGTAAGTGTACTGAAATGCTACCGCATTTACATTCGGTTGCTTAACAGTTTTTTCCACGTTTTAACACCCCCCTCTATCTCCAATCCCTCCCATTTTGGGGTCATAATGTAATGACAAAAAAGTTTCCAAAGTGACTGTAGAACTCAAGTACCTAGCGTTTCGATACTAAAATTACGCGTTATTGCTCTGAATACTAGTTTCTTGTGTCAGTTAACTACGACCGCGTAGCGACCACGTAGAGCTGATTTAGTTTACTGTTTGCGTGTAGAACAGAAAATTTTGTTCTAGGCAACAATCAAGGTGAAGCTAAGAGCATATTTGAGGCTTTTATGCTAGTGAGAAATTTGCCTGATCATTGTGGTATTTTCTATTTGTACGTAGGCATGTATGTATGTAAAGGTCTTTATTTTAGCTTTTATAGCTATTCTACCACTCAGATCCGGATTTCGAGTATGTTGCTCACCCGCGTCCCACGCCGCGCCGACGGCAAACGTGCGGTGTGATTATGAATATCACTTATTTCTTATCTACTTATATCATGTTACAAATAAAGATGGCAATATCAAGTTATCAAGTAAATATTTGCCAGCTCGTCTCAATGTTTATTTTGGAAGTAGTGGTTCACAAAAGTACTAATTGCACTGTACTATAATGAAATATTTCTTTGGGCATTTAGGTAGATACCTTCCCAAATGATTATAATTTTCCGTAATGGTCAAACGGAAAATATTATGGGCCTGCAGAAGAGTTGTCGGTAGTAGCTGGGGCCTGAGCCCAAAAGTGGTGCACTGGCTCTACACTACAATAGTCAGACCGTCACTAATATATGGCTCCATAGTGTGGTGGACCTGTATAAAGACGGAGGCAACAAGATCCAAACTTAATAAGGTCCAACGTTTGGCATGTCTTAGTATAACCAGTGCAGTGCGCACAACACCCTTGAGTGCCATTGAAACACTATTGAATCTTCCTCCTTTGGATCTGGTAATCCAAGGGGAAGCTAGAAAAACTGGGTCCCGTCTCTGGAGTCAGGGTAGCTGGACTTTTATGAATCCAGGCAAAGGACATTCGACGATTCTAGCAGAGTTGCATGAGGATTGTCCTATTTTGTTGGCGAGGAGCGATACAGTTTCTCCTACGCATCGCTTCAATCGCAAATTTACGGTGGTGTTTCCGTCAAGGGAAGAGTGGAAGTCTAGGGAAAGACAGCTCATCGAAGGAGGAGGACAGGTCTGGTACACAGATGGTTCACTCGCTAGAGAGGGCTCGGGAGTCTACGGGCCCCGTACAAGATTTTCATTCCCTCTTGGGGGGCACACCACAGTATTCCAGGCTGAGGTCTATGCGATACTTGCCTGTGTAAATCGTATTCGGGAAATTGACGGGTCTAGGAGGCGGATTACTATCTGCTCTGACAGTCAGGCAGCCATCAAAGCACTGAGTGCTTGGAAAATAACGTCGGGACTGGTCCTGTAGTGCAGGAGGGCTCTTGACGACATCTCAGCTAAACACAAGGTATCACTGATGTGGGTACCTGGGCACGCTGGGGTAAAGGGTAATGAAATGGCGGATCATCTAGCCAGGATGGGATCCGGAAACAGTTTTGTGGGCCCGGAACCAGCCTTAGGACTGTCTGCAAATTTGGTTAGGAAAACAACTGGAGAGTGGATCCAGAATCAACACTCTCTGAGATGGAACAACATCTCTGGTCATCTCCGTCAGGCTCGGGAGCTATTAGCAGGGCCTGCAGAGAGAATAGGACGATTTTGTCTCTCTCTGGATAGGAGTAACTTGAGATTGTTAGTAGGCTTATTAACGGGTCACAATACCTTCAGGCGTCACTTGTTTGTGATGAGGGTGGTCAACGACCCAACGTGCACGTGGTGTGGTGAAGAGGAAGAATCCTCGGCACACATCCTGTGTCGCTGTGAAACCCTGGGTTATCACAGGCAGACTATGCTGGGCTCAAGAACCTTGGAACCAATAGAGATAAAACGGATAGGACCTAAGAATGTACTTGCCTTTGCCAAAAGGGCAGGTCTTAGGAACTAGCGCGGATAGAGGCGCAAAAGGGCCCATCGTGTGGCCTATGCACCAGCCACATTCCGTGCTGGATAGCCTCTGGTTCTTATTCATTCAAACGGAAAATATAATAATAACTATAAATAATGTGGAATTTTATAACCGTTGGCGAAGAACAAGATACTTCAAAACAAAAACTCAAATTCTAACAGAATAAAACTTTGTAAAAATAAAAAACAATTCTAAAGAAATTCAAAAACAAAAAATTATTCTAATAGATGTTCGAACACACTTCCTCCTTGGAGTTGGCAATATCCCAACCTATTGTAGAAGCCTGTTCGAACATGCTCAAGCATTTCCGGAGTTATGGCATTACATGCTCCGATTATTTTTTGTCGTAGCTCCTCCAATGTAACGGCCCTTTCATGAGCATGGCCGTAAATGCGTGTTTTTACGTACCCCCACAAAAAGTAATCATTCGGCGCCAAGTCAGGTGACCTCGCGGGCCATTTTATGGTGGCATGTGTACCAATTACTCGTCCAGGAAAAATTGTTTCCAAAAATTCCTGAACATGCCTTCCATTATGCGCAGGGCAACCATCTTGTTGAAACCAAATTTCGTCAAAATTGACGTTCAGATTTCGTACAGACGGGATAATTTCTTCCTGGAGCAGTTGCAAATAACGCACGGAATTTAAGGTACCATTGATGAAAAAGGGTCCAACAATGTGGTCCCCTAATATACCCACCCAAACATTAAGTTTTTTGGGGTAGTGGGTTCTCAGTGGTAGACTTAAATGTTTGTTCTCCTTAGACCAGTACCGGACGACTTGAGAATTATGACGGCCATTGAGAAAAAAAGTAGATTCATCAGTGAACAAGATGTTTTTTAGAAACTGCTCGTCACTGTCAATCTTTTCTCTCATGACTTCACAAAACTCCATTCGCCTGGTAGGATCGTCGGCAACAATTTCTTGCGTCGTTCGCAACTTAAATGACTTATAGTCATACTCCCTCAAAACAGCCCTGACTGTACGATCCGGAACACCAACTGCTTCAGAAATCTTGGTACTAGAGACGGGTTCCTTTGCTACCAGTGCAGCTTCAGCATAGCCACACACATTTACATCCCTGGCAACCTTTGCCTCAGGCACCGGCTTTTCTTCATCATCATTTTGGCATGATCTGTGGTTACAGCCATTATTGATGCAGCCGCGGTTTATGAAGTTGCGAAAAATAGACCTGACGGTCTTCGCAGTTGGCACAGGTTGATCAGGGTATGTGAATAAAAATCGCGAAATGACGGCATCTGCACCTGACTCCTTGCTGTACCATAGCACAATGTTTACTTTTTGTTCACGCGTGTACGTAAAACCACCCATTATCTCTACGACGCGATGTCGAAAGTATCCTGTCCGTCACCAACAGTAGCTCGGAAGGGAATAAAACATAAAATAAAGGATTGACCGATTGAGCATGAGCAACGCAACCAGCCAGTGGACACATCGAGACAGTGTTGCCAGATGAAGTGAAGAGAAATTCGTGCAATTCGACTTGCAAAAATCGTATAAAATCGTGTAGTCATAAAAAATATTAGATAAATAATTTAAAAGGTACCAAACCAAAATAAGTAAAATAAAAAGCTAACATAATTGCATACACTGGTACTTGTTTGCTTGCCTTCCACTTCCATTCTTTTTCCCCACTCTCTTTTACATTTCTGCTTATACTGCACACTTTTGTGCTTTTTTGGAAGCGTGCAAAGCAAAGGTATCATATTTCTGAGGAATCACTATCAGGTATCATTTATCAGCAGACTCAATGAGAAGGAACAGAATGGTGTAGGTAATCGAACTATGCACGATGAAATTGGCTCTAGTATTGACAATTTATTTGATCGCCTGAAAAACTTTTCATAATCGACATCGATATGAACAGGAACGGGGGCGGACTTGAGTTAGGTAGGTTAGGTAATTTAAGTAAAATTAATTGACTCTTTTTCGCAGTCTAGCTTATTAGTTTTAAATTTTTATCAAAAATAGCTATTTTTTTAACGAACGCCAAAAATCGTGAGAATTTGCCCTCTATTCGTGTAATCGTTTAATAGGGACCAAAATCGTGTAATTACACGATTAATCGTGTAATCTAGCAACACTGTATCGAGAGGACGCAGCGACGCACGAAACAGGTTTGCACTGTTGCCGAACCTATTCGAACAAGAAATTATTCTTGATTTTTCTGGACCGACGGAGTTTGATTAGTCGATCAAGGTTTTATCGTAATACTGTTTACACACAGTGGCAAACAGTGGGAAGAATCGGATTTACATGTAATTTTACAGGATGTCAATTTAATTTTGTTTTCATGCGCAAGTGCGGCACGCCTCAATTTTAAAATAATCTTATTCGACAAATTCACAAATCTCAATTGTGAATTTCACAGAAACGAATTTCATTACTCTATCTATTTCTAGTTTGTGTCACACTGATGTTCAGTAATTTCAGTATGGAATTTTTTTGATTTTTAGAGTTGAAAAGTTTTGTGATTGCAGTTTGTGGCAAGAAACGTATGGTATAAAAGAAATGCGTATTTGAAGTAGGATCGATCGAACAGTGTCATCTCCTATACGAAATAATGATGAGTTCACATTCACGCATTCCGTTCTGTTTTTAGTTTTTTAAAATACCGATCCAAAACGGAAAATCCTAGTTCAAAGAAAATGCTCAACGCGCGACAACGTTGTATCACAGGTTGTATCTTAGTCTATCGGCCGCCGCCGCCGTTGCCGTTGCCGCTGCCGCCGCGCCGCCGCCGCGATGGCCTGGACGAGAGAAGCAGGATGGAATATTCGCGTACTCTTTCTATATTTTCGTTTATCACCAGCTGACTTTGTTGTCTTTCTCTTACACACGGTCTCGTATACGGTCTTCAGACGGTCCTTCTCTTACTCACAGTAGACGTCCATAGGGAGTAAAAGGCTGCCAACTCTGTATAATGTCCACTGGAACCTTAATTGGTTGTGAGTGTTCATACGATTTGTTCGAAATATGTTTTTTGCCATATACTCATATAAATCTACCAACAATATACATACACATAATCTTTTTTAACTGCCCCGACAAAGGAGGGGTAAGTTATTAGAATCGGCCCGTTTTCGCAAATTTTACCAAGGTAGAATCACCTCCTGACTCATTTATTTTCCGAGTAACCCCCACCACCCCCCACCATTAAATCATAGATTTGCAAAAAGTGGTCCGAAAAAAAACCTCTTTATGTCAGCGATGTTTGAAATTATTTGGATCATTTTTGTGCATTTTGAAGTTCGAAAATTTGCCACACTTTATGATTTTTTATTCCGCCATATTGAAAATTTTGCGGCATGCGCGATAGCGTTTTCGACATAAGAAAACATGCTCTTTATTAGCATTAGAATTTCACGTTATGACATTATTTTTTGAGTTACTCCCACCTCCACCTCTTTTTTATCGTCGCAACGGGACCAAAATCTAGATTTTTGTTTCTAATTATAACCTTTTTATAGTGACCAAGTTTGAAGAAAATCGGAAAACTTTGGTTTTTTGATGTCCGTCTGTGTGTGTCTGTGTTTGTGTGCGTCCGCGATTTCGTCCTCCACCGATTAATCAAAAACGCATTAAGCGATTGCTCCTAAATTTGACCAACTTAAACTAATAAAGGTCCTTTCGAGTTGGAAAGGTTTTAGTGCCGATCGGACAACGGGGCGTAGAAAATGGTAGGGGGTGCACAAAAAAAGTGTAATACAACATACAAATTTGATATCACCTTTGAAAGAGAATGTGTCTTCATGTCTAAAACCATATATCTCATATTATTTTTTCCTGAAATGGAGGCTAAAAAAATATAAATTGAAATAACAACCACTTTAGTTGGGGAAGTTCCTAGAACGATGTCTACCTCGTTCAACGTTCACATTTTTATGTATTAGAAACACATACCTACAATTTTATAATCGTTAAAATAGTGCAGTGTGGTCAAGATACTTTTCTTTTCATGACTATTTAAAATAAACCTATTAACTTCTGCACTACGTCGCTACCTAAAGCTACTATATAATCATTAAATCTTTTTTTTAGTATATTTAATGAATTTATTAAATTCAAGTGTTTATAGTCCTGTGGAAGATAATTGTAGATCTTACATGAAAGGTGGGTATATGATGGTAAACTAACGTTTTTTTGTATGCATATGGATTACAACAAAGTCTTTTTGTTTATATCTGGTGAACCTTTTTGTTTATATTTAGTGGAATAGTCATAATGTGTCATGAAAAATGCTCTAACCTGTGTTTGACTTTTATATGCTTAAGAAGTTTCACCTTTGATGCCTTATGATCATGTAAAATATTAGCTCTTTGTCATTATTATAAAAACAGGTGCAACAACTATAGTGGCCTCTATTAGAAAAAAAAAGTAGCAGGTATCTTCCCTACCATAAGAATAAAATTTACAACGTTTGAAAGAGTGTTTTGTTTTCCCATTTGTTTCTCTTGCTATTCAAATGTCACATTGTAATTAAAATCCTCAGAGTAACAACTGAACATAGAGGCAGTAAACAAACCACTTCAGAATGGCGTGCTCAAAGCCATCATCTTTTGACACTTCAGACCCAAACATTGCCAACTAACCTGAAAATTCTTCCAATGCAACTCATGTTACAAACACTGCTCTGCACTATCCCATCTCGAAAAACTGTTAAACTACACTCGAATATAGCACAGCAAGTCCGTAAAGCTTCACTACAGTTACCAACAAATAGCGAATTCGATTTTACTGACCAAGCATAAAAGACGCACAAACAAAACAAACGTTTGACAGTCGGAGTTTACCGTAAACAAATCGCAGGAAAATTACATAGGCGTTGCCAAATCCTCAAAATTTATGTAAGACAGAATTTGCGTTTATGATGAAGAAACATGGATTAACGCAATAGAGGTCAACATATTTATTGATTTTGCTGTAATCATTTCTGAACCATCAAAATACCGTCTTTTTTAACGTAGAATAGAATATTTCTGGATACTGTACAATTAAGACGATAGTAAACAATTATGATTGCCGTATCTGGTGGTCGATATGACAACGTAAGAAAAGATGTTGGCCTATTAGAATTAGCTGTTTACTACCTCTATGTTCAGTTGTTACTCTGAGTTAAAATCTTATTTTTACAGGTAAGAAACCAACAGAAATATCTAAATCTGACTTCAAAAGAACAAGACTAACCTTGGAGTCCAAACAGATTGAAGATCAATATAGACAGCATTCAAGGGAGAGAAGTCGTGAAAAAAGGGATATGAGTCGAGAGAAAAGAGACAGAAGTGGGGAGGTTAGAGATAGAAGGAGGACATTTGATCGTCGAGATAACAGAAGAAGGAAGGATCAAAGACGGGGTTCCAGGGAAAAAAGAAGAGATAGAGACTCTACCAGGAAGGATCCTGGAACAGATACTGAAAAGGACAGTAGTAAGGTAGGAATTGATTACTTGCTAAGAACTAACATTAGCAGTATTGAAGCTACAAATGAATGAACTAGAATTTAAGCAAAATGATCTCTTTGTTACTATAGTCCAATCAGTCTCTTACAAATGTTTATTTCTGCTCCCGAAAAAAGTACCTTTTTATCATGTTGACACCCTATGAAAGCGCCTTAGTTTCAGAGGCTAAATTTGGGACAGGCTTGTTTCAAAATACCTGATATAAATCACTGCAGCCTGTGTTGAGAGTTCACCCAGCATCATTTTGATGAAAATGGCGTTGGAAAAAAGGGTTTTTTTGTGTCAAATTTGCATTAAATAACTAAGAAGAAGAACTGTACTACTGATGTTGAGGTTGATTGAGAAATAAGATTATAGAAAAATATTTTTTGTGCAATATTTGTTGTATAAATATGAATCGCTGTAGCCTGTGTAAAGAGAATTGAGTCAAAATCACGCATCCATGAAAGTGGCAGTGGAAAAAAGGATTAATTGTGTCAAATTACACCTTCGCGGTCTGCTAACTCATAAAAAAAGCTTGCAGTTATTTCTTACATTTTTCTACCAACTACTACTACTCTACTTTAAGACAATGCTGCTTATGACAAAACCCCACTTCTGAAGTTTTCCCACCAGTTTCTCAATATCTTTACTTTTCAGCTTTTTTTCTCCTTTTGACTTAACGTGCTATTAGAAAATTTAATACTTTATTTGAATAAATATATAATAATTCTGATTTACACGTCTATGAAATAAAATAAAAACTTAAGGCATCTGTTACACATGCATGTTTGAGCGTCAAAATAGAAGTAAGGGTTTGAATGGTGGATCCGAACATGCAAAGAGGGTTAAACCCACGCTATGCTTGATATGGACGCCAAATTATTGACTTTTTGTTAGTGTGCTTAGTTAGATATATCGGTTTAACTATGTTCAGACTGCATAAAAAAGACAATCTGTTACACGCTTACCTTACGGCTAAAGTAAGATTTGTCTTTGCACATCATATTCCCAATGTCATCAAGTCAATATATGACAAAATACAAGTTTCGTTAAATTGTGACAACCGCTTTTACACGCGCACCAGCGAAAATGTTTTTTCGAAACACACATAGGCAAATTAAGTATTTACTCTCATCCTTTTATTTGTAGCGTTCCAAGTGAACTGGTTGTTTCTCTATCCGATATATTTAACTAACCGGTTTTTGTGGACTTGTAATAACCAGGCATAAAATGTTAATTATTACAATCTACCAGATGAGATAAGACTATCTGCAGTAGTTTTAAATAATTGTTGCACAATGCAAAAAAGAGTAGTTAGGCTGCCATTCAATCGAAACAGCGCTTGCATCTAAGTAGCACACTTCCATTACTTTTGCATTTTTTTGGTGAAACGATTTTGAACCAGAAACTACTTTAGATGATCTTATCTCGTCTAGTAGATGAATAATAAATGCAGGCCTTTTGTGGTTAGGTCAAGCGCACTCGAATCAACTGATATATTTCGATAATGAGTTAATTTTCGCTGTATTGGTTTTGCAGAATATCCTAAGTAGACTAGGCGTTCTGTCTAAGGTATCTGTCCCTCAGAAGGATCCTGAACCTGAACATGAGAATGAACTGAAGACTAGAGAGGTGCGTAGTGTGGTGCAGGTCAAACCAAGAGTGATTCCAAATGTTACACAACCAAATAAGAACCTGTTATTGAAAGCTGTAGCTGAGGCACATAGGAGCGTAGCTCTGAGCATGAAGTCTGGAAGTAGCAAGGTTAGATAATCATGATTTTATTATGTAAGAAATTATTGTGTGACTGCAGTGTATAAAAAAGGACAAAGTCGTGAAAGCATTAAGGTTTTTATGGCAGAATCTGGCCAGATATCGGGACCTAGAATCGGTTATAAATTTCTGCAAACTTCTACATTTGCAATGAAGAAATTCAATGAAAATATACATATATAGGATTTGTGGAATTTTATATTTTTACTTGTGATACCTGTTCTAAATCGCATTAATGACAATGAAAATTTGTTGTCATTAAATATTATTAATAATTTTATATTTTCTAATATTGTGTGCAACTGTAGCAGTTGTTTAGTTTATAGAGGTTGCCAAATGTATATTACTAAGTATTAATTTTCAAATATATCATGCGTGCAAGCTAAATAATTATTAGAAATTTATTTATTTTATCGTGTCTGAGCTACACTTGCATTAATTGGTTAGTTTTGTATATATTTTTTTTTATTTAATTTTTTAGATTTTTATATACAGGGTGTCCCATGATGATTAAGGCAAGCAACATATAGGAGCTGGGCAGTAGTAGAGAATTATAATTTTGGGGATGTAAATTAGAGCAAATGTTGTATCTTTTCTTATTATTGCGTTATCCAATGAGGTATTTGTTTTTGGTAACGTGACGTCCGATTCAAAAATTTTAGTGGAACACCCTGTATATTAATGCCTTTCTGTGTTCCTCCCGATGAAACAATTCCAAAGAACTAACACACGGGGTCTAAAGTGATTAATTCAAGAGCTACGGGTACTTAAAGAATTGTACCCTTACCATTCTGACAAAAAATGAAACGAACACTAGCATAGGGGTATAATATACATGTATGTTATAATCAATGGTAGTGGTACAATCCTTTAAGTACCTGTAGCTCTTGAATTAATAACTTTAGACCCCAAGTGTGCTAGTTTGTTGGAATTGTTTCATCGGGAGGAACATAAAAAGGCATTAATATACAGGGTGTCCCATTAATAATTTTGAATCGGACGTCACGTGACCAAAAACAAATACCTCATTGGGTAACACAAAAACAAGAAAAGACACATTTGCTCTAACTTACATCCCAAAAATTACAATTCTCTACTACTGCCCAGTTCCGATATATTGCTTGTCTTAATCGTTGTGGGACACCCTGTATTAGCTACTTAGTAATTAGAGAAAGAAAAAGAACGCATATACAGGGTGGTCCAATAAGCGCGCGGTGCTCTCTAGCGGCCATACCGTTTAAATTAGACGAAAATGTTTTAAATAAAAAATGTTTCTTTTCAAATGCTCTACATTTAGAAAATAATTTTAAAGATGGCGGACTTCCGGATATAACGGAAGTAGGCATCAACTTCCTTATTTTAAATGGAATACCCTGTATATTATTACGTTTTTGAATGCAGCATCGATTTTTAGGTCCAGTTTGTTAACCATTGTTTATGCATACGAAGCCTATTTTCGGAGTTATTCAATAATTTTTACAAAATTTGACGTTTGTAGTACTTTACAAGAAACATTAATATCTCGGAAACTAAACGCGATAGAAAGATGCGGTTTTCGGTTTCGAAACAATCAAGGAACATGTTTGTGTTTCAGAAAGATCGTTGTTTCAAAAAAACATTAAATGAATAGACTAGCAGTTTTCAAATTTGAAAAGTTAAAAACGTTAAAAACTTTTTTTTTCAAATGGGATGGTATCATAAATTTCACATCGGTGGGCGAAATTAAATTCTCTTTCACTTCTATCTAGGCGCATGTGGTTCTATCTTTGATGGTTTTCAAGATACAGGGTGTCCCAAAAAAGAGTGTCAAGCGGAAGTCCAGAGATAGAGCACACCTAGAAGTATCTGAATCACCCCCATATATGTTATGCAATTTTTTGTAGTTTCCGAGTTATGAATTTTTTTCTGAATTTCAGAGAATCCTCTACCTCGACAACTTAAAACTGTTCCAAAAGAGAAATCAAAAGACTTTTCCAAATTATCTTTTTTGGTAATTAATCTCCAAGAGTTTACTGTTCATACATAAAATAATCAGCTTCGTAACTTTGATGAAAGTTATAAAAATTTTAGTGTAAAGTGAAAAATTTACGATCTGATAATTATGACTTAAATCTTCGCCTCGCAATTAAAAATCCAAAGAGGTGATTTCATAATTTCTAAGCAGGTCTAAAAACTTCTTCAGACTCTCAGCTATCACAATCATTGAAAAAAACTAGTACCTAATGGGGCTACTTTCGCTCCAATTGACCTTCAAAGACAAGAGGCGATGATTTCTTGAAATTAGCGATGTGTTTTTCAATTCATCAATAACTTATGTTAACGCGTTAATAGCAGATTGATTGTCAGTACCGCAATAATAAACGTTAAAAACGTTGCATAAATTAAACATTTTTTAAAAAAGATCCTATTTCTTGCTAAAAAACCACAAGGAGCGCATTCTTCAAAACCGGTTTTTACCTGAGCGCCAACAAAAAGGGCTAACGCTTACGCAGTAAACGATGGCGATGTTAGAAAAAGATAGCTATGATATTGTTGTGACGTCTTTTCAAAATGTGTCATTGCATAAGTTGTTTTCGTTGTCTTTATTCAGTCGTCTGTCTGTCTTTGCGGCTTTAAAACGATACGCTTTTGTTTGGATTGGTGTTGTTTCTGTTGTCTGACTACTTGGCTATCCTATGGACCTTGAGTGCACGACAACTGAATTTAACGATGCTGTTTTCTGCAAGAGACTATGCAACAAATGGATAGGTCGTGGTGGACCTACTGAATGGCCGTCACGGTCACCTGACTTAAATCCGATAGAGTTTTTTGTTTGGGACTACTACAAAAATCTAATTTATGCTAAAGAGTGTCGAAACATCAGCGAATTACGCAACAAATTAACATAGGCTGAAGAAACAATAAAAAACAATCAAAGAGCTTTTGTTAATTTAAAAAACAATTTTTTCAGATGATGTAGATTATGCATTGAACAAGAAGGTAGACATTTTGAAAATTTCTTGTGAAATTTAATAAACTTAGTGAAGAAATTTGATAATTTCGTTTCATTTTACAATTTCCCACTTACAAAAAAGAAGTCAGACATGTACAAAAAATCTTAGCAAAGTGACACAGGTGGTCATCTATCGATATTCTGTTCGCATTGAATGTGTTTTATTGCGGCAATGACAATCATTCTGCTATTAGCGCCCTAAACTTAGTTACCGTTTCATTTAAAATCCCATCGCTGATTTCAAGAAATCCTCGCCTCTTGTCTTTGAAGGTCAATTGGCGCGAAAGTAGCCCTATTAAGTACTAGTTTTTTTCAATGATTGTGATAGCTGAGAGTCTGAAGAAGTTTTTAGACCTGCATAGAAATAAGGAAATCGCCTCTTTAGATTTTTAATTGCGAGTCGAAAATCTAAGTCATAATTAACAGAACGTAAATTTTTCACTTTACACTATAATTTTCATGACTTTCATCAGATGTACTAAGCCGATTCCTTTATGTAATGAACAGTACACTCTTAAAGATTAATCAGCAAAAAAGAGAATTTGGAAAAGTCTTTTAATTTATCTTTTGGAACAGTTTTAAGTTGTCGAGGTAGAGAATTCTCTAAAATTCAGAAAAAAATTCATAACTCGGAAACTACAAAAAATTGCATAGCATATATGGGGGTGATTCAGATACTTCTAGGTGTGCTCTATCTCTGGGCTTCCGCTTGACACTATTTTTTGGGACACCCTGTATTTACGGTTTTGTAATTATGGCGTAGGAATTGGAAAAATCGTAGGTCGCGTGGCTCGCAGACGAAACCATTGGCAGGAAACCTTTCATCCAAAGTGTTTCGGTCTCTAATACTAAAATGTGCTTTCGTTCCATCTAACTGTAACCACATTATTCCTAAAAACTCCAGTGGTAAATTTTCCAACAGGTTTTCCAAATTTTCATTTAGAAAATTTTAGAAAACATTAGTTTAATATACGGTTTCCAATAATACCACCCCAAATGCTTAGACTCCATGCTGGTTGCCAACAAGCCTCTCAAAATTTGGATTTACGTCGGTATAGAAATGTAAATTATGCCAGTTTACAGCCAGTTTACATGGCCGTTAATGATAACGCTGTAGCTACATTTCATAAAAAAGAAAATGAAAGAATATTGTCACGACGGCCTCTTTTTCTTCACCCAGGGAATCAAACTCGACGTAACTTTCACCGTTTTACTTCACAACTCGATACAAAATCTCTTAACCTTATCTCAACTAGGTCTCAACTCAACTGACTCCTGCCACGCTACTCGTGGTGCCTTATATACTTCATCGAACCATCTAGAAGATTCCAGACACCCAGATGACATTCGAGAATGCCGATCTGTCAGTCTAGAAAATTCCAGATGATTCGATGACGTTTACACAT
Source organism: Callosobruchus maculatus (assembly GCA_951848785.1). Lineage (NCBI taxonomy): Eukaryota > Metazoa > Arthropoda > Insecta > Coleoptera > Chrysomelidae > Callosobruchus > Callosobruchus maculatus. Next base: position 11,033,585 of record CATOUR010000026.1, on the reverse strand, counting down.
CAAAAAAAAAAAAAAATCTAACCTAATCATTGTGAAAGAAACATTAGCAAATCCAAATAAGCAATGTAATATACAGGATGTTACACTCTTCCCCCCTTAGCGTTCGTCGTCCTCGACGAACAGTTCGCTTCGATCCTTGTATGGCCACAGGCGATCGCTATGGACGACCTTCGGTTTTCCACTACCCATACGTATCCTGTAGACTACGTCGTTGAGGCGCTTCATCACCACGTAGGGTCCCTCCCAATGGCGTTGTAGCTTCGGACATCTACCCCTTCTCCGTCGTGGATTGTAGAACCATACCAGATCACCTTCGACGAACTTTGGGCTATTTGCTTTCAGATCGTATCTGGCTTTCATTCTGTCGCTGGCAGACTGGATGTTTCCTCTAGCAGACTCATGGATATCCCAGAGCGTTTCCTGAAGCTCGCTCACCCATTCGCATGGAAGACGGCGTTCCGTTTCTGGGGGTGGACCAAGAGCTAAGTCCAGAGGCAGCCGCAGTTCTCGACCAAAAATTATCTTCGCTGGGCTCAACCGAGTTGACTCGTTCACCGCTGATCTGTAGGCCAACATTCCCAGAGGAATCTTCGTATCCCAATCAGACTGATGTTCGTTAACGAATTTTGATAGGTAATCCAGGATTGTCTTGTTGAAGCGTTCCACCATACCGTCGGACTGCGGATGAAGAGCACTTGTTCTAGTCTTCCGAATTCCGAGTTTTCTCATCAGCTGTATGAAGACTTCCGATTCAAAGCTTCGTCCCTGGTCTGAATGTAGTTCATTAGGAACTCCGAATCTGGACACCACGTGTTCTAAAAGAGCCTGTGCCACTGTGCCTGCTTCTTGATTGGGCACAGGAATTGCTTCTGGCCATTTAGAGAAATAATCCATTACAACAAGCAGATACTTGTTCCCAAGGCTGGTTTCCGGCAAAGGACCCAAAATGTCTATGGCGATTCTCTCAAACGGCGATCCAACGTTGTACTGCTGCATGCGTGAACGCTGACGAATACTTGGACCTTTTCTTGAGTTGCAGACATTGCACGTGGAACAGTAATTTTCAACATCTTCGCGACAGCCAACCCAGTAAAATCTCTCCTTGATTCTTTCCAGGGTCTTCCTGATGCCAAAGTGACCCCCACTGCTACTATCATGTAGTTGTTCCATAATTGCTTTCCGTAATTTCCTTGGTACTACAAGTTTTTCTTTAGCATGTCTGCCATCAGTATCCTCCCAGATTCGATACAGGAGGTTACCCCTTACCTTTAGTGAGTCCCATTGTGCTAGGTAGGCTTTAGTGATGGGACTCATAGCACTTATTTCCTGTTGATTAGGCTTGTTTCCATTTAATAGCGAATGAATAACTAACCCTAGCTCAGCGTCTTGTGACTGAGCTTGCTTGAAGGTTTCTAGTGAAATCTTGGTTCCTTCCAATTCAAATTCTTCTATTCTTAATGTGTTTATGTCGAATTCTCGTTGTTTCTCTTCTTTCGAACAGTGCTTACAGTCTTCATCACAGGGCCTGCGTGACATAGAATCGGCATTTCCGTGTTGCTTTCCTGGACGATGACGAATTTCAAAGTCATAGCTTTGGAGGTATTCAATCCATCGAGCAAGCTGGCCTTCTGGATTCTTGAACTTCATTAACCACTGCAAAGCTGAATGATCGGTTCTCACGACAAATCTTCTTCCGTACAATAAGTGGTGGAAATTTCCGATCCCTTTCACCACACTGTACAACTCTTTTCGTGTCACACACCAGTTTTTCTGCGCTTTATGCAAAGTTTTACTGTAGTATCCAATTACCTTTTCGATGCCATCTTGTTCTTGAGATAAGACAGCTCCAACAGCATAATGGCTAGCATCTGTGTCCAAGTAGAAAGTTCCTTCCCTTGTAGGATGAGCTAGTATCGGTGAGGAGGTCAAAGCCGTTTTCAATGCGTCGAAGGCTTCTTGGCAGATGGAGTCCCAATAAAATTTATTACCATTTTCAGTTAAGGCAAATAATGGTTTGGCGATGGTAGAGAAATCTTTCACAAATCTGCGATAATAACTGCACAGTCCCAAAAAGCTTCGTACCTCATGAGTGTTGGACGGTACTTTCCATTCCTTCACAGCCTGCACCTTCTCTGGATCTGTCCGGATTCCGTCTTTGGTTAACAGATGTCCGAGGTATTTTACTTCCCTTTTGAAAAGATGGCATTTCTTAGGGTTTAGCTTCAAGTTCGCTTCCTTAAGCCGCTGGAAAACTTGTCTTAGTCGGAGTAGCTCTTCTTCAAAAGCCTTTCCAAACACAATAACGTCATCGAGATATATCAGTGCTGTCTTCCAAGATAAACCTTGTAGTACAACATCCATTAATCTTTCGAAGGTACTGGGTGCATTGCATAGACCGAAAGGCATTACTGTAAACTGCCATAGCCCAGCACACGATGTAAATGCCGTTTTCTCTTTATCTTTTTCATCCATTTCAACCTGCCAGTACCCACTTTGCAGGTCCAAGGTGGAGAACCATGAAGAATTTCCAACTGCATCCAAAGTGTCGTCAATTCTTGGTAAAGGGTATGAATCCTTTTTGGTCAAATCGTTGAGCCGCCTGTAATCCACACAAAACCTCGTTGATCCGTCCTTCTTCCTAACAAGGACTATCGGAGAGGCCCAAGGGCTAGATGATGGCTCGATTACTCCTCGTTTCTGCATATCTTTTACCATATTCTGTACTTCATCAATCCTAGATAATGGAGTTCTTCTTGGGGGCTGCTTGACTGGCTGGGCATCTCCTACATTAATTTTATGACGTACCAGATGGGTTCGCCCTAGGTCATCATTATTTTTAGCGAAAATCGAATGAAATTCTCTTAGTAGCTTCAGGACCTTCCGCTGCTGTTCGGGTCGCAAATGCTCACAGCTTCTATCATACAAATCTTGAAGACTATCTGAGATTTGGGTGAAGTCACTATCATCTTCTTCTTCCGCGCCATCTAGCCTTCGTATCCATGCTACTGGTTCTAGTCTACCCAGTGGCGTACCTTTCTTGATTTGTATTGAATTCCTGGATACATTCACGGCCCTTATTAACATATTTGAAGAATCCGTTATTGTTCTGGCTAATAAAATAGGTTTATTCCAACCTAGCGTAGGATCTGGTTCAAAGACGCATGGGGTAAGGTTATGTTCAAGTGCCTTATGTGCATATATGGGTATAACAATCTCTTTCTGCGGTGGAATTGTAAAATTCCTTGGTGCCATAACGTTCATTTCCTCTAGATGAACAGCTTGGCAGCTAAATGAAATCTCTTCTGAATCCCCAATGCTTAAGGTATTACCAGTGAAGTTTATTACGCAGCCAGAACTCTGCAGAAACTCAGCACCAAGGATGCAATCATTTGTGACTGAAGCTACTAAAATGGGATGCTTCTTACCGAAACTGCCAATGCGAATCTCTAATTCTTCAACACCCAGTACTGGTATACGGTCTCCATTAGCGGTCTTCAGCAACATTCTATCCGTTTGCGTGGTTCTGCTTGGCAACTTCCTTCGAATTTCTTGGTATATGTTAGGGCTTATTATAGTCACATTTGCTCCGGTATCGACTAACATCTTGCAAGGTATATTTTCTATGTAACCTTCAACTACTGGACTCTTCTCAATTTTATTAACTTCAATTTCGATGACCATGGGGCTTTCGTCATGATGGCCAGCCAGTTTTTGCCCCCTAAAACTGGCCGGCTCTAGTTTTCCGACTCATTATCAGTATTAGTACTAGCCTCCCTTGACTTCTCTGCCACCTGCATGCGACAGCCTACTCGAAGGTGCCCCTTCTGCCCACATCTCCAGCACGTAAACTTCTCAGGTCCTTCTAGATTGGTGCGAGCTGGGTTTCTTTGAAAGGTACCACCTCTTCTTCTTGGAACAAACGCTGTCGCCCTGACTTCTGCTTCATCATCTTGTTCTACAGAGCGCACCCTCCGTGTCATTCGCGTGGCTTTCGTGGCAGCTTCAATTTCAAGAGCCTTGACCAAAGCATCTTGTAAGGTTCTGGGACTGGATAGCCTTACGATTCGCTGAACGTCCAGGTCCGCAATGCCTTCGACAAACTGACGTGCAGCAACGTATTCCTGTGTCTCGATGGGACTGCTGACGAATGCTCGTTTAGCTAAGCTTTGGACTTCGTATGCAAATGTGGTTAAATCTTCCTTGGGTTGTTGTGTCCGGTTATGCAACTGGCCATGCAACAGCTCTGTTAAGTGTGCATCTCCAAAACGTAACTTTAGTGCAGATGTTATCTTATCATAGTCACGTAAATCTGACGAGCAGAGATTTTCCAAAATAGCTGCTGCAGAATCTCTGAGCATTGATGTCAGCACACAAGCCTTTTCCTCATTCGACCAGTTATTCATACGTGCGATGTTTTCAAATTGCATATGATAAATGTCCCATGACGTTTTTCCATTGTATGGATAGGGCTTTGCTACTACGCCACTGTGTCTATCAGTAAAAGCAGGTGCTGCAGCTGTTAAACTACGCTCACCTGCACTAAACTCTCGCAGCTCCTCTCTAACCATTTCTTTGACCTGATCTTTCACTTGCTGAAGCTGTTCCTCAACGTGTTTTTCTGATGCTGCTAGCTGCTCCTCAATTGCACTAATACGGTGGTCTTGATTTTCTAATGCTTGACTTACGGCTTGCTTCTGCTCCTCCAACCGAGTCATCACCAGTTCCTGTCCACTCTTCAAGTCTGCGACTGCCTCGTCTTGATGGCGCTTCTGCTCGTCCAACCGAGTCATTACCAGCTCCTGTCCACTCTTCAAACCTGCGACTGCCTCGTCTTGGTGGAGCCTTAGCTTTTCTTCAAGGTTCATGACTGCCTCGTCCTGGTGGTTCTTTAGCTTTTTTTCAAGGTTCACGACTGTTGCTTGCATAACAGCTGCCTGGTTGTCTTGCTGGGCCTTCATTTCTTGTAGCATAGTCATCAATGCACTCATGTCGGACGCCATAGCTCTGGTTACTGGCATTGACTGACGCTGTACTCACTTCTTGATTCCTTTTCTTGGTTTGATTCGATGGATAATCCCACACTTCCGACACCAATTGTCACGACGGCCTCTTTTTCTTCACCCAGGGAATCAAACTCGACGTAACTTTCACCGTTTTACTTCACAACTCGATACAAAATCTCTTAACCTTATCTCAACTAGGTCTCAACTCAACTGACTCCTGCCACGCTACTCGTGGTGCCTTATATACTTCATCGAACCATCTAGAAGATTCCAGACACCCAGATGACATTCGAGAATGCCGATCTGTCAGTCTAGAAAATTCCAGATGATTCGATGACGTTTACACATCAAAAAAAAAAATCTAACCTAATCATTGTGAAAGAAACATTAGCAAATCCAAATAAGCAATGTAATATACAGGATGTTACAATATCATAAGAAATTTATCTTCATTCGTAAACAACAAACTGTTGAAAAGGAGTACATCTTCTTGGACTCGGGCACGACTCCAGTTACAGAAATTCATTCATTTTTCCAAAATTTTCTAAATGAAATTTGGAAAACCTGTTGAAAAATTCACCACTGGAGTTTTTAAGAATAATGTGGTTACAGTTAGGTGTAGCGAAAGCAGATTTTAGTATTAGAGGTCGAAACACTTTGGATGAAAGGTTTCCTGCCAATTGTTTCGTCTGCGAGCCACGCCACCTACGATTTTTCCAATTCCTACGCAACAATTACAAATCATAAATATCTTAAAAACCATCAAAGATAGAACCACATGTGCCTAGATAAAAGTGAAAGAGAATTTAATTTCGCATCCACCCATGTGAAAATTATCATATCATCCCATTTGAAAAAAAAGTTTTTAACGTTTCTAACTTTTCAAATTTGAAAATTGCTAGCCTATTTATTTTAATGTTCTTTTGAAACAACGATCTTACTGAAACACAAATACGTTCCTTGCTTGTTTCAAAACCGAAAACCGCATCTTTCTATCGTGTTTAGTTTCCGAGATATTAACGTTTCTTGTAACGTACTACAGACGTCAAATTTTGTAAAAATTGCTGAACACTCCGAAAACAGGCTTCGTAGACATAAACGATGGTTAACAAACTGAACCTAAAAATCGATGCTGAATTCAAAAACGTCATAATATACAGGGTGTTCCATTTAAAATAAGGAAGTTGATACCTACTTCCGGTATATCCGGAAGTGCGCCATCTTTGAAATTATTTTCTAAATGTAGAGCATTTGAAAAGAAACGTTTTTTATTTAAAACATTTTCTTCTAATTTAAGCGGTATGGCCGCTAGAGGGCACCGCGCCCTTATTGGACCACCCTGTATATGTGACTATCACAGACGCCACAAGCCAGAAATGATTGTATTTGATCATATCTCTCTCCAGTGTCTGATACACTGCACGCCATGTCGTCCGTTTCCCATAGGTCCTGGGGGGTTTTCAGGGATGGGCAAGATCGGGGATGCTCCATCGTCTGGATCTCCCCGCAGGCGCATAAATCGTCCTCAGCGTATCCCCATGTCACTAGGTTATCCACAGACCTGCCCATTTGGCATGTAATCCTGAGGATACGTTTCCAGGTCGTGGGTTTGTTGACATAATGCTATTCTTCCTGTTTTTAAGTCTGGATGCGGGGGGCTATTCCCATATATCTCCTCCTTATCTACTTCGTTCTGCCATACGTGAGACATTTCGGCTGATTTGTGGGGGGCTATTCCCGCTAACCTATATAGGTGGTCCAGACTGGTAGGTTTTATACAGCTCGTGATTATCCTATAGGTGTCGGTCAGTGTAGGGTCCAGTTTGTTGGCATGAGCCACATGGGCGCCAGCAGAGGGGTGCAGGGGGGGGGGGGGGGAGCAGCGAATATAAGCAAAATCAAACTCGCCCCCTGCCCTTATTTGAGCACTCAATTTAAGTAAGTCGCCCCACCCCTGTACAATTTTCTGGTGGCGCCCTTGATGAGTCGATCTGGACCATACATTAGTAATTTATTATTAGTAATGTGAACGTGAATAATTGATTTTTATGAATGTGTTTCTTTATAGAGCGAATCTTTACTGAAGAAAACTCCAAAATTGAAAAACGAGGAAATAGTGATGTATAATACAAGGAAGTTGCCACATTCTGAGAAAACCAAATTGCGGAATCTAATTCTGTCTCAGTTTGCTCGTGAAAATACAAATGATTCTGATGAGGATGATGTTCAGGGAGATAAGGCTGAAGTCTATATACCAAAACCTATAAGGCATTCTAGAGGTGATATACCGAAATACGTACCTTCGTCTCAAAGATCGAGTACAGGTAAATGAATAGTTCAGTCTATGAGACCATAATTTAATAAATCAATTTTATCCCGCCAGATTGGTGACAGAGTAACAACATATAATCTTAATAGATGTTCAAAGTAAAGCAGGACATGATCAGTGATTTATGACAAGAAAAAAGTCATCATGAAAATCGTGACAAATTGCATATGTATGTACTGAAATAATGATCATATTAAAATTTCTTTGAAATAAATCATTAATTTCAACACATATCCTGTTTTGCGGATAAAAAATGGCCGCTTTCATTGTTATTATGTATTAAGTACAATTTGTAGCTAACTCTATAGAAAAGAGCCGTACAACTAATGTTGAGGTTAATTAAGAAATAAGATAATAAGAAACAATTTGTTATACCAGGTTATTCACGTTATTCGACACGGAGCATTATGGCAAAAGTATCCAATGAAAAAGAAAATAATTATTTCGGATGGATAGGGACCCATTAAGGTTACATTTTAAAAATATTTTCATGTTATACAGGGTGTCCCCAAAACACGAAACGTGTCAAAGTTATGTTTTTTTTAAATGGAACACCCCGTATGTTATTGCCTATTCAGATTCCTTAGTAAATTATAGTATGACTTTATTTATTATACAGGGCGTTCCTTAATGATATGCGAATATTCAAGGTAAATCTACATGAAAAATTAATGATAGTTTGGCTTTATAAAGTATGGTCCAAAAATGTACCGTTACGAAAATACAGGGTGTTAAAGTTTAAGGAAAAAAATGGAAATTAATTAATATTTTTAAAACCGCTGAACATATTTTAATGATATTTGGTACATAGTTGGTTACGATTGGTATTTACCATTTAAATAATTTGTATATTCGAATCTCCCGCGTTTTGACTTGCGAGTTTGAAGTCTGACGGTTGACGCGGAAGAAAGAGAGAGTCGTACTTCAACTACCGAGGTGAACGGACGTGTGCGTGATATCCGTCACCCCGTGTGTAGCGGGTACCTCCAATAAGGGCGACCACAGCCTTACATCGCTCAGCTAACTAGGAATCTGGATAGAGCAACGCAGTACCCAGCTGGGGAAGACATCCGACGCCAACCAACAAGGGGTGAGTCAACCGATGCATGATTAACCTTCGATTCTCGTGAGTCATTTGCGGTTATTTGCCAATTTAGTTGGTCCTTCACAATTGGATACAATTACTTTATTGATCGAATTGTAACCATTTTTTGGCCCTCCGAGCACGGATAAATAAATCGCGCTATAGTAAAATAGTCTACGTAAAATCTAAATTGGTACGTATCCTTGACAAAAAACGGAGTTTTTTTGTGACATCGGAATTTGTTAGTGTTGCGCGCTGTTTGTAAAAATTGGTTATATTCGAAAACAAGCAACTTTTGGTGTATTGTGTTGGTAATACATATCTGGGGAGTTTTCTGGGCATTTGAAATTGACATTTTGCGAATTGCGTGAGCGCAAAAGTTGTTTTGATTCAGTTGGTTACATTCGGTTGGGGGTTCGAAAACCGGCGTTTCGACAATTGGTGTAGTCGACGGAGATTTCGAAAAAGAATAACAACTGAAAATTTTGTGATTTGTGTGTGGTTGCCGTATTGTTTGTGTAAAGAAGTTGTGTTTACTAGCAGATTGATTCTAAATTTGATTATTTTGGTCTTGTGTTTACATTGAATCGTTACCTGATACCTGAACATGCCTAATGCAAATGTTGTGAAGTTGCAACGGCAACGCGCGCTAGTTTTAAAATCTATTAAAAATGTTCTTGAGGCGGCCAAGAAGGCTCGTGATAATGGCGAGTATCGGACGGAGTTTTTTCTCAGGTATGGAGAGCTGGATGGGTATGTAACGAGGTTTGAGAATTTGCAATATGAAATAATAGCCTTGGTAGATGAGTCTGCCTTAGAGGAGGAGGAAGCAGTTCATACAATGTTTGATGATATGAGATATTCAATAAGGGGCATTCATAAAGATCTTTCTGATGAGATGATGGCTCGTAGTGAGCATGAAACATCTGCAGTGGTCGTAAGAGAAAATTGTTTGAGGCTTCCCAAAATTGAAATACCGAAGTTTGATGGTGACCTTACAAGGTGGCCTACGTTCATCGACTTATTCAATACTCTTATTCATAGAAATAATTCGCTGTCAAAAATAGAAAAGTTTCAGTTCTTGATTTCTTATTTAGAAAAAGAGGCAGGTCTAATAGTAAGGAATGTGCCCATTACTGAGGATAATTATGAAATAGCCTATAATGCATTAATGAGTCGATATCAGAATGAACGTGTTTTATTGAGCAATTATTGGTTTTCAATTTATAATGCTTCTCCCTCTAGGCATGATTCTGCAGTTGAACTTCGAAAATTGTTGTCAATATTTTCTGAAAATTTGGTGGCTTTAGAGATGAGTAACTTGAACCTATGGGATTTTACCAAATTCAATTTATTGTTGCAGAAATTACCTTCTTCCCTTAAAACGCGATTTGAACTAGAACATAATGGGAATAATGTTCCGGGGTTTGACATGCTTTTTGGATTTGTTGAGAAAACCTGTCGAGCTCTGGAAAATACATCCCTTACTTCCGCATATCAAGGGAGTAATGTGTCTAATGCTAGTGGTGGGTTTATAAAGAATAATAGTCCTGCTAATCCCAAGGGAAGGCAGACACTTAGTTTTTCGACTGGCACATTAACACAGGAAAAGTGTAATTTTTGCAAGGGTTCACCACATTCGTTGATCAAATGTGATAGATTCTTGCAGGCAGAATGTCGTAAGAGGCATGCCTTTGTCAAGCGGACTAGAATGTGTTTTAATTGTTTGGGAGCTACTCATCTAGTAAATAAATGTAAATCAAAAGAACTTTGTGGGGTTTGTGGTGGAAAACACCATGTACTATTGCATTTTCCGGACACTAAAGTGACAGATTGTGATGTCAGTGGTAGTACCTCTAATGAATCTGAGAGTCATGTTCAAGTCATGGCAAGTAAGTTGTCTGTGCAGCCTAGAATGTTGCTTGCTACTGCGCTAGTCTCAATATTGGATTCTGAGGGTAGATCCACCAAATGTCGTGTTTTGTTAGATTCTGCTAGTCAAGCCAATTTTATTAGTGAATCTTGTGTGAGAAGGTTGAATCTTACTCGTAAGGAGTATTCAACCCCTGTTGTTGGCATTAATGGAATGTCATCGAATGTGAGTTCGGGAAAAGTCTCTTGTGTTATCTTTCCCTACAGCAAACCGTATCCTAGCTTCAATTTGGAAGCTATTGTGATACCTCAGATTTGTGAGAAGGTACCTCAAATTCCTGCTGTTGTTCAGAAGTGGAAGTATTTAGAAAATCTTTGCCTCGCAGAGCCTTTGGCTGCACATGATGAAATGGAAATTGATCTGCTTCTAGGGGTAGAAGTATTTGGTGAGATCTTACGTTCCGGTTATGTGAGAGGACAGAATGGTGGGCCACATGCTATTAACACCGTATTTGGGTGGGTGTTAATGGGCAAGTTGGGTGGTGTTTCCACTAATAGTGTGCTGAATTTTCTAACTTCTGTGGGGGAATTGGATTGTACATTGAAAAAGTTTTGGGAAATTGAAAGTATCCCTAAGTGTGTCGCATTGTCTGAAGAGGAACAGCAGGCTGAGGAATTCTTTACGTCATCTTGTTGGCGTATGGACTCAGGAAGATATGTGGTGAAGCTTCCCTTTTCTGAATTCCCCCCAGTTCTGGGTGATTCCTATTCACAGGCTTTACATAGATTTAAGCTGTTGGAAGGACGTTTTCGTCGTGATTCCGTCTTACATGAAGCATATTGTGATTTTATGGCTGACTATTTGGAGCAAGGCCACATGTCTGAAGTTGGGAACCAAGTGGGGTCTAATAGTGCGTATTACATTCCTCATCATGCGGTGGTGAAAAGGAATGCGAATGGTGAAATAAAGCTTCGGACTGTCTTTGATGCTTCAGCTAAAACTACCAATGGAAAGTCCTTGAATGATGTTCTTCTAGCAGGTCCCAAGTTACAAAATGATATCGTCTCAATATTGTTATCTTTCAGGTTGTATTTGTATGTGTTTACCGCGGATATACGGCAAATGTATCGACAGATTTTAGTTGAGGAGTCTCACACTAGTTATCAAACTATTTTGTGGAGACCTAACGGTGACGAGCCTATAAGGAAATATCAGTTGAAGACCGTTACCTATGGAGTAACGTCTAGTCCTTTTCTAGCGATTAGGACGTTGCTGCAACTGTGTAGGGATGAGGGTGAAAGGTTTCCGTTAGCTGTAAATATTTTGGAGAATTTCTGTTATGTTGATGACGCCATTGGAGTAGCAAACTCCAAGGAAATTGCCTTGGATACTCAAAACCAGTTGATTGAATTATTGGCGTTGGGAAAGTTTGAACTGAGGAAATGGGCAAGTAATTGTTCTGAAGTACTTGCTCAGGTACCTGAGGTTCATCAGCAGCCACTTGTATTTGATAAGGATTCTCTTGGAATAAAAGTGTTGGGTTTGCAGTGGTGTCCCACTACGGATTGTTTTTCTTATTCTGTACATCCTCAGATACGGTCCTGTACAAAGAGGAATATTTTGTCAGAAATAGCAAGACTGTATGATCCTCTAGGATTCTTAGCTCCAGTAATCATTGTTCCCAAGCAAATACTTCAGCAATTGTGGGCTTTAGGGATAGGTTGGGATGATGAGCCACCGCTGGAAGTTGCAAACCAGTGGAAAACTTTTGTGGCTGAGTTACCTGAGCTATCTTCGTTGAAAATTCCTAGACATATACTTCATATAGAGGCAAAGTTTACAGAAATTCATGCTTTTTGCGATGCTTCGGAGAAGTCGTATGCAGCTGTAGTTTATCTGAGACAGGTTTCCACGGAGAACAGTATTTCTGTACATTTGGTGTGTGCCAAAACTCGAGTGGCGCCTTTGAAAAGACTGTCGATTCCACGACTGGAATTGTGTGCAGCCTTATTAGCCGCAGAGCTGATTGATTGTGTATCCCATATAATGGTAACACAGAAAATAGATAATGTTTGTGCTTGGACGGATTCGAAGGTAGTTGTGACGTGGGTCAAATCTTCTCCGCATAGGTGGCGGAGCTTTGTAGCCAATCGTGTAGCTATAATCCAGGAGAAGGTAGCTCCTGATTCATGGTATCATGTGGTTGGGAAAGAGAATCCTAGTGACTGTGCTTCTAGGGGGACTTTTCCTCGGCAATTTCTAGAACAACCCTTGTGGTGGGAGGGGCCAACTTGGCTTAAGCTTCCTCGGGATGATTGGCCTGTAACTTGTGTAGGTGAGCCTTCCTGTACAGATGTACAAGAAGAAGCAAAGGTTGTTTGTATTACTATTCACGGCTCTAGTATTGTTTCAGAATTGTTGAATAGATATTCTTCCTTACGCAAAATTGAGCGTGTTGTTGCTTATTGTTTGAGATTTCGTAAAAATTGTTTGTGTCGAAAAAGGGGTTACCCGCGTGAGATAGGTAATTTATCCGAGGCTGAATTGTATGAGGCTATGGTGGTTCTGGTCAAAGACGTGCAAAGAGTTGAATTGGATAATGAGCTGCGGAAAGTTCGTCGAGCGGAGGTCTGTCCCAAAGCTATACAGAAGTTAGCTCCTTTCATTGATTCCCAGGGTGTCCTGAGGGTGGGCGGTCGCTTGAGACAGTCTAGTCTAAGCTATGATCGGAAGCATCCAATTCTGCTCCCTAGGAAGCATCGATTGACTTATCTCATTATCCAAAGTGTGCACAATAGGAGTTGTCATCCTGGACCACAAACTTTGCATTATCTGTTAAGGCAGAGATATTGGATACTATCTGCCAAACGGGCTATAGCTTCAGTGTTATCTCGATGCATAAAATGCTTTAGAGTTAAGCCTCCTCCAGTGGTCCCCATAATGAGTGATTTACCTTCCGTTAGAATTTCGGAAGTCAAACCTTTTTCCCATAGTGGCGTAGACCTTTTTGGTCCTTTGAGGATGTCTTTAGGTAAAAGACGAGGCATTAGTTCTCAAAAGGTGTATGTGTGTCTTTTCGTGTGTATGGCTACTAAAGCAATACATTTAGAAGTTGTGTCAGATCTAACTAGTGAAGCTGTTCTTGCAGCACTTCGGCGTTTTATAGGGCGGCGAGGACGTTGCAGTGATATTTATAGTGATCAAGGTACGAATTTTGTTGGTGCTTATAAAACTTTACAGTTGTTGGGTGCTAAAGCTTCTGAAGCTTTGCAAATTAAGTGGCATTTTAATCCTCCAGCTAGTCCTTCCTTTGGAGGTATATGGGAGTCCGGAGTGAAATCTGTGAAAACTCACTTGCGGCGGGTGATAGGTGCGCAAGTGTTGACTTATGAGGAATTGAGCACCACTTTAATCCAAATTGAGGCAATGTTAAATTCGAGACCCTTGTGTAGTTTGAGTTCTGATCCTAACGATGTAGACAGCTTGACTCCGGGTCATTTCTTGACATTAGAGCCCCTGAATGCTCCGCCTGACGAAGATTTGTTGTGTGTGAAACATAGTCGGTTGAACAGGTGGCAGTTAGTGCAACAGATGCAGCAACATTTTTGGCGGCGTTGGCATATGGAGTACCTCCACACCCTTCAGCAACGACATAAGTGGAATACACCACATAATCCTCCCTCGGTCGGCCAGTTGGTTCTTCTCAAGGATGAAAATACCCGTCCTTTACAGTGGCTATTAGGCAGGATTATTAAGTTATATCCCGGTACGGGAAACATTTCGAGAGTCGCCCAAGTTAAAACGAGTAAAGGGCTGTTAGACCGTCCTTTATTGAAACTGTGCCCTTTGCCGGCACAATAGGCCATGATTTGCTTGTATATGATAATTTGTTTTTTTTTTTCTTTTCGTGTTGTGTTATGGGTGGGATAATTCCACTAATTTTCTTTTGTGGGTAATATAGGAATTACTATGATTGGAAAAAATATTTTTTTTTTTTTTTATATTTTTTGGTGGGCGGAAAATGGTTACGATTGGTATTTACCATTTAAATAATTTGTATATTCGAATCTCCCGCGTTTTGACTTGCGAGTTTGAAGTCTGACGGTTGACGCGGAAGAAAGAGAGAGTCGTACTTCAACTACCGAGGTGAACGGACGTGTGCGTGATATCCGTCACCCCGTGTGTAGCGGGTACCTCCAATAAGGGCGACCACAGCCTTACATCGCTCAGCTAACTAGGAATCTGGATAGAGCAACGCAGTACCCAGCTGGGGAAGACATCCGACGCCAACCAACAAGGGGTGAGTCAACCGATGCATGATTAACCTTCGATTCTCGTGAGTCATTTGCGGTTATTTGCCAATTTAGTTGGTCCTTCACAATTGGATACAATTACTTTATTGATCGAATTGTAACCATAGTAATAGTAAACAGAAGTGCACATTTTCCAGTACATAAATGATTTTCAGTTTCAGTAGTGGCGTAAAAATGATACGCCAATGGTTTTTTCCGAAGTAAAAACTATCTTCGAATTTCCCATTTAATTCGGAAAATAACAGCTCTCTTGAGTTAATTTCCTCCCATGCGCCGTTATTGAGTAAAAAAATAAAAACTCTTGTACGTTGTCCGAGAAAACTAAGGTAATTATTAAAGAATACAATGTTGAAAAAATGAAAAAGATAAATCGCAACGAACAGATCTCAATTACAAACTGACAGGAAAATGGCAAGTGTAATAAACAATTGTCATATTTCATGGCAACTAGATCTATGGAAAAATATTGTATTCTTTAATAATTACCTTAGTTCTCTCGGACAACGTACAAGAGTTTTTATTTTTTACTGAATAACGGCACATGGGAGGAAATTAACTCAAGAGAGCTGTTATTTTCCGAATTAAATGGGAAATTCGAAGATAATTTTTATTTCGGAAAAAACCATTGGCGTATCATTTTTTTCCTCAAAAATATCAAAGTTGTTGCCCGTACGCACGCCACTACTGAAACTTAAAATTATTTATGTACTGGAAAATGTGCACTTCTGTTTATTATTACTATGTACCAAATATCATTAAAATATGTTCAGCGGTTATAAAAATATTAATTAATTTCCATTTTTTTCCTTAAACTTTAACACCCTGTATTTTCGTAACGGTACATTTTTGGACCATACTTTATAAAGCAAACTATCATTAATTTTTCATGTAGATTTACTCCCTTGAATATTCGCATATCATTAAGGAACACCCTGTATATGTGGTCTAAAGCGAACCGTTTTGGTGTAAATCACCATTTTCGGTATATGTCAGGAAAAAAAATGAATATCACAGAGACTATAAAACTTAAAAGGCTATGACTTTGCGGTGTTACTAAGCATGAAATGTGTCAGCTTTGGTTAGACGGTCAAATTTGAACTACGTTTATGCTTGGAGAAATCGGTCGATTAATTAAGGAAACTTCGATCAGAGATGATAACTTGATTTTTTCAAATGGGAATGCCTAATTTTTTTTATACGGTTAAATATAGAATTGAGGTTTTGAATAAAGAAAAAAATATATTTTTTTTGTGATAAATCGAAAGATCATATATAAGTTCTATAACAAAACTGTTTTTGTTTTCTTTTTTTTCGCAAAAATTCAAAAGTTATATCAAAATAAAAATGGGTTTTTGAATCGAGTACCGAAAACACGCCGACGGCTCCCGAACCCGTGTGACGTAATGATGGCGGTTAAGATGCTCCTTTGACCAACGACATCCTACATCGATACTAGATTCTAGATTCCCAGCCAAACGTGAAAATACTTGCTAGTAACTAGTGTATATTTGTTGCAATATAGCCGATGATGAAAACACCGATTTGTTTGAAAATTTAAAATTAAGTGAAAACTACTAGAGATTGATATTCACAACCTTATATCATTAGAAAGGTTATAAATTTATACATTTAACCGTGTAAAGAAATTAGGCATTCCCATTTGAAAAAATTAAGTTATCTCTGATCGAATTTTACTTAATTAATCGACCGATTTCTCCAAGCATAAACGTAATTTGAATTTGACAGTCTCATCAAAGCTGACGCATTTTATGCTTAGTAATACGGCAAAGTCACTGCCTTCCAAATTTTATAATCACTGCGATAAAAATAAATTTTTCCTGATATCTACTTATACCAAAAATGGTGATTTACACGTAAACGGTTCGCTTTAAATCCAATATGTGATACATAAAGTCACACTAGAATTCACCAAGGAATCTGAATATGCAATAATATATGGGGTGTTCCATTCAAAAAAATACAACTTTGATACGTTTCGTGTTTTGGGGACACCCTGTATAACATGAAAATATTTTTAAAATCTAGTCTTAATGGGTCCCTCTCCATCCGAAATTATTATTTTCTTTTTTATCAAATACCATAATGCTCCCGTGTCGAATAACGTGAATAACCCGGTATTTGTTATAATGCAATGTATACACAAAGAGTATTAATTTGGGTTCTTATAAGCATACTTGATAATAACCTGATACCTAAACCTAAAATACCCCATTGGATATAATTATGATTTATCATATAGCTGAGTCTAGGGATGAAGATGAGGAAGAAATATTAACGGAAAAAGTTAAACGAAAATTCGCCGACCGGCTGGAAGGTATCAATAGTCCTGTGTCAAGGTCGAACAAAGTTTCTAGTGAAGAACAAATAACCAAACCGTCCATAAAATCACGATTGGATGGCAAAAGGTCCCCAAGTCCTATAATTTTTGATAAGGAAAGAAAAATAAAAATTTCACAGGTAGGTTAAATATGTATCTGAGAGTTATGAGAAAATGTTAATGCAGTGGCAGTTTCTGAATTTTTGGAATGGGAGGGCGCATAAAATTTAAAATGAAAAACTACACGAAAATCCTACCAGGAATTTTTGAGACCGCAGCTGCACCCTGCACATAAGAGTCTTCAGTTTCAACCAACAGTTATTTCTTAAAAGTTTTTCCTAGCTAGTAACATAAAAAGTCACTTCTTAAGAGTGTTTTGCTTATCGCTCATCACAAAATGTTATTTCTTAGAGTTTTTTACTTACTGTCCTGCCTAAACCAATAAAAAAAGTCGTCTAGCTTGGGAATGGAACTTCCAACACCTGATTCAAACACGGCAACGCTACCTACTGAACCACGTAGCCGTCTGACTCATTTTGACAAAACATTATATTTGTATCTATTTACCTATTTTCATCTTTGTAATGTTATTTATAATTTCGTTAATTTTTATTTTGTGCTCTAAGAAAAGTCGCCAAAAGTTCATCTTAAGCAATGCATTCAGCCGATTATCCATTTTAAATAATAGGTTAGTAGTAGTAAATAACGCGTAGCGACTCGAATAAGAGAAGGTGACTGGGTCGTGTCAGCAGGAGCGGCCTCTGTTCGTATTGGTTTGTATGAATTCGTTGGTTCGTATGTCTCCGGTAACCTTTTGGTTTTCGTTGGTCATTTTCAAAGTCGATTAATGTATGATTGTCCAATAAAGCGCTAATAACGTGTTGACCAATAGGAGCTTTTCGTCCGCCATCCGTGCCGTCCGTGTCTTGACTCCTTCAGTCAATAATGTGTCGGGACACTGGTTAAGTTAGAGTTTAGTGTACTGCGAGTTTCAGTTTTTATAGTCTCAGCGTTGTGTGCCACTTACAAATCAGGCAATCAATTGTAGCTAGAAATAGGTACATGCTATCACTGTATACATATCTACTAAAAAGTCTTTTTCTCTCTTTAGGGGAGGAGGGTGGCGCGCGGCATTGCGCCATAAGGAGGAACCCCCCTGTGTTAATGACAAACTTACTATTGGAAAATCAACTTTCAATTCATGTTTTTCTTTTCATTATTAAACAATTTCTAAATACCGGGATTCCCAGCTTTATTGGAAATACAATTTTTTTTCCTAAAAATGACCTTTATTTCTGAAATTACAGGCTGAGTCCCAAAAGTCATGAAATCTATTTTTTTTTTGTCGCGCTGCTACTAGTCGTAGAGCGGTCGGGACTATCAAGTGGGGGGAAGCCTTGGCTTCGCAGCGCACCCAAGATCGGCATGCTCTGCAGATCCGGAGCGTCAGCATCGTTGAATTAATGCACCTCTGGTTTGAAACGTCGTCACGACGCGCGATGCCTGATCCAAACGAACAACGTTGGACGATCGAATTTTGTTCAGAGCTTAATAAAACCGCCACCGAAACGCTGTAAACTTACGGCGATACAGCTTGCATACATGCAAGTTACGAAGTAGGCAAGCAACACTTCTCCTGCGGGTCCGTGACGAAACACAACATGGCAACAATGCGCAGCAACACTATAATCCTGATCTCCTTCCGTCGAATTTTTTTTTTCTTCCTAGAATCAAGAATGAACTTAAAAGAAACTTTAAATAAGGTTCTTGTCGAGGCTATTAGTGAGAATATTAACCCTTTGTACAAATGCATCCAATAAGTTATTGAAAAAAGTGTTTCATTACTTTTGGGACAACCTCAGAGTAACAACTGAACATCGAGTTAGTAAACAACTAATTCTAATAGGCAGACATCTTTTCTTACGTTGTCATATTGACCACCAGATACGGCAATCATAATTATTTACTATCGTCTTAATTGTATAGTATCCAGAAATATTCCATTCTACGTTAAAAAAAGACGGTATTTTGATGGTTCAGGATTGTTTACAGCAAAATCAATAGATACGTTAACCTCTACTGCGTTACTGCATATTTCTTCATCATAAACGCAAATTCTGAAGTCTTACATAAATTTTGAGGAGGTGGCAACGCCGATATAATTTTAATGCGACTTATTTACGGTAGAACCTCGACTGTCAAACGTTTGTTTTGTTTCTGCGTCTTTTATGTAAAATGGAATTCGCTATTTGTTGGTAACTGTAGTGAAGCTTTACGGACTTGCTGTGCTATATTCGAGTGTAGTTTAAACTACTGTTAACAGTTTTTCGAGATGGAACTCAAAAAGTGCAGTATTTGTAACATGGGTTGCATTGGAAAAATTTTCAGGTTAGGTCACAGCTGATCAATGTTTGGATGCTGAAGTGTCAAAGGTGATGGCTTTGAGCACGCCGCGCCATGCTGAAGTGGTTTGTTTACTACCTCTATGTTCAGTTGTTACTCTGAGGGGACAACACATTCACGGTTCACGGCTACAAGCCTTAATTTGTTTTTATACATCTTAGGGTGGTCGTAAATTGATGTTTTTAAATATATTTGATATCGAGTGTTGTGTTTGGAACCTATTTGACAATTTCGCTATTATATTCAAAGATTGTTTTTATTATTACATAATTTATTCATTTACAAAGCAATTTGAATTGGTATCCCATAAATCTTCCACTCTAATTCATTATGGTTATTTCAGGCTGTCACTAAAATTGACGTTCCCGACAAATTACCAGTAGTGCATCCTCCCCTATCTCTAAAAAATAAAGAGAGATGCAAATATTGGCCAAGCTGCAGACAGGGAGACAAATGCGAGTTTGTCCACCCGACTTCAAACTGTGAAGCTTTTCCTAATTGCAAATTTGGAGAGAGCTGCCTCTATATTCATCCCCCATGCAAATTTGGATCATCTTGCACCAAAAGAGATTGCGTCTACAGCCATGTGACAGCTGTCAAGACTGGTTAGTATCTATAATTAGTCGTACTTATTATTTTTCTTAATGATGTAATCAAAATTGATATTGAAACAAAGAAAGCCTGAATGCTTTAATTAAGTAAATTTCATAAAATGGCCGATTTCTGACATATTGTACACAAGATAAATTATTTATCCGGAAACTGATGTTACAAAAAAACTAGGAATCATAGGCTAGCCTCGTTTCGACTAGGTACCTCTAAGTTAAAAAATATTATAGTCTCTTTTAAGAGCCTGCTAGTTTTTTCGACCTTGAAGCGAAGCACAATTGAAAATACGTAATGGATTTTACGTGAGAAGACGTTTTCAAAATGACAACAGTGCCGTTGCCTACCATGTCCCAACCCATTGCACTTAACCACCTTTTCCAGCACCGATGAAAATATTCTAACTGCACCCTCTTTAACCGCCACAGTGCGAGGGGTTGGAACAAGCATTGTTGTCATTTTGAAAATGTCCTTTCACGACAAATCGTTACATGTTTTCAAAACTGCGGTTCGCTTCAAAGACGAAAAAACTAACGGGCTCTTGGACTAATAGAGGGAGTTAAACGAATTTAAGAGAATGACAGATTTACCATGTTGCTATATTGACTACCAGGTGCAATGGTGGTAATTTGTCGTACTTGTTTCTTTTTCATCTCATTCTGAAATTGACGTATTTTGAAGAAATCAGTGGTGCCATAGTATCTTTCATATTTTAATGAACGCAAATTCTTTGAGCTGCTTCGATGTTGAAGAGGTAGTAACGCTGCTGGAACGCTGATATTTGGTTTTACGTTGGTTATCATCGCCCGATTTGTTTATAAAACGGATTTCACTGTTTTTGAGTGGTTTGTTGAATGTCATAACAACCTTAAAACGCTACAGTATTTTATTTGAGTAGTTTTTATTACACTACGTAAATGGAGGGCTATTAAGGGCTGGTCTCAACAGTCCCTGATAAGTGTCAAATAGCCTATCTGTCAGATAGGCTCATATAATTTATATGGCGTTATCTGGCAGATAGGCTTTCTGACACTTATCAGGAACCGGTGAAATCGGCCCTAAGTGTTGTTAAATGTCATAACAAACTTTAAAACGCTACAGTATTTTATTTGAGTGTAGTTCTTATTACACCACGCAAAAGGAGGGCTATTAAGTGTATATGGTTGCTTCTCTGTGACATCTTAGCTCTAAAACGGATGAACCGATTTTGTAGTTTTGTTTTTTGATCGAGAAGAATTGGGACAAAAAATAGTGTCATGACCGTAAAAATACAAGCATATAGAGCCCAAACAACAATGTACTGTCTGCACGATCAGCTTCATAACAGACAAATAATAATTATTATTATTCTATGTCAGCGTTTAATGTCCACAAAAATTTAAAATTAATTCCTTATTCCACCAAACTATTTAATGTATTAGCTATTTCGTAGCTAACTTTTTCAAAGAGTTTGAGTTATATACCATCGCTTTCATTGTTTTGTTTACACGCGAACAGTCGAAAAGTTGTTAATCTAAGGTATGAACAAAATAGGATTTATCTAAATTCGTGCTTAAGCCGTAACATACCAATAAGATACATCTTGTAATTAATGTTCTATTACATAATCATAGAACAATACGTCAAGCGCAGTGAATCTCCTAATGTAAATTGACACTTCACACCGACTTTCATAACGATTAAAAAATATTGCCCACTGGAGGAAGTTTGTAAACCGTTAAATTTGAGAGTTGTTTTTTAAACAATAACAATATTAATAAAAGCCTCGTATTTGCTTATCCATATGTTTAAAAACAGTATTGAGGAAAAGTATTATTAATTTGATTTGTCTGTTATGTGTTTCAATGCAGATTAAACAATTAGGGATTAAGGGGCCTGGGGATACACAGTTATACAAATATATTTGCCATGTTAAAACACGGATTCCCATTTCGAACAGACCTCACTTGTTTTTGAAACTACATACACAGTATTTCAGAAGGTGATAGTTAAGACCTTAATGAATGACAACTATTTGCGATTTTCTCAAAAAAGTTTTAGTGTGCAAAAAAACTCGCAATGCAAAATCATACATTCTTCAAATGTCTGTAATTTAACAACCAAACGCGATATCAAGAAAAGGTCAAATATGTGACAAAGCGCAAGCTCCCTTCTTCAATTTGCTTTTTGAATCATTACTGTAAGTTTAAAGCTAACGTCAGGAGCTTGGAAATGCGAAATTCATTTTTATGGTGACTTTTGGACCTTTTGACCTTACCTTTGGATTTTTGGACTTATCTCACCTTATCTTAGACACACACACTGGAGAAAGGGAACAGGCGGCCACGCCTCCTCGCTAACACGGGAATACGTCTTTTCTTGGATTTTCAATTTCGCGCGCTATACCCTAGACCCTTAATGAGATAATAAGTTGTGAGATGGGCAACCACTTTTCTCAAATTGCTAAAACTGTTTCAATTTTGATTAATAACTGGCGAACGCTAAGTGAGCCAGTTCCAATGCAGTTACCATAAAATGATATTAATGCAACTATATCTGTTGTGTGGATGACCTTTAGACTTATTAATTATTAAACTTTTTATATTTCAGCACAAAGGTCAATGGGGGCACTACAACAGTGTAAATACTTTCCAACTTGTACAAATGTAAATTGCCAGTTCTATCATCCAAAAATGTGCAAATTTGGAAAGTTTTGCAAAAACCAGGCGGATTGCCCATTTTCTCATCTATCACTTGGAAAGCCTTCTGGATTATCATGGAGGTCCAATTAGACTTAGAGTGAAAGTGTATAGTATTTTAGTTGATTAGAAACAAGCAAAACAGTGATGATTCATATTTATTCAACAAAAGTGTATATACTTCCAGTAGGTAGAATTATTTGCTGTAATTTTCTATTAAAAAATATTTTACAGCAAAATATCGTTTTCAGTTATTGTTGCACTTACGTAGAAAGTGAACTTTGCCAGTATGCCAAATGGTGCTCTGCTCATTAAGAAACATTTTTTAGATACAAATATTTGCTCGCATGTCTCTTTTACTCCGAACCATCGAATGAAAAGTTGTCGCATGGTTTGGCATATAAATAAATATTGAAATAAGTGTTACGACCTTTATTTTATTTTTCGATATTCGAAATAATACCAACAAAAATAAAAATATATCTATATACAGTTGTACTCTGTGTTAGTCATCTAATTTGCCTTTATTGGCAAATTTCAATTTGAGCAATTCTATTTGCACCTCATTTCCATTTACATCCGCTGCTTCTCTAGTCTTTTTAAGGTGTTCATTTGCTTCTATGGATCTTTTTATCAGGTCTTCCCGCTGAAAAGTGAATGAATGCCTGCAATAAAATAATAGTAGTAATAATAGAAGTAAAGTGTTGCCTCATATCCAATGCAGATGATTTTACATTCTACGTCAATAAGGAGGAAGCATTGTAATCACAAAGTAATTCGAATTATGTGTCAGAACGTCATTCACTTCCGTCGGGCTGTCTACATAGTTCTTCTGCCCTTCCCTCTATTACCTGAGCGTGCGCTGATTTGTAGTGCAAAACTGTGTAATGGAATGTCGACTAGTAGATGTAGGCCCGATTTTATCATCAGGCGCATTTTAACGAAGGCTTTGACAAATCAGAGCAGCCCATTCAAGAACATGCATCTGTCAAAGTTCTCTGAAAACTATTGATTTCTCTTGAAGTTTACCTCAAAAAGGTGAAAAATTACATGCTTATATACAATCGACCATTATGAACCATCTAGTATCTTTTCCAGTCTGATTTTCCATCCTAAATGGGTGAAAAATTGCATTTTCTTGTTTAACAAAGAAGAAGAAGAACCAATCAGATTCCACAAAACCAATACATTTGATCACTAGTTTTTTCTTCTATCAAATGATAATGATGATAAAAAATTAGGGTTTTGAATATTTTTTTGTGATAAATGGAGAGATCAAATATAAGTTTTACAACAAAACTTTTTGTTTTCTTTTTTTTTCGCAATAATTCAAAACTTATATCAAAATAAAAATGGCTTTTTGAATGCAGTACCAAAAACACGCCGACGGCTCCTGAACCCGTGTGACGTAATTCGTAAAAATACTTGTATGTATTTAACTATTTGTTGCAACATAGGCGATGAATGAAGTTTGCAGCTCGAGACGAAGTCAACGATCGAAATAAATATCTTTTTAAATATTTGAAATTAGATCACAAATCCCAATAATAAAGTACCTAATCAAATATGTTTCTTTGAGGCGATCCGCTCCGCAAGGTGCCGGATGGCCTAGTGGTATAGAGTTCGACAACGAATCACTGTGTTCGAGGATGGTGTTGGTTCGAGACCCAGCCCTTGCAACTACTTTTCTTTATTTTTTTTTTAACCAAAATACTCATCGATGTGCTTTTTACTCATGTTACACACATTTTTTTGCACCATCGACATAAATGTGTTTTTGAATCAAATTTTATTAGATGTTTTACTATGTAGTACAACAAAAATTACGAGCGATATGTTCCTAAATGTCGTACTTTTTTAAACCCAAATATGTTATTTAGGCAGATGCAGATAATAGGGATATGAGAAATGTTATTCTCTTAGGAGAGAAAGTGTTAACAGAACTTTTTGATAGCGATTTTCGACTTAATACGCAATAAAATTATGATTTTAGTAAAAATCACAAACCACCCCCTAACTTTGGTGCACTGTAGAATGTAGAATTGGTTCCACACGAAAAATGTAAAGACCAAAATTTTGAAGAATTTTGTTGTCTCCATATATCATTTGAACTTTTTTTCGATAGCATTTACCACAACGGCACTATTTGTCCAATAGCGTCACGAGACAGTTTTCACCCCCTCCACCCCACCCTTCAGCGGTAACCCCCAGAAGTCGCAAATTGAACCTTATCTTAATTAAACAACTGCGAGGTAATATCATTTGCACTAAAAGCATACACAAAAAAGATATTTTTCGCAACAGCACATATCGGTAGTAGGTAGCGATGTGCTCCTAAATTCCTTTTTTTTAAAAACTAAATGCGTGAGTTTAGGTAGCTGCAGATAATAAAGGTATGGGAAGATACCATCCATTTTTAGGAAAACAAAAATGTTACACGACTTTTTGATCAAGTTCTTACTCTTAATCCGCGATGAAATTATGATGTTAGTGAAAATCACTAACCAACCCCTAATTTTTAGCGCACGACGGAAACTATTGGTCGCACACAAAAAATGTAAAGACCAAAATTATACAGAATTTTATTCTCTCCACAAATCATTCGAAGCTTTTTTCGATATCGCTTACCAAAACGACGCTATTTTTCGAAAATCGTCGCGAAGCAGAGTTTTCACCCCTCAAGTGGTAACCCCCCGACAAAATTCGAACTGGCACTGTTGTCTTTTTGAAAACGTCTTTTCATGACAAATCGATTACGTGGTAGTTTTCTTTTCAAGATTTTTAATTGTTTTCGAGCTCTAGTAGATCTCAATAGCTAGTAGGCTGTGAGTCAAGGTGATACTTTTTTCAACTGTGTATAGAAGGCGCTAAAATAAACAACTTTTTCGAATAACTTTTTTCCGAAAACTGAAAAATGAGCGAGATACAGAATCAAAAAAAGTAAATCTGGGCTTGTGTATCAAAACGTACCTAGTTTGTTTATGTTTAGTTTTTCGCTCGGATTTTTGTCTTATCGATCAGGCATTGAACCAGGACCGTCGAAAGCTATCGGGCCTGATGCTGCTGCGTGTGACGTCACACAACTCGCCGGACGCATCTGCAGGGATTAATAGAGAAATTCCGGCGTCACGAGCATTTTCTTGATATACTGACAAAACTGTCAAAAATACAAAAGTATGTATAGGATGAATTTATAGGAAATTGAATTTGTGATGAATGAAGCTACTTGATATCCATGTAACTAGAGTCATTTGGACGTTAAAAGGTTAAAAGTTGGACCCAAATGCAACCAAATGATATAAAATTATCTATTAACTGTTCACAAAATCATGTACACAGTCATATTATAGCTGTCATGACTGCAGTAGTAGTGGAAGTAGTAGCAACAGAGGATATAGGATCTGTAGACATGTGATATTCTCGTAAAAAAAAAGTTCAAACGAAAATTGAGTGGATTCTATCTATCTTCTAGGGTCTATCATACCATGCTTTCAAAACATGTTTTTGTACTTCAACCCTTAAAACTAACCCCCAACATTTTTTCATATAGCATCCTATAGTGCTATAAAAATTATGTCCTTTTTTGCTTAAAATTTTGTAGTATTATGTACTATTTTTGCTTAAAATCTTTTAATCAGTGGCGTATATAGAAATCATTTGGGGGGGGGGCAATGGTAAAATTAAAGTACTTTTGGCGTATTATAATTCTAACCTAAATATAAAATAACAATGTACTAATATTAACGAAAATAATTATATATAATACATATGCATATTAGAAATGTAAATTTCTATTTTTATAGATAATAATTCTAAATTGAAGCAAAGAAACAAAGGTTTACTTCCTAATCAGACATCTATGATCGTTATATCGTCCTATTTGCTTTATTATTAGATTACATTTTGATGTCGCTGCTAATTTTATTCAGTACTACATTTTTTGACAATTACTCCAGCCTCTTCCCAGACGTCAAAACTGAATGCGTGTCTGGTTTCGGGGGGGGGGGGGGGGGCATGACAAACCTCCATGATATGAGTTACATAGTGTATTAGCTGCCTTAAAACTTACAATGGCATTTTTTGAACTAAATTTGGTTTTGCAAGAGCATCTTTTATATCGCTGATCACCAGAGGCCGCTACAATTTCACGTAGGTTTTTTATGGTCAGCCTCCCGCAAAGGCTAAAAGCCTATGGCGCTGTAGAAGCGCTGCGAGAGGATAAGTTTCGGTGCACGTTAGATTTGAAACGCTGCAGGTTGTAGCCGGCGGGAAACAAATTCCCCGGCAGCTCGTTCCACAGCGTCGAAGTTCTCCAAAAGAAGGCATTCTGGAGGAGACTGGTTCGTCGTAGAGACTTTTCAAGATCTAGAACTTTTTCAGTAGCAACGAGGGGAACCGGGCGGACACTGGGCTATTAATTTAAAAAAAAACATTTTTAACAGCGTGGCCTTTTCTTTTTGAACTGATTTTCTGTGTTTCCGTCGTGGTCAATATTAAGATGTGCCTCGTACAAGATATCGAAAATTTCCTCATTTTTTTAAGTAATAAGTCATATTTGGCCAAGTGTCGATATGACAACGCTGTTTTCTGACCTTGCTGCTTCGCTTCTTTAACCTGGTCACAAGTTAAATCATACTTTTCTTGGGAGAATTATGCACTGTTATCGTCCCTTTTTGAGAAATAAGCTTCCTAAAATTCTCGTAAAACCGGTCTTTGAATTTATGGACATTTTTGATCAATCATAACTAATTCGTCACTTTTCAGTGGCAATACTTCTTTTGTCTGTGAGCCGAGTCTTAGCCGTATGCGAACAGTGCCTATTCGAGTTTAACAAGATGCATCTGTTAATGCCGACATTAGCCGGTTAATGTCCAAATAATGCTCCGGCACAATTTATATTTTGATATTAACCAACCAGACATGTTATTCTCGACATTAGCTGGTTAATATTGACATCAGGGTATTTCGGACTTAACCGTAACATATTATGTATTGGTCGATCTTTATAGGTAACACTAAGGGCTATGCTAAACGCTAAAATAAAAATATCTTGACAGCGTAATGACGCCAGTGATGCGACTGTCCTGGTCGCATCACTGGCATCATCGCCGTACGCGATCCGGGGCAGGTCCGTGATTACGCTCCACTGTGTCACCGTACATTAACAAAGACAAGTAGGGTCACTCGCCGCGCCGACTTTGTTGCGAGTCTCACAAATGCGAGCCGCCTGGATGTGAGAGGGGTTGAGTTCGGGCGGACTCGGACTCGTCTACCTACGGGGAATCCGACTGCGCGATATTCTCGACGTCGACGATTATATCCCGTGCACCGTCGCGTGTTAGGTGGTGTTAGGTGGACTGACCTGACCCTCTAAGCCACAGCTGTTAGCGTTCGGCACTGTTCGGCTACTGCTCGAGATCTGCGGGTGCCAGAAATCTGCCAGTGATCCGCCAGCTTGTGTAGTATCCGAGAGCAGAGTTGGAAAGGCCACATTGTGGGCGGGGCTTAAGAGTGACCCTACTTGTCTTTGTTAATGTACGGTGACTGTGTCTAGTTTGTTTTATGTCGGTGGGTGATACGGTTCCCTAAACGCATCTCGTTTGCCCGTTCTCGGTATAAAATAAAATATCGTTGGGCGTCGCGGTAAACGATTGCGAGTGCGACTAGAAGAATTGATGAATTTAAGATCTAACAGATACGTTCACAACTTTCTTTTTTTAACCTAGATTTAGTTATTTTAAATTGTTTTGGTTATTTTTTTAACCTGTTACATTGTTTGTATATTTTATTTTTGTGACTTCAAAATTAAAGTCTTCAATAAAAAAAAGAAAAAAATATTCATTGTGTTAGTAAAATGTTAATTGCAGTTACTTATTACATCCCCTTCTATTGACGCCACGCTACGCCGCTAAAGTTTGAACACAGGTATGCGCTCTGTAATTATATAATTACTATTGCAAAACGGTGCACAGCAACTATAGACGGTATTCTTAGCTAGACACACGTAAAAAAAAACGAGTATTCGATGATTACAAACGCGACTGGGGATACACCATCAGGCCCGAAAGCTCTCGACGGTCCTGATTGAACCCGTCAATCAGTGCACTAGTTATTTTCAGTTTATCATAGTTAATTTTAAATTGGTAAATCCTAAAAGTTGTTTTAAAATAATGTGCCACTTTTAGGATTTACCAATTTAAAATAGGGTACTTGCAGAGGTCGTGAAATCGTCTCGGGAGTATACCTAGCGTAAAGAGAACCATATCAAGAAGCAGTAGGAAACAAAAAACATGATTTTACTGACGGCCAAAAAAAGATATTTGCAAAATAAAATAAGGATATATTCAAATTTTTCCACGTGACTTAAAACAAGGGCTGACGTCATAGGTATCTTATCGATATCGACAATCGATACTGCTACAGCGCAGGTCAGTGAGATTCAACTGCAAACTAGAGATGAGCTGAATTCTTTAACAATGCGACTCAATTTATTGATACTTAAACATATTTGAAACAGGCAATTAACCCACTAGCATTTTCGTTGCAATACATTTTTATATCTGATAGGTATCACAGTTCATCCTGTTTGTGACCGAGATTCGCAACTAATCGAAGCCATCATTTTATTTCGGCGCATCCCATTATGAATGAACCCGAAGATCTAATCTAATTCAAGCCCATCCCTACAAAGTGAATTAGTAATCTAGCCTAACTTTTATTCTTTCGACTTATGTACTTTGTGTGTGACTGTGTTTTGTGGTTATAATGATCAATGTCAAAATGTTGTAGGTTAGCACTGGCTATCGATATCGAATATCAATACTTTACATCCCATCACTATAGGATATCACTGACGTCAGAGGTTGTTTGCGCGGCATTTTCCGGCATTTGAAATAATTTTTGGAATATATCTCTCACAGCCGATTCCAAAAAACCAAACAAGTATTTTGTCATGCTTACTAGGCTCTAAGGAACGCGTAAACGACATAATATTTTTTTCTGCAAGTACCCTATTAACAACTATAAACAAAAAGTCACTACTGCACTGACAGATACAATGCCTACTCGATTTGAAAAAATCCAAGCAAAAAACAACATAACCAAACTAGAATGTCTTGATACACACGCCCAGATATCCTTCTTTATGCTGTATCTCACAAATTTTTTAGTTTTCTGAAAAAAGTTGTTTATTTTGACGACACAGTTTAAAAAAAAAATCAACCTTGAAAATTTTACCGCTGCTGTTTCCGGTTAGAGCGGATGTGTTGTAAGGAGTTTTTATAAGCTTGTCTCGTTACTCTAGTTCGTTTGCATCTTTCTGCTAAGTTAGTTATTTTCTTCCATGTGAACAGGATTTTTGTCAACCTGCTAGGTTGCTTATATGTAGGAAAAGTGAAAAACATGAATTGAATAAAAATAAATAAAATGAAAACTAAAAAAAATGATATTGAGAATCCTATATCGTTAGATAGGTTATCAAATTTTACATTTGATCTTATAAAAAACAGTCATTTTCATTTGAAAAAATCAAGTAACTTGAGATTGCAGTTTCAGTAGCAAATAATTTAACTGTAGGGGTACATGTTATAATCAATGCTAGTGGTAGGTACAATCCTTTTAAGCACCTGTAGCTCCTGAAATGATCACTTTAGACCCCAAGTGTGCTAGTTTGTTGGAAATGTCTTATCGGAAGAAACACATTAATATACAGAGTGTCCCATTAATAATTTTGAATCGGACGTCACGTGGCCAAAAACAAATACCTCCCTGGGTAACACAATGACAAGAAAATATACAACATTTCTCTAATCTACACCCTCAAAGTTATAATTCTCTACTACTGCCCAGTTCCTATATATTGCTTGTCTTAATCGTCGTGGGACACCCTAGATGTTTTTTGTCTTCGTATGAGTTTTAGCACTGTAGGAGGCGTAAAATAAACGCCGAAACGTCGGATCTTTGAATTGAAACCCCTTGCATTAATTTATCCCTAAGTCCCATATATGATACATAAAGGCCCACTAGAATTTACCAAGGAATCAAAATATATTATATGCAATAACGTACAGGGGGTTCTATTAAAAAATTAAGTTTGATATGAATCATATAGCTACAGCTCCCTACCATGGCCAAGTGACAGATTTTTGAAATATGTTTTAGTAAGCCTACAATCTTCCGTCAACTCACTGTTGCCCACCCTGTATAGTATTGCAAGGTCAATGCGCTGGAAAAGGGCAGCTTCTATCTTGCTGTACAAGAAATCAGTTCCAGATAGCTATAAATAAATAAATAATATTCTTAAATGATGAACTTAATTGAATGGTCACTTATTTTGTATAGTTTTGCTCCACTTGTGTATCTTCAATTCAACTACATTTTAATCATAAATATCACACCACTGTAACTTTTTTCCTGGGAACCAGACAGAGCTGAACCCGAAAATAAAAATAATGAGAAGCAATATCATACTTTCAATCCTGTATGCGCATGCGCCAAATATGCTTTTACAGTCAGTTACTAATAATCCTGTATCAACCGAGAATATTTGTTAGTCTTACACGTCAGTGTCCCTGCCATGTCAAGCTCCCATACTACAATTGTCAGTAGCATAATATCACCGTCAAACGAGAGAGAGAGAGAGAAAGGGAGACCAAATACGCTACCGTTCGTTTTGCTATTATCGGGCTAAACTTAACAAAGCACAAACTTTCGTCAACAAAGCCTCGCAACGACAAGGATTGTGGCGTGACTTAATACAGTCAATAAGACTCCTTCCTCCTGGTCTCAGATAGCATAATCTGTGCGCAGTGTAGACAACGTAAATTCGGTCGCATATTTTGATATACTATCATACTAAGAAATAGCAAGATACAATACCACATACATATCTCTCAATAAAACAACTACTAAATTCACTTACCTTACTGCAAAGACTTGTAGTGACAGACCAAATACTGTTAAAGCGATGCAAATCATAACTACACTTTTATTTGACATCCTGTTAACACCTTTAATGCCATAATATGGATCTTGTTCATAGAATTTATCTCTAGATCTGTCTCTGTTTGCATAAAATGATGGATCTTTCCATGGGCTACAAAAAATTTAATGTTAACATGCAAGTTGTATCAGTATTTACATGGAGTAACCTTTATAAATGTATTAATCATTCGATAAAGGTGATTCAGGGCCCCCATTTCTAGTCAAACCAACCAGCAGTGCCGTTATAGAATTTTTCATAGTTTAAAGTTCTTGAAACCTAACCTAAAAAGTTACATCAGGCACCATTGACAAATTTATATAGACCGGAGCAGATTTAAGCTTTAGGCATAAGCAAAGCAATTACTGTAATCGTAAATTTGACCCAAGCAGTGCTACCAAAGATTGGAAGAATTGTATGATTATTAAACATTCTAAGACAGATTTATCGAAAACCACCGATCAAAAGAAAACACACCGAGACGTAAAAAGATTTGTCAAGGGGGACATCTTTAACAGTATTATTACTTTGAAGTTCGATTTTTTAAAATTCATCGATCCATTTTCGAGAAAATTAGAAAAATCTTTATGTATCTTAATTTGTTCAAATAGAAAACAAAAACTCACGAAAATATCACTTTTTATTGTCGTAAGTGTTCAAAATATTTACGCCTTATCAATTTATCTGGAAACGCGTCGTCTAGCCATTGCCGAACCGGAAGAACATAGTGAGAAGGAGCGCCATCTTGCTGGAAATAGATTTCAGCCTCATCAAGTAGAGGGTTTCCATCCTCTTCGATTTGGTTTTCAATGGTTCGGTGACAAGCGGATTGATAGTATTTCCTAACATACCGAAATAAATGTCCCCATTTAAATACAATGACCTAATCACTTTGTATCTTAAAACGCCTGCCCGTAGCCCCATACATCAATTTTTCGGGTATTGGGTATGCCATTCTACAACAGCATGACGATTGTTATTGCTCCAATACCTGCAGTTATGCTCATTAACAAATCCAGTTAGATCAAATGTGCATTCATCAGTGAGGCAGATATTCTGTACACGAGCGTTATTACCATTAATCGCTGTACCCATTTGTTTATAAAACTCAACTCGCCGATCGAAATTGTCTTCAGTTAACTCTTGCACAATTTCCATTTTGAATGGATAACATTTATGGAGTTTAGTAACAGTGTATAGAGCCAAATAAAACATCAGTCAGATCCACAATTTTGCGTATTGAAATTTTGGGATTTATGCCAAAATGGCCCAAAACTTCATCCAGAACTCTTCGTTTTTTATTTGCAACAGATGCAGTTTGAGTAAATTTCGTAAAAAGGTCCAAAATATACCTATACGAATTTATCTTTCATGGATGTCTGCCTTTAAACGGAATGGCAATTTGCCAAGAACATTGAT
Source organism: Callosobruchus maculatus (assembly GCA_951848785.1). NCBI lineage: Eukaryota > Metazoa > Arthropoda > Insecta > Coleoptera > Chrysomelidae > Callosobruchus > Callosobruchus maculatus. The sequence continues at coordinate 11,000,559 of CATOUR010000026.1, read as the reverse complement.
TTTTGGCACCATTTCCACTGTTTTTGCAACTGTCCGTCAGGAATTTGAACATCGCCTATATATTTGGTTGGCCAATGACGGGCAACATTTTGAACCCTTATTGCTATAAAATGTGGTATTTTCGTGTGTTTTTGTTTCCTATTTGAACAAATTAAGGTACATAAAGATTTTTCTAATTATCTCAAAAACGAATCGACCGCTCAAACGTCAAAATGAATGACTTCGACATACCTTTGAAACAATACCCTTATCATTCAAAATTGTTAAGGGAAGCACCCTGGGAGTAGAGGATACAAGGGGGAAAGTAGTTTTTGGTTAAAAAGTTGTCCCCCTTGACAAATCTTTTGACGTATGTCGACGTTTTTTCTTTTAATCAGCGGTTTTCGATAAAGCCGTAGCGGAGGTTTTCAAATAAACACCATTTATATTAATATATATCAACTAAACTGCTCGCGAGAAAAACAATTACGTCCATTCCAGGTTTAATTAGGGAATAGAGAACAATAGGAAAAAATAAAGAATTGTGCCAGAATCAATTTTCCCCTGGAGATAAATTAGAATTACAATCATGATTCAACTATAGTAGACTTCTATACCCTTCCCTTATAACTATTATCCTCCTTGTATAGTACAAATGAAGAGGTGAATTCGACGTTTTCGTTATGTAAGATGTTGAAAGGAACATGGACAATATGCTAGCACTCCATCCCTCATGCGCTTCTTTTTCTTATCGGATTTGGAAATGGTTTTTTGCGCATGGCCGCATTGTCTTCGTTAGAAAATGATACTAGTCTTAGAAACCCGACGTAATCTGCTCTTGTAGAGCATCAAATTGACACAGGCCACAAATCTTATTCAAAGGTACAAAGATTATTGCAAGAGCCCATATAATTCGGAAAAAAAGTTCTAGAATCCGTCAATACCCAAATGACAACTCGCCATACCGTTCGGTGTTTAATTTTATGTAGAATGCAAGAAGAGGTAAAGGAACGTATCTATACAGGGTGGGCCAATAGTGCGAGGACGGAAGACTGTGGGCTTACTAAAAAATATTTCAAAAATCTGTCACTTGATCATGGGGACCTAAAAATATTTGCACTTAAATTTTGACCTTTATACATGGTGATTCATATCAAACTTACATTTTTTTAATGGAACCCTTTATATATTATCGCATATTTCGATTCCTTGGTGAATTCTAGTGTGACTTTATGTATCATACATGGAACTTTAAACAAACCGTTCAGGCGCAAATCACCATTTTTGGTATAAGTAGGTATCACAAAAAAATTGAATATCGCAGCGGTTATAAAACTTAGAAGGCCGTAACTTTGCGGTACGACTAAGCATGAAATGGTCAGACGGTTAAATTTGAATTCTTTTTGTACTTGGAGAAATCAGTAAATTAATTAGGGAAACTTCAATCACAGATAACTTGATTTTTTCAAATGGGAATGTCTATTTTGGTTTAATGAATCAAATGTAAAATTTGATTACCTTTCTAACGATGTAGTGTTCTTGATATCAATTTTTTTTGGTTCTCATTTTATTTCAAATACTCAGTTAAATCGGTGTTTTTCAATCTCCCTGCGTGCAAGCAACCTAGCAGGCCATGAAAAATAAACAAAAGCTCGTTAATATGGAAGAAACCAACTGACTTGGTAGAAAGATGCAAACGAACTAGAGTAGCGAGACAAGGTCATGAAAATTCCATACAACATATTAGCTCTAACCAGAAACAATAGCGGTAACAAGAACGCTCATTTTTCACAGCCTATAAGCTATTAGCCAATTTCCAAAGTCAGTAAAAAAGTATCCAATCAAAGGAAAACTACCAGTGATTGTTGCTGGCAGTAGAATATCTATGTCTTTTGAATAAATTTTCACATTTAATGCCATAAAAAAGTAGACATTTCCGTAAGTCAAAAGTAATGATACCTCTGACTGGACCCCTTCAAATTCTTCAGTAGGTACTTCTACTTATCAGAAAAATCGAGGAAAATGAAACTTGAATTGCAGTCTGTTTGAATTGTAAAACATAATTTAGTTTGTAGAAAACTACATGAAATAAACACAATTACAAGATAGCGTAATTAAAACATTGTAGCAATCATTTCAATAGTTATTCAGAATGCTCCAGTTAGAGATACCGTCACTCTTGACTTAACTAGACGGAAATGACTAATATTTTTATCCCACTAAATGTGAAATTGTATTCGAAAGATGTTACACTGTAAGCAAAAATCGCTGGTAGTTTTCCCTTTGTTTCAAAATCTTTAATCGTTTTGGAAAGTTATCAATCTCTAGTAGACCTCAATAGCTAGTAGGCTGTGAAAAACAAACAATTCTGCCATACCCCAGCTTCTCATTGACATTAGATATCTTGCCGCTGTTGTATCCGGTTAAGAGCTGATGTAAGGAATTTTCATAATCTTGCCTCGCTACTCTAGTTAGTTTGCATCTTTCTACTAGGTTAGTTGGTTCTTCCATATTAAAGGGCTTTTGTTTATTTTTCATGGCCTGCTAGGTAGCTTGCACGCAGGAAAATTGAAAAACACCGATTTGACTGAAAATTTGAAATAAAATGAAAACCAAAAATGACTTACATTGAGAATCCTATATCGTTAAAAAGGTAATCAAATTTTACATTTGATTCTATAAACCAAAATAGGTATTTCCATTTGAAAAAATCAAGTTATCTGCGATTGAAGTTTCCTTAATTTATCTACTGATTTCTCCAACTGTAAAAAGAATTCAGGTTTATCAGTCTAATCTAAGCTGACGCGTTTCATGCTTGATCATACCGCAAAGTTACGGCCTTCTAAGATTTATAATCCCTGCGATATTCAATTTTTTTCTGATACCTACTTATGCCAAAAATAGTGATTTGCGCCTAAACCGTTCGTTTAAAGTTCCATGTGTGATACATAAAGTCAAACTAGAATTGACCAAGGAATCCAAATATGCAATAATATATAGGGGGATCCATTCTGAAATATGTAAGTTTGATATGATCAAAATTTAAGTGAAATTATTTTTATGTTATAGCCCTCAAGGTTCCCTACCATGGTCAAGTGACAGGTTTCTAAAATATATTTTAGTAAGCCCACAATCTTCCGTCCACGCACTATTGGCCCACCCTGTATAGTTGAATTTTCATTGTATTTCTAATTTGTCAATGGACTGTGACCTGCAAATGGGAAAAATAAATTACATACTCATGAAAAAACGGCTCTGCATTGTATTTGTACATTCTATATGGACCTCCAGAACTAACTTCATGCATAGATCCCAAGCTTAAGTCATAGTTTCTTCTGGATTCAGTATTACTTAGAACTTTGTATGCCTCGTTGATCTGCAGGAATTTCTTATGAGCATCGTCTCTTTTGTTTATGTCAGGATGAAACTGCAAATATTACATTACAATATTAAAGGTCGTTTCTAAACCTTTGTGAGATGATACAACTACAATTCTTATAGTATTTCCTGAGATTTCCTGCCCAATCACTACGCCACTGATTGAGAGTAGTGTTAAAGCGTATATTCTGATCACTAATAAATTTTTGCAATTTGTTAAGTACTGGGTGAGATTTCTTCCATTCAGGTTTTTTCGCTGTTTATAGAATTTAACTGTGTATTACCCCAAATGATCAGCACAAAACAGGTCCAGTGCCGCAATATTACTGTGTGTATTTGTGTGGTGCCAACGACTTGTACAATGGCTGCTGATGTAAAATGCTTATGATGTCGTCGTGTGTTCAAACAGCATAAGATCGTCAACTGTGCCTTACCCCAGAAAAAAAAATGTATCACCAATGTGTGGATTTAACAATTACTGAGTTAAGGACAATAACGAAACAGAAAATTTTCTGGTCCTGTAATGGGTGTGAATCAACCACTGGTAATAATTTTATTGAACTAAAGGCAACGATAATGTCACTAAATATCGAGCTAAAAGAACTAAAAGCCTCAATTTTTTTAAGCAGCGTCGACAGCTAAAGTCGTTGGCTGCATATGCCTTTTTTTCCAATTATATTTTGTGGTATATGTTAATCTGTTTTAGGAAGCTAAACAGGGTCCTGACATTTGGGAGAGAAGTTGATAATATCCGGTTCAGTTCTGAATTCATTTGTTGTCTTGCTTTAAGGGGGGCTATGTAATGGACAGTCTCAGAGTAAGTATTTTACGGCGAGAACTTCGACACAGTTCATACATATCGGAGTGGCGTCTCTTGTAAGTAGGTAGGAGTGGGTAAGGCTGGTATGACCTTTGCGAAGTCTACAGAGGATAACGTATTCTTTCAGAGTTAATTGTTTTAATAGTTTGAACTTCCAAGGGTAGGTTTAATATTCCTCATATGGCCGCCGTATTGGTTCGACTCATCTTGCCTTATTTGGAAGACCCTTGTCTTGATGTAAGTGACCATGTCTCTGAGTGGAGTTGGTATTCCTTCATCGGGATATTCACAGTTTGCTGCTCCTTTTGCAGTACGATCGGCTCTCTCATTATCTTCATTACAATGACTAGGAATCCACATAAATGTTACAAGTTTATTTTTTTCTTTGAGTAGGTGCACTTGATCAAGAATCCTCACAATGGATTCCTCTCTTGTAAATTCGTACTCCATTGCAGTCAGAACACTGAGGGAATCTGTTAGTATGAGGCATTTATCGTGTCCAGAGAATTGCAAGTATAGCAGAGCCTGCCAAATTGCAAAGGATTCAGCAGTAAATATATTAGAGTAGTGTTTAAGGGACCATGTACTCTGAATCACCGACAATAATTGCTACACCGACCCTCACCGTTGTTTTGTATCCATCGGTATCTATTTTTATGTAATCATCGTAACTGAGCATTTCTTCTGCAAGGAGTAATTGATAAGTTGATCATGGAGTTGTATTTTTATCATATCCGGCTAGTTTTTTATTTATTGTAGGAGAGGCTCGAGACCATGGAGGAATGGGTGTGTAGCACGGGAAAGCACGTCTCCAACTATTAAAGAATGTGGAACACTTCAATTCAATTCGATTTTAAAAAACAGAAATTTCAAACAGGCTCATCAACTATGAGGAAATGTTTGATAGAAATCAAAGATAGTGTAAGTTAGTGATTAGGATTCAGGAGGATCACTCTTTGCATACTGCCAGAGAGTGTCAGAGTTTTGACAGTAACAAAAACAAACGTATTCTAGAAGTGTTGTCATACGAAGGAGTCGAATTCAATAAAACCCGATAACGAAAGTACCCTCGATCGTCTAATCAAGATAGAGCTGGTGATTGAAGATCCATACTGATGCGTCTACAGTAATCATTGCACTGGAATGAGCTCCTCGATAGATATCGTTCTATCGTCAATTAAAGCAGGGCATATCAATAGAAGAATACATACAATCGTCCAAACGGTCTGATATTTTCAAAACGTCAGAGGTTTAAATACTAAAACTGCAGCACTATACGGCAGCCTGACGGTTGGGGGATACGGTATCATTGCTGTGACAGGAACATTGCTCTCACCAGATGATGGGAACTCTGAAATCTTCACTGAAGACTCTGACGTGTTCAGAAGTGATAGAGATCGCAGATCGCGTTACTACGTAAACGTTACGAAGTGGCGGTGTGCCAATACTACTGAAAAATCAGCGGATCTACTGATTTTGTTCTTAGTCTACTAAGTTTGGTTTTACTTTGAAATTTACTGAAATGTGTAGGTAATCCAAGATTGACCTTTTGCTCTGAGAGAAGTTTAGTTTTTAGTTCAGTTTATTTATTTGCAACATATTTACAAGGCAAATAAAACTGGCTATCGTCCGTGAAGAGTTACCCCTTGTATACGGCCATCCACCATCAAGTGACAGAAACGATGAATTTCGTGCGATAGATCCATTGTCGACTTTCTTCAATTACCTGCATCTGATACCACTGCATTTAATTCCACTGGTAGATCAGGATTTGATTAAACTGAAACCTCGTCACATCAAATTCTTCTCACATATTTCGGAAGATTTACTGCAACTTTCATACCTCGAATTTGGATAGGTTATTATATATTATCAACTTAATAACATTCCACGATTCTCTTTTCAAATATTTATTTATGCTTTTATGCTACTACAGGTTCGTAAAAATCAATTCTTTTTCTGAACTGAAAATTGATAGGGCCAGTTCCCACAAAGGATTTCGCAAAATATATCTGGTTATCACAAATCATGGCAGCAAAGAATGCAAGCTGAGCAAAAGCAATGCTGCCACGCGTTCTTCTAACAAATAAGATCGTAAATTCAATTCATTTTATTCATGCCAATCTCGCCAGTACATAGGATTGTTTACATGCGTCAAAAACAGAAATGAAATGATAAACCTAAATAATGTGTAATCTAATAGTTAGAATGCGTACAAAGTTTAAAATATATAATCAAAAACATTTAATAAAAACACATTAAAATTTAAAAGACAATAATTCGGTTATTGAATAAAAACCATTTTTAGTCAAGGTCTCCTTTACTTTAGTATAAAATTGGTTTTAGGGCAAGTCTCTAATGCTGTAGGGCAGAGTATTGAAAAGCTTGATTGCCCAGTAGCTTGGGCCATCCTGACCTTCTTAAACGACAATATAAAGGAACTAAATTGTTTTTTATAAATAGTAGATTTTGAAAAATATAGAGGGCAGGCACTGTTCAGATTTCAAGTGCCACAAACGCCTCCCTACAATCTTCTCTGTAGCCGAGATTTGCTAATATTCGGACTACCGAAATTTGGATGGCAAACAGCTTACGAACCTCACAGCTTAAGAGGCCTCTTATTATAAAAGCAGCTTGTGTTAGCTTGCCTCGGTAACATTTCCACTAAGATCATCGCCCATAGTGAATAACATATGTTTGGTTTTATCCTGGTTAAGAAAGAGCCTATTTGACTGCAACTATTTAGCTGTCTGCTACAGTGATTCTCTGGATCCTATAACAGACTTTTCCAAAGTGGTGCCAACATAAGAAAGAGTTGTGTCGTTCGCAAAGAGAGTGCATCCTGCAGTAGTGACAGTTGCTCGGTAGGTCATTGATATAGATTAAAAACAAAATTGGCCCAAAGATTGAACCTTGCGGGACGTCTATATTTACCACTCTTTTTGCTGACGCCACGAATTGTATTGAGATCAGTGCATGTCTAAGTTGTGAATTAGTGTCTTTAATCCTCCATCTAGTGCACAAATCATTTAGATATCTGCATGCCATTTGATGCCATCAATTGTGGTAACAAGGTATAGTCAGGTTACAAAATGTGTTTTTTGCCCTTCAGATGGCTAGATACGGTAGTGGCGCACAACTCCACTGATTTCTACTAACTTTTGTTAACGACATCTACTGAAAACGAGAAAATCTAGTTGGCAAGACAGGGTGCACTATCAGCCTGTAGGACTAGCTTCAAGTGTATAGCTAAGAATGTGATTTGGTTTGGAAATTTCGACAGGCAATGTCACTAGGAAATTCGTCAATTCGGGATTTAACCTGCGTCTGATTTGTGTTTGCCGAGCTTTCCTCAATGATTACGCAGGACATCATCAAGGAACTACTACTATTATGCAGGTGGACACTTGAGCCCCGATTTAGATTATTTGATCTTTCCAGAATTTCAGTACCTTCAAGAACTTTTCTCTGAGTAGTAACGGGTGGTGCATAAAAACAAAGTGTTTTTCGTTTGGCTAGTACTCGGCCATTCTCTCGGCGCACGGTTTATTAAGATCCATGCCTTGGCTCAAGCCATTTCACTCTCTCAGTTGCCACGTGCCATCATGGAGCGGTGGACGCTAGAGCAACGCGTGTTCGCGTATGATTGTTTTTGATGAGAATGAAAACATGTTGTTAGTGATGAGTGATGCAGCCCATTTCCACCTTGATGGGGCCATCAATAGACAAAATTGCTGGTACTGGGCTGACGAGAATCCACGACTATTACATGAGATGCCATTGCATAGTCCTAAGGTAACAGTTTGGTGTGCTGTGGGCAAGTTTGGCATCATTGACCCATATTTTTTTGAAGAAAATGGGGTCACCGCTACCGTAACATCTGAGCGTTACAATTCATATGATGAATACCTTTTTCATACCTGAGACTGCAAAAATGTATCAATGAAAACGGACATCATATGCCAGATGTAATTTTTCGTACCTGAATATTTCAAAATGGTATATTATTAGCTATGTTGTACAACCAATAAATTTTGTTTAGAGTAAAAACTAATAATTTTATTACCATTTCAAAAACACTTGATTAATATGCCCCACCCTGTATAAGGGGATCCTGTAATAATCTTTGAATATGATTTTGTGGCTCGGAGGAGTAAACTTATTTATTGCTCATTGAACATGACTATTTGATTTGTTAAATTACATAGGACGACTGTTTTCATATGCTGGAGATCTGTGTTAAGAGAGTTGGTATCTGGTAGTGTAACGGCTCTATACACAAGTTTGTTGATTACTGATTGCTTCTGTGCAGGATGATGGTGTAATAAACCGTTTAGATACCTATTTGTCTCTATCGACGAAAAAACGAAACGTCCAAAAAAAAAGAAGACACCCATCTTATTCTAATACCATGGTAAATATTACCGTGACGTGAAGCGAGTTTAAATAAATAAGGAAAAGAATGTCTTCCAAAGCAGCCAAATTATGAAAGTGTCATCAACATATCAGACACACAACATTTAGGTTTTGCATCTTTGCTGTTATTCAAAGCTTCTTGTTCAAAAGCTTCCATGAAAATATCAGATACTACAGGCGACAAAAGTGTGATCATTGCAACAGCAGAAGTTTGAGTCTCCATTGTAGAGGAGGAACTTTGAGGACAAAAGTGGATTAATTTAATTAAGGTCGGATGCATGTTGTGAGTTGTCAAAAGATTTCCAAATATGGATAGGCGTTCTGGAACTGATACATATGAAGAGAGACTCAACAAACCAAAATATCCTCTGAAATGGCCCGAATTCCTAATTAAAACATCTGATTAAATAGTGAGGGGCTTCAGGAGGGAAGCAAGTAATGATTCACAAAATTATGAGAATTTTATATTTTACCATAATAATAATAATAATAATTGTTTTTATTGCATAGATTAGAACCATAATCATAACGTAACATAATAAAGAAGCAACCCAGATGTATCTACGCAAAAGGCAGAGTTCGCAGCTCAGTTATATGAGGCACATACAACTGAGTCGCGCTCTTCCACAATCAGGCCAAAACTTAGACCTGCTTACTCACTTGGTACCTTTATTGTAATTTACATATTACAAAAATAGAGAAGGTCAAAGATGATTTCTGAGATATTCGGTAAACAGACTTGATGGAAACTACCCAAACAGTGGATATGATCATTAAACGTTGTTAAATCGTTTTTCTACATACTGTTTGCATGAATGCAGAATCACACATTCTGTACCGGGTTATTCACGTTATTCGACACAGAGCATTATGGCTAAAGTACCTAATGAAAAAGAAAATAATAATTTTGGATGGATAGGGACCCATTAAGGCTACGTTTTAAAAATATGTTCATGTTACACAGGGTAACCCCATGGGCGTAGTTAAGTCCCTAAATCTGGGGGGGCTTAAGTCCCTGGATTTGGGGGTTCAAGTTCCCGCCCTAGATACAAAGATTCAACAGAACGAATTATTTTAGGATTTTTGGGGGGCTAAGCCCCCCGAGCCCCCACCTAACTACGCCTATGGGTAACCCCAAATCACAAAATGTATCAAAGTTATATTTTTTTAAATGGAACACCCTATATATGATTGCATATTCAGATTCCTTGGTGAATTCTATGACTTTATGTATCACACGTGGGACTTAAAGTGATCCGTTTAGGTGTAAATCAGGTATCGGTATAAGTAGATGTCAGAAAAAAATTGAATATCACAGAGATTATAAAAGAAGGATGTGACTTTGATGTATCACTAGATATGAAATGCGTCATTTTAGGTTAGACGGTCAAATATAAATTACGACTGTGCTTGGAGAAATTGGTCGGTTAATTAAAGAAACTTCATTTGAAAAAATCAGAGAACTTGATTTTTTCAAATGGGAATGCTTAATTTTTTATACGATTAAATGTTAAATTTGATAGCCTTTCTAATGATTATAAGGTTGTGAGTCGGTAGTTTTCGTGTAATTACAGATTTTCAATCAAATCTGTGTTTTTCAATTCTCCTACCTATAAGCAACCTAGCAGATATAAGAACACAAGTAAGTTAACAGAAAAATACAGATGAGCCAGGCTGCATTGAAAGCACTGTGCTCCAGTCGGGTTGATTCAAGACCGGTATGGAACTGCATGCACCTCCTCAACAAACTCGGAACGGGAAACAGGGTAACCTTGATTTGGGTTCCGGGTCACAGCGGAGTGGAAGGCAATGTATTGGCCGACGCGCTAGCAAAAGGAGAAACTGAATCTGTGTTTATAGGACCAGAACCATTTGCGGCCATTGCAAAAAGCACCGCTAAAAAGACCATCTCGGATTGGGCAGTGAGGAAAGCACCCCTGAACTGGCGAGATACACCAGGGCTACTGCACTCGAAGACGTTTATAAGATACCCCTCGAGTCAGGCCCCCCCGAGGATCATGGAATGTAACAGGTACGATCTCCGCTTTCTGGTTGGTCTGCTGACGAGACATGGTTGTCTAAGGCCCATTTCGCACCAAATCAATCAGCAACAGTCAAGTCTAGTCAAGTCACATTCAATCAAGTCACCGAAATAAATTGCTTTCACATGAAGTAAGTCATGCAAACGAAATCGACGACCAGTCAGTTCAACGTTTTGTGACCAGACTACCATATCTAGTTGAAATGTAGGAGTTTCTTCAAGCAATGATATTACGCCGATTACAACAAAGGAGAAAAATGAGGCAAAAAAAGAAACGATTGTGGATTCATCCCATTAACAGAAGAAGGCTACATTTAGGATCATTTAATCACTTGTTTATTATTTTCAGAATAAAATTCCACATTTAATGATATAAAAAAGTATTCAATTCTGTAAAGTGAAAAATAACGATACCTCTAAATGGAGTTCTGAAAATTCTGCAATGCCTATAGCAATATCGCAGAAAATGAAGAATAAATTAAAATTTGTTCAAACTACAAAACATAGATTACTTGGCAGAAAATATAAATCTGATTTGTTAGTCTTCCTTTCTTGTGATCTTGCTAATAGACGCTGAAAAGATAGAAGATACTTTGACGCAAATGACTCCATTTTTACACCATGTAATTGATAATTACATGCTAGAGCAACAATTGCTGGTTGTTTTTCTGTCATTTCAGGTTTTTTAATTGTATCGGAAATTTTTAATCTCTAGAACATTACAGTAGCCAGTAGGCTGCTGTTGCTTATAGGTAGGAAAATTGATAAACAGAGATTTGAATGAAAATTTGAATTTACATGAAAACTACCAGAGATTGATATATTGTTAGAAAGGCTATCAAATTTTACATTTAATCATATAAAAAAAGTTAGGCATTCCTATTTGAAATTCAAATTTGACTGCCACACCTAAGCTGACACATTTCATGCCTAGTAATATAGCAAAGTCACAGCCTTCTAAATTTTATAATTGCTGTGATATTTAATTTTTTTTCTGATATCTACTTATAGCGAAAATGGTGATTTTACCTAAACAGTTAGCTTTAAGTCCCACGTGTGATACATAAAGGCTCACTAGAATTCACCAAGGAATCTGACTAAGCAATAATATATAGGTGTTCCATTTAAAAATTATAACTTTAATCCATTTTGTTTTGTGGACACCCTGTGTAACATGAAAATATTTTTTAAATGCAGCCTTAATGGGTCCCAAGCGAATAGAAATTACTATTTTCTTTTTCATCAAATACTTAGCCATAATGCTCCATGTCAACTAACATGTATGATCTGGTATAAGATATTACAGAAATTTATTGATTCTGTAGATTTACTATCTTACATAAATTTTTGTATACTGGAAGTAAACACATGCCACAGTGTCACATTCTACAAAAGAATGTTAAGTATTAATATCTTGCCGAATTCACCAATGCATGTAATGTGTGTGTATACTTTAATCTCTACTTTTCTCATTGAATCAACTAGTTAATTCATTCAACTACCAGTTCAACCATTAAGCTGTTTAAAACTAGTTTTATTTAGAGAGAGCTAGGACACTGTCTAAATATATATATATTAACCCTTAACCGGTAACGTGCAATTTCGGGGCATAGCTGGTAACGTGCAGTCTGTGAGACTGTAACCTCTTTGAAGCTTAAAAAACCAAATTCTCCTAAGTATTTTTTGGAAAAAATGCATGAAGATTTGTTGGATATATATCCTTTAATAATAATTTTGTATAAAGTAGTCGAACATGTGATGTAAAGAAAAAAATTATGATAATTATTAACTAGAACACAAATTAGCAGCACAAATTTGTAGGACCAAGATAATAAAAAAAAATTTGACTACACCCAAATCTATATATTTTGTGATTGATAATAAGTAAAGCAATACACCTATAAAAATATTTTGGTAAAAAATGACGGACCTGCCATGACTACCAGTTGAGAAAAATTATAACATAAACCGTAACGTTCCGTCTCGCAGACTGAGCCAAACTAACAACTAAGTACATCTGGAATGTTGTTTATGCAAACTTATTGATAAACGGGATATAAAAGGAATACCAATGGCTGGTAGATTAGATGAGGTCATTTACCTGAAATGTGGTAAGGTTTTGTTGTAGGGTCGAATTTAAGATTGCTTGCAGTCTCACAGACGGCACGTTACCAGTTAAGGGTTAATATTTGGACTATTTGGAACTAACATAATAGTATTTCAATTTATGTCAAAGCATTTTCTTTGTTTTGTTGTAGAAATACATACCTCTTTAGATAATCTGATGAATGAATCTTTTATTTCTTTGGCAGTACACTTTCTTTGAAGTTTCAAAACATCATAATGGTTCCACAGACATTTACTGTAAAGGTAAATAACTACAGTGGTATGATTTGGTGTACTGATTAACTAGATATCACCTAAAGATATTTCATTACCTGGTACTGAATGCTCTTAGTAATTTTGCTGTATGAAATTGTAAAATGGTTACATGATACATCACTGAAATTTTTAAAATAGATGAGATCGAAATGTACGATTTATTGTTATGACATTTCTGCAATTTATTGAAGATTTGAATTGAAGGACGGACGACGGACGACAAGTCGTTTTTTGTCTCTTTTGACTTTTGTTTGACATACATAAACTGTCACATCACAAACCACAGCACAAAGTGCTCAAAAGGCTCAAACCGTAGGTGCATGGCAGGTGGGATACAAGCAAAAGAAGTCTCTTTTGACCATGACTAACAACGACGATCAAAAAATATATCGTCGTTGGTGGCTAACGAGAAGTTACTTTTACGTCAGCCACGCTTTTGACAAGGCGGTTTCTTGATACGCTACCGTTTTGTGACGCTACCTATGACCACAGACCATAAAATAAAGGAGAAGGGACTACAACAGCCTTTCCAGGAACTGAAACACAAGACCTTTACGGAAACTATGATCGGGTTAAGCCGATCACAAGGATCACTGATCCTGGCGTTCGGAAAGTGATCTAGGATCAGTCAGACATAGGGTGAGCTCACTCTTGTACGGTAAGTAATCGTGATCGGATGATTGAGATCAGTAGCTGTTTTTCTTAACCATCTATTTTTTTATTCTTAAACCTTGTTCGCTCTTCGATGTCCGTTAAATCCATGGAATTAAAAATTCCACTTGACAGCTGTTTGACTTAATATAACTAATCGATCCGGATCCAGATCAGTGTTTCCGTAAAGACCTACAGTTTCCGTAAAGGCCTCATTTTCATAATACGTCACAAGTGGGCGAGTCTGGTTGGCAAGCTCGTATCAAGAATCGCTTCAGTGATTATACATACGAAGACGTACCGTAAGACTTAAGAAAAAAATAAATATGTGAAATCATATGGGAGGGTTCAGGGTGTCATATGGCGTAACGTTCGAGCTAAGAAATTAATTTCTTAAGTAACGAGACATCAAATTAGAAACGATTTCGGGTGGGAAGTCGGCCAGGATCGCTAGACATCGTGGAGGAAACACTTGGGGAATTAGGAATATGTCATCAAGTATTTCTTAAGTCTGAAATAAACCAAATCCACTTCTTACGTTACGTCTTACGTTGTTAAGTCTTATAGCGTTTTTCATTGGTTGCACTCGGGCTACACTGGATTTCTGTTTTGCATTTCACTGGCAGTTCCAGTGCAAAATTTTTTAAGTGTACTCATTTCAGTGGCACTTCTGCACTCGGAGCGGTCGAACTGGGTGCAATAATTTATAGCCTCCAGCCAACGCGAAGTACAACAATCGCTGAGGGTGGTGCAGGATTACAGTCATGCTATCGGAATGGAGTTTGGAACAGACAAATGTGCATTGGTTCATCTCAAGAAAGAACGAAGCGGAGATAGTGTAGATGAGGAACAGCTCGTTGATGGGAGCATCTTGCGACAACTGCATGCCGGAGATACCTATACCTACCTTGGAGTGGCTCAGCGTCATGTCCAAGAGGCAGAATTGGTCAAAGAGTGTCTCCGCCGCAAGTCTTTGCACCGACTCCGGCAAATCTGGTCGTCAGAACTGTCTGGCAAAAACACAGTCGCTGCCACAAACATGCTTGCGGTCCCATTGTTATTATACACCTTTGGTGCTATACACTGGAAAGTGAACGAGCTGAAGGAAATCGACACGAAGACCCACAAAAGGATGAATATGGAGAGAACTCTGCATCCTAAGTCCTCTGCCCCGCGAATATACCTCCCGCGACACCTGGGAGGGCGTGGACTATTGAGTTTGGGGCGTCTGCACAACAGAGTAGTATTGGCCACTGCCTGCTATGTAACGATCAGCACCGATCCCCTGATCCGCCTTGTGCGAGAGCACGAGAATGCGGGTAAAGGAGCATTTCTTTTTAGCGCAGCGAAACGAGCAGCCGAGGAGCTCTGCAGCCTCACACTCGACTTCAAGCGGAGGTGTCAGCAGTCCATTACGGAACTTGCTCCCGCAGAATTAAAATCCCACATTAAAACTGCCGAAGTCGACTTCCTCTTAAGACTTCATAAAGATTAGCCAATGCATGGAATCTTCTACAAACATCTAGAAGAGCATGGCTTGTCTGAGCAGTTGACCTTCTCTTTCCTAAGGTCTAGTGGGTTGAAGTCGGAGACTGAGGGCTTTATAATGGCTTGCCAAGACGGTGTCTTCAACACCTTGGTGTACCGTAAAATGGTTATGGGTGTAGATGTACCCGACGCCCGTTGTAGAGCTTGCCGACAGGCGCCAGAGATGCTTATGCATCTCGGCGTGTAAGACGTACGCTGGGACGGCTTACGTCAATCGGCACAACGCGGCTCTACGAGTGCTTTGCACTCATACGGTATCGATGAGACACCGGTGCTGCCATACGCTCCAGGGTCCGTTGTGGAGAACGAGAGATGCCGGATTTACTACTCGTTCCCCACTCTCGAGCTTGTACAGGCAAACAAGCCCGACATAGACCTTCTCGACCACCAACAGAAGACGATGTTCGTTATTGAGTTTTCGGCGCCTGCCGAGGTGAACATCGTCTCTAAGGAGGAGGAAAAGCGGACCAAATGTCAGGAGTTGCTCGGACAACTTCGCAGGCTCTGGTCAGACTACACTGTAAGTCTGCTGGTTATAGTCATTGGATTCCTAGGTGGAATGAGGAATACGCTGCTCTCTGCACTGCGCAAAATACCGGTGTGCCGTGCGGCGGCGCACATCTTAGCCGCCAGAATGCAGAAGGCAGTCATCCTTGGGTCCCTTCGTCTACTTAGGGTGCACGATTCGCGGACACAGTGATTGCTCACCTCACGATGTGAGGAGTAGTCATTGGGTAATGGAACAGCAGCTCGGTGTGTCGGAGCCCGGGCTGCACTTTTTTGTTTTTTGTAAATAATAATGTCTTTATTTTCCCAAGAACATATTAACTATACTGTAACGATGTTAGTTTCAATTGAGCACAATAGGAGTATCTCAAGGAGGGGTTCACATCTTTGTGCTCTTCCACCTAATCCTTGCTTAAATTATTATCCTACAATATAAGACATCTGCGCCGGTACTCTGTAACTTAGAAACGTGTTTCTATGCACTATCTACTATGGGATCGGCTGGTCCCGTAAATATGACAGCGTGCCGTGACAGCGTAGTAGACACGTGATAGGCACCCGAAAGTGCCCGACTGTCATGGTCGTTATGGTGATAGAAACATATTTCTATATATTAAGTTAGAGAGTACCGACGATGCTCTGCAAGCCTATGCTACTTTAACCTAGCTTAAACTAATACTAGTGGGGGCTCACCTACATATAACACTACAAAATACCGAATGAGGTTTTCGTACTGCATAAACTATTGTTGTGACAGATAATTAAGGACAAACTTTTTGAATCCGGCTATACTAAGGTCTTTAATATGTAATGGGATGATATTGTACAAATTGTAGATATTAAATTTGAATCCTCTTTCGAAAAGTTCTGATTTATGGTATGGTGCAGCGATTAAATTCTTATTCCTAGTATTGACATCATGTACATCAGAACAAAAACGTATTTTATTATAGAGGTATGGTGGAGACGTAGATATTACTATATTATGAAATAAACATAATGCATGCAATTTCGCACCGATTTCAAAGTGAGTGTCGTGGAAGTGAACCAAGAAAGTGACAGTAGGTTTGAGCGGCAAACTTCGAATCATAGAATTGTGTTTCACCTGTTTAAACTTTCGATCTTTAAATACGGTAATACCTAGTTGATTTCCACTGTTTTCAGTCATAATGATCGAAAAAAATCAAACTTTTAATTTCCTTGTTTGAATTGGCAGAATCCAGCTCGTCTCCTTAGGATGAACAAATAATGTGTTTAGGAAGATATTCGAGAAAGAAAATCCCACAATGCCAGAATTAGCAATTACATGGAACATGGAAACTATTGAACAGTTTTCAGACAATCGAGTAAGTGCAAAGTTTGTTGTCAAAACAAGTTCTTGTTTCTTGATGTGTATTCCACTGGAAGAACCCAGTGGAAAAGTGCTACCCTAGATGAGCCTTTTGAGTATTCTGCCTCGCACGGAATGCACTAAAATGTGTCCAGTGGAAAACGCTATTACGTTAAATGTTTGAGCCTTACTTTATACGAGCTCGCCCATGGCCGACTCTACACTAGGCCGGAGCCTTAGATGTGGCAACGTGGCTTAGCTGTCAAATAGTGGGCCTATAGTTTCAGAATAATTATTACATTTTATATGTATTAGAGTTCATCTCGGTTAATAAATTAAGAAAATACTTTTTAGAACTACTACTACTAATACCACTTACATCTGATGTCTGGTTCATCGTAGTCAAACACTACAAAATAAAAATAAACGCAATATGTTTCCTGCTGCCACTTCCACTTAAATGAACACTCAATTTACTTTGTAAATTGTCACTTGAGCTAGAAAAATTCACTATTAGGTCACTGTGAAGCCATTCTTGCTGGTCTTGATTCCCTTTCGCTATGAAATATTTTCATAGGTATGCCCAGATGCATGTCCAGATGAGTTCTATTAACTGTATTTTTCTGTGATATTTGGGAGGTCCAGAAAACATTGTAGGTACCACATTGTGCTTTAAAATAGGTCTTATCGTTTGAAATGTTTATGAAGTATTGCCTTTATTCTTATAAATATAACCAGCCCATACGAGGAATACCGTTTACCCACTTCTGTTTATGTCCTTTATTGGAAGCACAATTGCTAGTGCAACCTGGTACTACACACTTTGCAGGCATCTGTTTATCTTTATAGTTTCTAGAAAAATTCAATATTAGGTCACTGTGAAGCCATTCTTGCTGGTCTTGATTCCCTTTCGCTATCAAATCTTGTCGTAGGTATGCCCAGATGCATGCCCAGATGAGTTCTATTAACTGTATTTTTCTGTGATATTTGGGAGGTCCAGAAAACATTGTAGGTACCACATTGTGCTTTAAAATAGGTCTTATCCTTTGAAATGTTTGTAAAGTATTGTCTGTATTCTTATAAATATAACCAGCCCATACGAGGAATACCGTTCATCCACTTCTGTTTATGTCCTTTATTGGAAGCACAATTGCTAGTGCAACCTGGTACTACACACTTTGTAGACATCTGTTTATCTTTATAGTTTCTAGAAAAAATCACCATTAGGTCACTGTGAAGCCATTCTTGCCGGTCTTGATTCCCTTTCACTATCAAATCTTGTCGTAGGTATGCCCAGATGCATGCCCAGACGAGTTCTATTAACTGTATTTTTCTGTGATATTTGGGAGGTCCAGAAAACATTGTAGGTACCACATTGTGCTTTAAAATAGGTCTTATCCTTTGAAATGTTTGTAAATTATTGTCTTTATTCTTATAAATATAACCAGCCCTTACAAGGAATACCGTTCACCCACTTCTGTTTATGTCCTTTATTGGAAGCACAATTGCTAGTGCAATCTGGTACTACACACTTTGCAGGCATGTCTTATCTTTATAGTTTCGTTTGTGCAGGTAAATAATTAGAAACACATTAAAAATCACCTTCCAATCTTCTTTTTCACTCTGGAAGGTTATGTTATGTTTTATGTCCTTTATTGGAAGCACAATTGCTAGTGCAACCTGGTACTACACACTTTGCAGGCATCTTTTTATCGTTATAATTTCGCTTGTGCAGGTAAATAATTAGAAACGCATTAAAAATCACCTTCCAATCTTCTTTTTCACTCTGGAAGGTTATGTTATGTTTTATGTCCTTTATTGGAAGCACAATTGCTAGTGCAACCTGGTACTACACACTTTGCAGGCATCTTTTTATCTTTATAATTTCGCTTGTGCAGGTAAATAATTAGAAACACATTAAAAATCACCTTCCAATCTTATTTTTCATTCTGGAAGTTTACACTAATGACTTTAACAACAAATAAAAGCTCGGCCCCCAATTCAGTGTTGCCATATTTCAACGCTCCGGCCTAGTGAGTAGAGTCGGCCATGGCTCGCCCAGCAGACACACCCAGTTGTGTCGTAATACTCGTAATATGAACATCATAGGCCTTTACGGAAACTATGATCGGGTTAACCCGATCAGTTGGATCACTGATCCTGACGTTCGGAAAGTGATCTGGGATCGGTCAGAAATAGGGTAGGTCACTCTTGTACAGTAAATTCTTGCGATCGGATGGCTCAGATCAGTAGCTGCTTTATTTTACCATCTGTTTTCTATTGTTAAACCAACTTTTTCGTTGTTCGATGTCCGTTAAATTCATGGTATCATAAATCCCACTTGACAGCTGTTTGACATATAACTGATCTATCCTGCCGGATCGATCAGTGTTTCCGTAAAGGCCTCATGTATACCCTGCGATTCGTGCTAATCCTACCTTTGTGACTTGTGACTTACTGACTTGTGAGTTGTGACGTACCGTACCTGTTTCGTGATTTGTGCTTTGTTGATGTTATTGTGGATTGTGGAATGAACGAAAGAACCAGTATTTTTGTTATTTTTCTACAGAATTGTTTATCAATGTTAATATAGAATTGAGCTCATCATGTCCGTGTCCGTAACTACTGTAAACGTTGTAGTGAATTCACCCCCTGCTTACAGCGAAACGAGTACTCAGATACACGTTGCTCCTTCTATTTCTATTTCTGGTGCACCACCTACATATGAGGAAGCGATAAATCCAAATGGTAATTTATGCTTGCTAATATTAATTAATTGTCGTTCATTTTGTATGTGAGCGCTTTTCTTATTAACCCATTGTACATTATTATAGTGTATTTTGTAGTTAACATACAAATTTAATAGAATACAACTAAGTTCCAGTTTGATCATTGACCTATCCTTGGACTATTAATTTTTCTGTTCTCTTCAACTGATCACTTCTCAATAAAATTGTGTTAAATGTTCAAATTAAATTGAAAAAGAGAAGTGGAGTTTTTTGCATGTCTTGATTGATATTTAGTTATTCTAATAGACAATTTTTGTTACTATTCATTTTAACAAATTAGTATACCCATTATAGTAAATAGTATATTTATTCACTGGCGGTCATATCTTACTTGACAGGGGGCCCCATGGAAATTTGACAGAGAGGGGGCATGAAAAATTCAAGGCCAAGCCATGTTATAGGAAAACTATATGGAATAAGAATTTTCAATGTACTACAGTAACAACTTATGATTTGTATAAGATTTTATGATTGCCAGTGAGTAAATGTGCTAGTATTAAGTTATAACTGTTTCTATTATTTCATGTATAGTTTGGTTTGATTTTACTCTATTGTCAAATTAATCTGG
Source organism: Callosobruchus maculatus (assembly GCA_951848785.1). NCBI lineage: Eukaryota > Metazoa > Arthropoda > Insecta > Coleoptera > Chrysomelidae > Callosobruchus > Callosobruchus maculatus. The sequence continues at coordinate 10,980,150 of CATOUR010000026.1, read as the reverse complement.
TATTCAAACCACTGACATCAAACCTCATATCTGTTTAATGGTCAAATAGTTAATGTTTTGACCACCTTGTTAGCATTTCAAAATTGCTATAAAACCAATGATTTCCGAAGGTATTGCTTAGCTATACTTATTTTCCTTGCATCTCTCTTTTCTTGGCACTCTTCCTATGGTAATTGACTTCTTCAGATAATCTAGCCTGATTTAGATTAATTGATATACATGGTGGTTGTCAATTCCTAATAGTTTCCGACTTACTGCACCGATTCTAACCACAAGTTCACACATTGAAAACTCGTTAGGTGCCCAGAAGTGCGATAAATCTGAACTAGTAAGTAGAACATACACCAAATTTCAAGTGAAATTGAAGTAACTAATCAGAGCTGCAGTACTGAATACTTTATGTACTTAAAAAGTACTTAAGTCCAAAATGTATTGTACTCAAAGTACCTACAAAAATGCCTGTAATTGTACTTACATATTTAGGTTCTTATTGTTGTACTTATACCTAAACATTAAAATTTTGATTTAAGTACTGCTTTACTTAAAATAACATACTTTCAAAATACTGAAATACTTAGTACTTAAGTACTTACATGTTCGTTAGTATGTCAATGTTCTTAAATAATCACAATGTACTTCGAACAAATTACACTAATTCTTTCAAGTTTATACAGGATTTTTTTTGTCTTACAGTCGATTAGACATGTCATAGGAGTCGAAGCTGAGCACATTTTGCATTTAGCAGCCGTAAAGTACTTTTATTTTGTGGTATAGAAATGTTAATACTAAAATGTATTTTATTATAAGTATTCTGAAAACGCTCGTGAATAATAAACTATTTTTTTAAAATAAAATAGAATGATAGAAAGAAATTGATAATTTGTGAATGTAAATTATATAATGCTTCATGAATTGACTAATAACAATCCTGGTCAAGCCGTTTGACATGAAAAACTTTTGGCATACTACAGTTTTGTGAGGTGTAGAGGGTCAATGAGAGGGCATTTTTCATAACTTCATTTTTAAGGGAGTGAAAGCACCCCTTAAATAATTTGTATATTTTTTAAGTATCTAATTTTTACGTTGTATGTAAAATATGAACATTTTTATAATACATATTTAAATACTATTATTACTAATTCCAGTTAGCAACAATATGTTAATTTAAATTGAGCTTACCACTGACATAGGTGTTTAAGCTTTATACCAGCATAGGAATTCCATTACTTTTATACTTAACTGCATTGAACACAAATGTACCTAATTGTTTTGTGAGTAATAATTTAAACCTAAATATACTTGAGTACATTGTGTGTAATTTAGTATATATTCCATAAGATAACTACTCTCTTAAGTACTTAAGTACATTATCATATACTTAACATTAAAGTACTTAGATTTAGGAATTTAATTACTAGGTACTTAAATAGCAAATATATGTATTACTCGCAATTTTCAAAAGTACTTGTACCTAGAACTTAAATACATTTGATTGGTACTTAACAGCAGCTCTGACTGTAATGTCAGCCCACTGATGTTTGTGATGACAATTTGATGTCATTTTGCATCCTGACAGCTCAATTTTGTTCTGTGGTGGTTTTCTCATTTGAATAGTATTGAATCAGCCTTGTTTGATCAATTTTGAATTTATCAACATGAAAATTACCAGCCTTCTGTGCAATATGGCTTTTGCATTAGTCCAGGATTTGTCCAATAAAATATTTTATTATAATTTCTGTATCAGTCAATACTTACATCTTGTTACACCACTTCAAGAATCATTGGAATTTTTGCGATAGATGCAGCTGTTGTTTGGAATATAGCTACATACAGGGTGAGTTTTTAGTACCGGCTTGGTCGATAACACCACTACTGTAGAAGATAGCGAAAAAAGTTGTATATAAAAGTTGTAGCCACGGATATGCTCCTTGCTCAGAAAATATTTTGGTTTATACAGGGTGACCCATAACTATGTGGTGATGCAAACATACATTTTTTTAAACAAGAGAGTCAATACTTATATCTTGTTACACCACTTCAAGAATCATTGGAATTTTTGCGATAGATGTAGCTGTTGTTTGGAATATAGCTACATATAGGGTGAGTTTTTAGTACCGGCTCGGTCGATAACACCACTACTGTAGAAGATAGCGAAAAAATTTGTATATAAAAGTTGTAGCCACAGATATGCTCCTTGCTCAGAAAATATCTTGATTTATACAGGGTGATCCATAACTACGTGGTGATGCAAACATGCATTTTTTTAAATGAGACACCCTATATATTATTCCACATACAAATTTTAATAATGATTTCCGTTCTTCCAATATAGGGTATTGTTACATTATACAGAGTACTTCAAAAGTTATGACCATTTTTATATCCAAGTCGCTGTCAATTGAACATACTGTATATCAAAAAGTGATGAATTAAAGATCATTTTTCTTACACAGATGGATAAAAAATATCGTCTAGTTTTAAAATCGCTATAAAAAAAGCCCACGACGCATATTGGTATACAGGGTGATGTAGAATGTAAAATCTAGATTTTCTCTCTTTTTTAAATGTAACCCCCAATATTTTATTATACCAAAGAATTGCTTTTAATATGCTCTTTCATCCTTATATAGCACTTGTTATGGCTGAATTCATTAGTTTTTGAGATATTTCGACTTTTCTACAAATTTTAAATATACCTTCTATTTGTTTACTAAAATTAATTTATTTTGAGAAAATACTATCAAATTTTATTTTTGCTTAACAAACAACTAAAATATAAGGCCATAATAGTACTTGATCAAGTCAAAACACTGGATTAAAGAGATAATATAGGTCAAGTGTGCTGGGGAAACAATTTTATAGACGTCATGCATAATTATCAAGCAGATCTATCAGGTAGGCTATGAAATATTAAACGATACGATCTAAATAAAACGATTCTTCATTCTTTCGAACGCATTAGTTTTAGAGTGCCTCTGTTCTGGATATTGCTGTTCATAGTTGATATATTATAGAGGCAAGTAGGCAATTTCTCAAAAAATCTCCTAAATACCCTCATTGGAAAAATTAATTTTTAAAGCTCGTTTTTCACACAGTACGGAATTGTTGAGCAGGTTATGAAAACAGTCAATTTTTCAAAGCATGCCTGATAAATCTGCTTGATAATTATACATCACGTCTACACAATTGTTTCTTCGGCATACTTGACTTTATTATCTCGATGATTCAGGGTTTTGAGTTCATCAAATACTATCATGACCTCATAATTTAGTTGTTCGTTAAGTAAAAAACAAATTCGATAGTACTTCCTCAAAATAAATTTCAGTACAAAAATAGAAGCTATATTTTAAATTTATCGAAAAATCGAAATATATCGGAAACTGATAAACGTAGGTACAACAAGTGTTATACAAAGATGAAAGAGCATATTAAAAGCAATTCTTTGGTATAATAAAATATTGGGGGTTACATTTGAAAAAAAAGAGAAAACCTGTATTTTGCATTCTACATCACCCTGTATACGAGTATGCGTCGCGCGCTTTTTTTATAGCCGATTTTAAACTAGACGATATTTTTTATCCATCTGTGTAAAAAATATGATTTTTGATTCATCACTTTTTGATATACAGTATGTTCATTTGACAGCGATTTAGAGATAAAAATGGTCGTAACTTTTGAAATACCCTGTATAATGTAACAATACCCTATATTGGAAGAACGGAAATCATTATTAGAATTTTAATGTGGAATAATATATAGGGTGTCTCGTTTAAAAAAATTTATGTTTGCATCACCACATAGTTATGGGTCACCCTGTATAAACCAAAATATTTTCTGAGCAAGGAGCATATCCGTGGCTACAACTTTTATATACAACTTTTTTCGCTATCTTCTACAGTAGTGGAGTTATCGACCGAGCCGGTACTAAAAACTCACCCTGTATATGCTTCAATTTCCTTATCATCCAGAGATGATGTTAGCAGTTCATCCAATCACATCCTGTACCTTCTGTAACCTATCATCCATGCTGTTATGTATACTACCAAGAACCCACTTCTGGGTTAAAAACATTATTTTCTCTGTCAAATAGGATAGGTTATAATGTATATTTTATGGCTGTCAAGTATGCACTGAAATCGCCATGAGCTCAGAGAGTCTGAGGTGGGCAGTGCTTTCTGACTTTGATTAGAAAATCCAGCAATCATTCTAGCAGCTGTTGCTATCTATGAGATGTGTTCATACCTCAGAGTATTAACTGAATATAGAGGTAGTAAACAAACCACTTCAGCATGGCGTGCTCAAAGCCATCATCTTTTGACACTTCAGCCTCCAAACATTGCCAACTAACCTGAAAATTCTTCTAATGCAACCCATGTTACAAACACTGCACTTTTTGAGTCCCATCTCGAAAAACTGTTAGACTACACTCGAAGTCTGTAAAGCTTCACTACAGTTACCAATAAATAGTGAATCCGACTTTACTGACCAAGCATAAAAGACGCACAAACAAAACAAACGTTTGACATTCGGGGTTCTACCGTAAATAAGTCGCATGAAAATTATATCGGCGTTGTCAGCTCCTCAAAATTTATGTAAGACTTCATATATGCGTTGATGATGAAAAAATATGCATTAACGAAGTAGACGTCAACATATCTATTAATTTTGCTGTAATCATTCCTGAACCATCAAAATACCGTCTTTTTTATACAGTTAAGACGATAGTAAATAATTATTATGATTGCCGTATCTGGTGGTCGTAAGAAAAGATATCGGTCTATTAGAATTAGTTGTTTACTAGTTTACTACCTCTACGTTCAGTTGTTACTCTGAGGTGCATACCAAATGTTGTCTTTGGTAATATTTGAAGACGTCAATCTTCTGTAAATAGCACTGGAGTTGTATGATATCTAGAAGAGACAAATAACACGGATTTTTGGCGTATGGCACAACACATAGTAACTTCGTAAAATATGCAAAAAAATTAATGAGTATAATAAGTAGGTATAAAACTTATATTAAAATATCAAGTTCAGCTATCCGTTCAAGGCTTGATTGTGTGGTGTGGAAGAAGTCTCAAATTCCCTTGATATGCCCTCATTTCACATTTTGTCACTATGTGGCTAATTGTTTGGTTTGGGTCGCCGCAGTCGCAGCCTGGGTTGGCTAGTTTTCCCCATTTATGAATGTTATGGGCACACACATCATGTCCTGTTCTGATGCGATTTAAGGTCTTCCATATACGTCGCGGTTGGTCGAAGCCATCGGGTTTTACACCTGCTTCACTGAGATTTCATACATCGGACATTTTCATTCCTGAGGATCTGCCATTCAGAGTTGATGTTGAAGTTATTGGCTGCCAGTTGTTGTGCTGATAGTATTGGCGGTTTCCTAGATCGAAGCAGGTTTATTGCCAGATCCGGGAGATCCTTATGGATATGGATAGAGTTTATGAGTTTATGCATTAAATAACACTGAGAAAGCTCTGGTAGCCATTTCTTCACCACAATACAAATTAAGTCTGGTCCATATTGTCAAGTAGAAGTAGTAGTGGCCTAGTTTCAGCGTACCCATCATATTTTATTTCTTTATGCACTGTGTCCCAGGATGAATCCCAAAAAAAGAAATTGCACTTAGGTTTCAATTTGCAATTGTTACAGAGAAATCAACGTTTTTGTTGTAAAGATGATTGAAACATGGGTGGCCTACCTTAAAGAGAGGGAAATCACTTTCGATCTTACAGCAAAACCCTGAGAAGGTCATTTAGTATGGTTATGCTAACAGATCTTTTTAATGTTTTTGATGATTATTTACCTCACGTATCAGATGCTTGTTATGTATGAATATGAAACTGGCGACCACACACTACTATTTTGCGATGTAGTTAAGGACATTTCAAATTTTTAACTACTAAGGATAAACATATTATAACATAAGTTGGTGCTAGAAATCATTCCTTAAAGTTTTCAGGATTCATCGTGGGACACTGTGTATATATTTTATATTATCATACTGATTGCATATCATGATAAGATATAAAGGTGGTAACATTTAGATACTCTTTTCAGCCCCTCCTCCATCATATGACTCGCTATTTGGGAGAGTGAGGGAGGCCCGGAAGTCAAGCAAAGGTGCTCTGGAATTCTTGAAGAATGTAATTATAATAATATTAGGGACACGTGAGTATTTCTATCCAAAAGGGGCTTATTGTCATGTCTATATCAATCAAATTTAAATTTCAGTTGGTTGTACAATAATATTAGGTGTTACAATAGTTATACCAATATGTATGATTGTAATGGGAGCAATTTATTTGCATGATTGTCCACAAGGAGAGTACATTCCAGTTTACCTACTAGTTGGAGGTGAGACACCTTTTTAGCTTTTTCATTATTAGGAAATTATCCAATACATTAATCACATTCCATGTATCATATAAAATTGATATTTTCAAGTATTTATTACTAAAACATTAACAGGCAGTTGTATATTTTTTAAAACAAGGTATAATTTTAAGAGCATATAGTTTATACATAAAAGTGAATGAAACATAATAACTAGTGATGATGATCAGATTAAATTCAGTGAGCAAACATTTTTTATTGGTTATCCATAATCCATACATATTGTGATATACAGGTATAGGTTTTTTGAGTTATACTTCTTTAGGTATTGTATCAGAGAAGAAAAACAACTATTTGGACGTTTCGTCTGAGGTTTCAGACTCGATCAGCTGGTTGTATTATTTCAAAAAAAAAATTCTCTCTGTTTATAATATTATTTCTGGCGAGAATAGGAAAATCTATAGTAATAATTTTGCCCAAGATAATCTAAGCAGTATGTTATAAAAATTGGACATTATGAAAGGAGGAGTGGATTTAATTTTTTTTTGGAAAAAATACAAGCAGCTGATGAAGTATGAAACCTCAGATGGAACGTCCAAATATGTTTTTCTTTTCTGATATAATACCTAAGGAAGTTAACTCAAGAAACCTATACCTGTAAGTACATAAATAGTGCACTTTCTAAGGAGACGTGTGATTAAAGTATTGTGATATATACAGTGAGTCAAGCTCAACGCCTCAGACTCTTAGGATCAAACTATATCTCTTTTCAGCAAACTAACTATTTGGGTGTATTTTCTAGTACATTTTAAAAGCAATGACTTTGATATGCTTCGATCAAAGCGTGACATATCAATGTTGAGTTTTTTTTAATGGAATATCCTGCATATTATTGTGTATTCAGATTCCTTGATCATTCTAGTATAACTTTGTGTATTACATACATATACATATGAACCATTTAGGTGCAAACCTCAATTTTTTGAATAAGTAAGTCTGGTATAAGTAAACTTAGAAGGCGGTATGACTAGGCATCGGATATGTTAGCTTAGGTTAGATGGTCAAATCAAAATTATTTTTGTACTTGGTGGATTAATTAAGGCAACTTCTATCAGATATAAATCGATTTTTTTAAATGGGAATGCCTAATTTTTTTATACATTCAAATGTAAACTTTGGAAGGAAGAATACAACTAACAGCAGAAAAATACAGACATCTAGAGCAAAGCAACAAGATTATAGCAATTTCTTACAACCAATCAACTCTAACCAGAAACAGGATATTTTTCACACCCTACAAGCTGCTGAAATGTACTAGAGATTGACAATTTTCCACCACCAGCGAGTCTTGCTGCATCAGAATAAAATTTCACATATAATGATATGAAAAGGGACTCACTTCTGTCAAGTCAAAAGTAACGATACCTCTGACTGGAATTGAGAAAATTCTTCAGCACATATTAGCAAGATCGCAGAAAATGAAGGATGCATTAAAATTTGTGCAAATTGTTATAAAACATTATTTGCCTGGCAGAAAATTGAAATCTGATTTGTCAGCATTCTTTTTTTGTGATCTGGTAATAGATACTGAACAATTTGAGAGCTCCAGTTACTCCAGGGGTATCATCACTTTTGACTTTGACAAGAATTACTACTTTTTATACCATTAAATGTGAAATTGTGAAATATTAGACTGCCAGCAACAATCGTTCTTATTTTTGCTCTCGTTACAGAGTTTTTAATGGTTTTGGCAATTTTTAATCTCTAGTACATTGCGGTAGCTGTAGTAGGCTGTGAAAAATATCTATTTCTATTATATTCTAGCTCCTCTTCGACTTTAGATATGTTACCGCCGTTGTCGGTGTTTCTGGTTAGAGTTGATTTGTTGTAAGGAATTGTTATAATTTAGTCCCTTTACACCTTTTCCAGCTAGAGTCTCTAAAACGACAAGTGATTATTCAAAACGGTCAAGTTGATTTTCCAACTCGTCAATTGTAAATTCAAACTGACAGGTATAAATTACAATTAGACCCACTTTTCAAACCCGTGTTTAAAGCATACAAGCAATCAACATTGTAAATATTGGGTTTTTATATGATACAACAGTTCATTTAGGTTTTATCAATACCTTTTCCGAATTAAAAAAAATCAGAACCACAAGTGATTTTAAATTCATAAAAAGTAAGTAGTTTCAAATGAGCAAACAGAATGAGTCCACTTTTCGATCAGCTTGACCAGACATAATATCACAAGGCATAGTGGAAGTGGCATATATGACTGTGATTAAATCATTTTGTCAGTGACCTGGAAAAAATGTAATATCAAACATATTTTTTACACTCACATATAATTTCAGGTATATTTGGTATTGTAAAACAGTTGTTACATCTATCAGCCAGGGTAAGGCAGACTGAAGCAGAAAGAAGGGAAGAGAATTTAAGACAATCACCAACTCAAACACTGTTGAATTGTTTCATGCTGGGATGGTTTATCATTGGTAAGGATTTTTTTAACAAAATAACAGTTTTCTCCTTTATGTAACAAATTTCTATGGGTTTTTGAATTGATCATCCTCCAGTAGTTTGCAAAACTATAGTTTAGATATTCATAATACAGTTGGGTCCACTAGTGGGTGATATTTATTATAAATGTTACATCTTATACGTTATCAGAGCTTTGTCGTGGTTCAGTCACATAACAGTTTTCTAGGAAAATGCGATGTTATGCCTTTTATGACTTTTATACAGATATAAATCAAGAAAAACAAGAATAAATTTTCTGTACCACACAGATTAACAAAAAAAAAGCAAAAACTTGACTAGAAACACTTATAAAACTATGAAGTGGAAATAGTTTATGTGTTTAAAAGCATAACAATTTGAAGTAAAATACCATAACATAAATAAAAAAAATATTGGGACCAATCATATTTTAGATTGGAATTGCTCATTCACATTGGTTTGAATATTATAGTAATAAAAAATTAAGGTCCACAGGCTAGGATAGGATACACGGTTTTTAAGAAAATAAATGTCTTAAATTTCTCCTTTCTAAACCAGGATCGTCTGTAATCAAAGAAATGAACTCGTCTTTGCTATTTCCTAACGTTTTACAATGTCTACTCATCATACAAAGTCCCATCAACCTGTTTTCACTTATCGTTGAACAAATAGTGAAAGTACCAGAAATACCTTTAGAAATTTGTACATAACTCTTGAAATACGACAACAGCATTAAAAACACCAAACATACGTTGTGGAATTTTTTGGGGGGACAATTGACCCCTCTTGCCCCCCAAGGGACGCCCATGACTGCGATTTATACTGACTGTATACGTTACATATATCATACATTAATTTGCAGATTTATCATAATTGTCATTTAGTCAGACAGGATGTCAAACGGTACAAAATGGTTTTTGTTACCACTAAATGATGAATATATCAAGCAAAACAATAAACTTCTTTACTAAAACACACAATAAAGCGCGAAAAACAAATAAAAGGTCTGGTTGCAATAATGTTATGGGTTAGCAAAGAGCACTAAAGAGTTGACAAATTAAATTATTTCCAAATTCTGTATTCTTGATCTAAAATATGTTACTCGAAATATAGCTGCGGATTTCATTCCATTAAATCTTGTATTCTCAACATAGTAAATAAAATTTCTGCCAAACAAATAATGAATCGATTTGTTTTTCAGGGTCTGTGTGGGTATACAAGGAATACGAGCCAAATTATGATCCTATGAACGGGATATATTGTAATAAAAATTTATACATGTTTGCGTTTTGGCTCATTACTTCGGTATATATTTTATTAGGAGTCATAACCGTATGTTTATGTTCAATCAGTCTAGCAATTATATTTTATGCTGATAACCCACTATCATACTGAACCACTTCAACCAGTGCAAGATTAACTGTATTTTTCTGATGGCTCAAAGTCGTCTAAAAAGATGTCACACTGAACAAGGTTAAGCATAATGAACGTTTGAGTCCAAATATCCCAGAAAGTTACTATACCATTTTATCATATAGTTTGTACTGGCTTGACGTCTATTTGATAGATATCAGCTGACTACGGGTCGTATTCATAGTGGTCTCTTGAGTAATGTTCAAGCGTGTCCTTCCTTGTCCATCTGTTTCATATAGAACATCTACAAGACGGCAGGAAAACATTTGGCGGCATCGTCATATTTCAAACATGTCAATTTGTTATGTCTACTCCTATGCAGTGTGATGTTTCTGTTATCCCTTTTAGTTTCGTGCCAGTATTTCGTATTTTTTTGCAGGACATTTTTCCGTATGTAACAGGAACTGACAACACCTTACTTTAAAATTGAGCTACAAAATCTCCTTGACGAAATGTCATGTCGACATTTCGTTACTTAAGTGAGCCTTGCGTGAGGAACGCTCAAGTAGCCGTCGAAACACAAAATCATACTTAAGGGACACTCAAGTATTAAGGGACTCTCAAGTATCAACTATGAATACGGCCCTAAGAAGTGCATCTCAAACTTCATTATTTAGTAGGGGATTGGCAGTTTTATAAGTCAGGACCGTCTTAGTAACATTTTTACTGAATATCTCATTGCCATAAAAGTCACGACTATTTTTGTAAACAAGTAATCATGATCATACTGACATACTTCTTAAAAAAGTGCCAGATTTTCTAGTAAAATATAAAATGAGCATACAAGAAAACGTCACCAAGTGTGAATTACTTGTCATTAACAGTACTTACAGAATACAGCCCTGTATTCATTCAAAGCTTAAACATGGTATATGTCAAGACTCATTCTAGGGCATTTTTAGTTATCACTAGCCGAACAGCTGTTCGCTGATGACACGGCTGACAGCACAAAGTTTCTGGCAAAATGGTATAGTGCACATTAGAATTTCTTAATTGACGTGGATATTCCGTCATGGAAATCCTATAAAGTCTTATTCCTTATACTATTTTGATTTATTACGAAATGATTGCATTAATGTGCGTATTGGTGTAGCAATCAGAAGTTCTGTACACGTTCTAACCACTCTACAAACCAATTTTTCTAAACCTGACACCTGTTACCCTATGTCAGCATTTTACATCTAATTCTTTACCTGTATTACCCAATGTGTGCAGCCTTTGGCTGTTAGATAGGGCGTTCGTTACTTCATAGGTCAGAGAGCCACATGATGATTTAGAAACTAGAGCTAACAATAAGCTTACTTATTATAATGAGCTTTCATAAACAGGCAGCAGTTTCGACAAAAGGCGGTTATAGTTTCTTTATTTTCTTCTGTAGCTGCACTGGTGTGGTTGTGTCATCGTTTTTTCTGGGAGCTCGAAGCTCGAAGTCTGTTGGTTCGACAACTGGACAAAAAAAAACATTCACAGCAGCCAGTCAAAATGCTAGATTTTATTGCTTGATGTGTGTCGGTTGTTGGTCAGTTGGTATATTGTTGCTTTTCCGTGTAAGATCTATTTTATTTACGAATTCAGGGTTTATTGAACCGTCCTCGTAGTTTTATATATCACCTAAGATTAGGAATATTACACGCATAAGGATACAAACTGTTGATATTGCAGTGGAAATATAGGAAAATGCGTTGGAACGGTTAAAAGAAATACTTGCTGCTCTTGTGGCATCTAAGGAACGACTCACTTTAATGAAGGAAAGATACAGGGTTGCCAACCATTGTACAATCTTCAAGCATATGCACAATAGGTGGCGCTGATGCTATAAGCCAATATTTTGATCTCATCTCTACACCCTACTAGTTCAAAATATTCATTGAGGCACAAAATAAATCAACCCATTGTTGGTACTAAACCTAGTAAACTCAAAAACCTATAATGTTTGTTAGAGCTCAAAGCTTAAGTCAAAACATCAGCTGGCATATCTTTAGTTTGTAAATATTCAATACTTATAAAGCCATATTGCGCAGCTTCTCTGACGTGATAGTGTCGAACATCGATATGGTTTGTTCGCTTATGGAACACTGGATTTGATGATAGCTTCAAGACACTTTGACTATCACTATACAATATTATAGGTTCAAAAGAATTAGTTCCCATTCTGTGCTAGACAGAGCTACAGTATTTTGCTTTGTGCTTTCCCACGAAATCACACCATTAGAATACACAAAACAGAAACCGGTATAAGACCTTCTATCTACTAGATTACTCGCCCATTCTGCGTCATCATAACCTACTAAAAGAACAATAGTTTTTGTTTTCTAAAGATACCGCAAAAATCTCTTAGCACTCTGCCAATGTACATCATTATAACAGTTATTGAACTCACTTAAGTAACTCGCACTATAACAAATATCTGGCCTAGTTATTTCTGCATGATACATATTATAAGTCCTATCACTTGACAATATGGTACTGATAAGTTACAATTATCGCCATTAAATTTAAGTTCTTTTCCATTGGTGACTCTACAGTTCTACATTGTCATACCAAATTTTGTTAATAAAGAATCAGTGTAATTCGCGTCTGACCTCAAATTATTACCTTTTTCTTTATCAATACAGATATTCATTCCAAAAATTTGCTTTACTTGACCTAAATCTTTGACCTTTCATTTCGAAGGTAATTCTGCTTTTAAATGATCGGTTTCAACTTTATCATTTGAAAATACGAAAAAATCATCAACGTTATGTGCAATAATTGTCATACTTGCGTTCTTTGATTTCAAAAATACACAAGGTTGATATTTAGATTATTGATAACCTAACTCAGTCTCAAAATTTTGTGTTCATTACTTTGTTGCACAAAATATTCATGTTCAGCTGAAGTACTAGTTTTAGTCTATACAGGGTGCTCTAAAAGTTGGGACTTTCCTCTTTAGAAGCAACGGCCCTTGAAACGGTAAAGCTGATGCACGGTGAACCAGCAGCAAAACAGTAAAAAAAATTGTCGAGCAAGTACTCACTATTTGGTTGCTACGAAGTTGTAAGTACGATTACGATGTCTTCTTCAATTTGGACCACACGAGGTTGTCTAGGTCTTGCAGCGTGTCCACCACGATGTGGATTCAGACATCTTGTGTCTCTAGCTCTTTGCACGAGCGAGACAAATCGACAAGGTGTCGGGTGAGTACGGTTAGGGAAACGATCGGCATACACTCGCGAAGCCGCAGCGGTATGTTGATCACACTCACCGTACATTAAAATCGTGTCCACCAGTTCATTATTGTTATAAGCATGCGCCATTGTTGTTGTTTTTAAAGTCCGATCGTCAGATGTAACAAGTCAAGCACTCTCGTACACTATGCCACAGCAAGGCGACTTATGACGAACTGCCTGTTTTTGTTTTCTCACCGGCATCGGCACCACTAGCGCTGCCTTGTTTGTTGCGATATTATGACATTGTGAGCCATTGCCCAGGGACGGACTTAGAATTGAGGATTTCTATAATGGTCAGTATCTCGTTTTCTTTAAATATTTCGTTTATATTGTCACGACAGCCTCTTTTTCTTCACCCCAGAATCAAACTGGACGTAACTTTCACCGTTTTACTTCATAACTCAATACAATATCTCCTAACGTTATCTCAACTAGAACAGAACTCAACCAGAACCATCTAGAGAATTCGATGACATTCGAGAATGCCCATCCGTCATTCCAGAAAACTCTAGACGATTCGATGACGTTTACACTCCAAAGATATAACCTAACAATTTGACTTTACATCATGCATGACAACAGTCGATGACAACTAATACACAATACACGAATACCATAATATACAGTATGTTACATACTTCCCCCCTTAGCGTTCGGCGTCCTCGACGAACAACTCCGATTTTTGTATCACCACAGATCAACCTGTAACTGCGACATCCTTTGCTCAACTTGTGACTCTCATTTTCAGCTCCAGCAGCGTTCTCTTTTCCTAACTCTGCTATCATCTTCTTCAGTTGCGCCTTTTCGTCTTGTCGGCTGTCAACTCTCGACACTCCCTTCTCGTCACTCCAGTTGCTCTCCAGTTCCTCTGTGAGTCTGCTCAGTTTGTCTTCCTGTTGCGCAATCCTGTTCTTCTGCTTACCATTCTCGCTCCTTAGTTGCGCCAATATTTGCTTCAAATCTACATCGTCATTTTGCATCGCTGATATTTCGTACACACCTTTGTTTGCATTTTCAATGACTTTGTTTGAATTCTTCTTTAGCCTATTGCTATCGACCTCGCTTTCCATCTGCGCAATCTTCTGCTTTATCTTATTATGCCCGTACCTCAATTGTTTCATCCCAGAACTATCAGCCTGTGCTGCAGCCAAAGCGTCTTCCAGCTCCTTTTTCAGTCGAACGTTCTCATCCCAAATTCTCCAGTTGCTCTTTCATCTTATTTTCAACGTCTCTTGCTTTATACAAGTCTTCCATGACCTTTTTCACACTATCAAGCGGATCTGTCATATCTGATTTCATCGTCTTGATTTCTGCTTCATGATGCACCAACCTTTCTCTCAACCTTGACTCGTCTCCCTTGACCGCGGTCTTTTTGGCCAACACAATCGCGTGGTCCAGGTATTTCTATAAGGATGCGTTCTCATTCTCCAGCTGGGTAATCTTCTGTTTGAGCATTGCATTGTCGTCCTTAACTTGGTCACATCTATCCTCCGCTTTCTTCGGCTGATACAAAGCCTTCAATCTCTTGATTTCATTTTTCAAAGCAGAAACTTCTCTGTTGTGTTTTTCGTGGAGCTTTCTCAAGGCTGTCTCGTGTTGGTCATTCTTCTTCAACAGATTATTTTTATCCCTTTCAAACTTGCACTTAATACCCACACATTCTCATTTCTGAGAGTCAAGCAACTGCTTTAGCCTATCCCGGTCTGCTGTAAGTTCCCTCATGGCTACTCTATGTTGTCCTTGAAACTTAGCATAGTTTTCTCGTTCTTCTTCAGCAAATTCTTCGTGTCTCTGTCGAACTGCTCCTTCATTGAGTTAATCGTGCCTTGCATAGATTTCATTTTGCTTGCATATTCATCTGCTTTCTCTACATCCACCTGCATCTTATCGACCTGTATGCGGCAGCCTACTCTAAGGTGCCCCTTCTGCCCATATCTCCAACAGGTGAACTTCTCAGCTCCTGCTAGATTTTTGCGAACTGAGTTTCTTCGGTAGTTACCATCTCTTCTTCTTGGAACGAACGAGGTGGCCCTGACTTCTACTTCATCACCTTGTTCCACAGAGTGCACCCTCCGTGTCATTCGCGTGGCTTTTGTGGCAGCTTCAATTTCTAGAGCCTTGACCAAAGCATCTTGTAAGGTTCTGGGACTGGATAGTCTTACGATTCGCTGAACGTCCAGGTCCGCAATGCCGTCGACAAACTGACGAGCAGCAACGTATTCCTGTGTTTCGACGGGGCTGTTGACGAATGCTCGTTTAGCTAAGCTTTGGACTTCGTATGCAAATGTGGTTAAATCTTCCTTGGCTTGTTGTGTCCGGTTATGCAACTGGCCATGCAACAGCTCTGTTAAGTGTGTATCTCCAAAACGTAAGTTTAGTGCAGATGTTATCTTATCATAGTCACGTAAATCCGACGAGCACAGATTTTCCAAAATAGCTGCTGCGGAATTTCTGAGCACTGATGTCAGCACACAAGCCTGTTCTTCAGTCGACCAGTTATTCATACGTCCGATGTTTTCAAATTGCATGTAATAAATGTCCCATGACGATTTGCCATTGTATGGATAGGGCTTTGCTACTACGCCACTGTGTCTATCATGTAAAGCGGGTGCTACTGCAGTTAAACTACTCTCACCTGCACTAAGCTCTCGCAGCTTCTCTGAGACAATTTCTTTGACACGATCTTCCACTTGCTGCAGCTGTTCCTCAACGTTCTTTTGTGATGTTGCTACTGTCACTATTTGTGTCTCTATTGCGCTAATACGTTGGTCTTGATCTTCTAATGCCTGGCTTACCGCTTGCTTCTGTTCCTCCAGTCTAGCCATCACAAGTTCCTGTCCACTCTTCAAATCTGCGATTGCCTCGTCTTGGTGGTTCTTTAGCTTTTCTTCCAGGTTCACGACGGTTGCTTGCATAACGGCTGCCTGGCCCTCTTGGTGATGCTTCAACTGTTCTTCCAGGACTTGCACAGTTGTTCTCGTCTCGGCTGCACTTTATTCTAATCCTTGTTCTAAGCTGGTTCTCATTTCGGCTGTTTGTTCTACGCTGTTTCTCATATCTGCCTTCATTTCTTATATCATAGCCATCAATGCACTCATTTCGGACGCCATAGCTCTTGTAACTGGCATTAACTGACGCTGTACTCATTTCTTCTTTCCTTTTCCTGGCTTGATTCGATGGATAATCCCACACTTCTGACACCAATTGTCACGACGGCTCCTTTTTCTTCACCACAGAATCAAACTGGACGTAACTTTCACCGTTTTACTTCTCTTTTACAACTCGATACAATATCTCTTAACCTTATCTCAACTAGAACAGAACTCAACTGGACTACTGCCACACTACTCATGGCGCCTTATATACACTTCATCGAACCGTCTAAAGAATTCGATGACATTCGAGAATGCCCATCCGTCATTCCAGAAAACTCTAGACGATTCGATGACGTTTACACTTCTAAGATATAACCTAACAATTTGACTTTACATCATGCATGACAACTAATACACAATACACGAATACCATATACAGTATGTTACAATATGTTACTGGAAAAACACTCATTTTGGCGAGTACTATCCGCTGTATGAAAAAAAGTCCCAACTTATGAAACATCCTGTATATGGGTGTGTATCTTAATCAGGACGAGTAACATTTATGTCATGCTGAAAGACTACGACTACCGGTATACCTTGTAAAATTTGTTCCAGTATCCGTTGTCAGATTGCTGGAGCACTAGCTACTCCAAACATAAGACATGTAGAACGATATAAGCTATGAGTATTCAAAGTTAACAATTGCATATGTTCTGGTTTAACTACTAAATGAAGTAAAGCTTTGCTAAGATCAATTTTAGAAAATTTTACTCCCTCAGCCATTTTAGAGAATATCTCATCAATAGTAGGAAGCGAATTCTCAGGTACAAAATAAAAATAATTTCTTAGGGACAAAATGAAAAAGTATTGAGATACAAAATAAAAATAATTTCGCAGGGACAAAATAAAAATAAATTCTCAAATATAAAATAAAAAGTAATTCTCAGGTACAAAACAAAAATGAATTCTCATAATACAAAATAAAAATAAATACAAGTTTTGAGATAACACACACGAAATGGCTTTTTAAAAAACGTTTATTCAGCTCAAGAGACTCGGAAGAGTGAACCCTCTACAATCATTGGTTTTCCTATTTATAAGTTGGATAACGTACTAGCTAGATAAAGATCAATGGGGCAATAGATATCTTCCTAGAAAATAGGGTGAGATGGTGCCTTAATTCCTCCCTCTTCAAGTTTGGACTCTCCGAGTTCAATATTTGACACTTTCTCGGGGCTCGATACAATGCTAAATTTATATGAGTTCTTGAGTCTATATAATGCAAACTTAATAATAATATAGAGCAATATAACAATAATCACAAAGACAGTGATACAAAAAGTAGAGGTAGTAGAGTACGATTCTAAGTTTTCCTGTCTTTGATGTAACGTTAAGTTATTTTTGCTTATTTTATTGTAGCTTAGCAAAAATGGATTTGAAATGTTTTCCTTTTCATTAGTGAGGTTGATTTTAACTTCTGGTATAAATAATTCTCTTGTTTCTTCATGAAATGGAGATAGTATTTGGTCGTGTATTTTAGTTTTGCATTTGATATTTAAAATTGAACTGTCATTGATGAAGAAGCGGGTTTTAGTGCAATTTTCGTCAACTGACAAGGGAACTTGGTATTAATTAAGAAGTTGTTATAGGTCAGTTGTGTTATGTGAATTTTTCTATCAGGTACAAATGAGCATTGTGATAAAAGTTCTGGTTTACAAGAATCGTCTGATGCATTTTTACAAAACTTAAATCCATTACTTAACGTTATGAATTTAGTACAGTAATGCGTAATAGAATCTTGAATGATATATTCATAAGGGAACTGAACCAGTTTTTGTTCGTAATAAATGGGATGAAGACGGAGGAAGGTATATGTTTTGGGTACAATGATTGGAATTTGCAATACAAAGATAATGTGTTGTGTAGAAACAATAGTGTCTAATTTGCTTAAATTTAGTATTTCCGCTAGGTCTAATTCATCTAAAGGTAGGATTTTGTTTCTTTTGTAATTCTTTTTCAGCGTGGAGAATATGAGATTGATTTCTCGATTGTTCAATTGTAGCAAGTTGATGTTCGAAGTTTGGCCGAAGTTAATGGTATATAATCTTTGGAATATGATGATTTCTGTTAGTAAGTATTCTGTTATATCAAGTCGTTTCTTTTGTAAATGGTATTTTTTAAGGTTGCTAATGAGTTTTTTTGGATAGTGCGCGTATTATTCTCAAACCTGTCTGCTAGTTGCGTTAAGTAGGTAACTGTGTGTGAATTCATTTATTTGGTCTTGATTATTACGGAGTATTCTAAAGTCGATTTCGATGTGTTTCAAGTCATCTTGGTCCAAATTACCGGAAATATATCTTATTACGGTCCCAAGTCCGTTGATTAATCCTCTACGGGTTCTTTTGAATTGCAATATTTCATATCTATCCGTCATTATATTATATTCGTAGTTGAGTTGTTGTAATAGGGTAGAATTAGTGAGCTGGTTTGCAAAATGATGATTGACATTGATTTGTTTGACATTGTTAGCTAGGAGTCCTAGATCGATAGAAAGATAGAACTTATGATACTTTTCCGATAGATAGCTAGAACCTAACGATTCCTTGAAGTATGGCGTTTTATCTGCTATCCTCTGAATGCGTAGTGGTTTGGATGGATGGGCCAAGAGTACCCTGTAATGGATAAATTTTTCGAGGTGGTTTAATCCTATTCAATCTGTGTTTGTTCCTTTGTTTCAATTTGATATGGTCACCTTGTTGTTCATAATAGGTTTCTTTGTGAAAAATTGGCTGAGTCTTTTGGGGTCTACCGTCTTGTTGGTGTCGTATATAAATGGGTCCTTGTAGTGTAATGTCTTTCTCTGTAATATTCTGATTCCTTTTGTTCAAACGTTCGGTCTGTTTAGCTTTGATTTCTTCGGTTAACTTTTGATAAAAGGGTAGTAATTCAAGGTATCGTTCTATAGGAGATAAAGGATTAGGGTTGGCTGTGCTTGTAATATGGAATTGTATTTTGTGAAGCTTGCAGAATTCCTTTATGATACTGGAATTAATTTCTCCGGGGTTGCATGTCATTTGATCCGGGAAGTTGTGGTTAGAAAAGTAATGTCTTAGTTTGCTCAATATTTCTGTGCTATACTTAGTTTTTAAGGCGTAAGCTTGTGCAAATTTCGAAAATAAATCATTGATAGAAAAGTTTGCTTTTCTACTTGGAAAACGTCTATAAAAATATTCTCAAAAAGTTTAGTGCTAATAAGGGGTCCTTTCTGTTTCTGCTCTATCGGCCGTCGTTCGTATTTACAAAGTAAGCAAAGTCCACATTTGTTTGTATAGTTAGTAATTAGTAATTTCATGTTAGGTGTATAAAAAGTTTTCTTCAAGTGTTCGTAAGTTTCGTTTATCCCATTATGCGTTTGACTATGATATAAGGATATGTCTTCTAGGGCTTTTTCTTTATCTAGGTATTCAGGTTTGTATTCGGCTTTTATTATTTTAATTCCGCTATTTGAGAAGAATGTATCTAGAATTTGGTTTAAATGTAAAACAATTTCGTTACTGTCCGTATATAGGCCATAGCTCTTGTTTGATTCAGTATGTTCTTTCATGAATTGTAATAGTTCCTCATGTTCATTCCCTTCAGTTACGTGAACTTCTAATGTTTTATCAATTTTCCGGGTTACTTTATAACTTCTTTTATACAAAATATGTGTTCTGTTTTTGAAATTGTAAAAATTTTTCTCTGAATATTGTATGATATTGGGGTGACTCTCCGGGGACGTGTGTTGGGTGCTTTGCGAGCGTAAGTCTATTTCTTCCTTTAATGGCATATTGTCAATTAATTCGGCTAATGGTATATTGTCACTATCATTGTCTTGGCTGTTTAAAATTTCATCTAATTCGCTTTGTGTTAGTATGTCAAAGTCGTCGATCTGAGGGAGTATGGATAATAGGTCATCTTCCTCAATAGTGTTGATTTCTATCCGACTAAGTCCGTCTGCTACATAATTTTCATTGCCTTTTTTATATTGGATGTCAGAATTGTATTCTTCTAATTTCAATTTCCAGCGAATGAGACGTTGATTGGGTTCTTTTAAATTAGAGATCCATACTAATGGTTTATGATCAGTTTCGATAGTAAATTTGTTTCTAAATAGGTAAGGGCGAAAATGTTTGCAAGAGTCTATTATACTGAGTAATTCTTTCTCTATGGTGCTATAATTTCGTTCGACTGAATAGAGAGTTCTGGAAAGGTATGAGATTGGTTTGCCGTTTTGGCTAAGTACGCTGCCAATTGCTATATTGCTAGCGTCAGTTGTTAGAACAAATGGTTTATCATAGTCGGGGTTTATTAATATTGGAGGGTTGCATAGGGCTTTTTGACATTCTTTAAACGCTTGGACATACTCTGGGTCATCTACGTTTATCTTTTCTCCTTTTCGAAGGCATTTGGTCAGAGGTTTAGTCATGTTAGCAAATCCTTTTATAAACTTTTGATAATAATTCATCGTAAGAAGGATTGAATTTGTTTAATGTTAGTGGGAATAGGGAATTTCTCAATAGCTTTTATTTTATCTGGGTTAGGTAAAATACCTTCTGGGGTAATAATATGTCCTAGAAACGGAACGTCTTTGCGTAGGAACTCTGTTTTGTCGAGTTGAATTTTTAAAGAATATTTAGAGAGTTCTGTAAATATTAGCTGTAGGTGTACGATATGTTGGTCAAGTGATTTGGAAAAGACTCACACCATCCATAACGAAACAAAATTTGCCAATATATTTCATAAGTACGGTGTTCATCATTCGTTGAAACGTAGCTGGGGCGTTTTTTAGTCCAAATGGCATCCGAACATATTCGTAATGTCCATTTTCGACGCTGAAGGCGGTTTTTTCTATCGATTTTGGACGCATCGGAATCTGATGGAAACCTTGTGCTAAGTCTAGGGTAGAGAAATATTTTGATTTGCCTAAACTTTTAAATATTTCCTCGGTTCTTGGTAGGGGATGCTTATCTTCTATTGTAATATCATTCAGTTTTCTGAAATCAATGACTATTCTGTACTTTTTCAGTTCAGACGCGTCCGTTTTCTTTGGAATGATCCAGGCGGGAAAAGAATAGCTAGGCCTTATTATTCTGTTATCCAAAAGAGTGTGAACTTGCTTTTGGATTTCAGATTTCAAGTGATATGGGTATCTATACGATTTTACATATATTGGGTCTTCATGTTTTAGACGAATGTGGTGTGCCGCGGCTTTACAGGGTTCAAGTATTTTATTTGGCTTGTGAAACACATGTTGAAATTTTGTACAAAGTTCCAAGATCTTAATTTTTTCTTCACTATTCATATGATCAAGTCTAATTAGTTTCCTTATAATGACCTTTTCGGTTGGAGGGTTTTTGATGTCAAAATTTTAAATAGGACTGATTTCTAGATTTTCATAGTTTTCTATTTGATTTATATCAACCGGATAATGATATTTTCTACTTTGCAAATACTTTCGGGTATTGTTTCGTTATTTTTTAATTTTACTTCTGGGACTAATACGGTTCCGTTTTCTAATCCTATTTCAAATGGAATCAATTTTTCTACTGAATCAGATATTCTTTTGGGTTTTATGGAAGTGTCGTATTTTATTTTGAGGAAATTGGTAATAAGCGTGTTATTTACGGTGTCAATGTGGCAGTGTAATTTTTTGAGAGCGTGATATCCTAGAAGGCAGTCATAAGAAATATGCCAGTCTAGTACTAAGAACCCTATTTCAGTTTTATTATTGTATTCGTAGAAAATAAGTAGTTTGCAAGCATACTGGCCCTTTTTCTTCGTTTTACAGGATTTAATTTCAAAGTCTAGAGGTATAAATATTCGGAAAAGTAAGTGAATGCTACCTGGGAATTTATTAGTGAGGCTGAGGCTCCTGTATCAATTAGAATGAGTAAATCAAAATAAGGGCTGTAAACGTATGGAAGATGATGATGAATTTAAATCTATGTCAATTCGCTTTCGATCGGTGCATCGGGAAAATTTTCGTTACTCTCGTTTTGTGAAATTGAGTTATCTGAGGTACCCGTTTCCTGTGTACAGGTATTATCTTCGTCATTTTAATATGAATTAAAATATTGGTAATTATTGTAATAACTCACAGGATCATAAAAATTCTGCTCGTTATAATATGATTGACTCACGTCATATTCACAGTTTGTTAGTTCTTCGATAGTGAAGTTGGGGGGTCCGGTCGGACGAAAGGCGTTATTTGGGGTGAAATTAGGTCGGTAACTGGTCGAAGGCCGGTAGTTATTATTTCTGAAGTTATTATTATTTGGATGTCTATTTGAAACGATGGTCGAGGTTGACATAGGTGTACGTCTGAAGGGCTGATTACCGGGTACAGACGTTTTTGGGAAGGCATTAAAATTCGGTCGAGGTCTGAAAGCAGTTATGTTTGTAGGTAATCGGGGCGCGTTATTCAGATTAGGTTTAGGCATTGAAATTGGTCCGGTAGGAAAAGGTGGCTGATGAAAGAAATTATTTCTAGGTAGCGGGTTAAGATTAAAAGGTTTCGGTGGTCTCATAAATGGAAATGATTGGTAGGGAGTATTGGTTGCGGGTTTTGTTTTTGTTTGGGAAATTTACTCAAGTGGGCTTCTCTTGAATTATCGTATTTTCTACATAGTTCCAAACAAGTCTAGACTATTAGGGTCTCGGAGTTCTAAATATTCGTAATAGGGTGATTGGATTCCTGATAAAAATACGTTTAATGCTCGCTTTGTATAGCAGTTGATCATAGCTGTTCTAGCTTCACCTGTATATTCAATATTTATTTGATCTACTAACGCACTTAATTTTTGCTGAACTTCTGCGTAGAAGTCTAAATAACTACCGGTTTGGCCTAGTGATTCTAAATCTGCACATAAATTTGCTTCTTTACGAGGCGATCTATAAGTTTATAGCAATAATGTTTTTACATCTGACCAGGTATTGGGTCTACGCGTTTCTATTACTTTAGAAGCATCTCCGTTAATTTTCGATAAGATGAATGAAAAAGCTTCTTCTATGAAATTTGTTTCGGCAAACTTGGCTAAAAATTTTTCAGTTATCTAAAAATTTTGATAAGTCAATCGAACCTTCATTGTATTCAGGGATGGAATATCTCATAATATTAAACTTCAGTTGCAAATCTGAGTTGCTTGGTGTAGTCATTATGTTGAGATTGAGTCTAGAAGGTGTTAAGGAAATTTGTCTAGTGGTAGTGTTTGTAGTAGTCCGTGTTTCAATGTCAGAGTCAGACATAAAATACAAATAAAATTCTTAAAATTGAATAGGGGTAAAACTTAATGGTAAAAATAGAAGTTAAATTTTCGAAAAAGAGTTCCTTACACTAATCGCAATAGCGTCTACATCGGATCGTAGTTGGGATGTTCAAGGACCAATTCAACTGGATACGGTGATGAGGGTGCGCCTACCTGGATGCGCTCTTCTAGCTCAGGAACTGAAGATGTTCTTTGACCTTTGTGTGGACTCTCAGGTGTTCGGATGGTCACCGTTGAGAAGATTGAGATCTGCTTACCGGTGGGCATCTAGCTCGGACTTCTTCTTGAAGACGGCGTCGATTAATTATTTGCCTACGATTTGCGACGCAATGGCAATAACACGAAAACCGACCGTTCTTCTAAGTGCTGCGACTTTTACTTGACTTTAACACCGGTAGTGACTATCCTGTTCGCAGCGCCAGTTTTGAGATAACACACACGAAATGGCTTTTTAAAAAACGTTTATTCAGCTCAAGAGACTCGGAAGGGTGAATCCTCTACAATCATTGGTTTTCCTATTTATAAGTTGGATAACGTACTAGCTAGATAAGAGGTCAATTGGTCAATAGGGAATAGATATCCTCCTAGAAAATAGGTTGAGATGGTGCCTTAATTTACACCTCACAATCCCTCATCTGCAAGTAATGTGAAAATGTTTGCTATAATTATCAATTTTTTTGAAGTCATTTTCCAGTTCATTTTGATTTGATGTGACCGTGGACACCAATTGTGCAAGATTGTTACCCATGTCGTTACATGTTTCTGCCAAAGAATCTAAATTTGCCTCTGTTCTTGTTTTCCTCTGATTACGCTGCTGTTTCAAATCACTCAACACAGCTCCACTGGAGGGGCCTACAACTTCACTTGAGTGAGCTGGCAGGGGTGACAAATTATCAGTACTGAAGGATACTTCACATGAATCCGACAACTCTTCATCTTCTTGGGATAACTCCATAGTGACCATCCCAGTCTCGAGAATCAGCCCCTACTTCTACACATTGGACGGTTTGATTGGAGGAGGAATATTTCCCTTTGTCCTGAAATTATTTCAATCAAAGAACAAAACGATTTTAAGCTAGTTTACCTCCTGGAGGCAATGCAGTTATCCAGAAAACCGCATTGTTCGTAGAATGGCCACTTTATGTGATAACTGCCACTGCCTGAAGGAAGACCCTTGTATATCCTCCTCTCATTTAAATATCTGTTACGTATATTTTCCCAAATGTATTCTACCTCTTGTGCTGAAAACAGTGAAATTAAGAATATTTCAGCGTTATAAACTTTTGAAGAACAAAATTGTTCCTATAGTCCCCCATGAATTTTGTTTCATGAGGGTGTCAAGGTACCTAGGATTTATGGGATTCCATAAATGGGGGAATCCACGCACAGCATCAATGATGCTTTCGGTATTATGGTTCGACATTTAGGGTTTGGCACAGCCAAGACTATTCGCAGTATTTGCACGAATCTCCAGCTCCAGCGACCACTCATCAATTCAACATTCAACATGCACGACCCCAGTGCCAGTGATTGTTCTTCATTTTTCTAAGGTTATAGTTTGTTTGACACTTGCCGAACACTTGACAGTGATTTGATAGTCGACCGTGGATTGACATTACGCCAGATTATAATTTTATGTTTTGTGCATTTCGCGCATGCTAAGACACTCCTAAGATTTAGATTTATCTTTTTCCATAAGGTAAAGTTGAAAGTTAATTATATTTTGAAGGCCATTCCTTACGCCTAATTCTTAACTCTGATATGCCCAAGATTTTTTTTGTTTCCAAATTATTGTTATATTTTAATTTCCAATTAAATACTTACTAGGGAGTACTGGAAAAATATTTTTATTTTTTCTGTAATTTTATTTTTCTTGAAAACCCCTGTCGTTTTAAAAGGACAGTAGGCAAATAGGTATAAAAGATCATATTCCTTGCTATATATTATTTATTGGAAACAAAATGAACAACAGCATATAAGTATATTGCAATTTTCTTTCAGATGCTTTAACTTCTACTTCTTGGTATGATAGTCCAGGAAACATCGTACATGTAAAGCCACGTTGCACTTTAAGCATTTGGTTTTAACCTTTTGATGGCAAAGTCTGCATCTGGTTTGCCGATCTTGTTCCGCCACAAAATGGTCTATTCGGTCGTATCTCGATTCAATATTTTCCAAGGATGACGGCCGGCTAAATCTTTTACCGTCAAGTGGGGTTACTTGGGACACTTTTCACCTTTCAATTAATTTTTTCATCTTATGAGAGATCATAACTTAAGTATTTAGTGACCGAGGCATTAGTCTGGCCTTACACTTTGTTCTCCAGGTGTTATTTGTTATGTAATAAAAATCGACAGCCCTTTTTTTTACAATTTCATAGTGTCCCAATTTACACTATAAAGTGGGGTAACATGGAATCATCAATTTTCGAAGTCTCAGTGCTAATTTAGAAACGTCACCTTTAACACAGGATAAAGAGAAGCATTCAGGAATAAAAATTTATTATTCTTAGTTCATTAAACAAACATTCTTACATTGTTTCAAAGAAAACAGGAACTATAGTATCACATCAAAATAACAACGCAAATTAAACAAACATTCTATTCATATTGACGTTTATAAGTAAAGCAAACTTAAATAAAAGAAAACCCTGAATCCCCGAAACAGAATTTAATTAGGTATCAAAGAAGTATCTTCCTCGGGAGATCTTCTTAGGTGCAATCAGTCTTAACACTTCATTGATTTTTACGTCGTCATGGTCATCTACTATAGGAAATATATACATGGTCGAGTTCTTTGACGATTGCCGTAAAAATTTCAAACGCACTGTGTCTGGAGGAACAACACCTACGACTTGCCCTATGAAAACCTTATTTGACTCTTTTTTTGTACCTTTGTCATAAGTATATCTAACTAGTGCAAATTTGCCCTCTGTCACATCTGACCAAATGTCTTTATTCCCATCAAGACTTTTGTTTTCTTTGTTAATATCTTCTTTATCTATAGGTTCTACTGCATCTTCAATTCCTTGCTCCAATCCTTCGATATCCGAAAATGCTAAGTCAGAATCTTCCGAATCATGTAGCGAATAATTTTCAGAGTCTGTGTCTTCATCTGATGAAGCAATCTTTCTCACCTTTTTCTTGCCCCATGATGATCGCCTTTTCGTTGTGCTTGTACCTGATTCACGTGATACAGCATCAGGAGCAATACTTTTCCCTGCAGCTAAATTCAATTTCTTTTTTTTTCTTTGAGAGGTTGAGTCTCAAGGGTTCGAGTTTCTTTCAAAAAGGTTTGGAAACTTAGTATAATTGCTGTTGATTCGTCTGTCATGTCAGAATTCGTATCTTCTAGATCTTTTGGCAATCTCTTTAAAACCTGATCTCTATCCACTGGATATATTCCAGTTGCTCTAAAACCAGATAGAACGTTTTTTTTTATAATGTCTTCCATGTCTTGCAGGCAAGAATTTAATATCTAGGGAAAGTGTCTTTGGGAAGAGTACCTCGATGCTTCATTTTCCAGTTAGTCAAAACCTTACTCCAGTGATGTTTTAATGGTTTGAAGTATGCGACGTCTAAAGGCTACTCCCGTAGAATTGGGTGGCAACAAAATAAAGCGGATTCTATTCGCTTGACATAATTCTATGACCCTGGGAGAAACATGGCTGGCCAAGTTATCTCTAATCATAACTTTGGGGAGTTCTTTTTCAAATTTTTGGAAATATGGGAGAACTATCACGATAAACCAGTCTTCGAATAGCTCCATATTAAACCAACCATTTTTAGATCTATTATAGACTGCACCTTTTGGTCCATTTTCGGTCCATGTGTTGTAAAGGTGCTCTGATCTATATACTATGTATGGAGGTAATAGGTGCCCTGTGGCTGTCGCTGAAAACATAACTGATACACTACTTTTTGTCGAGTCAACAATCCTTTGTGGATGCCGACAGCCTCTGCGTACTATGACATTCTGACGCTTTGGGTCGTCTGTCATATTCGTTTCATCATAATTTATTATCATAGCAGGGTCTACATGTTCCAATGATACTGAAAGCTCGGTGAAATAATCGAGAATAACCTCACGAGTAACACTGGCTCTGGCACGTTTTACATTTTGACATAGTTTTTGAGTTAATGTATTACTATGTCTTTTCAAAAATGCTCGTAGCCATTCTATTCATGGGAGGTTTGCCTTAAATCTCCTTTCACTTTTTCCTTGTCTATCTAGGTAGGATTTTACTATAAGTCGTATATCATAGGGGACTAAAGGAAATCCCCACTCGCCGGCCAATGCTATGCAATCAACAATGACATTTTCTTGCGCTTCAGTGAATACACACGGTCTGCCAATTTTGCCTGTTTGTTGTCCACGTCGATGACGGCTCAGTGTAGACTTGGAGATTCCAAATTCTTCAGCCACCTGTCGTATAGGTCGTCCTCTTCTCAAACTATTTAATGCCCTTTCTAGAGTCTCTTGTGTATAGTCATGGTATTTCCGACTCCCAAGTTTGCGCTTATGTATTCGTGGCATGACCTGAAAAAAAATTACTGAAAAATACAAGAAGGGGTAACTTGGGACGTGTCCCAAGTTTCCCCACGAAGTGTCGCCAACTCTGAAATACGTCGTATTTTAAAAGACTTGGCAACTATGCATAAAAACGCTATTTGAACAACACAACAATGATGTGAGGTTATAATGTAATGGAAACGTTGGCTTGTCAATAAACATCTATGGTCTGTGCAACAGAAGTTATACAGGCTCAATTATTCTCTAATTATAGAGGAGAACTATTTATATATAAAAACAAAGTACTTACTCTGCCAAATATATCTCTTTATGGCGAAAAACACCTGTTTGACTATTGACAACCATCCCCTGGTGCGCCAGTGCATATAGATCTACCAACGTTGCCGCTGTGATTTTTAAAAGACTATTTGACGAATCGTCCCATGTTAGCCCCTGTCTCAAGTAACCCCACTTGAGGACACTGCTTCGATCGGTACCAAGCCAAGCATTCTGCTCTGCAACATCAAGTAAATGAGTTATGAGGGGGAAATACCATTTCTTTCCTCGTATAGCGGTTCTATACAAGTCAATATTTTGATCACTTCGATCGACTCCCCCCATGTATCTATTGTATTTGTGAATGGATTGTGGTTGCAAAATGGTGATCCTTTTTTTTTTTCTTGACGAGAATATCGCGATGGGTTACAGCATGGAACAACTGACGAAAAATTGGATACCAAATGTACAATACTATAATCTGCCCATTTGATAACGATTTTAGATCTATCATCGGTTACTTTGGAATCCCATGAACCTCTTTTTGTCTGCAACTCTTTGTCAGACTTTAGGTTACAATTGCCAATTCTGTTTTTGCGAATTGTTCCAACTGTTCCTATATGTCTCTTTGACAATTCGTCAATCAAGGATAGACTTGTAAAAAAATTGTCAAAATAAAAACAATATGGAAGATCGAAGGCATTTTGCAGTCTGTCGGCATATTCTAGTACTACCGATGCTCCTAGACCCATGTGCTTATAGCATTCTTTTATTGTTGTCTTAATGCCTTGATAAGATTCATACCAACAAATGTATCTTTTGGAGTAGTTCCAGCCCACATTTTATAACCGTATCTAATTGGCTTGCCTTTTATAAATTGTTTCGCACCATGATGACCATAGTAAGGCACCATAGCTCCGTCCACTGAATGATTTTGAGATATTGGTGCAAAATCCATAAATCTTTCATTGAGCTTTTCAAATAATGGTCTTACTTTTGTAAAACGATCATCGCATTGCTGTGACAACAATAATTTGGAAATTATTGTTGTGACAGCAGTGCAAAACACTCATTATATATTCAAATCTGTTTCGTGACATACATTCCGACACTACTGTGCAGTGAACATCTTTCGCAAGCTCCCAGTACATCCTACGGCGTGGAAAGGGGTGATAACCGCTGAGCAGAAGTATACCAAAAAATGCCTTCATATCGGACGCAGTTACATCAGGCCTTTTATTTTTCAATGAGGTATAGCTGTTAGAAGCACCATCAATCAGGTTGATAACATCATTATCGAAAAACTGCTCATAAAGTTCCATTGGCGTTTTATTATTTGAGACACACTTCTGGCCATTCATGTTTGAAGATATTACTTTCCAAGTCCCCTTCTATCCATTTGTAAGCCTTTGCAGGTTTGTAAATATGTAAATCGGAATGGTTTCGTCTATTCTTGGTTTTATCCGAAGGTTGGACAGAGAAAGATTATTTTCTGGATCCCATTGAGAGACAACGCTGGATAAGGCAAAGTCATCTTCTGGGTCCCATAATTGATTTTCGAAAGTTTCCTGCAAAAAGGCTTGCGCTCGGAGCTGACTTCCCGGTAGATTATTGATGGAAACATCGTCTTCGTCACCTGAATCCTCATCAGTGTCACAAGCTGGATCGTTTGCATTAACGGGAGGCATAAGATTTATGTCAATAGTTGGAGCAGTTGGCAAATAATCCTCCTAAAATACCAGTATATGCCCACAGTCCTTTTAAAAGGACACCAACATCAACAGTCTTATAAATGATATAAAAATTGGATATATGTGCATATTCTAACTAAAATACTTTACTTATTACTTATATTTACTTCTGTTGCCTGTTACCTGCGTTATGAGAGTGCAATCTTGCTTGTTTTGCTTCACAACAAACAACACAGTTACTTTTATTGGTGGAACAATTCCTGTCAAACTTGATTCCAATTGCAGTCTTTCATTTTATTCAAATCTTGACTAGTCCTAGTCCTAGTCTCCTATGCCAGACTTCTGGAGTAGCACAAACACTTACATCTTCCTTGTATTAAGTTCAACTTAACTCCATTACACCAATTTGCAGTAGCGAGCAGTTTATTTCCACTGTTGAAAACACGAGAACCATCTCTACTAAATGATACTTATTTCATTTTTAAATGAGCTGACTTACTGAGATAATATTTGTAGTTAATTCTGGTACGCATAGAACATCTTCAGTTACATCATAGCGCTTGCCATTAGTTTGCGTGGTCACGTTTATGTTTCCGGAATGCTTGTCTTGATTTGCCACAACAATATCACTGACATCCAACTATGGAGTCTTTTCAAACCATAGTTCATTTGGTGCCATATGCTTACTTGCACCTGAATCTAAGTAGAAATCTTTGGCATTCAAAAATATTGTGCTGAATGAATATTTCGATGAACCTGCTGTCGATGCTTTCGGGTTTGGACACTTTGACATGAAATGTCCTGGTTGTTTACAACTGAAATACACTATTTTGTTTTTGTCTCGTTGACGTTTGTCAAATTCGTCTGGTTTGACAGTTGACGTTTTCTTGAAGTCACCCTTTGGTTGTTTCCCAAAACTACCGCCGCTGTTGCCATATCTCGCAGCGAAGGCTCCTTTCCTTTACAGTGACTGTATGAGGACGGTGGCGACAAAAGAATGTCCTATTTTTGATTGGTTCGTCCATCTCCGCCATATTGAGGCAACTTTAACATTAACAGCATGCGAGAAAAGCTCAATTTTTACGTAATACAAGTTGAAACAAAAGAATAATTAGTAAATGATTACCAGTAGGAGCATATGATTATTTTTGTTTTATGTAAAAAGTAACATACAATATCACGAGACATCACATCCATATAACTTAAGTCATTGCCATTACATTGGGTGCATTCAGCGCACTAAACTGTTGAGTGTAAACGGTAAACTATGTTAAGTAAACATTTCGCTTATTTCCTGAACGCTCTGTTTCAAGGTCGACAGACAACATCCACGTAAACGGAATGAGGTTAGGTAGCGTTGCTGTTGTTTATTATTATAATTTATAATGATGAACGGTTTTGTATTGGAAATCTTACTAGACGACGATATAGATATGAATGTTATTCAGATTACAATAACCAATCTGTCCCAACCGTTGAATATTGCCTTATCAGAATTTAAAAGCCATTTTAGGTTGTCTCGCAATGGGTTTACCAGACTTTGTTCATTGTTTTTTAAATTACCGCCATGTAGCAGTGAATTTGGAAGCGAAGGTTTTATTCTTTCTATGGATAATAGCCAAACAAGAAAGTTTCTTGGCTGCCGGTGACAGATTTAGAGGCACAGGCCATTATATTTTTTATAATGTACTAGAGGGCATCATTCAGTTGAAACATCACTACATAAAATGGCCAGACCGTAATGAATGCGCACAAATTCAGCAAAGAGATGAAAATCGATGTCGTAAGTATTGATGGACATGTATTACAAACTACTGAACTTATAATATGATTTTTATATAGGATTTCCTGGGGTTGTAGGATTTATAGACGGTTGCCATATAGCTATTAAGCAACCAACAAACAACGCTGTTGATTTTTTCAACAGAAAAGAATACCATAGCATAATTTTGCGAAAAGTTTGCAATGATAAAGGAATGCTTACCGATGTGTTCATTGGAATGCCAGGTAGGATGCATGATGCGCGAGTGTTTAGGAGAAGTCCTCTATATGCTCGTCTGATAACTGATCCACCACTGCTCCAACCTCACCAACACATACTGGGCGATGCCGCATATCCATTGATGCAAAACATACTAAAGCCATACCGTGACAATGGACATTTATCCAGACAAGAAATAAAATTCAATCAAACACTTGCCGGGCAACTACAGGTGATTGAAAGAACATTTGGACTGTTGAAATGTAGATGGAGGAGGCTAAAATACCTGGATATGTCACTTGGTGATAAAATTCCGGAAGTGATTTTAGCTGGATGCATATTACACAATTTTATTATAATTGAAAATGAGGATGACAATTACTCAATCCTAGAAGAAGACAATGATGATGTACCTGTTGTCCCCTATGAAGAGATTGAGCAAGATATTGAAAGTGATGCATCTCTGAAGAGGAATTACATTTCTAGTTTATTGCTACCTTAGAAACATTTGATAAATGTAGCTAGTAATACACAACACTTTATTGTTTTTTTAATAAAGTATTTATAGAAACTATTACTTTTCTAAAATAGTCCTTCAAAAGCACTTTTTCTTTATTTATCTTATTGCTTTCTTCTATTCCTATTCGAATTCTTTTCAACTCCTGAAGGCGCTCTTCCTCTATTTCCAGTTGTCGTTCCCTAAATTTATCAAGATTCCTCTTGAAAGGTGTGGGCTCATGTCTTCTGGACTCTTCAGGAGTATTGCATCTGGAACTAATGAGTTCTGTCTGAGAGAGGGCTACTAAGCCCAGATACGACAACTGGCAGATTGACTGTTTTGTCAGTTGCAAATATTTCTTCCAATCGTTGGAAATATGGCCTATTTATTCTACCTCGTCCAGTTTTATTGATTTTTTTATTGTCTAGTACTTTCTGAAAAGTGCATTTCATATTCCTCATTTTTGGTCAAGTTGTGCACTATCAACTATGTATCCTTTCTTGGACATTGCTTCTGCAATTTTGGCCCAAACGATTTTTTTTAACTTTTGGATTTCTGAAACTGCCCACCTCTTTTTGATATGCATGAAAAAACATCATTGTCTTGGGATGATCCCATTTGAACTCTGTATCTGCCACGATCTCGACCTGAAGAATTTCTTCCTCCACAGTTTCCCCTTCTCCTGGTTCTGCTTCACTGCCACCTACAAATAAGAAAACACGCTTTCAAACTCATCTATAAACTAAATAGGCATAATAACTTACCAGCATTCGTCCTAGGTAATGATGCTCTCGGGACCAACATGTTGTTTATAACAGCAT
The DNA here is from genome assembly GCA_951848785.1 of Callosobruchus maculatus. Lineage (NCBI taxonomy): Eukaryota > Metazoa > Arthropoda > Insecta > Coleoptera > Chrysomelidae > Callosobruchus > Callosobruchus maculatus. The sequence continues at coordinate 10,946,501 of CATOUR010000026.1, read as the reverse complement.
ACTCTCCAAGCTCTCCAACCCACATTTCTTTATTTTTATTGTCACCTAGTTCCTAGTCACAAAATACAGTCCTTACAGTCGTCTTTATGCTCACCACCAAGCAAATCAGGTGCAAATATATTTAATATTTAAGGTTATGCGATCACGTGATCACAGCTCAACACAGCTAAACGTAAAATTTTTCTGGTGAGTTGTTGAGTAAACAGTTTGCTATAAACAGTACCGTTCAGCGTGATAAACTTAGTCAACATACTAAACAGTTTAGTGCGCTGAACGCACCCCTTTTCTGTAATATGATATTGATGTAACCAAAAAAATATCTGTTGGATATTATAACTTTATATTTATGCCATATGACTATAATACACATCATAAATATTCATAATGGAACCGTCACTCACTAAAACGATGTTTTTAACAAGCCATACGAGTTTCGTTGAATATATATTAGCACCTTCAGTGGAAGATTAATTGAGAATAGTCCTAATCTTTTCCTAAAGATGCCAATTTAATTGACTGTGATCCAGTGTGGCCAGATACTCTTCAAGGCAAAATCTGATCACCGGGGCAAATGCCAATCAATGTCACTTATTCCAAATCATTTTTGTCTAATTTTGATAAAGACCTAGAAAAGGCGACTAGAATGTAATAAAATGTGACAAATCAAACTTGATATCTATACTACTTTTAATAGAATTTTGCTTGCTAGTAGGCAATATAAGATTTTATGCTTATGTAAACTGAACAGAGAAAATAGTTTTTCTTTTCAAAATATTTAAATGATGGAATCTATTATGGGGAAAGTTAAAATAATAAAACACTAAATTTTCACTATATATACGTTATATTTCTATGAATAATATTGCAAAATTATAATATTGCACTCTGTCCCTACAGATAATTAATTATTGTTTTTCACGAGACTTCCTCTGGCGTGAATATCGCAGCCATTCCGATACCACTAGTTCAAATTCGTGTTCGGTAACTGCTTCTGGTGTTTTAATGTTTTATTTAAATATTAGGTGATGTTAACCTTATACTTTATTCAGCACAAGCACATGTTACATCTTCTTACAATAATTGGTTAGGTCTAGTGTCCGTTAATAAATGCGCGAACATGTCATGTGTCAGTTCCATCATCACAAGGGGTGTGATCGCGTCGTAGTTCCGAACTATACCGACCTACTCTAAAGCATTCTCCGACGTACGTGTCGTCATGAATCGCATCGGAACTACAGTTCGTGATTGTACTCGTCGTAGAACTGGGTGTGTGGGAATCAGTTCTATATCGTTCTATACAGCTCCACCTAAAGAGGTGGAATTGTTAAGAATTACATATGAAGGTTATGTTTTTATGTCACCCAACACTTCAAATAACCGATTATTGGAAATTATTTTATATTGGTTTTGCCTATTTAAATAGGAATGAGATGGGAATCATCACCGAAAAAGATCAAAGTGTGAATGTTGTCAATGAAGGTACGTTTTTATTTCATAAATAGTTTATTCGGTTGTGCAAGGCGTTGAAATCTTTTTACTGCTTATTGTTGGAGTAGGGTACACATAGAAATTAGCTTTAAAAATGCAAGTAATTTATAGTTTCAATTACTTTACCTTGCTTTTTGCATAAAAGCTGTTCCAAGCAATAACAGTTGCAGTACTTGGTATTTTGTCTTTGCCTTTGCAAATGTATTTTTTTTCAAATGAAGTATGCATTCTCTTTGTATTATCTTACCATTTTTTTTATCTATTCCAGATGGAGAATACCTGTTTCCTGTGGATTTGAGTGGTATTGACCTCAAACACTCAAACATATATTGCAAGTGGTAGTTGGAGAAACCACATATAATATCAATCTTCATTCTGTTGCTCCACAAGTGCCTGAATGTTCAAATGTAGACCCACCCATCATTACAAATGCAGAATACCCACCCATCATTACAAATGCAGAAGACCCACCCATCGTTACAAATGCAGAACAGTTCCAGTGGGACAAAAACTCAGATGCCTTGTTTTTAGATCTTTTTGAAAAAAACAAAGCATTTCTTGGCACAAAAAAGTTTCTCACCAAAAATGCTTTATTCAATTACATAGCAGGGAAAATGAGAGACATGGGATTTGATGTAACGAAAGAGCAAGTGCAAAATCATGATAAATTAATCAGTAGGCGTTTAAAAAACATAATGTCAAATGTGGGACCAAAGTCTTCAGGAAGAGGAAGGATAAGTTTCCTCAATGAAACAAAAGTGTTGGAAGTATATGGGAAGAGACCCAACATTAATCCAGAATATGTATCAGAATCTAGTGTGGGTGAAGTTACTCACGCAAACAGACTTCAAAGGTTGGAAAACTTATCCAACAAAGAAAATGAAGGGAACTCATCATCACCCTCAGTCCAAGAGTCTCCCAAGAGTTCTAGGAGAGAGAGTAAAACATCTCTTTCAATAGCAGCTCTAAAAGAGTCCATAGGATGAGCAGAATCTAGCTATGAAAGAGCGCAATAGGCATCTAGCAAAGATTGCTAATGACAATGAGAAGTGGGTAGCGGAGAATATCTCTATCAAAAAAGAAAGGAATGAGTTGTTGAAGCAACAACTTCTTCTGATGCAAACCCTGATCACAACACTAGAAAACCAAAATGAAACAGGAACATTAAAAAGAAACACATATGACCAGCAGGGCTTACCTGAGAAAAAGAAAAAAGGCCATGAATAAAATTATTGCATTTAATTTCTTTGTAAAATTCCTGTACATTATGTATTTGTATGGCACTACTCTAGTAAATTTAATAGAGATGTTAAAACTACTGTTATTTGTATTTTAAAATAAATAAAAAAAAATGGTCATACACATGACTCAAGATACTTATGTTCATTTACTTTCTCTATTTGTTACTGTACATGCATGACCTCTTTTCTATATGAGTTGCTGTTTAATGTATTTCTGCACTTTAAATAATTAAACACTTTAGGGGGCGATTATAGATCACTTACTCAAGAGTATTTTAACTTCTGAAACTTACCATGTGTGTGTCTCTCTGATTCATTGCACTTTACTGATCTGTAAGTAAAACCTCATTAATTGGAATCAAGACTTTACTAACGTTTCGGCTGCTTCTGCTGCCTACTGAAGTACAAAATTATTTTTGGCAATCAATTTTGTACAACGGCTGCAGAGGCAGCAAAACTTTTATAAACAGTTTTGATTTCAATCATTGTGGTTTTATTTATTGGCCAGTGAATAATGATTTTTTAGAACCCCGCACAAGAACCCCAGACAGAAAATTGCATATTCCATCTTTAAATGATACAAACAGATTAAGCAGTGGTGGCTAATGCAAAACCACTACAGAGATCTCAAAAAAAAGAAAATTACATGTTACTTATTTCATTTATTATGAGCACTGTAGTGATCTCATACCAGTTGCTGCTGGATGTGAGCCATTTTTAAAAAAGGTAAATAAGTAATATGTGTTGCTCTTTATATGATTTAATTGTGATATCAAAACAATAATAATTTGAATAATTATATTGTTGTCCTTTCATATCTGGAGGCCAGTTGACGACATAGCTCATCTCTAACATCTGCTCCTTGTGGGTTGTCTATAACTCCTTCATTTTGTGCTACATTTGCAGCTAGCTCTTCTGATACCATATTGTCTGGAAAGTCATCTTCCTCTGATTCTTCAAATAAGCGTATATCCTCTAAGTCAGCAATATTGTGCAAAATGCAACAGGCATGGATTATTTTAATCATTTTTTTTAAGGAACGTAACCTCATAAAATACAGTATCCTGAATCTCTGTTTTAGAATTCCAAATGCATGTTCTACTGACACCCTGCATGAACTTAATGCTGTATTGAATTGTTTTTGTGCTCTAGTTAAATTTCCATAATCTTTGTAAGGCGTAATGAGGTATGGCAAACAAGGATAAGCACTATCTCCCAGCACATATTCACCTGCATTACACATATTAGCAATTAAGTCTTTGGTGTTTGAATGTTGAAAAACTCTGGCATGATGTACTGATCCAGGCCAGCCTATCACCACATCAATAAATTTCCTTTTTTCATTCACTACACCTTGTAAGTGTATGGAAAAATACCTCTTCCTGTTAACATATGTGTCACTGTCAACATTTGGTTTGTCTATTCTAATGTGTGATCCATCAATGGAACCAAGAACTCCTGGAACCTGTTTTTCTCTCAAATAATGCATTTTTGTGCTTTCTTTCTCTTCATATGTAGGCACATGAATGAATTGGCTGCCTATAGATATTATAAAATTTGTGATTCGTGTAACTACAGACTGTGCCCCACTCAAGCTCAAATCAAATCTATCAGAAATATCTCTAAAGGAAGAATTATGTCCCACAAACCACAAACATGCTAGGATATGTTTTTCTGGTGAAACTGCTTCAAATCCACCATGTCCTAGCAGTGACTGAAAATTTTCACTTTCCTGAAAAGTCTTAGCCAATTGTCCAGCAATGCTTCTTCGTAGTCTAAAGTGAGACGTGAATGTTTCATCCGAATATGCTGGTACGATGAGATCAACATACTTTTTCATTTTCACTATTGGCTCCTGCTCCACAAGCTTCACAATTTGTACCACTTGACTGAAATCCACCCCGTCATCTGAAAATAATGAATTGTGATTGTGAATACAAAAAAAAGCATAATCAATCAAATGTGGGTTTCAATGATCTTAAGAAAAAATATTACCATTTACATCTGCAACGCAACTTAAAAATTCATTGTAATGTTTATCTTCGCCATCTTCATCACCAGAGTCTTCAGATGAGTTCATCGCTTGAAGCGCTAATACTATAATTGCATTTGAATTAGCCATTTATTTATTTTTGTTTTGTAGAATTGTAGACAGTAGACTTTAGAATGTCAATGCAGTAGACACAAGAGGTTAGTTTAGTTTTGACTTTTGACATAAGTCCAGTTCTAAGCGTACGAGTGGTAGAACTAAGAACATCGATTCAATACGGTTCTGACAGATCACCGATTCCATTCCCATGAGTTCCTACAGTTCCGAGATAGCAGCGTGGAACTGCGACGCGATCACACCCAAGATAGCTGACTGGACAACTGACGTAATTAGGGTGCGTTCACACATTCACTTCGTCAAACACCTTCCCCCCAAAGATCAAGTTTCCTGGGGGTTTCACTACACGACCGAAACTAGACAATTTACTATTACACTTATTACTAGGTATATATGATGACACTCTGGTTTCAGTAACTCTTACTACTACTACTAGTCTTACTACTACTACTACTACTACTACTACTATATTCAGGGTAATTTACAGCAGTTAGCAGGTTATAGTTGAGAACAAAATTGTCAGGATATAACACCGGATCGCTTATTATTTTACTGTCAGATTTAGTTGAAGATAACTTTATCTGACTAGTGTTGCGCCTAACAAGCTTGTTATTACATTTTTTTATCCAGTATGATCTCGGTTCCTTCGCTTTCTCAACAATAACAGCTTATGCCAAATCTTATCTAAGTGACTCTTGACTACTACATCATCTCCCTTCTTAAATACACATGATTCCCTGCGAGCCCTTTTATCGTATTGCAATTTGATTTTTTTGTTTTTGCTCACATAGAGTTTTGTAAACATGTTTTTGTACTACAGGCTCTAAATATTTGGTAGTTACAGGAATTTGAGTTTTTAAATTTCTGCTTTGTAATATTTGGGCAGGAGATGCATTTAAGCTAACGATTGGAGAATTATTATACTCTAGTACAAGTTCTCTAAAGTCACTGTTTTGTTCCAAGCTTTTTCTTAAAATTTGTTTACAAATATTAACTGCTTTTTCCGCTAACCCGTTACTTTGGTGGTAATGTGGAGAGCAAGTTGTAACAGTGATATCTTTTTCTTGGTAATACTTTTTTAATCGACACGAAACAATTGGAAGGTTATCTGCAATCAGATATTGAGGATAACCAAATTTTGTAAAAGCATTTTGGAAGGAACTAATTACTGACTCTGAAGTTTTATCTTTTAATTTTGACATATCTACCCAATGCGAAAAATGGTCTACTATCACTAAATTTATATGGTTGACTAGGAAATTCCAATATATCAGCACTTACTTTGTTAAACCTAAGCTTTGGTACAGAGTGAGGCAACATGGGTTCTTTAAAGTTATTAGGCATATACTTTTCACAAATGCGGCATTGCTTTATAAATGCTGTAATATCATATGATAGACTGGGCCAGTAAAATATACTGTGAGCTTTGCTTATAGTTTTACTAATGCCTGTATGCCCCTTGTGTAGAATTTTAATCATGTTTTCCCTTAAACTATCAGGCATTATTATCTTATCATCCATTAAAATAATGCCTGATTGTACATATATAGATTCTCTTGCAGCATAGTATGGTTTGCATTCTTCTGGGATTTGGTTGAATTTTGGCCACCCATTATCAACATAATCAAATAATTTTGATAGTATACAGTCTTTAGAGGTTTCTAGCCTAAGCTCATCTCTTCTCTGTTGACTCATTGGTAAATGTTTAGTTATTGAATGCACCATTTCTAACATTTCCTGATCTACTTCACCTTTAACATTTAAACTTGACCTTGAAAGCATATCTGCAAAATGAATATCTTTGCCTAGTACATAATATACATTTATTTGATATTTAAGGAGTTTCAATCTTAATCTTTGCAATCTAACAGATCCAATTTTATTTATAGGTTTTTTCATGATTGAGATTATTGGTTTATGATCACTCTGAACATGAAACTCTTTCCCATAGATAAAATAATGAAATTTTAGTGCTCCGTAAAATATAGCTAATAATTCCTTTTCTGTTTGGCTATAGTTGATCTCATGATCATTCATACTGCGTGACGCACATGCTACTAATTTTAATATCTTATTTTCATGCTCCTGGAATATATAACAACCTAGTCCATTTTTAGAAGCATCGCACTGTAAAATAATCTTTTTGCTATGATCAAATGGTACTAAACTAGGAGATTTACAAATTATTTTCTTCAAATTTTCAAAGCTACTTTGATGGTGTGGTAACCAATTCCACTCTACATTAGTTTTCAGTAATTCACAAAGCGGATGAATTAGCTCAGACATATGTTTGACATATCTTCTAACATAGTTGAACGAACCAAGAATTCTTTGTAACTCTTGCTTATTTTTTGGGCTTTCTAAATTACATAAAGATTCTATCCTATCAGGGTCTATTTGCATTCCCTCTGTCCCATAAATTTTACTTGACTCTGACAAAACTGAAACTTTGCTCTATTGAATTTTGCACCTACCTGTTTGGCCCTCTCACCTACCTTTGCTACTGTGAGATCATGTTCTTCTTTAGTTGCCCCTGCTACTATCATGTCATCATGACAAATCTGAACATTTTCTATATCACCAAAATTTTTCTCTACCATGTCTTGAAATAGATCTTGAGTTTCATAAGCCATAGGGCAGTACAGTAGATAGTTACACCGTAAAACTACACTTTAACAAAGTACTGATGGTTTGGAAGTCCCTAAACACTCCAAAAATTACCCACAAGTATCAAATTCCGTTTTATAAATAAAGCAGCCGTTTGACATGTGGGGTCCAAACAATAACAAATGTGGCTTTTTCGGCTTTGGAGTTATATTTAGTTTAATTAAAACACTCCAGAATACGGGTTAAAAGCAAAAGCACAACGATGATAATAAATAATTGCTGTTGAATCTGGTGATTATTATGTCAACATTGTTCATGTCTGCCTATTGTTTACTCTCTCTATGTTCAGTTATTGTTCCTCTGAGGGCTCTACTTACTGAGCCGGCCACCCCCTAATTATATTATTGTTATGCTTTCTCTCACACGGTACTATTATGAGTAATGTAAAATTAACTCAAATTGTTAGAGATACTAGCAATGGAAATTGTGATACATCAATCATCAATTGTTCTCTTACTTTTTATAATGCTCATTGTTCTGAAGTCACCAATTTTTATGTTGTCTTTCTGGCCAGTCCATGAAATGAGCATGCCTATGTCATTGCAAAATAGTGAGGTCAATATTCTTTTGATATTACTCTTGCAGCTGGTTTCTCCAACTGCCTAGAATTTCTAAAACTGGAACAAGACAAAAGCTAGAAAAAGTATAGATGGCAAATTTTAAACTTTGACTTACCACTGCCATGGCAAAAGCTTCATCCTGTTTGATTGTCTCTTCAAATATTAGTAGCTCTTTCACATTTTTCAATGGTAACATGCCACTTTCATTTAATTGTTGCAGTTCCTCTGTCTCTTTGTGTAGCATTCCCCTTTCTTTGTCCTTTCATGTAACCAAAATTTTTAACATAGCTCTATTTTCTAGAGCTATGTCAAGCAGTAACTGTAATTTGTCTACTTCTCTAGATTCCTTGATTGTTTCGCAAGATCTGTAAGACAGTAAAAGACACTTAAAACCTTATACTTTTATAATAGCATACTACAATCCAAATAAAAAAGAGTTTGCATCAAAGGAAATATTTTCTTATATTGACATTGTATAAATATGATGAAGTTATCATAATTTTGTATGTTCCTTGATGTGATGTCTCAAATAAAAAATATTTTTAAAATGATCTTTTTCAATTTTAATATTATATATTTATCATCAGCGAGGGGTTTGCATTCGTACTTCTCGCTAATGATAATAGCATTTGCTCTTGAGAGCCTGAAATGCTCAAAGAAAACTTCATCCGAGTACTGTGGTACCATTTCCTCTACAACAAAAGATGATTTTACACATTGCATGCTAAATATATCATGTATGATTATGATTATCGCATATTTGCCAATTACCTAGGTAATTTTCATTTTTTACTTGAGGTTGGTTGAGTAATTCTTTCAAATCGTCATCAGTTGATGAATCCGAAAAGTCAATATCCCTTTCGACATTCATCGCTCTTCCCTTTCTCCAACTTTTCCAAATCTATAAAAACGATTAATCTTCTTATTCTTACGTTTATACCACAGATTTTAAGTAACAACTTACACTACTTACAGGTTTTGGTATAAAAAACTGTTTAGATAAGTTCAATCACAAACACAAGTTGATCACAAAGTACAATCGATTATCGATGGTATAGTGTAAACATAAAAGATAAACAAATATTTATAATTAAGTTTGACATGTCGAAGAACGGTTGAACCGCAGAATTCCTGCGCAAGTCAGTCCTCGCCACAGCCGTCTTCACTTCCTGGCAGTTCTCACTGGGTTTTCAATGCTAGTACTGTATTTGCGGTAATAAAACGGTCCATGAACAGGTTCTAGAACTGAAGGTTGGAACGCTTTAAGGATCCTTTTGTGACCGTTTCCCATTTAGTTATCATTGAAGTGGGCGGCGCTTAGGCAGTTCTGTTACCGTTCTGTTGCGGTTCTTGGCGAGATTGGAACACAACTAATTGGAGAGAGAGTGAAGAAGGCATTTGAGGTTTTAAGACGTCAATTTATAGAAAGAATTATTTATTATTAGCCATTTTCAGTTGCTGAAATTTGATCAGACCGTGAAGATGAATTTTCCTTGTTGGATAATGCAACACTGCGTTTTGTATAATGATTTTCAGAAGAGGAGTTGCACATATATAGCATATAAAAAACGGCGTGAACCCTGATCACGCGATAGAAGGACTTGAATCAATTTGTATGATCTGTGGAACAGATCGGTATGACAGATTGGAACCTGCACATCTCTAACTCGCGATAAATAGTTTTCTTCAAATTGCCGCGAGCGGTTATTCCCGCTTCACGCGCTACTATGTATGCAATAAGGTTAAGATATAAAAATCGTCCTCTTACCTCGCTGATCTATGTTTGTACCCTAAGACAGGCGGAACCAGCAAAGATGCTTCTACGCCATCTCAAAAATGAGATAAATAAATGTACGTTGCAACCCTTACATACAAATGCGCGTTTGCTTTTCAAGAGATAGATGCATATCATCGAGGTAGAATCCCATGGAGGCGCGATAACGTGGCTGAAAGCAGGTGCAGATTGGCCATATTCATTCGACACTTATGTCAAACAGCTGACGTTTCTTTGACAATTTCGTGTTTGCTTTTTTTTGAGTGTTTTTACTGAGATTTTTAGTTATTTTTAAGTGATATTCTAGTGAATTCATGAAGGAAATAATGGTTTCATGTGCTTATCGTAGTTGCTCTAGCAGAGATGGCATGGATAAGAAGAAATCGACAGGAATTACATGTCATAGGTGTATGTATGCAAAAAATAACAATGTACAGGACCGCATTTGTAATCTTTATCTCAATAAAGTGTAACGTATCGCAGCAATAATACAGTTGTATTATTCAATTGATGATGAATGTCGTCTCTACAAAACCTGTTTTTTCATATACTTAACTATGAATTTCGCATTAGATTGAAAAATCAACCCAATACTTCATATTTAAATCATCATTGTAATGAATTTTCAAAATTATTTACATAAGAAAATGATCCGGCTCTGGCGAGGCGTCCATATTGTTACCACACTTGGCCACGCCTCCTGCTACCGTTTTTGTTATGCGAAATTGAACCTTATAGCGTCTCCTTGGGATTCTACCTCGATGATGCATATGAAAGCTTATGGCTTTGTTCTAGCATCACATTTCCAATTGTTTCCAACAGTTTCAAACCGTGTGAGTGTGCGCAGTAACAAAATTATCTGACGATTTCGTCACTGCGCACACTCAAACGGTTTGAAACCGTTGGAAATCTGATGTTAGAACATAACTTATGTTGGCTACACACATTCCGGCAGGCCTGTCAGTTCGAACTGAATGGTCCGCCTGACGTCCGGCCGCCTGAGCGTGTGTATGTTCCGGTCGACCTGTCAGTTAAGACTGTTCAGGCGGCCGGAGAAGAATCACATATATGTTCGTCCATCCGTCCGGCCTGACGTCCGGTCGCCTGAGCGTGTGTATGGTCCGGTCGACCTGTCAGTTACGACCGTTCAGGCGGCCGGAGAAGAATCACATATATGTTCGTCCATCCGGCCGACCTGGCGCACTACGATTGGTCCATTCAGAAAGAAAGTGACAGCTGGTGTTTCCACGACATTTGGATCTCGATACGATCCCAAAAAATAGCGAATCGACCTTGAACAGGAAACGTTTTGAAAACGTATCCAATTGATGTTTCCACTATACAGGGTGTCTAGTTAGTGTGTAATTCTTCGATATCTCGCAAGGTGTACCTGATAGAAGAAAATGTCAAATACAAAAGTTATTTGGTTACTTAAGACGGATATTCTAAAAATATTTTGAAATATACAGGGTGTTGCGGGAGAGTAGGATAGTGATCAACTTAATTTTTTTATGTGGAACTATAACTTTTTCTTAAATTCTTCTAGTGTCCATCATTGATCTCTATTCAACCCTAAAACATTTTTGGGTTCGATTGCGACGTTGCCAAGTTATAATTTATTTTCTATTAATTTCCGCATTTGCAAGGTCGCAATACGTCCAAATTGATATATTCCTTTAACTTTTCCCAATAATATTATGCAGCGTGGTACTTGAATATTAAGTGGATATTATTTTGGATGTTATCAGCAATTCGCATCTACAGGGTGTTTTGGGCAGACTTTTAAATTACGGCAATTTGAAGGTCATTTTACTCTGTTTTTTAAATGTATGTTTTATTCTAAATCGAAATATCTACTAATACCCTATCTCGCTTTGTGATATTTTTTTTCGCGTTTGCGACGTTGCCAAGTGATAAATTATTTTACCAAATTTTCAAACAAATATCTATGATTTTTATTAATACACTGTATATTTTATTTAACATAGAAGTACTCCCTAGTAATGGTTACGGCGTGAACAAGTTTAACTGGTGTTCCTAAAGTAATAAAACCGTTTTCCTTACACATACTACCTATTTCGAATACCAGGTCAGTAAAAGGTACACGAACGCTTAAATATCTCCAAAACTTGCTCAGCTGGAACGAGAAAATCTATATCTGCAGGTTTTGGAAGATGCAGAATTCAAAAATTCTAACAGCAGCATTGCCAGGCTCACCACTTTTACGTTACACGTCATAATTTTGTTATTTTCAATAAAATCCTCCTCTACTTATCTTTATTGCAATGAATAGTAACATCTGGCAGCGCTGCTGTTACAATTTTTGAATTCTGCATGTTCAAAAACCTGCAGTTATGGATTTTCTCCCTGCACGTGTGGGGGCGAGGCGACCGGTCTTCAGGCAGGCCGTTCAGTTTGAACTGACAGGACTGCCGGAACGTGTGTAGCCGACATTAGACATACCGAAGTAGGCTGACGCTGTAATAATCAAAAATTTCTAGGTACTATTACCAACCGCTAGTTGTTTGCTCAATTTTTTTAAAGATCAGGTGGCTCTCTGACAGGTAATCACAGATCACAGAAACGAAGTTTAGAGTTGTCACTTTGCCGTTCCCGCCAAAAAATGGTTGTATTAGATCGTTACCTACGGTTACACTCCCGTCCTGTTTTATGTCTACTACTGTCTTGGGTCACAAGCTTGCGGCTGGGGATACTTTGACTTTACTTTGACAGATTTAAAATTCTTTCAACGTTTCTATTTGAAAGTGTAAAATGTAGTGTTACTTCTTGAATGCCGATAATTTGATATTAGTGAGCGATATAGTAGATCAAATTTATCTAAAAAGTAGATAATTGACCATTGACGCTTTTCATTTATATTATACACTACATAAATGTATGGATACAAGTAATTATTTGGTTTTGATTTACTCCTAGAATTTGTTTCAAAAATTAGGTATTTATGTTGTTGAATTTTTTGTGTATTAATTTGAGAGGAGGATCACATGAATTATTTTACTTGTACATAGCATACGATTAATATTACTTATATGTGAGGAATACTGAGGAATAAGTAAAAGTTCACCTTTTACTCACTATTTCCACATATAGCTCACGTTTATTCAAAAGTAAACTAAGGATCAGTTAGATGTAAACAGACATTTGAATTTGTCGCCGAACGTCTTCAGTTAAGATCGCATACGCTAGGGAGTGCTACGAACAATTTTTGACAATTCATATCTAAACTTTGATAAGTGCTTCAGTGATCTGTGCAGGTAATAAACGCTCACTTACGAAGAAGGTAGCGGTAGTTGTTATGAAATAAGCTAAAATTAAATCTAAATCTTCCCCTTAGGATGCCAAATAAGTTGAAGAATAACGTGTCAGGTTTGGAAAATATCAGTTTGATGAGTTGAGATTGCTGAATGTTGAATGATAAATTGAATACCACTGAAAGTTGCAATATTGCAAAGTACTAGCTGACATTTTGACGAAATAAGGAAAATACAGGCCGATCTTTGGTGAAATACATGTATTCCCTAACCATTTGGAACAAATATTAATTTGCAGAAGCTTCTGCTTGTATCTGTGATATATTCCTTACAAATTATATGATACTTATTAGTTACATATTTTTATTCGTTAGTCTTATCCCGTAAAGTGTACGGAAATTTTATAATTAATATTAGTATCTCATTTTATATTGTATACATTGATTTCTATAAAAAATTGTCTAGACTTGCTGGGTCATAAGCATTATAATTATTCATTCCACATAAAAATATATACATATACTACTCGCAAGTGAAATCCGGAAAGTAGAAAAAAACGGATATTCGCATTAAATATGTGTGCAGCTTTTTAGTACCCTCTCTACTACACATATTAATTACACTTGTTCATTCAGACGCTATTTACTTACAAACCTACATGGTACCTCTAAAATACTGTATACGTATCAAAACAAATCATAGTTTTTGATCGATCAAAAAACTATGATATCTGGTGCAAATGTGTCAAGAGACTAGTTGGTTGTGTAGAGATTCCCCTAGAAAACGACATTAACCATGGGATGTAGCGTGGCTACATTTGTAGCAGTATGGTGCGCATAGATCGAAGAAGGGCGAATGCAGCGAGCTAGAGGTTCTGAAGCACGTAGAAGAACTACAGGCCGGCAAGATGGTCATCTACGATTACTGGTCCTTCGAGACAGAATGCGATCGACTCGAGTTATTGCTGGCGCTTGGTATGCAGCTACAGGGAGGCCCTTTCAAATCCGCATGATGTACCACAGACTGCATCTGCATCTAGTGCTTCTTTTCTGCTCGCTGTAAATCATCGTCTTCAAAGGTTAGATTGTCGCCAAGAACACCGATAATCACATGCTGAGCGGCATCAGATGGCCTTCTCCGACGAGTCCAGGTTCTGTCTGGGGGCATACGATGGACGTGAACGCGTTAGACGACAATGGGGTGAACGACGTGATCTCCAATTTGCTGTTGAGCACCATGTACACCGTCCTATTATTATATATTGGTTTGATGGTTTGGGGGTAATTGCATTTAATAGCAGGTCACCTTTACTTGTGATTCGTGGCACAATGACGCCCTGTGAATGAGGTGTTTAGAACCAGTTGCCATTCCATATATCCGAGGCTTCAAAGAGGGTTCCTTTCAGCGAAATAATGTACGTCCTTATATTGCAAGGGTGTGGATAAGCTTCTTACAGGAAGCTGAACTCAGGCTGCTCCGCTGGCCTCCACGATCAACCAGATATTAGATTGAAAGGATTGCTACATTCGGAATTTACCAAATCATCTGATCTCGCTGGATGTAGTGGAACATGCTACGGGGGCAGCTTGGGAGGCTGTACCTCTAGAGTGTATTAATAACTAGATTCCAAGTATGCCGCTTGGGCTAGAGGAGTGCATTCGTCGATTTGTAGGGCTCACCCATCATTAACCTCTTTTTTATAAACTTATTATGGCAAATAGTCCTGACGCATTTCGTAAGCCGCATCCCTTTTTTTCTCAGTGTTTGGATTTCACGTGCGAGTAGTAAACATTATAATAGTGGGTGTCACATTACTCTTTAGACATTACCGAAACAAACAATTTCAAACAGTAACGTCACGTAGTGATGATAAACAACCATATACTTTTTGATCTTTGAAATTTTACGTATATTTACAGAACAGATTTCCTTTTGAAGTACCTGGTACCAATCCTTGATTAAGTTTTTGAAATGACTACTTAATTAAGATATGAGTATTTGAGTATATTTTCTTACAAATCTATATTGAATTAACATATTTTCTCTAAAACGCACGAACTGATTTTCAGAATGATAAAAATTTCACTATCAGAGATTACCGTTTATTTAACGCCTGTACAATACTGTACATGTGCATAACTAAATTGGATTATCTTGACTTTTTTGATGCATTTTCTTAAAATATGACACCTGAAAGACATATATTTTCTGCTAGGTCTGGATATTTGACTTATGTTGATCGACTCGTGGAACCAATAGATTTTGCTATCATTAAGACGTTTTTGTGACAATTGTCTGTAGTAAAGATACATTAACTGACCAGATTTTGGATACTTCAATTAACTCAATATAATTGGAATCCTAGTAGCAAATTACCAGGACAAAAATGTCTAAAGTCTACAATGAATTATAATCGTGTTCTGTTGATATTTATAGTAGTGTTTTAAGAAAAACATGCTAAAGTTCTGTCCATGTAAGTATAATATTTCTAGTAAATAATATATGTAAGTGTAATCTATAATATATTATTTACAATATTCCCCTCGTTTCATCGTAGAAAACAGGGTAGCCATCTTCGAATATTCGAAGGTAGCTATATACTGTTGTAGTACAAAAACAGATTGGCGTATACAGGAATTAATGGTATTCCAAAGATATTTTAAATGTCATGATATAATTCTAAAAGGGGTGATACACCTACGAGCAAGTACGCGTACTTATGGCTCGACGACCTTTTTCGCCTGTGTGTCACCGTAAGTACGCGTACTTTAAAACCGTCGCGCAAACCGCCGGCGATCCAACTGGTTTGAAATCTTGCTCGTAGCTTGTCTCGGTTCGTATTGCGAGGGGCGAGCCACCACTTTGTTTCGGCAGGCCATCGATGCGCAACGCTTGTTATGCTTGGCGTTTGTTAAAAATTTTGTTTATTTAGGAAAATCATCAAAATGAGTGATTTCAGCTTCACGTGTGTCACCGACGTCGAGCCGAGTAAGTTCGCGAACTTAAAAACCGCGTACTTAAAGTTCGTACGTATATCACCCCTTTTAAAGACTGATTATGAATTCATAATGAATCGCAATAATAACTGACAACATGCCGTATTCTCCAAAAAACCTTGGAAAAATGGATGTTTTAGGTTAGAATGTCGATAACAGTAACCGACCTCAGTAAACGTAAGTCGTCAATCTCAAACACTGTAAAACACTTAAACACTCCTTATTAAAAGTACAAAAAACTGCAAACTATTTTTCACATATGCTAAATGTCATATACAGAAAAGTTGTATGGACACAGGAACTGACCAACCACAACAGAATAGCGTTCTGTGACGTACTCAATGATGTGGCGTAGGAGCATGCCCAGCGCCAGACTGGCTCTGAATATCACCCTTACCCACGGTAGGATGACGTCTAAGCCCTTCTGTAGAAGCCCCGGAGAAATGCCATCTAGTCCGGCTGCCTAGTCACTCACGGCCCAAGTGGTGCCACCTGGTAGTCCATTTCCTGGATATGGATCGATATGGATATGGATCGGTGGCGGTGTGTCCGGCAGCCTCTCTAGGGAAAGTGAGTTTCCAGCAGGAGTTTCAATGGCTCCTCGCTGGACGTTGTCCATATCCCGACTTTCTTTTTGAAAGACCCGAATTTCTTTCTGCCTTCGCCACTCAGAACTTTCAAGTAGGGAGTTGATTTTCCCATAGAATTCTCGCCAGCTAGTCTATAATCATTCCAATGCAGCTTCCGTTCTACTTCTGGTTGCCTTGTTAAAAGTTTTCCTGGTTTTCCTTCGAAGGTCCTCAAGGGAGCCCACCATGGAACTCTCTTAGCTTTTGTCTCCTTCAGCGGGCCGGACGCCTCGAATGACTGGGTTGCTATTTCTTCTAAGCTGGTTACTGCATTTCCCAGCTCCTCCTTTGTCGATACGTTTTACCCGAAAGGTAAATCTCCCAGTCCGTGGTTCTCGTAGGCTTGAGTTGCTCTCCGTCGATCCTATCTCAATCTCATCTGGCCATTTTGTGGTCAGATATGGATGTATCCGTACTTACTCCAATTTGCTGTGTTGTTCATGAAGCCATTGTGTGCCAAAAAGTGGCAATGCTAATGTGCAGATCATACGAGAAAGACGAAACATCGGATTTATTATGTCACTATGTAGACAAGTAACAGTGGCAATGCTAATATGAAATTCATTTTTTAATTCCACTCAAAATAAAAACGGATGAATTACCATCCGTCTGCGAAAATACTTACTTTGAATTTTCAAATGCTATTTTTTAGTCACCTACATACGCAACTTACGTTTTTGAAGTGGCTAGTATTCTTCCCCCATCAGGGCGAAACAGTGATGGGGGTGGTACCGTTTAACTCGTGAGCTTCTAGCATTTTGTTACCGGTTGGCATTATGTAGCCGTGGATCGATACCTGGAGAATATTTATAAGAGGGCGAGGCAATTGCCATATAGCATCCCTGATGCAATGTTATCGGACATGCTACAAAAGGACAATATTAAATTACACTCGCAACAAATGCTTCTGACTCTGTCTGGATCCACAACTCCCAAGCAACCTAGTATCAGAGGGAACCCGGGATCCCAGTCATTTATCCCCCCAAAAATCCCGGGGTTTGTGAGCATCCAATCCCGGGATTTCCTAGATTGGTTCAACTATCTCTCAGAGATCGAATAACAAGAACGCAGGCAAGTATCCAGGATTTGGTTTTTTTGGGGGGGGGGGGTCCAGATTAGAGTTGCCACCTTAAATCCTTAAATTTGCGGAGGGGGGGGGGGGTGTAAATTTGTGGATTCCATTTTTTAGACAGCATTTTATAACGTTGGACCCCCCTAAATACGTGCCTGCAAGAACGTCGTTTTTTTCCGGATTAATTTGCTATTTAACAATCCCCATGACAAAAATGCCGATGAGATTTTTAAATCTCTGTCATAATCTATTTGCAGCATTTTTATATATAACACATTCTTTCATCATCTTTGCTTTTTCTTTCTGTCAATATCTTTTGAACTGTTTCTAGGCTCACATTTTTTGTTTAATTTCTATAGTTTATATTTAGAAATAATTAGGTAGACAAAACTCCTTTTCCTATGCCCCTCAGAAAGGATTAATTAATTCATATACACCCAACTTATTACTTCAAAAATATACACCCAAATTACATATATTTTGATGTTATAACAACTACTAATGCAATTTGCATAATTTTTCAAAACTAAAAAACAATATTATTGATACCATAATAAAATTTACGTCAAATCAGTATACTGGTATCAATTTAGTAAAAAAATCAATTGATTTTCAGTAACGAATAAACCTTACAATTATTATAATTATAGATTCATTTTCAAACTATGCAATAGTGTTGCAAACACAGTATCTACAATTTATGTTTTACTACTTATACGTTATTGTGAAAACTTCTGTAACTCTGCCATCGTACCTCGAACTCCCTGCAGATTTTTAAGCAGTACATCTAAAGTACTGATTACACTACTTTTTACATCTGCTATTGTCAAAATTTCACATTGCGCAACATTAAAACAAAGTTTTCAACAATGTGTTCTGGAAACGATGAATCCCCCTACTAAGCTGCCAAAAAAAAGGGATCTTCAACAACTATTCGTCAGAAAATAGTGCTATGTGAAGAAGATGGAAATAAAGGAAGAAATTTACAGTTGGTGTATAACTTCTTGCTTACTATTCCACCTACATGTATATGGAATCAGAGAAGGTTTTTTCAGGTGTGGGAACACCATCCTTCATTCGGTTGAAGCACTTCGCACCCGTGGTTTACCGATCAACAAAAGACCACCAGGAACGCGTTCAACAAGCCCTCCGTTGCAGTCCGACTCGATCTGCTGGGCTACATATGTTATCAAACTTCGCCTTACTGAGCGTTCGGATAACGCACAACGAATTAACTTCTAACGCGAGATAGAAGCGGATATCGAGCAAAATGAGAACCTCACTTCATCTTAGTGGCATGGCGGTGCTCAATCGTTCACGGCCCCATAATGTCAACTGGTAACAAAATGCTAGAAACTCACGAGTCGAACGGTACCACTCACTTTGACACCTAGCCGAATATGTTCTCACCTTTTTGTTTAAAATGTATATTTTGGTCCATCGTATCCTCGCATTCGTCATTAAACAAAGAGCTAGAATGTTTTCCAGTAGCTGTATACTGAATGATTCGATATACATATTACATACCTATCTGGAAACTACTAAGATAATTATATAGGGATTTTGACATATATCACTTAAAACGGTCAAGAAATCGATCAAATTTGTGCCCTTGAAATTCGTGAAGAAATTGACAGGAAGGATTATAAGATTAATAATGCCAACTTTTATTGTTCAGAGTTAATCTGATTATTATAAATGACGCAAATCAAGATCTGTCAATACGAAGTTGGTATTGTCGGCAGACCCAAATATCCCTAGAATTCCCCAAAAATTTCAATAAATCAGAGGAAGCTTTAATATGTCAATTTATTCACAAATTTCTTCAAGTTCACAATTTTGATCCACTTGATCGTGTAAAGTGGTTATTAGGGCCGTATTCATAGTCGTCTCAAATATCCACTCCAGGCTTCAGAAAATACACAAGTGTGTCCTTGTGCAGCTGTTTCCTAGACTTACGAGAGGAAGAGAGAATAACAACTTGCTTCAAAACTAACCTACATATCTCCTGTCATGTTGACATTTCGTTATACAAAACGTGATCAAAACCGTACTTAAGGGCACAGGCACCACAATGAAGCAGGTTTCTCACTTTCCGGTAGCTAGCGCCGACTCGCGCGAGTAAAAGCAGGTAACCGGCGCTGAAAGCGGCTAGTAGATCTATTCAGATCTAATGTAATATGCAATAATTTTTGAAGCCTGGGTAAGGTGGCGCTGGTTACCCCCCTTACGTCCCTAAGTACCGTGGCCGATAAATTATGATTTTTGAGACACAGTAATATCAGCAAAATGGCAAAAGATTGAAGTACTGTATATGGCCTAATCTGTTTTTACCGTTATTATTTGGGACCTTCACTATGTTTAAGAATAGCTAAGTGTCATATGGAAGTTCAAAAGAAAATATGTGGCATCTACGTCAAACGGGATGTTAAAAATCCGCCGCATTCGCTGTTTCATCGGATAATAACAAGTGACGGTAAGCGACAACTATGGGCATGCGCTGTTTTACAGTCAGTTGCTTATAGTGGTGTATCACGAGAGTTTCTGGTGTCATGTCAAGCTCCTGTACGTACTAGAAATATCAGCAGAACGACATCAAAGAAAGATCAAATACGCCGTCACTGGCTGTCGCTTCTCGTCAGGTTTGTTATTCTTGGGTTTCATCGGACAGAGCATACTGTTCTAAAAGACAAATAATTTTTTTTGGTCGATTCCATTCTTGTACAATTATTAAGCTTCAAAGTTTGATTGTGGTAGGTTTAGAATTATCCGCTCTTTCCGAGGACACAACGAATACAGCTGTTTTCTGTACAAACCTTTAAGGAGTTACGTGTGAAAAGCGCTGTCATTAGTCAATGTGAAGTTTGTTGCCCGAGTATGTGTTTCGGCATTGCTACAAAATGGAACAACTACTCGTTATTAGTATTGAAAATAGAACTAGATTTAAGGTTGAATATAAATATTATTTTATTACTGTAAAGGTACGTAGCAAATATTCTTGGTTCAAACTATACCTATATTGTTATGATGATTAAACTTCTTGACTGTAAAATACCTAAAAAATCACCTGTTGTACAAATATTATCTTGATATAAAATATATAATTATAAGATTATTGAAAATTTATTGTATTATTTTGTTCGCAAAAATTCGAATGCGTATGCGTTGCAAGACTCAAATGTGTTACAGTAACACACTGTACTTAACGAAACGATAGTGGTGAGTTTATTTTTGTTGGTGTTCACAGGCACGAGTCTATTTTTACCACCTGGAGATACTTAAATGTGTCTGATAAAGCAGCTGCTAATTATTTAAAAAAAAAACATGTAGCTTAACTTCAGCTTATTATTTTCAGTAATGATTCTTCCGGTATTCTACATGGTATGACCTCACGTATCCAGGATTTGGTTTTGGGGGTCCAGATTATGGGTGTCCCTTTTTGGGGGGGTCCAGATTAGAGTTGCCACCTTAAATTTGCTCTCGTCGAGGGGGGTGCAAAAATTTGTGGATTCCATTTTTTTAGACGGCATTATATAACGTTTCGGGGGGGGGGGGGGGTTGGAACCTCTGGACCCCCCTATATATTTCATTGCATGGTTTAAACCAAAATCATTATAAATTTATTATATTAAATCAACAGACAAGTATATGAGTTTAACATTAATTGAATAATTATAACAAATAAGAAACAACTATTGTTGCTAGTTTGTTCAGTTACAGCACAAATATGATTTTTTGAGGTCAAAACCGTTTTATTTAGACCCACTAAAATAAATATTTTTTTTCTTCGTCATGTAGAACTTTGTCTTTAGTTGTTATAACTCAACACCACAAATGAAAAATAAATCCTCCAAGAACAAGTTGGTTTCTGTTTTGAGTACCGAGATCATACGAAAGTTGGAGTACTGAGTTTTCAACTGAGTAAAATATAAATAAAAAAGCCTTGCGCATTACATTTTACGAACGTTTATTTATAAAATACATCTCTGATAAAACCAACAGCAGCAGATATAAAAAATATTCAAGGTTTACAAGGTTGTTGTCAAAATAACAGTTTGAATTTTGCAGCAAGTGACAAATGATCAGAACCTAGAGCTTGGTTTGGAATTGTTGTATTGCCCAGCTCTTGACTGGTAGGTAGCCTACATCTGGCAAGTAGTTGTAGTCTCTCATCAGTGTATTTTCCTTTGGTACTGAAAAATGAAAATTGGTTAATTTTACTTTGTGAAACCCTTGCATCGCAGTGAATGTAGTTCATGAATGGTATCACCTTCTGAGGATTAAAGTATAATGAAGCACTTGCTGCGCACTTGGCACTACGGATCGCATCAACTTCAGTCCTCTGAGTAAAATATATATACAAAAACAACACAATAATAATAACACCCCGCAGGAAGCCGCCCAACATCAAGAGGCTATCCGGTGCGTGGCGACATCGCGGGGTAAACCAAAGCCTAGGGATGCAAACCAGTATGCAACCTTAACATATGCATCCTCAATTTGGACGCCTGCCTCCGGAAATGTCGGCTGGGGACCCTAAGGCTAACCACCTCGGGCTATAGAGCCCGAGGTGGAGAATATAGATTCAGGTTCGACCACCCCGGAGGAAAAATACCCACACCCAGCCGGTTTCGGAAGCCGGCATTGGGCAAGGCAGTGGTACTTCGAATCGCCCAGTTGACGACCCCCGCTATGACATGGACCGTTTTATGTGGAGGACGGAGCTCGCGGATGACCTGCTGAGCTGCTACGGGAGCAGTAGCCCGCGCCGTAGGGGAAACATGTCCCGCATGCATGGGAGGTGGTATGAAATGCACCCAGAGCATATCACGCTTACCTCTCAGAATTTGCGAGATTATGTACCGTACCTTCGAAGGCAGAGATATGTTCGTGCTCCAGCTCAGCCTGGCTGTTCGGCGATCGGAAGGCCTGTTAACAAGGCTGAAAGGTCGCCGATAACGCCCGCTGAGAGGGAAATCGACGAAGTCGTCTCACCTGGGGATTTCAGTGACCGAAGGGCCTTGCACTACATCAAGCTGGCAGACTTGAAGAGAGAGGATGAGTCACACATCTATCGGAGGTGTCTGGTATTTGGAACACCAATTGCGAAATTTTTACGCTGCGGCTCTGAGGCTAGCTAGACAGGGGAGAGCGAAAGGCTGCTTTTGGGAGAGCACAGAGACGGGAGCGCCAAATGGAAGCGAAAATCGAGTTGGCTCGCCAGGAAACATCTCGTATCCAGTGTGTGATGGAATATAGAGCGGCTGGGAAGCCATTTACGCGCCGAGTGCGCCAGATAGCCTACGGGTTGAGGCGCGACCATCATACACTCAGTCAAGCGGTACTGGTTGTTGTCAAGCAACACTGTCTTGACAGGATACGGATGCTAATCGCTGCTAAACGATCGCAGGAGGCGCGGACGAGGGGTCTGGAGGAGAACAGAATGTTCTACGAAAGACCTCGCCTTTTGGAGGCACATTTACGAACAGCCCAAACCTCTCTCAGCAGACACTCCGGCCTTGGCGCAGTTCGAGCCCGTTTGAAGGAGGACTCCTAACTTAAATCTATTGCGTCATCCGACAAACACTGAAGAACTTTTTGGCCCTTTACGAGGCGTAAAGAATTTCGCGGCTCCTGGCCCGGATGGCATAAACACCTACTGGTGGAACAAATCTCCGAGTTACCACCAGCATTTAGCTAGAGTTTTCAATTCGTGGATAAATCAGGAGCATCCAATTCGGGCCTGGTTTGTCTAGGGTCAAACCGTGCCGCTCTGCATGCGGGAGATACTTATATCTAACTTGGAGTGGCGCAGCGTCATGTCCAGGAGACAAATTTGGTCAAAGAGTGTCTCCGCAGCAAGTACTTGCTCCGGCACCGGCAAATCGGGCCATCAGAACTGTCCAGTAAGAACAAAGTCGCTGCCATAAACATGCTTGCGGTCCCATTGTTATTATACGCCTTTGGTACTATCCACTCGAAAGTGAACGAGCTGAACGAAGATCCAGAAAAGGATGAATATGGAGAGAAGTCTACATCCTGTCCGGCGAATATACCTCCCGCGAAACCTGGGAGGGCGTGAACGATTGAGTTTGGAGCTTCTGCACAACAGGGTAGTATCGGCCACTGCCTGCTATGTGACGGGTAGCACCGATCCCGTGATCCGCTTTGAACGAGCACGAGAATACAAGTAAAGGAGCCTTTCTTTTTAGCGCAGCAAAACTAGAAGCCGAGGAGCTCAGCCTCACACTCGACTTCACGCGGAGATGTCAGCAGTCCATTACAGGACTTGCTCCCGTACAATTAAAATCCCACATTAATTAAGATTGTCGAAGTCGACTTTCTTTTAAGACTTCATAAAGATAAGCCAAGGCATGGAATCTTCTACAAAGATCCATAGTATAGGTAATAATAATAGACTTACACTTCATAACCACAATATCCAAATTTCATAGAAACACATGTTCTTTTTTCATTTAAAAAGCATGGGATCAAGAACTTGCAAGGTACACAGCATATATCTGAGCAATACTTTATTTACTTTTTGTATCCTGACCTGAAGCTTTTGGGGATCAACATCAACAATAACTTGTCCTGGCACGATCACATCGTCAGTATTGCTAAAACGGCATCGCAGAAGCTTGGAGTTTTGTGTTCCACTGTAGGAAGCTGTATACTCGTACACCAGAGCAACTACAGAACAAAGGACCTCCACAGTCTGGAACATCGAAGACGGGTGGCTGACCTGTCCCTGTTTTACAGATTCTATTACGGTGGATGTTCGAGTGAGCTCCCAAATAATTACACCAAAGGCCGTCCGAACGAGGAACACTAGAGAGGCTCTGCGAGCTCATCCTTACAGGGCCGACGTCTCTACTCCCCAAACCAGTGTCCTCCAGCATTCTTTCTTTTGGAGAACTTCGAGGCTGTGAAATGATCTGTCGGGGAATTTGTTTCCCGACGGCTACAACCTGCAGCGTTTCAAATCTAACGTGCACCGACACTTATCCTCTCGCAGCGCTTCTACAGTGATAGGCTTTCAGCCTTTGCGGGAGGCTGACCATAAAAAAACTTTACTCAAGTATTTTTTAGTTATGTATGAAATCTGCCTTGAGGCATAAAGTATTTGAAGGTTGTTGGTGGTCAGCATTGCAATAGATGAACATTCACTTGAGTAGTTTTGAAAAAATCCCTGAGAAGAACATAAATACCTGTAAAATATATAATCCACTGTTATCCACCCATCCTGATTAGTAGTAGCTTCATTAAGGCGCAGACCTCCGTGGTTATATACAGACTTAAACGCAAAATTATGAGATAGTTTTCCAGTCTTGAAAAGACCAGTAGGCTTTGTTTGATCTACAGGACAGGTCTTAACATTCATCTCAGATTTGAACAAGTCTATCAGCGTTACTTCATCGCTTGATAACTGATTACTGTTCTGCCGACTCTTCAGCAGATCAACGTACTGACAAGTATCTGAAAATGGGTATTAATTACATATAAATACAAAATAATTTGACGGAACTTTTACAGATAAATGGAAACAAAATGTCAGTCAGTTTAATTCAAAAATATAATTTAACTTTCTGTGTTTTATGGTGTTCAAATAGGAATATATAAGGCAACCCATTACATTGTACTTATTGTCTTTGTGATTGCCAATACTAATAACAGATTTCTACCAAGGCATGGAAAAATTGGCATTCATGTCAAATTAAATTATATTCTCGTAACGTGTACAACAAACACAAGATAGTCAATGTAGCCTTTATATGCTGTTCAATGCAGGCTGCAAACCAGTAGCGTAACTTCAAATTCGGGGCCCCTCCGCAAGATACTTCCCCCCCCCCCCCCCCACAAGAAATTTTCCGTAGCCTCTTTTTTCATAATATTTTATGTATAGACACAGGGTGAGCCCTTTTTTCAAACTATGAATAGAAATCGTTAAAATAAACAAGCTTTAAACAACTTTTATCCGAAAACTGCAAAATAAGCGAGATACAGAATCAGAAAAAGTAGGTCTAAACCTTGGCCTGGCCTTGTGTATTAAGACGTACCTAGTCTCTATATTACTAGTTTTTTGCTCGATTTTTTGTCTCAGCATCATGCATTGTACCTGTCAATTGGTGCACTAGCCCCTTTCAGTTTATCAATTTTAGTTAGTTTTGAATTGGTAAATCCTAAAATTTGCGTTTATAATAATTTGTCTCTTTTAGAAATTACCAATTTAAAATTAACAAATTTGAACAGAAAGTGGTTACTGCACTATTTGATAGGTGCAATGCCTGATAAGACAAAAATCCGAACAAAAAGCCAAACATAAACAGACTAGGGCAGATGCATCTTGATACACAATCCTAGATTTACATTTTTTATTTTGGATCTCGCTTATTTTTCAGTTTTCTGAAAAAAAAAATATGAAAAACCAGTTTATTTCAACGACTTCTATACACAGTTAAAAAAAGTATCATCTCAGAACTCACCCTGTAGATATTAAAGAGAAAATCTTGGAATTGTGGACAAAATTTTGAAAAGAAATACCGGTCAGTGCATAAAGGAAACTGTCAAGCTTTCGGCAATGTTTATTGCCATCTTCGGGGTTCTAACGTTGAGGTTTGCTCGAAAAAAAAAAACAGAAATGTGCATTGAGTCACAGATTTCAAATGCAATTCTTAAACAAAGAAAACATCAAAAGACACAGGTCACAGAAACAACTAACACATAGATTTAAAATACAAACTAAACAACGCCCTACATGTTTAAACCACCTGCAATTTTTTTTTTAGAAGGTCGTTTAGTTTGTATTTTACACCTATGTGTTGGTTGGTTGTGTGACCTGCGTTGTGAAAAACATCGCGTCAAATTAGGCAAAAAATTATGCTGTCTTACCGTATTTTTCTTTTTACTGCAGATGGTGCAGATACTTTTTAGGGTTTAGTTTAAAATCCAATGCTGTCCCACCTGTCCCAAAGTTTCAATGATAGGTATGTATCATGGGGTTCATAGGCATTTTTTGTAAAATATACTAACAACAAGGAAAGCGACTTTTTAATTTAGTATTGTTGCACAAACGATTGCACTTGAGGATCCTGGGAGACTACGGGGCCCCCAAAAAGACCCGCCCCCGCAGCTGCGGGCCCTTAGTTACGCCACTGCTGCAAACTACATTTGTGGTATTTAGGATCTGACCAAGTCACACATGTCTGTAAAATCTAAAATATGATGTGTTGAATTTGGATTTTGAAAAACAACCAGTGGTTCGCTAAAATAGCGACCATTTATTATTATAGCAATTTAACAATTTTTCTTCACTTGTGAAGAGATACCTTGTCGCCTATATAATCCTTTGTCAGCAATTTTAGTACTCGGAATATGAACAAAAGACGCGCAATAGCAGATGATAAACAACAATATTCACAGTGAATTTGTGGTTCTTGGGTTTTTAGGCCGGCGTCGTTTAGCGTTAAAGCTTGACGTTTCGCCACCACGAGTGGATGGCATCTTCAGAAGCTATTTCACTTCGGCGACTTCCAAAATGCTGACGGCTGGTGGATCTGCACCTATATTTATACCTGCTAATGGTGACGTGGCCCAACCAGGTAGCGTTGGTAGCCCCGCCCCTTCGCGATATGGTAGTGTCTTCAGGTCCTTTAGGATGGGTATCCATGTCCGGTTGACTTTCTGTGTTTCTTCTTTCCTATTGAAATTATTATGATGTTTCTGTATTTCGATGGCTTCTCTTTGAAGTCTGGCATGGTATGAAGACGTTGCGGCAAGAACCTGTGTTTCTTCGAACTTGATCCTGTGACTTCCCTCCTTAATCGCATGTTCGGCTACCGCTGATTTGTCCGTATGGCCTAGTCGACAGCTAGCCTTATGTTCTGCAATTCTTGTGTTTATAGATCGCTTCGTTGTTCCTATGTATACACTCCCACATGTGCACGGTATGCGATATACCCCCGGTGTTGTGAGTGGGTCTCTTTTATCTTTCACCGTTCTCAAATATTCCTGTATCTTTCTCGTGGGCTTGTAGATGGTCTTGACGTTTTCCTTTCGTAACATTTTTCCTATTCTGTCTGTTATTCCAGGCACATAGGGTAGAAAAGCTTTTGCTATCGGTTTAGGTTCTGGTTTTGCCCTATTTCTTCTCATTGTCCTTGTTATTTCCTTTTCTGTGTAACCATTTGCCTTAAGAGCATTCTTTAGATGTTCCAGTTCGGTGTCGAGTTCTTCTGATTCGCACACTTTTCTAGCCCGTTCTGTCAAAGTTCTAATAATTCCGTACTTCTGAGATGGGTGGTGGTTTGATTCTTTATGCAAGTACCGGTCGGTATGAGTTGGCTTTCTATATACCTTGTGCCCTAACCTAGCTCCTTTTCTTGTTAGAAGAACATCAAGAAAGGCGAGACTTTTGTTTTCTTCTACCTCCATGGTGAAGTTGATGTTTTCAT
The DNA here is from genome assembly GCA_951848785.1 of Callosobruchus maculatus. Classification (NCBI taxonomy): domain Eukaryota; kingdom Metazoa; phylum Arthropoda; class Insecta; order Coleoptera; family Chrysomelidae; genus Callosobruchus; species Callosobruchus maculatus. The sequence goes on along the minus strand of CATOUR010000026.1, from coordinate 10,918,241 downwards.
GCACGCTGTTCAGGTGTTCTAGAAATTCTTCGAGCTTTTCTCTTCCGTGATTCCAAATGACAAACGTATCGTCCACGTATCTGAGCCATATCTTGGGCTTGTATTGAGCGCTCTTCAAGGCTGCCTGTTCGACCTTCTCCATTACAAAGTTCGCTACCACCGGGCTTAGAGGGCTTCCCATGGCTACACCTTCAATTTGTTCGTACATGTTGGCGTCCCAGACGAAGTAGGTTGTCGTTAACACGTGCTTGAAAAGATTTGTAATGTCTTCCGGAAATATGTTCTTGATGTGTTCTATTGCATCGTTTAATGGCACCTTTGTGAATAATGACACCACGTCGAAGCTGACCAGCATGTCGGATTCTTCCAGCTGTACGTCTTTGATTTTCGTAATGAAATGGGCTGAGTCCTTGATGTACGAGTCGGTTTTTCCCACCTATGGCTGCAATAATGTAGTTAAGTGTTTTGCTAATTCGTATGTAGGCGAACCTATTGCGCTTACTATCGGGCGAAGTGGAACGTTGGGCTTGTGTATTTTTGGTAACCCATAAAGCCTAGGAGTCAGTGCTTCACTTTTGCAAACCTTCTTTTTGGTTTCTTCGTCAAGGCTTGAACTCTTCACCATGGTTTTAGTTTTTCTCAATATGGTCTTGGTCGGGTCTTTTGCTAGAGTGCGGTAGGTGCCTGGATCTAGCAATGCTTTTATTTTATTTTTGTAGTCTTCGGTGTCCATCACCACTGCAGGCAGAACAGTGACATTTGTGTCCCTATTGATGTCCCTTAACGCTTTTAACTCCTTCGCTTTCAGATTACTTTTTGGCGGTTTTGCTTTTTTAATAATTCTTGCTGATTCTGTCCGGATTTCCTGTGCTTTTTCCTCAGGTAATGATCGTATGGAAAAAGAACGAGTGAAATACACAAACATTCAGAAGGAAAAGTTCGAGAGACTGGCAAGTAACAAGAAATCTACACCCGGACTGGACACCAAAAGAACAGTGGTCAACATAAGCAAACGTACCCTGTCTGAAGATGAAATTTCTGTTTTGCCGAAAGGAGGCAACTTTGCAATTACACCAAAAGAAATACCAACTGAAGAGATTATTGCTAATCTGGAATCGGCTATACGATCATTACCTGAGGAAAAAGCCCAGGAAATCCGGACAGAATCAGCAAGAATTATTAAAAAAGCAAAACCGCCAAAAAGTAATCTGAAAGCGAAGGAGTTAAAAGCATTAAGGGACATCAATAGGGACACAAATGTCACTGTTCTGCCTGCAGACAAAGGCAATGCCACAGTGGTGATGGACACCGAAGACTACAAAAATAAAATAAGAGCATTGCTAGATCCAGGCACCTACCGCACTCTAGCAAAAGACCCGACCAAGACCATATTGAGAAAAACTAAAACCATGGTGAAGAGTTCAAGCCTTGACGAAGAAACCAAAAAGAAGGTTTGCAAAAGTGAAGCACTGACTCCTAGGCTTTATGGGTTACCAAAAATACACAAGCCCAACGTTCCACTTCGCCCGATAGTAAGCGCAATAGGTTCGCCTACATACGAATTAGCAAAACACTTAACTACATTATTGCAGCCATACGTGGGAAAAACCGACTCGTACATCAAGGACTCAGCCCATTTTATTACGAAAATCAAAGACGTACAGCTGGAAGAATCCGACATGCTGGTCAGCTTCGACGTGGTGTCATTATTCACAAAGGTGCCATTAAACGATGCAATAGAACACATCAAGAACATATTTCCGGAAGACATTACAAATCTTTTCAAGCACGTGTTAACGACAACCTACTTCGTCTGGGACGCCAACATGTACGAACAAATTGAAGGTGTAGCCATGGGAAGCCCTCTAAGCCCGGTGGTAGCGAACTTTGTAATGGAGAAGGTCGAACAGGCAGCCTTGAAGAGCGCTCAATACAAGCCCAAGATATGGCTCAGATACGTGGACGATACGTTTGTCATTTGGAATCACGGAAGAGAAAAGCTCGAAGAATTTCTAGAACACCTGAACAGCGTGCATGAAAACATCAACTTCACCATGGAGGTAGAAGAAAACAAAAGTCTCGCCTTTCTTGATGTTCTTCTAACAAGAAAAGGAGCTAGGTTAGGGCACAAGGTATATAGAAAGCCAACTCATACCGACCGGTACTTGCATAAAGAATCAAACCACCACCCATCTCAGAAGTACGGAATTATTAGAACTTTGACAGAACGGGCTAGAAAAGTGTGCGAATCAGAAGAACTCGACACCGAACTGGAACATCTAAAGAATGCTCTTAAGGCAAATGGTTACACAGAAAAGGAAATAACAAGGACAATGAGAAGAAATAGGGCAAAACCAGAACCTAAACCGATAGCAAAAGCTTTTCTACCCTATGTGCCTGGAATAACAGACAGAATAGGAAAAATGTTACGAAAGGAAAACGTCAAGACCATCTACAAGCCCACGAGAAAGATACAGGAATATTTGAGAACGGTGAAAGATAAAAGAGACCCACTCACAACACCGGGGGTATATCGCATACCGTGCACATGTGGGAGTGTATACATAGGAACAACGAAGCGATCTATAAACACAAGAATTGCAGAACATAAGGCTAGCTGTCGACTAGGCCATACGGACAAATCAGCGGTAGCCGAACATGCGATTAAGGAGGGAAGTCACAGGATCAAGTTCGAAGAAACACAGGTTCTTGCCGCAACGTCTTCATACCATGCCAGACTTCAAAGAGAAGCCATCGAAATACAGAAACATCATAATAATTTCAATAGGAAAGAAGAAACACAGAAAGTCAACCGGACATGGATACCCATCCTAAAGGACCTGAAGACACTACCATATCGCGAAGGGGCGGGGCTACCAACGCTACCTGGTTGGGCCACGTCACCATTAGCAGGTATAAATATAGGTGCAGATCCACCAGCCGTCAGCATTTTGGAAGTCGCCGAAGTGAAATAGCTTCTGAAGATGCCATCCACTCGTGGTGGCGAAACGTCAAGCTTTAACGCTAAACGACGCCGGCCTAAAAACCCAAGAACCACAAATTCATTGGACGATGGCCGCGAAAGCCTTACACAGAATATTCACAGTGCGAAATTGGTATGATTAGGCCATTTTTCATGCCCTATTTGTCCTGGCATAGCTATAGCTGACCTGATTCTAACACATAACTTACCACTGATTCCTAAAACACTAGTGACTAAAAGGTTGGATCCATTATCAAGTAGTCCTGGAGGCATATTATCATACTTAATTTTTCCTTCAACCATAAAATTGTAGAGATCTGAGTTTGGAGGGGTATTGAAATCACCAGTTATCAATATTGGCAAGTATCTATGCTCACATTCTCTGAAATCATAGATGGAGGAGAAAATATTATGAAAATATCTTCCGAGACAATATTTGTATATGTGTTTCATATTCTTTAACTACTACCTTGCCCCCTCCCCCCCCCCCCCTAAGTCCTAGGCTGGCGACGCCCTTGGTTAGAAGAATGGATTTTTCGCGATTTATGCTTCATGTGGACGCCGAAGATGCAACTTTTTTAAGTAGGGATTCTTTGGAAGGATGAAATCCATATATAACTGAAAATCTACGAATACAAGATACTTTATAACGTCGCGTCGCCTGCATCTTCTGCTTGATTACCTAGCAACTTTTAAGAGATTATGTAGCGAGTTTTCAAGACGAATCCATCTTAAATTACAACTTTGTTTATTTTTCTAGTGACCGCGACTATAGATTATTGTTGTTTTTCATGGGTTTCGGTCAAACATTGAAACTTGGTATTTTTCTTCACCTCGTTTTGGTTTATTTTACCTAAACCATCTTTAGGTATCAAAAAAGTTTGTCTGTTTCTTTCCTTTGCAATTTCGGTTTGAGTCTTTTGATAATATGGCTGCTACTTCCATTCATTTTGGCTCTTCTCACCATGCCCAGAACTTTATGTGTTTATTTTTCTAGCGACCGCGACTATAGGTTATTGTTGTTTTTCATGGGTTTCAGTCAAAGACTGGAACTAGTATTTTTCTTCGCTACGTTTCGGTTTATTTTAGTTAAACCATCTTCAGAGAAATACTAGTTTCAATGTTTGACCGAAACCCATTAAAAACAGCAATAATTAAATCACAACTAGAGTATTTCTTCGAAAATTATACAATTTTTAGACCCTATACATAAGTTTTGGTCGACCGATCACTTTTACCCATGACAAACATTATAAATCCGATGAAAAGTTTTTGCCAAACCATCTGTTAAAACTTTGTACTCTCGGAGATCCATTATGCTTTTAGAGCTTAAATGCAATCTTATTGGCTGTGTTTACCACATTTACAACAAGTTTGTCTTACCAATGGATAACTAGAAAGATGGCAAGCTTTTACCACGGTGCACGGTTAATTATTTGGTGATTTTTTGAGATAAATTCATTTTTTGTAATGCTTCTTCAAGTCACTTCTCAACACATGCTGATTTTGACACCATCTCGGCAAGTGTTTGATACATGATCACTTTGTTTTAGTCTATAATGACGTAATAGTATATTTTCCACAGACTAATATCGAAAATTCCAAAATCTGACAATAAAATTTTGTTTTATTAGGGTTTTCGTTTGGAGGCCTGCATTTTAATGAAAATCTCTAAAATTCAATGTATCACTTAAACAGTTGAAAATTAGACCCTACTTTATATGACTTTTTTTGTTGGAAATGAGCTGTACAGTCTTCTAAAGTATCTTCCATTCGTCATAGAAAAACCTGTATAGAGCTGTTTACGGCCCCCGCAGGCCACAGACTTTCTATAGGCCGATAGTAAATGACAGAAAGTTCTGCCGGTGCGCCATCTGGTACCCGAAGGTAACTGGCAGAACTTTCTGTCATTTACTAACACATGTTTCACATGTTTTGTTAACATGAAAGACCTGATGCTCTCTAAGTCCGTCAATCGACCTATGGCGCACTGATGATCGCAAATAAGCGTGAAACAGCTGTCTGCGTACTGGTGGATTGACGGAGGTATAGAGCAACCCTCGTATAGGCCGACAGTTTAGCAACCCAACCCGATTAAACTATCGACCGATTGAAAGGTCTGTGGTTTGCGGGGGCTCTTAAAAGCAATCGCGTAGCCCATCAAACTTATTTATCGGCCGATATGCAATTGTTGTAATTCGTGCACTTAGGTACATCTTCATGCTGATTAAGAGCCCTACTAAACTATCGGCCGATAGAAAGTCTGTGGTCTGCAGGGGCTCTTATTATTATGATTCTGTCTGACAGATAAGTCTTCTGTAATTTGACACATTCAATATCATCGTTTCAATGATCCCCTGGATAAATATTTTGACTTGATGTGGTGTCATCATGATATTCCTGTTAGAATTTTGAAAACTGGGGCGTTGGAGTCTTTCTAAAGTTCCCCGATCATTTACCTTTTTTTAAAACATCATTCTGTTATCTTTTACTTTTCAAACCCAGCAGATCATTTGCTGGTTTACCTCCATAGAAAAAAGATGACAATAATTTTAATAGTGTATAAAAGGTATCATTTTCTAAAATCGTAGTGGCGGAGTAATGATGAATAAACTAAAGCTCCTCTGTATGGTTCAAGCTGTTTGATTGACTGAAAGTGAGATGGTTTTTGACTTACACTGAATCGTTTTTGAAGCTTATTCTTTCTATTTCACTAAGGAACAATTGCATCTGAGCCATCCTCACGTCCCTTCTTCTAGGGTTATACAGCAGGTGAGTAGTGGCCACAACAAATTCCCTGGTGGGATGTAGCTTAGGCGCGAACTTAGCTACGATGCCAACATTATCTCTATTCAGTATAGGTACGTTTTTCCGGTAGAATTCTACAGTGACGTGTTCCAAAAGCTCCACGTTCTCGGTTTTATAGTATATCGCACAGCCATCAGTTCTTTGACCAGTTCGTTTTTTATATACTCCATGGTAACCTGAAAACATGGTAAGGTTTTTATTGTAACGCCTCACAAAAAAAGATTTCGGTCTTCATTCCATTAATGTTGATACTGGATTTAAAAGTTCTTTAACTCAACATTTTGCAGTACACTGAAGAGCAGTGGAGCAATTCTGACTACAGATATTTTTTGATGTGCAGCAGTGTTATTGAAACCGCACAAATAATGACTCACGTAATGCTCATTTTACCAATTCGACTGTTCGCCGGCATTGTACGAGAAATCCTACTTAACATACATCTTTATAAGATATTTATTTTTCAGAACAAAATAGTATTTTTTCGATTTCGATTAAATTTTGGTAATTTTTTGGTAAAAACATATAAAAAATGAAGTCAAGCTGATTGACTTAGTACTTCCCACACTATAAGGTGATACCAGTTTATTATTTTCCCATACCATAAAGCTATAGTCTGAGATCCCCTTGCAACCAAATCATCTCCGCCAGACCAAAAAAAATGCTTTATCGCTATGTCTTTCTTTCACGCCTATTACGAATACAACAAAGTTTTGAGCTTTATGACCCTTCACCACCTCAATTTCACCCCCACTAAAAAAAAAAAAAAATAGAAAACGATCAGGAACCCCTAAAACGCCTAAAAACGAAGTTTGAGCTGGTTTTATATTTTTTGTATTTATATTATTGCTGCGCTGCCACTGACATGAGTTCTAAAAACCATAAACGTTTTCCATCCTCGCCACGGTAGTAATACTATGTAAAAATTTCACTGAAACCAATCCAATAGTTTACATGTTGCACAATGCAGAACGATCAGAAGCAATAAGTGTATGCATAGATCACAAAATTCTAAGTGCCTTGGTTGGCAAGACAATATTCGGATGGAGCTAAAAAATTGTATTACGCCGCTAGGTCTTTCTTTCACCGGTCAATGCACAGTCCATTATGAATATAACTTTTTTTTCAGTTTTACAACCCTCCACTCCAACCACTAGTTTCACCCCCACCCAAAAAATGTAGAAAATGATCAGGAATGCCTAAAACCCCTAAAAACGAAGTTTGAGGAATATTTGAATTTTTTTGTTTTTTGCTAATTACTCCGCCGCCAATCCACCGATTTTCAAAAATATAGGAACATCTCATCACAATCCATGCAGCGGTTACTGAGATTACGAGGCTAGAAAAACGCTAACGGTCCGGCAGACAGACAGACCAACAGATAGACAAACAGACAGGCCGACGGAAATCAGTGACATGGATTTTCGTTATGTAGACATCATAGAACGCCCAAAAAGCGTATTATCTCAAAGTCGAAAATGTTCGTGATCCCAATACTCCCTGCACATATCGGTGTGGGAAGTAAAAATTAACAAAACAATGAATTTAAAATATAAAACAATCCATGCAGCGGTTACTGAGATTACGAGGCTAGAAAAACGCCAACTATCCGATAGACAGACAGATAGACAAACAGACAGACAGACAGACAGACAGACCGACAGACAGACCGACCGACAGACAGGCCGACGGAAATCAGTGACGTGAATTTTCGTTATGTAAACGTCATAGAACGCCCAAAAAGCGTATTATCTCAAATTCGAAAATTTTCGCGATCACAATACTCCCCTAACCTATCGGTGTGGAAAGTAAAAATTAGCAAAACAATTAATATAAAATATAAAACGCACGACAAAACAAAAATGGTTATACAGATTTTCTCCAACCACAGCTAAAAACCAAGATACCTATCAAACAAAAAAATCACAGGACACAGATCCATGTTAAACTAAAATTATATCAAGCGTAAAAGATATAATGAATCACATTAATTATTAATTATAACCTTCACTTACCTAAAGACTCCAAGGACGAGTAATATTTCTTGATATGTGACTCCTGCACCTCCTGTAGGCATAATATCTGTAAACAAAACATGTTTACTGCTGTCTAGCACAGTTCTCAAGAAAACGCACATCTGGATCAAACTCCTGTATCTCTGTTAGCAGATTCCTCCACCTCTTCTCCCACGTCAGGTACCTAGAATCGTGGTGTTTGTACAGATGAGGATGCCATTGAAGGAGGTCTTGCGCAAGTACATTATATGACATCAGGGTGAAGATGAACCCAGGCTTCCTATCAGGTTTCTCCACGAGCGTCTCCCATCTTCTCAAAGACATTATTGCAGTATCTGTGAAGTGTGTGAAAGACATAAGGCTGCAGCAGCTTTATAGATCAGTCATAATGGAACTTTTTTATGGCTCATATGTAGAGACAATTTTCATAGTGGCAATCTCATTTAGAAAAGTAAATTTAGTAGGAAGCAATAGAGTTAAAATACCAGATATACTGGGTGTATCTCTGATACATTCATAAGTATATCTAGGTCCTTATATATCCAAAAGAAACTGATTAGCCTGTTTACAGAATAATATTACATTAGCTAATTTTTTCTTTGAATTGCAATTGAAGCAAAGAAATTGCAGGTGGCTATTTCTGAAGAAATAAATATAGCATCAAGTAATTTGACTTTGCACTTCCCAGACATTATTAAATTATTGAAAATAGCAATTCTGCTGATTTAACCCATCTTCCCATGAAACTCCATCCAAAACCATATTTTTAAGTCCTTGCAGGGCTGCAAAAAATTGATGGTTTAGAAAGATCCAAAAAACAGATTTTTTTATTAAATCGTCATTTTTTCGAATATGGCAATAATGAACTTCAAAATTACTTTTTAATGATGATTTTTTTCTGTTCGCCCAAAAATTTTTGTTTCAATTTACCATAAAAAATCCCCTTGATGTACAAAAAAACTTGTGTTGTCATGAACATTTTCGGCAACCGGAAACCTGAAGCGTACCGCAAACGACGACATTTCTGTCGGTACAAGAAAATTCATTCATCTCTATAATGTACGGTTAATCATGCTTGGTGAAGAAATTCTCAAAACTTCTAAAGCTTTAAATTGGTGAAAATCTCAATAGAATTTCGATGCTATTCAAAAAGTACCGCCCATCATTGTTGTTATCTGCTACAGCCTCTTCAGCATCTGTTGAAAGAGTGTTTTTGACATATGATTTGATACATTCCAATATTCCAATAGTTTAAGAGCTCGCTACATAGGAAAAGGGTCACTCAGTAGTGTACAAATTTTGTCATTTACAGGTTCAGTAGGTATCAACATAGGGATAGGTAGGTTGTCTGGTTGTCATGCAATCTTTTTGCATAATATGTGATTTGCAATACAAAAGAAAATATTATAAGAAAGTAGGTAAAAATTTCAGAAGTGTGGGCGACAGGCAAAGAGCCGTCAGAGGGCGCTTAAGTTGCGAAAAATGTTGCAACAATTATGTCACTCGGTACACTTCTGACAATTTACATACTTATTCTAGTTGAAATGAAACTGTGAACTGTGAAACTGAAACAAATCGTCAGAAGGCTAGGTGGAAGAATATTGGAGATATTATCGATAGTAAGGACATGGTGATCCATCCAATTTTTCATTATACCTAGAATGTTATATTTTATTTTATCAAATCCACTTTTGAAGATTAACATGATTTACAATATATCCGTACATTGGTATTGGTCAACTGTCAGGAGTCAGAAAGGCATTATTTTTTTTTATAAGTGAACAAGGAAAATAATTTTTATTTATACCTTTAATACAAGATATATCAGTAACTTTAATTAAATACTTATACTAATGAATCACGAATAAATGAAAAACATTTCCTTATTTCTCATAATCACTACATTACAAAAACAAATTCTCTAAACATTGCGAAAAGCCCCTCGAGAATACTTAAAGTTTCATATCTGCGTTGGATACTTGGAAAGATTCACATACAGGGTGTTAATTTGAAAACCTCCCACCCCGGAACCCCCAAAAAACTGCCGACCAAAAGAATTTTTAATACTAATACTAATTTAATATTACTAATCACAAAATAACGCAAACTAACTATAATCAACTAATAACATTCTAAATATAATGATAAATTATTATTATTTTGTGATTAGTAATATTAAATTAGTATTAATATTCGCGATTCATTAGTATAAGTATTCAATTGAAGTTACTGATATATTTTGTATTAAAGGTATAAATAAAAATTATTATTTCCATGTTATCTTATAAAAAAAACGAAGTCTTTCTGACTTCTGACAGTTGACCAATAGTGTACTCATATAATATTGTAAATCATGTTAATCTTTAAAAGTTAATTTGGTGAAATAAAATATAAATTTCTAGATATAATAAATTGGGTGGATTACTGGAGTTCTTACTATCGACAATATCTCCGATATTCTTCCACCTAGCCTTCTGACGATTGGCAATTAGGTTCATTTTGACTCACAAGAGTATGTGACAGTTTTTTCCCTACTTTCTCATAATATTTCCGTTTGTTAATTACGCAAATTTTCAGAGCTGTACTTCATCATTTATTACGCGAAAAAAAAATTGCATGTTTAACCCCACACCCTTACTTTATACATTCAAGGCGCGTTTAGACGGCCCACCTATCCCTATGTTGATACCTACCGAACCCGCAAATGACAAATTTTGTACTTTAATCATTGACTCTTTTCCTACATAGCGTGCTCTCCATCTACAAACTTCGAAATCCTTTGGGAACCGAAAAACCGTTATCAGGTGACAAAATATCTGTTTAGGAACTGTGTTTGTGTATTCTTAACATAAGTTATGTAAAAATTAGTTTTAAATAATAAAAAAAATATAATAATTTGTTGTTTTAAATCACGATTAAACTGAAACAATCATTTGAATTAAACCTGTGTCCTTGTCACCATAGTAGCTGTGTGTCAAATCAATATTGAATATGAAACTCTTTGTTATTATTAGATAATTTTGATATTTTACAAAACATGTGGGGTTTATTATAAGCTACTCTCAAACACTCACTCTCAGCTTTAAATAATGAAAATATTGTAACATACTGTATATTATGGTATTCGTGTATTTGTATTAGTTGTCAGTTGATTTGAGTTGTACTTGAGATTGGCGATTTCAACCACCGATGAGGGCGCTGGCGTATGTAAACAAACATGGCGGATAACGAGTAATCTTTTCCGTTTTGTGTGCAGCTATTCTACCATGATCGTGTGCATTGTGGAGTGCAGTGCATTTATTTTGTGGTGTGCCTCAGTGATCAGTGAGTCAGTGTGCATTTTCTATCTGGTGATTTAAGCAATTATATTCCAAAATGAGTGATAAATCTGTATTCCTCACATTATCGTCAGTTGATTTGACTTCTTATTTGGGTAGGTACTACTCCTGAGATATGCTGTTTTCTGAGTGATCAGATCTGATGAAGTGAAGGTAGATACAATCGACATGAATTATCAGTTTAGTTTCTGAATAATTCAAGTACGTTTCAAGTTTCTAGCAAAAATGGATTACATTATGACACAATGATAGTACAAGTTTTGCTGTTGATTTTTTGTGGCTTATATCTCTCATATCTTTCTACTATTTACCTTTTGCACAATAATCCTCTTTCCTGAAGTGTTTTGAGCAGACACGCATACTTGCTGTCACTGGTTTTCCCATCAGAAGAACCTTTTCCCAAGTCTTCCTTTTATCAAGGCTTTCCTCTTGGCCTAATTTATTAACTATTTTCACCGCGATACCAGAATTCTGTTTCGGAAAATAGTGGAAATGTGTACTTCTATCGGCACCTTTTCTAGAATGGCATTCGTACACACAACAGTTTGTATTATGTTTGGTTTTATGTTCGGTCGAGGGCCCCGGCCCCGGTTCACCATATGCAGATCCTGATGCTGTCGGCGATGACATTTTACAACAGAATCGATCGAGACTTTAAAACTCTGAGCAAATCACAATAAAACAAGCAGCAGCAAAAACAGTGTGTAAACGACAAAGGCACAAAATATAATAAGAATAATATAGGGTTATGTATGTATACTCGTAGTCTAGGTTCGCATATTTTCCGCCCAGAGGGCGGATTTATTTTTGAAAACGCCAATAAGGTTAAGAGATATTGTATTCAGTTGTGAAGTAAAACGGTGAAAGTTACGTCGAGTTTGATTCCCTGGTTGAAGAGAAAGAGGCCGTCGTGACAATTGGTGTCAGAAGTGGGATCATCCATCGAATCAAGCCAGGAAATGGAAAGAAGAAGTGAGAACAGTGTCCATTAATGCCAGTAACCAGAGCTATGGCGTCCGAAATGAATGCATTGATGGCTATGCTACAAGAAATGGGAAAAAAATTAGATCAAAGTGCAGCTCAATCGAGAACAAATATGCAAGACCTGGAAGAGAAGCTAAAGCAACACCAGGACGAGGTAGTTGCAGGTTTGAAGAGTGACTTGAAAAGTGGACAGGACCTGGTAATGACTAGATTGGAGGAGCAGAGGCAAGCCGTAAGTCAGGCGTTAGAAAATCAAGACCAGCGTATTAGTGCAGTAGAGACTCAAATAGCGACATCACAAAAGCATGTTGAGGAACAGCTAGCGACATCACAAAGGTACGTTGAAGAAAAGTTACATCAAGTGGAGGATCGTGTCAAGGAAATCGTCAGAGAAGAGCTGCGAGAGCTTAATGCAGGTGAGCGTTGTTTAACAGCTGTACCACCCGCTTTTCTTGATAGACACAGTGGCGTAGTAGCAAAGCCCTATCCGTACAATGGCAAAACGTCCTGGGACATTTATTATATGCAATTTGAAAATATCGCTCGTATGAATAACTGGTCAAATGAAGAAAAAGCTTGTGTGCTGACATCCATGCTAAGAGACTCTGCCGCAGCTATTTTGGAAAATCTCTGCGCATCAGAGCTACGTGACTATGATAAGATAACATCTGCACTAAAGTTACGCTTTGGAGATGCACACTTAACAGAGCTGTTGCATGGCCATAACCGGACACAACAAGCGAAGGAAGATTTAACCACATTTGCATACGAAGTCCAAAGCCTAGCTAAACGAGCATTCGTCGGCAGTCCCATCGAGACACAGGAATACGTCGCTGCTCGCCAGTTTGTCGAGGCCATTGCAGACGCGGAAGTTCAACGAATGGTGAAACTATCCAGTCCCATAAATTTACAAGATGCTGTGATCAAGGCTTTGCAAATTGAAGCTGACATAAAAGCCATGCGAATGACAAGGAGGGTGCGCGCTGTCGAGCAAGATACAGAAGCAGAAGTCAGGGCCACACCGTTTATTTCAGGAAGAAGAGGTGCTAGCTTCCAAAGAAACCCGGTTCGCACCAGCCTAGAAGGAGCTGAAAAGTTTGCATGCTGGAGATGTGGACAGAAGGGGCATCTTAGGATAGGCTGCCGCACCCAGGCTGATAAGATACAAGCGGATGTAGAAAAAGCAGATGAATATGCGAACAAAATGAAATCTATGCAAGACACGATAAACTCAATGAAGGAGCAGTTTGACAGAGACATAAAGAATTTAGTAAAGAAGAATGAAGAAAGTATTGCCAAGCTTCAACAACAACACGGAGTAGCCATGAGGGAACTTAGAGCAGACAGGGATAGGATGAAGCAGTTGCTTGCCTCTCAGGAAAGGAGAAGTATGCATATTAAAAGCAAGTTTGAAACGAATAGAAAGAATCTGCTGAAGAAGGACGAACAACACGAAATAGCCTTGAGGAAGCTCAATAAAGAAGTTTCTGCTTTGAAGGGCGAAATCAAGAGATTGAAAGCTTTGAATCAGTTGAAGAAAGCAGAGAGGGAATGCGACCAAGTTAAAGATGAAAATGCAATGCTCAAACAGAAGATAAATCAGATGGAGCCTGAGTATGCATTCTGTAAAAAGAACTTGAACAACGCGATTGACAAAGACAAAAGGGTCGGTATCAAGAAGAATGAGTTGAGAGAAAGGTTGGCGCAGCTTGAAGCAGAAAACAAGAAGCTGAGAACAGATTTGAGCGCCGAGGTCGATGATGCGAAAAAGCGAAAGGAAGATTTGTCTAAAGCAAGAGAAGTTGATAGTAAGACTAAACAGCGACTGGTGATTTTGAAAAACGAGAATTCTCGACTGAAAGAGGAGCTGGAAAACACATTGGCTGAAGCAGAGTACGGTAGCTCCAGGATGAAGCATATGGAGAATGGAAACAGTAACGGGAAGCAGGAGATTACTCAGCTGGAAGTTGAGATCGATAAGAAGAAGAGAGAACTGAATAAGGTCACTGAAGATACAAAGAAGGGTGGGTCCGCAGTATTAGCGAAGCCATTTTACGATGCAGACTTAGAACAGAGATTGGCGCAACTGAAGAAAGAAAACCCGAAGATAGGAGCAGAGCTTGGCGCTGCACTCAAGGACTCATCATGGGATTTAGAACAGACCACGCAACTCAGAAGCGAGAATGTTAAGCAAAAGAACAGGATTGCGCAGGAGGAAGACGAACTCAGCAGATTCAGAGAGGAAGTGGAGAATAGCCTGAGTAATGGGAAGAAGGAAGTGTCGAGAGGTGACAGTCGTCAAAGCAAAAAGGTGCAACTGAAGAGAATGATAACAGAGCTAGGAAAAGAGAATTCTGCTGGAGCTGAAAATGAGAATCGCAAGTTGGGCAAAGAATATCGTAGTTACGAGGTGATCTGGTATGGTCTTGCAACACACGACGCAAGGAAGGGTAGATGTCCGAAGCTACGACGCCATGGGGAGGGACCCTACGTGGTGATGAAGCGCGTCAACGACGTAGTCTACAGGTTATGTACGGAAAGTGGAGAACCGAAGGTCGACTATGCTGATGTCTGTGGTGATACAAGAATCGAAGTTGTTCGTCGAGGACGCCGAACGCTAAGGGGGGAAGAATGTAACATACTGTATATTATGGTATTCATGTATTTGTATTAGTTGTCAGTTGATTTGAGTTGTACTTGAGATAAGGTTAAGAGATAGTGTATCCAGTTGTGAAGTAAAACGGTGAAAGTTACGTCGAGTTTGATTCCCTGGGTGAAGAGAAAGAGGCCGTCGTGACAATATTCTTTATGAATGATTATGAAGCCAATAAACTATTTTCCAGCAATAGCAACTTTCAGTTTCAGTTATTTTTTCCGTTACAAATACAAATCATTTATTGGGGTCAAGTACCACTGAGAGTCAAGCACATAGACTAATTTATATACTAAAATATACAGGGTTATTCACGTTATTCGACACGGAGCATTATGGCTAAAGTATTTGATAAAAAAGAAAATAATAATTTGGGATGGATAGAGACCCATAAAGGCTACATTTTAAAAATATTTCCATGTTATACAGGGTGTCCCAAAAACACGAAATGTATCAAAGTTATGTTTTTTTAAATGGAACGCCTCGTATATTATTGCATATTCAGATTCCTTGGTGAATTCTAGTGTGACTTTATGTATCATACATGGGACCTAAAGCGAACCGTTTAGGTGTAAATCACCATTTTCGGTATAAGTAGATATCAGGAAAAAATTGAATATCGCAGAGATTATAAAATATGGAAGGCTGTGACTTTGCCGTATTACTAAGCATAAAATGCGTCAGCTTTAATGAGACCGTCAAATTTAAATCACGTTTATGCTTGGAGAAATCGGTCGATGAATTAAGGAAACTTCGATCAGCGATAACTTGATTTTTCCAAATGGGAATGCCTAATTTTTTTTATACGGTTAAACGTAGAATTTAATAACCTTTCTACTGATATAAGGTTGTGAATATCAATCTCTGATAGTTTTCATTTAATTTTAAATTTTCAAACAAATCGGCGTTTTTCAATTTGCCTACCTATAAGCAACGAAGCAGGCCATGAAATATAAACAAAAACCTGTTCAGGTAGAAGAAAACAACTAACTTAGCAGAAAAATACACACGAACTAGACTAAAGGTACAAGATTATAAAAATTACTCACAAAAAACAAAGTCTAACCAGAAACAACGGCGGTAACATATCTTTGATCAAAGAGAAGTTGAAGTATGGCAGAAATGGATTTTTTCACGGCCTACTAGCTACTGCAATGTGCTAGAGATTGGCAACTTTCAAAACCATTGAAAATATTATTGAAATAAAATAAAAACTATTAGAGAATGTTGTAAGCAGTTTATTATTTCCATAATAAAATTTCACATTTAATGATATAAAAAAGTATGCAATTCTGTCAACAGTACCTCTGACAGGAGTTCTGAAAATTCTTCAGTACCTATTAGCAAGGTCGCAGAAAATGAAGAATGAATTAAAATTTGTTCAAATTATAAAACATAACTTATATGGCAGAAAATTTAAATCTGATTTGTCAGTATTCCCTTTTTGCAATATTGCTAATAGATATTGAAAAATAGAAGGGCTCCAGTCAGAGGTATCGACTTCGACGCAAATTAGTACTTCTTTACACCATTACATATGATTGATAGTTGCGTGCTGAAGCAACAGTCGCTGGTTGTTTCTGTTTCATATCAGGGTTTTTAATTGTCTTGGAAATTTTTAACCTCTAGTAAATTGCGGTAGCCTGTAGACAGTAAAAAATATCTATTACTGTCATACTCCAGCTTCTCTTTGACCTTAGAGATGTTATCGCAGTTGTTTCCGCGAGAGTTGATTTGTTGTAAGGAATTTTTATAATCTTGTCCCTTTAGTCTAGTTAGTGTATATTTTTCAGCTAAGTTAGTTGTTTTCTTTTACCTGAACAGGTTTTTGTTTATATTTCATGGCCTGCTACGTTGCTTATAGGTAGGAAAATTGAAAATCGCCGATTTGTTTGAAAATTTAAAATCAAATGAAAACTACCAGAGATTGATATTCACAACCTTATTTCATTAGAAAGGCTTGCAAATTCTACGTTTAATCGTATAAAAAAAATTAGGCATTCCCATCTGAAAAAATCAAGTTATCGCTGATCGAAGTTTCCTTAATTCATCGACCGATTTCTCCAAGCATAAACGTAATTTAAATTTGACAGTCCCAATAAAGCTGACGCATTTTATGCTTAGTAATACGGCAAAGTCGCAGCCTTCCATATCTTATAATATCTGCGATATTCAATTTTTTCCTGATATCTACTTATACCGAAAATGGTGATTTACACCTAAACGGTTCGCTTTAGGTCCCATGTTTGATACATAAAGTCACACTAGAATTCACCAAGGAATCTGAATATGCAATAATATACGGGGTGTTCCATTTAAAAAACCATAACTTTGATACATTTCGTGTTTTTGGGACACCCTGTATAACATGAAAATATTTTTAAAATGTAGCCTTTATGGATCTCTATCCATCCCAAATTATTATTTTCTTTTTTATCAAATACTTTAGCCATAATGCTCCGTGTCGAATAACGTGAATAACCCTGTATACAGAGTGAGTCTTAGGTATGGAACGCCCCGATTATCTCAGAAACGGTTTGCACAATTTTCATGAATTTTGGTGTATGTGGTTTTGCCTTACGGCCGATATTACGATCAATGTTGTCATATCTACTATTTTTCTGGAAATATATTAAACTTTGTTATTTGAAATGGACCACCCTGTATATTTCTATCTTTTTGGAGTCCTTGAAAAATACTGATTATTCTTTGTATAATACTTCCTATACCTAAACCTTATAATTTCGGAGTTGCAACTAAATTTATGGTGCATCCACAAAGTTAAAATAACTAAATAAGATGGCTGTGATTACTGTTGAGCAGTCAGGCATGTTGCAAAATGTACTGTGAGTTTCAAGAATCACATGGCTTGCTACATTGATGTAAACGAGCAACATTTTGAGCATCTACTGTAACAGCCTTCATATTTTGTGAAGTTAATGTCTTATTTTAACTTGGGCGGGTGCAATGTAAATTTAGCTGTAACTCCGACATTATGACGTTTAGGTGCATATACAAAAAATAGTCCGTATTTTTTAACGATTTCAAAAAGGAAGAAACATGCAGAGTGATAATTAAAATAACAAAGATATTTCCGGAATAACGCTAGATCTGGCAACCCTGTAAATATCATCGTAAGACAGGCCGAATTGCAAAACCCTCTACCTCAAAATTCATGAAAATCGTGCAAACTGTTTCCGGGATAATTTAGGCGTTCCATTTCCATAGTTTAGACTCAGTCAGTATGATGAAGTGTTTATTGAAGAGTAGCAATGATATACATAGCTATATGTATAAAATGTTTTCTTAAAATATGTAATAAGGTTTGGATAATGGTCATCTGTTTATGAAAATCACAAAGATTATATTATACATTATAGAAAAACATTTATATTTTAATACTAGATATGAATGGTGGTGATTATGATTGAATCAATAGTAAAATCACAGATGAGGTAGTTAATTGGGCTAATTAGAGAATAATAATAGTTAATAGTATTAGTATTAATAGGGATAGTTATATGGGTAGAACAGTATGCCTTAGTAATTACATTATTTACATATTAAATAAAGTCTGCTTAAGAACTTTGTTGCTAATTAGCTTTGGGCATTTTGCAGTATATTATTATAATTTTTTTATTTCTTGTATCATGTTGATGTATATCACTGTGTTTTTGTAGTTTTCATAATTACTTTTCAAGTTAACAAGGTTTTATAGAATCTACCTTGAGTAAACACCATCCCTTACTGGGCAGTATGGCCCCACATGGAACAGCAATATATCATTGAGCAAAGTCAGCTTTTCTTAAAATATGGACCGACATTGCTTTCAATATTTCTTAATGTAAATTCTCTACCTCTTATATGCCTAAAAACTTTGTTAACTTGACACTCTCAGGTATGAGTTGCATCATGGCAAACTCACAAGAACTTCACCTGCTTCATATTTTTTATTAACTTCTGGAGACAAAATACTACATTTTGTGTTTTTTATTTGTTTAGTGGCAGTCTATCAACTTCAAATTACCAAATATATGTTACTGTAATAAAATTAAGTAGAATTTTAAGCCTCATAATTTTAATTTTTATTTACCTCCTTAACTTCATTCTTGAATATATTATTGAACCATAATATTGTAGTAGTACCATATCACAGGGATAAGAGATATTACAGATAATGTAACAAAAGGTTTATTATCTGAATTTGGAATTGTGTTTACCTCCTAGGTGAACTGAGCTATATGAATAATTACAATAACAATACCTCATAATGCTATTTTCCCCAGGTATGGAAATGTATAGGATATATATGTGCATATTATGTTAACAAAAGAATCTTAACCAAATTTCTATGGAAGTCTGAGGTTAAAAAAGATCTCTCAGATTTTATCAGTCTGTATTAATCACATTTCCTTCATATCATACTGATATCATTTAAAAGGTGATAAGGCTTCATTCTGTTTACTCAAATCATCTACAACAATAGAAATTCTTTATCAAATATGTATTGAACCAAATTATTGTTGAAAAAATTTATTCTGTTATATATTTTGATTGTGTCAAGGAATATTGCTCCCTATGTTGCAGAAGTTCTGTTTTTAATTCACAACCTTTGTTCATATGGCAAAATAAAGGCATGCTTTCTAACCTAATTTGAATGTTTTGCTGTCTAATAAGGTCAAATCTCTTTGGTGTATAAATTTATGTGATCATTTTTCTGGCAGCTGGAAAATCAGCCTATTATGCTATTCCTAGGAAAAACACTGCACATACAAAAATTATTTTTATAATACATACATACATATTCTATAAAATTTTGTACCCATATGTGTAAGGTGAAATTATTTTTTACTGGCACAAAAACAAGTACAACCAAAGGGATACGTATAAAAAATGTTTGTAGGGCATTCAAATGAATATATTTGGCATAACTAGATATGGATGCTAATGAAAATAATGAATATCAGTCGTCTAAATGCAAAACCTGACACGTCACAAATTTTTTAAAATAGAGTCTTATATACCATTTTGTTCATTATTTGAAGCGCTACCATTTTCTATATTTTTCGCTTACAAAACCCGACAGTAGACATGAGATATTTGGCTAAGAAAACTAAACTTAGGTGCAAACACCGACAAGTCCAAGTGGTGTTTTATTTCAAACACCGACATGTCCACAGGAGCCAGTACAGACAACGGGAGCAAGTCACATGTCGATCACACGAGGTATTCTGACCGTTGTGTGTTTTTGTTTTATCGAGTCGCTGAAATACGTTGTGGTGAATTCATGTGTTTTTCAGTATAGAGAGAGAATGAGATTAATTTATGCTGTATTGATAAATTATTGATAAAAATAACCATGTTTTTTGAAAAATGCTTTGGATGCGGAGTTTGAAGAGCCTACTTCAACAGAAGCTAGGTCCACATTAATGCAGAGGATCGAAGCTAATTGTGAAAATGCATTTATATTTTGACGTTTAAACCTTGTAACCCTTAAAATGTATCCTTTCTAATGTCTAGCTTTATGTTTATAGTTTCTGTCATTGAGCACAGTGTTTGATTAGATTCCTTTATATTCAGTAAAATAATCCAAATTGATTAGTGTTTCATTTATTTTGATCCGATTGCACAAAAATAGCAGTCAAAACACGACATGTCACAGTTCCTAACATGCAAAACCCGATGTGTCCAAATTTAAAAGTCAGATTTTAGAAAAACTATGACCTAGATTTTGGGGCGTTGAGACTTAACATCCTAAAACATCGTATATTATCATATTCTCGATTTAGTATTATTTTCGCTCATAATAAGACTTTGATCTGTTTTTCTCGATTTCTGTAAAATTTCTTACCGTGGACTTGTCGGGTTTTGCATTTAGATGACTGATATGCAAATTAAATAAATTGACATATTAGCTCTCACTGACTCACTGAAGAGAGTAAGAGAGCTTATGCAGAGCCTCTGTCTGTCCATCCACCTATATACAAAAGATAGCCAAAACTACAGATGCTAGAGAAAAACTAAATACAGATTCAGAATCAGCATGAAAAACTAGTCCAGAAAAAATCTAGTTTTGTCAATATTGCTTCCTTTACTTTAAATTTTTATACCAACAAATTCCACATTGAAAGCTCTGTTTGAATTTACTCAAGTAAATTCTTTTCTATTTTTTTTACTCCACATGCCACAGTAAGGCTAATATTACTTTTTTATTTCAATTGTTAGTATGTTGTATTTATGTTTAAATACTTCAAGGGGGGTATCGTTACCAGTGGATGCTTGCTTTCATTCAATTTTTTGACAGGTATATGTTAGTGGAAAATAATCAATATTTTGCTATTTTCTGTTATTTCAACCTTCTTTTGAAAATAGAGGTATAAGATTGGATGTCAAAACCAGAAAACTCCTGGTAGTAATTCTTGGTTCATCATTTAAATAGTTACTGCTTTAATGTTCATAAAGTTTGTGGTAATAGAATGATCACTAAAAGACAAATTTACAATGAGTAAAATTAAAGACAGAGGTGGTTAGTTACATAAATTTCAAAATGTTTGTTTCCTATGCGATATTAGTTTTATTAAAGCCAAGTTGATTATAGAAAATATGCAGTTATAAAACTCTTCATATATCAAGTTCAGTTAAATGAAAGTGCACAAGTCAAATTGCAATCAAAATAACACTTATCAACATTTACTTGAAATTTTTCAAATAATACTTGTATTGATTGAATTCATGAAGCATTTTGAAAAACTAACTATGAACAGTGTAGATATTGGTGAATGAACTGTGTAGCTTAATTAAAAAAAAAATACATAAAGTACACCAAATTTGTGCCATTTTACTGACATCTACTTACCTTCAACACCAGGGATAGGCACTCTCACTACTTCATCATGTCTGTGAAAATATCGTCTAAATGAATTTTGAGGAGAATAAATGCTCGTAAATGGAGACAGCAGGGGATTTGCTATATGATACAACCAAGAATTGTATAGACTTTGCCAATGATAATTGTAATTATTCCATGGTAGACTGCAAGGGTACTGATTGAAGAACGAATTATGTTGATAAGAGATAGCTATACTTTCCTGCTGTGATGGCACTCCCCAAGAAAGATTTTGTAAACTATAATTGCTGCTATCAGCTCTGCGAGGATAGTCCGATGCAGAAGAGTCTGAATCAAAATTTACTTTGTTAGTTTCTTGTTTATTGTCCATAAGTATTTGTGTTCTTTGGTCAAACTGTGTGAATGATCTTGAATGTTTCACCTTAACTTTACACATGCCTTTAGGGCAAGGTATCACTGTAAGAATTATAGAAGTTCTTAGGCTACACTTTACTATATTCATTTATTATAGCAACGTCATTGCATAATTGGGTTATCGCCTTAACTTACAAATTCCATATTCCAGAATTTTATACCAAAACTGGCACTGTTAGTTGAACAATCTAACCCAATGAATTAATTTCGCTATGCGAAAACAGCCGAAAATATATTTTTTTGAGGATGATTGTTATTTACTTTCACATCTTTTTATAACACATTTTCTATTTTGATTTGGATTGGGGAATGAAATCACAAATTTTGGTGTTTCATGGTTGACATTTGACATCAATATGTCACGAGTGATAAGTAACGTCATGAGCATCGACTAAAAACTAGCGAGAACGAAAATGTCGACATATGAAGCCTTTACGGAAACTAAAGACCTTTACGGAAACAATGATCCATGGCCAACTCTACTCATTAGGCCGGAGCATTGAAATATATGGCAACACTGAATAGTCGGCCAAGCTTTTGTCATTCGTGTAACTCTTCCGGAGTAAAAAATAAGATTGGAATGTGATTTTCGAAAGGGCTCGAGGTGGGGAGCAATAATGTCCCCGGGCGCAACACCCGGAAACGAAAGACAAAAAAGTTATGTAGAAAACAATTTCCCATGTTAAGTTTATGGGAATTTTTAAAAAAATTTGGGGTACAGCCGCTAAGTGGCGCCTCTATATGTCAATCGAAGGGGCTCGAGGTGGGGAGCAATAATGTCCCTGGGCACAATACCCGGAAACGAAAGACAAAAAAGTTATGGAGGAAACAATTTCCCATGTTAAGTCTATGGGAATTTTTCTTTCTCGTTAAAAGTGAATGAAATCTTCCACGTAGGTTAGGTTAGGTTTAGGTTAGGTTAGGTTAGGTTAGGTTAGGTTAGGTTAGGTTAGGTTAGGTTAGGTTAGGTAATAAATAAAATAGACATGTTCCTTTTGATTCCAATGACTTTTAATGAGAAATTTTTTTTTCGAAAATTACCAAATTGTTTCCTGCATAACTTTTTTGTCTTTCGTTTCCGGGTGTTGTGCCCAGGAACATTATTGCTCCCCACCTTGAGCCCTTTCGATTGACATATAGCGGCGCCACGATTATCTCGGAAACAACAAACAAAGTCTAACCAGAAACAACGGCGGTAACATATCTTTGGTCCAAGAGAAGCTGGAGTATGGCAGAAATGGATTTTTTCACGACCTACTGGCTACTGCAATGTACTAGAGATTGGTAATTTCCCAAACCATTAAAAATTTTGAAATAAAATAAAAACTACTAGAGAATGTTGTATGCAGTTTATTGTTTTCATAATAAAATTTCACATTTAATGATATAAAAAGGTATGCAATTCTGTCAAAACTCAAGTCAAAAGTACCTCTGACTGAAGTTCTGACAATTCTTTAGTACCTATTAGCAAGGTCGCAGAAAATGAAGAATGAATTAAAATTTGTTCAAATTATAAAACATAACTTAAATGGCAGAAAATTTAAATCTGATTTGTCAGTATTCCTTTTTTGCAATATTGCTAATAGATATTGACAAATAGAAGGGCTCTAGTCAGAGGTATCGACTTCGACGCAAATTAGTACTTTTTTACACCATTACATATGATTGATAGTTGCGTGCTGGAGCAACAGTCGCTGGTTGTTTCTGTTTCATGTCAGGGTTTTTAATTGTCTTGGGAATTTTTAACCTCTAGTAAAATGCGGTAGCCAGTAGACTGCAAAAAATATCTATTACTGCCATACTCCAGCTTCTCTTTGACCTTAGAGATGTTATCGCAGTTGTTTCTGGGAGAGTTGATTTGTTGTAAGGAATTATTATAATCTTGTCCCTTTAGTCTAGTTAGTGTGTATTTTTCAGCTAAGTTGGTTGTTTTCTTCTACCTGAACATGTTTTTGTTTATATTTCATGGCCTGCTACGTTGCTTATAGGTAGGAAAATTGAAAATCGCCGATTTGTTTGAAAATTTAAAATTAAACGAAAACTATCAGAGATTGATATTCACAACCTCATATCATTAGAAAGCTTATCAAATTCTCCGTTTAACCGTATAAAAAAAATTAGGCATTCCCATTTGAAAAAATCAAGTTATCGCTGATCGAAGTTTCCTAAATTCATCGACCGATTTCTTCAAGCATAAACGTAATTTAAATTTGACAGTCTCATCAAAGCTGACGCATTTTATGCTTAGTAATACGGCAAAGTCACAGCCTTCCATATTTTATAATCTCTGCGATATTCAATTTTTTCCTGATATCTACTTATACCGAAAATGGTGATTTACACCTAAACGGTTCGCTTTAGGTCCCATGTATGATGCATAAAGTCGCACTAGAATTCACCAAGGAATCTGAATATGCAATAATATATGGGGTGTTCCATTTAAAAAAACATAACTTTGATACATTTCGTGTTTTTGGGACACCCTGTATAACATGAAAATATTTTTAAAATGTAGCCTTTATGAGTCTCTATCCATCCCAAATTATGATTTTCTTTTTTATCAAATACTTTAGCCATAATGCTCCGTGTCGAATAACGTGAATAACCCTGTATATTATTTGCAATCATCAATTTCTAATATCATAAATGGAGGCTGTTCTCTAACAATCGACTGACGTGGCAGAATCTGGCAACGCGACATACGGACTGAGGCGAACACTGATGGTCGAGACACGAAGCTGCTAAATTCCTAGGAAGATACGTAGTCCTTTTGCTGCGCCTCCGAGTAAACGGTTATTCAGGTTTGCGCGCGTGTAGTACAAACGGCCTTTTTTTTCTGCCGACGAACGTAATATGATAAAAAAATGTGTCCAACACTCTATGTGCACGATTTTATAAATGGCGGAAAGGAAATCGTAACGATATGAGGGAGGGGTACCGAAAGCAATAATTTTCAGTGTTTGCGAGCACAATAGCACACGTCCGAACTGCTCGAAGGTAAAGACGTGAATGTTTTATTTGTTGTTTTATTTATTTGTTATTTTTCAGAAGTTTATTGCTCAGTCGGTCATAGTTTTTTGTAACTATTGCTTAGGTTCCTCAAGCACAATATACTGCTTTCAGTTTTGAAAAATTTAGAGTTAATTTCTAAAATTATTGCGGACTTAATATTTGTTCTTGTCCTTCGGAGTTTCAAAGGATAATTTTTCAATCTTAAATTCATATTCATGAATCTTTTCAACTTTGTTGAACTTAGAAGAAGAGTGGAAGAAAGGGGTGAGCTTCGACATGCAACTACCTCCTTGTAGTGAATCTTGATGGTCTCACATGTGGACTAGCCGATAAGATCTGCATTACCTTTTCACCTATTTAATGATGATAATTCTTACATCCTTATCCTTATTGAGACGAAACATATGGCGAGACATGACCTTTAACCCAAATATATCACAAAACCTTATGTTCTGAAAAAAAAGGCAATTAAAAAACCAATAGGGTTGTCGTCGGACATTTCAGTGTTTTTTTTTTGAACGCTCTACCTGCTCTGCAGGGTGTGTCCTAAGTTGGGACCTTTCACTTTTCTTCAAATGGCATATAGTAACATACGTGGTGGGACTATAGATGGTGTGCTCGCCAGCCGTACGAAATTGCGACCGCTCTACGCATTGCGTCAGCAACGAAGATTTTTCGCGCGGCGAATTATTAGACGTCGAAATTCGAAATAGGTACCACGGTGGTGTTTAGTCGCGTTTTAGATAGAATCGCTATTCGATAACGATTTTTCTTTGATTTACGTTGTATTCCTTCTTATTTTGAGTTATAGAAGACTGTCATTTATACACACAATGCCAAATTGTGCAGTTGTCGGTTGTAAAAACTACAATAAGATGAAAGAGCTAAATGTAAAGTTCTATAAGTTGCCGACAGTTGGACAGTTGTTATCTAAACAATCAAACGTATTTAAAAAATTATTAAAGATAGTTAGAGCAACCCCAGTGGAAACCATTAAAGAATTTCCTAACAAAATAATATTATGTCTAATACGAACGAGGACATACATCAGGCTGAGACATATAAACAAAAAAATCAGTTTCGAAAATTGTAGGCGTAAACTTAAGAAAAAAATGTTGAAATTTACCAATAAATAATACATTTTTCTAGAAAAAGTCGTTTAATTACCTATTTTCCACTCCTCTATAACATAATTCACCAATAATTGGCTATTGAACTCCTTTAATCTATCACTTTGAAAATAAAATTTAATTCCGATATCCTTCATGTGGTATTCCCGCCAGTTCGCCGACAAAAATTCTCGTTGCTGAGGTCACAGCATGCGCGTGAGCACACCATATTTACACTATGGTATAGTAGAGCCCAGAGATATACCATTTGTGTACGTTTTGCGCTATATAAAAACTGCATACCGTCTCTTAGTACAGTTCATCATTTCGAATAGATACAGTTTTGATAATATTCAATGGTTACCATTATTTTACTTTCGTACTCGTAACCAATTCATGGAATTTGCTTTTAACCCATTTTCTAACAAAACGTCACCTTTTAGAATGGTGAAAATGAAACACTAAGTTGTATTTGAACGTAAATCTGTCGGGTGACGTTCACGATGTATATTTTGACTGAACTATGATAGGACCGACACATTCCAGGATTATTAGCGACTCGATCGATGGAAAGGACCGGACTTTAGTCAAATTGTTTAGGCAGGTATCGCTACCGTTAATGATAGCAACGCCAATCTGCTTTTACTTTTGTGCGTTACTTTTCTATCTGAATGGGACGTTTTTTTCGGAAGTGTGATAGCTAGAGTATGTTTCGGCGTCTCTCTGAAATTATCAAAAAAACTGAAAATCGCCGTGACACGTGGCTTTGTATTTCGAGAGGGAACTTTCCCCCCAATTCGTCATCATTGTGCTTTCAACCCCCTCACCTCCAGCGCCCCTACTCCAAAATCTTGAAGGAGTCCACGATACTTATGACATATCATTTTGAAAGGAATTCAAATTGATTTATCACAAGTATGGTAGTCTCATTTAAGATTTTGAACTAGGGGCTGCTGGATGTGAGGGGGCTGACAGCACAGCGTTTACGTATTCGATGGAAAAAAATCCCCCTTGAAATACAAATCGAAGTGTTACGGCGATTTTCAATTTTTACGATAATTTCAGAGATAAGATGGGTGGCAAATTTTAGTTGGGGCACACTGTATATTTATTATATCAATAAACTTGCTTTGCTTGAATTCAGCAACAGTGTTCATAAAATACATAACTAATGCACAGAAATGCACAGAGCTAGTTTTATGGTACGAAATGATAAGTGAACATTCGTTATGCATTGTGTGTCAAAAACCAGCAAAAACCTATCGTTTATGTTAGGTTAGGTTTCTTTGCCAACGTTCCTGCAATATAAGTACGAATCGGGAAAACGCAAAAAGAGGTTTGGAAGCACAAGCCAATTTGATGCTCACACAATCAAATAAAAAATTTAAACCAGCCTCAGTTGGCGACTTCATTCAGAAAATATACAGAACTAGTCCTGTGCATTTCAAGTTGCGCAAAACTAGTTCTGTGTATTTCAAGATGCGCAAAACTAGTTCTGCCTATTTGGTAATGCTCAATAGCCGTATAAAATTCATATTTCGGGTTTGGAAAATATTCCTTGCTCAAAACTAGTTCTGCATATTTTTTTCGGGCATTGCCCGAATTCGGGTATTGAGCGTAACAGATACACAAAACCGTTGCGTTGGTTGGCGCGAATTTCATGAACAGTTTATTGTTAGCACAAACTTTTTTATTATAATTACGTACCTTTTTGGTTGAGTGCATATATTTATCAACAGATAATAAAGTTTCAAACATCTTGTTCAACCAACTGATGTATGAGCACTTTATTGGATGGAATGAACATTTCGTTGTTGCCCACTCCACCGAATTCGAATGCCCAGTCCGACCCCGTTCCCTTTCTCTGTCGGCACTTTTTGCGGAGATCCGCACTTTGTAAACAAATGGTATATCTTTGGGCTTTACTATAACATATAACCAAGATATTTAGGGATATCAAGATATTGACCGATAATGTAGGTAGGCGGCTGTGAAATGTTTTTTTGTGACCAGAAATTGATGTATGTAGTTATTCGATTAAATACTGTCTTGCTCCCCACACCTCTTTTATTTCGCAATCTACAAAAATCGCATCGCTGCGCTGCTTGTACAACTTATTTATCCTCAAGTGTAATAATTATGTCTATTAAAACAAAAATCTATTTTAATACGCCCCTAATGTTTGGCTCACAGAAGTCTCTGTCCTGTGTCAGTTTTTCCTTTTCTCCATAAATATTATTCTGTGTTTCGCGCCTTTTTTCCGTTGTTTTGTGTTTAGGCGTTCTATGTTCAACTTCAATTTGATATAGTAGTTTCCCATTCAATTTGAATTCAAGTACACATTCAGAAGTAATCGTATTTTTTGGTTTAAAATCAGATATATTATCTCTTTGAGGTATTAAAATACTGTATCATGTTTTTCGACACCATTCTTTTGAATTACCAACATAGTGGTAACTTTGGTAAGGCGTGGATAGCTGCAACGCGGGGTATTAGATTCATCTCCACCCAAGACATTATTTCCATAAATGTAATCAGACTATGGTATGTTTATAGAAATGTGAAGTGCAATATCTGAAGCAAATTTTGATTTTTTTAGCGATGATTTGTACAAATTTATCGTAAGTTCGTCTGGAGACCCGAAGAAAAGATTTTCGTTGAGAATGTCTGCGATTTTACTCCATGGCACTATTAGAATACACAATAAGCAGGTTGTTATTTTACAAGGTATGTTTGATATTCTTAGAATCATTCTGCTTTATGATATAAAACTATAATTATATTTTACTAACCTTTATAATATAACTACTGAAGCATTTCTATAGAGGGCAGGCACGTATTTAGGGCGGGGGTTCAGGGGGGTCCGGACCCCCTCCGAAACTTTATAAAATGCCGTCTAAAAAATGGAATCCACAAATTTGCACCCCCCCCCCCCCCGCGCAAATTTGAGGATTTAAGGTGGCAACTCTAATCTGGACCCCCCCCCCGAAAGGTCAACCAAGTGACACCCATAATCTGGACCCCCCCAAAACCAAATCCTGGATACGTGCCTGATAGAGGGTGAAGCAATCTGTTAATATACATCAGGGTAGGCCAAACAGGACGGAAGATAGTGGGCATGGTAGGGAACATTGAAAATTACAATTTTAAAGTATTTTCACTTACCTTTTGATGTTTATACAGGGTGATTCATAACGTTATTTTTTTAAATAGGACCCCCTGTATATTATTGCATATATTTGGATTCCTTGGTCAATTCTATATATGCCTTTTCTAACAGTATATTTTCAAAAGGATCAAATTAAATTTCTAAAACGTCAACTGTACAAAATTCAAACTGTCAGTTGTAATACATAAAATTACATCTGACAGTTTGAATTCACAATAATTGACACTTTATAAATGTAATTTGATCTTTTGAAAAACTACTGCTGCTACACATCGGAGTCGAAAGGAATTAGGAACAAATCAGAATTTTTGGTATACCTAAGAAGATATTAGAAAAACATGAATACCACAGTCATTATAAAACTTTGAAGGTTGTGACTTGGCGGTACGACTACGTATGAAATGCCTAATACCCGTTTTACATCGACATCTTGTTCTCCAATTTATTCATGGATTCATCCATTGTCGTCTTCAAGGTCAAATTGATTGTGTTTTATATCTGTGAATAAAACCATGGAGGTGGCAGCATGCAGTGCTGTCAACACTGCTGCTGTCATATATGGTTTAACGGTTCTTGCAAGATTTTTTGTGGCCTCTTGACAGTAAACTTCTCAATTTGAAATCCATGAAGATATCCATGGACTCATTTGACGTCAAATTTCTGGTCTTGGTCAAATTTGACCACGAACTGAATTCACGAATAAAACCATGGATTTGTTGTTGATGTAAAACGAGTATTAGCTTAGATTAGAAGGTCAAATTTGTTTTTTTGTACCTTGATTAATTAAAAAGAATTCAATCAGATATAACTGACTTTTTTAAATAGGGATTGCCTGATTTTGTGTCAATTGAAATCTGTTCTAGTTTACACTGTATTTCAAATTTTCAATCAAATCGGTGTTTTTCATTTTTCCTACCTATTAAGAAACCTAGTTCCTAGCAGGCCATGAAAAATAAAACCTATTGAAGAATACACGTTATACAGAGTGAGTCTTGAGTATGAAACGCCCCAATAACATCGGAAAAGGTTTGTAGGATTTTTACAAATTTTTGAAGTATACGGGTTTTGTAATACGACCGATTTACAATGTTGTCATATCTACCCTTTTTCCGGAAATATAATTAACTTTCTCATTTCAAATTGACCACCCCGTATACGTGTATATTTTTATCTTTTTAAAATCTTGGAAATACACTGTACAAACAATGAATTTTCTTCAATTTGATTTGATGAGGATTACGAAGAAACAAAGCATCGGATCAAAAATCGAATTACGTCATCATGTATAGAGGAGAAAAAATGCTATAGGATTACCAATCTTATTTTGACTTTTCTTCTCTATTGAAATGCGAAAAAATAATGTAAGCAATATATGTTCAAATTACAAAGTATTTATTCTATACACTAATAAAAAAATTATAACTATACATTTTAGGTATTTAATCTTATGTTCAAAAAGTCCTACATTTTATAGGCAAACGTAATTTCGTCCAATACATTATCTAACATCCTTGAAGTTATTCTCCCGATGGTGGCTTGAACCTCGCGGCTGTTCTATGTACATTTTCGTACGGTCTCCAGTATACTTCGTTGTCGAGGAAACCCCATAGGAAAAAATCCAACGGCGTCATGTCGGGAGATCGTGCACGACATCCTATGGGGCCATTAGTGGCAATTAATTTGTTTTGGAAACGCTGAGATAGATATTCCATATATAGCGGGCCCTACAGGTAAGTGGGTGTGCAAAATGTGAGTACCGAATTTTGTCAACGGTTTTGAGGACAGAACTGATCAAAGATTAAGAATGTGGATCTTGCCGGTCAAGTTTTTGGTCCATTTTTTTACCCCCTCTACTCTTATTCGGACAGGGAATCTATTGCGTACATAAGACAAAATAATTTTAATAAATATTTTCGTAGTAATTTATAGTTTGTTCTAATGGTAAAAGTAAGGATGGATTCTCAATTAATAAAAAAAAACAAAATTATGATAATTTTTAATGTTTTATTAATAAAAAGATGTTATACAATGTGTCCGCCGTACGGTCACCGGTATCAGAGCCTTCAGGGAGAGAAAATACAGTATTTTTTATCGACAAATTGCCCCCACCCATGAGTAGTTTTTCTCCCATCATAATAAAATGGCAGCCATTTTGTTTTTATTTAATCGAAGCATGGGTATTGTACTAATTTAGCCATGGTTACCCATGTAGACGTCTTAAAAACACAAAATAAGTCTCATTCGATAGCGAAACGTATAGAACATAAATTAGTAGTAATTATTTTCCAAATTTTGTTTCATAAAAGGGTAAAAAAGTTATTAAAAGAAAATAATTATGTAATTTTTTGCGTTCTTTTTTTACAGTTTTAGGTTTTTCAAAAAATCTGAGCTGTTGACCTACATTTTTTTTACTTCTAAGATATAGTATATGATGTTTCCTAAAAAAATAGCTGTACACCCTAGCCCTACGTAAAGTAGTTTATAGCTATGATGGTTTGAATATGATATAATAAAAGAAAATACTTAGTTAGTGGGCATGACTTTTATTTTGGGCAAAAAAGGAACAAACGTTACAACTATTGTTCGAAATGTCTTCCTTGGTTTTGCAGACATGCTGTTGCTCTTACTGACACATGTTGCTTAGAGCGACTGATCATCGTTTTGTCATTCCGTTATTCATTTTCGGCTTGAATAATTTTGCAAATAAGCTCTTCGCGTGTATTTGACACGTCGCGGTTGTTTCACCGCGTCCAATCCACGGCGCTTATCGTTCATTCAAAGGGTTTCCCAAAGGCATGAGAGCTGTTTGTATAAAATCTTCAGACACGGCTTTCAAACATTACATTTTGCTACTACTAAAATCTGTTAGTAGTGTCATAACCACTTACAGCATGTAGTGCTGGCAAAATATCGTATATGCTTTCACTCAGGCATTCAGCAGGCACATGACACCCTAGAAAATATTTCTCTATATGATTAGGTACCGTCAAACCATAGACCGAGACGCCCACTATTTGTTAAATATCAGAATAAACTCCCAAGACGAATACATCTGTATTAGCGCTGATTATTATAATATGAGCAGATTGACTCCTCACTGCGTGAAATAGGTGGGAAAACATCCTTGAATCAGCTTCTAAGTGATTTGATTGTAATTCAAGTACCTCACAAATCAAAGATATTTGAAACTTGAAACATTTCCACAAATCTAGATCTCGAAATCTTATTTAACTTGTGCATATTTTGAAGAAATCGAATGATTTGCAATTTATTATCAGCGTTAGCAAAAAAAGCTTTACAATCAGCAGGAGGACTTCTTGAATAATTGGAAATTATGATATTTTTAATGACTTGGCCTTTATTCCGTCATTTTGTCTCCAAAATTTTATAGAAATGTCGTCATAACCATCAAATATTAGATCTATTCTCTTGACGCCAAATTTTTTGAAGAATTTCTCAGCAAAATCTCCAAAAGTACCTACTGAACTTGTTTAACTAAATTTTGTGAACAAGTACCATACCATTAATAATATAACTTTAGAAGTATTTAGATTTAAATCTTGCTGAGAGTATGTACTTTTAAACTTCAAAGAGACACTAAAAATTCACAAAAATACTATTATTTTATAATTATTCAAAAACATGACTTAAAAAAGGAACGTCTTTACGCCAACGGAGTAGAAATACACTAAATGCGTACGCGCGCTATGCTTACTGTATGAACAAAAAGGGGCATTGGAAGGGAGCGGGAAGGGACCATAACATCTGACGGCAAGATGTGTGTACAGCCAACAAAACGTTTAGTGTTTGTTCTGGATTGTGTTTCTTTACTCTAAGAAACACTGGTTGTTGAAAGACACAATATTGTGTCTTTAAGTTTCTGAAAAATCTTTTGAAATTGGATTTATTTGGTTGACGTCGCTCCGGATATTTGAGCAAATATTGCTTTTCAGCATCGAAACAATTTTTATGGCTTTCAATATAGCAACATAACATGTCCAATTAAATAATATGTATAGTTATAATGATTTTTTTTTGTTAGTGTATATAAAATATGAAAATACTTATAACGTATTGCTTACGTATTTAATTTCGTATTTAAATAAAGAAGATAAAGATTCATAATTCTATGGCATTTTGTATCCTCTACATGATGACGTAATTCGATTTTTGATCCGACGTTTTGTTTCTTCGTAATCCTCATCAAATATCATTGAAGATGACTTTTTGAATCCGAAATGTCGGGTAAATGAAAACAGCGGTATATCGTTATATTTAGAATCAAAATTAAAGTTTTTTAGGGATATAAAAAAAGTTCACGAGTATTTAAAAAACCAATGATGATGATAGTTGTTAAGAAACGAAACGTCAGATTGAAAATCTACTAACACCAGTTCATAGAGCAGGAAAAGTTGTAATGGGAATGTGAAATTAGCATTGTCATACCTTTTCAAATAAAGTGAGAAAAAGTAAAAACGAAATCGGGAAAATTCGATATTTTCCAAATATCTTCGGAAGTACTCTGAATTTTAACATTTATAAAACGCCATATTGCAGGGTTCAGCAAGACGCAACTTTTCTCTAATTTAATCATCTCTGTAAGTGTGCATTCTTATATGGGACACCGTGTATATATGCACTTTTGTGTTTTAATCCAGCTGATGTCCTCTAATATGCTTCTTATATAGTTTGGCAAATCAAATTTGCTTGAGCAAAGCCTGCTCTAAGATGTTTTTGAATAGAAAAAACTACGAAACATATTTGTTTAGTTGCTTTAACCATAGATCAATTTTACCATATTTGTGGAAATGATTTTAAAAAAATCTCGGAAAAATTCAAATTTTATTTGTTTTCCATTGAGGATTTGTTTATCCTTAACAGGTAAGTGGCATAGCATCAATATAGCATAGCAGTGATAAAGTGAGCCAAGAAAAGTCTGCAAGAAAATGTGGCCAAACATTCTTAAATATGTCAAATAACTTACTACTTACATTTTTAAGTTTTCCAAGAACATCAGTATCATTTCCATTTTATCGTCACGGATTTCTGTTCTGTTAATGATATATGTTTCCTGTTTCCATATTCGTTTTAAATATATAAGTTTTTTACATGGAAATCTTTGTACTTTATACAGTAATAAAATTTTTGTACATGTACATACGTACAGGGTTAGTAAGTAGTACGAGAACGCTTAAACCACGCCACGCTCCAAAACTGCGAAAGCCGGAACTATAAAATTCAATACCTAGGGGTTTTGAACATGCAGAATTCAAAAATACTAACAGCAATATGTTTTGAGATTTTGTTATTTTAAATGGAATGCCCTACTTAGTTTTGTTGCAGTGAGTTGCGCGTGACGAATTTAGTAAGGACTCATAATTTAAAAATTATGTTTCTATCTATTAATTACTGAGATACGGCATAATATCTTTTTCAGTAAAAAGTACAGGAACGCTTAAATATCTCCAAGACTGCCACAGCTGGAACGATAAAATTGTATTAATATAGATAAACCAATGCATGGAATCTCCTAGAAACATCTAAAAGAGCAAGACTTGTCTGAACAGTTGACCTTCACTTTCCCATGGTCTAGTGGGTTGAAGTCGGACACTGAAGGCTTTATAATGGCTTGCCGAGACGGTGTCTTCAAACACCTTGGTATATTGTAATAGTTATTGGGAGCAGATGTAGAGCTTGTCAACAGGCGCCAGAGACGCTTATGCATCTCTTGTTGGCGTGTAAGACCGTAAGATGTACGCTGGGACCGCTACGTCCATCGGCACAACGCGGCCCTACGAGTGCCCTACTATCATTTAAGGCACTCATACGGTATCGATGAGACACCGGTGCTGCCATACGCTTCAGGGGATACAGAGTCCGTTGTAGAGAACGGTAGATGCTGGATTTACTGGAACGACTCGTTTTCACGCTCGAGCTTTTACAGGCAAACAAGCCCGACATAGTACTTCTCGGCCACCAACAGAAGACGATGATCGTTTTAGAGTTTTCGGCATCTGTCAAGGTGAACATCGAACAACAACAAAGAGGAGAAGCGGACCAAATATCAGGAGTTGCTCGGACAACTTCGCAGGCTCTGGCCAAACTACACTGTAGGTCTGTTCGCTATGGTTACTGGATCCCTAGGTGGAATGAGGAATACGCTGCTCTCTGCACTGCGCAAAATACCGGTGTGCCGTGCGGCGGCACACACCTTGGCCACCAGATTGCAGAAGGCACTCATCCTTGTTGGTCTACTTAGGGCGCACGATTCGCGGACTCAGTGATTGATCACCTCATGCCCCTCATGGTGTGAGGAGTAGTCACTGGGTAATGGAACAACAGCTCGGTGTGTCGGAGCCCGGGCTTTTTTGTTTTGTAAGAAATTATCTTTATTGACATGGCAGTACACATCAAAAGGCGGCGCGGCGTTCAGTAAAGACCATAGCAATGATCCACCTAACATGCAGAATTCAAAAATCCTAACAGCAATTTGTCAGATTTTCCACTTCCGGTACTTCTTACTGAAAATGAGGTGTTGCCATATATCAGCAATTAATAGAAACAAAATTTTGAAATTATAAGAACTTATTAAGTTCTATATGCGCAATTTATTGTAAAAAAATAAATAGGGCCTTCCAAATGAAATAACAAAATTATGACTTGTAACGCAAAAGTGGTAAACCTGGCAACATTGCTGTAAGCATTTTTGAAGTCTGCATCTTCAAAAACCCTCAGCTACTGAATTTTATCGTTCCAACTTTGCCAATTTTGGAGATATTTAAGTATTCTGGTACCTTTACTAGCCCAGTGCATGTATATGCATGCGCCTAGAGGTTACAAAACACGTGAAATATCATTTTTGAGATTTATTGTGTATTTGATTGTCTGTTATTCTTACCTGAACCTAAACAAGAAAATAGAAAATCGAATGCTCATAGTGTATGTAGACTGTATACTTTTATTATTGCCATGATAGAATTAGTTGCGGTAATTGCATGAATAAAACATTTTATTGTATATTTTTCCAACAACTTTTTCAAATAGAAATCGCGGTCCTAGGCTTAAATAGCCAAAAACTTTTTTTGTCAATCGTGATACCCTCTACTGTACGTCACCTTGAATTATCATACATATACAATGCTTATACAGGGTGGTTCAATGAGCGCGCGGTGCTCTCTAGCGGCCTTGACCTCTTAAATTAGAAGAAAATGGCTTGAATAAAAAACGTTTCTTTTCAAATGATCAACCTGTAGAAAATAATTTCAAAAATGAAGGACATCCGGATATACCGGAAGTAGGTATCAACTTCTTTATTTTAAACAGAACACCCTGTATATTATTACGTTTTCGTATTCAGCACTGATTTTTAGGTCCAGCTTGTTAACCATAGTTGTGTACGACTCGACGCCTATTTTCCAAGTTATTCAGCAATCTTTAGAATATCTGACATTTGTGGTATAGTAGGCGACAGAAAAGATCTGCCTGTGCGCCATCTGGTACCCGAAGGTAACGGCAAACCAAAGATAAATCGCTGCTAAGCAGCAGCAGACTTCTTGGTGGAACGCCACGGCGCGTTCACTTGGCCTGACCAGCAGAGCGCGCTTCTATGTCAACTGCATATGAGAGTCGATATACGAGGGTTGCTCTATATCTCCGTCAATTCACCAGCTGTTCACGCTTATTAGCTGTCATCAGTGCGCCATAGGTCGATTGACGGAGATAGAGAGCATCAGAATTTTCATGTCTACCAGACATGTGAAGCATGTGAGAGTAGGCAACAGAAAAGATCTGCCTGTGCGCCATCTGGTACCCGAAAGTAACGGCAAACCGGTGGTATATCTCGGAAAGGCAGAAAGATGTGGTTTTCAGTCTCAAAACGAGCAAGAAACATACTTGTGTTTCAGTAAGATCATTGTTTTAAAAGCACATTAAATCAATAAACTAGCAATTTTCAAATTTGAAAAGTTTAAAAGTTAAAAACTGTTTTTCATATGGGATGGTATGATAAGTTTCACATCAGTGAATGCGAAATTAAATTTCCTTTCACTTTTATCTAGGCATATATGGTTCTATCTTTGATGGTTTTCAAGATATTTACGATTTTGCAATTATTCTGAAATTGCACGTAGGATCGTAGAAAAATAGAAGGTGGCGTGGCTCGCAGACGAAACAATTGGCTGCAAACTTTTTATCCAAAATATTCGGGCCTCTGATACTAAAATGTGCAGACGCTCCACCTAACTGTAACCACATTATTCTTAAAAACCCCAGTGGAAGATTTTCCAGCAGGTTTTCACTTTTTCAGAAAATTATGGAAAACATTAGTTTATCATGCAGTTTCTAATAATACCACCCCAAATGTTTAGACTCCATGCTGGTTGTCAACAAACCTCTCATAATTTGGATTATTGGACCACCCTGTGTACCGGGTGTTCATTTAAAAACTTCCCACCACTGTTTTATCGAAGACCACTGATTAAGAGAAAAAACGCCGAGACACGTCAAAAGATTTGTCAAGTGGGACAACTTTTTAAACAAAAACTACTTCACCCCCTTGTAGCCGTCGCGCGTCGCCCACCAGCGCGCTGGTCAGCGTCATCCCCTCAAAAAATTTAAATGCCAAGGGGTATCGAGTAATATCGCGTTCCAAAGGTATGTCAAAGTCCTTTATTTTGACGTTTTATTTTTTTTTCAATCTGTCGATTCGTTTTCGAAAAAATTAGAAAAATCTTTATGTATCTTAATTTGTTCAAATAGAAAACATAAACATGCAAAAATACCACTTTTTTCGCAGTAAGTGTTCAAAATGTTGCGCGTTACAGCCCAATCATTAATGCAAGCGATGTTGGATTCCTGATGCAAATGCCCCATAGAAAAAAGTCTAATGGTGTCAAATCAGGAAATCCAGCAGGCCTATTGGCCCTCTTTGCACTATCTATTTATTTGAAAACGCGACGTCCAACAATTGCTGAACCGGAAGAACATGGTGGGAATTACCGTCGATATAATGGTATAATGGTAAAATAAAGCAAATTAACTGCATTTATGTTGGAATACGTCTGTCTTGCTGGAAATAGATTTCACCCTACTAAGTATAGGATTTCCATTCTCTACGATTTGGTTTTCAATGGTTTCAGTTACAAGCGTTTCCCAACATGCCCAAATAAATGTCTCCATTTAAATTTCCATTAACAAACAATGACCCAATCACTTTTTTTCTTAAAATTCCTGCCCATACGTTAATTTTTTGGTGGTTGTGGATATGCCCTTCTACAAACGCATTTGGATTTTCATTACTCCAATACCTGCAGTTATGTTTATCAACAAACCCAGGTACACAAAATGTGCATTAATCAGTGAGGCAGATATTCTTCACCGCTGTAGTCAACTCGCCGATCAAACCTTTCCGGAGGTAAAATACCTGGCCGTTCGGATCTCGGGGTGCCAGGTGGTCCGGGGGGAACATTAAGCAAAGTTTGTTTAAAGAATTGTGCTGCCACTCCTCGTCAGGCTAACAACAGAAGCCGTCCTTCGCAGCAACTTCGCACTGACGATAGGCCCGAAGGCCAGAGAAACTTGTTTAGAGCCGACTTTACAAATATACGAGGTCTTGCCTCCAACATAAACTCTGTCCATCAACACCTTCAGGCAGAGAAGCCACACATTCTGGCTCTTACGGAAACTCAAGTCGGCTCTTCAACAATGGATAACTGCTTTAGATATCCCGGATATGACTTATACACCCGATTTAGACGTAGGTTTGGCGTATGCGTGTACGTTAAATCTGGGCTTTCTTGTCATCGAGAAGAAGAGCTCGAACTGGAAGGATTTGACATCATATGGCTCAAAATATCCTTCCAAAATCATGGGTGACTGCAACGTCCACAACTCATACTGGCTGAAATACTCAAACAAAGCGGACGACGAGGGACGTGAAGCTGAAGCCTTCGCTATCAGCTGCGGCTTGGAGCAGATAGTCAAAGAACCAACAAGGATTCTCAGCCGCCACGGAAATTTTGCTAGTCTGTTGGACCTATATCTCACAACTACTCCAACGGTCTACACAGTGAAGGTAACCGCCCCACTGGCATCGTCTGACCACAACACCGTCTCGACGCTATGCGGAATGCATTCTCCAGATCTCTACCATGCAAAGCCTCGTCGGATCTGGCATTACGGATCAGCAAAGTGGGACGACCTAAGGGAATACTACCAGTCCTTTCCCTGGAACGACGTCTGCTTCAAGTCACGAGACCCATCAGCTTTCGCGCAAGAAATCACAGAGGTATTAATATCCGGCATGGAAGCCTATATTCCTCATGTCGTCAAGTATCCCTCCAAAAACAAGCCATGGTTCAATCAGCGTTGCAGAGATGCAGTTACCTGTAAAAACCAACATTAGAGAGAATGGAGGAAAAATCCAAATGCTGAGAGCCACCGTAGTTTTATCGACACCAGAAATCACTGTAAACGCGTGATCGACAGCAGCAAGGAGGAACACAACCAAAAAATTAAGAACAAGCTCCTCTCATGTCCTAGTTCGTCCATAACATTCTGGTCTGTAGCTAAGGCTGTTAGTCAGAACTTTTCCTATTCGTCAATACCACCCTTGACCAGAGAGGACAAATCCATCGCTTCTGCTCCTAAAGAAAAAGCAGACATCTTGGGGAAGCTCTTCGCAGCCAATTCTACTGTAGACTTTCAAGGAAGTACTCCGACCACCACCATAAGCGTGAACTCGAGAATGGCAGAGGTCAAATTTCAACATCGAGATGTAAAAGGCATCCTCCAAAAACACCAATAAACACCAATAAAGCTACTGGTCCTGACCAATTTCCAGCCATTGTTCTTAAACGCTGTGCCGCTGAGCTTGCGCCTATTCTTTGCAAGCTCTTCAAACTTTCGTATCAACGAGGCGTGCTTCCCGCTTCGTGGAAGATTGGCTGCGTACAACCCATCCCT
Source organism: Callosobruchus maculatus (assembly GCA_951848785.1). Classification (NCBI taxonomy): domain Eukaryota; kingdom Metazoa; phylum Arthropoda; class Insecta; order Coleoptera; family Chrysomelidae; genus Callosobruchus; species Callosobruchus maculatus. Next base: position 10,877,950 of record CATOUR010000026.1, on the reverse strand, counting down.
AAGAAAGGCAAAAAAACTGATCCCACCAATTATAGACCTGTGGCTCTTCTCAGCATCATGTCTTAGGTTATGGATACTGTCATTAACACACAGCTCCTGAAATACCTGGACAACAATAACATCATAAATGATCGCCAGTATGGCTTCCGTAAGCACAGGTCTACAGGTGACCTTGCCTACGTCACTCACTTGTGGAACAGAGCAATAGACAATCATGGCGAATCCCGTGTTGTTGCACTTGATATATCGAAAGCTTTCGACAGAGTATGGCATGTCGGACTTCTGGCCAAGCTTGCTGCTTATGGACTACCACCTGGCTTGCGCCAGTGGCTGAATAGCTTTTTGAACGACCGATCTCTGTTTGTTGTAGTCGAGGGCTGTTCATCAGACGTATTTTCAATAAACGCCGGTGTGCCTCAGGGATCTGTCCTATCCCCTACACTGTTTCTGCTGTACATCAACGAGCTGCTGGAAATAACATCCAATCCAATCTACAGCTTCGCAGATGACAGTACATTAGTGTCGTGCATGGAACCAGGCAAGCCACTATCATCCCAGGAGACGGTACGTCAGCGACAGCAGCATGCCTCACAGATCAACGCTGATATCAAAACAATTGTCGAGTGGGGATTAGCAAATAAAGTACAGTTCAACGTACAAAAAACTCAGGCAACAACACTTACAAAAAAGACTCACGATGGCTTACCAACCGTGGAAATGGAGGGTCACCCTATAGTCGAATCACCTTCCGTCAAGCTTTTGGGAATCAACATCAACAATAACATGTCCTGGCACGACCACGTAGTATTGTTCCCATGTGTGGTGATGCGCTCCGAAGCACTCTCTAAAGCTTCTGGACACTATCCAGAAAAGAGCGATTAGACTAATCGATACGCCAAACCTCTTAAAGCACCTCCACAGCCTGGAACATCGAAGGAGGGTGGCTGACATATCCCTGTTTTACAGATTTTATCACGGAAGATGTTCGAGTGAGCTCTCTCTCAGATAATAACACCACAGGCCGTCCGAACCAGGAAAACTAGAGAAGCTCTGCGAGCTCATCCTTACCAGGTCGAGGTCCTTACTCCCCGAACTAGTCTCCTCCAGCATTCCTTCTTTTGGAGAACTTCGACGCTGTGGAATCAGCTGCCGGGGAATTTGTTTCCCGACGGCTACAACCTGCAGCGTTTGAAATCTAACGTGAACCGATACTTATCCTCTCGCAGCGCTTCTGCAGCGCCATACGCTTTCAGCCATTGCGGGAGGCCAACCTAAAAAAAAAAGAATGAATTAATGTCAGTCGGATCCACAATTTTGCATAATGAAATATTAAGATTTATGCCAAAATGACCCAAAATTTTAACTTTTGAACGGCCTCATCCAGAACGTTCCGTTTTTATTTGCAACAGATCCAGTTTGAGTAAAATTCGTAACAAGGTCCAAAACATACCTATACGAAGTTATCTTTTCCGGATGTAGCGTTAAACGGAACGGCAGTTTGCCGAGCTCATCGATTTTGGGGACCATAAATTGGAATCATTCCCACTGTCTTTGCAACTGTCCGTCAGGGATTTGAACATCGCCTATACAATTATTCGGTCAATAACGGGCAACATTCTGAACACTTACTGCAATAAACAGTGATATTTTTGTGCGTTTTTGTTTCCTATTTGAACAAATTAAAATACTATAATAATTATAATTTTCTCAAAGACAAACCGACCGATTTTAAAAAATCTAACGTCAAAATGATGTATCTTTGAAACAAGCTATTACTCGGTACCCCTTCTCATTCAAAATTTTGAAGCGGAGACCCTGGACAGAGCGTACGAGGGGAGGAAGTAGTTTATGGTTAAAAAGTTGTCCTCTTGGACATATTTTTTGACGTGTCTCGGCGTTTTTTCCTTTAATCAGTGGTTTTCGATAAATCCGTGGTGAGAAGCTTTCAAATGAACACCCTACTGTGTATGAACTTTAACTGAACTGCAAAACTAAATGGGAAGATGATTTTGTTCAACATTACCATAAATGTTGTTGTTGATGGTCAATTATTGTTAATTGTCAATTATTGTTAAATGGGCTATTTAGAGGAACTTATACCCCCTCCTACTGCGCGTATCTGTAGCATTCAAGTATAACTTCACGTAAAACAAAAATAATCCCTTATCTATCCGCGAGTGAATAGGACATTACTATGTTGAAGAAAACTTGTTCTAGACCCAAGTGATGTTTGGAGATTCGGATAAGCATACGCTGTTGGTCTAGTTCCCCTAGTATTTCATAAATAATTACAAAACCTCGAACATAATAGCATCTCCTGCAAAGTGTATTACACTTTGCCACAAGTTTTGGATTCTCCATAACGTAAGAAACCAAAAAGATTTCATTTTTTTGCTAGCTGCCATTTTAAAAGAAATGTATCGGCTCATTTGAAGAACTCTACTATGGCACTCCGCCTCTGTAGTCAGTCCTGATTTTGGTAGACTGTAGACTGTAGATATTACGTTGAACTTTATCATACATAGACTTTAATATATTTTTTTAGTTGATGCTGTGAAGGTCTTGCAACGGTGCACCATTCCAGAAGGAAGTAGGTGAGTTTTTGAAAAAAAAAATTATATAAAATTATGTTGTTTATTTATTCACTATACTTTGAATACCTACAGTATTTTATTTTTATTATTTCGTTATTTAATTTCGTCTAACGAGAACAATTTTGATCCAAATTTTAAAAAAACATTTACAAAAAGTCTTATAAATAATAGGAAAAACATTGGAAATTCACATAGCTCTTTTCATTAATTTTTTTATCACTTATTTGTACATTTCATCACACACCACGTTCGTAAAAGAAACTGACTTATTAGTTTTTGTACAGTTATTTCGTCTAACTCGAAAACAAATGCGGCAAACCAAACTGTTCATGTCTTGAGAGAATATGACAGGGTGTCCGGATATTCGACCGTTAGCTCACATTGATGCATCAAACCGGAAAAGGTTTTGATAATTTAAATAAGTACAAAGTACCGTAGGTGGCATCCTCTATTGGAGATAGCAAAACCGTGGTTGAATTTCGATTTCTCGCCTAAAAAACTCACCGATATGTAATTTCACATTGTTGTACCGTCTTGTTAAGGAATAATTGAGGAAAAACGAAAATAAAAGTAAAACTTTGACACCCTATATCTTGAAAACGAAGCATTCATGTTCCTATTTCAATGTTCATAAAAATGTGAGGTCTATCACCTGTAAAGCGTTGTCGGTCGAATATTCGCATATAAATTACAATATTTGAACCGATATTGAAACTCACAATGTTTTACTGAAATATGTCAGGGTGGAACACGTAAGATGACCCACTACCTTATCTCAGAAACTATACCTATGAGATAGAACAAAAAGTTAAATACACAAGTTGTTTGATGTGAGTTAGGCTTTAATCTTTCAAAAGGTCTGTTTCGGACTTCCATTGTCTACATAATTTTAGATTACAAGATTTCGATGGACATGGTATCTTCAATCGTCCTCCGGTAAACTGTTTATCTGAAGATGATTGAATATACCATATCAATCGAAACGTTGTAATCTAAAATTATATAGACAATGGAAGTCCGGAACAGACCTTCTGAAACATTTACCTTGTCTACAAATTCCAAACGACAGACTTTAATCTTATTATAAATTTGTATATACATGGTAGCCCGTTGTGCTTAAATTAATGTCAACTTTTTTATTTCAAATGGAAAACCCTATATATTTTTCGATTTTCAGATTACGCTTTCAAATCCAAATATTTCTGCCGTTCAGTTTTTTTAAATTTTGTCTAGTTTTTGTATTGCTAAAAATCACATTTTAACCGCTCTGTCGCTACTACTATGGTCTAAGAGATCGACTAGGCAATGGAATTTAATTCATTGAGAAATAATATATGTGTATGCTACCGTCATTGGAAAAAATCAATTTTTCAAACACGGATATCTTAACTACATATTTCAAATGGAATCCACTGTATATTTTGGTTTGGTCGAATTCACTGCTAATTCTCTTTGTTTTCATATAAGTATGTCCTATACCTAAAATTGTCAGATTCCAAATAATTTAACGATTATTAATTCAACACCATGTTTTTCTTAATTACATTCAAAATACTACTGTAGATGGAGCTAACCCTCTGTATGTTTTAGTATTGTCGGATTGTCTGATTAATTCTCTGTATTTTCATACAAACATGTCCTATTCTATACGTAAAGTTGATAGATTTCAAATAGTTTACATTCTTTTAAGTCAACCCGATATTCTTCTTACGGAAATTCGAAAATCTTATAGTAGGCTTTAATTGACGTCAAACATATTGAATTTCTAAGCAATATTGCGCCTGAAGCGCGAGTTAAGGCTTTACGAGTGCTGCATCAGAAATAATCGAAATTCACTAGTTGCGTTATGGAAAAGTCGAACATTATATCTCAATAATAGAGTGCCGACTAAATAAATATTTTCAACGATTTTGCGGAATTTCGTAACCGGACGACTAATTAATAAAGGTAGAAACCGTTCTAAAAATAATGTCCTAACTGAAGAAAAACAGCTGGAGATTATTTTCTACTTAGAAGAAATTAATGAAATATCTATCTATAAAAAATGCCGAAATTACATTTTATAAATTACATTTCTAAAGCATCGATCGTAAATTAATATATTTATTTAGTGGGCACTCTATTATTAGGGTATAATGTTCGATATTCCCGTAACCCGTAACGCAACTTATGCATTTCGATTATTTTCTCTAACATTATTTGTAAAATTTTAACCGTTCATCCCCATACAATGACAACTCGCGATTTGATTAGAGTCTTCACGCAATATTGCTCCGAAGTTTAACATGTCTGACCTCAGTCAAAGCCTACTAGAAGTAGGTATTTCGGATTTCCGTAAAAGGATGTATCGAGTTGACTTAAAAGAATGCAAACTACTTCGAATCTATCAACTTTACGTATAGGACATGTTTATATGAAAATACAGAGAATTAATCAGACAATCCGACAATACTAAAATATACAGGGGTCCGCTCCATCTACAGTATTTCGAATGTAATTAAGAAAAACATGACGTTGAATTAAAAAACTTTAAATTATTTGGAATCTGTCAACTTTAGATATAGGACATACTTATATAAAAACACACAGAATTAAGCAGTTAATTCGGCCAAACCAAAATAGACAGATGGTTCCATTTGAAATAGTTAAGATATCGGTGTTTAAAAAATTGTTTTTCCAATGGCTGTAGCAAACACCCTATATATTATTTCTCAATGAATATACAAAAATCGTTGAACTCCATTTCCGAGTCGATCTCTTAGATCGATAGTAGTAGCGACATGAGTCTACAGAGCGCTTAAAATATGATTTATAGAAAAATTGATTTTTCGAAAAAAACTGTAATTTCGATTTCACACAAAAACTAGACTGATTTTGTGAAAAACTTAAAGCAGAAATATTTGGATTTAAGAGCGTAAACTGAAAATCGAAGAATATATAGGGTATTCTATTTGAAACAAAATGTTGACATTGATTCAGGCACAATAGGCCACCCTGTATATACAAAATTACAATAAAATGAAAGTCTAATTCACATCAAACGTCTTTTGTATTTAACTTTTTGTTCTGTCTCATATAGTTTCTGAGATAAGGTAGTGGGTCATCTTAAGTGCCCTCCCTGTACATACTTTTCGATCTCTATGGATATGACTTTTTTTATCGATCTCTAGAGCAATAGGGAGCCTCCAAAAATTATCCCATACTTTACTAGCTAACTGAGCTAACAGTTGCTGTGTTGAACATTGGAAGATTATTTATTTCCCTTCTTTGGCCGATTAATAGGGACATATTCATTAGACTCAAAAAAGTTTATTAACGTTACAGCTGAATCCGCGGCTTTGTTCAACCGGGATTTTCATAGATTTCATTCAAACTGATTTTTGTTATGAAGTATTTAGATCTATATTATAAAGAATTCATGGTTTTTGTGGCGGTATCCAGTATATATGTACAGTCCAGATGTGTTCGGATCGATAAGTTTTTACAATGAAGTTTGTTCGTTCGTTCGTTTGTTCGTACACCAAATATTAAATAGTTTCATCAACAAAATTTTTCTTAATCTATAACCCATTTGACTCTACAAACAGCTTCCCCCATTTCTTTTTTATCAAGGAACAGATGTTACTCTGTTCTAAATGCATCACTTACTTTCAGGCTTAGTGTGTATGAAGAGGAAGCAGAACGGTCGGAAGGTAAAACACTTTTATCTATCCTATTAGTGAACAAGTGTCCTAAAATTCATTGGGAGAAAACGAGAAAGAGGTTCTCTGAATGCAAATCAAGAAATGGTTTTTGATTTAGAGTTGGCTATATTATAGGTAATGACATGCTCCCGACTACGGGGTACCTTATTCTAAAAAGGTCCAACTACTCTGTAAAGCTAAAGTCCGTGCACTAGTATGTAGATTAGAGATATCACTCGTTCTTGTTTACTGCACACCCTTTTCAAGGTTGAGATACTGTGTACTGTACTTACTGTACTATTTCTGCAAGGTCAAATTTATTCGACACTTTATTTGAAACATGTCAAACAAACTCTAGACGACTTTTTTGTTAGAATTGATTCATTATTATTAAATTGAAATCAATTGCAATTCCGAAACCAGACACATATTTAGCTGTTGGTTCAGGAAGGTTCTCGGACCCTGCGCGAGACGTTATATAATGCCGCTAAAAATCTATTCCACAAAAATGCCCTCCCACCCTCACGAAGAATATTGTTGCTGATCAAGTCGCTTGAGTTCTACTAACTGGGAAATTCTGAATATCGGTGATACTCCGACTTTTTGTAACGTGAGAGAACAATGAGGTGAGAGACTGGAAGGTTTCCTTGAAACCATCCGTGTCTGATCATAGACACATCCTGTTCAAGATAAATGGTGAGAAAACCGAGATTTTTATTAGAAATCCAAGGCACACTAATTGGGCCTTATTCAAATAGAACTTGACCAAAAGGCCGGGATCTATAGACTATAATCTTAGTAGCTGAACTTTTGGGCGAAAAATTTGGAAGACAAAAGGAAAGCGGTGCATAGATCATTCAGAAAAGTTAGGTATAGGAAAGGCTCTCTGTAGGGCCGATCTACCTAATTATTAATTTATTTATGCAATATGACTGATTATTATGCTTTCAAGTACTTCGAAGAGGTTTGATTTGGTGTTAGGTTGGTATGTATGCTTGGAAAGGTGCACTTATTAAACATTTCAAGTTTTTCTTACTACCGTGCTATTGCCGCTGCTTTAGCCATCGCACTGTGGTACAAGAACCCTTTAATTTGACCAAAAACGATTTCTGGTACATTTTGGTTTTGAAATCCCAAATGCACGAAAAACATTTGTAGTAGATTTGACAATAATCTTTCTGAAAATTTCATGCGACGAACAGTGGAAAAAGTTAGTTCTAGTTCTAGTCTATCACAAATATGGAAAGATAGTAGCAGATCTTTATAGGTTCAAACAAAGGAGGCACCAATTTTGGCTGCACTCATAAGCTGTCTTTTCAAAATCTTCAAAAGTATATGAAATTCCAAAACAACCAGGAAGATCCAGCTTAGCATATTGAAAAGAAAAGAGGCTGTCTTCTGAGCGCAGTGTTTGTCGGTTAGGTTAGGTTGCTTTTTTGATTATCGTCTGTGTGTTAATTGATTTTTTAAAATATAGGGTTTATAAATATATAGTTTGTATGAAAGGAAATTATAAATAACTGCAAGATTATTATTATACTTTGCAACTTTTAAGTACCTATGTTGTCTCAAATTATTCAAGGTGTATAGGTTTCTATGATTTAGACTGCATAATGTGTTTTAAACTGATAACGTTTTAACATCCAGTATCTCATAACCTGAAAAATTTCTGTTCCCGCACTCAAATACATTTTTTAAGAGTTATGTGCCACCGAATTTTGGGACAGTTGTTTAAAAGAACAGTATGACACCGAGTAATTTCCTTAAACACACCTATGATCATTCAAGAGCATTCGCCGCATATATCTGTGAGAGCAAAACGGCAAAAGAGGAAGAAGAAGCAGACCGAACCTCAGCTGACACCATTAGAACAATTAGCTCCAGGAATGCTACGTTTCGATGAAGATCCAATCGTCGTCCCGCAGACTGGTGATGATGTGTTCAGACAACCCGCCCATCCTGAGGTTATCACTATGAGGGAGACAGAAATAACATCCAAAACGGTAATTAAATGTTGAATTCTATACAAGAGAGTTATTGGTCACAGTGTCCCAATAGTCATAGATATATTTTTTTTAAATTTATTGGATATACAGGGTGGTCCAATGAGCACGCGGTGCTCTCTAGCGGCCTTCCCGTTTGAATTGTCTATATTTTCCAAGATGGCGGACATCCGGATATATCGGAAGTATTCCCTCGTGACTCGAGCCATCATTACCTCTGCAGTCTTATCAGTAAATTAGAAATAATTTTGGAAAAGATTCAATTACTGAATCATCGGTTTAGTAGGCGGTGAATCATTCATTTTCAGATAAATGCTAGACAAAAAGTCAATCTTCCAAGATGCAGTGGCGGCTCTGTAGCCATTCTTCGACAAGGCAATCTATCGGCATGAAGCCTCCTTTCCACGGTCTATTCGGTCTATTCGTAAACATTACCATCTCTAACCTCTCGAAGTTGATGTCGCTGCCAAACCGCAGAAGTTTTCCTATTCCGAAAATTTGCAGACACCAAAAAATGATCCTCTTTTGCTCTTGATAGCGTTAATAATTATTCATTTTGTACAGCACATAAGTTTTATCATCAATTTCTGCGTTTTCCTCGTTGTCCTCCACCATCTTGCATTAATGTTGCAATTCATGTAGTTACAGCAATAGAATCTAAAAGCATTATGACCATCAATAAAATATATACACACTCGAACCAAAATTCACGATAAGAATCGTTTTGTCTATAATGAACTAGGAAATATCCACAGGTCGTACCTTCAGTCGTTTAAATGCAGAACCCGACAAGTCTATGAAAACAAATTCTACAGAAATCCAGAAAATCTCAATATTATAATACTAAAACGAAAGTATGATAATCTTCAATGGTTTAGGATGGGGAACGCCCCAAAATGGAGGACAGATAGTTCGAGCTGTATTACCTTGTAGTAGAACAATATTTTGGTCACCCATGGTTCTTAAATTGATACATAATTTATTAATCCAGCATAAATCAATCCTTACCACAAAAAAGTGAAGTGGCTGCACGGTATTCTCAACGAAAAGATAAAACACGTAACAGCTAGAATAACCTCCTGTGATCGACATGTGACTTTCTCCCGTTGTTCGTATTGGTTCCTGTGGAAATGTCGGTGTTTGAATTTAAACATCGCTTCGACTAGTCGGTGTCTGCATCCAAGCCTAATTTTCTCACCAAATATCTTATGTCTAATATCTGTTTTTATAAGCGAATAATATATAAATAGGTAGCGCTTTAGCTAATGAACAAAATGGTATATCAAACCCTATTTTGATAAATGTGTGACATGTCGGGTTTTGCATTTAGACGACTGAAATTCGAATTCGCCTACTAGACAGATGATTCAGTTAGCTTTTTCTCCAAAATTATTTGTAATTTTTTAGTGGTATACATTTTTTGCCTGTCAGTGTATTTGACAAAAAATAATTAGTAATAAGTGGACAGCTGTGCCAAGAAGCAGTTTTTGTTTTTCGAGAACTAACTTCCTATCAATGTCGGGTCACAAAAAAGCAAGGCTATTTCATAGCACAGCTGACAAAGGAAGCCACTTATTCCAAACCATTTTTTTAGATAGATTAGAGATACGATCAGGGGATGAGTTTCAGAAATTACTTATCCGTTAAAAAAAATAGCACTACAAAAACGAATGTCAAAATTGTATCGAAGTTTTGGATTACTGCCTATGCTAAGGGTGTCCAACGTGCAAGGATTCAAGGGCCAGAATAGAACTGTAAAAGTGGTTGCGGGCCATGCAGTGATAAAATAAAACAATCCCGGATATAGAAAATATTGTGACAAAAGGGGATATCTGTAGAGTGGGAAGGGCGAGTAGTCCCACTGCACTTAGGCCACAACTGGTATTTGTGAGAACTAAGACGAACATTGCAATGAGAATGAAGATAAGTATTTAATTTCAATACCTGGGTCGATCGGTTGCAATTACCAATGAAGGGATGTCTGTCTACCTTCAATTTAGTTGTTGATAATTTCAAGAGATGAAATGAGTTACTTCTGTTCTGATATTTTATGTACTTCATAGAGGAACATTCGCCTTCACATAATATGTGAATAAATTATACAGGGTGGGCCAATAGTGAGAGGGCGGAGGATTGTGGGCTAACTAAAAAGAATTTCAAAAATCTGTCACCTGATCATGGTAGGGGGCCTTGAGGGCTATAACCTTAAAATATTTTCACTTAAATGTTGACGTTTGTACAGAAGATTGGCCCACCCTGTATATGTGTTTCCGAGCATCGATGTCATTTCTAGCCCAAAGTCAGCAGCTTAGGGAACCTGTCTTTGGATAGCAAAGGCTGAAAGCCTATGGCGCTGTAGAAGCGCTGCGAGAGGATAAGCGTCGGTGCACGTTAGATTTGAAACGCTGCAGGTTGTAGCCTTTGGGAAACAAATTTCCCGGCAGCTCATTCCACAGCGTCGAAGTTCTCCAAAATAATGAATGCTGGGGGAGACTGGTTCGGGGAATACGGACCTTGACCTGGTAAGGATGAGCTCGCGCTACATTATCTGGGAGAGCTCACTCGAACGTCTTCCGTGATAGGGATAGGTCAGCCACCCTTCTTCGATGTTCCAGGCTGTGGAGGTCCAATGTGAGGCTAGGCGTACCGATTAATATAATTGCACTCTTCTGGATAGTGTCCAGAAGCTTTAGAGAGTGCTTCGGAGCGCATCCCCACACATGGGAGCAATGCTCCTGCGATGGTCGGATCTGTGCCTTGTAAAGCAGCAGTAGTTGCTCTGGTGTATACATGCCAGGACCTGTTATTGTTGATGTTGATCCCAAAAAGCTTGACGCAAGGTGACTCGACTATGGGGTGACACTCCATTTCTACAGTTGGTAAGCCAACGTGAGACTTCTTCGTAGGTGTTGTTGTCTGAGTTTTCTGTACCTTGAACTGTACTTCATTTACTAATTTCCACTCGACAAATGTTTTGATATCTACATTGATATGTGAGGCATGCTGCTGTCGCCGACCTACCATCTCCTGGGATGATAGTGGTTTGCCCGATTCCATGCACGATATTTATATACTGTCGTCTGCGAAGCTGTAGATTAGATTTGATGTTATTTCCAGCAGCTCGTTGATGTACAGCAGAAACAGTGTAGGGGATAGGACATATCATTGAGGAACACAGGCGTTTATTGAAAATACGTCTGATGATCAGCCTTCGACTACAACAAACAGAGATCGGTCGTTCAAAAAGCTATTCAGCCACCCCCGTAGGCCAGGTGGTAGGCTTTCGATATGTCAAGTGCAACACCACGAGATTGGCCATGATTTTCTATTGCTCTGTTCCACAAGGGAGTGATGTAGGCGAGGAGGTCACCCGTAGACCTGTGCTTACGGAAACCATACTGGCGATCATTTATGATGTTATTGTTGTCGGAGTATTTCAGGAGCTGTATGTTAATGACAGTCTCCATAGCCTTAGGCATGATGCTGAGTGATGACGGCATCTCTATTTTATATAATATTTGTAAGAGGATCTGGTCCTCCGGTGTTTGGCCAGATGAATGGTGCACATCCATTTTTATTCCACTTCATAAGAAAATATCTCCAACAAGTCCAGACAGTTATCGCCTACTTTCGTTAATCTCTCATGCCAGCAAGGTTCTACTATATATTTTACAGTCTCGTTTGGAGGGTTTTATTGGCTGGCAAATTTGTCAGACGCAGGCAGGTTTCGTAAGAGGACGCGGTACGCGTGGACAGATCTTAAACTTAAGACAGATTATTGAAAAACCAGAGAGCATTATTTCTCAGTTTTTATTTGCTTTGTGGACTATTCTAACGCGTTTGATAACGTAAAGTGACTTAAACTGTGGAAAATCTCTATGGGAGTCCCTTATCAGTCTTACCACTTAGTATTTCTCATACAGCAACTCTATGAGTCTAGCTCGGCTTGTGTGTAAGAATTGATGGTAACCTGGTAACCTCCGATGTTATTTAACATTTACTTTGATGTGATGAGACAGGTATTGGACAACTGGAATGGCGGTATAACTATTGGCGGAAGCAAAATATCCAACTTAAGATTTGCTGACGATACAACCCTTATTGCCGCTTCTCAGGAAGAACTAGTAGCTCTATTAAACATTTTAGAACAACACAGTGCAGCATATGGTCTTGGTATTAACTACAACAAGATCAAGGTTATGATCGTAGATAGAAACCATGATAATCATCGAGAAATAAAGTCAATAGGCCGTTGTGAAGTAGTTCAAAGTTTTGTGTACCTCGGTTCTTTGATCGACAATTCGGGTAGCTGTGAAAATGAGATTTGACGAAGCATTCAACAGGCACGTGTGGCCATGACAAAGCTTACTAAAATATGGCGTGACCATAACAACAAAGCTACCAAAATATAGCTGGTTCAGTCTCTTGTGTTCTCCATATTTTTGTATGCCTCGGAAACTTGGACTGTTAAAAAGGCAGATCGAGCTCGCATAGATGCTTTTGAAATGTGGACGTGGAGGAGAATGCTGAGAGTTCCTTATACCGCCAATCGAACTAATGTTTCCATACTGGATGAGCTCGGTAATCCAAAGAGACTATCCTCCATTGTGTCGACGAGAATGCTTACATTCTTCGGACATATTCACAGAAGCGGTAATATGGAGAAACTTGTAGTTCAGGGTCACGCCCCGAGTGGGCGGCGCCGTGTCTGTTCCCCTACGCGCTGGGTGGATACGACGAAACAGTCAAGACAGTGTGACTATGATGATGATGATGTTATTTCTTGGGCACAAGCTGAGGGGTCTCGAGACTTGAAGCAGACGTCTATCCAGGCGAAGGACTGGTACTATTCTATTAGGTCGTCCCATTTTGCTGATCCGTAATGCCAGATCTGGCGAGGCTTTGTATGGTGGGGATCTGGAGAATGCATCCTGCATAGCGTTGAGACGGTGTTACGGTCAGACGATCCTAGTGGAGCGGTTACGTTCACTGTGTAGATTGTTGGAGTAGTTGTGAGATATAGATCCAGCAGGCTAGCAAAATCTCCGTGGCGGCTGGGGATTCCTGTCGGTTCTTTAACTATCTGCTCCAAGCCGCAGCTGATAGCGAAGGCTTCAGCTTCACGTCCCTCATCTTCCGTTTTGTTAGAGTGTTTGAGCCAGTATGAGTTGTGATTTGTGAACGTTGAAGTCACCCAGGAAGACGATCTCTGAATTTGGTGGCCTATAAATGCAGCATATGAATTTGGAATGATTTTGGAAGAATATTTTAAATGCTACTAGTACATTCTTGGTGTGCGAGTGGGCGAGAGTATGAAAGAGTATCATAACAAAACCAACAGACGCTTCCATTGGTGGCATTTTTCTAAAGTACTTTCGCGGGTCCATTGAATGGCACTAGGGGCCACCAGTTGGTCAACTATATGGTCAATGTAGTAGGGGTTTAAGATACACTTCTATCTTGAAACCAACATAACAACACATTTTGTCCATTATTTTTGAACCTCTACTAAAATCAATTACTGACAGTATTATATATTAATATATATATACTTCCTTGAATTTCAGAGGCTTCCAGAAGAGGGATTTGGGGCCAATGTTAGTGTAGAAGAAATTCTGGACCTCCTAGAAAGGTAATTTGAGACTCCTTTTGGTACGATAAATGCCATAAGAGCAGTGGCGACTCGTGGTAGATTTTTAAGGGAGAACATGCCGATTTTAAAATAATATTGAATATTAAACAAAAAGTATAAAAAAACTTCAAAATATAGTCAATACTCGTTTTACACCACAACAATTCAGTTGGTAATAACAAACGCTCTAAACAATATACAGGGTGGTTCAATAAGCGCGCAGTGCTTTCTAACGGCCTTACCGTTTCTCTTCAAATAGTAACACTTGTAGAAAATAATTTCAAAGATGACGGATATCCGCATATACCGAAAGTAGGCATCAACTTCCTTATTATAAATAGAACACACTGTATATTATTAGGTTTTTGAATTCAGCATCGATTTTTAGGTCCAGTTTGTTAACCGTAGTTTATAGTCTAGTAAGCCTATTTTTGGATTATTCAGCAATCTTTAGAAAATTTGACGTTTGTTGTAGTACTTTACAAAAAAAAATGTATATCTCGGAAACTAAGCACGACAGAAAGATGCGGTTTTCGGTTTTGAAACCAGAAACAAGAAACGTACTTGTGCTTTAGTAAGATCATTGTTTTAAAAGCACAATAACTTTTTTTTCGAATGGGGTGGTATGATAAGTTTCACATCAGTGGATGCAAAACTAAATTATGTTTCACTTTTATCTATATATGGTTCTATCTATCATGTTTTTCGAGATATTTACGATTTTGTAATTATTCGACGAAAACAATTGCTAACTTACACAAAATTATTTATGTCCGATAGTGCGTGTGGTTATAAGGAGTATAAGAAATGGTTGACGGGATTTATATCCTAGAAGAATGTTTGAAAAATAGTTTGCTCTCGAGTGTGCAAAGAGAGATTTTCTGATAGAAGACATCCAGATCCAATATCTTTTGAAAAAGTGATGGATATATTTGAAATGACCGGAACAGTCAAGTAAAAAAACATGAGAGAAGGAAACATGTAGTTATTTAGGTAACTGTAGCTGAAGATCCGCATAGCATCAGTACAACAGAAATTAGTCGCGGTTTGGGCATTGGTCAAACATCTGCGAAAAGGATCTTAACGATGAACAAATATCATCCTTATCACGTGCATCTAATTCAAGCACTTGAAAGAAAGAAACTTTGGAAACAGCATGAATTTCTCTAATTGAGGTCGTGCTCGAGTCCAGAAGAAGCTCTATTTTTTAAAAGTATATTGATAACGGATGAAGCTGTATTTCATAATAACGGCCATCTAAACCTGCATAATTTACATGTTTACGCCGAAGTTAATCTAAATTTTGAGAGGTTTGTTAACAACCGGCATAGATGGAGTGCAAACTTTTGAGTGGTATTATTCGAAATCACATAATAAACAAACGAGAATTTAAACTTATGTTCCGATATTACGTACAATGACCAATTAAACGCTTGAGTACTCATAATAGCTAGCCAAACTTATACAAAATTCCATTTACGAAGAATTGACGTATAAATGTGACGATATAGTCAGTTTTCGTTGCTCGAAAGATGGCTCAAAATCTTTATCATTGCCCTATTGCTTCTTCACCATGCCCCCCCCCCGAAATCGAGTCCTGAAACCGTCCCTGCTGCACATTTTAGAATTAGAGTCCCAAACACTTTGGATGAAAGGTTTCCAGCCAATTGTTTCGTCTGCGTCCGCCACCTAAGATCTTTCGAATTCCTACGCGTCATTACAGAATAATTAAAAAATACTGAATATCTTCAAAAACCATCAAAGATAGAACCACATATGGTTAGATCAAAGTGAAAGAGAATGTGATGTGAAATTTATCATCTTACCATCCCATTTGAGGGAAAAGTTTCCAAGTATTAAACTTTTAAAATTTGAAAGTTGCTAGCCTATTGATTTAATGTACTTTTGAAACAATGATCTTACTGAAACACAGGTAAGTTTCTTGCTCGTTTCAAAACCGAAAACCTCAACTTTCTGTCGTGCTTAGTTTCCGCGGTATTAACATTTTTTTGTAAAGTACTACCATCGTTAAATTTTCTAAAGATTGCCGAATAACTCCGAAAATAGGCTTCGTAGACAACTATCGTGAAAAAATCGATACTGAATTCAGGAATCTAATAATATACAGGGCGTTCTATTAAAAATAAGGAAGTTGATGACGAATTCTGGTATATCTGGATGTCCGCCATCTTATAGCGTTTTCACTGGTTGCACTCGGGCTGCACTGGATTTCTGTTTTGCTTTTCACTGGCAGTTCCAGTGCAAAATTTTTTCAGTGCACTCATTTCATTGGCATTTCTGCACTCGGAGCGGTCGAACTGAGTGCAATAGTTTCGCATCGATTTCAAAGCGAGTGTCGTGGAAGTGAACCAAGAAAATGACAGTAGGTTTGAGGGGGAAACTTCAAATCATAGAATTGTGTTTCAACTTTCAACTGTTTAAGCTTTCGATCGTTGAATACGATAATACGTAGTTGATTTTCACTATTTTCAGTCGGAATGAGTAGAGTGAACGAAAAACTCAAAATTTTTGGACGGCTATAACTTACTTGAGAGTAATTCTAATGTTATGCTACCTATTTCAATGGATCCATACCATTAACTTTGATGTAGAATTTGTCCATTTTATAACCTCTGATCCTGAAGTCTCGCAAATGAAAATCGCAGATGAAAACATGGGAAATATGTGGATCACAACCAACATAACTGACAACTTATCGAATGTCAAAAGTCAAAACAAGTTGTTTCTTGATATGTATTCCACTGGAAGAACCCAGTGCAAAAGTATTACCCTAGGTGACCTTTTTCAGTATTCTGCACTCGCACGGAGTGCACTAAAATGCGCTCAGTGAATAACGCTATTAGATATTAGTTTCTACAAGTAGACCATTTGAAAAGAAACGTTTTTTGTTCAAAACCTTCTCTTCTTATTTAAACGATAAGGCCTCTTCGGAGCACTTTATTGGACTACACTGTAGAATATTATAATGAAAACAGGACAGAGCTCAGAATTGTACAATCTAATTTACACTTTGAATAGTTTTAAGAATGCCTATTTACATTCATTTTTTTTTTTAACGGAAAGGAAACGTAGATGTGATAGTATTAATCATAACTAATATTTGAAAGAGATTCACGGGATACTGGCAAAGAATGTTATTAAATATTAGACATTTACAGTTTACGCATTAAAAGTGGATATTTCACATCAACAAGATAATATACAGAAACTATTCATCCGGTATGGGCAAAATTAAAAATTGCATTAAACGTACTTCAAAGCATCAGAACCAGACCGCTAACCAGTTGTAATGGTTATTATTAACGTTGAACAAAGAAACATCAAACTTCGACATTTTCATCTATTTTTCCAGTATTTCTTCTAGTATCTTCCAATGTTAATTTCGGAAATTGGGAGAACTGGTAAATTCTGGTCCGGGACTATGATATACAGCTATCTATAATTTCAACGGGCAAAATGCCCATTTTATTTTGTTTAAGTAAAATTGCCGATTGATAATAATACTTCTTTTAAATATGTGAAGGGTTGGATCTCCTCAGAAACCGGTCCATCAGTCACCTCAGCCTACAAGAAGGTATGCCAACGGCTCCTCTTCTGAATCCCTTCCTGCAGCGCAACCTGTTGAAGTTATTGTCCAAGCTCAAGTACATGCCGGAAGAGGTAAATTGCATGAACATTTAAAATATTTACTGCTACTAAGAACAGTGTCCAACAGCCGAATTCTAGAGGCAATTTTATAGTTGATCTATACGTATATTGTTGCACGTCTTTAGTTCGATTGGGCAAGAAAACACTTGATACGGATTCAAGTATTTATTTACGAACTATATATGTTGCACTCAATAACCGAATTCGGCCACTGGCCGAAATTTATAACCACAACGCGTTGTGGATTTCGCAAATTTCTCACACCGCGTTCCGGGTAACCTTCGTATGCGCAGAACGCGTTGTGGGTAAATTACGACGAAGACCCACAATGCGAAATTCCGAATGCCGTCGGAAGCACACGAGCATTATCGCATTATGGACAATACAAATATAGCCACAAAGAGAAACTTGGAAGTTTTATAACAAAAAAAAGTAGAACAATGTGTTATGTGGGCTGTATGCACAATATTAAATATCTTCTTACGATTTACGGAATTCAATTTCCTCTTCATTCCTATACCTGTTAGCTATCAATTATTCATTTTGTCCACTTTTCAATAATTTGTATAGATTCATATTCCGATACTGTTTAGATGAGAGTTTCTTGCCTAATTTGCGCAGTTCCTGTACTTCTTTTATCTCGCCTATGATTTTTTGCTAGTCATCTTCTAAAAGTGTAGACCTAGAGATGGCTCTATATAGAGTTTATTTAAAACATTCTCGAATTCTTGCATACAAAAATTACTCGGAACGCGATGTGAGAGATTATAGAAATCAACAACGCGTTCTGATACTTAACAGCCTAATTTATTTACAGTCACTGAATCACTACACTAATTTATATTTGCCCTTCTCCTTCCTCACTACACTAATTTATATTTGCCCTTCACTTCACTAATGTATGTCACTGTACATTTATTTTGCGCGCGCCACTGGAATATCGCGTATTACTTCTCACTGCACTGCACTCTGTTGATTGCCTCCGTGAACTCCCATGCGCCTTATATTAGATGCCTGCTGACGCCGCGAATCTTCGCAGCGCTACCGTTGTTCTGGAAAGCTACCCCAACATTCGCGGCCTCTGGTTCTCGAAAAGGACAGGGCTGGACCGGCACAATATGATATCTTATATTGTAGCCACATGTCGCGCTCTAGAACTTCTAGCAAGTTGGCTGTGACAAAAAGTACTACTTGTACATATAGTCAAGTTCGACTCATCTTATTTTGAGTAATATAAAATATGATTAACTTTCTATGGCTTAATGAGGTCGTTTCTTGATTATCATGTTTTTTTCTGCCTGACAATTTTTGTGCATTCCTAATGTGAATTTGGGGAAGTTCTCAGGAATAGAATGTTGAGAAAGTTAGAAAAAAAAGAAAACTGTTCCCAAAGTAACCGACCCGTCGACGGAAAATAATATCTCTTTCAATGTGTGTTTATTTACAACGTAGGTAAAAGGAAGAATAAACCTTACATCTCTTTTATTTCCAACGTCCCCTAAAACCCCCACATACACACTCGAACATGTTGGTAGCGTGTTAGTCGTTGCCACACACCTTCGAAAATGTTGGCCGATTCAACTTCCAACTTTATTTACTACCACTATCGTTAACATGTTGACCAAGATATTCAAGTGTGTATGGGGGGTTTTACTGGGGACATCTTCAAAGTGAATTCTGTAGGATGTGATATGTCGAATTTCTTATGTCAATTGAAACTGTTCTCGAAAACATAAAATTTCGTACTGTAATTGAATTTTGCTTTATACTCATTGTGCTGACGGCAGAATCGTGGAACAAAGTAAATACAATCGGCACCCCCCTCAAGAACAACAGTTGTCAAGTCTAGATATATTAAAATTATATTACATGTTTCTTACTAAATACATTTTTTTTGTTATAAAAAAATCACAATACTAGGAGACATATTGACAAATGTACAAAATCTCAATCTATCTAATCCATCTAATAAAAGACCCCACTTAAATAATTACTAATAACATAACTACTACCTTAATGCAATGTATCCGAACACCCACCGAGTTGTATTTTGATTATATTTTCTTCATTGTGTTCACTTCAACTTTTACCTTAGTCCTTAGTGAATTTTGTCCACTTACGGATTACAATTGATTATATCAGAATTCATATTGTAACATACTGTATATTATGGTATTCGTGTATTGTGTATTAGTTGTCATGCATGATGTAAAGTCAAAGTGTTAGGTTAGATCTTTGAAGTGTAAACGTCATCGAATCGTCCAGAGTTTTCGGGAATGACAGATTGACATTCTCGAATGTCATCGAATTCTCTAGATGGTTCGATGAAGTGTATATAAGGCGGCACGGGTAGCGTGGAGTAGTTCAGTTCAGTTGAGTTCAGTTCTAGTTGAGATAAGGTTAAGAGATATTGTATTGAGTTGTGAAGTAAAACGGTGAAAGCTATGTCCAGTTTGATTCTTTGGTGAAGAAAAAGAGGCCGTCGTGACAATTGGTGTCAGAAGTGGGATTATCCATCGAATCAAGCCAGGAAAAGGAAAGAAGGAGTGAGTACAGCATTAGTCCATGCCAATAACCAGAGCTATGGCGTCCGAAATGAGTGCATTGATGGCTATGATACAAGAAATGAAGGCAGACATGAGAAACAGCGTAGAACAAACAGCCGTGAACCTGGAAGAAAAGCTAAGGCTCCACCAAGACGAGGCAGTCGCAGGTTTGAAGAGTGGGCAGGAACTGATGAGGACCAGAAGCGCCATCAAGACGAGGCAGTCGCAGACTTGAAGAGTATCGTAAGTCAGGCATTAGAAAATCAAGACCAGCGTATTAGTGCAGTAGGGACTCAAATAACGACATCACAAAAGCATGTTGAGGAACAGCTAGCGACATCACAAAGGTACGTTGAAGAACAGCTACATCAAGTGGAGGATTGTGTCAAGGAAATCGTCAGAGAAAAGCTGCGAGAGCTTAGTGCAGGTGAGCGTAGTTTAACAGCTGCAGCACCCGCTTTACCTGATAGACACAGTGGCGTAGTTGCAAACCTATCCATATAACGGAAAAACATCATGGGACATTTATCATATGCTATTTGAAAATATTGCATGTATGAATAACTGGTCGAATGAAGAGAAAGCTTGTGTGCTGACATCAATGCTCAGAGACTCTGCAGCAGCTATTTTGGAAAATCTCTGCTCCTCAGATTTAGGTGACTGTGATAAGATAATATCTGCACTAAAGTTACGTTTTGGAGATGCACACTTAACAGAGCTGTTGCATGGCCAGTTGCATAACCGGACACAGCAAGCCAAGGAAGATTTAACCACATTTGCATACGAAGTCCAAAGCTTAGCTAAACGAGCATTATTCAGCAGTCCCAGCGAGACACAGGAATACGTCGCTGCTCGTCAGTTTATGGAAGGCATTGCGGACCTGGACGTTCAGCGAATCGTAAGGCTATCCAGTCCCAGAACCTTACAAGACGCTTTGGTCAAAGCTCTAGAAATTGAAGCTGCCACAAAAGCCACGCGAATGATACGGAGGGTGCGCTCTGTAGAACAAGATGATGAAGCAGAAGTCAGGGCCACACCGTTCGTTCCAAGAAGAAGAGGTGGTACCTTCCAAAGAAACCCAGTTCACAGAAATCTAGAAGGAGCTGAGAAGTTTACGTGCTGGAGATATGGGCAGAAGGGGCACCTTAGAGTAGGCTGCCGGATACAGGTCGATAAGATGTAGGTGGATGTAGAAAAAGCAGATGAATATGCAAGCAAAATGAATTCTATGCAAGGCACGATAAACTCAATGAAGGAGCAGTTTGACAGAGACACGAAGAATTTGCTGAAGAAGAATGAGGGAACTAGCGCTAAGCTTCAAGGACAACACAGAGTAGCCATGAGGGAACTTACAGCAGACTGGGATAGGCTAAAGCAGTTGCTTGACTCTCAGAAACGAGAATGTATGGGTATTAGGAGCAAGTTTGAAAGGGACAAAAAGAATCTGTTAAAGAAGAATGACCAACACGAGGCAGCCTTGAGAAAGCTCAACGAAAAACACGACAGGGAAGTTTCTGCTTTGAAAAATGAAATCAAGAGATTGAAGGATTTGGATCAGCTGAAGAAAGCGGAGGATAGATGTGACCAAGTTAAGGACGAAAATGCAATGCTGAAACTGAAGATCACCCAGCTGGAGGCTGAGAACGCATCCTTAAAGAAATACCTGGACCACGCGATTGTGCAAGCTAAAAAGACCGGGGTCAAGGAAGACGAGTCAAGGTTGAGTGAAAGGTTGGTGCATCATGATGCAGAAATCAAGAAAATGAAATCAGATATGTCAGATGCGCTTGATAGTGTGAGAAAGCTCATAGAAGACTTGTATAAAGCAACAGACGTTGACAATAAGATAAGAGCAACTGACGAATTTGGAAGATGAGAACGTTCGACTGAAAAAGGAGCTCGAAGACGCTGCAGCACAGACTGATATTTCTGGGATGAAACAATTAAAGTACAGGCATAATAAGATAAAGCAGAAGATTGCGCAGATGAAAAGCGAGGGCGAAGCGATAGGCTAAAGAAGAATTCGAACAAAGTCATTGAAAATGTAAGCAAAGGTGTGTACGAAGTATCAGCGATGCAAAATGACGATGTAAATTTGAAGCAAATATTGGCGCAGCTGGAAAAGGAAAACGCGAAGATAGGAGCAGAGCTTAACGTTGCGCTCAAGGACGTGTCATGGGGCTCTGATCAAGCCGCGCAACTAAGGAGCGAGAATGGTAAGCAGAAGAACAGGATTGCGGAACAGGAAGACAAACTGAGCAGACTCACAGAGGAACTGGAGAGCAACCGGAGTGACGAGAAGGGAGTGTCGGGACTTGACAGCCAACAAAACGAAAAGGTCCAACTGAAGAGGATGATAGCAGAGTTAGGAAAAGAGAACGCTGCTGGAGCTGAAGATGAGATTCACAAGTTGAGCAAAGGGTATCGCAGTTACAAGGTGATCCGGTATGGTCTTACAACACACGACAGAAAGAAGGGTAGATGTCCGAAGCTTCAACACCATTTGGAGGGAGCCTACTTGGAGACGAACCGCCTTAATGACTTGGTCTACAAGTTATGTACGGGAAGTGGAAAAAGGAAGGTTGACAATATTGATGTCTGTGGTGATACAAGAATCGATGTTGTTCGTCGAGCACGCCGAACGCTAAGGGGGGATGAATGTAACATTATGGTATTCGTGTATTGTGTATTAGTTGTCATGCATGATGTAGAGTCAAAGTGTTAGGTTAGATCTTTGAAGTGTAAACGTCATCGAATTCTCTAGATGGGTCGATGAAGTGTATATAAGGCGGCACGGGTAGCGTGGAGTAGTTCAGTTCAGTTGAGTTCAGTTCTAGTTGAGATAAGGTTAAGAGATATTGTATTGAGTTGTGAAGTAAAACGGTGAAAGCTATGTCCAGTTTGATTCTTTGGTGAAGAAAAAGAGGCCGTCGTGACAATATTATTGTTATGTTATTTATCATATATTTTCCAACATTTTTCACATCAAATATAGATATTTTGGATACCAAAACTGACAGGACATGCCATTAAGCGTTCAAAAAAATACTACAAAAAAAACAGAAATATGGACTTGTATGGCCAGTTTTATTTTCAAACTACAAAAAATTTTTTTCTGATATTAACACTCCAACTTTCAGGTTTTCGCTTTCTTTTAGGCGTTATTTCGCTATCAGGTTCCATTTCGAAGGCAACCAAAGTGACAGTGAAAGAATAATATAACGTAACTAAAACTCGTCAACAATAAAACAGTCCCAAGTCCGGGACTTGGGCCCGATTTCACTTCATACACATTTATCATGCAGCACAAATCAGGTTTCAATCGTCGACTTGGGCTTGTTTCCACGGTCAGTGATGATGATATTTGTTGGAATATAAACTCTTTACTAACGCTTTGGTGACCTCTGTAGCCTTAATCGATAACCCTTAGTAAATTGAAAGTGAAAATCAATAATGTACTTATATTTTAGGATCTATAAGTTGTTTGTCTCATCAGCAAGCAATGGGATTATTGTGACACAGAGCAGTTTATTAGAGAAAGGTAAAGGAATAATCTGCATACATAAGCTGAATCATTATTGTATTTTCAATTATACAGTGGAATGTGATCCAGTGTAGAGTGATATACTTTAGGAAACAATCTGATCGTTGTTTTTTAAACAAAACAAATATTCATCCAAGAATTTTTGTTTGTCTTTGGATTCCAAATGAGAAAAAATTTGTCCACCAATCTGTACTTTGATAACGGCTACAAAGGTAGCCAGAACTACTAAAGTCGCTTTAAGACGAGTTAATTAGATGTTTGTTTAACACAACTTTCCCATTTATTAATGTGAATATAATTAATATTTTATTATACATGGAGACTGAAAGTGTCGGAATTATTGTACGTTACTACAGTAGTACATACAGTACAGCATCTTCTGAGGTTGGTCATAACATCGTTCTCCGTGGAGTATAGTAAAAATTCTAAAACTGGCCACTTTTCAC
This sequence comes from Callosobruchus maculatus, assembly GCA_951848785.1. Taxonomy (NCBI): domain Eukaryota; kingdom Metazoa; phylum Arthropoda; class Insecta; order Coleoptera; family Chrysomelidae; genus Callosobruchus; species Callosobruchus maculatus. The sequence continues at coordinate 10,853,833 of CATOUR010000026.1, read as the reverse complement.
TGAGATACTAGCCATTGGAGAACTAAAAATACTAATGATAGAACGTTCTATAATTCCGATGCGAGGAAACGTTTGTGATTGGGAGTGAATGAAATTTCAGATTTCGGGAGGTCCGCTTATATTCTGTATTACGATAAAACACGACGTTTTAAACTTGACTGACAATTAGAGGAGATAAAATAAATAATGGACAAAAATAACAAAGCATGCTGATGAAGCAGGCTGGCCAGCCCTAACAAGGAATCAATACCTTCATATTATTAGCATCTTAATAGCTCACCAATTTTCTAAAGCATGTAGAGCTATAATAAACACGATGTTTATGGCTCCATGCAATTGGTGCTCCCAGCTTTTATTATCTCAAAGTTCGTAATGGTGCTTGCTTAATCAACTCACTGTTCACGATAATGGCGATATGCAGAAGTTCTCAATACGAGGTCAGAGTTAATTAAGAGTTGTAAGGTCGAAGTTGGAGGTAAATTTTTTGCGAAACTATTTAGAATGCAGTGTGAACTTTGATTGTGCGCAGTTAAGTCAATTTTTAAAAATATGGACTTGGCCTATTTCATTCTCATATAATCAAATGATATATAGGTAGTTTAGGACACCTTCACGCCTACTTATTTTAACCAGGACCGATACTTTAATTCCCTTTCTATTGTCCGAACAAAACATGGGTGACCCACCTGCAGTTTTCAGTGTCTTAGCGCATATCTTTTACATTAACGCAGGTCATTACGAATGCCCGACTGACCCATGGTTCACCAGCATAGTTTACTACCGATATATTGAGTTTTTACTTAATCTACATCTCTTTATCTTGCACTTTCTTTGATGTTCTCAAATGACTAGCGGGTAACAAGATTATAATTTAGTAAAAGACGTTGAAACAAATATTATACACGAATATCCTTACTCATCGTCTAGAACAGTTAAGTACAGAAAGAACAGCTATAGCTACTTTTTACAAGATTGCCAACGGAATTCCAACCACACTTTGTATATCACAACACATGCTTACTGACGAAACGCTCAAGCTACAGAGTAACAAAAAAAAACATGCTAGACAATCTCACATAGACTCTATTTGTCGAAATCTCGCGACTTCCGTTGCCGCTGGTACCAGATCGCAATAATCTCAAACAGTGTATACCGCGTAACTCAAAGGTGTTGCTGAATTGATACAATGCACGCAATACATATAATAATGAGTATATACGATTGGCAACACTAACTACATCCCGCATTTACACTGTCCCGAAAAATGTCCCGGATTTTATATATTTCTTTTTTATATATATTTTTTGATTTATAAAAGAATTTCATCTCCACTTCACGGCTGACGTCACAGCGGAAGATGGAAACACTGCCGCCGACGCGCGACGCGTCATTTTGACGTCACATAACCCAAAGTGACATAAATTTTGACCTGTGACGTCACAATAACGCGTCGGCGACGGTGTTTCTACCTTTAGCTGTGACGTCACACAAGCAGTGTCCGGGCTATCTCTCGTTAGGCTACGCGCCACGCCGTCCCGCATTGATGGTGTCAGAAAAAAAAATGGTTACTTTATGTGAGACGGGTTTTAGAATGCCGATATTGCCGATATAAACGCAACGTACGCAGATAGCCGATATTAAACCAGAATGATATTTCCTTTTCGCTTATGCCATTTTACGGTCAGTCCCAAATAAACCAACCACCAACCAACGTTTAACAGATTGCATTGCAGAGAGAACACAATATCCCATACCCCTCACTTTCATTCTTTAGGAGACGCGTTCCCAGAGTTGCCAGGTGTGGCGATTTTCTGCCAAAGTGGGGATTTCAAATCAGAGTTAGCCATCAAAAATCGTAGCTGGGAGGTTGGTGATTTTTGATGGCGCAAAACAGTGAGTTGGTGACTTTTGGCTATTTCTAACTTCCATTTCATTGGTTTTTCTCTCAAAAATAAGTTGTTTTACAATTGATACTTTGACCATAGTGACCGTTCAAGGAAAGAGAGCAGGCAAGTAGAATTGATCAACCTTCCTCATCGTTGTTTGAAACCATTTACCTGTTTTTTATTACTGTGCATGCGCAAAATAACGATATCCAGGAAATTCGTTATTTTTGGTGGTCCAGAAACTCCCCAATGTCTCAAAATAAACATTAGGTATTTGAAAAGCTGGAGTTGATTTGCAATTAGCAAATACTCCCTAGAAGTTTTAAAATAAATTGATCTCACTGGGAAGTTATTGTAATTCCAATTAGATAGAGAGTTAACACCTAGTAATGCTTATGTATTTTTTACTATACACTCACTGCCACCAATACTTTGGTGGCCTGGTACCCAACTAAGATTTACAGCTAAGAATATTGAACAGTCCCATACCATCAATTTTGATGTAATCTCCTCCAGGAGTCCAAGACCCTTTAAGCGGCCTGGGAGTCCGAGAGGATTACAATAGCCCTTATTTTCTACAATAAATATGACCCTGACCATAGGCAAATCATATGGTAATTTCAGTTTGACATTATTTCGGGAGTTCCGTAGATCAGAAGCCACTAGCCGCCCTCACCCACAGAATACGTCATACTGGGCGTTTCGGTTTTAACATTTTTCATGTTCACAACCACGAAGTCGCCATTTCTGGCGATCATTCATGTAAGGATTTCTGGCGATTTTACAACCTGGCAACATGCGATACTTACTTTGAGTGCAGATCGAACTTTGCCAATCGTGTATAATAGACAATATTCTAGAACGTGCTGAATCGTTAAGCTAATAAATATTTATTCACGTCTAAATACAGGTTCATTCATAGTTGCATCTGAAGCTGAGCCAGTCCGTGCCCAATTAACAGGCAAGGAACCCACAGAGCGATATCCTACTATTCAGGAGCCATTAGGAATAACACCGATGGAGATAGAGCATACTACGGTACAACCTCCGATGCCGATGGATGTTGAAATTGCGCCGGTTGTAGAAATACCGCCTGCTGTTGAAATACCGCCAGCTAGTGAAATAGAAAAGGCTCCTTCCATAGATGCTGAAGCAGCGGAGTCTGTACAACCTGCACAGCGTCAAGCTGCACCGCGCCAAGCAGCACGTACCAGAAAGCATAAAATTTCTAATGAGGTATGTTATTTCTTGTTGCCTAGGATAAAGCAGCTGCTACGAAGGAGACGGAATTTTGATTATAATTGTGTGATAGCACCAGATTTCCAATGGTTTGAAATCGTTTGAATTTGCGTAATGACGAAATCGTGTTCAAATAATAGTCTAGGCGGTAGGGGTTTTTTGACAGCAAAAGGTCAGAATGTCAGAAAGAAATGAAATTTGGTGGTATGGTAGACATTGGTCCCTTGAACCTACTGCTAAGTTTGCGACCTCGGGTGGTGTCCGCTCGGGGGAAAAGGAGGGGGGTGAAATCTCTGCTTCGCGATGATTTTCTGAAAATAGCGTCGTTTTGGTAAGCGATATCGAAGCTAAAGCTTCAAATGATTCATAGAGAGAACAAAATTCTGCATAATTTTGGTCTTTACATTTTTCGTGTGCGACCAATAGTTTACGTCCTACACTGCGGCCCTAAAAGAATGATATTTTCTCATTTATTTATCCGCAGCTGCCTAAACTCACGCATTTAGTTTAAAAAAATTACGACATTTAGGAACACACCGCTACCTACCACCGATATGTGCCGTTGTAAAAAAGATCTTATTTGTGCATACTTTTAGTGAAAATGATACTACCTCGGCGTTGTTTAATTAAGATAAGATTCAGTTTGTAACCTCTGGGGGTTGCCCCTCGACGGAGTTGGGGGAGGGTTGAAAGCTGTTTCGTGACGCTTTTCGACAAATAGCAACGTTATGGTAAGTGCTATCGAAAAAAAGTTCAAATGATATATGGAGACAAGAAAATTATTCGTAATTATGGTTTTTAGTATGCAACCAATAGTTTCCATTCCACAGTGCCCCAAAGTTAGGGGGTGGTTCGTGATTCTTTCTGAAATCATAATTTTATCGCGTATTATGTCGAATAACGCTATCAAAAAGTTCTGTAACACTTTTTCTAAGAGAATAACATTCGTCATATCTCTATTAGGGGACCCGGCTAGCTGTGCGGGTAAGGCAGCCCGCTGTCGAGTTGGAGACTAAGCAGCGTCGGGCGTGGTTAGTACATGAACGGCTGGCTGGTGTATGAGTGGGGGAGGGACTTTTAGAGCTCAGAAGAACTCCCTTCACACGTTAGGTCGAGTCAGTTCATGGACGGCAGGCGTCGAGTGGGGATAAATCCTCCCACGCTTGCTCGTCGCACCGGTCGCGTTCGGTCGCTCTTGGTCACACTATAGACTCGACAGTTTTCACAGCACCGCGGATCGGCAGTCGGTGGGCCGATAAAACGACACGCCGTCTAATGAAATTGTGGTTCTTGGGTTTTTAGGCCGGCGTCGTTTAGCGTTAAAGCTTGACGTTTCGCCACCACGAGTGGATGGCATCTTCAGAAGCTATTTCACTTCGGCGACTTCCAAAATACTGACGGCTGGTGGATCTTTACCTGTATTTATACCTGCTAATGGTGACGTGGCCCAACCAGGTAGCGTTGGTAGCCCCGCCCCTTCGCGATATGGTAGTGTCTTCAGGTCCTTTAGGATGGGTATCCATGTCCGGTTGACTTTCTGTGTTTCTTCTTTCCTGTTGAAATTATTATGATGTTTCTGTATTTCGATGGCTTCTCTTTGAAGTTTGGCATGGTATGAAGACGTAGCGGCAAGAACCTGTGTTTCTTCAAACTTGATCCTGTGACTTCCCTCCTGAATCGCATGTTCAGCTACAGCTGATTTGTCCGTATGGCCTAGTCGACAGCTAGCCTTATGTTCTGCAATTCTTGTGTTTATAGATCGCTTCGTTGTTCCTATGTATACACTCCCACATGTGCATGGTATGCGATATACATGCACATGTGGGAGTGTATACATAGGAACAACGAAGGGATCTATAAACACAAGAATTGCAGAACATAAGGCTAGCTGTCGACTAGGCCATACGGACAAATCAGCGGTAGCTGAACATGCGATTCAGGAGGGAAGTCACAGGATCAAGTTTGAAGAAACACAGGTTCTTGCCGCTACGTCTTCATACCATGCCAGACTTCAAAGAGAAGCCATCGAAATACAGAAACATCATAATAATTTCAACAGGAAAGAAGAAACACAGAAAGTCAACCGGACATGGATACCCATCCTAAAGGACCTGAAGACACTACCATATCGCGAAGGGGCGGGGCTACCAACGCTACCTGGTTGGGCCACGTCACCATTAGCAGGTATAAATACAGGTAAAGATCCACCAGCCGTCAGTATTTTGGAAGTCGCCGAAGTGAAATAGCTTCTGAAGATGCTATCCACTCGTGGTGGCGAAACGTCAAGCTTTAACGCTAAACGACGCCGGCCTAAAAACCCAAGAACCACAAATTCATTGGACGATGGCCGCGAAAGCCTTACACAGTATAGACACGCCGTCTGCTGACCGCGCATATCGTCCCCCTCCCCCTGAGAGTTATAGCACAATAAGCCCACAGGAGCTGCAGTGCTGACGGCTCTTGGGGGTTAAAACAAAAAATTTGCGACGATTTTCTTTTTGGTAAGTGCCATCGAAAAAAATTTAAATGAGAGAATTCAATTTACGACCTCTGGGGGTTGCCACTCGAGGGTGGGGAGCAGGGGGGTGGTTTTTTTCTCTTCATAAATTATTCGAATCGTCGCGAAGCAAAGCTGTCACCCCCCATGGCTCGAGCGGACACCTCCGAGGTCACAAACTTAGGTGTAGGTTCAGGAGACCAATGTCTACCATCCCACCAAATTTCATCCAGATCACCGAAGTCTTCAATGTTTTGCAACTCAGTTGCCGGGTTCAAGCATGCCTGTCAGTTACATTGACTGCAAACTTTGGACCATTGCAGCCCGACCTTTGTACACCCACACTGCGTACCATACCCCTTTTTACAATAATTACAGAATATCGTATTAATAAATTGAGAAATCCACATGCGGATGTAAGGATGATAGTAAAAACAATTGTATTAATAGTTTGTCCTTCTTCGGGTTGTAGACTTTTTCCTACCCAAATCTGTACTTGGTAGTACCCAGTAAATCTACAGCTAGCAGGTGGAAGGGATGATAATTCAACAGGTCTATTAAGTTGTGAAGCGTTAATGAATAAGGAGTATCCTTCATCCTTTGGAGTACCTTAACATATAACTAACAGAAAACGATTTCCGTTCTGGCGGGCAATTTTCTGCTTGAAATATAGTATTTGAGCCGAGTGAAGTTTTTCTTTGTTGAATAGTGCGGATGTAGTGTCGCATCCCTGCAAAAACAAAATATCACCGTTGCAAAAACAATATTTATCGAGACTTTTAGACGAATAAATTTGTGTTGACGCCACTTGTCACTTTTCTTTAAGAAAATTTGTCGGTGATGGGACTAAGTTCGTACTATTAAGAGAACAAGCAAGACACTTTCAAAAATCATAAAACACCTGTTTGAAATTTTCGAAACTATGAATATAGAATAATGGAAAATCATGTTTATTTTTTTATTTCACAGGACCACAAAATGCTCCAGAGGCTCATCGTCAGAACCCAACCAACCACAGTGGTTATTACACGATGCTTGGTAAGTATCATGGTCAGAACTTCTTGATTATTTATTTATTATCAATTTTTTAAAACTGTTAAATTGACAGCAATCGAATCCCATAGAAGTTTTGAAAATAATTAGTAAACTAACATCGATGAAATGACTTTTTCAAAACGTGTTTAGCTAGCATATGTTTGACTTGTGATTAGAGAAGTCTAAGAGAAAAACAGCAACATGAGTTGTCCGACAACGTTTTCTCATAAGCATAAAACCATTTTGTTCAATCTCCAAAGTATTAAATGAAGTCCTTCAGCTAATCAAATGCGCGAAAATGGGAAAATAATACAGGGTGGGCCAATAGTAGACCAGGGTCGATAATTTTTGAAACCAAAAAAAAAATTACAGTAGAATGAAACCCATTAGAAAAAGAGGGGAATATGATAAGAATGAAAGGAAAAATAAATTACGGTCGATTCGAGATTCAATTTTTTCACATAACCTCAAAATTTTGGTAAAAAATTCAAAAAACCAAGTTTTTGGTTTTTTATTTTTATCTTTTTCAAACAAAAAAAATTTTCTACGAAATTTGGTGAGAACTTACCTTATTATGTCCCAGATACACTGTAATTTATTTGTTTTAAAATAATCATTTTTTCGCCTTATTTTAACTTAATATCAAAAATGCACCCCAATTTTCAATCGAAAATTCTCGCGTCAATACATCAGCTTTTTTCAAAAAGTTTGGGAGCTTTTTATTCGCTGGAATCTCTATTTTCTGATGGTGTAAAAAAATATACATTACTATGGAAAATCTTCTCAGAAAATGCAAAAAACTGAAAAAACTCAAATTCGTAATTTTTTTTACTCACTATGTACAATTTCATCAAAAAAATGTGATTGCTGCAATTTTTTTTAGTTGAAAGGTTTATTAATTCGAATTACATTCATGTCATAGAAAATTTCAAAAAATATAAATATACATGTAAATCGTACTATTGAAATTAGATACTTAATTCTGATTACGTTATTCATTATATTTTTTTCGAAAACGTTAATCTTGTCATTTGTCAACGTACATAACCTCAATTATCTCAAACCGCACAACACGTGGTACATGACGCATTAGTTGCGCGTTGCGCCGCGTCGGCTGTGCGGAGTAAGTGAATATTTGTAAGGGATCTACTTCTGGCTCTCAACTGTATCGTGTATCAGAGCGCATTTGAGTTAACGCATTGCGTTGATACAAGGAAGTGCGCCAGCGTTATAGTATCAGCGTATTTAATTTGTCTGTGTTACCATGACCACTGACTAACGGTTTTACAGCTGCTACGAAATAGCAGGTATGTAGTAAGGCCCAGACCCTGCTAAGTCCGTCCCCACTTCTCCATGAAATACCTTACAATGGGCTAAGATTTACCGTATGTCACTCAGGTATATAAATTATCTTACAACAGCAATAAATAGGCATCTACAAATATTATTTAAAGAAGATTCTACAACTTTTTCAAAATATTGTAGATGTCTTATTAGATATTAACTTATTTGTTTGTTAATTATAGTGGGATATTCCAATTTGCAATTTTTTCGTTTATCAATGTAACATGAAATCTCACGTTTTTTTTTGGTAAATAAGTGTAAATTTTAATAAATAGCTCAAAATTGTACGTAGTGAGTAAAAAAAATTTTCGAATTTGAGTTTTTTTTAAGTTTTTTACATTTTCTGAGAAGATTTTCTATAGTAATGTATATTTTTTTTACACCATCAGAAAATAGAGACTTCAACGAACGAAAGGCTCCCAAACTTTTTGAAAAAAGCTGATATTTTGATGCGAGAATTTTCGATTGAAAATTGGGGTGCATTTTTGATCTTAAGGTCAAATAAGGCGAAAAAATAAATATTTTAAATCAAATAAATTACAGTGTATTTGGGACATAATAAGGTAAGTTTTCACCAAATTTCGTAAAAAAAATATTTTTTTTTTTTGAAAAAGATGAGAATAAAAGACCAAAAACTTGGTTTTTTGAATTTTTCACCAAAATTTTGAGGTTATGTGAAAAAATTGAGAACAAAAAAGTTGTAGACCTTTTTATTACCTACATCTTTGCCATTCAACTTTTTCCCATAGGACTTGTAGTTGTGCCAAAAATCAAGATAAACCATTTTCTAACCTTAAAAACTCACCCCCTCCCACTGCCCGATCTCGAATCGACCGCAATTTATTTTTCCTTTTATTCTTATCATATTCCCTTCCTTTTCTAATGAGTTTCATCCTACTGTAATTTTTTTTCACTTTTTATTATTTTTGAAGGCTTCGGCACTGGTCTATAGTGCGTGGACGGAGGATTGTAGGCTTACTAAAAAATATTTCAAAAATCTGTCGCTTGATCATGGTAGGGACCCTTGAGGGCTATAACGTAAAAATATTTTCACTCAAATTTTGACGTTTATACAGGGTGATTCATATCAAACTTACATTTTTTTGGATGGAACACCCTATATATTATTGCATAATATTAATTATTTGGATTCCCTGATCAATTCTAGTGTGACTTTATGTATCACACATGGAACTTTAAACAAACCGTTTAGGCGTAAATCGCCATTTTTGGTATAAGTAGGTATCAGAAAAAATTGAATATCGCAGCGATTATAAAACTTAGAAGGTCGTGACTTTGCGACACGACTAAGCATGAAATGCGTCACCTTAGGTCAGACGGCAAAAATTGAATTCTTTCTGTACTTGGAGTAACCAGTAGATTGATTACGGAAACTTCAATCACAGATAACTTGATTTTTTCAAATGGGAATGCCTATTTTGGTTTAAAGATTCGAATGTGAAATTTGATTACCTTTCTAAGGATATAGCATTCCCGATATCGATCTTTTTTAGTTTTCATTTCATTTCAAATTTTCAGTCAAATCGGTGTTTTTCAATTTTCCTGCATGCAAGCAACCTAGCAGGCCATGAAAAATAAACAAAATCTCGTTAATATGGAAGAAACCAACTAACTTAATAGAAATATGCAAACTAACTAGAGCAACGAGGCAAGATTATGAAAATTCCTTACAACATATTAGCTCTAACCAGAAACAATAGCGGTAACAAGAACGCTCATTTTCCACAGCCTACTAGCTATTAATCAATTTCCAAAGTCAGCAAAAAAATATTCAATCAAAGGAAAACTACTAGTGATTGTTGCTGGTAGTGTAATATCTATGTCTTCTGAATAAATTTCCACATTTAATGCTATAAAAAAGCAGCCATTTCCGTAAGTCAAAAGTAATGATACCTCTGATTGCAACACTTCAAATTCTTCAGTAGGTACTTCTAATTATTAGCAAAACCGCGGAAAATGAAACTTGAATTGCAGTGTGTTTGAATTGTAAAACATAATTTAGTTTGCAGAAAATTACACGAAATAAATTAAATTACAACATAGCGTAATTAAAAAATTCTAGCAATTATTTCAATAGATGTTCAGAATGCTTCAGTTGGAGTTATCTTCACTTTTGACTTAACTAAATGGAAATGACTAATTTTTTTATCCCATTAAATGTGAAATTTTATTCTAAACATGTTAGACTGTAAGCAAAAATCGCCGGTAGTTTTCCTTTTGTTTCAAAATCTTTAATCGTTTTGGAAGGTTGTCAAACTCTGGTAGACCTCAATAGCTAGTAGGCTGTGAAAATCAAACACTTCTGTCATTGACATTAGACATCTTGCGGATGTTGTATCCGGTTAGAGCTAATATGTTGTAAGGAATTTTCATAATCTTGCCTCGTTGCTCTAGTTAGTTTGCATCTTTCCACTAAGTTAGTTGGTTTCTTCCATACTAACGAGCTTTTGTTTATTTTTCATGGCCTGCTAGGTTGCTTGCACGCAGGAAAATTGAAAAACACCGATTTGACTGAAAATTTGAAATAAAATGAAAACCAAAAAAGATTGATATCGAGAATGCTATATCGTTAGAAAGGTAATTAAATTTTACATTTGATTCTTTAAACCAAAATAGGCATTCCCATTTGAAAAAATCAAGTTATCTGTAATTGAAGTTTCCTTAAGTGCAAAAAGAATTCAAATTTAGCCATCTGACCCAAGGTGACGCATTTCATGCTTAGTCGTACCGCAAAGTCACGGCCTTCTAAGTTTTATAATCTCTGCGATATTCAATTTTTTTGTGATACCTACTTATACCAAAAATTGTGATTTGCGCCCAAACGGTTGGTTTAAAGTTCCATGTGTAATACATAAAGTCACACTAGAATTAACCAAGGAATTCAAATATGCAATAATATATAGGGGGTTCCATTAAAAAATGTAAGTTTGATATGAATCACCCTGTATAAATGTCAAAATTTGAGTGAAAATATTTTTACGTTATAGCCCTCAAGGGTCCCTACCATGATGAAGTGGCAGATTTTTGAAATATTTTTTAGTAAGCCCACAATCCTCCGTCCACGCACTATTGGCCCACCCTGTATAGATGTGTTTTCTTAAAAATTAATTTATTACAATTTAAAAAATTATCTGTATAAAAAATGCATTTTAATTCAATTTATGACATTTGCTGGCTTTGCAGACATACTATTTCTGTGAGTGCTAAAAAAATGTCATGTGCCAAATTGTGAATTTGTTTCTTTTTACGGCAAGACTGCCACTTAACATATTGATTTTTCAGAGAGGAAACAACCAATTTATCGGCCCAGAGGTTTCGTATAGATTGGTGCCTCTTGATGAGCCAAATATTGGGAGATTATATTCACTATGGGATGCTGATATGGAAAGAGAAGGAGCTGTCGAACCCGTTCGCGCTGCTGATGAGGCTTCTAGGTATGGAAGACCACAAACACATTTGAATATTTTCAGGTGGAAGGGTGTCTTCTAAAGATGGGATCGAAATACAACCACTGAAAGGTTGTTTCCTCTTAAAAAACAGTTCAGTACACTCGTTGAGCATATTTTTTCATTGTATATCCTGGAAGAGCGTGTTGAGTTTAGTAGTTGTGTAAAATTTCATAATTTTCTGAGCTCGCTTTCATATTCTGATAAATTATCAAAGTGCTTCCAATTTAAAACACGTGGCACTTGCGAGTATGCGGCTGTGACGTCACTGGATCACTGTTCCGCCGGCGCCGTGGGCACGCATCGTACGGGTGCTCGGAACAGTATAAGGACTGTATGACAAGATACTACATTTACTATCAAATTTGAGATCAAATTTTGTCAATACTGGATTGGCACTATTGATAAATATCAGCTGAAATTCGACAATTGACAATTCATATCACATTTCAGATCAAATTTTGCCAATACTGGGTTGTCACTATTGACAGATATCAGCTGGAATTCGATAATTGACAATTATTCGACTCGAACGCGTTTTATAAGTTATCGATTATCGAACGCGTTTTATAAGTTATGTTAGCATTGCGGCATTATTAAACGCGTTGCTTTCACACATTTTCTCAGATATTCTCATCTTAAGCCGGCGCCACATATGCGGTACTCGGCGAGCAACGAACCCCGATTAATTGCTACTCGGCTATGTGGCTGCAGGATTTTACCCGAATACTCGCTATATGCCGAGCACCGAGCATTTAGCCGGCGCCATAGCCGGCGCTACACATGTGGCATTTAGGGAACAACGAACAGCGAATATTCGCAATTCGGCAAACGCCTACTAGTGTGGCTGGAGCAGTTTGTGCGAATGGTCGGAATTTGCCGAACACAAATAAGTACCCGAATACTGACACAGAAACAGGAACAGGGCCGGACTAGAGAATTAAAAACTTTATTCGCATTGTTTATTTGTTAGCATGTTAGCATTTTTGAATTCTGTGTGTTCAAAAACCCCCAAGTATTGAATTTCACCGCCCCAGCTGTGACAGTTTTGGAAATATTTAAGCCTTCCGGTACTGCTTACTGAGAAGGCGGTGAGAAACACCAGTTGAAACTTGTTCATGCTGTAAACCATTATTAGGGAATACTTCTATATTAAATAAAATATGCAGTGTGTTCTATTAATAAAAATCGGGGATATTTGTTTGTAAATTTAGAAAAATAATTTATAACTTGGCGAGATAGGGTATTAGTAGATATTTCGATTTAAAATAAAACGTACAGGGTGTTACATTTAGAAAAACAAAGTAAAATGACCTTCAAATTACTGTAATTTAAAATTCTACCAATAACACCCTGCACGTTGCTGGTGTCATCCAAAATAATATTTATTTAATATTTAAGTAACTCGCTGTATAATATTTATGAGAAAAGTTAAAGGAATATATCAATTTGGAGGTATTACTTGCGACCTTGCAAATCCGGAAATTAATAGAAAATAAATTATAACTTGGCAAGATCGCAATAATATTTTTAGGGTTTAATAGAGATCAATGATGGAAACTACAAGAATTTAAAAAAAAAGTAATAGTACCATATAAAAAAATCAAGTTGATCACTATCCTACTTTCCCGAAACACCCTGTATATTTCAGAATATTTTTAGGATATGCAAAACTTTGGTGAGAGCTTCACAAACTTCGGGAACGATTTCAGAAATGAGTTGATGTGATATTTTGAATAAATATTGAAGGCTTTGATAACTGTCGCCGGTCGCTAGAAATCGAAGCGCCAGAGCTGGTCGTTCTTTAGCAGGAACAGCTTTTCTCCATTTTGTGCCTTTTTTTGATATCAGTGGTCCTGTTTTGCTGAGTAGATATTCAAAATCTTCGGAAGACATTCTGCAAAAATTTTCAAAAAATCCAGACGGTTCTTTTAATAAATCGGCAACTAGGTGTGGTCCGCCATACCTGAAAATGTGTTTAACATTGTGGTTTGATGTTATTGCTAATTATTTTATTACCTCTCTCGGCTTCTATTTAATGAGACCATCCACCATCGCCTCCTTCTTGGTTGATTTTTCTTTTCCTTATTAACATATAAGCACTACACATAACAAAAACAGCACTTGCTGCCACGACTATATCATTATTATTTTCCATTGATGATGACGTTGATTCTACTGTCGATAAATTTTAATAATAAATAAGTTTCAATTTGCTACGAATATTCGGGCTTTCCCATTCCCTTTCTTCTCGAAACTAAACATAGCCAACTACGCACATGTAGGGCGATACGTGCTCGCTATTCGGCGAGCAAGGTTGAAAAACGGCAAGTATTGATACTCGGCAAATACCCGCATATGTGGCGCCGGCTTAATAATAAATAAATTTCAATTTGCTATGAATATTCGGGCTTTCCCATTCCCTTTCTTCTCGAAACTAAACATAGCCAACTACGCACATGTAGGGCGATACGTGCTCGCTACTCGGCGAGTAAGGTTGAAAAACGGCGAGTATTGATACTCGGCAAGTACCCGCATATGTGGCGCCGGCTTCAGATGAGCTTGCCTCAAATTCGAACGCGTTCCATTCGCGAAATGATGACAGTTAGAACTGAGGATACTTGTTCCCTCTTCACCTCTCCAGTCTCCAGAGCTTAGGGACTGGCCACATCTCCACGTCACGACATCGTCAACGTGGAACGGTGCGGTGTCGCTGCTGGGTACCGTTGCCACGACGTGCAAGTGACGGTACGGCAACGTCGCCGTGGACCGCCACGTCGAACGTCGTCGCCGACGTGTGACCAGTAGGCCCGATTTTATGAGGCGCATTTTAACAAAGGCTTTGACCAATCGGAGCAGCCTATTCAAGAACATGCATCAGAATGAGACGTCGTGACGTGGAGATGTGGCCAGGCCCTTAGTTTTGTGGTTGTACTCCGACGAGTTTTTTGGATCACTGACGTTACTTTCGTTTTTGTGTACCTATGTTTGTATATTGTGTATTTATATATTATTTATTTTATCAAATCAAAGCAAATTCCTTGTTAAGACTTTTGTTTTATATGAAAATTACAATTTTAATTTTACATATTATAAAGGAATGTAGCGACGACACATGAATGTGCAGCAATGAAAAATTATGAGCAGGTCTACAAAACGTAGAGGAGCAGAAATGCCAATGTTGCTTGCAATGTGATTACAGTTTGATTTGTCAAATTTGAATTTAGAATGCAAAATAAATACAAAATGATGTTAAAGTTGAAGTGATATTTGTCTCACATGTGAAATGTGAAAGAAACGCACATTTTGACGCCATTGAAACCAAAAACTTAAATTATGATTTGTTGCTTTTGACAGAAGTCTATACGACAGGTATCAACCCCATTATTTTTCTTCTGCGCACCTAAGCTGCGCACTTTTACGCGCAGTTTTGATATCAAATTTGCTAGTATTTAGAGCACTTTCTAAATAATTTGATATGAATTTCATCTAAAATATTGGCTCAAAGATCCATATGACACGTTAAGAAATTTCATAATAAATTTGTTCCCAAATTTGATAGCAAATTTAGTATCGCATATACTACGTGAAAACGAAAGTACTGTCTACGGTGATATATCAAATGGTGTATAAGTATTATAGTTATTACTATGTAAAAACCTTGCTCGAGGTAGTCGAGGCTGAGCGGGGCCACCCTGGATGCCCGCTCCCGCACGTCGAGTATTAAGGGGTCCTTACGGCACGCCACTAGTTGGTACTCTTTAGCTGAACATAACCCACAGCATTGTCACCATAATGTTTACGGGCTGATCTTCCCCCCCCCCCCCCCCGCCCCCCAAGAATAATAAATAATAATCCACAATTTTTGAATGTTACGAAATGCCTTGAAAATGTAATCCACAAAAAATGCATGCACCCCTGGAAAACAGCTGGAACTCAACGGTAAATAGTAAAAACGCCAATCAAATTAAGATTTTTTCTGGAATTAATTCCAGCAAGCTGGAAATCATTTTAATACCTCTTTTTCGTCGCAAATGCGAGTAATCTCAGTTTGCACGATTCCAGGTGGTGAGCTTAACTTTTGACAGCCCAAAAACTGTCAAATGTTTGCACTTCGTTTTAGTTTTTTGGTGGTAGCTGGAAAATGATGCGTCGGACGGAAAATGTCGTTGTGTGTAATATTAAAAAAGAATTTTGCGTCGAATGACATCTTAAACTTACAAGTCGGTTTAGCGGTAGGACCAATATCAATAGCTATAAACGTTGAATTTTTCCATTTCGGTGCAAACTAACATTTTGCGGCTACATAACTTTAAAGCTCATACTCCTATTGAGAAAACGCTGCATTCCTCGTTTCATCGCATCCATTATAGCACTGTCAAAAACACAATAAAACAACTCAATACAGCTCTGGAATTCACGATGTATAAAAGCGTATACTGAAAGTAACCTAAACCTCTGCATAGGGAACGCATCGGGAGGTAGGCGAAAAAGTTTGTACAAGTTTCAATCTAAAGAGTTACGCTGCTGGTCTACTCTATATGCTGTGGGTTAAGGAAGCCTACGGCGATACAGCTTTGAGCTACGTTTAATCAATGGTTCAATTTACGAGATGGGCGAAGAGGGGTGGACGATGGCCCGTGATCTGGACGACCATCAACAGAATTGACGAACTGAGTACTACTATGTTGAAGTTCAGGAAAGATTAAAAGAAAGAGTCCTCCGCAAGAGAAAAGACATCGCTGTTGCCTGGGTACTGCATCAGGACAATGCACCAATCCACAGTTCTCTGCGCGTCTCTGAGTTCCTGGCGAAACACAACGCGGTAGCGCTGCTGCAGCCGTCATAAAGTCCTTATCTCACTCCGTTAGACTTCTTTCCTTTTCCGAGAATCAAAAATTACCTCAAAAGAAACCGTTTTGACAGCAGAATATCCAAAAAGCGGTGACAACGACTTTAAACACGGCTGCCGTCCACGCTTTCCAGCGCCGGTACTCTGTAACTTATAGACAGAAACGTGTTTAGGGGGCCTACCACAATATGCCTACTACGCTGACATATTTACGAAGCCATCCGACCCCATAGTACATAGTCCATATAAACACGTTTCTAAGTTACAGAGTACCGGTACAGGGGGCTTATCAGGCATGGGAAAACCGGTGTAAGAAATATGTGATGTTAAAGGTGATTACTATAAATGATATCAACATTATCAACACTTTGTACAAATATATCCAATAATTTTTTGAAAAAATATATTTTAAGACTTTTGAGATTCTCTCTGTTTTTTAAAATTGCAACTATTCGATATTTATTATGCATGTTGTTGTTAGGGAGGACCAAATGCGAGTGTCTGCGCAGCTGCCTGAAATTGAGTCAGGGCGATCCACGTTAGACGAACGCCTGTCTGTCCCAAAAGGAGCTTCATTGGAGGAACAAAGACGATCTAGACAGTCGGATATACGCACAACAATCAGGTTAAGTACTATTAACGATCTCATGGTTTTAGCTTATATAATATCAAATATCTTTGTATTTTCAGACCACCGTCGGTGAGAGTCGTCGAACCTTTGCCTATTGAGGAAACGCCAGTTACACAAACTGAACAGTAAGTTTTTATTTATTTATGCACACATACAGGGTGAGCAAAGCTCAACGCCTCGGATTATTGTGACGGAACGATATTACTTTTCCAAAAAATAACTACGTAAGTGTATGTATGTATGTCGAGTTGACATACTTTTTCAAAATAGTGTTTTTTATACATGGTGTTTAATAAAAACGTGGCATATCAAGTTATGGAACCCCCGTATATTATTGAATATTTAGATTCCTCTCTGCAGTCTGCATATCACACATGGGACTTACAACGAACCGTTTAGGCGTGAATCATCATGTTTGGTATATATCAGCAAAAAAATTAATATCGCAGCAATATAAAAGTTAGAGAAGGCTGTGACTTTGCCATGTGACCAAGCATAAAATGCATCAGGTCATGTTATAAAAAATTTATATTATTTTTGTACTTGGAGAAATCGATTGGTTAATTAAGGAAACGTCAATGACTGATAAGTTGATTTGTTAAAATGGCAAATTATAATTTTTTATGGGACAGAATGTAATATTTGATAGCATTTCTAATGATATAAGGTTGTGAGTACCAGTCTCTGGTGGTTTTCATTTAATTTCAAATTTTCAGTCAAATCAGTGTTTGTCAATTTTACTACCTATAAGCACCTAGCAGGCCATGAAATATACAATAGCTTGTTCAAATGGAAGACAACTAACTCAGCAGAAAGTTGCAGACACACTACAGAAAAGAGACAAGATTAAAATTCATTACAACAAATCAACTCTCACCAGAAACAACAGCGGTAATATATTTATGGTCAAAGGGAAGCTTGACTACTACAGATACCGATATTTTTCACAGCCTACTAGCTACTGAAATGTACTAGATATTGTAAATTTCCAAAGCCATTTAACATCTTTAAATGAAAGGAAAATTACCAGTGATTGTTGCTGGTAGTTTAATATCTTCAAAATTGAATTTCACATTTAATGATATAAAGAAGTAGTTATTTTCGTCAAGTGAAAAGTACCTTCAGTACCTATTAGCAAGATCACAGAAAATGACGACTAAATTAAAATCTGTTCAAATCACAAAACATAATTGACCCGGAAGAAAATTAAAATCCGATTTGGCAGTTTTATTCCTTGCGATCGCGGTAATAGATACTGAAAAGTTTGAAGGGCTCCAGTCAAAGGTAACGTTACTTTTGACTTGACGGAGTCACTACTTACCATCAAATGTTTAATTGCTCTTTCCAGTACTGGACAGGAGCACAGAATATGCTCCGCTGTTTCGTCCTCCACATAGCAGAAGCGACAGTCTGTTGTTTGTTCCGCATGGGGTTCCTCAGACGACAATGTCCCGTCAACAGACTAACCAGAATGCGGAGATCAATTCTGTTCCATTCTATGATCTTTGGCGGAGGGGGGTGGTTTTCTTATCGGTGCTTTTTGCAATGCCCGCAAATGGTTCTGCGAGCGCGTCGGCTAATACATTGCCTTCCATTCCGCTATGACCTGGAATCCAAACCAAAGTTACTTTGTTCCTTGTTCCAAGTTCAATGAGTGAAAGTATATAGTTCCATACGAGTCTTGATTCAACCCGTTTGGAGCTCAGTGCTTCTATGGCAGCCTGAATATCTGAACAGATTTTTGATTTTTGTTTGTCAGGGGTCTTCCGATTAGTTCTCTGACTCCCAGCTGTATGGCTATAATTTCTGCTTGGAAGACCGTGGTATACCTCCCAAGGTTTACTTAAATTTCAACTCTTGGATTGGTACCAACTACTCCCGCTCCTGTTCCCGATTCAGATTTGGAGCCATCAGTAAATAGCACAAGATCGGAGGGTGACATAAAACCATCACTCCTCTTCCATTCGTCCCTTCCTGGGGAAAGGACGTTGTAGGATCTCTCTGTATGCGCTTGGGGAACCATAGAGTCCCAGACCATTCCGAGTATGTTGTAATTTGTAATTTCACCCATGATACCATTGTGTATATGCCCTGTCTGCCAGTTGATAGCAGTCTGTAAGCGACCATTCTGGCAACTCTCTCTACCTCAGTGTGTAGGGGGGTTAAGTTTAGAAGGGTCTCCATGGACAGTGTTGGTCTAGTGGACATGACTCCAGTAATAGCCAAGCAGGCGGTGCGTTGCACAGCCGCCAGCTTGGCTCTGGCTGTCCGTTGTAAACATTTCTGTCACCAGACAACAGTGCCATATACTACCATTGGTTTTACTACCGTCTGATATATCCAGTAAATCAAGATAGGACTAACGCCCCAAGGTTTGCCACAAATCCTTCTGAGTATCCAGAGGACAAGTCGGGCCTTTTCAATTCTGTTATCTAGATGGGAGTTGAAAGTGAGTCTTTTGTCCAGTATAAGACCAAGATACTTTACCTCCTCTGCAAACTGGATTGACTCTCTTGCTATTCTACGTAAGCGGAGCTTGTCTAGTTTCCGTCTTTTAGGTAAACCGAACAGCAGCGGTTTTGTGGGGTTTATCGATATTTGTTCCCTCCTGCACCACCTGTCGATTATGTTCAATGTTTGTTGAAGAAATTCAGAGATGGTGTTCTCATGCTTTCGTCTGACTAGAATAACCAGATTGTCCGCATTACATTTAAACGTCCACACCTCGCATAGAGCAGCAGGTCATCCTCCAGGATGGTCCACAAGACATGTGAAAGCACCCCCCTAAGCCTAATCGGCTCACCATGCAATGATATTACGATGTTCCTGTTAGCCAACATACAACCAATCCAGTCACATGTGATCTCCACGCTTCTCTCTTGGTACTGTTAGAAAGGCTTCCAAATTTTACATTTGATCCCAAAAAAATAATAAATAATAACAACTTTACCTCTTACCTGTCCACAAGCATAACCTCCGCTTCTTATTTTTCTGGAGACATCTGGCTTCTGGCAGAGTCACTGAGTGACAGAACTTTAACTGCCAAAAGAACGATAACATCTAGCAGTCGCCAGTGTTGCCAGACGATATAAAGTAAAATAGATCGTGAAACTCAACTGGGAAAAATTCAAATAATCATGATTCATTAGCACAATTATAATTGAGGTTTTGAATAAATTTTGTTTTTGTCATAAATGGAAAGATCATACATAAGTTTTATAACAAAACTGTTTTTGTTTTCTTTTTTTTCGCAATAATTCAAAAGTTATATCAAAATAAAAATGGGTTTTTGAATCGAGTACCGAAAACACGCCGACGAACCCGTGTGACGTCACAATGGCGGTAACGATGCTCCTTTGACCAACGACATCCTACTCCGATACTAGATTCTAGATTTCCAACCAATCGCGAAAATACGTACTGCTAAACTGATAACTAGTGTATATTTGTTGCAACACGGTTGATGAATGAAGTTTGCAGCTCGAGACGAAGTCTACGATCGAAATAAATATGTTTTTGAATGTTTGAAGTTGAAGTCAGATTACAGATTCCAGTAAGTAAGTACCTATAATCAAATATGTTTCATTGAAAAGATCTCCTCAATCGAAGGTTGGCCCAGTGGTTAGAGAGTCCGATAGTGGACCTAAGGGTTTTTGGGGTCTTTGGATCGAACCCAGGCCTTCCACCTTTTTTTTATTTTTTTTTCAAAAAATTTATTGATGTGCTTTTTGGACTTGTTACGCACACTTTTCTACGATCAACATAAATATGTGTTTGAATCAAATTTTATTAGACATATTACTTGCACTGCACAGTGCTTGTTAAATTTTTATGAAAATTTAATATTGTTAAGCTTCATTGCCCAAAGTTAAATAAATAATAATACCAAGTGATAAACAGAATGTGATTACGAGTTTGAGTTACTTTTTTACATTAAAAAACTTAAAAATGAATGAATTGAATGGATGAAGGGATTTTGTTTTATTAACCAACTATTACATTTAACAAAAAATAATGGCGATTGATATTGACGGACAAACCTCATTTCCACTGATTTTTTGAATTGTCCACCGCCTCCTGTACTTAGCTTTTGCACTGTGTAGTGCAAGTAACATGTCTAACAAAATTTGATTCAAAGACATATTTATGTTGATCGTAAAAAAAATGTGCGTAACACGTGCAAAAAGCACATCAATAACATTTTTGATAAAAAAAAAATAAAAAAAATTGGAAGGCCTGGGGTTCGATCCAAAGACCCCAAAGACCCTGAGATCCACTATCGGACTCTCTAACCACTGGGCTATCCTCCGATTGAGGAGATGTTTTCAACGAAACATATTTGATTATAGGTATACTGGTATCAACTTCAAACATTCAAAAACATATTTATTTCGATCGTAGACTTCGTCTCGAGCTGCAAACTTCATTCATCAACTGTGTTGCAACAAATATACACTAGTTACCAGTTTAGCAGTACGTATTTTCGCAATTGGCTGGGAATCTAGTATCGGAGTAGGATGTCGTTGGTCAAAGGAGCATCCTTACCGCCATGGTGACGTCACACTCGATTCAAAAAGCCATTTTGATTTTGATATAACTTTTGAATTATTGCGAAAAAAAAGAAAACAAAAACAGTTTTGTTATAAACTTATATATGATCTTTCCATTTATCACAAAAAAAGTAACTTTTTTCTTAATTCAAAACCTCAATTGCATAATGAAAGTGGAATAACGGTGCTGTAAAGTATGTCTAGTCTAAAGAATAAAATTTCATTCAATACAAAAATGGAAAACTAACAACACATAAAATAAAATTTATATCTGTTATAAGAAAAATTCTGTAAAAACAACCTGACAACCTTGCTGGTCTCAATGCAAAAATATGGCCATATTTTATCTACATCCGGAGTAATAATCACTTTTCATGGGTTGATTTCTTAGGCGAGATGTTCAAGAGATTTAAATGAGGTCCTTTTAAAGACATTATTTTCAAACTCTATTATTATTCTACGTGGTCAGAAAAAACTTGAACAGGCAGAAGAGTGCAGTGACAGTACCGGGAAGAAATACCATTACTCCTATTCCAAAATTGATCAGTACTAAACACACTAGCCATCTGATCTGAGAAATGCTGACTCTAAGGGCCGGTTGTAGAAATGCCGATTTAACTCAAGCTTTATTAAACCTAAGCTCAGATAAGCTTAGGCTTAACGTTGACATCCGTTGTACAATCGTCGATTTAGTTAAACCTGATTGATAATAAAATTTACTACGGTTGACACTAATGAACCAATGCGTACTGTCATAATTATCTAAAAAAATAACCTCTTCTGGTGTATCACTGCTTTGTGTCAAATTCGGGTAACGGCCGTTTCTGTCCCTGTTCTTTTATTTGCTCGTTTTGTTAAATTAGACACACATTTTTCCAAAAATATAACCTAATAAAGTGTCAAGAAATTTGAATCTTCCTGCTTGACACATCATGCCATTTGTATTTAAACCACAGCTAAGCTCGGTTTAAGCTTCGGTTTACGGTAAGTACGTGTTAAGTTTGAAGGTCTAAGCCAGCAATGTACAACAGATATTTTGCAACTTCCGTGGTTAAACGTCGGCTTACCTTAAAAAAAAACTTAAGCTTACATTATACAACCGGACTTAAAAGGCGCAAACTACATTTTTTTGATAAAAAATCAATGATCAACCTATATCACTCCTGGTCATTGCAATTTGCAGCTGTTTTGTTTGGACCAAATCGAGATAAGCATGAATAAGACCGATTGATGTATGCCTGATAAAAGGGGCGGTTTTAAAATTTCGAACTGACAGTAAATCGTGAACGATGGCGAGCCACAGTTCTCAAAACTATTGATAATATTCGGCAATACTCTAGCTCCGACTTAATGCATTTTACGAGTTCACAACATGTCTGTTAAGACGTTGTGACTATGATGATGATATAAGGACCAATATGATAGATACTTATTCTATTAGAAATTCAGTAATGCAACAAAATGGAAAGAACTTTCATAAATAATTCAAGTAAGTTTTTTCCTGTAGCGGGGGCAAGACCTCCATAGTTGCGGGTTACTGGCATGATTTCTCCTCCATTTTCCATATTGTTGGTTTTGGGTCGTAACCAAGTAAGCCAAGCCTCTTCAATTTTAGATGGTTTTTGTAAATTTTCTGCAACTGAATGCATTGAGATTCAACTCACTTCTTTGTGCTCAAACAGAACTCACTATTTAAGATACATTTGACTCGACTACTTTATAAGAAGCGTTTCATTGACAAAATCAAGTAAACATCCAAATTAATATTACAAAACTCATATTTTATTAATAAATCTAATTTTACAGTACTTACATCATTCGTTCAATTTAACTACGTATTCAGTTTTCATGTGTTGTGAATCATTTTTTGGTTAAATATTTTTTTCTCCTAATAACAAGGTTAATGTTTAATAAGTCGTTTCCATATTGTATCCCTTCAATCTGATTATAGAGTTCAACCTACTACTGCTGCAGAAATTCATATAGAAAGGGAAAGGTTCGTAGAACAAATTCCTACGGAGGTGGCCGAGGAACAAATTCCAGTAGATGTACCTTTGGAACGTGTTATCCCAGATACTGCTGCTCAAGACGGAAAAACTCCTGAAATCGAAATTGAAGAGCTGGAGGTTGTTCGCGAAAAACAAAAAACAAGGTAATATACAAAAATATAATATTTGCAAACAGTGGTGGTGATTCGAGGAAGAAAGCTGGAAATAGAAGACATTTGGCTTTCAATTCAACGTCAGCATATCCTTTCGAGGAGAGTGTGCTGATTTTATTTAAGCGGTAAATAAAGTGTAAAATAGCTGCCAATTAACCTCAGTTATATTTCATCCATAAGAAAATTGTGGATCAGCATATATGGATAACCAGCAATTGAAACTGATTCAAGGATTGGTTTCCGATTGGTCATACTTTTATGAAGCGACGCGTCCCAAAATATTTGCCACCTTCCTTCGGAGGCGTTTGCTACAGAGTACAGACTCCCAGTTTGCATAATAAAAACTTTACTGTTTTATTGAAATAGATGATATTTTTTAAAACGTGCCACCTGTTTGGACTACAGATCCCAGCTTCAATTAATTTGACTTTTCAATCTTGAGTCAAAATAGTGGTTGTAGCTTTTAAAGGATTTTGCTTCTCGCGCATCTTTATTCACATGTTTTAAACCAATATTATACTTTTAAGCAAGAATTTATTTATTCATTTAATTGTGCCGAGATACACCTGAATTAATTGGTTAGTTTAATATAGTTTTTTAATTTTATTTTTTATTTAGTAATTAGACAAATAAAAGAATACTTATACAAGTCACAAGTCAAAGATGATTGTCTGTATTAGCTCATATTTCTTTCCAGTGTGCAGAACACAGCACTGTCATGTCTTTCGCTTGCCGGATTGTGCGGGGGGTTTTCAAGGATAATAATAATAATAATAATACTAGCTTTATTGTCCAGCAGTTTCCCATTTACTTTACAAAGTTACTTAATTAATAGTACAAAATAAATAATATAAAGTAACATAAAAAAGAAAATATAAATGGTGTACAATAATTGAAAAGTGCGACACGGGTATATAAATAGGCAGATGTTTCAGTCAAAATAAGTGATTACTGATTTTACGATGATGATGATAATGTAAATTAAAATTACAAAGTAAATATAAAGTATAACATAAAAAATATAAAAAAGGAAACATAAATGTTGCGATTATCGAAAGGTGCGTCACGGCTATATACATAAATAGGTAGTTGTCTCAGTCAAAATAGGTAATAGCTGATTTTATGAGACAAGGCAGAGAGGACGAAAAAATGTCACAGTAAACTCCAATTCTATTCAAGTTATTACACATGACATTTAATGGTGACTTAAGTAAAATATTTGTTCTTGCTTTCGGCGGCCTAAACATTTCATGAGTGCGAGACAGGAAAGAAGGTACATGAAACTTAATTTGTTCCAAGATAAGTGGACAGTCAATTAAATTATGTATTAGTTTGTATGCAAAAGTTAATGAAGCCAAACTCCTTCTTTCCTTCAGTGTTAAAAATTCCAAACGAGTACAAAGCTCCTCATAGGATAAATTCCATCAATTTTGAAACAAAGAAATTTTAAAAATTTCCGTTGTACTCTTTCAACAATGAGGTTATAGCAGTTATAATAAGGGTTCCATATAATACTGCCATACTCCAATTTAGACCTGACAAATGTGAAATACAATAATTTTATTGCTTTGATGTTATAAAAATTTCGACAATTTCTAACTAAAAATCTATAAGTCTTCATTGCTTCCGATGTTTTTTTGGATATGTGCTCACTGAAAGTTAATTTGTTGTCAAATATTATACCTAAATCACTAACACTGGTGCATCTTTGTAACTCTGAACCTCCAACTGCATAAGAATAGTCCCAAATGCTTTTTTTCCTAGTATAACTAACTATTTTGCATTTATCTGTGTTGAGCTGAAGCTTATTTTCAATACACCGTGCTTGCACAGCATTAAGTTGCGATTGAAGAAACACGCGGTGATCAATACTACTTATAACTGAGTATATCTTCAGATCATCAGCAAAGCAAAGTCGTTCACATTCAATTGAGTCACACAGGTCATTGATAAATACTAAAAAGAGTAGTAGTCCCAAGTTAGAGCCTTGTGGAACTCCAGAGTGTGCCACATAGGTTCTGGATTGGAAGCCACTGTAAGTAACAAACTGTTTATGGTTGAGTAGATAAGATCTTATCAGTTCCCTGGCATCATCTGAGAATCCAAAGATGCTCAACTTATTCAACAAAGCCTCATGATTGATCTTATCGAAGGCTTTCGAAAAGTCGGTATAAATAACGTCAACTTGTCAATAATTATCCATTGCTTCAGATATGTACTGCATTATTATGAAAAGATTTGTATTAGTTGATCGGTTAGCAACAAATCCGTGCTGATATACTGAAAGCTGGCGATGGATGGCAGTGTATATGCGGTTATACAGTACTATTTCAAAAACCTTCGAGAACATGCATAATACAGAAATTGGTCTATAATTAGCAATAATAGTTTTGTCCCCATTTTTAAATATAGGACAGACCTTTGCTACTTTCCAGACATCTGAAAAACTTTTAGTTGACAAGCAGATATTGAAAAGCCTTGTCAGAACTCCAGCAAATACTTTCTCACAATCCTTTACAATAAATGATGGGATGCTATCCGGGCCAGAGGTCATTTTACCTTTCAATGATTTTATGGCAACTCTTACCTCGTTTTCTTCGATGGGATCAAAATGAAAATATAAATTGCTGTGTTTGTGACAATTAAAACGTTTGTCTTCATTAGGGGATACATAAACACTGCTGAAGAAATCACCGAACGCATCAACTATGTCCTGAGGTTGGTCAAAAGTACAATCTTGGAATTTCATTACACCTGGAATCCTTGATGTCTTGTTTTTTGAGTGGATGTATGACCAAAAGTTTTTTGGATTACATAATGAAGAATTTTGAATATTGTCCATATACTGATCATATGCTAGTTTGATTTGACGTTTAATTAATTGCCGCAAGCATTTAAATTCAGTATGGTCAGCCACCCTACCAAATCTGATAATTTTTTTTCTAAACGTTCTTTTAATATTTGTAATGATATCCGAGTTGAACCAAGGTGGATATCTGTGAGTATAATTTTTATACACAGGTATATGCTTATCAAAAATACCGAATATACCGTCATATATTTTTTCAAGAATATAGTTCACATCTTGAGAGGTAAATAAGCAATCCCAACCAAATTCAAGCAGTTCTTCATACAGAGAAATAACGTCAGCTCTTCTATAGTTATACGTTTTTTTTGAGTTCATGAAGTTCAAATTTAGGCTCCTTGATAAATACGGTATTCAAATTTATGCTTAGAGCTGGATGGTGATTATCTTCCGGTACAAGAGGTAAATCATCCCGTTCAACCTCACTGGGTAGCTGTGATATAACTAGGTCCAGTGATCTACCCAGATGATTAAGTACAGTGTTTGATTGCCTATAATTGAAAATGTCTAAGAAATTTGTAATGATGCGTGTTTTCGAATCTAAAGTATCTGTATTAACAAATTGTGGAACATTGAAGTCACCCATAATTACTGAGTTACCATAATGCAAATAATCCAATTGATCGACTGCATCGAAGAATGATTCAAAATCATTGATTGCAATTTTGTCGGATACGTAAACGACAGCAACAAAAATATTCTTAAATGCCGCATGACACCTTACAACTAGCAAATCAATATAAGGAAATTGTAGATCAAATGCAGATACATCAACTATCTCAGAATTAATACCTTCCTTAACCGCTAAAAGTACACCACCACCAGATTCTTTACTAACTAACTAAAATTTACGGTCTTTTATTTAAACAGTATATGAGGATAAGGATGGGCAGGATAGGAGATGTTCCATCGTCTGGTTCTCCCCGCAGGCGCATAAATCGTCCTCAGCGTATCCCCAGCTTACTAGGTTATCCCCAGACGTACCCATTTGGCATCAAACCCTGTTGAGACTTTTCCAGGTCCTCGATTCCCGTTGTGATCCGGAAGGGAGGCTTTCAGTTGGGTTCCAACTTTGTATGTGGTTCCCTGTTAGCCGTCGCTTCCACAGTATATCTTTGGTTACTGATTTGGGGTCTGTCAGTGGGTTTGTTGACTTACCGAAATTCTTCCGGGATTTCAGTCTGGATGCTGGGGCCTTGTGCTGTCTACTTCGTTCTGCCATACATTAGACTTCTCGTTTTATTTGTGGGCGAGCGATTACCGCTAACATGTATAGGTGGTCCAGGTTGGTAGGTTTTAGACAGCCCGTAATTATCCTACAGGTGTCGTTCAGGGTAGGGTCTAGTTTGTTAGCATGGGTCGATGTGGACCACCATACAAGACATACGTATTCGGCGCTGGCGCAAAACACATAGCAACGGATGTTGTTCGCAATACGGCAGACTCCCCCATTGGGAGCTAACCAGCTTACGAATAACACCGTTCCTCGTATCCACTTTTTGTCTTCTTTATGTGTTTTCTATAGAACAGAGTCCTGTCTGAGGTAACACCCAGATAAACTCCATTAGACAGGTTTGAGTTTTATCAGAGTTTGGGCGTAGCTCGTTTAACTTTTAGTATTCGGCCATTCTTGCTAGAGACTCTGTTAACGTTCTTTCGATTTCCTCGGTGTGTTGGGATTAACACATAATGGCTACGTCATCGGCGCAGATGAAACTATTTGTAGAAGGGCGGACAGGTTGATCATTCATGTACAAATTGAATAGAAGAGGCGCCAGTACGCTACCCTGGGGCGACACCTTAATTCTGGTTCCTCCACAGACTCCTCTGGCGCTGGAAATCCACGTAGAATCTTCTGCTGCACAGCAATGTTCTCAGGACCTTTGTCAGAAGGTAATTTTCTGTCATGCTGAAGTTGTTTTTGAAGAGGATTTTGTGATTTATAGTAACATAGTGAGGTTTAGCTCCTGACCAGTGTAGGATTTACCGGCTCTGAATCCAGCTTGTTGGGGAATTAGCTGGTTTTCTATGTGTGGGCCTATTTTTATACAGTTTGATGGGAGAACAAAGGAGGAATATTGGTCGATAGCTCTTAGCCTTAGCAAGAGTAGGCAACAGTGTATGTAAAATTAGGGCACATACTCGAATTTCCTTCTTTCATACAGCTTTAAATCTAGTGCTTTGACTTTTAATGTAGTAAAAAGTACATAAAACTCCATTTTTTGAAATATTAGTTTGTCAAAAACTATTTCCGATTAGTGTTGTGATTAGTGTTGTTGTTTTAATTTCAAATCAAAACCCACTTTCACTTTGCAATTTGCTTGAAATTTCCTACATAATGGTGTACCAATCTGCTAATATTTATTTTCAGGATACCAAATCTCGTTTTTTGACTAAACGTTAAGTTTGGTATGAATTCGTAATTTTTATTAGCAGTAGTCTATGAAAACAAAAAAACTACTAGTTATCGCTCATATTCTAGTGTTTTCAATCTATTCTGTATATAACATTTCACTATCATCTTGAAGAGAATGATTATATGATTATTTTAGAGATTGATTATTTTAGAAAAGTAGTGGCGATTTCTGTTGAAAATTACAAGGAGGTCGTGATTTCCTGTTAAAGCAGAAGTGTTTCATTAAATGACATTCTTGAAAAAAATAGACTTTTTACTGTATTGAAAATAGGTGCATAAGTTTAAGGCTGTATAACAAAAGGTGTCGGTAATTACACATACATACTTCAATGGCTTAGAAACTATACTATCGGTGTCAAGATACAGCAAGCGTGAAAAAAAGAATCATGCATTATTTGACAACCGTATCCTTTTCTGAATCGCACAGTTAATACGATCATATTGTGTTGTGCAGTATAATACCATTCGATATTTTTGCTTGTTTAGTAAACATTTTATAAGCATAATGATTGTTTCTATTTCAGATTGGAGACCTCACCTCGTTCGGAGAGTGATTATAAAAAAAGGTATGCTGCAGAAAGTGTTTCCTAAGTTTTCATAGGACATTGAATTTACCGTGGAAGCAGATACAAATATATATTGATACTACCCACTACCAAGGAAAGAATAGAAATTTGAGGTTCATACTCTATGTTTAGTAGTCCCGGAGCAATATCTGCATTCAAGAATGTTTTGGCGAAATCTTAGCCTATTTAAAAGATCGGCGCCGATGATCCAGAATCTGGATTGTTTTGACGGTGTATTCAGTGCTCTATGAAAACTTATTTACATGCAATAAGTATACAACTTTTTACTGATAATTGTAGATAGCTAAGCAGCTCAGATAATTAAAATGTGTGCTAGCGTCGGCAAGCTATCCCTTGTTTCTTTTATGGTGCTAATTCTTGCAACTGGGAGTGGGGTTTTGGGAAGTGTTCTCTTATCTCTCTCTCTCTAGTTTCTCGGAAGTAAATATTCCTATTCTTGATATTTTAGAATTTTGGAGCAGCCCCTGGTACATTATTCTTGCAGGTTTGTGGAAGCAATAAAAAATAGCTAATTTTGACAGACGAATTGTTTACGCCCTTTTTGTTTCTCCTGATACTTTTTCTTAAATTAAGTATCATATTTTATGATCGAAAAGGGAACTAGCCAGTTCCTTGTTCAAATGCTCAGTCAAACTTGTTTCTTGTTTTTGGCCGGACATTTTTGTGGTTGTGGTTTTGTGTTATTATATTATGTAGTCATCTGCTCTTTAAGTATTAGAAGGTTATTCAAAATTTATTAAAAAATAATTATGTCATATGTTCTAAACAGGACTTTATAAAGGGTGATATGATTTGGTCTTCGATGGAGCATTCTTATCACTGTTGGACGTCCTGCAGTAATTCGCGTGTTCTATATAAGTTGACAGTAAGTTGAAAAATTTCAAGTGCCTTCTAATTTTCTGTTCAAAAGGCCATCGTTCTGTGTGTCTTTGTCAGCTGCTGCCAATCGACACTGATAACAACGTTGCCATTTCCATATTTTTTGAATTATTTTACTGTTTATGGCCAGTACAGTCATCTGCGTTTTAAATATTAGGAGGTTATTCAAAATTTATTGGAAAATAATTGTGCCATATGTTCTAAAATGCTGAAATAACTTTAGAACGGGTGATTTGATTCGGTCTCCGATGCAGGGTTCCAACACTGTAGTAATAGTACAGTACCTTAAGCGCCTAAAATATGAAAACCTCGAAATACGTTAACTTTGAACGAATAATTGTAAAACCCGTTGGGTTGCATTATAAATACGGTATTTTACAAAGTTTATCCATTAAGATTTGCCGCTTTTCATTCTATACAAAATAAATAATCATCAAACAGCAATGTTTTATCATTAAAAGGTGCTAAACAAAATAACATGTAATTTAAAAATTAAAAGTATTCCCAGTTTTACACGCACAAATGGGTTGGTTTAGTAATATATTGTGTACATCTTAACTAACTTTTGGTAAATATTCGCTGCCATCTCAAAAGTGGTAGTAATTGCTTGGAGTTTTATTTCAATGTGCTGCTTCTAGCCCCCAAGCCTCCCCCCTAGTCAGAATCTATCGTAAGGGTTGTATTTTTATACTAACTTTCTTAAAACACTTCAAAAACTACATACCTAAATATTTTTGCAATAGTTTTTATTTATACGCTAACACAGTGATCACATATTGCTCCCATATTTAATAATAATAATAATAATAATAGCATAACTATAATAATCAAAATATTTTATATTGTGGATAGTTATCGAGACTTTCGGAAGTAATTGATATAATGTTGATTGGTTTGCTGCATTAGCCCATCTTCAGTGAGAGAAAGAGGATAACATGCTAGGGCGTATCCAAACATCAGTCTTGTCATAAAATGTCATAATTTTTCTAAACATTTTTTAGCTAAATATGCTAAGGTTTGCAAAATTTTCTTCAAGGAACACCCTGAACAAATTGCTGTTCAGAGTGATAAGGGTAATGTCACTGTTATCATGTACAAAGATGACTATTTCAATCTTTCACAATCATTGGTAGATGACCAGAAATATTATAAAAGAATCAATAATGATCCCACAAGTTCTTTACAGCAGCGTGCCAACAAGTTGGTATCTGGTATAAAGAATGGTGGTTTGATCGATTCAACAGTTTCCAAGACTTTGACAATATACAGTTCCATTGCCCCCCGTCTTTATACCTTGCCAAAAATTCATAAACCTACTCTCTCAATGACACCAATTGTCTCCTCAATTAATTGCCCCAATAGCAATTTAGCTGCTTTCTTAACAAACATTTTAACCTTAGCTTACAATACAAACAATGATTTTTATGTCAAGGATTCTTTTGCCTTCAGCAACTTTATTAACAATTACAAGCTTACAGAAAATTATGTCATTGTAAGTTTTGATGTAGTTTCTCTATTTACAAATCTTCCCCTAGATGTTATTATCAATAGCTTACGTAAACACTGGAATGAAATCTCTCAACATACAACCTTGGATTTTGAGTCTTTCTTAAAAATCCTAAAATTCATTTTCGATTCAAATTATTTTGCATTTAAAGATTGTTTTTTCAAACAGATTTTTGGAACCTTTATGGGATCAAAAATCTCTCCCATTTTAGTAAATTACGTTCTTGATGACCTGGTTAGCGATTGTCTGACTAGCATCCCCTTCAATATACCTTTTGTAAAAAGATATGTTGATGACTTACTTCTAGCCTTGCCCGTTGACAAGATTGAACAGGTGCTATCTACCTTTAACGGTTTTGATACAAACATGCAGTTTACTGTGGAAAGGGAAACCGATCACAGTATTCCGTTTTTGAATATGGTCGTTATGAGAGATCCTGCTATCAACACTCTCTGTACGAAATGGTACAGAAAGCCAATGAGTAGTGGGCGTTACATTAACTTCCATTCCCACCACCACCCCCGTATGAAAAGAAATCTGGTTTTGGCTTTAAAAAATAGGGTATTACGTGTCACCCACCCAAGGCACCGAAAAGAGTCACTTGCTACATTGAAGGTTTTGCTGTTAGAGAATTCCTATCCAGTTAAGTATGTAAATTTCTTACTATACAATCAATTTCATCCTTTAAATGTTGTCACAACTAATCACAACCCTCAAAATTCAACAAATGAGTTACCACCTCAAATTGGAGTACAAAACAACAGCAATAATGCTCTTTCACTTCCACATCCTCCAACTGCTGAAGCGTATTACAAAACGTTACCTATTATAGAAGACCTTACTCCAAGGCTGTTAAACATTTTCAAAACTTTACCTGTCAAGATTGCTTTATGCAATGTACTACCAGTTTCCACATTGTTTTCCGAATTGAAAACCCCCATTAAACCAATTGAAAATTCTAATACCATGTTTCAACTGCAACAGTTCTTACATTGGACAGACTTCTAGAAGCTTGAAGGCTCGTATCACATCACATAAAAGTGACATCAATCGCAAGGTCAACAGTTGTGCCTTGTCAGAACATGCAATTGAAACTGGACATAAAATCAATTGGGATAATGCCAGGGTTTTGGACACTGACACCAATTTTGAAAAAAGACTTTTCCTAGAGATGGTCCACATCAATAATTGTGATAATAGCTTAAACAAAAGATCAGACATTAAAAATCTTAGCAGTATTTATTCTTATATTTTGAGATTGGATCGGGTGGGTCCAGCCAATACATCTATTTCCTCTATTTAATGAACATTGTGTGAGGAATATCCCACTAGGCGTTTTTCTGCTGGATCCTTTGATACTGTCCTGGTCATTAGCTGGGTTTCTTTGTTTTAACTGAAACAGAATTGATGGATCCTGGGAAATTTTCCTCTTGGGTCTCCTAATACTATGTTTATTACATCTACCTTCTAAACCAGTATTTTGGCTACTAAACCAACTTTTCCAAAAAATGCCATTAATTCAATAAAATTACCTTCTCACATTATAATTATGATCTTATTAATTAAGGTTTTCTCTTTGCTCGCCCGTTAACATTAACATAATACAATTCTTCTATCATAAATAAATACATAATATATGTCTATAGACGTCAATTCCAATAAAATGGACCTTCCTAATAATATATAACAAATAATATTAAAAAATTTCCCCTCTCAACTCACTGCCATTTTTTCCCCCAATAAATCATTTAAAACCTAAAACTTCTACAAATATGAAAATTTCGATTTTTAATTCACATTGCATTGTTTCTATACCTAGTTTAACGACCCGCCTATGGTTCTCTCTCAAAATGTTGACCTTGGTCAGGGACGTTTTACGTTTCAGTTACTTTTGAATATTAGCATTGTTTTCCTGATTGTCATTTGTTTTTCTTGATGAATGATGTATCTATCTCGCTTCCTCATTGTACTTGTTGCGTTCGTTACCTGATTAGCGAACATGTTACATGCTCGACGCTGTTCTTCAAATTTTCCGACTTAATAATGTAATTTTCTCATGATTTTCACCATTTTAATCATCTTTTCATCGTTTATTGATCAATTTTTAACCTTGTGACCAGTTTTGTGCGTTTTAACTTGATGTTTTTTGATGTAACCTTCATGCTTTTCGAGATTGTGACTCCTGAAGATAAAATCTACCGTTGTAAGTTTTTTCTTGTCACTATTCTATATTGTTATTTTCAACCCATATTTATATTGTAGCAAGCTCTGAAGAAGGAAATAAACATTTCCGAAAGCTTAGCATGAACAAATAGTTTCATTTTCTTCATTGGCCTCACCATTTTTGCTACGGCTGCAACCCCAAGATTGAAGCCTGTACATAAAAATATATAAATACACATGGACTGCACATTATACATAAAAGATTACATGCTTGCAAACTATACAGTGAAAAATTCAGTAACTGAATAGAAACATTTTGAAAGCAGGAAAGTTTTTAGCTGTCATTTAAATAACTTATCACTGCCAATATTCCTTATCAGTAGGTAAGGAGTTGAATAACTTATATCCCATATAAAAAGGACTGTTCTCATAAAAGCTGGTTTTATGTTTCACTGATCGTAACGATGCACAACCTCTAGTGTGGTAATTGTGTATATCCGAATTCTTCTAATAGACATCTATATTTTGTTTAGCGAAAATTATGCATTTATAAATATATATTGATGGTAACGTAAATACGGACGACATGATTCATTATACTTCAAGCGAAACATGAGTCTTATAACTCCCTTTTGTTTAATAAAGACTATTTGCTAAGGAGGTATAATCCCATGCAATTACATGAAAGAAGATATGGGAATAAACTAAGGGAAAATATATATCAATCAACTGAGGAGTGTCAAAACGGTTTCTTAGCTGTAACATAGCATAATAGCTTTTGTTTATTTTTCACATACATCTTCAGTGTGGGTTCATCAAGTTAAGTTACTCATCTAAGTATAGCCCAAGAAACTTTACGCTACATGAGAGTTCTATATTACTTGAATCGATCATCACGTTTAGACTTTCCACTGGTCTTTGGATTCCCCTAACTAAATTACTATACATTGAACTGTGATATTTATTTGAAATGCAAGGTATATTACCTAACTCACTTTGGATATCAACCATTCAATACTTAGGAAAATGAAATTTTAAGTAAAAAATCTTAGGTGGGGGTAATCAACCTTGTCCCCCCCCCCCCCTCGTACACGCATTTGCATACTACCTAATAATTCAATAATTTTCCAGTTCTTTATCAGCTTTTTTCAAAAAACAAATACGGTTCCTTCTTCAGACGCATTGTAATAATAATTCATATTCTCATCACCGATGATGGATGGTCTAACCTAGCTAACATCTGACGGTCACCTTCCTCTCTATTTTCTGCTACTCACACCTGGTTTCTACATTTTTTTTTTTTTTGGAGTAAAACATGTCTAGAAGACCATGCTTAATATCAATTTTCACTTTGTTATGGATATGCTATGGAAATATTTAAATATATTTTCATTTGATGAGGCAGAAAAAAATGGGTAACCATTTTAGTATTTTATGTATTTAATGTAATTCAGAAGGATTTGCGTTAATATATTGACATGCTTCGGAGTCCGAGGTCAAACTCCCTGGGTACTCCACTATAATTCGTGTGTTTTATATAATTCGATGTAAAGTTGAGAAAATCAAGGGTCTATTTTTTTTTCAAAGAGCCAGTATTCTGTGTATATGTCTGCTGCTGCCAGCCGACACTGATAACAACGTTTTCCATATTTCTTGAGTTATTTTACTGTTTACAGTTATCAGTAGCGGCCAGTGCGTGCACATTACCTACGCACTAATGAAATAACACTTATTATTTTAGACAACAAAACATCGTGGATATTGTATCGCACTGGGATTTTTCTAGTAAGCTTTTGCAAATCGAAGACATTTGCGAGAAACCTTTCACCAAGCTAACCATGGCTAGAGCGTTCAGTGACTTACTTAGTAAGTATAGAGGTGCTTAAATATTCTTATATTTCCAATCTTCGCTTGAACGAAAATGAGTAACTAATTTGTAAACTGTTGGAGTTTCGAGTCACTTTCGCATATTATGGACGCATTTTGATATATTCGTATCGCGGTATGACGAGACTGGTGCTGTAACTTCTTTCAAAGGTAGAATTTTATAACACATGAAATGAGACATGGAATCCTTTAGCTTTGATGTACTTTCTCTACCAAGTAGGCTTTGATTTAAAGTTTGATGTTTGTTAGAAAGTTAATTATTGAAATCTCAGTGTTTTGCGTACTCATCGAAAAATGAAAATGGAGCAAAGATATGCAATACAATTTTGTATACGGTTAGGTAAAACACCAACTGAAACTTTTAAAATGGTCAAAAGCTTATATCCAGATAACAGTTTATCACGATGCACTTGTAGAGAGTTTGAGTGGCATAAGAAGTTTAAAAACTGTTGCGAATTAATTGAAGATGAACGACCACAAGCTGCGCGAATTGCCACAAAAATTTCAGAAATGACGACGATGACAAAATTTTAGACGAATTGGCATAAAACAAATTTCTGACGATGTTAATTTGTCTTACGGTTCCACTCAAAAAATTATTCATGAAGATTTATATTACTGGAAGATCGCTGCAAGATCCACAGTTTTTAAATAATGTGATTACCTACATGTGGCGAGAAACGGTTTCATTATTACGACCCTGAGTCGGTCTCGAAATATGCAATGGAAACATGCAGGCAGCCCCAGACCGCAGAAGACCAAAACTGTTAAAGGCGCTGGCACAGTGATGCGCATATTTTTTTCTATTAATGTGCATGACGACAAAGCTGCGCCTTGCAGATCAGCGTTTGGTCAACGAAAAATTGTAGAATTAGGTGTGGAACTTATGGTCCATCTCCCGACTTGCCCCATGTGACTTCCATTGATTTTCCCAGATGATCGAATATATTTGAGTCAGATTTAGAGCTAAACAACATTGCATGGTTATACTTTATACTAACAGACTGTCAAAAAATGGTTTCTCAGAAGTTTATGACGATTGGATAAAGCGACGGGTTAAGTGGACTGACCAGAATAGAGAATAATTTGGTGTATAGTCTCGATATTGTCTCATGCATCTTAGTACAAACTACAAATAACGTTGTTACTGGTTAATGGTTAAAATAGTTTTGAAAAGTTTATGTCCGAATTGAATGACATATTTTCAAATATTTCAAGCGATCAAGATGTCTAGTGATGAGATTCAGACAGTATATCGTGTGTCCATAATACCCAGATTCTTTAAGCATGCATGTGTACCAACTCAAAGGAGAGAGAGAAATAAAAACAAATATATGTCATGATTGTTTATATTATCACGACGGCCTCTTTTTCTTCACACCAACGAATCAAACTGGACGTAACTTTCACTGTTTTACTTCACAACTCAATACAATATCTCTTAACCTTATCTAAGCTACAACTCAACTCAACTGAACTACCCTCCACGCTACCCGTGGCGCCTTATATACACTTCATCGAACCATCTAGAGAATTCGATGACATTCTAGAATGCTCATCTGTCATTCATGAAAGCTCTAGACGATTCGACAACGTCTACACTTCAAAGATCTAACCTAACACAATACACGAATACCATAATATACAGTATCTTACAATATCATTAATCTTACATTCGTTTCTATGTATTAATCATGAGTGCCTTGTATTGTCTATATTTTACTGGTAGAGAATTGATATTTATATTTTAAAATATGCCATTCAAAAGTTTCTGGATCAAAGAGGTTAACTGGCTCATAATGTTGATGTTTGAATAAAGTAATGGTTATAAGCAATCACAGTCTAAATAATAATACATAGTGTACTAGGTTCTACTGCACAGATAGAAATGAGGTTATTATATAGAGAGGATGTAAAATATAAACATATAAATAAATAATCATAAACAATAAATAAACACATAATGGATTGAATGAATGAACTATTTAGGAAGTAAGCGAACTCATCCCAATCTGAGTTATTGCCAAATTATCGACCTTCCACAGAATCGCTCATGGTTTCCACAAACACAAAATAAATGTTATATATACATAAAGAGGAATCAGTAAGGTTTGAAATACATCTAAACACCAACGAAGATGTATCTGCTCTCCACCAGGCTACAATATCCAAGGACCTAATATCTAGGGTAGACGAAAATCAGAGACCCAGCGCCATATGGTGTTGTCTTACCCGTCAGATTTATCACATATATTATAAAACATACATTAGATATTGTAGCCGGACCACACTTGTTAACGATATACAGAGTCAATAGAAAACACACCTGTAAATATCGATGAAAACAATATGTTCGTCAATGACACTATCTGAGTGCTGTGAAAACATACTGTAAGAGGGACTATTGAGGAATTGTTTTGGTCCATAAAGAGTCACTCATGATCTTATGAAGATGAACTGTTCTTGGGCTGTCCGGCCGGCGTCGACGCGCTACGCCACCTTGGCGTCGGTGCACTTCGCTGTTTGACGTTTCGCCAACACGAGTGGAAGCTGTTACCTGTTCGGCGTGTGAGTAGTGCTTTTTTCGTGCGTGCAAAGATTCGTCTGGATTGGTCAGAATTTATGGTGCGTCTCACTTGTAAGGACTTGGCATAACCCCTTCATCCCTACATCTTGTGAGCAAAGCTAGAGAAGCTTAAGCTTTCTTCTTTCGCAGATGTTCCAATTGTGGTATATAGAGGCAAATAACAAAATGGTGGAATAATATAGATGTAGTAGTAAGCAAATACATTACGTATCTGAACTTCATCGAATGATCACATATCTAACATTTTGTCTATGGTTTTTTATCATACATCAATGTCAATATTCTATTGAACGCGTGACAGCCGGGAGCCGCGTTCTGATCACCACAATGACAAGTGGATAAAGCGATGACATAATTGTATTGAACAGAACATATGATAGTTGTCACAAAATATTTAATTCCTATACTATAGCACCAGTCTCATCATTTTCTAATAATGAATGTCTAAAAATCGGATTATTAAAACTTTTTCCCGATCATATATATTCTACACCCACTGTGGCGCAGGATGTAAAAAAATCTAATTTTTGAGTCAGTTAAAAAATTTTATATGCATTACTGTTTCATTTATCACAAAGTATCTGGACTATGTGCTTGTTGTACAGAACCATAAAGTCATATAATGTATATGATACCACCTGCCAATATTACCCTAATTTGTTCTGAGCATAACACAATCATTTGGCGGGCAAAATATTTGGAAAGTTTTAAAATAGCCATAACTAATTTAATATTCTTGTGACTATTTTTAGCTTTATGTAAGAAAAAGTTCGTAAGGCTGCAAACACGGGAAGACTCTCTAGAACTGTCTCACATTTTAAAAGGTCCTCGATTGGAGAAAGCAGAGTAGAGTTTACTTATTATTGTCTATTATCTGTATTTTCTTTTATATGTACCTATATAATACTACATAAATATCAATTTTATTTATTTTACTAGTAGTTATATCTTCATATATCAATTTAATTTGCTGTTTTGATTTTTTTTAGTGATATAAGCACAATTTGTGATAACTATAGTTAGGTATGTAATATGTAAGACCTTAACAAGTCTAATTTCTTTGATACTCATTAATTTACATTAGGTGATATTACCTTTTAAATGCATAGCGTATAGATATGTATGTAAGTAACCTTAACAAAAATCAGACATTTTGTGTTTTTTTGGGGTGCTGACTCCTATTTAGTTGTATAAGTTAAATAAAAAAATAAGTCTGTAAAGTTCAATAATCTTGTTGAAATTCCTACCTCCATAGAATATTTTGTATAATTTTACTGTTACATTTGATTCATAATGTAATAATTTATAATAAACTAAATATTTTAATGTTCATAACAAAACACTTCTCACTTATCCACTTACGTACTCAAAAAACCTAGTAACCATAAAGAGCTGTTCCGCCGTCCAAATGCTAATGGGCGTAACTACCATTTTCACGAAATGTTTTTTGGAGAATCATATACCTAAGAATATCTTTAATCTATATGCAAAGAATTAAAAAAAACATCTGATGCATTCTTAGCCATTCAGAAATGCTAAGGATATTTTCTCTATCTGCACAGAGCAGCCATAGTACAACATCAAATAGGCATAACAAGCATTTATATAGCCAGAAAGCCGTAACTGTGTACTGATCTGCAGTTACGCCCTAGGTGGTTCGCTTTTGTTGCGCAGTAGCACAATGCGCAGATCGCCTGCTCATACATAACTGACACATCGCATTGACATCTATGAGAGAAAACTTGTATTGCTTATTGCTTTCATTACTTTGATTTCTACGTGCTGACACTGCTGACTGCAGACAGGGTTCATTTTGGCTGATAGCTGAGTAGAAAACTAGTATTTGTTATTAATATCTTTTTGAAATGAAAAAAGTGGCAATGACGTTAGATGCATTGCACTGTTATAGATGTTTGAAATACTTTATTCACGTGTAAGTGTATATTCGTATTAATACTAAACTACAGCAAAATGAATACCTCTTATATCCTTACATGCAGCGTAATTCGAAGTTGTTTTTTATGAGTTGCTACAGATACACGCCTTTAATTAAGTAATGTTTATAATTTTTGCTAGTATAAATCGTTAATTTGTTACTTAATGACTACTAGAAAGCCAGTCGTGCCAAAGCAGTAATCGTGAGTATGAAATACAATGATTTTTACAACCGGGAATATCATACCTTTCAGTATAAATTGAAAAAAATCAGTTTCAGGCCTTACCTAAATAAAATGATGCATCTAAATTTTGTACACGGAGAACACAGCATGCTTTATAAAAAACTGTGTACATAAAATAAAATTTTCCTAATGATAAAGTTCTAAAAAATGGATTGCCTTAAATTTTGCATTGACGAACAGACAGATGCATTTTAATAGTACTCTGACCAATCATACATAGAAATAGGTTTCAGGTTACACTTTTGGGAAGCTACCTTTTCAGTCAACATAACTATGATAGTTATCTATTGTTATCTTATTGTTCTTAAAGGAAGCTCCTGTTGTATCTCTAATAAGAGTTTTGACACCTTTTCAATGCGTGATTATTCATTCCTCCAGAACTATTCACTTAAGTCAATTACAATTCCAGCATCCATAATTACTGGTCGCGGTAGATCTATACTCTGTTTTGGCTCATTTGGCTGCATAAATACTACAGAGCTACTAACAAACTGCTATGAAACTTATAGGCACGTGTGCAGCATTTTCAGTTACGCCTTCTTTCATTGACAAGCGTCTCAGCACTAACAAGGCTAAAAGGCTTATCTGCCATATATCAAAATCTGAATACAATAAAAACAAAAACTGAAGTAACTACTAAAATTTTTGGAAAATTTACTATAAATGTGTATATTACTTTTCACTTACAAGTTTCGGAAACGGTCGGCATCTAGCAAAATACAGGGTGCCCCACGACGATTAAGACAAGCAATAAATGGGAACTGGGCCGTAGTAGCGAATTATAATTTTGGAGGTTTAAGTTAGAGCAAATATAGTATCTTTTCTTATTACTGTGTCACCCAATGAGGTATTTGTTTTTGATCACGTGACGTCCGATTCAAAAATGTTAATGGATATTATATTTGTTTTTGTATTCCTCCCGACAAAACAAGTCCAACAAACTAACACACTTGGGGTCTAAAGTAATTAATTCAAAAGCTACAGGTACTTGAAGGATGGTATACCACTATCATTGACTATAACATGTACCCCTACAGTTAAATTACTTTGACAGCGTTTCATAATGGTAGTGGTACAGTCCTTTAAGTACCTGTAGCTCTTGAATAATTAATCACTTTAGATCCCAAGTGTGCTAGTTTGTTGGAATTGTTTTATCGGAAGGAACACAAAAAGT
The DNA here is from genome assembly GCA_951848785.1 of Callosobruchus maculatus. Classification (NCBI taxonomy): domain Eukaryota; kingdom Metazoa; phylum Arthropoda; class Insecta; order Coleoptera; family Chrysomelidae; genus Callosobruchus; species Callosobruchus maculatus. The sequence goes on along the minus strand of CATOUR010000026.1, from coordinate 10,811,925 downwards.
CACAAATATACAGAGTGTCCCATTAAAAATTTTGAATCGGTCGTCACGTGACCACGCCTCACAACTAATATTGCCAAAACCTAATTTAAATGTTATTTTTCGGATTAAACAGATATAAACACAACATGTTTGTATCTTGATGTCTCTCCGTACCTTATTTTGTTTTCAAGCAAAAAATAAAAACCACTCCATGTATGAGGCGTCGTGAGATTAGTAGCCTATCCCCAAAATTCAAAAGCTGAGAAAAGTGCTCCTAAAAATTTGCTAACAACAGGAACTGTCTCAATGATACAGGGTTATTCACGTTATTCGACACGGACCATTATGGCTAAAGTATTTGATAAAAAAGAAAATAATAACTTGGGATGGATAGAGACCCCATAAAGGCTACATTTTAAAAATATTTTCATGTTATACAGGGTGTCCCAAAAACACGAAATGTATGAAACTTATGTTTTTTTAAACGGAACACCCCATATATTATTGCATATTCAGATTCCTTGGTGAATTCTAGTGTGACTTTATGTATCATATATGGTACCTAAAGCGAACGGTTAAGGTGTAAATCACCATTTTCGGTATAGGTAGATATCAGGAAAAAATTGAATATCGCAGAGATTACAAAATATGGAAGGCTGTGACTTTGCCGTATTACTAAGCATAAAATGCATCAGCTTTGATGAGACTGTCAAATTTAAATTACGTTTATGCTTGAAGAAATCGGTCGATGAATTAAGGAAACTTCGATCAGCGATAACTTGATTTTTTCAAATGGGAATGCCTAATTTTTTTTATACGGTTAAACGTAGAATTTGATAAGCTTTCTAATGATATAAGGTTGTGAATATCAATCTCTCGCAGTTTTCATTTAATTTTAAATTTTCAAACAAATTGGCGATTTTCAACATTCCTACCTATAACCAACGTAGCAGGCCATGAAATATAAACAAAAATCTGTTCAGCTAGAAGAAACCAACTAACTTAGCTGAAAAATACACACTAACTAGACTAAAGGGACAAGATTATAAGAATTCCTTACAACAAATCAACTCTCCCAGAAACAACTGCGATAACATCTCTAAGGTCAAAGAGAAGCTGGAGTATGGCAGTAATAGATATTTTTACTGTCTAACGGCTACCGCAATTTACTAGAGGTTAAAAATTTCCAAGGCAATCAAAAACCCTCATATGAAACAGAAACAACCAGCGACTGTTGCTCCAGCACGCAACTATCAATCATATGTAATGGTGTTAAAAAGTACTAATTTGCGTCGAAGTCGATACCTCTGACTGGAGCCCTTCTATTTTTCAATATCTATTAGCAATATTGCAAAAAAGGAATACTGACAAATCAGATTTAAATTTTCTGTCATTTAAGTATGTTTTATAATTTGAACAAATTTTAATTCATTCTTCATTTTCTGCGACCTTGCTAATAGGTACTGAAGAATTTTCAGAACTCCAGTCAGAGGTACTTTTGACTTGAGTTTTGACAGAGTTGCATACTTTTTTATATCATTAAATGTGAAATTTTATTATGAAAATGATAAACTGCTTACAACATTCTCTAGTAGTGTTTACTTTATTTCAAAATGTTTAATGGTTTTGGAAATTGCCAATCTCTAGTACATTGCAGTAGCTAGTAGGCCGTGAAAAAATCCATTTCTGCCATACTCCAGCTTCTCTTTGACCAAAGATATGTTACCGCCGTTGTTTCTGGTTAGACTTTGTTTGTTGTGAGTAATTTTTATAATCTTGTCCCTTTAGTCTAGTTCGTGTGTATTTTTCAGCTAAGTTAGTTGTTTTCTTCTACCTGAACAGGTTTTTGTTTATATTTCATGGCCTGCTACGTTGGTCGTAGGTAGGCAAACGCCGATTTGTTTGAAAATTTAAAATTAAATGAAAGCTACCAGAGACTGATATGTACAACATTATATCATTAGAAAGGCTATCAAATTCTACTTTTAACCGAATAAAAAAAATTAGGCATTCCCATTTGAAAAAATCAAGTTATCGCTGATCGAAGTTTCGTTAATTCATCGACCGATTTCTCCAAGCATAAACGTAATTTAAATATAACAGTATCATCAAAGCTGACGCATTTTATGCTTAGTAATACGGCAAAGTCACAGCCTTCCAGATTTTATAATCTCTGCGATATTCAATTTTTTCCTGATATCTACTTATACCGAAAATGGTGATTTACACCTAAACGGTTCGCTTTAAGCCCCATGTATGATACATAAGTCACACTAGAATTAATCAAGGAATCTGAATATGCAATAATATATGGGGTGTTCTATTTAAAAAAAACATAACTTTGATACATTTCGCGCTTTTGGGACACCCTGTATAACATGAAAATATTTTTTAAATGTAGCCTTTATGGGTCTCAATCCATCCCAAATTATTATTTTCTTTTTTATCAAATACTTTAGCCATAATGCTCCGTGTCGAATAACGTGAATAACCCTGTATAATGGTATATATAATTAGCGACATCGCTGTAAAATAGCGAATACAGTCATACGTATTGAAAATACATGAGCTGAGTGTTCAGTATTTAATAGTTTTCCACATTTTTCGTTTTTGTGGGATAGGTCACTCTAGCTCTCAACGCCTCATATAAGCTGTCGGAAAAAATGTTGAAACAATTTAACTTTATTCTTCTCATCGAAACGCCGACGTTCGAATGGTGTATTTCGGATCCAAATTCAAGTAGAAAAGTTCGTATAAATATGTGACCAAAGGAGTCTGGTAAGATACCAAAGTTTGGAAAAAAATGATTCTTTGGCAACCTGTATCTTGAAAACTACTCTTCAAACTTTTTTACTTAAATTTGGGTCAGCCCTTGGAATTACGGCCTATCAATGAGAATAACAGAAATAACTTGTTTTCTTTCAACTGTTTTTTCGACAAGTTTTAAAGTGGTTTGCATTTTTTCCTTGGAAACAAAGTGGGAACTATATATAAAAGACATCAAGAGGTAAAAAAGTCGAGTTTTCATATGTTTAAGTTGGAAAACTACCTTTGGAATACATCTTTTGATAATGATAATTACCTTCTAGTCAGTAAGTCAGTGCTGACTAATTGCAGTGAACAACGCTGCCAAATTACAAAACAAAAAATCGGCTCCATCACCTCTAATAAGAAGTTGATAAAAAATCAATTCTTTTCCAAACTTTGACACGCTGCATCTTGAAAGCGAAGCTGCTGCTCAACCATGTTTCGATGAAACTTCCACCTTAAAATCAGTTTTTCTATTAAGTGTTAAAGTCCTAAAGTGGACCAACAAGGTTGACGCGCTCATCATATGAAGCGCTAGAAATCAAATTATAAAATTTGTCAGTTTCCACCTGATCATCAAAATTCTGGCGACTTGTCGAACAAGGTGGTGACTGCGAAATGAGCATTGGTTTGGAAGTACAGGGGTGATTGCCAGACCCATTTTTTGTTGTCTCATAATGTGAGACCGGACCGTTTGGCAAACAGTACACAATCTTCTTCTTACCAAACCAGTTTTTGCAAACCTGACAGATGTTTCACGATGTGTTAGTATCTGGAGGAAAATATTTAAACATTTGAAGTATATTTGGAGTATATGATTGGAGTAGTACTTTAATGCAAATCTGAACAGCTCATTTCCAACAAAAAAAAGTCATAGAGTAGGGGTCGATTTTGAACTGTATAAGGGATAAATTAAATTTTATAGAACTTCATTAAAATACAGACCTCTAAACGAAAACAGAAAACCCTAATAAAACAAAATTTTATTGTTGGATATTGTAATTTTTGGTATTAGTCCTCAGAAAATATGCTATCATGTCACTATCGACTAAAAGAAAGTGATAATGTACCAAACACATCGCGAGATAGTGTCAAGAAACGCCACAAAAAACGAATTTATCGACAATAATGAACGCACGCCTGCGAAAATTAAGATCCAGTTGGTTGTGACAGCTGGTTCCCTACTTTTAGAACGGGCAACGGCGTTGGTGTTCACGGCTGCTATTTAGCGGAAGTACGTTCATAATCGATCTGCAGTATGTTCACCAGTGTTTATGCACTGAAAGCGCGGCAGCTGCTCGCGCGGAATACAGACGGCGATACTCTAATCGTAGTCAATCCAACGAAAGCTTTTTTCTGGAACTTTTCGACGTCTACGCGAGACAGGCACCTTTCGACGACGTCTCATCAGTGATACCGTTAGGCCTCGTCTATATGACAATTCTGAATTATGAATTATGATTTGCAACATCTTCCACCGATGCTGTTGCAAATCGCCTCAGTACGGTGTTTCGTAGTAGAAGGTATGGTACACTGTGCAGACGACTGGTCTGTATCCGTACCATTAAATGCCAATACATATTTTGAAGGCGATCCTGTCAAAAGGATGGATTTTTGTGTGTTTGAAGACTTGTTTAAGTAGGATTCTTTGGACGGATGGGTTCAGACATAACTGAAAGTCCACACATACAAGATACTTTATAACGTAGCCTGCATGTTCTGCTTGCTTGCCTAGCAACTTTTTAAGACGAATCCATTTTAAATTACAACTTAAAGCTTTCTTCAGAAATTATACAATTTTTGAGACCCCACAACCGAAGTTTTGGTTAACCGATCACTTTTTGTGACTAATCATGATGTAATACATTATTCAAGCATCCATAACAAACATTAAAAATCCGATGACAAGTTTTTGCCAAACGGACTGGTGAAATTTTGTACTCTCGGAGATCCATTATTCTTTTAGAGCTTAAATGCAATCTTATTGCCTGTGTTTGCCACGTCTACAAATTTGTGTTAATAATGAATAACTAGAATGAAGGGCTTGTTTTTATGTAAAGTGATTTTGATCTACCTCGCGAAGTGTTTGATGCATGATCACTTTCTTTTAGTCGATAGTGTCGTGATAGCATATTTTCTAAGGACTCTTACCAAAAATTACAAAATCCGACAATATTTTGTTTTGTTAGGGTTTTCGTTTGAAGGTCTGCATTTTAATGAACATTTCTAAAAATCAATTTATCTCTGAAACATTTGAAAATCGAACCTTACTTTATATTTGTTGGTATCAGTATCTTCCACTAGTCTGTATAAATGGTTCCGAATCAGTGGTATGCTTATGTGTTGCGTCTAATACGTTACGATTGAAATGTTCAATAAATGTAGTAATTATTTTTGAAATTGTATATTTCATGGTAAGGCTTCACAAACATGTAAAAATAAATATCACTTGAGTCGAGTTATAGAGAGAAGTAATGCTTCACGAACCTTCAAGCATATGATTTTCATTTGATTTCTCAAAGTACGCGATTCTTCCAATCCTTATTGGGAATAAATTCTGGAAATAATTCATCGTGAAAGCAATAACGTTACCGGGCTTCAACATGATGATATTATTAACGTAATCTCCTAGAATGTCTTTCACTTCAGGATGATCTGACATGTACGTTTTCATCTTCATCTCTGCTCTAGTCTAAAATTAATAAGATTTTATTAATTGACGACGCCTCAAAGTACTGTTTTCTTCATTTGTAATCGAAAATCAGAAAACTATAAAGTTAATAGTGAACACGCATACATAATGCATATGACCATTGTATCTGGATAATGTTCACACCAGGTTACAAAAGGGGCAATTTAACAAAATATGGCAAAACGTACCAAAAACATTTTTGGATTTGTGGAAAGCACTGATCTCTCCAAATGCAATCTTTTATGGAAACAGCATTAGGACGAGCTGGAGCTGATATTCAAATCAACAAGTTCATTGAGTGGGAAGTAGTATCAAAAACCCAAGACTGACTCCGCTAGTACTGACACCATACAGTAAAACATTTTATAATAATATACAAACTATTGAAAATGTAAATATACATTATAGTATCGTCAAATTAGTCCAGCACTGTCATATCCCGTCAGATCGACTGCAAGGTTCAAAGTAAAGCTTTATGCTTATCCAAAGGTAAGAAACTTACAAATAAGTCAATATTAAATTTCTAGTAGTAAAGTCCAGATATTTTTATTTTATTTATCGTATGGCTCAAAAACATGACAAAAGTAAATATAGATTAAAAGAAAAACTATTATAACCTATACTAAAATAAAATATATACAGCTACAAACTAAGATACATAGTCTTTAGTATTTACAGGTTGATGTCAAGTTCTTTCAACCACTGCAGCGCCAACGGTGTGGCTGTGAAGAACTCTTCTCGCGATCCCTGAAACGCACGCAGTTCACATTCGCTCGTAATATGATTTATAGTTTGGCGGGGCGCGCCACAGTCACATAAGGGAGATTGCACATAGCCCCACTTGTAAAGGGAGTCGGCACATCTGCCGTGGCCTGTTCGGACTCTATTAAGTTTTACCCACTCTTTCCGGGGTAGTTCTGATCCTGGAAGTAAGGCTGCCCCCATAAATGCGCATCGCGAGTGGTGTTCCGCAAAACCTTCCCACTGGGAGCGCCATTGGTTCAAGGAGTCAAAGTCTTACCTCCATGCCCTTCTACAACTCTCGAAACCTTCTTCGAACGACATATCAGCAGGAGCATAGGGCTGGTCCGAGCTGATCGATCGTTTGGTTTTCATAACCGCTTCTGCGTTCTTCGCTTCCTTTGGCACTCAGGATTTTCCTATGTAGTGGATTTTTTTGGTAGTGAGATAGGACTATCCTCTTCTATCTTCCCTCCTCGTGTCCTCGCCTACATTCAGATAGGAGTTCCTGCTTTCACTTAAGGCAGGACAGTCGAAGCTAGTGCTTAGCTGTTTCCTCATCGCAGTTCCTGAATGAAGTATTTTCCACATCGATTCTCAACTTTTGCATGTGTGCACTGATCTTCCAATGGCTAGTTGTAAATCCGACCACATTTCTGTTAAATCTGAGAGCGTCTGCGGTATTACAACACAAGGGTCCCCTCAGCATTCTCCAACCATGCAGTGTTTCACCATGTTTACTGCATTCAGATCTTCCGGTAGGCTTGTAGAGGCTTCTTGTCTGTATGTGAGCAATTTCCCACACCCGAAAAATGTATGTTCCGCCGTGCCTAGATATCCGCAATGGCAGCAACCACGCTCCTATTGATGGTATGTCTTTTCGTCCACTGCGCAACCTCCGTCACGCGTCGTTTGAGACCATATCTGCTGCCACTTTTCTATGGTCCGTTGTTTCCAGTCTTTCTGCCTGGTCTCTGTGCCCCTTTGTGAGATGTAGATGTCTCTTCTCTCTTCATCCAGCAGATGCAAGGGTAGTGTTCCTGTCACCACTTGCAAGGTTTTCCTAGATATTGTGACTACCCTCAGCAGTGACTTCCTTTGAAGCCTGTCCAGCTCATGTTGATGTTTTTACTTTTGCGTACTCTGTGCTATACTGGCGCTCCGTAGAGGACAATCGACTGGACGAATCCGTTCAGTAGTACACTTTTTCTACTGCTGGGTCCCCCAATATTAGGCATCAGTCTAGAGAGCATTGCTATTCTAGCTTCTGCCGTCAGGGTTGACATCTTAATATGGACCTCTCGTTGTCTATTTACACTCCCGAGTACCTCACGGATTTATTGGGGACTATCCTCCTGCCCCTAAGCTGGAAGTTTACCTCCTTCCTCTTTATCTTATATCCTCGTACTACCTCAGACTTTTCTGGAGCAAAAGCTAGGTGATAAGTCACTCATCCAGTCAATCTTCTGCAAGGCCCGGCCTAGCTTGCACGAGAGGGATACGTCGTCCTTGGATGTCGCGACTAAAGCTAAATCATCTGTGAAGTATATATCCCATCATACAGGATGTTCCAGAGGGTGGGTCCTAGTGCGGACCCTTGTGGAACCCTAGTGGACATTGGCAGACCTACTTTGGCTGTAGCTATGGTCCTGTTTATTATATTACGAAGATATTTCGAGATGTTGCGTCTTCACAGTTCACTCATTTTATGACACCCCACTAGGGGTAGTAATCGCACCAATTTATTACCTGTAACACTGAACATAAACCTAACAAGAAGGCCTTTCTCGCACACTCTCTGGTGGTACTCTTCCTCAGCAAATCCTGGCAAATTTTAGCTGCCTTGTAGGGTAGAAGCGCGAGACTACCGGCGGCCGGATAATATCGGGGTTCTTGAAAAATAACTTTTATATTAAGCGTTCAGGTCCGTGTCAAGTGTCTTTTTCCCGACACTCTAATTGGTCGAAAATTCACCTGCGCGGTGAATTTCCGGTCACTTGCGACTGCCGAAAACCAGTAACAGCCTTAGGCAACCAGTATCATGTCGCCGTATAGTGGTAATATACAGGGTGAGTTTTTAGTACCGGCTCGGTCGATAACTCCACTACTGTAGATGATAGCGAAAAAAGTTGTATATAAAAGTTGTAGCCACGGATATGCTCCTTGCTGAGAAAATATTTAGATTTATACAGGGTGATCCATAACTACGTGGTGATGCAAACATGCATTTTTTTTAATGAGACACCCTATTTATTATTCCATATTCAAATTCTACTAATGATTTCCGTTCTTCCAATACCGGGTTTTGTTATGTTATACAGGGTATTTCAAAAGTTATGACAATTTTTATATCTAAATCGGGGTCAAATGAACGTACTGTATATTAAAAAGTAATAAATAAAAAGTTAATTTTTTTAAATGGAAAGATTAAAAATATCCTCTAGTTTTAAAATCGGATACAAAAAGAGCCCGTGATGTATATTCGTATACAGGGTGATGTAGAATGCAAAATCTAGATTTTCTCTATTTTTTTAAATGTAACCCCCAATATTTTATTATACCAAAGAATTGCTTTTAATATGCTCTTTCATTTCTGTAAGCACTTGTTATGGCTGCATTCATTAGTTTCTGAGATATTTCGATTTTTCTACAAATTTTAAATATACCTTCCATTTGTTTACTAAAATTGAGTTATTTTGAGAAAATACTATAAAATTCTATTTTTGCTTAACAAACAACTTAAATATAAGGCCATAATAATACATAATCAAGTCAAAACACTGAATTAACGAGATAATATAGGTCAAGTGTGCTGAGGAAACAATTTTATAGACGTCATGCATAATTATCAAGCAGATGTATCAGGTAGGCTATGAAATATCAAACGACACAGTCCAAATAAAACGATTCTGCAATCTTTCAAACGCATTAGTTTTAGACTGACTCCGTTCTGGATATTGCTGTTCATAGTTGATATATTCTAGAGGCAAGTAGACAATTTCTCAAAGATTCTCCTAAATACCCTCAAAGAAAAAATTAATTTTTGAAGCTGGTTTTTCACACAGTACGGAATTATTGAGTAGGCTATGAAAACTGTCAATTTTTTAAAGCACACCTGATAAATCTGCTTGATAATTATGCATGACGCCTACAAAATTGTTTCCCCAGCATACTTGACTTCGTTATCTCGATGATTTAGGGTTTGACTTCATCAAATAGTATCATGACCTTATCATTTAGTTGTTCGTTAAACAGAAAACAAATTAGATAGTATTTTCCCAAAATAAATAAATTTCAGTACACAAATAGAAGCTATATTTTAAATTTGCCGAAAAATCGAAATATCTCGGAAACTGATGGACGTAGGTACAAGTGCTATACAAAGATGAAAGAGCATATTAAAAGCAATTCTTTGAGATAATAAAATGCTGGGAGTTACATTTAAAAAAAAAGAGAAAATTTGGATTTTGCATTCTACATCACCCTGTATACGAATATGCGTCGCGGGCTTTTCTTATAGCCGACTTTAAAACTAGAGGATATTTTTAATCTCTTTATGTAAAAAAAATAACTTTTGATTTATTACTTTTTGATATACAGTACGTTCATTTGACTCCGATTTAGATATAAAAATGGTCATAACTTTTGAAATACCCTGTATAATATAACAAAACCCTATATTGGAAGAACGGAAATCATTAGTAGAATTGAATATGGAATAATATATGGGGTATCTCATTTAAAAAAATGCATGTTTGCATCACCACGTAGTTATGGATCACCCTGTATAAATATAAATATTTTCTGAGCAAGGAGCATATCCGTGGCTACAACTCTTATATACAACTTTTTTCGCTATCTTCTATAGTAGTGGAGTTATCGACCGAGCCGGTACTAAAAACTCACCCTGTATATAATAGTTACTAACCATGGGCGTACCATCCATAAGTGATGAGGGGCGCCAAAATAGGATATATTACTATTAAGGGAGCAAAGGTCCGTTACAGATGCAACGGCTAATACCGTTGCTAAAAGAATGGGCGGAATGCAATAATCGACAGACGTCCTATTTCTCAACGCAGGTGCTGTCTGGGCATGGGACTCTTTTGAGTGTATAGGAAAAGGATACGACGAGTGATGAAAGAGAAATGTCTACACTGCGAGTTGGAAGACACGGCCGAGCATACCCTGTTTCTGTGAGACAGATGGAGACCATACAGATTAGGAGGTAGGTCAAAAACTGGAGGTTGAGCGAACTCCAGAGACTATGCTCTCGCTGATGTCGTCCAGCTTAGAGGTGTGGAACATTATACATGGCATAGTAAACAAAATACTCTCTGCAAATGAGAAAGAAGATGACTAAAAAATTAAATGAAGATCAGGCGGTATTCCCAAATGCGGTGAATATCGATCACGATGATGCCCGTTGCAGAGGTAAGAGAGAGGGAACGGGTTTAGCCGGTCAGAGTTGTCATGTCGAATGGACGCATCTGCGTCCGTGGGACATGTGATCATGTCTGGTTCAACGTCAGGCGGGCAGACTCACTCACTTCCGGGTATGAGAGTGCTTCTGTCCTTATGATTTTCCCAAACCCTCTATAATAAATAAAAAATTCAAAGAAGCTATAATGGCATTTCTTGTCTTGTCTGAGTTCCGTGCTTATGAATAAATACCTAATTCTGGGGTATTTAATACCAAACAGTTTGTGTATACTGTACTGAATAGAAATATAGATTGAGGAAAAATGTGCGCTATTTTCACCTTCTATTGTTTGTCATTCTCAGACGTGTAGATATTTCGGATTGTCTACTACTTCGTAATTTTGGTTGAATTACTATGTTGACTGGTCCTCAGAAAACAGACCATAGAAAGTCTAAAATTCACATTTTGGAATATTTACCTTATAGTCCAAATATTTTGACAAGAGCTCCATATCGTCTGACCAAGTTTTCTCTAGCATGAGCCTTTCATACGGTTTTGGTTTTCCATCTTCCATAAATAATAGTGGATTCAAGTTTAGGATATAAGGACATCCTTCCCATTCCTGGGATATTATTCTACCTATAAGTCAAATGAAAAGACTCCATGAAACCAAGGGCGTATCCAGACCTCAGTCTTGGGGGGATAGCGGCGCATGAAGTTGTGTGTGCTTTCACCATTTTTTGTAATACCTTCGTGAAGGACGTTGATGCAAGGAAAAGGAAAATGCTAATAGTATTAAAATAAAAAAGAAGATATAAATAGCAAGTGAAACAATGGAGTAGCAGGTATTTTAGGAAGATGAAATGAAAAATCTATTGATGCATTACACCCGTATGCACCGTTTGGCGATACTAATCCTAGCTCCCTAAACGCGTTTTGCTAATCTTTGGCATCTAGCCATGCACCGTCAAAAGATTAACTAATCCAGATTGGAGATACGGCAAGGTTGTGTTCGCAAGATTGATTTGACAGTGACAGGTCAAAATTGTCAGTTTGCGGTGCATAGTAAACAAGTAATCTAATCAAAGTTTACGTAACTAATCGCGCAATTGACTTACGGTGCATACGGGTGTTAATCAATTTTAATTTTACCGAATACAAATACACACCCGTATGCACCGTAAGTCAATTGCGCGATTAGTTACGTAAACCTGGATTAGATTACTCGTTTACTATGCACCGCAAACTGACAAATTTGACACTGTCACTGTCAAAACAATCTTGCGACCACAGCCTTGCCGTATCTCCAATCTGGATTAGTTAATCTCTTGACGGTGCATGGCAAGATGTCAAAGGTTACCAAAACGCGATTAGGGAACTAGGATTAGAATCGACAAACGGTGCATACGGGTATTAATATGTAATACGTATATCATCCGTGAACATTTTATTGGCACAGCATACAAAATTAAACGATCATGAACATTCAACAGTCAGGTACCCTAGTAGCCACAATACGTACTCCATATTTTTTTTAATTAGTGTTTTAACTTTTCTAAGCGGTGCAATTTTCAAAACAGAAAATTAATGAGTTGGTAAATTTTTGTGACAAGCTACCACGTTGCATAGGACATTAGAGAGATTTTGAGCTTGAGCTACTAAAAATTGGGACGACCTATCCGTAAAACATTATTCTGAGCATGCGCAGTGTGTTTCGAATAGCGGATGAGCGCGTGCCTTATTTACAGTTTTTGTAACCGAAATCCACTCCGAAATCTGTGACGTGTATCGTTGCGTTATTTGACAATTGACATTAACAATTATTGGACCTATTTGATTTTAATTTAACCTTACATTATGATCGATTGGTCGGAAATGTCCAAGAAATGTAACGTGCAACAAGTAAACACCACAAGCAGAAAATAGATCACATCACAAGTAGAATAAAAAATAGGTTATGAAGGATCCCCGAAGCATGACATTTCAGATTTCACTACCATGGTTCAGTCCCGTGATGATCACACGCTGTTGCCGGAGACGCCTAACTTTGTAGCTTTTATTGGATAATACTGTCAAATAAAATTGACGGAAGAAAACCTGATCCTTTTTTACAATGATAAACCACAAAATAAGTATTGCTGCTATCAAAATCATCACGGTTCTTTCGTTCTTTTCTCATTGCCGCTAGTGGTTTAGACCTGGCAATACGGCACGTGATCATATCGTACCGTAAACTTCCGTAGCTAACGTACAACTTTATCGGTTATTCGCCGATTCGGTTATTTCGGGGGAACTGCGCAGTGCGCATACCACAAATAGCCGATAACGTGCAATAACGTCAGGAAACGGACGTCCAAAAACTCTCTATTCAATTGATTATGTAACAATGGGAATATACAGGGTTGGGATAAAGTATGGAACCGAGCAAATATCTTTGAAACGGAAAGGGTGATATTGCTGAAAATTTGCAGGTAAATGTAGTGACGCATAATGCATCTGAAGACATTATGTTAGCTATTAATGTACTTTCGGTCTAACCGGAAGCACCGTCAACTTTTTTAATTCAAATGGGAGACCCTGTATATTTTTGCAGATTTTAATAGGTACATCTTTTTTTCCGGATACGTCCATAGCAGGTTTAGTATTTGTTTCTGTAAAAATGGGAAAGATAAAGCTTTTTTATTTACTGAAACGTTCATTTTATTTGATGTGTTACAACAAGAAAATTTAAAATGAATTATCAAGAGGAATTATCTGAGACGTTCAAAATGCCCGCCGTTTACTTCCTGACAATATGCAAGTCTGTTGACAAATTGCTGAGTTACCTCGTCGAATCAATTCACGTCAGGATCAGGACGTCAGGAGGTAAATGGCCGGCATTTTAAACATATGAAGAAGCTTTATCTTTCCCGTTTTTACAGAAACTAATACCCAAACCACTATGGACGTATTCGGAAAAAAGATGTACTAAAATCTGCAAAAATATACAGGGTGTCCCATTTAAATTAAAAAAGTTGACGGTACTTCCGGTTAAACCGGATGTTAGATAATTTAGTGGACTGTAGTTTTTTTGTACGATGTGGTTTGCGGGTAAAACTGATTGCGGAGTTATGAAAAACTGTGTTGTCGCCTACCTTTATCTAGATCTTCTAGCCTATCTGGTCCAGCGGCGAAGGAGCGCTCCTGTAGCACGAGGGCACAGTAGAAAATCAGCGGAAAACGAGGGTGTTCAGTTGCTATCGAGTGACTAACTCACTTTTCCTTTTCACAAGCGTTTTTGCGCAGGTGCGGATGAGCAAGCGACAACGTACACCGCAATCAGAAAAATGAATATAGAAAACCACATATACACTTAACATACTACCCACCATTTTTGGTTAATGGAAAATAAGCAAAAATCAAACTATACTAGTTGCTTTGGCAAAAAAAATTAAAGTTTTCCTTGCGGAAAAGAAAAACCCAAACTTAAGGGATACTTATATGCAAAGATAAATGCATTATATACAAACAAAATGAATGAAACAACTATTGCGCCGGTAAGGGGCAAAGTTTATTTACGGGGCGTCGATAGGTACCTTGACTTGTACGAACTTGCGCAACTCTAGACACACCGTCCTTGCCAGGAAAAAACTTATCGATTCGCGCCAATACCCATGTCATTGGGGGAACATTGTCCTGCTTCACAAGCACTAAAGTACCAATCTTAGGCTCAGCACCTGGAGTATACCATTTTGTTTTCTGATGAAGACCATGGAGGTACTCCTGATGCCATCGCATCCAAAAATCTCTATGTAACCGAAGGAGAAGTTGATATCTATCGAAGCGATTCATGTTTAAATTAGTATGATCGGGGTCAGGCAAACAAGTTAATGGATTAAGCGTTAAGAAATGACCAGGGCTCAATGCCGTATAATCATTTGGATCTGAACTTAGGGCACATAATGGTCTAGAATTTAAGAGAGCTTCGATCTGAATTAAGACTGTGTTCAATTCCTCATATGTTAGAATTTGAGACCCAATAACTCTAGACAAATGTGTTTTCACTGATTTAATGCCGGCTTCGTATAGTCCTCCAAAGTTGGAAGCATAAGGAGGTTGAAATGACCATTCAATATTTTCTGTTTCAGCACAGCCCTTCATAATTTTTAATAAGTATTTATTTGCGCCAGAAAAGTTAGTGCCATTGTCGCTAATTATTTTTGAGCATCTTCCACGCCGAGCGATGAATCTGCGTAATGCACATAAAAAATTCTCGCTGGAGAGGTCTGAGACGAGTTCGATGTGTATGGCCTTAACCGCGCAACATACAAATACACAGATGTAGGCCTTAATAGATTTTGCGCCTCTGTGTTTCCCTAATGTGATATAATAGGGTCCACCTAGATCAATCCTTACGGTGGCAAATGGTTTTGATTGTGTTACTCTATCCGCGGGTAACTGTCCCATAGGTGGTTGAAATGGACGAGTAGGCCGCGTACGCCAACAAGTAATGCAGCGCGAAACTATTTTCTTAATTGCGCGGCGTGCAGACAAAACCCAATAATTTTGGGCAACCAGGTATTGCGTGGTCTGTAGACCAGGATGTAAGTATTTGGTATGAGTATCAGAAATAATGAGATCTGTTAAATGCGAATTTTGCGGTAATAAAATAGGGAATCTCCTATCGTAACTGAGCAGTGAGTTGTGGAGTCTACCACCAACTCTGAGAATTTCATTTTCATCCAAGAAAGCTCCAAGCTTTCTTAAAGGTTTGCTAATTATTGCTCCAGTTTTTAAATTCTGAATGTCCATTGAAAAATGCATATTTTGAGTATACTTAATCAAAACATTCATTGCATTTTTTAAACATAAAGCGGTAAGTGAATTAGAAAGCTTCGTATTGGTGTTTCTAGTATTGTGGATAAATCTTTGAATATATGCAACAACTGCTTGCAATTTGCGTAATGACGAAAATTTTGGAAGAAGAGTATGAAGTGGGTTTGAATCGATATTAGAAATTAGAACAGTTTTTCGTTGCTCATTATCAACCGATTGGGGTTCAATCGGCGGTGAATGTATAGTAGGCCAAAGCGGATATGGTTTCAAAAGAAAAGAAGGACCTACCCACCATAACCGATGGTTTTTAAACTCTAGGGGTTGCAAGCCACGTGAAGCGCAATCAGCAATGTTATTTTCAGATGATACATGACACCACTGAGCATTAGGCATAATTTCTTGAATCACTGATATTCTATTACCTACGAATGGTTTCCATCTATGTGGCGAGGAATTAAGCCAATGTAATACGATTGTAGAATCTGAGAACGCGAAAATGTTTTTGAAAGAGATTTTATCATTATATGTGCTGATAACCAAACGTAAGAGTTCAGACAACAGAACTGCTCCCAGTAATTCACACCTAGGCATTGAAATTTGCTTCAGAGGGTTGACTTTAGATTTAGCGCATAAAAGAAAGGTTTGTACATCAGACTGAGTAACCACTCGCATATAAACTACTGCGGAATGAGCGTCCACGCTGGCGTCAGAGAATCCTACCAAATCTATGTAGTCATATTTTTTAGGTAAAACTAAGCGGGGTATAGATATATCTGATATGCAAGGTAATTGCCTTTTATACTTTTGCCAAGTTTCTAATATATTAGAACTAGGAATATCATCCCAATCCAGTTTCGCTAACCATAAGTTCCTTATAAGAAGTTTGGCAATCAATGTAATAGGCGTAAGGTATCCTAAAGGATCATATATACGAGCAACTTCACTTAATAAATTTCTTTTGGTACATGGTACATTACGTGGGTTTACAGTGTAAAAGAAAACATCCGATGAGGGATTCCATCTAAGTCCTAAAACTTTAATGCTGGGCACTGCTTCATTGTCAAAGCAAAATGAGGTATCTGATTGTGCTTCTAGCGGTAAGTTAGTTAAAAAGTCCTTGCTGTTACTAGCCCATTTATGCAATTTAAAGCAACCTTTATCAAGGCATTGCACCAGGTCCTTATGGAGTGCTAAAGCATCACTTAAGCTATCACAGCCTGTGCAAATATCGTCAACGAATATGTCATTCAGCAATACCTTGGAAGCTAAAGGATGAGTTTCCCTTTCATGTGTTGCCAAGTTTTGGATAGTTTTTAGGGGTAAATAGGGGGAACAACTAATGCCGAAAGTAACAGTGTTCAAAACATATTCATTGAGCTGAGAGTCTGGAGAAAATCTCCATAGAGTTTTTTGAAAACGCCTTTGCGATGGATTAATTAGAATTTGTAAATACATTGATTTGACATCAGCAGTTATAGCAATTTTGTGGCAACCTGAAGTTTAAAAGAATTTGACTAATATCTTTCTGAAGTTTAGGACCTGAGATAAGTGTGTCATTCAACTCTCAACTTAGTTGTGGTTGATTCCGGTTTCAATACATAGTGATTCGGTATAAAATATTCATGAAGCGGTGTTGAAGCGTTATAATTATGAGTATCAGATAGTGACATTTGTTTATTATCAATCATATCCTGCATAAATTTAGAATAAAGATCATACAGATTTCTGTTGCTTAGTAAACGTTTCTCTAAAGCAAAAAATCTTTGTTGCGCGATTCGTTTGCTGTCAGAGAAAATCGGCTCGTCACTGTCACGAAACAACAACGATACAACGAACCTACCTGAAGGTTCTCGATAGGTTGTGTTTTTATAACTGTGTTCAGCCTTCTGCTCATCAGGAGCTAAATGTGAATGCTGCGGAACTGACTCGATTTCCCAGAAACGTTTCAAAGAATCGTTAAGCGATTTCAAAGTAAAAAAGGAATTCTTAGTTACGCATTTCTGAGTATCAACCTGGCCCATAAAAATGTAACCAAAAGATGTATTGATAGCCTTAGGCAAATCTCCTTTAAAAGAATCAATATGAGTCCCAGTAAGAATACTTTGGAAAAAATGTGCGTTCAATATCAATTCAACTGGTTTAGGCATGAAAAATTCTGGATCTCCCCATTCCAAATCCTTACTGTGAGACCAGTCTCGTATATCAATATTGGTAGTTGGCATATTACCACAAATTGTATCTAATACTATAGCTTCACAATTTAAGGCGGGGTGCGTTTTATTGAAAGGAGTAGCAGTAAAAGAAATTTCACCCAAATTATTAAACATTTCCATGCCACCTAAACCGCAAATAGTAACCGAACTTCTTTGTATTGGCAAGCCTAGTTTTTCTGCGCATTTTTTTGATATGTAACAGGATTCACTACCTGTATCCAACAATGCTCTGCATGGTTGTTTGTTACCCATAGTATCTGTAATATTAATTTTTAGCGTAGATAATAATATTGTGGTAGTAGAGCTAAAATGATTTACAGTCTTCGGTAAGACAGGAGCGGATTCAGGGCGTGTGGCGAGCGCACAATGAGTATTCGCGAAGTTATTATCCATCAAATTTGGTGTGTTTTCAACTCGAACCGAAGTGCTTGTATCATTCACGGAAGTTTGAATATTGGCATCGTGATCAATATGAAGTAAGGAATGATGCTTGGAATTGCATATGCGACATGTATGCACAGATTTGCATTTACGGTTAGTATGACAGTTACTCAAACAATTGCTACACAAGCTGTGCTGTTTTACTAAAGAGAGTCTATCTTGCGGCGATTTGTTTATTAAAAGCGGACACTTGTAAATTAAGTGATCAGAGTGTTTACACAAAGAGCAAGATCGAGTTGGTATACAAGGGGGGTTAGAGCGGCTTAATAGTGAAGAACTAGTATGGCGGTTTGGATTAGGCGCGTTGGTCCTTGTATATCTCGGGCGTGAGCATGATGCTTCATTATGTGTAAGGTTGTCGTATGCGTTACATTGCCTTCTCAGAAATTCTGTAAGACAGCTGAATTGAGGTATTTCATTAGAAGTATTCTGCAATTCAAAGCGTGAAACTAGTGTGGAATCTAAACGTTTTAGTAACATGTTTGTTAGAATGAAGTCCCATTCTGCTACAGGAAAACCAAGATTTTTTAATGCAGCGATATTTTCCGTGAATGCGTCCAAAAGTTTATTGAGTAATGCGGGATTTTCGTTACTCATGCGTGGAGAACGTTCAATTTCATTCCAATGCGACGTAGCTAGGAGCCGCTTATTGCTGTATTTTGATTTTAGGGACTGATACGCTACTAAATAGTTAGAGGCAGTTAATGGATAACACTGTATCCTCAACAGAAGACATCAAATGCGAAAACTTCTCTATGTTCGAAAGCGACTGATTATTATGAATCAAGGCATCAAAAACGTCAATAAAAGATCTAAATGACTTGATGTCACCATTGAACCTGATGAGTTTCAATTCTGGCAATTTTACTTTAGGTTGAGTATCTGCGATAATATCAGATCCATTGTCCCTTTCTTTCTCAAAAAGATCATAGTAAATCGACTTGATCGTGTAATATTTGTGGTCAACCTCAGTACGTATATCATCTTCTACACGAAAATCATCGTCTTGATTCGGGTCTAATAGAGCGAGTACATTATTGTGGCGTTTGCTGAAATTGTCATATATTACATCTATAGCTTTATATCTTTGTTTAAGCTGAGAATGAAAAGCGGAATCAGTTTGAGCCTTTTTTGCGATTTCAAGACATTCCCAAATCTTGTTCATTTCCGATGTACGAAAATTCTTTTCTCTTTTTAGTTTCTCAGACATTTTCGTAGCTACTTATGAAACAGAACAATACCGAATCCTGACCTGGCAATAAAAACAGTCGTACCTATAGACGCACAAAAACTATGAAAAGCGAAATATAGAAAACCACATATACACTTAACACCGGAAGTACATTAATAGCTAACATAATGTCTTCGGATGCACTGTACGTCGCTACACTTGCGTGCAAATTTTCAGCAATATAGTTCTTTCCGTTCCAAAGTTATTTGCTTGGTTCCATACTTTATCCCAACCCTGTATTAGACATGCATCACTGTAATAATGCAAAACAAACCCTTTTGTAATTTAGTTACTGCAAAAAAGATTTTTTCAGTGCGACAATTGCTTAAATAAATAAGTCAAATAAAATAAGTCAAAGTTGGATCAAGTTTTTTTTCGGAAATCTTGGGGGGGGGGGTAATTACCCCTGTTACCCCCCTCCTTGTATACGCCTGTGCATGAAACTAATACTTATGAGGACGACAGCGACGTCGGCGCCGCGATCAATCTGTGCTGCTTGGAAACGAAATGCTAATCCTATCAACACAAATCCAACCGAACTCAAAAAGGGGAAAATTATGATGTGCATATTATGCCCGAATACGAATTTGAACGATTTAAACTTTCTATATTTGCTTCGGGATATTGCGCACTCGTAACGATAACAATACAATAATACAGAAATGATGTTATACTTTACCATGCGTAGTCATTACTGTAACGCACTGATGCACTATTCCACATTCTTCCATGATGTATCTATAAATTTTGCATACCTCGACCTTCTTGTCGTTCACTGTACCAACAAAAGGTCCTGTGCATTCCTACAAGGTGGTCGATTGTTTAGTTTTGAGGAAAAAATATTGTCTTTCGTAAAATGCTCTCTTTCTGCATGAAAATTATTTTATTGCGAACTGAACACACTTTATTTGCGATTTTGAAATCAATACGAAACTAATTCTATTAATATACGCAGACACAGGCACCAAACTTTGTTTTTTAGTGCTGATTCCGAATCTGTATTTAGTTTTTCTCGACCACCTCTCTAGTTTTTCTCTAGCACCTGTATATTTAGCACACCCTCGGATATTCAAGTTCACACTAAATATCCAAAATCGTTATCTGGCTTCCTATCAAGACGAAAACTCGTATCGTGTATAGTTTGAGGGTGCCAATTTCAATTCGGGTCGTTGTTTTGAGTTTCAGCCTCAAGTAAAAATCAAACATTTTCAGACCCATAGATTTTCAAGTTCACCCTAAATATCTAAAATTGTTATTTGGCTTCCTATAAGGACCTAACCAACTATATTGTTGCCAGTAGATGCACTCGCAGGTACCTGATGGCAATCTAATGCTGTAGTAACTTCCAAAGCCATAATTCCTCGTTCTCCAAACTTGAAACTTGTGTTTCTTTTCCACCAGTTTATCATTCCTTCAGCTGAACAAACTATCTTGCAACTAGGATACCGATAAAGCTATAGCTAGTAACGTTTTATACACAAAATCTGCAAATCGTATGACAATGAACAACCGCTATTTGTAAATGGTAATACGGTATTTCTTGAATGCGAGAGTTGAAATAACACACGAAGTATCATTTGTAAATACACCGAAAACGCAGCACATCCCTTATGCAAATATGCTAGACCTGTATCTTTTGTATACGGGCAGACGGACAGACAGAGGCTCTGCATAAGTTCTCTGCAGACATTAGGTTGTTAGAGTACTAATTTTTGGGATATGATTGAGCTACTTTTTTGTGAGATCTTTTACGGTGTATTCAGACTAATATGGAGCATTCTGTATTAATAAAATACTTAAGATCCGATTGTACAATGCAAGCTTAAGCTTCGGTTTAAGGTAACCCGACGTTAAACCACGTCAGCTGCAAAACGTTCGTTGTAAAATGTTGGCTTTGCCCCCCCCCAACCCCCCCCCCTCCAAGCCTAATAACACTAGCTTACGTAAACCGAAGCTTAACCCGCGCTTAGCTGAGGTTTAAACCTAACTTGATACAAGTATGTCAAGCAGCAAATAGCAAACAGCAAAAATTGTGCCTAATTTAAAAAAAGCAAATAAAATAACAAATTTGACACAAACCGCCACAGTGACAATAGTAGTCTTGAACACCCAGGGTCCTCAAGCGCCATCGTTTGTGCCACAATAAAGTACTAAATTAAAATGTCGCTTTCCTTGTATGTTAGTATTTTTTACAAATTATACTACGAACCCCATGATACATATCTATCATTTGAGCAGTGGAATAGTATTGTATTTTAAACTAAACCCTAAAAATCGGCGCAGTATCCGCAGTAAATGAAAAATACAGCAAGACAGCAGACGTCTAAATTTTCGGCTAATTATCTTGGTGTCTTCCACAACAGATGTCATACAGACAACCAACACATAGGTGTAAAATACAAACTAAACAACACGACACGTTTAAAATTGCCAAAATATTTAAACGTTTTTTGTTTGAGAATTGCATTTGAAAGTCTGTGACTCAATGCACATTGCTGTTTTTTGCGAGCAAACCTCAACGTTAAAGCCCTGAAGAATGAAGATAGCAATATTGGCGAAAGCTTGGCAGCCTCCTTTCAATTTGGCCAAAACCCCATCAAGATTTTCTTTTTAATGTATACAGGGTGAGTCTTAAGTTGATACTTTTTTTAATTGTGTATAGAAGTCGTAGAAATAAACTGGTTTTTCAAATAACTTTTTATAGAAAACCGAAAAATAAGCGAGATCAAAAAAAAAATGAAAATCTAGGCGTGTAGGACGTACCTATACCTACTAGTCTGTTTATGTTTAGTTTTTTGATCAGATTTTTGTTTTATGCATTGTGGATTGCATCTGACTGATAGTAGTCACTTCCTGTTTATTTTTGTCAATTTTAAATTGATTATTCCCAAAAGCAGCACATTATTTTGAACGCAAATTTTAAGATTTACAAATTTGGAATTAACTAGAATAAACTGAAAGTGACTAGTGCACTAATTTACAGGTACAATGCCTGATGATAAGACAGACATTCAAGCAAAAAACTAAACATAAAGAGACTAGGTACGTCTTAATACATAAAGTCTACTCCAGGATTCAGACTTACAATTTTGAGTCTGTATCTTGTTTATTTTTCAGTTTTCGGAAAAAAGTTATTTGAAAAAGTAACGACTTCTATACACAGTTAAAAAAAAAATCAACATAATATGAAAAAAGGAGCCATGGAAAATTTCTTGCGGGCGGGGGGGGGGGGGCGGGAAATTATGTTGCGGGGGGCCCGAATTTGTAGTTAATCCACTGAGCTAAGCTAAGCTGAGGATTAATAAAGCTTGAGTTAAACCGACCTTTGTACAACCGGCCCTAAATGAGGAAACCCCGTGTGAAAATAATTTTTTCAGACTAATCAGGCTGGAGCTCAGTTTGAGATACAGTGAAGTCACAGTAGAGCATCATGCTGTAATGTGTAAATTACTTTCCTAGGAAGTATGTTCTTCTTACGTAAATATTTCTGCACATGTCACCATTTATGTAGATTGTTGATAGCTCAAAGGTTCCAGTATAGCGTTTGATTGCCAAATATCGCATCAATAAAAAATTGGCACCTTCACAAACCATATTAAAAGTTTTAGTTAACTTGTAGTATTTTCTTTCTTCTATAGACTCATCGGTACTTGTGTAATAAATGTAGTATTTTTGACGCTGAAGTGCAACATATAGAGACTTCTCTGTTACGTAGTCCTTTCCCTTTTCGCATATGTACCTAGAAGAGATATAATGTGATTTCTGTAACTTATTTAGTGGTAGGTACCATTGAATTTGTGGTTCTTGGGTTTTTAGGCCGGCGTCGTTTAGAGTTAAAGCTTGACGTTTCGCTTGACGAGTAGATGGCATCTTCAGAAGCTATTTCACTTCGGCGACCAAAATACTGACGGCTGGTGGATCTGCACCTGTATTTATACCTGCTAACGGTGATGTGGCCCAATCAGGTAGCGTTGGTAGCCCCGCCCCTTCGCGATATGGTAGTGTCTTCAGCTCCTTTAGGATGGGTACCCATGACATTGACTTTCTGTGTTTCTTCTTTTCTATTGAAATTATTATGATGTTTTTGTATTTCGATGGCTTCTCTTGGAAGTCTGGCATGGTATGAAGACGTTACAGCAAGAACCTGAGTTTCTTCAAACTTGTTCCTGTTACTTCCTTCCTTAATCGCATGTTCGGCTACCGCTGATTTGTCCGTATGGCCTAGTTGACAGCTAGCCTTATGTTCTGCAATTCTTGTGTTTATAGATCGTTTCGTTGTTCCTATGTATACACTCTCACATGTGCATGTTATGCCATAAACCCCGGTGTTATGAGTGGGTCTCTTTTATCCTTCACCGTTCTCAAATATTCCTGTATCTTTCTTGTAGGTTTGTAGATGGTCTTGATGTTTTCCTTTCGTGACATTTTTTTCCTATTATGTCTGTTATTCCAGGCACATAAGGTAGAAAAGCTTTTGCTGTCGGTTTAGGTTGTGGTTTTGCTCTATTTCTTCTCATTGTTCTTGTTATTTCCTTTTCTATGTAGCCGTTTGCCTTAAGAGCATTAGATGTTCCATTTCGGTGTCGAGTTCTTCTGGTTCCCAAAGACCCACTCACAACACCGGGGGTTCAACTCAGGTTCTTGCCGTAACGTCTTCATGCCATGCCAGACTTCACAGAGAAGCCTTCGAAATACAAAAACATCATAATAATTTCAATAGGACAGAAGAAACACAGAAAGTCAATGTCATGGGTACCCATCCTAAAGGAGCTGATGAAGACACTACCATATCGCGAAGGGGCGGGGCTACCAACGCTACCTGGTTGGGCCACGTCACCGTTAGCAGGTATAAATACAGGTGCAGATCCACCAGCCGTCAGTATTTTGGAAGTCGCCGAAGTAAAATAGCTTCTGAAGATGCCATCCACTCGTGGTGGCGAAACGTCAAGCTTCAACGCTAAACGACGCCGACCTAAAAACCGAAGAACCACATATTCATTGGACGATGGCCGCGAAAGCCTTACACGGTGGGTACCATTGTATCAGAAGTGTAGCGTGCCTTGGCGGGCCCTTAGGAAGGGTAAAGGTTAATAACAAAAGAAAACAAATTGCATAAAATTAAAAGAAATATTTTTATTATATTAATTTTTACTCCTTGACTTTTTTTGACAAACTGAACTAGTTTTTCTAAAGTTTCTGCCTCTATAGAAAATAGTGACAGGCGTTCCAGTTCCATCGAAGTTCCTAAGTAATTTTTTATCAGTTTTAATTTTGAAAAACTCTTTCAGCAAATGCGGTTATAACTGGAAGAGTCAAGAATAAAAAGCATATTGTTATTACCCCGGGAAAACTGGATGCAAGACTATAGAATTTTATCAGCAATAATTCAATGAGTTCCTTAATGGAATAAATTTGTTCAATTTTCAGATTTTGAGCATATATTTAGATCCTTTAATTGATCCATAAAGGTTAACTGAGACGTCCGTTGAAGTAAATGACTTCAACGGGGAAATCCCGCAGCCCGTGCTGTGTAGGCGAAAGGTAAAGCCGTTAGAGGGCGCTGAAGTTGCGAAACATTTTTCAGCAATTATGTCACTCGGTGACTCGGTACACTTCTGACAATTAACATACTCATTGTATGAGTCAAAATGAACTTAATTACAAATCGTCAGAAGTCAGAAGGCTAGATGGAAGAATATTGGAGATATCTATAGTAAGAACGCATTATGGCTAAAGTATCCGATGAAAAAGAAAATAATCATTTCGGATGGGTAGGTATCCATTAAGGCTACATTTTAAAAATATTTTCATGTTATACAGGGTGTCGCCAAAATGCGAAACGTGTCAAAGTAATGTTTTTTTTTAAATAGAACATCATATATATTATTGCGTATTCAGAATCCTTGGTAAATTGTGGTGTGACTTTATGTATCACACATGGGACTTAAAGCGAACCGTTTAGGTGTAAATCAGCATTTTCGGTATAAGTAGATGTCGGAAATTTTTTTCCAACATCTACTTATACCGAAAATGTTTCAGAGACTATAGAATGTAGAAGGCTGTGGCTTTGCTGCATTACTCAACATGAAATGCGTCAACTTAGGCTAGACGGTCAAACTTGAATTACGCTTGTGCTTGGAGAAATCATTCGATTATTTAAGGAAACATCAACCAGGGATAACTTGATTTTTCAAATGGGAACACCTAATTTTTTATACGATTAAATGTAAAATATGATAGCCTTTCTAATGACATAAAGTTGTGAATATCAATCTCTTGTAATTTTCATTTATTAATTTTCCAACCTATAAGCAACCTAGCAGACTGTGAGATATAAACAAAAACCTGTTCAAATAGAGGAAAACTACTAACTTAGCAGAAAAGTACATAAGAACTAGACTAAAAAGACAAAACTAAAAAATTACTTATGTAAATGTATTTTCACTACTTCAGATATAAAGTAGCATTAAGTAATTTTGACTTCAAGGTAACATAAACGAGATTTTTATTAAAATAACAATAACGATCAAACATCAAGAATCATCTAAATATTCTAAAACTTAAACTTCACTTAAAGCTTTGGAAAAAAACATGCGCTCGAATATTTCACAAAATGTGACATGAATTTGACGAAACTTTCGTTTGTCATCCCCCAAATAGGATAAGCATTTCCGCTTGAACCTTCTGGACCACCCGTAGGAATGCATCATCATATCTGACACTCGGAAACACAAAAAAGGGCGGTATGATATTTTCAAAGCATTGACAGCAAAACACACGGTAACAAGTATGCCTCGCTCTGCGGATGTTGCATGGCCAATTTGACGTTGGGTTTTGCTTGCTATTACTTTGGGTCTTTTTTGAACTGTAAAACAACCTGTTTCATCACAGTTGTAGATATTTTGATATTTTTAAATCTTTCTCTTAATGTTCAGAATGTGGATATTGGCCTCAAATATATACCAATACATGTAAACTAACAATTCTACGCTAACTTACCTATTTTCGTGTGATATTAAGCGTAAATGCCAGGATAGAAGCGGTTCTGAACGGATAAGGAAGGCATTCAATAATGTCACTTCCTATAGGGGTCAATAAGTGTAGTCAAGTTGATTGACTCAGTACTTCCCACACATAATGATGATACCATTTTATTATTTTCCCCCTCACCCAAAAAAGAAGTAGAAAATGATCAGGAACCCCTATAACGCCTAAAAACAAAGTTTGGGGTTTTTTATATTTGTAGTTTTTTTATTATTGCTTCCCGCCACTTACATGATTTTTCCAAAACATACGCGTTTTCCATCCTCGCCGCGGTAGTAATACTGTGTCAAAAATTCATTAAAATTAATTCAATAATTTTCGCTTTGCGCAATATAATAAAATAACGATCTGAAACAACACTCGTATGTATATGTTAAGAGCAAACACCGATTTCGGCCAATGGACGGAAAATATGGCCAAAACGCGTTTTGGCTGCTACCATTTTACCAATGTCCGAATTATCGCTTTCCGACTGTTTAATGCAGCCCAGAACGTGTTTTGGCTCAACTACGATTGCCAAAACGCGTCCTGTTCTACTGCGATTGCCATAACGCGTGGTGGGTTTTGTGAGTGTCTCAGCTTGTAAACGATACCTCTGGAGATAGTGTATTAATTTAGTATTATTTTGATCTTTGTGCGGGTTAGACAGTAGCTAGAGAGTGCCATGGAAGACCTAAGGTTATGTTTTAATGACGAACTGCAAAAAGTCATAAGTGGTAGCAATGATCGTAATAATATTTGTACAACAGAAAGATACGACCAAACACTCATAGAGATAAAGGCGGCAAAAGCTTGTAAAAGTAACGGTGATACAATATCTTCGAAACAAAGACAACGATTGAAAAGGTATGATATTTTAAAAATTGGCTATATCGAAAAGCTAATTGAAAGAAGGACTGACGAAACAGCCGAACTGCGTTATTTTTGCATGACCCACGAGTTATTTGACGTTATTCATTCCGCTCATGTGGGAGCTGGACATAAGAGATTGTGAGGTATGTCTCTTTCAGTTTTTTTTTCACGGACCTAAGATCTACAAGTGCTTTTATTCATTTTAGTTATGGATTCTAAGCTCAGAGGAAATATTGTAACACAACACGGCAAATAATTGAGATTTATTTATTCTAGTAGAATATAGAACGTGTTCTGGCAATCGTAGTTGACCCAAAACGCGTTCTGGGCTACATTGAACAGCCGGAGAGCTATAATTCGGACATTGGCAAAACGGTAGCAGCCAAAACGCGTTTTGACCATATTTTCCGTCCATTGGCCGAAATCGGTCTTTGCTCCTAACATATACATCACAAATTATAGGTCCATTGATTTCTATAATAAGCAAGGCAATGTTCGGATGGACCTAAAAAAGTGTATTATGCTGCTAGGTTTTTCATTCACAGGTCAATGGACAGCCCATTATAAATACAACAATTTTTTCAGTTTTACAACCCCTCACCCCCCAACCACCCCAAATTCAACCCCACCCAAAAAAAGTAGAAAATGATCAGGAACCCCTAAAACGCCCAAAAACGAAGATTGGGGAATATTTGGATAACAATTTCCAAAATTATAGGAACGTTACCTACTACGACACCACAACATATCGCTGCCCAAATTTCATCACAATACATGCAGCGGTTACTGAGATTACGAGGCTATAAAAACGCCAACAGACAGACAGACAAACAGACAGACAGACAGACTGACAGACCGACGGTGTGACGTGGATTTTCGGTATGTAGACATCATAAAACACCCAAAAAGCGTACTATCTCAAAATCGAAAACTTTCGCGACCACAATACTCCCCTCACCAATCGGCGTGGGAAGTAAAATGGGGCTAAACATAATAAAAACTTGTCACATTGATACATGTCATAGTTGGACCTCCCAAGAACATGTGTAAAAACCTCATCCGTTCTAAACAATATTAGCAATTTTTTAACGATTTTTAACGAAAGTGACGTGAAAAATCGAACTTTACGCTACAATTGCTCATAAACTCCCCAGCAGAAACGGATCACAGTTTTTTTTGTGTTATGCACAAAAAAAACAAAGAATTTTCCATCAAGTCCCGACCGGGATTTTGGGGTTTTGGTGTAATGACAAAAAAAGTATACCAACGATCGTCCCCTCATAGGACGGACTTAAGGATGAGACACGTTCCTTGAAAATTGAATATGCGACAGGCTTTTTCTGATGCAATCAAGCGGGTTTCCAACCCATTCTTATCTTGGTTTCATTATACCTCAGAGTAACAACTGAACATAGAGGTAGTAAACAACTAATTCTAATAGGCCAACATCTTTTCTAACGTTGTCATATCGACCACCAGATACGGCAATCGTAATTGTTTACTATCGTCTTAATTGTATAGTATCCAGAAATATTCCATTCTACGTTAAAAAAGACGGTATTTTGATGGTTCAGAAATGATTACAGCAAAATCAATAGATATGTTGACCTCTACTGCGTTACTGCATGTTTCTTCATCATTAACGCAAATTCTGTCTTACATAAATTTTGAGGAGTTGGCAACGCCTATGTAATTTTCCTGCGATTTGTTTACGGTAACCTCCGACTGTCAAACGTTTGTTTTGTTTGTGCGTCTTTTATGCTTGGTCAGTAAAATCGAATTCGCTATTTGTTGGTAACTGTAGTGAAGCTTTTCAGACTTGCTGTGCTATATTCGAGTGTAGTTTAAGAGTTTTTCGAGATGGGACAGTGCAGAGCAGTGTTTGTAACATGGGTTGCATTGGAAGAATTTTCAGGTTAGTTGGCAATGTTTGGGTCTGAAGTGTCAAAAGATGATGGCTTTGAGCACGCCATGCTGAAGTGGTTTGTTTACTACCTCTATGTTCAGTTGTTACTCTGAGCATTATACCTACTCTGTCCTTTTTTCTTCAAGCGTATGAAAATTCCGGTCACACCAAGCTGTAATTCTAGATCCGCTATTCTGTCCATTTACATCGAACTGCGATGATAGATGAACGATAAATTTCTTGCTGTTAGCTCGGACCTCCTCCCGGAGAAAATTTTCATATTGAACTAGTTTTTCTTTGAGCACCTCTTCTAGTTCATCATCATTGTTTGCAGAATTCATTGCTGAATAAAAATAACTTTGTTAGCTAAATTAATATGTTTACACAATTAAAAACGATACTAGGAATGTGTATGTAAAGTTGTCCGTGAAAAATGAATGTAATTGGTCTGCGTGCTGAATGCTGTAGCACTGAACATAAACATAAAAAGAACGGTCACTCAGCATCGCGCGTTGGACCTTTACAGCCTGGACAAGACTTTTGGTTTAGCGTTTTGCGGAGCGGAAGCGCAGAGTGGAGTGCAGAGCGGCTAACAAACATATCAGTCGTCTAAATGCAAAACTCGACAAGTCACAAATTTTTCAAAATAGAGTTTTATATACCATTTTGTTCATTATTTGAAGCGCTACCATTTTCTATATTTTTCGCTTACAAAATCCGACATTAGACATGAGATATTTGACTAAGAAAACTAGACTTAGGTGCAAACACCGACAAGTCCAAGCGGTGTTTTATTTCAAACACCGACATGTCCACAGGAACCAATACGGACAACGGGAGCAAGTCACATGTCGATCGCACGAGGTATTCTGACCGTTGTGCGTTTTTGTTTTATCCAGTCGCTGAAAATACGTTGTGGTGAATTCATGTGTTTTTCAGTTTACTGAGAGAATGAGATTAATTTATGCTGTATTGATAAATTATTGATAAAAGTAACCATGTTTTTTGAAAAATGCTTTGGATGCGGATTTTGGAGAGCCTACTTCAACAGAAGCTAGGTCCAAATTAATGCAGAGGATCGAAGCTAATTGTGAAAATGCATTTGCTAGTTCTGAAGAATTTTGTTTGTCAGAAAATTTAGATTTTGACGTTTAAACCTTGTAACCCTTGAAATGTATCCTTTCTAACATCTAGCTTTATGTTTATAGTTCCTGTCGTTCAGCACAGTGTTTGATTAGATTCCTTTATATTCAGTAAAATAATCCAAATTGGTGTTTCACTTATTTTGATCCGATTCCACAAAAATAGCAGTCAAAACACGACATGTCACAGTCCCTAACATGCAAAACCCGACGTGTCCAAATTTGAAAGTCAGATTTTAGAAAAACAACAAAGATGATGATGGAATATGCAGTAACGCAGTAGAGGTCAACATATCTATTGATTTTGCTGTAATCATTTCTGAATAATCAAAATACCGTCTTTTCTAACGTAGAATGGAATATTTCTGGATACTATACAATTAAGACGATAGTAAATAATTATGATTGCCGTATCTGGTGGTCAATATGACAACGTAAGAGAAGATGTCGGCCTATTAGAATTAGTTGTTTACTACCTCTATGTTCAGTTGTTCCTCTGAGCATACGGTGTATGCCAAGAATTCAGAGCGGAGCGAGCAGCGCTGATCTACAGACGCATCTAGCGTAGGCTTCCACAACAAGATCTTCTGATTTAAGTTACAGCATACCAGGGCATAACATCATCATCATGATCATCACAAAGCTCTACAACCCCGGGTGGGTCTTGGCTGACTGCACAACTTGCATCCATGTCCTTCGGTCTTCTATCAGGCTGTGATCGAGTGGTATATTCATTGTTGAGAGGTCCGCCCTGATATTATCCTTCCAGCGCATTCGCGGGCATCCTGGTGGTCTCTTTCCAGCTGGTACCTCCTCCCATACGAGTTTCGCCAGTCTTTCGTTGTTCATTCTGTGGACATGTCCGAACCATCTCAGGCGTTGGGACTTGATTTCCTGGACGATGTCTCCCTCGCCATACAGTGCTTTAATCTCGGCATTATTTCTAATGCGGTATTGGTTGGTGTCGGGGTGGTAACGCGGGCCGAAAATTTTTCTAAGCACCTTCCTTTCAAAATATCTGAGCTTACCCTCGTTTGCTTTTGTCATGGTCCAGGTTTCGCATCCATAGATGATTATGGGTCGAATGACAGCCTTGTAGATTTTAATTTTTGACGTTCTTGATATGACCTTCGACCTAAATATATTGCCCAGTGAAAAAAGGCATCGGTTTGCGACTTGAATCCTTCCTTTAATTTCTTCTGTTATGTCATTATTTCTTCTGTTATGTCATTTCCAGGGCATAACGTTAGGTTTAATTAAAATACAAACTAAAAAGTGTTATAGATATCTATTCATATATTACAAACATTGGAAATGCCAGTTAGTTGATAAAGCTCCATTTAACTATCTTATTCTTTTCATAATTTTTAAGTGTTGGGTTTGTCTGACGCTACTGAGTCACAGTCGTTTGAGATCCCAGACATAAAACGCTTATAACCGTGACATGGACATCGCTCCGCTTGCCGCTTCGCAAAACGCTAAGCCCAAAGTCGTGTCCAGGCTGTTAAAGTGGGTCCCATATAGGCAAATTGCTTGAATTCGCAAACTGTCGTACCGATGGATTGTTATCGTAGCGTCTTGTTTACTTACATTGCTCTTCTTTGATGTCCCCCCCCCCCCCTTTTTATTTTTTGAACGGGTCATCTCAAAAAACTGAAATGGGATAATGAAATTGATGTATGAATACTATATTTAGGAATAAAGTTATTAGATGAAACTTTCAAGATGGCGACTGGGCGTCACATACTCGGAATGGGTCGGACTATATGGTTCCCCATTCAAGCGCAGACGGAGAGATCTTACAACGTCCTTTTCCCAGGAAGGTACAAATGGAAGAGTAGTGACGGTTTCATATCATCCTCCGATCTTGCGCTATTCACGGATGGCTTCAGGTCAGAACTTAGAACAGAAGCGAGAGAAGCTGGTACCAATCCAAAAGTTGAGAGGTATACCACAATCTTCCAAGCAGAAATGATAGCCATAGTGAGGGAGCTGAACAAAAGACCCCTAACAAACAAATCTACAAAAATCTTTCCAGATAGCTAGCCTGCACTGAAAGCACTGAGCTCCAAACGGGTTGACACAGGACTCGTTTGGAACCGCATACATCTCCTTCGCGAACTTGAAAGCAAGGAACAGAGTAACTTTGGTTTGGGTTTCGGGTCATAGCTGAGTGGAAGACAATGAATTGGTTGACACACTCGCTAAAGGAGGAACCGAATCTGTGTTCATAGGACTATAACCATTTGCGGACATTGCGAGAAGCACCGCTAAGAAAACCATCTCAGGTTGGGCAGAAAGAAAGCACTCTTGCACTGGCGAGATATACCAGGGCAGGGCTACTAGACTCGAAGGTGTTTATACCATATCACTTTAGTCAGATCTCCCCGAGGAACATATAATGGTTGGTCTGTCGTCTGAGGAACCATTTTGGTAGTTCAACGGACTGTCGTTTCTGCTGTGTGAAGGACGAAACAGTGGAGCACATATTGTGCTCCTGTCCAGTACTGGAAATAGTTTGGTTTCAGACTTTCGGATTCACCCAACTGGAACCTACTGACGCACTTCATAGTTTCTACCAGATCAAACCTTTGCCAAGGGTAATTTCAAGGTACTTGTCAGGGTTTTCGTATGGAATTCGAGTACAGTTCACTAAAACGTCACCCATGGCTCCGCGTAGTTTTTTTTTTAATAATACGTTATAAAACCTGCGTTTTTGAATTATGAATTTTGATTAGGCTTCATGGTTGCGAGGGCAAGAGTCGTCATGTTACCTCCTTTAAGAGCACCCAAATAAAAGACGTTTATGCAGGGTATCCCATGACGATTAAGACAAGCAATATATCGGAACTGGGCAGTAGTAGCGAATTATAATTTTGGGGGGTATTATTGCATTACCCAATGAGGTATTTGTTTTTGATCACGTGACCTCCGATTCAAAAATTTTATATATATTAGCGACTTTCTGTGTTCCACCCGATAAAACAATCCCAAAAAACTGCACACTTGGGATCTAAAATTCCATTTCAATTTTGATTCAATCTGCGGATTTGAAACAATTTCGTGTATGACACTAGCCTATTTGAGCAATTCAAGAAATGAAATCAAATCTGATTTCAAAAACATGGTAGTCTAATACAGTCTTAAAGTGATCAATTCAAGAGCTACATGTACTTAAAGGATTGTACCATTACCATTAAAACAAAAAATGAAACGGACACTACCATAGGGGTACATGGTATAATCATCAATGATTGTGGTACAATCCTTTAAGTACCTGTAGCTCTTGAATTAATCACTTTAGACCCCAAGTGTACTAGTTTGTTGGAATTGTTTTATCGGGAGAAGCACAGAAACGCATTTATATACAAGGTGTCCCATTAATAATTTTGAATCGGACGTCAAGTGACCAAAAACAAATCACTTGGGTAATATAATAACAAGAAAAGACACAACATTTGCTCTAAGTAACATCCCCAAAATTATAATTATCTACTACTGCCCAGTTTCGATATATTGCTTGTCTTAATCGTCGTGGTACCCTGTATTATGAATTGAGAAGTCAAACTTATTTAGGGTTTTGTTAAGAGTGATATTGTTTTGCAGCTAATTTTGCTAAAAAATTTCGTCTAGCGATGCTAACCTTGTCGGGCAGCTTTGACCGTGTTCATGATCTGAATGTCCAGCATCTCACTAGTGATAGGAACCGGTCTGTCTTCAGGTTGATTGGCATCGACAACCTGTATGTTCAAGCACAGGCTTCCAACTGGACTGGGCTTCGCTTCGCGAGAGTCTCCTACAATCCCCACAGCAGAAGCCGCTGCACCATCTGGATTGTCTAAAAAGCTGACCAGCAAGGTTTCTTGGAAGGATAGGGCTCGGATCATTTCTTCGTCTGGGAGAAGAATTAATAAATTAGAGTAAAGTAACCTTGAAGTAACCCTAATGAGGCATCAAAATGAATACATCAATTCAGTATTAACATGGATTTCCAAAATATGGAACGATGTAACACGCATGATATTCAGAGTTCTTCTTAGCTGAATTCTTATATCATATGTAGTAAGGCAGGTGGTGGGTCTGCAATTGATCTCCGAATTCGAAAATCATATTATCTCTCGACGATGTGGTAATAATGCTAATAAAGGTATTTCAAAAGCTCTCCGGATTCATACATCTCTCCACTCTCCATCACCTTTGCTGATTGAAAAAAATGTGAGAGCTATTTCTGCATGTAGTTAGAATTAAAGTGTTGGGGTAGAGACAGAAAAACGCGTCCTTTATTCTTCAATAGTTTCGAGGGGTCATCGCTCATAGTGAATGAACCGAAATGATTCATCGATCATCGAGATCCGCAGGATCGAACCCATTTAGCCTTATCGCCCCAAGC
The DNA here is from genome assembly GCA_951848785.1 of Callosobruchus maculatus. NCBI lineage: Eukaryota > Metazoa > Arthropoda > Insecta > Coleoptera > Chrysomelidae > Callosobruchus > Callosobruchus maculatus. The sequence goes on along the minus strand of CATOUR010000026.1, from coordinate 10,777,248 downwards.
CGCTAGCAGGATAGGTCCTTCGTCCATCACTGTTAGTCGATACTTGTCTTCTTGTCTATGGTTGAAAAAAGAAAACAAATCCGAACATTTTCATGCATATCGCACGTGACAGAATATCCTGTCTGTGATCTATAGATATGTTAGATGCTCACTCATTCAGCACGCGTTATTCATTTTTTAAGTTTAGGTTATTGCTTCGAAGTGTTGTATGATCTTTGAGCCGCACCGGTAGACATCTAATAATATTCATGTTTTATGATGTTCGACCAAAAACCGTCTTTATAATAGATAAGCAGTGAACCAACAGAACCAGACTACTCCAAGAGGAAATACCCCTGAATCGCATCAGGCACGACTGCGCTATTTCGATCTTCCAGATCTCATCAGGTGGATCTGGATAAACGAGACCATTCCCAGACCGAGGAAACGCTCCGGTGAAAAACTATGGCACTTTAAAGTTTCATTAAGAACCTAATCTAACTGAACCCGACTGGTCAAGTCGTTATGGTCAAAATGAGTAAAATGGGGTTTAAAGGAGTGTAATTGACTCGGTGGTTTGATGCCTTGAGTGGAATTAGACCATTCACAGACTGGGAAACGGCCCGACGAAGATCTGTATGCTAAATTTCAAACCGATATGTAGGTTATAACCTAAAACCAACTTTGAAATTTCGATATTTTTTCACGAAATATATGGTCATTTCGAAAGTACTTGACGAGTAGAGTACAACGACATCAGAAGCAACATCAAGACATGAAAAATAAATGAATTCTAATGTTCCTAGAGATTAGGTAAGTTTAAGTTGAATTCGGTTTGTTCATTTGTATAACTAGGGGGGCCTGGAGAACTGGCCCTCCCAGACGTCATAATTCTATAGATTTTGAATACTCTAGGCAACGTACCTCCAGGTAGGGTTGTCACCTGTTCAGTTTTTTACACTGTGTCGGAATAGGCCCCAGGCGCAGATCCCCTAAGAACTTTTTTTGGCTTATTTTCCTAAATGAAAATCAAAATACACGTTTTTTTCGGTCTATCAATTGTTACAATTCGAGTCAGAACATCAAACCGAGTTCGTTGACACCCCTTTTTAGCCCGACCGATTTGGTTAGGTTATGTCAGGTAAGGTATTAAAATTTCCAAATTTCAATGTGGCGTAGACTTTCACGGGAATGGGCGGCAGAAAAGATCTGCCTGTGCGCCATCTGGCACCCGGAGGTAACCCGAAGAGCGCGCTTCTATGCCAACTGCATATGAGAGTATATAGAGCAGCCCTCGTATTTCACGGGAATGTTTCCTCACTCTGGAAGTGGTCACGATATCCAGCCACGTCCTTTGACACCCATTTTGAGCTCAACAAGTCAACTTTAAGTTAAGTTAGATTAGTAATGAAAAACTTCAAAATGCCGTAATTTTTCACATGAAAGGTTCGGTTTGGGAGTGGTCTCGTTCGATTCAGGAGATCAAACAGAGTTGTTTGACACCACTCTCGACCCCCATTTCGGTTTCCACTAATCAGCGCTATCGTGGACTAGGGACATCGTGCCTGATGCGATCCAGGACATGTTCCAAACAAGGGTTGTGATATCACTTTAGGTAAAGTGAAAATCATTTTCTTCGCCTTTATTGAGTGTTTACTGTATACTAACCTACACAAAAATCTGGAAAATAATCTTCTAAATCGAACAGCGGATACTGATTATGCCATGTCTTGATATTCTGGTAGCGATCTTTGCACACAATACGTTTGTTTACTTTCAACAGAAGCTCTTCTAGAATAAGCCTGACTTTTGCTTCAACGACTGCTTCGGCGTTCTCTTCATATGTGGCTTCGCCATAGTCACTCTCTGGGAATACCTCTTGACCTTTCAGGTAGCTGATAATGGTCTCTTCCAAGGATGCAGGCATTTGTTCCATCGTTATTTTGGGTTTTTAGAGGACACCCTCCTCAGACCATCTTTACTTTGTAACGTCCAGTGATAACCTAAGATACCTGCCAATGTCAGTTTGGATAATACTAGTATGCAGAGTAGTAAGTACTAATTTCTGAATTAATTATTCCGGGTCATTGAGCATAGGCATTAGTTATGTTCATTGTGAGACTAAAATCTCATGAGATTTGCTTCATGAGAAATTTATTTTAGATAACACAAAACGATATATTTCTGTGAAACTTGAATGTACTTCGTGATCCGATAAACACGGAAGAAATTCTTGGCGCCTTACGAGGCCGTGCAGCGAATGGAGTTCGGAACAGACTAATGTGCATTGGTCCATCTGTTTATCTCAAGAAAGGTCGAAGCGGAGATAGTGGAAATAAGGAACATCTCGTTGATGAGAGCATCTTGCGACAACTGCATGCCGGAGATACTTATACCTACCTTGGAGTGGCGCAGCGTCATGTCCAAGAGGCAGAATTGGTCAAAGAGTGTCGCCGCCAAAGTATTTGCACCGACTCCGGCAGATATGGTCATCAGAACTGTCCGACAAGAACAAAGTCGCTGCCACGTACATGCTTGACGTCTCATTGTTATTGCACACCTTTGGTGGTACTCACAGGAAACTGAACGAGCTGAAGGAAATCGACACGAAGACGAAGAGTTATGGGGTAGATATACCGGACACCCGTTGTAGATCTTGCCGACAGGTGCCAGAGACTCTCATGCATCTCTTGTCGGCGTTTAAGACGTACGCTGGCGCTGGGACGGCTTACGTCCATCGGCACAACGCGGCTCCACTACAAGTGCTCTACTATGATTTAAGGCACTCATATACGGTATGCATTTATACATTCCGTACATGTATACGGCACATAGCACAATCCCATTGGTCAGATTTGAATGTTGAACCAATCAAACGGCGAGTGCCGTACGTGTGTACGGAATGTAAATCGGTGCCATACGCACTTACGGAATGTAATATAGTGTTATGCTCATGTCAAATGTATGGCTATGGCTAGACGCTAGACTCTTGTTTTAAGTTTTGTGATTGCCACGCGACAGGGTAGTTATAATATGTTTGAACTCGCCATGCATGCTGAGGCAAAGTTATCTCCTAATTATAAATAATTTGAACTGAGTCCTGGAAAATATAGATCAAACCTATTGACTGAGAAAGATGCTAGACGATGGGTGGAAAAATTTGAGTCTTTGACAAATTCTAATTGGAGAGTGTCGGGTGCCAAAACGAACACGCCAAGGCTCATAATGTAGGTAGGTATTTTAGACATAGGTACTAGTAAACGCAACTTATAGAGTTCGGGGTGTGACGAACAACTTGCTTCGATTTTAGGCAGAAGCGCATTGAGGATCAATCGCAATTAAATAGGGAATTTATTATTATCTGTTAAATCTCCGTCTGTGTAAACGGCACGAACCACAGTTAGATACTATTAAGTCTTTGTTATTGTAACATTTTCCAATCTACAAAATATCGATATCAGGTGCGCCTACACCGCTATCTTGCTCGTTTGATGTCTTAATAAAATACGCATAATATAAGGGGTGTTTTCTAATTGTGATAAAGTAATTTAAGCTTTTTTTAAAATTTATTCAAACATTATTTCCATTTTTTAGCATCGCTTTTAATTAATGTCTTAAATATCATTCATTCCATTTTAGTAAAATTTGGCGTTATTATTATAATTTGTTGTGATGAAAGACTAATTATTCAGTTTCAATTACATACTGATAATTGAGTCCAGTGAGTCCAAATAGTATACGTCATCAATGGTCCTTAAAAAAAGTTATGTCATTTTCAGATTAGGTCACTAATAAGGCAACCTTTTGTCTTATGAATTATTTGCAAATTTTGTTTGTGTTCGCGGAAAATGCTCTATAGTACTTGGGTAACACTAAAAAGCTACCAAACTAGCTAAATTTGGATGCATCTATCTATGTTATGGATTTATATTTCAGTCTGGAATACTATTTTCACCATACATCGCTTCACAGAGTCGATCCAAATGAAAACGTAAAAGGAAAATCTAAAAATTGTTGTTGCCCAGGAAAGCTTAGAATTACCATAAAACATACAACCAAAGACACCAGAACAAAAGACAAATATGTAACGGTAAGGGTTAATATGACAAGTTTTATTATAAATAAATTACGCAATAAAAACAGAATTCCTACTTTATAATATTTTTTAAGGAAGGAATGCCGGCCTGCATTGCATTTAAAAATGATCACAACTATAATTTGAACTCTGCGGAGAGTCTGTCTTATTTACGTCCTACACATACAGTAAGAGATGATTTTGATACCTATTTTGATAGCGGATTGGGAATTACAGAATCAATTCAATATCATGAAACAAAATTGGAATTGAAATATGTTGTATGTATGTTTGTTTAATTATAAAAAAAATATTTTTAGTGCCTTGAAGATGGCCTGATAAAGGCCGAAACGTCGGCTAAACAGTCTTGACTTAAACCCAACCATCTGTTTCCTGGATAACGTTTTTTTGTTTTGTTATATTCTTTAATGTCTTCAGTTTTGTAAGTAATGTATGTTTCCTTTGCCCATTGAAACTCAATACTTAATACCAGATTTTTGCAATTATTACATTTAACATTTCTTAAAAATACTCTAACTTCATTTGTAATAAAGTTTACTGCAGTTTAATATATAGTTAAAAAATTATTTTCGCTTGAATCGCTTTCCTCTTTGTAAATTTTCAGCTGCATTAAGTACTACATTCCGTAAGTGCGTATGGCACCGATTGACATTTCGTACACACGTACGGCACTCGCCGTTTGATTGGTTCAAAATTCAAATCCGACCAATGGGATTGTGCTAGGTGCCGTATACATGTACGGAATGTATAAATGCATACGGTATCGATGAGATACCGGTGCTATCATACGTTCCAGGGGATATAGAGTCCATTATGGAGAACGAGAGATGCCGGATTTACTGGAACTACTCGTTCCCCACGCTTGAGCGTGTACAGGCAAACAAGCCCGACATATTCCTCAACCACCAACAGAAGACGATGTTTGTTATAGAGTTTCGGCACCTGCCGAGGTGAACATCATCTCTAGGGAGGAGGAAAATCGGACCAAATATCAGCAGTTGCTGGGACAACTTCGCAAGCTCTGGCCAGACTATACTATAAGTCTGCTGGTTATGGTCTTTGGATCCCTAGGTAGAATGAGGAATACGCTGCTCTCTGTACTGCGCAAAATACCGGTGTGCCGTATGGCGGCGCACATCTTAGCCGCCAGAATGCAGAAGGCAGTCATCCTTGGGTCACTTCGTCTGCTTAGGGCGCACAATTCGCGGACTCAGTGATTGCTCACCTCACGGTGTGAGGAGTAGTCACTGGATAATGAAACATCATTTCGGTGTGTCGAAGCCCAGATTGCACTTTTTTGTTCTTTTCGTAACAGTAAAACGTCTTGATTTAATTAATTAACAGTAGCGGGCGAAGTTTAGCTAAGAGCTATTTTTTCCACTTAACCCTAATTGAAACAAGGTATCTCTGAATGTGTTGTTTCCACAGTACCATCTCAGACGCATAGTAGAGAAAACACTTCTGTGCTGATTTTTTTATCGAAATGTCTACAGAAAGGATTAGAAGTAAGGCTGTAGGGTGTTGTCGTTAAAACCTGTAGTAATAAAATAAGATCTCCCAGGTACCTACTGAGTAAGAGACTGGATTGAAAGTATAGAAAACAAGAATATAATGGCAACATTATTAGAAGAATTACAACGAGAATCGTGAATATTATAAGAACTTTCTTCGAATGTCTGTCACCAATTTCCAATATTTGCTAGGACAAATAAAATTTCCTACATTTGTATATGAGAGATGTAATTCCTCCAACTGAAAGGCTTCAAGCAATATCTTATTTGGAGGTAAATACACCAGTATCCAGATTTTGTTTCAGAGAAAACACCGTTAAAGGTGGGTGTCCATAATGAAACTAAAATCTGACGAGGTATTTGTTCACAAGAAATTTTCTTCAGATATGTTTCCACAGAACATGATGTAGATAATGAACGTGAGTAATGGAAATTTTATCGCATGATGCAAGGTATCTCTGAATGAGCCGTTTCCACAGTACCTTATCAAATGGAGAATAGAGAAAAAAACTGTGTTTTGTGACAAAATGTCAACAAAAACGGCTGGAGGAGGAAAAGCTGCAGCATGTTACCTTGTCGTTAATACCTGTAATAATAAAATAAGGACTAACCGTTATTGGGTAAGAGATTCAAAGGAGAGACAAAAAAATTTGGAGGTAGACCTCGTTCTAGGAACTTCCGCGACCCAAGTGGTTGTTGTTCATTCCCTGTTCTAGTTTTACCCTCATTCCCTTTAACCCTTAAGAGTCCAATCGAATAGTAATATTATTTTGAGGTAGACATCTTTAAGTTATTTACGACTGCCTAATATCAAACAATTCGGTGGACATTTACACAGTTAATGATATTTGAGTATTTCGATTTAATCAACTTTTTTAGCCCCCATTTCAGAAAAAACATGTGATATATCGTTTTAGACTTAAAGAATCTTTCAACTGGTGCTATCAAATTAATATGTTGTATTATATTTTTTATGCACTCCCCACCCTTTTCCAGCCCCTATTGTCAGATCGGCACCAAAACATTTTGAACTCGAGAGGACCTCTATTATTTCAAGTTGCTTAAATTTGGAAGCGATCGCGCTTGAGGCGTTCGTTGGAGAACGAAATCGCGGACGTAGAGGTTGGTCTACTAAGAATGGACGTCGGCCATATCATATTTACAATCATGTAGACTGGATAATTTTCGATTTTTTCTTAATCGTTTTTTGCTTCATCTTGTAAGATGTAGTGGTGGGTGGTGGGAGAACGTCAAAACAGTTTTTAAAAGTCTCTTTTGAAAGATCTATTTTACCGAATAAAAGTTATCCAAGTTGATCTTGACTTACTAGCTACAGGACGGAATAGGGCATCATAACAATTGTTACGCATTTTTACGAAAATTTTAAATGGTATGCTATACCTTTTTTAACATAGGTGGATAGAGGACAAAATTCGTTAAAAGTCATCGCAAGATTTACCTTCTTGGCTTTTTCCAAGAGATATCAGTAAAACAAGTATTACGACAAGTGATCTGTGAGTTTCACAAACAATTGGTGTTCTATAGGCATATAGGCTCCGTTACAACGTTTTAGTAATCACTCTACAGCTAATTGTAAGCACCAGTTCAGGTTAAGGGAGTTTTAAATAATAGAAAGCTGATTAATGACCACACCTTTACTTCAACATTACTTTTACAGTGTATATTTTAACAGTATACGGTTCCAATCAATAAATCAGTGTGTACTTACTGCTATTCTGGGTTACAGTCAACAATATACAATAATTGCACACCCCAAAAATACCTTCACCCTCCACGCGTAAACATAAACATCCAACAACGGTCCGTCCTATACGACGCGACGTCTCCAAACAATCTGCCCACCGGCGCAACTATCACCCGATATACACAAAAGAATAGCTCGCCCAAAGACGTTAGACGTCAGGAATAGAAGACTGTATGACCGAACATCTGGATAAACGGTAATATAGCTAACATAATACACACGTAAAGGCGCTAGAAATTACATTTTTACTTTATGAAATAATCACCAGGTGGCGCAGTAGTTGGCAATAAGTGCTGCATCCAATTTTCATAATAATGGAATTTTTAAAAGAAACATACAAAGGTGAACTATAGTATAAAATTGATTACTATTTTTATTATTATTATATTTATAATAATTATAATTTTAGTCAGTCACACGGTGCTATATGAATAACTCAACAAGCAAAGATAGTAAGAAAAAATTAATGTGAATAGATCATAAAATTAACAGCAAAATGAGGTGGTATAACAACAATGATAACAAAAGACAATACTTAAATATAATTTACATGCACATACTATATCTATCGTCAATGTTGGCCTAGATTTTAGATGACGTCCATCGTTCTCGATAAACCTGCCAGTATGAACGTCAAGAGAAACACTGAAAATAGGTATAGTATACGCGTTGTCAATTGGTTTATGTATTTTGTTTGTTAACATTGTTGTTATACCACTCCGCTCTGCTTTTAATTGGCCTTGATTTCTAAGATCTATTCATATCACCATTCATATTGATTTTTTTTCTCACTTAGTAATCTTGCTTCTCGAGTTTATGGCACTTTGTGATCAGCCCAATTTGACGTTTAATATTAATAAAAATAATAACCTACTTTATTCTTATCGCTGTTTGTTTCTTTTAAAAATTCCATTATTATAAAGGCATTTATTGGCGACTACTGCGCTGCCTGATAGTTATTTCAGAGAGTCAACATATATTTTCTAGTGGTTTTACGTGATGAGCATTAGCTGTAGAATTATTACTATATAAATATGTTGTGACGGAGGCTAAAACCCTATAGGGCACCAGGTTTTTCCTCGACTCCGCTGGAATTTTTCTTCAATGTATCATGTATCCTTCACACTACACCGAGTCAATAATCACAAAACCAATGCAGGTTTTTATGCTCTTGCTTGTATTTATACAAAACATTTTTCACTTTTAAGCAGTGGCCACACTTAACGACTTGCTTGCACGGTATAGTTTGCGCAAACAAGACGGTATACCGCTTAGTGTCCGCACCATTCAAGTAAGCTCGCGCAACTGACTATTTCATATAGGTGCTGCTCCTTAAAACTGAAACCTGGTCAACACACAGAGGCTTTACCGGCAGGCTAGTTGGCGCAGGCCAAAACTTTCAGCAGACTGAAATTTACACAAGCCGCGCTTTTCGGTTTGCGCGACCTACCGTCTTACCGACCACACTCACGGACTTCTCGCTACAAACTGGGTTGCAAAAGTGAGTACGAGTTAAAGCCTGCACGTGTGGCCAGGGTTTAACACAATGATTATGGAACAACGTTTCACAAAAACTGCATTCAATAGACTTTGTATTTGCCTTGTATTTACTATATCAAGTTTCCTGAATACAACGGAAAGTCCGTACTCAACGGCATCTCGACTACTGTAAGTACAGTACGTGCATCTGAGGTATATCTGATATTTCCTTGACACGTGATATTCTCGTAACAAAAAAAATTTCAAACGAAAACTGAATGAAATTTTCGAAAGTACTATCAGGTCTATCATACCATGCGTGCAAAACATTTTTTGTACTTCAACCCAAATAGCACCCAATAGTTTTTTCTAATCAAATTCAGTCCTTATTTTATTTAAAGTATTGTAGTACCTTTGATTTTATACACAAACTGTAATAAATAATAATAAAATAAGAGGTATGAGTTTGAGGCATGATAGTTTCGAAACATACCGTGCTTTCGAAAGATTTTTTTTGTCCTTCAACCCCTGAAACTCACCCTCTACTTTTTTTCAAATAGCATCCCACAACTTTTCCTATATAAATGAGGTCATTATTTTATTTAAAACCTTGTAGTGCCTTTATTTCATTCACAAACCAATTTTTTTCCAATTTCATAAGCATAAAATAAATAAAATAAGGATTTCTTCGAAGCCTAATATTTTCGTTATAAAAAGGACCAAAAAGACATTTGTTTTTCGAACGTATGTATCAAGTACCCTTTAATACCTACTTAGTTTTCTTTTTTTATCTATTTTTACGCCAAACAAATTCTGCTTTTTTTATATTATTGTTAGGATTTCATGCAAAAAAATAAGTTTGCGTGTAAAATCAAAGGTACCACAAGCTTTTAAATAAAATAGGAATATCATTTATATAGGAAAACCTATGGGGTGCTATTTTAAAACAAATGTTGGGTGAGTTTTAAGGGTTGACGTACAAAAAAATGTTTTGAAAGCATATGATAGACCCTCTAGTACCTACCTTCAAAAATTCCACTCAATTTTCGTTTTAACTTTTTTTTTTTGTTAACAGAATATCACGCGTCAAGGAAATTCAGAGACACTGTATATTATTACTAGCTATCTCAGAATGTTTCGCTATAGTATGTTGCCAAATAATTGGTACTGATGTGATCATCTGGTGTTGTTTTATGATTGAAATAGATATGCTTAATTAATACGCTTGGCGAATAATTCAATTGAATAAACTTTATTTCCATACTTAATAAGTACAAAAATAGGTATATACAATAGTGTAAAAACAAACATACATGAATACAAAAGATCCGAATGCTTTGTTACTATATAAGATCATTTAGCTCTTACTTAATTGTGAACTTTGACCTGCAGTGAATACAAGTAAGATGTATAGACACATATTTGATTCAATAACTGCCTATAATTGTTTTTAAGTGCATTTTGAATATGCGTGTATTTTGGTAGTGTATGCCTCTGTGGAGTTTATAAGGAGCTGCATCGGGATGCCTCAATATATTTTTATGTTGCTAGTTCAAGTAGCAAATTTGTAAATTTCTGTATTCTGTCATTACACCTGACCTATAAAATAAAAATGTTCTTTTAATATGTGAGTTTTTAGAGTCTGTTTTGTTTTTAATTCTGCACTACAGAGTTCATATGTCTTGAGTTGATAACTAGCAACAGTCTGAAGATGTTTCAACACATGTTTGTTTGAACTATCGATACACTTTATGCTTTCATTTATTTTGCTTCTAGCTGATGCTATAGAATTTGGATGTTCTCTCAATGGTGTCTGTTCAAGTTCAAATGTCTTATTACAATATGTGCAACTTATGAATGTATTATTACCAGCTATCTCTGAATGTTGTTCAATAACATGATCTTGGAGGATGGGTTGGCTTAGTGGGTAGAGCTGAGGGCTCGTGACCGGAAGGTCCCGGGTTCGATTCCCGTCAGAAGCGGAAATTTGTTTTTGAATTTATCAATCAAAAATAAGTTTCCATAAAAAAACCTTAGCGAGAATCCCCACCTGAGCCTTCACTATTGGCTTCTAATTAACAGTGATGTTCCTAGAGTGGCATCGGGAAGTAGTAACAAAACCTACACAGAACACGAGACTAATGACCAGAGCAGTCGATGCCGTTGACACAGAAGTAAGTACATGATCTTCGAAACATCTGGAACTGGTAGCTTTATAAGTGCACAGTGTACATTCATATATTATCCTAATAAATGATTCTATGGAATCTGGATGTTTGTTAGCTATGTGGTAATTTAATCACATTTTACTCTTGCCTTACATTTCCTTAACCTATACGTGCTCTCCTAACCGGTTCCAACATACGTCTTTTTAAATTGCTAGTAATTGTACCGCACGTTGGACATTCTTGTACTTTCCTGCAAACTGATTCTATGAAATAGGAATGCATCTTTATTATAGGGTCATCCACTTCCTCTCCACTTTTGAATTCCTTAGTACAATGCAAACGTATATTGAATTTATCGAAAGCTGCTTCAGGGTAAGTCAAGATCTGTTTGAATTACTTCATAGGATAGTCTACACTAGTGAATTTTGCTGCTAATTGATGCTATATTATTTGCTCATCTAGTCTATAAGTATCATGACGTGTTATCATATGCCGTTTCAAATGATTGCTATTGATAGTTTTATAACTGCACTTTTTGCACTCGTGGACTTTACTAGTAACTGACGCCATGAAATCAGGATGTATTTTTACTATATGATCATCCAGTGTTTGTTTACGTACAAATGTCTTACTACAGTAGTTGCATCTAGTGGTTATACGTTTACCAGCTATATTAGGATGATTTACCATCACATGTTCCTTCAAATTACTGGAACTGATAGTTTTGTAAGTACACTTTGAACACTCATGTACTTTCCTACTAACTGATGCTATAAAATCAGGATGTCTTTTTAGTATGTGATCATCCAGGATTGGTTTACGTGAATACATCTTATTACAGTAGATGCATCTAATGCTCATACGATTGCCAGCTATATCAGGATGTTTTACCATATGTTGCTGCAACTGAGAGGTGCTGATAGTTTTATAAGTGCACTTTGTACACTCGTGGACTTTCCTACTAATTGATCCTATAAAATCAGGATGTCTTTTAACTATATGACCATCGAGTGATCGTTTACATTTAAACCTCTGATAGCAGTAGATACATCTACTAAGAATACGATTACCAACTATCTCGGGATGTTTCATCATTAAATATGGCTTGATATTTGTAGTGAACGAAGTTTTGTAAGTGCACTTGGTATTGCTTGTAGCTTTACTGGACCTTCTATTGAGTATATTAGTTTCTTTTGCTTGTTGTTGTTTCTTTTTTATAGTTATCGCCTCAAATTGCGTACTTTTTGATGAATGTGTCCCAATGTGGGTAGTAAATAATATTTTGGAATTTGTTCGAAAATCGCAATAATAACAGCTGTAAATATATTTTCTGTTCTTATGCACTTTCATGTGATCAGTCAAATGACGTTTACTTCTAGCGGCGTATTCGCAGTGATAGCAAACGAATGTGACACCAGCAGTCTCCTCATCGGCTACTACTTGCTGATCTTTTCTCGGTATTTCATTCTTCATGACACTGAAAAAAGAAATTTATATCATCCTACCGGCTGCACTATTGTCTTCACGACACTATAATCATTCGCTACTTCACAATGCATTTCAAAGAAAAAAATCATTTTCGAACTTAAATCCTTTGCCAGTTATCTATTCCCGCGAAAAATACAACGATAATTACGGGGTTGCGTTGATATCTATAGCTGACCGAGATAAGTTTCATGGTAAAAAATATTGTGACGTCACAGCAACGAATAATAACTCATTAAAAGTGTAAGTGTAAATAAGTTTCGTATAAAACAGTCAAACCAGTTTTGGGCAAAAAATATGCTTAATTAATACTCTTTGCGATTAATTCAACTGAATTCACCTTATTCCCTCTTAACATACATATATGTACAAAAATAGGTATCCACAATAGTGTACAAAACAAACATACATAAAAACATAAGATGTTAATGTTTTGTTATTATAAGATCATTCAGTTCTTCCTTATTTTTGAACTCCGACTTGCAGTGTATACAAGTAAGATTTTTAGACACATATTTGTTCAAATAACTGCCTATGGTTGTTTTGGTTGTTTTAAAAGTTGGCTTTGTACATGCATGCATTTTTCTAGTAACTGATTCCGTAACATTGGACATTTTCCCTTAATTTCCTTGACACGTGATATTTTCGTAACAGAAAAAATCTATCGTAAACTTGGTGGAATTTTTGAAAGTAAAAAACGTTACAGTACAAAACATTTTTTATTTGTACTTCAACCCTTAATACTCAACTTTTGTTTTTAAAATAGCACCAAATAGTTTTTTCTACGCAAATTAAGTCCTTATATTATTTAAACTCTTGCAGTACCTTTTATTTGATTATAACTTTTTTTTCGCAAAATCATAAGTATAACATAAATAAAATAAGAACTTGTTTGGTGCAAAAAACGGATAAAAATTAAACTAATTGGGATTTTCAGTGTACTGAATGACCTATAATAGATGCTTTAAAAAACAAATGTCTTTTTTATGCTTTTTTATTACAAACAAAATTTCACCTCAAACAAATGCTCATTTTTAAAAGCTTTTATTTAACTTGCAATGTATGTACGCTTGTTCGGGTGGAATCTTGCAACTCAATTTTGAAGCAGATATCTTCACCGATTGAACTGAAATTTTGTATACACGCTTTTTTTTATATAGAGGGGATTAGGAATCTTCGAAAGACACTCTGGGCTGGCTCTAAGACTTCAAATGCCACAGCGTGTGCCCGATTCACCATTGGGGTGCCTACAGACTAAACCCTTCCCCCTCTCTCCACCCACATCTCTGGAACCGCGTGAGCATTACTACAGAGTGTAGATTGTCCTATTCTAGCTTTAGTCTGTTCTGTACTTGTCTGGGAATGTCGATTCGTGCTGCCGCATTTCGATACGTTTCGTCACCAGAATGGCTCTTGTACAATGGGCGATGGTCAACCAGTTCTCCAAGGAGGACAACATGTGGTTGACAAGATTGTCTGGCGTTAAAGTGACCTTCAAAGTGTTATTGCACTCCATTCTAAGTTGTTCCCATCTACTGCAATGGAAAAACGTGTGCTCCGCGTCGTCTACCCTGCCGCAGTACCAACAAGATGGATCATCGCATATCGCAAAACGCCACAAATAGTGGCGGAAACACCCGTGCCCAGACAGCAGCTGGGTCAGGTAGAAGTCTACTTCGCCGAAGTCTCTGGTGGTCCATGTTCTTATGTCTGGTATGAGCCTTTTTGTCCACGCCCCTTTGTCACTATGAGTGATCCGTAGCTGCCATTTTTCCAGTAGCTCTGCTCGGCCTACCTCCGGATTCCAGTGTTCTGGCTGATCATACTGGTCTGCCCTCATTTTGACCATGAGCTCTATGGGGGGAACTCCCGAAATCATCTCAGCCGCAACTGCCGAGATGGTGTTATAGGCACTACAAATTCTAATGGCGATCTTCCTATTGATAGATTGCCATTTGTCGTGGTGTATCTTGACCTCCATTGCTGATTTCCATACTGGCGCGGCGTAAAGCATGGTCGAGAAGGCCACGGAACTTAATAAAGCTCTTCTGCTCGATCTGGGCCCTCCCACGTTTGGCATTATCCTCGTAAGAGCGGCGACTAGCTTCGAGGTCCTTTCTGCTATTTTGCTTATGTGTTCACCGAATGATAATCAGCTATCAAGCCATACGCCCAGATATTTTACTGCTCTTTGAGGCTGGATGACTTGACCCTCCACTAAGAAAGATACCGGTGTTATTTTCCTTCGTTTTGTCAAAAGGATCGCCTCAGTTTTCTCGGGTGCCAAAGCGAGCTTCTTGTTTTTCAGCCAGTGTGACACTTCTTCAATAGCCCAGTTTGCCTTTTTCTGCAGACTCTCCTCGTCCCGTGCAACCACCGCAATGGCCAAATCGTCGGCATACGCAACGGTGGTGACTCCTCGTGGCATCTCGATATCCAGAACACCGTCGTACAGGAGATTCCATAGCATAGGACCCAGAATCGAGCCCTGCGGGACTCCACTGTTCATGTCAATTGCCTTCTCCCCATACTCGACCTTAACTTTCCGATCGCGCAGGTAATCAACCAGTAGTCTCAATACATGTTTGTCCACCATGGTGTTTTCTAATTTACGCACAATCTCGTCTCTTGGGGCTGAGTTGAAAGCATTCCTTATGTCTAAGGTTATTAAGGCGCACAATTGGCTTTTTCTCTTTATTTTGATTGACGCGTCTCTGGCAATGCCAACAATTCTCTGAATGGCATCTATTGTAGATCTGCCTTTTCGGAACCAATATTGTCTGTCAGAGAGGCCTCCTTTAGCGTCTAGTTCTTTAAGGAGACGATGCAGCAGCATATGCTCCAATAGCTTGCCTGCTGCGTCCAGTAGCGCGACTTAAATTCCAGGAACCAGCAAATCACTTTTTAAAAAATATTTATTTGTTAATCGTACAAAGTTGAGCTCTAGACTGACTGAATTATATAAAATACATGATAAGGTAAACTTAGCTGACGCAGCATTTCCTGAGTTCATCTTCCACACGCGCCGTCTGGTCAGCTGGGTCGATGTTCGGCTGGATACATAACTCCTCCCTCCTTAAGATGGAAGTTCGTCCTCGAACTTCTGGTTACTTGCTTGAAGTTCTTGAAGGTCCTTCAAGGGAATTCTGGGCTTGAAGAACAGGGTATGCAGCCTCTTGCGTTTTCTTGCAGTGAAGTATATAATCATTGCAACCAGGATAACGTACAGGGTTGCAATGGTCCATGAAGTAGAAGAGATGAAAATGGGCTTCAAATGCATGGGTTCAATAACTGATAGGTGGGGTGTTTCTTGAATTTTTTCTATCTGGTCTAGCTGGATCTGGAACTTCGGGTTAATTTTGAGTGGGTTGACCTCTGGAACTTGAATATTCTGCTTTGACGTAAAGTACCACTTTTGACCAATTTTTACAGCACATGTTGATTGGACAATAACTGCCTGGCTAATATTTTCAGCTTCTCTGGAACAGTTTTCAAAAATTTGGATCTGATAGGCTGTGCTAACTATTATTAGGTTTTGCTCAGTTCGGTGTATGATGGGATGCTGGACCACACTAACAGCTGTAGTACAATTTTCCAAAGTTGGCAGTTGACATCTGGCTGTTGACTCTGATTGGCAAATAATTTTCTTTTCAGTGTGCTTGCAGTCAGAGTACCAATGGTTATTTCCATAATGGGTGGCGGGTGGTATCAAAATGATTGCATCTTTGTTATGGATGGGGTAAATATGGTAAAGTGAGAATTCACGTTCATTTAGGATAGGGATCTTTAGGATAATAAGTATCTGGGTATCCATTGTGACAATAGTGCTATGAGAATTTTCAATTAGTTCAAAGGGATGTAAATCATCTGATAAAAGGCAAGTTTTCTTATAGAAAAATTTTAGATGGTCTTCAAGTCAAGGGTAGTGAAATATGTACATCTGCCGAGGTTATCTAGAATTTCGTCTATACGGGGTATTGGGTAACGTTCCTCTATAGTGTTTTCATTAAGCTTTCTAAAATCAATAACCATACGAAATTTCCTTTTTCCTGATGCATCAGCCTTTTTGGGGATGAGCCAACAAGGGGATGAATATGGACTTATGGAGGGGCGTATAATATTGTTTTCTAATAATTTATTAATCTGAGATGAAATTTCTGGGAGCATTGCTCTCGGATATCGATAGGTTCGAGAAAAAATGGGTTTGTCATCCTTAGTACGGATAACATGTTTAACAGAGCCTGTGAAAGTGAGAGGAGAATCTTCTGTATGAAAAATGTCCTTGTACTGATGACATAATCTAAGCATTTTTTGTTTTTCTTCTGCATTTAAATGCTGAGTTCGAATCATGTTGATATTGAAAGAATTACTAGGTGGGTTATCTGTAAGCTTTTCGTCAAATTCTGAAAGAGGAGTAACAGAGACGGGCTCTGAAAAATGCAAGTCAATATCCTCTGACTTGGGAATTTCAATATATCCATCTTTAGCACAATGTATAGACTCCGGTAAAATAATTTGGCCTTCATGAGAGATTTCTGGGACAACTATCTCACCATTATTCACAGATACTGGAATACTGAGGCGATTAGCCGAACGATAAATAATTTTGAATGGAATTTCAATGTTCAATTTTCTGATAGAAAATATATGATATTCATAATCAATATTAGCACCTAATTGATCAAGTTCACTAGTACCAAGAAGAATATCAAAATCATCGTGCCAATCGGCAATTCTGACTGTGAGGGGTTGCTGTATGCCAATTTCATCAAATATGGGATAGTAAAGATTTCGATTGTAAGTTTTTGGAGTTTTCATAGAAATAAGGGTAAAGGGTTCATAGAATTCATGTCTAGAATCATAGATTTCAGCAGCTTTTGGAGTAATAACGGTATCTGATCCACCAGAATCAATTAAAACTTTAAGATTTGAATAGGGCAGGTAGAAATAAGGCAACTTTGTGTGCTTCGAAAAATTATTCAGTTGGATGGTTCTGGGTCGGGGGGTTCTAAAACGGCTGATTCCTGAAAATTTTCAGAAAACTCAAAATTTTCATATCCTTGACTTGCTATTTCGTTAGCATGTGTGACAGAATCTGGGCCACACTCTATATTATGGTTGAAAGTACGACTGTTGTGAGTGGAAGTAGACATTGGAGTTGGCTTACGACTAATATTTTGTGAGATTGACATAGGGGTAGGCTTGAACTGATTTTGGTAAGAATTATTTGGTCGAGAAGGAGCACCAAATACTTCCCTGTTTGTGGGAGGATTTTGACGTTGGGGTATCGGTCTATTAATATCACCAAAACTTCTAGTAGGTGTAAAAGGCTGAGAAAATGGATTATTCTGTAGACGAGGCTGATGGAATTGATTTTGTGTGTTATAATAATTTTGATTCATAGATGGCTGAGAAGAAGATTGTACATTACGATAATGTTGAGGAGGATGCGTGTTGTGTTGGGTGGGACGTGGTGGGTTCTTTTGATATTCATGGGGGTAGGTTGAAGATTTTAAATAAGACATATATTGTTGCTGTTGTTTATGATTATCTAGAGATATACATTTCTGAAGAGCTTCATCTAATGAGGATAAATCGAAATGAGAAAGATGATCACAGTAAGGATTATTCACACCAGTGCAAAAGGTTCTAAGTGCTTGATTTTTGAAAAATGAAGCTTTGAACTCTACTGCCTGTGTATTACCTTCATGTAAAGAAACATGCTGTAAAAGATCATTAAGAGCTAATGTTATGCGGTGATGATAGTCTTGATATGATTCTGAACGTTTTTGGACAATAGTAGTCAGCTGGGTTAATAAAATTTCTTCGGTGCGATGATCACCATATTTTTGAAGTAAAAGCGGCTTAATTTCAGCCCAATTAGTTTTATTATGTAGATTTAAAAAATCACGGGCCTCACCCTTAACCTTAGATAATATATTTGCATTAATAATATAGGTTTGGATTGCATCTGTACCTTGCTGAGAGAAAAAGGTGATTAAATTATCAACAGCATTTACAAAAGTTGACAAATTGTCACCAGCTGAATATTCTGGCAAAGTATTACACAAGTTATTGATATCAGAATTAGATAAGACCATGATTGAATCTTCTGGCATAGAATCAAGAGAAATATTTAACTGTTCGTGAGAAATACTTTCAAGTGAGGGGGTTGAATAAGGCTTAAAACGAAATTTTTCTTTTGCTAATTTTCGGGTTCTGGAGTCAATAAGAGCTTCTAACGAATTTTGTGGATACTCAGAACTCATGGAAAAATGGAAAATGGACTTACAAAAGGAGAAGACGAATCACCGTGATTATCATCCCTGTATGGTCCTCCAAATTGTCCTGTTCTGTGGTATTCGGTGGTTAACTGCCAAGTCGTAGAAACGAGCCGATGATCCTTAGGGATGTCGTGCAGTTATCCTGTTCGCAGCGCCACTTAAATTCCAGGAACCAGCAAATCACTTTTTAAAAAATATTTATTTGTTAATCGTACAAAGTTGAGCTCTAGACTGACTGAATTATATAAAATACATGATAAGGTAAACTTAGCTGACGCAGCATTTCCTGAGTTCATCTTCCACACGCGCCGTCTGGTCAGCTGGGTCGATGTTCGGCTGGATACATAACTCGCGATATTTCTGTATGCACCAGGTTGCTTTTTTTTGAGCAACGCAGTATTAGCAACCTTCCAAATTTTCGGGAAGCATCCAGTCTCTAAGGCATAATTTGCTACGCAAAGAAACACGCGCGGTTGCTCTTTTACAGCAAGCTTGATGACTTCAGCTGGGATACCATCCGGACCTGGCGACTTATGATCTTTCAGCTTGTCTGAGGCACTGATCAATTCGTCCATTGTGAAAAAGCTTACTTCACCCAATGGTGTTACCTCATGAATTAGAGGCGAGTGGCTTGGGAACAACTCCATCAGTATTCCGATCTTTTCTTCGACTGTCATGATTGGAGTAGGTGGGCCCACTTTAAGCCTCTTCACCACCAACTGGTATCCTTTCCCCCAAATATCTGAGTCTACATCGTCGATCAGCTTTTTCCAGCAGTTTTTCTTGGAGATCTTGATCTTCTGGCGTAACGTTTTCCTCAGGTCTTTGTACTCCTGTTTTCTTTGCAGTCTAGCCTCGTCTGTTAAATTTCTTTTGGCCGATGATCGTTTAGCCTTTAGACAAGCTGTTCGGAGGGTAGCTATCTCTGTTGTCCACCAGTACATTGGCTTACGCCTACTGGAGTTACGCTTCCTAGGCATTGATGAATCACAGGCCGCTATTAGGATTTCAGTTAGTTGTTCAGCTGTTCCAACGATGGTGTTTTCCACGCTGAGATTCAGCTTCTCTGTGAAACTCTGGAGATCCAGCTTCTTCATATTCCAACCATCTCCAGGATGTTCAACGGGTGTTTTGATAGTTTGCCTTTTGTCGATGGTGAAATAGATAAAATTATGACAGCTCAGACTCTCATGTGGAAGCACCTTCCATTCCGTTACCCTGCTTGCAGTCTTTAGTGTGGATAGGGTTAAGTCAATGATAGACTTCGAATCTCCTCTGGTAAATGTAGGATCATTTCCTTGGTTTATTACCACTAGGTCGAGCTCTGCTGTCCATGCTGTAAGGATATCGCCTCTTTTATTAGTGTGGATTTCCCCCCAATCAGGAGCTTTGGCGTTAAAATCTCCACTTATTATGACTTCTTGACCTGAACATAAGACGGAATCTCTAAGGTGGAAAAGATCAGTTTGAAAGTCAGACAAACAGGCATTTGGAGAAAAGTAACAACTGTAAATTACTGCTTCTCCGATGTCGATCCACACGAATCCGTTTCCACTACCACCCTTCCGAACGGAGAGATGGGGGTTCCATAGCCTAATAGCTGCATCTTTTCGGTTGTCAATATACCAGTCTGGTCGGTTTACCAAGGTCTTATTTGGTTCTCCAATTATGATAATATCGGCGTCCGTTTCGGCAGCAGTGGCAAGCAGGATGTCTAGTGCTTCCCTACCCCTGTCGATATTGATCTGCAATATTTTTATTTGTGAGAAGGGCATGATCTATTGGGCCTGCGTTCCTCCGCCGCAACCTCTGCGTCCGGCTTGGTGACCCTCTTTATTGCAAATTGGGCAGAAGGCCGCGTTTTTGCAGTCACGAGCTTGATGTCCAGGCTTTCCGCATTTAAGGCAGAGGGTTGACCGGTCGGGTCCATTGCACTTTGTCTGCTGGTGGCCGTAAGCCCAACACTTTCGACATCTCTCAGCCTCCCTCCTTTCATTGATCTGGCAATGCACAAGGTCTATTATAATTTTGCGCATATGACGCAGCTTATCTCCTGTCTGTTGATCCACAATTAGGGTAGCATTTTGAGTGCGTCTTTCTCCTGGTCGGAGTGAAGTCACCCTGCAGTCAGAGGCCGCAATGCCGGCATATTCTTCAATTGCTTCCTTGATGTCTTCCGCAGTTGTCTCCTGGCCCAGACCCCTGATGTGAAACACTGACTGTTTTAACTTTTTCTTTACTTGGACACTCTGCATTTGACTACTTATGGCCGAAAACAGGTCTTCTACTTTCCCTTTACCCAATTCTAACAATACATCGCCGTTTTGGGTTTTTCGCACGCTGGAAATTTCCACGTCTACGCCTTTGAGGTTTACCCCACTTTTTAATTCTTTTACTAGTTCTGCGTATGTCTGTCCGTTGTTCTTCACAATCACCCCTTCGCGTCCGCCCTTTGTTTTCTTATTGGACCTTTGATCGGTATCTTGGAGATTATGCTTTCCCTTCGTATTCTTTTGGCTCTTTCTTTCAGGTCTCTTATATACAGGGTGAGTTTTTAGTACCGGCTCGGTCGATAACTCCACTACTATAGAAGATAGCGAAAAAACTTGTATATAAAAGTTGTAGCCAAGGATATGCTCCTTGCTCAGAAAATATTTAGATTTATACAGGGTGATCCATAACTACGTGGTGATGCAAACATGCATTTTTTTAAATCAGATACCCTATATATTATTCCATATTCAAATTCTACTAATGATTTCCGTTCTTCCAATATAGGGCATTGTTACATTATACAGGGTGTTCCAAAAGTTATGACCATTTTTATATCCAAATCATTGACAGATGAACGTACTGTATATCAAAAAGTAATGAATCAAAAATTATTTTTTTTACATGAGAAGATTAAAAATATCCTCTAGTTTTAAAATCGGCTATAAAAGAAGCCCGAGATGCATATTCGTATACAGGGTGATGTAGAATGCAGAATTCAAATTTGCTCTTTTTTTTCAAATGTAACCCCCAATATTTTATTATCCCAAGGAATTGCTTTTAATATGCTCTTTCATCTTTGTATAGCACTTGTTGTACCTACGTCCATCAGTTTCCGAGATATTTCGATTTTTTGGTAAATTTAAAATATAGCCTCTATTTGTGTACTGAAATTTATTTATTTTGAGAAAGTACTATCTGGTTTGTTTTTTGTTTAACGAACAACTAAATTATAACGTGTTGATAGTATTTGATGAAGTCAAAACCCTAAATCATCGAGATAATAAAGTCAAGTATGCTGAGGAAACAATTTTGTAGGCGTCATGCATAATTATCAAGTAGTTTTATCAGGTAGGCTTTGAAAAACTGACAGTTTTCATAACCTACTCAATAATTCCGTACTGTGTCAAAAACTAGCTTTGAAAATTAATTTTTCCATTGAGGGTATTTAGGAGAATCTTTGAGAAATTGTCTACTTGCCTCTAGAATATATCAACTATGAATAGCAATATCCAGAACGAAGGCACTCTAAAACTAATGCGTTGGAAAGATTGAAGAATCGTTTTATCTGGACTGTGTCGTTCCATGTTTCATAGCCTACCTGATACATCTGCATGATAATTATGCATGACGTCTATAAAATTGTTTCCTCAGCACACTTGACCTATATTATCTCGTTAGTTCAGTGTTTTGACTTGATCAAGTATTATTATCGCCTTATATTTTAGTTGTTTGTTAAGCAAAAACAAAATTTGGTAGTATTTTCTCAAAATAAATAAATTTTATTAAAGAAATAGAAGGTATATTTAAAGTTTGTAGAAAAATCGAAATATCTCAGAAACTAATGAATGCAGCCGTAATAAGTGCTATACAAAGATGAAAGAGCATATTAAAAGCAATTCTTTGGTATAATAAAATATTGGGGGTTACATTTAAAAAAATAGAGAAAATCTAGATTTTGCATTCTACATCACCCTGTATACGAATATGCGTCGTGGGATTTTTTTATAGCGTATTTTAAAACTAGAGGATATTTCTAATCCTCTCATGTAAAAAAATAATTTTTGATTAATTACTTTTTGATATACAGTACGTTCATTTGACCGTGATTTGTATACAGAAATGGTCATAACTTTTGAAACACCCTGTATAATGTAACAATACCCTATATTGGAAGAACGGAAATCGTTAGTAGAATTTGAATATGGAATAATATATAGGGTGTCTCATTTGAAAAAATGCATGTTTGCATCACCACGTAGTTATGGATCACCCTGTATAAACCAAAATATTTTCTGAGCAAGGAGCATATCCGTGGCTACAATTTTTATATACAATTTTTTTCGCTATCTTCTACAGTAGTGGAGTTATCGACCGAGCCGGTACTAAAAACTCACCCTGTATATGTACATCTATTTGGGATTTGTTGAAAACGAACTCGATAACTTTCATCAAATCGCTTTCGCAGTATGTCGGCACTAGTGGTAAGGCAATCTTGTTTCTGCCATGTAGCATCATCATATCTCTGAGCTTGCAGGCAGAGCTATATATTGTTGTCATATCAGCAAGCTCCAGTGGCTCCTTCTCTCCTAGCATGTACCAGACGTACCTCTCACTCTTGTCTATTCCCTTGTCAGTGGTACTGGGGATAGTAATGGTGTTGACTAGGTACGCCACACCACCTAGTTTCTGGGCTTGGCCCCGTAACTCTTCCAGACCACCAAATCTCTCCTGAAATCTCCTGGCTACACCCTTGTTCATTTGTAGGTCACCAGTGGTAATAATGCCAAGGTCCAGATCTTTAGGAGCATTCATAACGTCTCCTGTCTCTAAATGTACCCTGGTATACACACCGGGTGGCCAGTCTTTATCGACAAATTCCCTCAGGTCATCGAGGCTGCTTCCTTGTTCTATAGCAGTCTTTATTTCCATGGTTACTGCTATTGTCTCTCTACCCTCATCGGTCGTCTGTGTGGATGCGCTAGCTCTGAGGGCTTTCGCGTTGTTGCTAGGAGTCTCGTCCGATTGTGTCCCTACTTCGGCAGTAGAGAGCCAAGTTTGGGTCCCACTGTCTGTCCGTGAGCTAGCGCTAGATGTCGCTCTATGGTCTCTATTTATGCGCTTCAGTCTGAGCAGCATTCTCAGAATGTCTGATCCAGCATCTTTAATTTCTTTTTTGGTGTTAGTCGTTTGGTTTGTGTGGCATTCTAGCTTGCGAGCTTTTGCCAACAAAGCTTCTATAAGGTCTTCCATCTCACCCCCAGCTTCCACGGATGTAGCCGTCAGCCCTATCTCCCGTTTTCTCTTGGAGTAGTTTTCTCCTGTTCTATTTCCAACAGAACCCCTTCCCTCAACATGGTCTCTTGGTGTCAATTGAGCGGGCAGACTCGCAGTCGAATTAACAGAGTTAAGAGAGCTACACGATCCTCTCCTTGACCCTGGTGGACTTCTGGTCAGAGAGCTCCTGCGCTTAAAAGGGTCTTCTATTTCTTCCCAATTGACCATCGTCTTATTTGCTCCTTCCTCCTCATTTTCTATTTTTTCATTTCCATTTTCCATACTTGGTCCCACGAGTATGGGGGAAGCGATGTCCACATCCGCGGTGCCCCCTGCGCGGATGCAAGGCTTAATACTCTGAGAGGTCGCCCGGTATCTCAGAGGCTCCGTTTGAGACGGCACTCCCCTTGTATACACGCTTAGTTTGGATGACAATGCACGATAAGCTATGACTAAGTCCAATAGTGGAATAGTTATTTAATGCACTTCTACAATATGGGTATCCATATTGATATGAAAACGCCCAGTAGATGGTAAGGGAAATGACAATCTAATGAGAGGAATGTCATCACTGACAATAGATCCACTGATGTCATTTTTAGTCAAACGATGAATTTTGTTGTGAGAGTTTGGGGAAAAGATACTATTCAAAGCCGGCAAGTTGTTTTATCACTGTATGAACCTGACAACCTGAGAGAAGAGAGTTTTTGCATTTGGCGCTCAACTAGAGGCTTGCGGTGTGAGCAAGAATCTGGCAGCAGTCACAGGAGATTCTGGATCGAATTGTACGAGTTCCTTTATACAACCAACGCAGTGGTCATCACCAGGTTGTGTCGACGACGGTGACAACATCGACATGAGGTTAGGGGGTAGCTAACGAACCGCTGGTGCACCGAGCAACTACGATGGGTGGACCGGACAGCCGGTGTGTATGACTGTGACGCGACGTAAGTGGTAAAGAAGATCCACGGTAAGGATTTTCCAATAATAAGTTGTAAAGGAACACTTGGGGTGCTAGACTGACTTTGGGGATAATAGGGATAAACTCGTGTTGTTAGTGGA
The DNA here is from genome assembly GCA_951848785.1 of Callosobruchus maculatus. Lineage (NCBI taxonomy): Eukaryota > Metazoa > Arthropoda > Insecta > Coleoptera > Chrysomelidae > Callosobruchus > Callosobruchus maculatus. The sequence goes on along the minus strand of CATOUR010000026.1, from coordinate 10,752,151 downwards.
CTCTTATCACCAACACAGTTTTAAGGTTATGTTTAGAGTAGGTCCATATATTTAGTTTAGTTTAAGGTTTTCATGATGTCTAATAAAAGGAAATCTACGAAAATGAGTGGATATCAGGGTAGCGCAAATTCTAAGTTAGAAACTGCCGTTCAAACGATGGCAAATAATATGTATTTTTAGATATAATACGATGTGTTGTAAGAGTTTGGGAAAATATACTATTCAAAGGCGGTCAGCTGTTTTATCACTGCATGAACCTTGTTTACGACCTGAGAGAAGACAGTCTTTGCACAGTGAAAGGGCTTGTTGAGAGTGACTCAAAAAATAATGTGACGTCATTCTAAATCAAATATAGCGGACCATCCAAGATGGCGAAATAGTTATTTTTAATGCACTTCTGCAATATATGGGTGTCAAATAAAAAGGCTTGCCGAGATTACATAATTTTTTTTGATATAAATGCAAGTTAATAACTAAAAAGTAAAAAATAAATTAAAATAAAAAACTTTTTAAAAAAGCTTTTATTTAAATGTTCTAAAAAAAAGAAAATAAAATGTTCCTTTAAAGTGCTAACTATCAACCTATAGCCTCATTATACATAATTCATATGATCATAAAAGCTTGTCGCGGGGTTTACTTGTGTAAATTAACTAGTACCTATTCAATTGACTAACTTGGTCTGCTCAGTTTAATTGTGTTAAACTTGCAGTTTAATTCAATTCTTATAGGTACTTACGTGAACCTCGCGACAAGCTTTTATGATCATATGAATTGTGTATAATGAGGCTATAGGTTGATAGTTAGCTCTTTAAAGGAACATTTTAATTTTTTTTAGATCATTTAAATAAAAGCTTTTTTTTAAGTTTTTTATTTTAATATATATTTATCTTATGTTAATGACTTTACGAAAAAAATTGGTTTGTGTATGAATTCAAAGGCACTACAAAATATTAAATAAAATAACGACCTCCTCATTAATGTATGAAAAGTTGTGAGATGCTATTTGGAAAAAAAGTAAGGGGTAAGTTTTAAGGGTTGAAGTAAAAAAATGTTACGAAAGCATGGCATATTAAACCCTGTAGTATTTTCAAACATTCCACTCTGTTTTCGTGTCAAGGAAATTGAGGGACACCCGGTATAGTCATCGAGTCATTTTAGGTGAAGTTGCTAGTGCACTTTGTAGATTCGTGTATTTTGTCGTACCTGATCCTATAAAATATGGATGCTCTCTTAATATATAAGCTTCTAGAGTCTGTATGCGTTTGAATTCTGAATTACAGTGTTTAGATGTCTTGAGTTGGTAAATAGCAGATGTCTCAGGATGTTTTAACATATGACTGTTTGAACTGTCGATGCACTTTGTGCTTTCATTTATTTTACTACCAACCGATGCTATATAATTTGGATGATATAATAATAATAATAATAATAATAATAATAATAACCCCGCGAGGGGTTGCTAGATCCCCTCAGTGGCGCCTCCCCAAGGTGGCGGATAGGGGAACGCCTCCCAGATATGGGTGGTACCGGGGAAATCAAATACCCGGGGCGGACCAAAACTAGCACGGTGGAATAGCGTCTGCATCCAGAGGATCGGCTATTCCTCAACAATTAGGACACGACGGATCTCCATGTGAGGAGCGGTACTCCGACAGCGTCTGACTCCATGTTAGGGGCGGCTGATAACACACCCGCAGGAAGCCACCCAACATCAGTAGGCTATCCGGTGCGTGGCGACACCGCAGGGTATACCGAAGCCCAAGGATGTAATCCAGCCGGCAACCTTCACAGGTGCATCCTCAGGAGGCAATTTGGACGGCTGCCTCCGGAAATGTCGTCTGGGGGCCCTAAGGCCAACCACCTGACGGGCCCTATCTTCGGGTTCGACCACCCCGCAAGAAAAGCACCCACACCGAGCCGGTTTCGGAAGCCGGCGTTGGGCAAGGTGGCGGTGCTTCGAATCGCCCTGTTGACGACCCCCGCAATGACATGGACCGTTTTAGGTGGACGACGGAGCTCAAGGATGACCTGCTGAGCTGCTACGAGAGCAGTAGCCCGCGCCGTAGGGGATACATGTCCCGCATGTATGAGAGGTGGTGTGAAATGCACCCAGAGCATAGCACGCTTACCTCTCAGAATCTGCGAGATTATGTATCGTACCTCCGGAGGCAGGGATATGTTCGTGCTCCAGCTCAGCCTGCCCCTTCGGCGGACGGAAGGCCTGTTAACCAGGCTGAAAGTTCGCCGGTAAGGCCCGCTGAGAGGGAAATCGACCAAGTCGTCTCACCTGGGGATTTCAGAGACCGAAGGGCCTTACATAACAACGGAAGGTCCTTGAAGCTGGCAGATTTAAAGAGAGAGGATGAGGTTGTTGGTGAACGTCTATCGGAGGCCTCTGACATTTGGAGCATCAATTGCGAAATTTACGCTGCGGCTCTGAGGCTAGCTAGACAGGGGAGAGTGAGAGACTCTCCTGTTGAGAGAGCACAGAGACGGGTGCGCCAAATGGAAGCGAAAATCCAGTTGGCTCGCCAGGAAGCATCCCGTATCCAGTGTGTGATGGAATATAGAGCGGCTGGGAAGCCTTTTACGCGCCGAGTGCGCCAGATAGCCTACGGGTTGAGGCGCGACCATCATACACTCAGTCAAGCAGTACTGGTTGTTGTCAAGCAACACTGTCTTGACAGGATACGGATGCTAATCGCTGCGAAGCGATCGTTGGTGGCGCGGGCGAGAGGTCTGGAGCAGAACAGAATGTTCTACGAAAGACCTTCTCGCCTTTTCCAACAGCCGCCTCCAGCCATAGAGCAGCCGCCAACTGCTGATCGCGTGGAGGCCTTTTGGAGGGACATTTACGAACAACCCAAACCTCTCTCAGCAGACACTCCGGCCTTGGCGCAGTTCGAGTCCGTTTGTAGGAGGACTCCTAACTTGAATGTACTGCGTCACCCGATAAACACGGAAGAAATTCTTGACGCCTTACGAGGCGCAAAGAATTTCGCAGCTCCTGGCCCGGATGGCATAAACACCTACTGGTGGAAAAAATTCCCCAGTTGCCACCGGCATTTAGCTAGAGTTTTTAACTCGTGGCTAAATCAGGAGCAGCCAATTCCGGCTTGGTTTGTCGAGGGTCGAACCGTGCTTCTCCCGAAGACCGGAGATTTGTCTGATCCCAAAAACTACAGGCCAATAACATGTCTGAACGCGTGTTACAAGCTCTTCACCAGAATCTTGTACATGCGTATCCTTCAAGCTGTGAATCCTGTATTTCTCGACGTGTATGAACAGAGAGGGTCAAAGAAAGGAGTAGCTGGCTGCAAGGAGAACCTGTTGATTGACCGATGTGTCACGCAGGACTCTGTGCAGTACAAGCGAAACCTTTCTATGGCCTGGATTGACTATCGCAAGGCATTCGACAGCACGTCTCATGGCCTCATTGTGCGGCTGTTGGAATGTCTTTCGGTGGATAATCAGATAGTGGGATGCATCAAACAACTGATGCCGCTCTGGAAGACCCGGTTTACCATAACATCAGGTGAAACTCGGGTTCAGACAGAGTTGGTGTCATTGAAAAGAGGTGTCTTCCAAGGAGACTCCTTGAGTCCCTTGCTCTTTTGCATCTCACTTTTGCCTCTGTCCATAGCGCTGAGAAATACTAAAGGATACAGCTGTGGCACGCCCAATAACCGGAGGCACAAGGTCACCCATCTGTTTTATATGGATGACCTAAAACTTTATGCCTCCGGCCAACGCGAACTACAACAATCGCTGAGGGTGGTGCAGGAGTACAGTCATGCTATCGGAATGGAGTTCGGGACAGACAAATGTGCATTGGTTCATCTCAAGAAAGGACGAAGCGGAGATAGTGGAGATGAGGAACAGCTCGTTGATGGGAGCATCTTGCGACAACTGCATGCCGGAGATACTTATACCTACCTTGGAGTGGCGCAGCGTCATGTCCAAGAGGCAGCATTGGTTAAAGAGAGTCTCCGCCGCAAGTATTTGCACCGACTCCGGCAGATCTGGTCGTCAGAACTGTCCGGCAAGAACAAAGTCGCTGCCACAAACATGCTTGCGGTCCCATTGTTATTATACACCTTTGGTGCTATACACTGGAAAGTGAACGAGCTGAAGGAAATCGACACGAAGACCCGCAAAAGGATGAATATGGAGAGAAGCCTGCATCCTAAGTCCTCTGTCCCGCGAATATACCTCCCGCGACACCTGGGAGGGCGTGGACTATTGAGTTTGGAGCGTCTGCACAACAGAGTAGTACTGGCCACTGCCTGCTATGTAACGAACAGCACCGATCCCCTGATCCGCTTTGTGCGAGAGCACGAGAATGCGGGAAAAGGAGCCTTTCTTTTTAGCGCAGCGAAACGAGCAGCCGAGGAGCTCAGCCTCACACTCGACTTCAAGCGGAGGTGTCAGCAGTCCATTACGGAACTTGCTCCCGCAGAATTAAAATCCCACCTTAAAACTGCCGAAGTCGACTTCCTTTTAAGACTTCATAAAGATAAGCCAATGCATGGAATCTTCTACAAACATCTGGAAGAGCATGGCTTGTCTGAGCAGTTGACCTTCTCTTTCCTAAGGTCTAGTGGGTTGAAGTCGGAGACTGAGGGCTTTATAATGGCTTGCCAAGACGGTGTCTTCAACACCTTGGTGTACCGTAAAAGGGTTATGGGTCTAGATGTACCCGACACCCTTTGTAGAGCTTGCCGACAGGCGCCAGAGACGCTTATGCATCTCTTGTCGGCGTGTAAGACGTACGCTGGGACGGCTTACGTCCATCGGCACAACGCGGCTCTACGAGTGCTCTACTATCATTTGAGGCACTCATACGGTATCGATGAGACACCGGTGCTGCCATACGCTCCAGGGGATATAGAGTCCGTTGTGGAGAACGAGAGATGCCGGATTTACTGGAACTACTCGTTCCCCACGCTCGAGCTTGTACAGGCAAACAAGCCCGACATAGTCCTTCTCGACCACCAACAGAAGACGATGTTCGTTATTGAGTTTTCGGCGCCTGCCGAGGTGAACATCGTCTCTAAGGAGGAGGAAAAGCGGACCAAATATCAGGAGTTGCTCGGACAACTTCGCAGGCTCTGGCCAGACTACACTGTAAGTCTGCTGGTTATGGTCATTGGATCCCTAGGGGGAATGAGGAATACGCTGCTCTCTGCACTGCGCAAAATACCGGTGTGCCGTGCGGCGGCGCACATCTTAGCCACCAGAATGCAGAAGGCAGTCATCCTTGGGTCCCTTCGTCTACTTAGGGCGCACGATTCGCGGACCCAGTGATTGCTCACCTCACGGTGTGAGGAGTAGTCATTGGGTAATGGAACAGCAGCCCGGTGTGTCGGAGCCCGGGCTGCACTTTTTTGTTTTAAACACATAATAATAATAATAATAATAATAATAATAACATCAACATATAGCGGAGCAGGGAGACGTTGTTTTTACACCAGATGAAATAGCCGAGACGATAAAACACACTCACAACTGGAAGTGCCCAGGCGTAGATAACGTGCAAAATTTCTGGTACAAGCAGTTCAGTGCAACGTATGAAATGCTAACAGAGCAAATCAATAAAGCCATACTACAACCTAATAGGCTTCCCAAATTCCTCACACAAGGAATAACTTATATAAAACCAAAAAACGGAGACACCAGAAACCCTGCCAATTACCGCCCGATCACTTGTCTCCCAACCTTGTACAAGATCATCACCGCATCAATAGGCAAAAGGATTGAACAACACCTCACCCAAAACAACATATTGACTGAAGAGCAAAAAGGATGTAGAAAACAAAGCCAGGGCTGCAAAGAACAACTCATAATCGATAGTGTGATCATGGAGCAAACCAGAAAAGAACACAGAAATCTTCATACCTGCTTCATCGATTATAAAAAAGCTTTTGACTCTATACCCCATAGCTGGCTAACGAAAACTCTTCAAATATATAAAATTAACCCAGTCCTTCGCCAGTTCCTTACAAGAACCATGGAGACATGGCGAACCAACATACATCTTAAAACTCAGGACGGCCATATCCAAACAGAGGAGCTACTCATACGACGCGGTATCTTCCAGGGTGATTCGCTTAGTTCACTGTGGTTCTGCCTTTGTTTAAATCCACTCTCTAACGCACTCAACAACACAAATTATGGTTTCAACATCAGACACCAGAAAGTCAATCAGCACAGAATAAATCATCTTCTCTACATGGATGATATAAAACTATATGCAGCCACTGAAGTGCAACTAAAAGAATTACTCAGAATAACAGAAGTGTGTACGTCAGACGTCCGGATGGAATTCGGTATGAGCAAATGCAAGGTGCTCCACATCAATAAAGGCCAATGGAAGAACCAATCCGAACAGGAAATATTAACTGGCGAAACGCTGGATAACATGGACAAGAACGAAACGTACAAGTATCTGGGCTTCAATCAGAACATTAAGATCGACCACACACAAGCCAAGGCTCAACTAACACAAGAGTTCAGAAACCGCCTCCTTAAACTTCTAAAATCAAAATTGAATTCCAAAAATCTTACAAAAGCAATTAACACATTTGCTATACCGGTCCTCACATACTCCTTCGGCATCATCAAGTGGTCACACACTGATATAGAAAACATCCACATCCTCATACGGACAGAACTTACGAAACATCGAATGTCACATCCAAACGCGTGCAAAGAAAGGCTCACCATTGACAGAAAACAAGGAGGCAGGGGGATTATAGATATACAGTCACTTCACACAAGACAAATAAAAACGCTCAGAGACTTTTTCCAAAGCAAACAGACAAACTTGCATAGGTCGATAGTAAAGGCAGACAAAAACTATACTCCACTAAACCTATCCCGCTCAGATCACTCAGCAAACGGACACAATCACATAGAATTACAACAAGAAAAAATAAATACCTGGTCACAAAAAGCACTCCATGGCAAGCACAGATACCGCGTCACACAAGAGCACATTAATGAAAGACAATCATACACCTGGCTGCAGGATGGCCAACTCTTTCCAGAAACTGAGGGTTTTATGCTTGCTATACAGGACCAAGTGATTGCGACAAGGAACTACATGAAATACATAATTAAAGATACATCCATAACCGACGACAATTGCAGAAAGTGCCACCAACAAAAGGAAACAATAGACCACATAACAAGCGGATGCAAAACTCTCGCTGGAACCGAGTACACAGCTAGACATAACTCTGCAGCCAAGGTCATTCACCAAGCACTAGCCACAACAAACAAGCTAATAGAAAACACAGATCCATATTACAATTACACACCGACATCAGTACTCGAAAACAATGAATACAAACTGTACTGGGACGTTGAAATACATACAGATAAGACTATCCCGGCAAATCGGCCAGATATAGTTTTCCAGTCGAAGGCAGACAAAGTTACCTATTTGATAGATATCGCTATTCCCAACGATACGAATATCCAAAACGCCTACGCTGGGAAGATATCTAAATACACTGACCTTGCGATAGAGATAAAACGACTATGGAAGCAAAACAAAGTTACTATTGTCCCCCTAATTATGTCTGTCTCAGGCCTTACACCAAACACTTTTACACCACACCTACAACAGTTAGGCCTAGACGAAAAGTTACACAAAATATTTCAAAAATCTGTAATCCTGAAGACCTGCAATATTGTACGATCCTTCCTAAATTCCGATCCGTAATAGTTCAGGTGTTGACTTGGCATAGCCCGTCAACATTTGTTGCTACCGCAGTCATGCGAGAGAAACTTGAAAAATCAGAATAATAATAATAAATCGTCTTTATTCAAAATAAACATATCATGTAAGATGAGGCTTACATCAGGATAGGGCATCGGTGGCGAAGTTTAGCAAAGTGCTATTCTTACACTTAACCACCAGTGTCTCACATTTATTAGATCTTAAAAATAAACAAACAAAAACGAAAAATCAAATGATCCGTTAAATTATAACACAAAAAAAACAAGCTTGATTATAATAATTTGGCGTAGCAGTAGTTTCCCAGCTGTTACGAAGAGTTATTGCGATATTAAAGACCAAACATTGAGGCCTTGACTTTTTTTTGAAAATATTCAACGACATTTCTTTATACTGGGCACTAACCGAGTTATAAACAATAGCAGCGTTATACGAGAAGCTACGTTGAAAAAGTGTGGTAACATGGTAGGGTATAGTAAGACTGGAACCATGTCTTATATTTAGATTGTGCGCATCCGCCCGTAGTAATAACTTTTCCCTCAGATACTGTGGTTTTGAGGTCGTAATAACCTTATAAACAAATACGAGATAATGGAATTTAATTAACTGAGACATTTTCAGCCATTTAATAATAGGGTACTTTTCTGAAATATGATCGTAACGCCTTAAGCTAAAAATTAACCTAACACAATTATTTTGAACAATTTGTATGCGATTTCTAGTCACCTGATCAAGACATGGAAAAAATAATACATCACAGTAGTTAAAAATTGACATTACTAGAGATTCACAAAGTTTTTTCTTTGTTTTAAAGTTTAAAATGAATTTATGGGCATAAAGTGTACGTAATCTTAAGTAAGTTTTCTTCAAGAGATTTTTAACATGGTTAGTAAATCTTAGCTTCTCATCAAATGTAACCCCGAGAATTTTGACACTTTCGGAGAATTTTAAATTCTCTGTGCTGATCTTGACATTAAGGTGTGATTTAATAAATTCTCTTCTAGCATCAGGACAGAACAAAATAAGACTAGATTTTGTGGCATTTATTTGAAGATTGTGATCTTCGCAATACTTACATATGTTTGCTAAGTCATTGTTCAGATCAGATTCAGTTTGCTGTATGTTATCTGCGTCAAAGTAGTGGATGAGCTGCGTGTCATCCGCATATGAATGCAAATGAGATGTATAAACCTTACTAGCTAGATCTGCAACATATATAAGAAATAGAAGTGGCCCTAATACGGATCCTTGTGGTACTCCTGAACTAATAACATTGAATTCAGATCTAATATCACCCAAAGAAACACACTGTGATCTATTATCAAGATAGCTTTTGAAGAAACTAACTAACAATGCTGTGTAACGCCAACTAACCTGAAAATTCTTCCAAAGCAAACCATGTTACAAACATTGCACGTTTTGAGTTTCATCTCGGAAAATTGTTAACTACACTGGAATATAGCACAGCAAGTCCGTAAAGCTTCACTACAGTTACCAACAAATAGCAAATTCGTTTTTACTGACCCAGCATAAAAGACGCACAAACAATAAACAAAGCAAACGTTTGACAGTTGAGGGCATGCGGCGTTGCCAGCTCCTCAAAATTATGCAAGACTTCAGAATTTGCATTTAAGATGAAGAAATATGAGTAACGCATTAGAAGTCAACATATCTATTGATTTTGCTGTAATCATTCCTGAGTCGTCAAAATACCGTCTGTTTTAACGTACAATGGAATACTTCTGTACTTCTGGATACTAGACAATTAAGACGATAGTGAATAATTATGATTGCCTTACATGGTGGTCGATATGACAACGTACGAAAAGATGTCGGCCTATTAGAATTAGTTGTTTACTACCTCTATGTTCAGTTGTTACTCTGAGAAGTCGACCGAATTTAAAAAGTAGGGTTACTGTCCTTATTTTTGTTTACCTTGTTCCCAGCGCAATGACATTTATGTTTCAAATGCGCATGCCCCCAGCCTAAAAATGATTTGGAAATAGAACATGTTCTAAATTCCATCTCAATTTTGGTTCAATCTGTCAATTTGAAACAATTTCGACACTAGCCTATTTGAGCAGTTCAAGAAATGAAATCAAATCTGATTTCAAAAATATGGTAGTCTAATACAGTCTTAATACAGATACAAAAAATGCCCAAAAAAAGCTAGGTTATGATTTTATTTTGACCATTGACATTTTGACACTGACATGTTCACACAATCACAAAACATGTAATTGCAAAATACGTCATGTCAGATCTGACAACTTTGACTGTAGAGAACATCTGTGTTCGGACAGTTGACAGATACGATGTATTCAACGAATGTAATGCGCAGAATCGCAAATCAATTCTTGAACCAAAATTGGTGTAGTGTCAAACAGACAAAATGCTGGGCCACAATTTTTGAGACCATTTTTCATTTCAAATTTGGTTCAAGAAATGAAATCAAATCTGATTTCAAAAATATGGTAGTCTTAATACAGTCTTCAGATACTGTTGACATTCCAGGTTATAAGCCTTTCAGACAGGCTCGTGAGGGGAGAGGTGGTGGAGTAGCAGTTTAAGTTAAAAGCCAGATTTGCTGTCGTAAAATTGAATTCGAACTACCTAAGGAAGAACTCGAGTATCAGTTTTTAGAAATCAAGATAGGGCGATTTGTTATGGCTATCGGCGTGTTATATAGACCTCCTAGGCTTTCTGCCTATCAGTGTATGGATACATTAGATTCCATATTGTCTTGTATTATGTCGAAATACGATAGGCTATTCTATGTTGATGTGTTGAATACACAAAATATAATTTTTGAATGTTTTAACTCGTACAGTTTTACACAGTTAATCACAGAGCCTACCAGGGTAACAAATCATTCTGCTATACGAGGGTTGCTCTATACCTCCGTCAATCCACCAGTACGCAGACAGTTGTTTCACGCTTATTAGCGATCATCAGTGCGCCATAGGTCGATTGACGGAAATAGAGAGCATCAATTCTTTCATGCCACCCAGACATGTGAAGCATGTTGTAGCAAGTGACAGAAGGTTCTGCCGGTGCGCCATCTAGTACCCGAAGGTAAAGGCAAATCAAGGAAATCGCTGCACAGCAGCATAGATTTCCATGGCGGGACGCCACGGTGCGTCCGCGAATTTAGTGTTTGCTATGTTAATATTTGAATTCGCTGGATTAATCTTGGATCTAATTTCTTTCGATATATCGGCAGTGTTAACTTTAGAATCACCTTTAATTATAATTGCTGGTGTTTCTTTTTCTCTGGTATTTTGTATGCACCTTTTTATGGCATCGCTATAGGAAATCCCGGCCGGCGGTAATGTTGACTTGTTTTTACTTACTGTAAGCGGATTTACATTACTCATTGACGCCTTCTGCAATTCAATTATGTAATCTTGGTCAGATGTTCTTTTCTTCAGTAAGTCGATATTATGAAGTAATTGCAGATTTTCCTTCATGATTATCTGCATATCCACTTGAAGATTGCTCTGGCAGGCACTTGATTTCATTTTTTTTTTGTTTACCTGGGGCAAACAGGTGTCACAGAACCACTTGAGGTCTTTACATTCTTGCAATAACTTGCATACGCTGACTTTCACTTTGACACAGTGAGGGTGATACTGCTTTTCACAAAAACTGCACACGACATACTTGTTATTAACAATGCTCGCCATGACGTATTAGGTGATTATATTTTGTAACTGCCTGTGACAATACCTGTGCAATAAATGTTTATTTAGAATGAACATTTTGGTATTTTATTGTGTTAATGGTGTTATTAACTTTCCATGAATGCATACATGTGATATAGTAAAAACACGGTATGCATTTGCTGTCTTCGTTGATTAAATTAGCTAGAACGTTATTAAGATCAAAACACAGTATATGCATTTCTTCCTAAAAACCTGTTTATTTCTTAACACCCTTTGAAGCCCATTCATATTAGTGCTCTAATATAACTAAATCAAGGCATTACTCTTTTATTTCACTTAAATTAATATAAGTCTAAAATTAATTGTGATTGTTATAAGGCAGGAACTTTCACAGTATATATTTTTTCATATACTGTGTTTTTCTTGGGACAGCCAATCATCCCTTATGGATTCGACCATCGGAATAAGTTCCTCCAGTTTTCGCACCTTCGCCTTCAAGCTCTCAAGCTTGGCAACTTTCCTAGCGAAGTATTGCACTGAAGCGTCGAGTTGCTGCGACTTCTTTTGGTGCCGCTCATATTCATCCCGAAGTCGCTGCAACTTCTTCTGGCGCCGCTCTTCTTCATCCCGAAGTCGCTGCAACTCCTTCTGGCGCCGCTCAACGTCATCCCGAAGTTGCTGCAACCTCTCTTCGGCGATCTGCTTTTCTCTGAGGATGGTTGATCGACGCTGCATCAACTGGTCCTTCGGCTCAAGGTTCTGCATCTCAGCCTTGATTTTCATTAATTTTTCTCGTAGCGAGCCAACAGTCTCGCCCCCACTCTCGCTACTGCTCCCGCTACCGCAGCTGTGCCTGTTGAGGAAACTTTAACATTAGCAGCACACGATAAAAGCTCAATTTGTACGTAGTACAAGTTGAAACGAAGGAATAATTATTAAATGATTATCAAGTGGGAGCATATGATTATTTTTATTTTATATAGAAACAAAAAACGCTACCGGAAACAGTAATATTTTATTTATGCGCCGTTAAGTTTAGCCCTCCATGGGGTCTATTCTGTAAATTTCTGGTTATTTTAAACTGGGTCTTTAAAAAGTGTGGTGAAACTTTTACGCGTTCCGACAATTTGCGTCGCCATCAGAGAAATATGTTTGCACTGTGGACTCCACAAATGGACATGGACATTCAAAAGCAGGTTGTATGATGCATATGGGTAGTTTTCAGGAAATCGAGAAATTGGTGTCCTTTCAGTTTCAGCAGAAATTTTACAAAGAAATAACGACAAATATTGCTTCTATGTAATCTATATTACTCTTCCTAAAAGTACTAGTTACAATCCCCAAACCGTGGATGTGAATAAAAGAAATATGATTCCTACAATAACCCTAGAGTCATTCCATCACTATGTCCCAGGACTCAGATTAAGTCACATTTATTTTATAGCTTGTGGCCAATACAAAAATCAAATAAAAACAATTTAGATTCGATTAGTTCTTGATGAGTTTATGATAAAAATGATGATGATGAGACGTGTCTCGAAGAAATACATAAATCATTGGTTGCATTCAGCAGACTCAACAGTTGCGGAGCAGCTACCAAATTTTCTGCTGAACGCGTGCGCTACCTAACTGCTACCGCTCCAGCGGTCGCCATTTTTTGTAGCGATAAAAAAGTACCCTCACTTGGAGCGGAGCGGAATAAGCTACTTCTGACCTTGTGAGTATTACATGTTATAACACTTGTCTTATAGGTTATGTTATCATACTTTTAAAAAAGTCAACGCTATGATGTAAAGTCGTTGTCCACACAACTTTACACAGTCCAAAACTTTGATAGATTACATGTTTTTTATTTTTAATAAACACGCCCACGCTAACCTCAAATGTGACCACTCATTTGACATTTCACTGAAAACTGACAGTCGATACAAACTATTTATCGTGATATCTCAGAGCGCACAAATAACGCTTTTCAGTAGAACGCCAGCTGATGTAGCGGCTACAAAAGTAGTGGCTCCCGATCTTTCTGCTGAATGCAACCATTCTCTCACACCATTTTGACAGATGAATTTTGAGCGCATTTATAACTGATGACGAACACTACTGCTAGTACGAGGGTTGCTCTATATCTCCGTCAATCCACCAGTACGCAGACAGCTGTTTCACGCTTATTAGCGATCATCAGTGCGCCATAGGTCGATTGACGGAGATAGAGAGCATCAGAATCTTAATGTCTACCAGACATGTGAAGCATGTGAGAGCAGGCGACAGAAAAGATCTGCCTGTGCGCCATCTGGTACCCGAAGGTAACAACAAACCAAAGAAAATCGCTGCGAAACAGCAGAAGCAGAAGAGCGCGGTTCTATATGCTGCTGCATATAAGAGTCGATATACGAGGCTGATCTTTTCTGTCGCCTGCTCTCACTACTGCTAGTGTTTAATAGGTGGCAGAACTCTCGATCTACCAGTATGGCGAATGTACCCTACGAGTTTCAGATTTTCTGTGCCAAATGGGTTTATCAAATAATTGTTCAAGCTTACATTTGTGACCGTCATTCCCTTACATACTAGATAGACAAAAGGTAAGTTACTTTAACAATTACTGATACGCAGTAGAATAGCTTTCTGCACAATAAGCCTCTCTTAAAGTAAGGTCATGTCATGCGCAATTCTTGATTTTGATGTGCTTCGTCGTTCCCTCATCGTCATTCAATAATTTCTATTTGATGTGAGGGAATGACCGTTTATAAGGGAATGATTTTTGAATTAGTCAGCTTACGCTTTTGGATAAATTGCGTTGGCTATACTTTGAATTTACCACTGCTATTATGTTCCAGGGACGAAAAATGATGAGGAAAATGCAGACAAGCGGCGAAGAAGCTAAACTAAAGAAAATGGAGTACGACAGAAAGCGAAGGGGAGAAATGAAATCCAGTCCTGGAAGCTTGGAGCAGCTTCGTGAAAAAGAAATTATCTATTATGAGTTCCGTCTGGCCGGTAAAATAAGAAAGAGAAATTTCGTAAGAGGTATCAAAGACTAACAAAGAACGTTCGAGCTCGTCCTGAAGCTAAGGTATCCGCACTTTTGAAAAATATCCAGAAGTTGTGAAAAAAACACCTTTTATCTCCGCAAGTAATTACTGCACAACTGAAAGACACGTACACTGATTTAAAGACTCACACTGAGAAGAGATAAGACCATGAAACCGAATCTGCTTAAGAAGTACACTGCTCCACATATCAAAACAATTTTTCAATATGGGTTTATCAGTGATTCAGCGGTCAGTGTGCCAGCTGCCGCGTTAGGATTGTGGGCACAAACAAAAACCTTGTTTACTTCTTCTAAGCTATCCGAATTCGTTGCTTCTTATGGCATTATTTAAAACCAGGCCATTGCAAAGGTTCACCTGATGGTGTAGATGGTACCTTGAAACGAAAGCTGTGGCTGAAGGCAAATATATCGTGGATTTGAGTTCACTCAAAGCCATTTTACTGTCTAGGTGTCCTTCAATAAAACTATTTGGGGACACCAATGCACATATTATAGAGATAAAAAACTTAGCCAAACAATCAGATGACATCGCTGCATTTCGCGGGACACAAAAAATTCGCCATTTAGTCTTCCCCAGCGATATCTTGGTGTTTATAAGCCTTTCTTGCTGACTTCGTTGGAAAATGTAGCCATTTTCATCTGGGCTATTATTTGCCTACAAATCCTAGTAGTGCAACCAAACACAATAAAGTAGCATAATTAAGTTAGATATCTATGTTGAAGAAATAAATAAATGATTTGTGTGGATAAGTGCTCATTGTTTCATTATTAGAAGCTGATCACGTTGGTAAAAATCAATCCCTGACTATTATTTTTTAAATCCCTCGTAAATATCATAAAACACATATTATGGGGATCGCCTTAGAATAAAATATCAATGCAACAAAAACTTCACCCAGGGGGCACTCTGACATTTTATCACACAGACCCCACATCGAATGTAAAATATGCTATCGCTGCTATTAATCAGATCACAACGCGCGAGGCTCCTGAAGATGATAATTTAGATCTACTTATACAATAAATTAATATTAGCCGAGGTTTCTAGATATTAGATTTAAGTTACTGTAATCTTGTAAAGTAACAAATACTTGAAGAATAAAGTTGGTTAATTTATTTCAACTTTTGCGTCCAAACTCACACTACCCATCACCGACATCACATTCATTGGGAGACTTAAAAATGACTACAGTTGTTATAGATATTCAAGGATATCATATCCAATCAACATTTGTTCCCTAAAGAGAAAGCATTTATGAAAGATGGAAATTTTTATCATTAAGTTGTTAAACTTTTCGTCAAAGAACAGAGAACTGTTATGTTTTTGGAAAAAATATAATCATAGTATTAGATACACTGGAGGAAATACAGATGCTAACCAAGTATTGAAAATAATCAAGCATCACGTTAACAACGGTGATATAGTGTTTCTGCAGGGTCATTAGAAATATATACCTATCTACCCAAATTTGTTGCTAAGCTGATCTTTGAAAGCGTGCCGATAGTGAACTTGGAGGCCATCGATAATGATATCCAGCTTAACGTGAACTTAAACAGAGAATTAATATGTGATGATGTAATAAGGTGTAATTACCACTCCCAAAACAGAAACAATAGATGTGCCTTGATTGATTGCAGGGTGATTGATTTGTGGATTAGGACGTACCCTTCAACCATCACCGAGCAGAAAGGAAATCTTCATTGACTACAAGATGACTAATATTTTGAATTCCAAGTTACATCACTGAGAGTAGACAAAAGGAAATTCTGCCGGTGCGCCATCTAGTACCCGAAGGTAACGGCAACCAAAGAGAAACGCTACTAGCAGCAGTAAACTCTCCTTGGTGGAACAACAAGGCTCGTTCGCTTTTGCCACTAGAGGCACGGATTTTGACGCAAGCAGCGTAAAGCCTTCCATAACCACACAAAAGCGAAACACTAATCGACCCCCTTCTATCACACAATCTGCCGAACAAGTGATGAACACAAGATTCAACAAATGGTGTGGCATCAACCCTGCACGAGATCCCCTGTCCAGATTAATTTTTCAGAACAACACACACCAAATGTTACACTCAATAAATGCTAACGTAATACCACAATTTATAACAAACAACAGAAACCCAGATGACATCTATATATGAAAGACCATATTAAAACCAATTCTTTGGTATAATAAAATATTGGGGGTTACATTGAAAAAAAGAGAAAATCTGGATTTTGCATTCTACATCACCCTGTGTACGACTATGCATCGCGGGTTTTCTTTGTAGCCGATTTTGAAACTAGATGATATTTGCTATCCATCCGTGTAAAAAAATGATTTTTGATTCATCACTTTTTGATATACAGTATGTTCATTTGACAGCGATTTGGATATAAAAATAGTCATAACTTTTGAAATACCCTGTATAATGTAACAATACCCTATATTGAAAGAACGGAAAATATTAGTAGAATCTGAATATAGAATAATATATAGGGTGTCTCATTTAAAAAAATGCATGCTTGCATCACCACGTAGTTATGGATCACCCTGTATAAATCAAAATATTTTCTGATCAAGGAGCATATCCGTGGCTACAACTTTTATGTAGAACTTTTTTCGCTATCTTCTACAGTAGTGGAGTTATCGACCGAGCCGGTACTAAAAACTCACCCTGTATATGCCGGTTCTGATCCTCCCAGGGTCATTTAAAGGTCATTTAAATGGGATGCGGATACCCTTGAGATTTGACGTGGGTTTTTCTTATAGGTGCCGGTTCTGATCCTCCCTGAAGGTCATTTTGTAACGTTGTGTTTTCAAATGTGATCGTATCTGAAGGGCTTTTTTAAATGGGGTGTTGGGTAACCTGGAGTTTTTTCGGTTTACATTGTGCCTATAGATACTGATTTCGAAATATTTGTTGTTAGTGTATGTATTGGTTGTTTGTGTAACCTTGAGGTTTTTTTGTGTTAGTGTATAGCTGCTTATTTTGAACGTCCTTGAATGTGATTATTGACTGGATAACCTTGAGATTTGACGTGGAGGATAACCTCGAGATTTGACGTGGGACAAATAATTGCAATCCTCCCTGAAGGTCATTCAGATAGGGTGTGGATAGCCTTGAGATCAGTTGTATGATTTTCTTATGAGGCTTGATCACTGATAGTGATGCTCCCTGAAAGTCATGGTTTTGAGAAGAATGCACGGTGACGTATTTTGACCTTGATGGTATCTGTATAAATACTGTAATAACGGTGCTAATGATCAGTAAAAGTCGAGAGACGATCAGAGTATATTCCCGAAGTATATTGTGTACAGACATAACTTGGTGAGCACCCTTTTATATTATTTATCCAACAGTAACATTATTTGTTTTTCTTTAAACAATGTCTGTCGCTACCTCTGAATTGCATGAAATTAACAATATAATCAACTGTGACCTCGATTACAAAATACTATTCAGAACTTTATCTTCAATAACTGTAAACAAAGCCCATACAATTAAGAATCTGTCACCCGTCAAATCAAAATTTGTTGAATGTCTAGTAGCAACACTATTAGAAGATAATGCTAATGAGTTCAAAGTATGGTTACTCAAAAGAGTATCGGAGCATATGTCTGAAGCGGTGATCAAAGAGATAAATGAATCTCAAAATAAATATTCAGTAACATATATACAGGGTGTCCCAGAAATCAATGTCAAGCCGCAACGGGATGATAGGATTGGTTGTAACTATCATGAGAAAAATCAGAAAAAAATCTATCCCATGCCGTTTGAAAGTTATGGGCATTTAAAGAAAATCTAGAAATTTGGTCAAATTATAACAATTTTTCGGTTATTGTGGTTAATTTGTATTATTTTTGTTTATTCAAACTTTGGAACCGTAACCGTAAATAACATTTCTAGAAGCACAAACAAAAATAATGAGACAATTGCCCCAAGTTTTCTAGAATGAAGACTGTTTATTAAACTACGAATTTAAAATTTTTAATGCTTGCCGACTTTGGAAGGCCTTTCTTTAAAAAAAATGTACTAAAGTGCCTTGGCAATTGCCATTAAAAGTTGGAGCATTTAACCAGGATTGTAAAATGGTACAATAATTGTTAGTTTCATACTAAAAAAATCGAGTAAAAAAAGGAAAACCTCAAGTAACCCGATTTTTGCTAACCCATTTCACTCAGGTCAGATGTTCTTTATTCGCACAAGCTTCTGGTAGGTTCTTAATTTTACGGCAAAATGATGAGAGAGGTGGATAGTGGACATGTTTGCCATGAGTGAGCAAGACAAATAGTGACGCCACTTTTAGTAAAGTCAACAAAAACAAGTAAAATTAATAAAATAATGAAAAATGTATTAAGTGTTTTATTTTGCAACAAACAAACCTAATCCTTTACGGTATGGTTTCAAATATATACCGTTTCCAATTTTATTTATACCAGAAGTAGATGTTGAATCGGTTGTATTCTTGTCGTGCTGAATTGGCTGCTTTATAGGACCTAACAATATCTGCAATACCCCCAGCGAGATTACCTAATGCTGAGAGACCGGCAAAAATTGGAATCAAAAGAAGAATTCCACCTACTTTAAATAGGTATAACTCGCGGAAGACGAATATGTCGTTTGCCACCAATAGACTTGATATACTTGCGGGTAGCTAATAATGCAGCAGATGTTGCTTTTCTTAGCACACTGTTATCTTGCTTGTGGTTCGAAAAATGTTTCATATTTTTGCGAACTCTGTTTAGTATCCCTGAACTAAAATGCACCTTCTTTATAGCCTTCCTCATTTTCCTACGTATATTATTTTTATTCTGCATAACCCATTCCTGCACGATGTTTTACACCTAATTTCATCGATTTTTTACGCATGCATTTCTTCCTATTCAGTCCACGTAGTGTTGCAAGACCCACTCCAGTGCGTCGTTTGACCTTCATAATATTTGTAATTAACCAAGCAGCTGTTTTTTCTCCAAGGTTCGCGTCAGCTGATTTGACTCGTTTCCAAGCTTCTTGCTCAAGTAGGTAGTCAGCTTTATGTCTTGTAGCTAAATCGGATTTGCGGTATGAAAGGTCGTGTTGTAAGCAGGCCGCGTCTAATCTATTTATTCCTTTTTGGCCTAGTGCGATCCTTTCTTCCAATCGAGTACCCGGGCCGCAATACTGATAAAAAGGCAAATGTGCTTCGAATGGCAGCTTATTTATCAACTTATTAACAATTCCACCACCAATTTTGGAGATGCTGCTACACCTTCTCTCAAGAAGTAGCGGCATTTAAATAAAGCACATATAAACAACTGCAGCTTATATATGGCCAAGTCGTTGAACGATGAAGGTGACAAAACAGGACCAGGAATTAGACATTAGCAATTTAGATATCAATATTACTGATCCGGAAAATAATACTTCTCATCGTCGACATGGGGCACTAAAACCATCAACAATTCGTTGTATTATAGTTGGACCATCAAACTGTGGAAAAACCAATGTACTAGTATGTCTCCTGTTACATCCGAATGGGCTATTTTTGATAGATGGACTAAGATATTATGCATTTGCCAATAATTCCGAAGTTCCACCACCGTCAGAAGCCAAACCAAACTCAGTTTTTATCTTTGATGATGTGAAATGTGAGAACCAAAATGCTATACGAGAATACTTCAGTATGGGGCGACACAAAGGTGTGGACTGTGGACTTGTTCCATCAGTCAGCGCTTAGTAACTTAGTAATTGGTGTTACTTGAAAATGGTATGAAGCATGAGTACCAGTGTGCTAACAGAAACGGTAAATGCGCCTTGAGCGTTTGTGAGATTATTGTGTCTTGGATTGGGGCACACCTACACAGTACCCACCCACCAATGCCATCGACGTTCCATTCAATAACACACTAAGTTTACTTCTAAAGATGTATACATGAAGAGGGGAGGAAGTATGGAGGGGGCTTTAGTGTGAGGAACTTAAGAGCATAAAAAGCAGAGTTCTTGTCAATGAAAATCATACTGCAGAATCAACTGATATAGTAACACATCTAGCAGCGAATGGACTTCACTACAGAGTCAAACGGACCTTGCGACTCAACGTTTTGGTTGCAGGATCAAGAGGATAATTCCAGCATATGGAGTGTCGAGACTGCGGTACCTGATGATGAGTTACCCGACCAATCACATTGGGCGGTGGCGAGGTCACCGATGGACAATGGACCGTGCAACTCCACAACACAACCGCTGGGGTTCCTGCTGTTTACATCAGATAGCAGCGACGATGATGATCCTGATCGTCCGGATGGTCCAGCAAACTATAGAGCTGCGCGACTGGAATTGCCTTTTCCTATAGATAGCGAGGAGGAGACATGAGGCGCTATTTGTAAATTATAAAGAGATTTTTTTGTATTAACCAATAAACTTGTTTTTCAAAAGAAATCGTATTTTTTTTTTCAAAAAACCTTGCCACCGTGACAGAAAAAAATTTATCGAGCGTGGGCGGCTCCGCCAATAAATGATCTTTCTGAAAATGTTATTCAGTGGTGTACTTTGTTTACTCAATTTGTTCCAATTCTGTCTATCTCGATTTTTTCATCCTTCTGAAGTTTTTTTTCAGTCTTTCTGAAAAAACTACCGTTTTGAAGGGCCCTTGAAGATCACATTTGCCCCTCAAAATGCATCAAAATGGGCCTCCGCCGAGCCTTTGTTGAGGTTAGTCGACGACGCAGCCTTTATCAGTACTTACCACGAGCCAGTAAGCACTATGTGTAGTTGGAGACTATGCACTATCCTGTTGTCTTAGAAACCAACCTATAATTTTTTTTTCACAAATATTTTTCATAAACTAACCTATTTGTTTTTGTCAAATACTTACGAACTTGCGAACTTTTTTTACAAATATTTTTTTTTCATAAACTAAACTATTTTTTCGCATATTTTTTTGTTTCTCATTTATTAACCAGAAAAAACTAGATGTCAGAATCAATATATACCTATTTCAATTTCTTTATTTTTAATTAAAAGACATACATAAAAAAATATTATGATCAAAAAATACATCGGTATATTACTACTATTCTAGAAAAATGTACACAAATATCTAATCCCTACATACAAATAGATACAAAATTTAAAGATTTTTTTTTCACAAATATCTTTTCATAAACCAAACCTTTTTTACATATTTTTTTCTTTTATTAAATAGAAACAATCTAGATTTCATAATCGATATATATTTATATATTTTCTCAATTATAAGATATACATAAAAAATACATTTGTAGATTACTACTATTCTATAAAAATGTACACAAATGTCTAACCCCTATATACAAATAAATACCTAAATTTCACCATTTTTTCACAAATATTTTTCAAAATCTAAACTTTTCTTTGTTTGTTTATTTTTCCACAAATATACTTTTTAATCAACTATGAAAATATCAAACTAAATAAAATAAATACATAATGCTAATTCTAAAAGGAAAAATATTGTAAGAATTTATTTGTATTACCGAATTGTGGTCACAGCGGCAACGTCGCATTTTCTAGTGTGCGTGATGAGCGCGCATCCCTCACCTCATTCCATCGAACATCACAACCACGACCACACGTAATCTTTGTACTCTGCATTTTAAGTTTCTAATTATACAGTCCACAAGTTTGATTCACGAGTTTAAATTTCACCAACGATTTATGAACCCAGCGCAACTAAAACCCGAACATAATTTTGGTCCTTCGAGCCGAATCTGGTGAAATTTGAGAAGATAACCAGTCTACAAAGGGATCCCGGCAGGTAACCGTCCGTCGCCATTGTGTCTGCCTGTTGAGCAATGTTCGCCGTCTGTCCAGAGAGCTACTAGAACTGCCTAGACGACTGTACTGCAGCAACCCAAGCATCCTGAATTTTGGAGTAAACTGGTATTTTCATTCCTTTTATACACGTTTTTCCGTATTTACCTGATCCATTGTCTAAGTCATTTGGGTTTTATTTGCTCTAAATTGATTATATTAGCCAAGATTTGAGTACAAAAAATAGTGTCTAGATTTAAGCTTTGTGGTTCGATTCTATGTTGGGGGCAATAATTAATTTATTTGACTCATGTGCTTTCTTGATTCAATCTGATTTGATTAAAACAATGTTTGACGTTTGATCATTAGATTAATAGGAAGTTTTAATACTGAATTTGGAATATTTACATTCTTTGATTATTTGCGGTTGCAAATTGATTCCACAGGTGTGATAACCTAACCTATAATAACCTGTTGCTTTACTGGTTGATTTATAAGTGGTACACTTATGCTTTCTTAAAACTTCTGATTCGATTTGAATTTAGATTCGATTTGGCATGTTTTATGCGGTAGATTTCGAAGTAAGGTACTTCATGCTTTTAATTAGATTTTATTATTACAGTCAACTACTTTGAGTTGCTTGATTTAGCCCTGATTAGGCGTGTTATGAGAGGTTAAAAACCATATTGATTTAAATAGTAAAATGTCGGAGATTGAACAGGAGATTCAGTTGTTAATCCGTAACAGAGGTTCTGTTAAGGCCAAATTAACTTCGTTGGAAAAGTTTGTTTCGAAAATTCAAACTATGAGCCTTATTGAAAGGCCCAGCATTCATCTAACTGAATTGAGATTTAAAAGTAGTTCAACAATTTTAGAAGAATTTGATAAAATTCAAAGTGGCATTGAAGAAAAGTGCTCGGTTGAACAGTTAGATAACCAGGTAGAGGAACGTTCAGCCTTTGAGGAAAGGTTTTTTGCTGCCCAAGCTTTTTTGGCAGAAATGATTGGTATTGAGTCATTGTCCGATGCAGCTATACCTCCTGCATCTCCTCAGCCTCGGTCGACTTATGATCCTTTACAGAATGTGTTCATTCCAAAAATTAAGATACCCACGTTTGCTGGTGAATTTAAAAACTGGATTAGCTTTAAAAATAATTTTAGTTCAACCATTGCAGGAAATGTAAGCTTAAACGATTACCAAAAGTGGCAGTTCCTAAAAGCGTCACTGTCAGGGTATGCTCTTAAAGTTATAGAAGGTAGTGACAGTCACAGCCAACCATTTACAGCTGCATGGACACTTTTGTGCGAGGAGTTTGGTAAAAAACAGTTTTTAATGGATAGTCATTTTAAATCTATTTTTAATTTGCCCTTGGTTAAAATGGAAAATTACTCTCATTTTTCTCTTTTGTTAGATGAACTATCTGTCCATATTACTGCACTGGATGATTTGAAGTTGAGCAAGGAAATGCTCTATGATTCGCTTATTATTCATATGGCTTCAGAGAAGTTAGATAAAGTCACTCGACGTGAGTGGAAGGATTTTAGGCAGGATAAAGATTTGTCTACTTTGTCAGAATTTTTGAGTTTTCTCAAAGATAGATTAGATGTTCTGCAATCTTTAGAAGATGAACAGTTGTCGAATAATGCTTCTGGAGCTCATCAGTCTAATAAATTTTCGCATACAATTAAAAACTCCCAGACACATTTAGCATTAAATAAAACTATTAAATGCAATTATTGCAAAGGTGAGCACACGATTTTCAAATGTTCAGAGTTTTTGGGTTTATCTATTGAACAAAGCTTACAAAAGGTTAAAGCTTTGAAACTCTGTGAGAATTGCCTACTTACTGGTCATGAAACCAATAGGTGTAAAGTGCAACCATGCTCAGTTTGCAAAGTCAGAGGACATAATTCTCTTTTGCAAAAGTCTAAAGCCACTCATACAACTCAGGCTTCTGAGACAGTGAACATGGTAGTTAGGCCAAATTCGAGTGCTGTTTTAGATATGGAACAGTCAAACCAAGTTCTTTTATCGACAATTGTATGTCATGTGTCTGATGACAAAGGGCAAGTGCATACATGTAGAGCATTGTTGGATAGTGGTGCACAATCCAACCTTATATCGGAAAGTTTTTGTGACAGACTAAACATTACTTTAACTTCGACTAAGCTTTCGATTATTGGGATTAACCAATCAAAACCGAATTTAACTCAGAAATGTGAATTTAAAATTTCGTCAAATGTCAATGATTTTTCTTGCAAGATTTCTTGTCTTGTGGTTCCTACAATCACACTTGACGTACCATCACAACATTTCAATGTTTCGCACTGGAGTATTCCAGACAACCTGAATTTAGCTGATCCTGGCTTTGAATGTCCTAGAGAAATCGATTTACTTCTTGGTGCTAACATTTTTTGGGATCTACTTCTTGATGGTAAAATATCTTTAGGTAAAAATATGCCTACTCTTAGAAATACCAAATTTGGATGGATTATCACAGGTACCATTCTACTTGGCAACAACTTATCTTTATGTAACTTTTCCAAAGTGCATGTTCCTGAAGATGATCAGTTAAGTGGAGTAAACTGCTAGGGGTAACCGCCGGTCCCCTTTGCTCAAATGCCGCCTACCCTAGTCCGGTTGCCGTCGCACAAAAAGTATTCAACCTTTTTTGATCGTCCGTCGTTGAGAAATGGACATTGTATAATTTTCTACCTGCCATCACAGTTGATCCCTTTTCTGTGTATTTCAGGCATATACATAATAATAGATACAATATGAGTAAAAAGAGTTGTTTATAAGTGCAACTGAGTTGTCACACAAAAAATGAATTTATCGATGTACAAGAGCGAAAATAAGACGGAAAATAAGGTGAAAATGTGAAAAATCAACAAGAAGTACCAATGACAATATTATGCTTGTATATGTTATTTGTAAAGCAGCTAAATTCAGTGAAGTTCACTTTACATTGAGCAGTTCTTTAGACATGCCAATGCCGTTGCAAAACTGAAAGATATAGACGTATTACAGAATTGGCGTAAATACGGGGGTTAGGGGGGGACGTGTCCAACTGTCCAGCCCCAGAAGGCGCCAGCAAAATTATTGTTGGATTCACCAAAAACTTCATAAAGATAAACCAAATTATGCCTGCCCCCTCCCCCCACCGGTGGGCCTCCAAAAATATATCCCCCCATAGTGAAACTATTACTACGTTTACATGGGGATTCAATTCGAATTGAATACGATACGATATCCGTTGCATGTGTTTACATGTTTAGTTTTCAGATCGTTTTGAAATTTGAATCCGTTTCGTGAAGCGGCGAGCAAGCTGTCAAAACTATCCTAACCTATAAATCTCACATAACCTACAACCTAGTTTAGTTTTTGTTGAGTACCGGACCAAGAATAACAAAACCGACGTACCCGAACTTTGGAAGCATTTTGTATTCACGATTTTCTTTTCTTTGTGGTTTTCGTGTTTAGAAATGATACTACAGATTCACAGAGACCGTATGCGCAGTCGCCGATTCGGTTTCAATACCGTTGCCTGTTTAGATGGATTCCGATACGATCCTCATTCGATCCCAGAAAAGAGCTGTATCGACCTTGAAACTCAAATCACTTTCGATTCAAATTTTGCAGTGTTTATATGCAGTATTTAATACCAAAATCGAATTCAGTTCGAATTGAATTCCACATGTAAAGGTAGTATATATCTACCTGCATTCTGAATTACAGCCGCCAAATTCGGTATTTCGATGAAGTACATATTCAAAAAGAGGACGCATTTTAACAACTTTGTGAAATCTATAACACCTCCAACACAGGTATACCTATGCACCTTATACCAAGACGATTATGTACTCCGAAGAAAAAGAAAAATTTGCTTTCTCTGATGTTGAGCGATTAATAAAAAAGTATTAATTGCGGACTATAATAGATGCCTATCTGACCTCTAATGCTGCCACACCATCCACCAAGATGGTGTCATTTTACCTGATATATGACACCTGATGAAAAAGGTATTCAGAGAAGAAAAATGACTTTTTGGATGAAAAATAAAAGTGTATTATGCCGCGTTCTTTCATAGGACAACCTATTGTGAAAACAACAAAAATTTCACATTTTTCACAGTTTAGGAACTGAATCAGATTTACATAAGGAAAGCATGAATACTGCAAAAACATTATGTATATACATATATGTATATTTATTGATTTAACTTACTATGCAGTTTAGCGAATAACTTGTTTTTGTTTATATTGTAATCAGAATTATATTTATATCTTGTTTAGTATAACAGAGCTTTTAGTGACCAGTAGTAGTAATAGTGGAAAGTAAAATGTTACCTAAGTCACGACATTTTCTCTCTGTAGCTCAACTTCTTTTATTCGCCTAAATGATGCATTTTTTGTATGTTCTTTATTCTGTATTATCTACATAATCTGTTGTTTTGATTTACTAGTAAATAAAGCAATATTATTATTATTTAGACTGTAAATATTTCAAATATATATGTAAATATTTTTGCCATCATCTTTTATGCAGTTACAAAGTACAAACCTATCGGTTAGAATGTATTTTTTATTCCCGATGCAAAAAAGTGTGAACCTAAGACTTCGACGTTCATCGTGTGGGCCTGCTAGCAGTCTAAATTTTATGTATATAAATACAAATTTGGTAAGAGATCTCAGTGATCCTGACAATGGTAACTGCTCAAAATCAATTACCGCGATTTATTTAAATTTTAATAGTCCTTAACTTTTGGCCTGCAGTGTATATGTCTAAATCACCCAAAACCACTGACTACAAATTTAGTCGATGCCCAAAACAAAATCTATCCCATTTCAGAAATGAATGAATCTCAACTCATTCATAAACAGTAGTTTGCATGCTTTTGTATTGGTGGCGCTTTTATCAGTGTCCCAATAGGCGCGCGATTGTTCAATGCAAGGCTCTGGCTGGTACCATTTTTGACCCTGTAGATTAATAATTTTTGGCACAAAAACGTGGTCCTCGTTTTTTTAAAACTTCAATCTATGCTATTGTCGATCCCGATTTTAGAATAAGTTTATACAGGGTGATTGATGAGACCGCGAATTTAGTCAAAAAAGCGTCACCTTTGGCAATTTTTGAATAATTGTCTATTAGGAAATTTAAAAAAATACGTCGACATTAACATAGAACTGCCCTTATTCTTCATGCTCATATTTTTTTCAGTTCAGTTATCTCAAAATTGATATTCAAAAAACTAAATTTTGGGAATTAGAAAATGTCAAACAAGAACAGACGCTGATGTCAAAAGAAGATATGATTTGTGAATCTGTTTAAAAAAGATACTTTTCGTTTAGAAAACGGTCAATTTGTCGTTAAATTGCCTCTTAAACATTCTCCAAGCCTTTTAGGTGATTCAAAAGCAAATGCTGTCCGACGATTTTTTGCACTGGAACGAAAGTGTTCCAATTCCCAATTCAAAAATTTATATTTTGACTTTATTCATGAATATGAAGATTTGGGTCATATGAAAAAGGTTTCAGAGGACTCTGGTGTCATTACATATTTTTTGCCACATCACGGAATTATGAAAGAGAGTGTTACTACCAAGTTGCGTACCGTATTTGACGGAAGTTGTCAAAGTTCATATGGTTGGTCTCTCAACGACTTGCAATACATTGGGCCAAAGATTCAAAATTATATTATTGGTATACTTTTTAGATTTAGAATTTATACTTTTGTGGTTTCCGCTGATGTGTCTAAGATGTACCGTCAGATCATAGACCATTACAACAAATTTTATGGCGAGAAAGCCCTTCCGAAGATTTTTCTGTATATCAGTTAAACACTGTGACTTATGGAACCAGAGCGGCTCCTTATTTAGCTATTCGCTGTATGAGGCAATTAGCTGAAGATAATTCTGAAAAGTTTCCTTTCCTTTAGCTAGCAAAACTATTTTGAAGAATATTTATGTTGATGATGTTTTGACAGGATCTAATGATTTACATGAACTTAAAGATAGATGTAAGAACATTTACTCGATTTTGCAGTCAGCTAGTATGATCCTGAGAAAATGGAATTCAAACTGCCCTGAAGTAATTTCAGACTTTGAAAAATCTACCATATCCAATTCTGTTCTAACGATTGGTAACCACGACAGTTGTAAAACGTTGGGAATACAGTGGATTAATCATAGCGATACCTTAAGTTATAAAATAAAAGATTTTCAACCTCCACCATTAATTACGAAACGATATATCCTATCAACAATATCCCAGATTTATGATCCTTTGGGACTCTTAGGACCTTCTATCATTTTGTGTAAAATTATGATACAGCATCTTTGGACTTTACGTATATCTTGGGACATTCACGTTTCACTTGACATTGAAAAACAGTGGTTACATTTCAATAAACATCTTTCTTGTTTTAATATTATTTCAGTTCCTAGAAATGCTGTTTTCAATGGGTATGTGCTCAAAGAGATTCATTGCTTTTGTGATGCATCAAAGGATGCATATGCTACATTTGTTTATTTGCGTAGTGTCAATAACCAAGGAGAGTTTAATGTACAGCTTTGTGCCAAAACAAAAGTAGCTCCTTTGAAAATCGTTACCATCCCTAAACTTGAATTGTGTGCGTGCCTTTTGGGTTCACACCTTGTTGACACAGAAAATCACTTAACGTTGATATTCCACCTTACATTTGGAGTGATTCACAAGTTGCACTATGCTGGATACGCACTAAGCCACATTTATTACAAACTTTTGTAGCAAATAGGGTTACTAAAATTCAGTCATTAACTCAGTCATGTATTTGGAACTATGTAACTTCAAAAGAAAATCCTGCTGATTTGGCCTCTAGAGGAGTTGCCCCAGATATTTTAGTGTCCTCTAAAATGTGGTGGACGGGACCGGAATTTTTAAAATTGCCCCAAAACACCTGGCCACTGACAGAATTTTCCATGTCGCTACAGAATTTACCTGAGGTAAAGAAAAATGCAACTATCTTCCATGTTACTCCAGTAACTTATTTTCCTCTCTTTTCCAAATTTTCTAATTTGAATAAATTAGTTTGTGTAGTAGCTTTTTGCCGTAGATTTATCAATAATTTGAGAACAACAAAGCGTCAGACTGGAGTTTTGACACTTGATGAAATTAATCGATCTAATATTTGCCTAATCAAGTTAGCACAATCTGAAGTATTTTCTGATGAATTGAATAGTTTAAAAAACACCAGACTTTACATCCGAAACATAAACTTGCTTTATTATCACCTTTTCTTGATGATGAAGGGGTTATACGAGTAGGAGGTAGGCTAAAAAATACCTACTTGCCATTTCAAGCTAAACATCCTGTATATTGTCATCAACACATATTTTTACAAAATTAATAGTTGATCATAAGCACAAACAGCTGTTGCACCCTGGACCACAGCTGCTGCTAGCTTCTATAAGGTAATTTTATTGGCCCATTGGTGGCACAGTATTGGCAAAAAGAACGGTAAAAAATTGTAAGATTTGCTTTAAATTCAAACCAACACCCTTTTCATGTCCTATGTCTAGTTTGCCAAACGAACGTATAAAACCGCAATTTTCTTTTTCCACGGTTGGCATAGATTATGTAGGCCCATTTCTTATTCTAAACAAAAAAGGTAGAGGATCTACACTGATTAAATGCTATTTGATTATTTTTATTTGCTTTTGACAATTTTCTGGCTTGTTTAAGACGGTTCACTTCCCGTAGAGGAGTGCCAGCGGTTATATGCTCGGACAATGGCAGTACGTTTGCTGGAGCAAACAACAAATTGAAAAACCTGGGTCATTTTCTCCGTAAAAATCAAACTTTCATTATGGATTCAGCTAATGAATTTAATATAAAATGGATTTTCATCCCTCCTTACACCCCTAATCACGGAGGACTTTGGGAAGCAGCTGTTAAAAGCATGGAACACCATTTGCTTCGCACTATTAAAGGTAACGTTACTTACGAAGAGTTTAATACTTTAATAATTCAAGTAGAAGGTATTCTAAATTCTCGACCGCTCTTTGCTTTGTCATCGGATCCAAATGATTTAGCTCCTCTGACACCTTCGCATTTTCTTATTGGTAGACCCTTATCCTCAATCCCTGAACCCAACTATATGGAAATGCCGAAAAACCGATTCCTTAGACTTGAGCATCTACAACAGTTGTACCAGAGATTTTGGCACCAATTTTCGAAACAGTATGTTTCTCAGCTACACCAACAATATAAGTGGAAAGGTGCTCCAAGTACCGTTGAGTTGAACTCAATGGTATTGGTAAAAAACGATTTCCAACCACCCTGCACCTGGCCCATGGGACGAGTCGTCCAGCTGTTCACCGGGAAAGATGGTATTTCCAGAATATCCACAGTCAAGACGCAGCAAGGAACTGTGACCTGATCTATTCGGCATTTGTACCCGTTGCCGGTGCAGACCGAAATTGACAATTAGTGTTGGTGGTGTGCTTATTATTTGTAGACACTAAACGAACTATACACTCTGATACTTTTATCCTCATTTTGTCCATTTTTATAATGTTTTGTTGAAGGTACCCTTCAAAGTGGGGGCTATTTATGTAAGAATTTATTTGTATTACCGAATTGTGGTCACAGCGGCAACGTCGCATTTTCTAGTGTGCGTGATGAGCGCGCATCCCTCACCCCATTCCATCGAACATCATAACCACGACCACACGTAATCTTTGTACTCTGCATTTTAAGTTTCTAATTATACAGTCCACAAGTTTGATTCACGAGTTTAAATTTCACCAACGATTTATGAACCCAGCGCAACTAAAACCCGAACAAATATATACATACATGCAACTCTAAATATCTACAAGTGAACACGTAATACTAAATCTAAATAAAAGGAAAAAATATATACATCAAGAAAACTACTAGGATTGGGACAGACAGATAGGGTCATATTTATAAGATTTGACCGTAGCTATCCGTCCCACCAGTTTTTCCTTCTTCTCCAACAGCTGGGCTACTCTTTCCCAACGATCCGCTGCTGTTCCTCCGACGTTCACCAGCTTGCACCGCACCATCGAGCTCTGCTGACCGCTGATCCAACTGCAGGATCGCTGCCTTTCCTCATCGACGCTTCGTTTTTCTTCAACGAGCGTCTGCAGCGACTGCACTTCTGCGGACAACTTTATCTTGTCCG
This sequence comes from Callosobruchus maculatus, assembly GCA_951848785.1. Classification (NCBI taxonomy): domain Eukaryota; kingdom Metazoa; phylum Arthropoda; class Insecta; order Coleoptera; family Chrysomelidae; genus Callosobruchus; species Callosobruchus maculatus. The sequence continues at coordinate 10,720,743 of CATOUR010000026.1, read as the reverse complement.
CCACCGCCTTCTGCAGGTCCCTTTCGACCTTTTGCAGTTGGCCAGCATAAAAGGACTCAAGTGCGTCGAGCATAGTGGTTTCATTCGTAGAAGTAGCCACTTCCTCACTGCTACTGCTACTACTGCTACTACTACCACTACTGCTAGAGCTGCCGCTGGCCTTAGATGCCGAAGATGCTAACGACTCCTGGGACGGTTCAGTCGCTAGTATCTTCGGTGTCCTCGGTGTAGCTGGCAGCTTACGGGAGGGCGTCGGTGATAGTGTACGATACCGCTCTGGGGTTGACATTCCTTCATCGGGCTCTGCAGGTGCCTTCGTTGATAATTCTACTGGAGCGATGACTAGCAAATTTTCATGCACCACAATTTTTGCTTGACACCGATCCGGTGGAGTTATCGACGACGACACCACACCAGGCTCCTCAAGTCCAGTCAACACCCGGATAGGTGACTTGCGAAAAGAAGTTGGATCCGTCACAATCGGGGTCTCGTTGAGAATCGAGATATCTCCTGTCGACTCCGGTGCAGCAACTGAAGTGAAAAAGAAGGGCTCAGATTGTTGGTATTGAGCCGCGTAAGTTTTGTATGCTGACTTACACGACTTCATTGTAACACCCTCTTTTCGCTTCTTTTGCGGCATCGAAGTCGACGGTAGGCTTTCCTTCATCTTCCTTGAAGGCTTTGATTGCTTCGCACCCAATTTATTTTCGGAAGCGCTACCATCCTTCTTCTGGCGTTTTCTGCCAGTCATTACCTTCACCGGCGCCGTCCTTTTCCTTGTGGTCTGACTTGGTCCAGCCATGGAAGCGGATGGTTGCGGTGCTGATCGCTTTGCTGGTGATGGTTGGAAGTCATCGTCGGAATTGGTATAGGGCATCGGCGGGCATCTGCAACAATAAAGAAAAAATACTCAGAAAAGTATATAATTGCCAACAGTTGGCAGAGCAGCCCCCCAAATGACGCCCAAATTATTTATACTTACATTCATCTTCCATAACCGTGGGGTTTTTTACGAAAATGATATGATCCCATCTGAATGTGTCAAAAATGGAGGAGAAACATTGCATAGGCACCTGACCTCTTTTTGAGAGTAGAGAGGCAAGCTAAGCAAATAGGACTCAGAATAAACGAGGACAAAACCAAATATATGCACACCAGCAGAACAGGACGTAGAGATAGAGTGGGCCAAAACGTCACTATGGGGGAATACAATTTCGAGAGAGTCGCAACTTTTAAGTATTTGGGAGCCACAGTTGCTCAGGTTAATAACCTAACGGAAGAAATTAAGATCCGAATTCAAAGTGGAAACAAATGTCTCTATGCACTAAGACCAGTTTTAGCATCGAAAAACATCTCGCGAAGAACAAAAATCACAATTTACAAAACCGTCATACGACCAACCGTTATGTACGGTAGCGAAACCTGGACTCTAACCAAGGATAATGAACGAAAATTAAAAGTCTTTGAGAGCAGGATTTTTGGGCCGCTGCGAGACCCAGTAACACAACAACATCGAATAAGAACTAACCAAGAGATATCAGAGTTATACAAAGATCCAGATATTGTGCAGGAGATAAAGGCAAGAACGCTACAATGGGCAGGGCATGTGCAAAGACAGCCCGACTCGAGGATGGTTAAATTGGCTTGGGAAGGAGCACCACTGGGACGAAGACCTTTGGGGTGCCCCAGAATGAGGTGGCGCGATAACATAAAAGCGGACCTAAGAACCATTGGCATACAATATGAGCCGCCTTATATACTTTGGGATGTATCGTGGTATGTATTAAATAAAACAGTCTGATATTTTCTGATGAATATATTAGAATACTAATACAACTTATTCAACAAAATTACATTAGTAATGTAACTTGGAATTCAAAAATATTGGTCGTCTTGTGGTCAATGAAGATTTCCTTTCTGCTCTTTGATGGTTGAACGGTACGTCCTTATCCACAAATCAATCATCGTGTAAACACTCAAGGCACACCCACCGTTTCTGTTTTGGGAGTGGTAATTACACCTTATTACATCATCACATATTGATTCTCTATTCAAGTTCACGTTAAGCTGGATATCATTGCCGGTCTCCAAATTCACTATCTGCACGTTTTCTAAGCTCAGCTCAGCAACAGATTTGACTAGATAGATATATTTCTGATGGCCCTTTAGAAAGACTATATCATCGTTGTTAACGTGATGCTTGATTATTTTCATTACCTGGTTAGCATCTGTATTTCCTGCTTTGTATCTAATACCATGATTATATTTTTCCAAAAACTTAACAGTTCTCTGGTCTTTCACGTTCAGTCTACTGAAGTGAACCACAGGTTTAACAACATAATGGTACAACATTCCATCTTTCTTAAATGCTATCTCTTTTGGAACAAATTTTGATTCGATATGATATCCTTGAATATCTACAACAACTGTAGTCATGTTAAGTTTGCCACTGTTTAGGCGCAAAAGTTGAAATAAAATGACCAACTTTATTCTTCAAGCATTTATTCAATACTATCCTACTTTACAAGCTTACAGTAACTTAAATCTAATATCTGGAAACTTCGGCTAACATTAATTGTATGTATAAGTAGATCTAAATTACCATCCTCAGGGGCTTCGCGCGTTGTCATCTCATTAATAGCATCGATAGCATATTTTACATTCGTTGTGGGGTCTGTTTGGTAAAATTCAATGTCGGAGTGCCCCCTGGGTAAAGTTTTTGTTGTATTTGGAATTATAAATTTTTTATCATCGTTGTGTGCTAAAGCTACTTTATTTTTGACTTCTGTATATACATCATGCAACCTGCTTTTGAATGTATTCATTTTTCTTAAAATCAGACCACCATTCTCCAGTATATGCTTATAATCATTATCATATAACTGATTTTGTATTGCTGCTTTTTTAACACCCTTTGCTTTTTTCATTTCTCCTTTAACTGACTTGATATAGTATGCCTTCGCACTTGTTCCGTAAAAACTTATTATAGGATCTTCTGGAAATTCGTCTTTGATTTCACCCAGAATAGAGTCACTGACTGGAATGTTGAACTCATTGTTTTGTTTATAATTTGAAGTATCAAACTCGCTAATATTATTTCTCATAAATTCATAAAAGTCATCTGTATGAGTTTTCAAAATTTGCGAATCTGTTTCACAGTAAAACATAGATACTTCATCGTTGAACTGCTTTTTAAGAAACCCATAATAAAAATCATACATTACTATTTTAGACATCTCTAGTATACAGAATCCCACGTATATTGGCTTAAAATAATGTATTCTAACTTTTCCTAAATGGATAGCTGCAAGATTTTCGTTAAATATGGAACAACTCTTGAAATTTGGACGAGCTACTAGTGCTCCCACACCGATGCTATTACGATGATTTTCCCAATGTGTGACCAACTTTATATCTCTTCTATTGTCTACATTTTCCATAGTTTTTCCAAAAATTGCATTGTTTAGAAGCTTATAAAAGTCCCTTTCAAATTTATTATTTGCTTTATTGCGCATTGCCGTATTGAGATCGATATACTCCTTCAACCAGAAAGATTGTTTGAACTTAAGGATCCTGTGAACCTTGGTTACTTGTAAGCCATACCTTACAGCTTGTTGAAGGACGCAATAATGTACAATATATTTTTTCTTGTCGTACAGATTTGGGATTAATTTCGGAATCTTTGTCTTGGCGTTTGGTGGGATAATACTTTCCACCAAAAACGGAAGGTCGCTATGTGAATCGTGTAACCCTTCAGGATATCGCACATCAACCTCCAAGACATAGCCATTCTCACCGTCTATTTTGGCATTTTTTAAATCGAATATAGATATTTCCGAATCCCCCATCCAGTTGGAAGAGGTGACGACATAGCATGCCCGTAAAGATTCGTGGCATCGAGATATGATATAAATGTTGACACTTTGGATGGATCATAATTTGGTAAATATTTATTATTTGCTTCGTGCATTCTATCGCTGCATTGACTTATCCCCCGCGAATACCATTCTTAAAGAACCCAATCATATCTATGTCCGTAAGGAGCTCGAGGTTTATTTTGGTATACTTTAGCATCGCATCCCAAGACAATCCAGGGGTTGTGTAGTGTGCTGGATCCAATTTGTAAATATTCATACTATTTCTCCCCAACCTTTCAAAGACATCACTCAAGAGAAGAACATCTGTCCGTATCACATTTGTAAAAACTTCCTCCTTATTCTACCAGTTCGATCCACATAGTCATGCATATACAGACTTTTTGTAAATGAAATGTATTTTTCCTTATTCTGAGCTACCACGTCTATCCTATCTCCATGAGCAGATAGTTGTTTGATAAATAGGTGACAATCGTACCCACTTAAATTGTGCGTTATAATTATTGGTATAAAATTTGAAATTTAAATTACATTTCGAATGTGCTGCTCCAAATCAAACTTTACATCTTTCAAATATTTGAAATATAATTCTTTCAAATCAGCTTCTAGCCTTGTCACGAATTCTTTCGCCGCGTCTTTATCTCGATACAAGACGAATTTGGATAAGTCAGAATCAAATGAAGATTTAATAAAATATGAAAATGAATATGGTTCATGTGTGTGGGTTTCGTTTGTATACGAATATTCTGGGTTGGGTTCACAGCTATCGATTGGTTCTAATAATGACTGAAAATCCGCATACACCACAAAAGGGACCGGAATTTGCTTTTCAAAATTCTCGAATTTAAGTATGTTTTCTGGAACCTGATTACCAAACTTATCCGTTCGTAATTTTTCTGTGGGTGTTATCGTGAATATATGATTGCAATCGTTCCTTTGGTGAACATTTAGATACGCCTTAGTTGAAAAATACAACAAACAACCGTCACAAAAGTACCGCTTATGCTGGTTTGAACTTAACTGATTTGCAACTAATCGCGAAAGATCTCTTATCCAACAATAGTGACTATTCCCCTTATCATCCGTTAAATAGAGCAGATTGACATGTAAAGCTAATTTCTTCTGAGCATATCTTCAATGGACCAACTATTTCATATGTGACGTTACCATCTTTGATTATTTTTTCAATTCCATACACGTTTATAGAGAAATTATTATTTCTCTCGAACAATGAGATATCTTTAAGAGTAACTGGAAAGTTCATATCGTGTACATTCAAAATGGTTGAAAAATGCGGATAGGATGGCACTTCCACTACTCGGGTGCTTGCTGGTAGTAGCGCTGATGTGACGGCCCAAGCGAAGCAACACTGGTCTTGATTTCGTACATTTACCACTGCCTTCTTTTTTCTATAAAGTATGGTAACTTTATATAAGATGATCCACCCAACGGTGAAAACTTGTGAATGTTCACTTCAGCATAAAGGATACATTCAATCGCCCACCCCGAAAAAAAAAACAACAAAGGTTACTATCTCAATTTATGTACTTCTCTAAATATTCCGACCGGAATTCTTCTCCTCAAACTCAGATGACTGGGATGTAATTTCATCAGCAAATTGTTGATAAACATCAGATAGCTCTGTGCTCTCGTCTATTACTTTATTATCACTCGTCTGTAATACGTACTTCCCGAATACTTCCGTGTCCACATTCAGAGCTGTGTGCACTCGAAGTTTCTCTTCTATTACATCTAGTGTATTTTGCTTGATGCTATCGAAAAACTCTTCTAAAGTCTGTGTACAATTCTGATGTGCTAAATCTATAGCTGGCAATTCTACATATGAATGCACTTTTAATAAGTCTCACACCATCACTGATCGGGATCGATGAATTTGTTCTATGTTGTAATGTCCTTGCGTGCGCAGCCATTCTATTGTTCGGAAGCGAAACCTTGCAGCAAGGACATATCATATTCGCAGGTGTACTATCCAATTTAATTTTTTTAGCTTGTGGTCCATTTGTGGAATTCACACTGCAAATATTTCTCTTATGCCGACGCAAATCATCCGAACGCGTAAAATGTTTACCACAATCACTACATGTATGCATTTTATTAGAGTATATGTTAGTCACTGTGAGTCAAGCAACTGTAGCATCGATGCTCGAACCTCCTCGATTTATAGCCAGATACTCAAGGGCATCGTACCCCCTTCTCCGGTCGCTTGCTTATGGTGGCAAGGCCCGACGTTAGCAGAACACGTTCTTCTGTGAGGCCAAGCTCAAGGCTATTTCCATCCCAGTTGAATGACTTTGAGGGAGCATCACGACCAAGCCTCATAAAAAAACCATACATCTGATCTCAAGGCTATCCACACCCTATCTGAATGACCTTCAGGGAGGATTGCAATTGGCCCCACGTCAAATCTCGAGGTTATCCTCCACGTCAAATTTCAAGGTTATCCAGTCAATAATCACATTCTAGGACGTTCAAAATAAGCAGCGATACACTAACACAAAAAAACCTCAAGGTTACACAAAAAACCAATACAAACACTAACAACAAATATTTCGAAATCAGTATGTATAGGCACAATGTAAACCGAAAAAACTCAAAGTTACCCAACACCCCATTTAAAAAAGCCCTTCAGATACGATCACATTTGAAAACACAACGTTACAAAATGACCTTCAGGGAGGATCAGAACCGGCACCTATAAGAAAAACCCACGTCAAATCTCAAGGTTATCTGCATCCCATTTAAATGACCTTTAAATGACCTCGGGAGGATCAGAACCGGCATATATATACTACTTCGGGTATTTTAGTCAAATTCACAATACCAAAGTTTACGGAATACATATAAGGTGGATCACTCCGCAAAAATATCAAAACGGCCTGCCCCTTGCCCCGTCACCCCGGTTCACCGGTAGCAGTGTACCGACGTCATCCGGGAGATACGGGGCGGCGCAAACCAGAGGTTGAACATGTTTAACGCGAAGTCTATACAGTGTCTCAAAAATTTCGGATTTTGTTATCTCGGATTTGTTTGCAGGAAATGGATAATATTTTTAGAAGTTTTATTGTATCAATTAAATGTATTAACGGATGGAAAATGACAATCAGATCCATGCTTATTTTTTGATAAACCTTGAAATGTAAAGGATATAAATACAGGGTGTTTGACGACAACTAAGACAAGCAATATGTCGGGACTGGCAGTAGTAAAGAATTATAACTTTGAGGATGTAAATTAGAGCAGACGATGTGTCTTTTTTTTGTCATTGTACTACCCAATGAGGTATTTGTTTTTGTACTACCCAATGAGGTATTTGTTTTTGGTCACGTGACATTCGATTCAAAATTATTAATGGAACACCCTGTACATTTGTGCCTTTCTGTGTTCCTCCCGATAAAACAATTCCAACAAACTAGCACACTCGGGGTCTAAAGTGTTTAATTCAAGACCTACAGGTAGATACTTAAACGATTGTATCACGCTAAAAGCGTATAGTGAGACAACGAATTCATTCGGTGGTCTTACCATACCACCCAGGCACATTCTTAATTATATTTTAGAGCTCGGAAATATTTTTATTGATAACTGTAACAATTTACTTTCTACAGTAGCAATTGGAATGACACTGAAAAGCAAAATGTCAAAAATAATTTATTCACATCCAAGTAAAGCATTTTCACATGATTAGCTTTTAAAATTGTACATACGAGTTCGTATATACTATACCATACATTTTATAAGCTGTGGTCTCAAAAATAAACCAAATAAACAAGGCATTAAGGCACAGATACTATAGAGCACCTTTGAACCAATTTTTACTTAATCTACGAAATTGCTACAATATGTGAAATCATTTGAGATTCATTAGTAATAGTTTTACTAGGTTTTATTTTTGATATCCATTCATGTAACTTAGTGTATTAGCAAAATAAACGTTATGTATTTATATGTCTAAATCGGCTGTCAATACCTAGTCTTTAGATAACCCTCGTATATACGTAAAACCCAGGCGTTAGCAAGTCCCCGCTAAAAGACCCTCGTACTTGGGCAAAAACCAACGCAAAAACTAATTGGCGCGTGCGGCCGCGGCATCGCTTTGATCTGAGATCTTCAAAGTGCCGACGGGGAGTGATCCAACTTATATGTATTCCGTAAACTTTGACAATACTGTATTTTGAACTGGGGTAATTCCCCACATCTATCCATGATATTTGCACTCCAGCGGCGAATCGTTAGGATTATTGCCGGTTTACATTATCGTGACTGTTGTAAATATTGTTTCATTAACCTGAGAATTTTAACGATTCCATGTATATACATACTGGAGTGTTTATTTTTTATGAAACACAACTTGAACCAGTACACTACGCCCAATAATGTACATACTTACGATACACGTAACAAGAATGCGCTAGTGACTAAATATAATCGCCAACAGAAAATCAGAAATGGCTCAAATTATTATGGTATCGCTTTTTATAATGTCCTTCCAGAGTGCATAAAGAAGTTAGAAGCATCAAGATTTAAGAGAACAATAAAGTCGTACTTGATCAAAAAGGCATTTTATACTTTTGATGAGTATCTAAATAACGAATTCACAGATATGTCAGAATGAATTATACCTAGATTTGTTGCTATATTTACCTTCAATTAAGTATTTCCTGTACCCAGATTGTTCGTCTCCTGTGTTATTGTACATGTTTTTTTACTGTTTTTGTTTACTTATCTTTTTGACTTATGCAAACATTTATTGATGTATATAGCACAGATAAATTATACTATACTATACTATACATCAGTGATCGGGATCGATGAATTTGTTCTATGTTGTAATGTCCTTGCGTGGGCAGTCATTCGATTTTTCGGAAGTGAAACCAATTTAATTTTTTTAGCTTGTGGTCCATTTGTGGAACCCGCAAATTGTCCGAACGCGTAAAATTATCACCGCAATCACTACATGTATGCATTTTATTAGACTATATGTTGATCACTGTCTGTCAAGCAACTGTAGCATCGATGATCGAGCCTCCTCGATTTATAGCTAGATACTCAAGGGCATTGTACCGCCACCTCCAGTCATTCGCTTATCATGCAAGGCCCGACGTTAGCAGAACACGTTCTTCTGTAAGGCCAAGCTGAAGGCTATCCCCACCCCGTTGAATAACATTCAGGGAGGATCACTATCGACCCTCATAAGAAAATCATACAACTAATCTCAAGGTTATACAAACAACCAATACAAACACTAACGACAAATATTTCAAAATCAGTGACTATAAGCACAATGTGAACAGAAACTCTCAAGGTTACCCAACACCCCATTTAAAAAGCCCTTCAGATACGATCACATTAAATTTGAAAAGACAACGTTACAAAATGATCTTCAGGGGGGATCAGAACCGGCACCTATAAGAAAAACCCACGTCAATACAGCTCATGAAATATGGAAACCAAGGTCATCCCCACCCCATTTGAATGACCTTCAGGGAGGATCAGAACCGGCATATCTATACTACTATTCTCGCCACTATTGTTTACATTTACAATTACAGCATCAGTATCATTGGCCCATAGCGTTTTAAGATTTTTCAATACATTAGGTGCTTGCTCAAACAACAGATCTGCCCATTGAGCGGCTCAAAACTAATCGAAAAACTTACTCCAGTCAATGCCAATAATATCAGGATTCCCATAATTCAGCAACCGATAATGAAATATGGCAATTTTTCCGGAAATCGAATATGCTATTAGCAGCATTTCAGTGGACTACCGTTTGACGACAGTTTATCACGGCTAATATAAAGCCATCAACTACGTCACGTCAATGATGCCACAGCTGTAAACGGCATTTTAGTGGACTACCGTTTGACGGCAGTTTAAGTACAGCGTTATTTTAAACAGGGTCTTTAAAAAGTGTGGTGAAACTTTCACGCGTTCCGACAATTTGCATCGCCATCAGAGAAATATGTTTGCACTGTGGACTCCACAAATGGACATTCAAAAGCAGGTTGCATGATGCATATGGGTAGTTTTCAGGAAACCGAGAAATTGGTGTCCTTTCAGTTTCAGCAGAACTTTTACAAAGAAATAACCACAAATATTGCTTCTATGTAATCTATATTACTCTTCCTAAAAGTACTAGTTACAATCTCCAACCCGTGGATGTGAATAAAAGAAATATGATTCCTACAATAACCCTAGAGTCATTCCCTCACTATGTCCCAAGACTCAGATTAAATCACATTTATAGCTTGTGGCCAATACAAAAATCAAATAAAAATAATTTAGATTCGATTAGTTCATAATGAGTTTATGATAAAAAGCTTGGATAAAAAAAGTACAGAACAGATTTTATGATGATTTGACGTGTCTCGGATAAATACATAAATCATTGGTTGCATTGAGCAGACAGTTGCGGAGCAGCTACCAAATTTTCTGCTGAACGCGTGCGCTACCTAGCTGCTACCGCTCCAGCGGTCGCCATTTTTTTGTAGCGATAAAAACGCTCACATGGAGCGGAGCGGAATAAGCTACTTCTGACCTTGTGAGTATTACATACTATAACACTTGTCTTATAGATTATGTTATCATACTTTTAAAAAAAGTCAACGGTATGATGTAAAGTCGTTGTCCACACAACTTTACACAGTCCAAAACTTTGATAATGTATCATGTAGCGACATGTTTTTTATTTTTAATAAACACGCCCACGCTAACCTGAAATGTGACCACTCATTTGACATTTCACTGAAAACTGACAGTCGATACAAACTATTTATCGTGATATCTCAGAGCGCACAAAGTAACGTTTTTCAGCAGAACGCCAACTGTTGAGATGTAGCGGCTACAAAAGTAGCGGCTTCCGATCATTCTGCTGAATGCAACCATTGGTTGTGTTCAACGGGACTTAGCGGACGTAAGCGCTTGTGGGCGCTTTGCGCTAACTAACCGATGAACGACAAGCTGTCAAAAAAGCGCCAGTCAGCTTGGTTGGCGCTTTTAGAAAGCGCTATTTGGTTAGCGAAGCGGACAAAACTAGAAAAAGTTATTTGTAGTTCTGAGGGAAGCTGTTACCTTTGTATAGTGTCAATTTAATATTAGGATTTGTGATTTATAGCCTAGGCTTTTGACAATACGGATAATAAATATTAAAATATGGAGATGGATATGACAGTTTTATCACGTCAAAAAGAATGTCGTTCAACGGTCACACCTAGCGTCTGCAGGCGCTTCCACGCTAGCGCTTTTGGGCTAAGTCCCATTGAACACACCCATTCTCTCACACCTTTTTGACAGATGAATTTTGAACGCATTTATAACTGGGCATAGGTCGATTGACGACTGACGGAGATAGAGAGCATAAGAATTTTCATGTCTACCAGACATGTGAAGCATGTGAGAGCAGGCGACAGAAAAGATCTGCCTGTGCGCCATCTCGTAGTACCCGAAGGTAACGGCAAACCAAAGAAAATCGCTGCTAAACAGCAGCAGACCTCTTGGTAGAACGCCACGCCGCGTTCGCTAGGCCAACCTGAAGAGCGCGGTTCTATATGCTGCTGCATACGAGAGTCGATATACGAGGCTGATCTTTTCTGTCGCGTGCTTTCACTACTGCTAGTGTTTAATAGGTGGAAGAACTGTCGATCTACCAGTATGGCGAATGTACCCTAGGAGTTTCAGATTTTCTGTGTCAAATGGGTTTATCAAATAATTGTTCAAGCTTACATTTGTGACCGTCATTCCCTTACATATTAGATAGACAAAAGGTAAGTTACTTTAACAATTACTGATTACGCAGTAGAATAGCTTTCTGCACAATAAGTCTCTCTTAAAGTAAGGTTATGTTATGCGCAATTCTTGATTTTGCTGTGCTTCGTCGTTCCCTCATCGTCATTCAATAATTTCTATTTGATATGAGGGAATGACGGTTTATAAGGGAATGATTTTTGAATTAGTCAGTTTACGCATTTGGATAAATTGCATTGGCTATACTTTGAATTTACCACTGCTATTATGTTCCAGGGACGAAAAATGATGAGGAAAATGAAGACAAGCGGCGAAGAAGCTAAACTAAAGAAAATGGAGTACGACAGAAAGCGAAGGGGAAAAATGAAATCCAGTCCTGGAAGCTTGGAGCAGCTTCGTGAAAAAGAAATTATCTATTATGAGTTCCGTCTGGCCGATAAAATAAGAAAGAAAGAGAAATTTGGTAAGAGGTATCAAAGACTAACAAAGAACGTTCAAGCTCGTCCCGAAGCTAAGGTATCAGCACTTTTGAAAAACACCTTTTATCTCCGCAAGTAATTACTGCACAACTGAAAGACACGTACACTAATTTAAAGACTCACACTGAGAAGAGATAAGATCATGAAACCGAATTTGCTGAAGAAGTACACTGCTCCACATATCAAAACAATTTTTCAACCAGGAGTCTTACAAAATGAGCGTTCCCAGTATGTGGCAGTGTGGGCGCACGTAGTTTCAGTTTTGAAATGGATTAAAGGCCCAGTCAAACAGAGGGCGTTCCAGAACGCGGCGTTACGGTGTTCTCTAACAATACATCGGAACGCTGTAACGCGGCGTTCTAGAATGCCCTTTGTTTGAATCACTTGACATCTTGACAAAAATTGGCGTAACCTGGGCTGTTTGGTACAAACAACGGAACGCTGTAACGCAGCGTGAAAGAACGCAGTACGGCCGCGTTCTAGAACGCCCTCTGTTTGACCGGGACTTAAAAGTCAGAATTCAAACATTCACATAATACACATACCTAATGACAGTCCCGTAACCCAATACAAAAACGATTTATTTCCTGGAATGACTTCATTCTTATCAACGAATTCGAATAGGTTAGAAAAAGCAACGTTCATGCTCTAACAGGCATATGAGTGTCCCCAAGATCCCGTTGTTATTGTTTACTGTCTTCATAAACACGATGTTATTTTTACAGAAATCTGCGGGATTTAAATTTTATGGAATTGTTTAAAATAGTCTTTCAACACTTATGCACTGTTAAAACCCAAAATTCATTCAAAACTACAACAATTAACCCGAAACGATCAACCAAAACAAAGAAGCTATTTATATTATTCCTCTACATGAGTGCTGTTATTTTTAGGATTCTTTACCTGCTATCTGTACAAAAGGTATATGGGTTTATCGGCGATTCAGCGGTCAGTGTGCCAGCTGCCGCGTTAGGATTGTGGGCACAAACAAAAACCTTGTTTACTTCTTCTGAGCTATTCGAATTCGTTGCTTCTTATGGCATTATTTAGAACCAGGGCATTGCAAAGGTTCACCTGATGGTGTAGATGGTACCTTGAAACGGAAGCTGTGGCTGAAGGCAAATATATCGTGGATTTGAGTTCAATCAAAGCCATTTTACTGTATAGGTGTCCTTCAGTAAAACTGTTTGGGGACACCAATGCACATATTATAGAGATAAAAAACTTAGCCAAACAATCAAATGACATCGCTGCATTTCGCGAGACACAAAAAATTCGCCATTTAGTCTTGTCCCACGATATCTTGGAGTTTATAAGCCTTTCTTGCTGACTTCGTTGGAAAATGTAGACATTTTCATCTGGGCTATTATTTGCCTACAAATCCTAGTAGTGCAACCAAACACAAGAAAGTAGCATAATTAAGTTAGATATCTATGTTGAAGAAATAAATAAAAGATTTGTGTCGATAAGTGCTCATTGTTTCATTATTAGAAGCTGATCACGTTGGTAAAAATCAATCCCTCACTATTATTTTTTAAATCCCTCGTAAATATCATAAAACACATATTATGGGGATCGCCTTAGAATCAAATATCAAGTAGCACAAAAACTACTAAATTCATAGACAAACATATACAAAATCCTTCGATAATTTCTGATGACGGGATTTCGTGAGAACTACCCATATACAGAAGTGAAATATAAAGTAGCATTAGCCCACTACGACGATAAAGGGTTTATAATTCCAAATGCAACAAAAACTTCACCCTGGGGGACTCTGACATTGAATTTTATCACACAGACCCCACATCGAATGTAAAATATGCTATCGCTGCTATTAATCAGATCACAACGCGCGAGGCTCCTGAAGATGATAATTTAGATCTACTTATACAATAAATTAATATTAGTCGAGGTTTCTAGATATTAGACTTAAGTTACTGTAATCTTGTAAAGTAAAATAGTATTGAACAAATACTTGAAGAATAGAGTTGGTCAATTTATTTCAACTTTTGCGTCTAAACTCACACTACCCATCACCGACATCACATTCATTGGGAGACTTAAAAATGACTACAGTTGTTATAGATATACAAGGATATCATATCCAATCAAAATTTGTTCCCTAAGACAAAGCTTTTATGAAAGATGGAATTTTTTATCATTATGTTGTTAAACCTTTGGTTCACTTAAGTAGACTGAACGTGAAAGATCAGAGAACTGTTATGTTTTTGGAAAAAATATAACCATAGTATTAGATACAATGGAGGAAATACAGATGCTAACCAAGTATTGAAAATAATCAAGCGACACGTTAACAACGGTGATATAGTCTTACTGCAGGGTCATTAGAAATATATACCTATCTACCCAAATCTGTTGCTAAGCAGAACTTTGAAAGCGTGCAGATAGTGAACTTCAAGGCCATCGATAATGATATCCAGCTTAACGTGAACTTAAACAGAGGATTAATATGTGATGATGTAATAAGGTGTAGTTACCACTCCCAAAACAGAAACGATAGATGTGCCGTGATTGTTTGCAGTTTGACTGATTTGTGGATTAGGGCGTACCCTTCAACCATCAACGAGCAGAAAGGAAATCTTCATTGACTACAAGACAACTAATATTTTGAATTCCAAGTTACATCACTGATGTAATTTTGTTGAATAAGTATTAGTGTTCGAATATATGCATTAAAAAATATCAGACTGTTTTATTTAATACATACCACAATACATCTCAAAGTGTAGCTCATACTGAAGTTTTGTTAGCAAAATGAATTCATATCTCGAAGTATAAGAATTAATCTTATTCAAGAAGTGTTGTTACCAAAATGTAGTATTTTCTCTTAGGGGGCTTGAGGGGGTAAATCGAGATATGGAGCAGGTGAAGTTTCTGGGAGTTTGCCTAGATAAAACCCTTAGATGGGACTGTCAGGTTGAAAAAGTATGTGGAATTGTGGACAAATGAGTAGTAGAATATTTGCACTAAGAACTTTGGCATATAATGCTTCTGTCCATATCTTAAGCACAGCTTACTTAGCTCTTATTCATCCTATAATGACATACTGCTGTTTGATATGGGGCCATGCTTCCCAAATGAAGAGGGTTTTTGCCCTGCAGCAAAGAGCAATAAGACTTATGGGAGGCTTGGGACATAGGGATGACTGTAGGGACGCGTTCGTTGATCTAGGCATCCTTACATTTCCTTCAAGCTACAATCTAGAAAACCTTGTTTACCTAAAACGTAATTATGCCAACTACTAACACATAAGGATATACACCAATATGACACAAGAAATAAACAAGATTGAATAATAAAATACTGCAGGGTTAAAAGAACACAAAACGGCCCAAGTTTTTTAGCAGCAAAAGTTCTTCAACAAATACTAATTGAAAACGCTTTCTATAGCTATGAAGAATTCCTCAACTTTGATTTCAATACTTAGTGCAAATTATTTTTAATATGTAAATAAACTTAGTGTCCATTGTCTAAATTTCAATGTCTATTTTAAGATTATCAAAAAAAAAATTAATATTTTGGTCAACTTTTACTGTTCAATTAGAGAATGATAATATTTATTGTATATGTGTATAGAAGAATATGTATACCTATGTATTCATATATTTTAACATTTTAATTATCTTAAGTTGACTTGCATAAACACACAGTGTATTTGATGCCAATAAATTATTTGTATTTGTAAAACTGTTTAATTATCTGAAGCCAAACTAGCACTAGCAGTCCGAATGTTTTAGGAAAAGAAATAACCTCTTTGGATTCCCTAATCCATAATTCTGATTTAAAGACTGTATTAGACTACCATATTTTTGAAATCAGATTTGATTTCATTTCTTGAACTGCTCAAATAGGCTAGTGTAATACACGAAATTGTTTCAAATTGACAGATTGAACCAAAATTGAGATGGAATTTAGAACATGTTCTATTTCCAAATCATTTTTAGGCTGGGGGCATGCGCATTTGAAACATAAATGTCATTGCGCCGGGAAAAAGGTAAACAAAAATAAGGACAGTAACCCTACTTTTTAAATTCGGTCGACGTTTCCCATAGATATCATAACTATTAGGTTAGAATGTCAATGACTTTTCCAGAATGCAGAATGCTTTCTGGTACTAATATAAATTGAGAAATCCACATTCGGATGAAAGTACACCAATAAAAACAAGTAACATGTTAATCCTACGGCCCCAGCTAGTAAATCTCCACCGGACCGGAATGCCCCGCGAACATTGAGATTTGAAGAATTTTGAACTGGTTATGGAGTATGAAAGCCCCCAGCCCCAAGATAGGTGCTTTTATTACCTTTGTGGCGAGTTTACCAACATTCTTGCGAGTTGTGTGGAAGCAATTGGCAATTTGAAGACAATTTAACAGGTAAGATGTTAGTATCTTTGCAATTATGTTTCATATCAATTTCATACACAATAATAGCCCTGATTATATTAAAAGTAAGGTGTAGTCCAAATTTCACTATAAAAAATTTGTTTTTACTCAGAAGATTCGGTAGATTTACTTTGTAATATTGTATTAAGTTCTACATTACATTTTGGATGTATTAACTATTAGTTATGTACAATGTATTGTGTAGCTAATATTTTGCCTCAGTGTACGGCAACATTGTCACTTTTTATTATGGTGTTTTCATATGTTTTGTTGTTTTTTCATATGACAAAGGTCCTCGGTTAAGTAGCCACACTTGACTGCACTGAGGATAACAGAAACACATTAAGAGTAACATATTTCTTTTGATTTAAGGATGTGTTGGTCTACTGAACAGATATCTCTGCTGATAGAGGTATACGAACAACATCGCTGCTTGTACGTGGTCAAGTATGTGTACTACCACAGTAAAATCAAATGGAGTACTGATGCTATCACTGCCATTGTAGAGGCTCTGAAACCACTAAGATCTACTGTAACTGAACAAGAGGTACAGAAGAAGTTTATGGGCCTAAGGTCAACATATGCACAAGAACAGAGGAAAGTTTTAGTCACTTCGCACTAGAATGGGAGACTACGAGGTAAGAGTCTCAGCTTATCATAAATGAAGTGGTGCAGTATGGATATAACAGTGCCAAATTTCTACTTATATAATTGCACTTTGAGCCAAAAGAATAACCTAACATGTACTTGAATATATTGTTAAATATTGGTGCCTTAACTTCCCTATAACTCCAACCTACCTGTAAAAATTGTATGTGCATATATTAGGAAGGCTAAACTTTCAATGCAGTATTTTGTTTTCAGGCAAGTCAACAAGGAATATGAGGTTAGTCATGCTGGGATTCTATCACCCACAAGCGAACTATCAGATAGGCCTTAAATTGACACGCTCCGCTCACAGATACCAAGTACAGGTGGTGCTCAAAAAAGAGGGGGAACAGACTGCATTAGTAACTCACCCAAGTGTATAAAAAAACAACAAATACCAGCAGATGCGGAAATAAAGGTGCTGAAGAATGCTGCTGATCAAACATTGAAAACTTCTCCTCGCTCTACAGTCCACAAAGGGACAACCATTTTGCAACTGCGGATGACCATATGGCGCAGTTTATTGCATCTCAATTGAAATAAATAAAAAATTAAAATACCAAACAGAATGTATATTATGAATTTCATATAAATTACAAGATACAAGAAAGAAAGAAAAAGTATAATATTTGCATTTTTAATTCAATTCCTTTAGCCTTATTTTGCCAAGATTTACTAAAGCTCCAAATGTATTCTCAACTGCTGTTCTAGTTCTAGACAACAAATATTTGATTACAATTGGTTCACACCAAAGACATCAGACTTATTGTACTCTCATGGCTTCGAGCCGCTGGATGGTTTCACTGGCTAAACATCGAAGAATTGTTGCTAGCCTGAAAATGGAAATGTTTATTACTTTTTATTCTTAAGGTTTACTGCTAATATTACCTATTTTCTCCTGTTATGCATTCTCATAGATGGTTATCTAGCTTGTCAAATTATGCTAAGTAGCTTACTGAAGATTTTATTATTCATTCGTAAAAAGTCCTTCTAATGATCTAGATCTTCTAGTAACAACTCTTCTCTCAACATATGTAGCATACCTCTGCCTTCAACTCTTCTTCTCAGCCGCTTCTTTTGTCAATTTTTTCCTTTAGTAGTTAGCCTCTTAATTCGCCTGTCTACGAATTTTTTGCAACGTAGATGGATAAATCCATTCTAGCATTCTCTTTTTCCATTTCCATTGCCGAGGGAGTCAAGTCAAGTAATGAATGAGAATTTCAATAAACAGTAGTCGATAAACTACAAAAAATGCCCAAAAAAGCTAGTTTATGATTTTATTTTGACCATTGACATTTTGACACTGACATGTTCACACAATCACAAAACATATAATTGCAAAATACGTCATGTCAGATCTGACAACTTTGACTGTAGAGAACATCTGTGTTCGGACAGTTAACAGATAAGATGTATTCAACGAATGTAATGCGCAGAATCGCAAATCAATTCTTGAACCAAAATTGGTGTAGTGTCAAACAGACAAAATGCTGGGCCACAACTTTTGAGACCATTTTTCATTTCAAATTGGTTCAAGAAATGAAATCAAATCTGATCTCAAAAATAGGGTAGTCTAATACAGTCTTAAGAAGCTGGTGGCGTTCTAAGTAGGCAAATCCTTACTAGCGTCAAGAAATCTTCAATTATCGTACATTTTCGAGCCTTATTTCATGAAGGAAGATATGCCTCTATAAATACATATTCAAATATTCATTACTATTCCCTTTATTCAAATCCTTACAACTGTCAGGAAAATTTAATTGCCATATCTTTTTCAAGCTTAAGGTTATGTTTTATTCCACGAATGCTACCCCATTAAGGGATAAACGTCTCTCAATGTCTATTTAAAAATTCATTAGTCTTTTCAAGGTATTGAAAAAACTGAAAAATTTTAGTCTCTTAGCACGCATGCATCATTGCAGTAGGTGGTGTAGGGTTGTGGACGCTGTCCCGCATTCCCTTCACTGTAGCAATTTAGCCTACTAAAGTAGTGGGCGGATACCTGTATCCTACTCTGCCAACTGACCAATCAAAATTAGGGACAGGGTAATTAATAAGAAATTAGGGAAGGCGTTTAAAGCATAAAATTGCTGACCGGAACCTGGAGAGGCCATTCTGTCCAACTTATGTCAACAGATCAGCAGCTACAACCACCATCCACAAACAAACGACTAAATCCAAGATGTCTACTAAGAGGAATGTAAGTAAAAATAATTTGGGCGTAATTTGAGGGGTTGCTCTGCCAACTGTTGACATTGATATACATTTCTAAGCATTTTTCCCTTAATTGTTACAGATGCCCAGCACCCTGTACGACTCAGACGAACTACAAGCAATAAAGAATCTTGTAGCAGATGAAACAAATACAGCTCAACGGAATGATTCGCTAGCATCTGAATCAGTCAAAAACAACACACATACCCGAAGTAAGCAGTCCCCAAACACAGATATGATCAACAAAGCCAGAAAAAATCCTATATCCAATGAAATGAATATGGTTGAACCAATTACGGAAACACAAAACATTCTGTCCCGAAATAACCAAACTCCAGACACAACCACAACTATCATGAGTATGCACCAGATACACTAGACACAACATTCACTAACTCACCTTCCATAACCACACAAAAGCGAAACACTAATCGACCGCCTTCTATCACACAATCTGCCGAACAAGTGATGAACACAAGATTCAACAAATGGTGTGGCATCAACCCTGCGCTACGAGATCCCCTGCCCAGATTAAACTTTAAGAACAGCACACAACAAATATTACACTCAATAAATGCTAAGGTAATACCACAATTTATAACAAACAACAGAAACCCAGATGACATCTATATATGCTGCCGCAGCAATCACACCCATACTTTTAAAGGCCAAAAACTTACAAAATGGTCTATAGACCACGCAACCGAAAGATTGTGGCAAATAAGAATTGAAAATAAAATTAGCACAATCAGAAAGGATCTACCACACCTCGCACAATACACCAACAATAACAACCCTTGGAAACGCATACACTCAAATTCAATTCATCACAACAGACAATACTAGAAATAGTGTTTTTCTCAAGATAATGCTCCCTGTCACAAATATATGAAAACAATAACAGAATTGCATGAACTAAGCTACAAAATTTGCTTCCCCATCCCCCACATTCACCATATCTTATTACATAGCGTTGTTGGAACGTTTGAGGGATGAATTCAAGAAAAAACAGCCCCACTCAAAGAAGAAAATAGTGTTTTCTTAAGATAATGCACCCTGTCCCAAATTGATGAAAACAATAACAAAATTGCATGAATTAAGCTACGATTTGATCACACATTCACCAGATCTGGACTTTTTCCTGTTTGCTAACCTCAAAAGAATTCTGAATGGGAATACATTTAGGAGATAATACTGACGCTTATTATAATGCTAAAAACAAATTGTTATATAAAAATGGTATGGAAAATGGCAAGAATATTTTATCAAAAACACAGCCTACAAACTTTTCAGTCCAACCTATTATGAGCCAACAAACAAAATTCTTCAATCTTTATAATGAGACTATCTCACAGTTTTCAAACTACTGATAATAATTAGTAATACAACTGACCTTGTTGTTGGCACAGCAGATGTGCTTGGATTGCTTTCGTTCTTGATATCAAACTCTGTATGTAGTGAGCTTACATCTGGGTCAGCTTTAAACACCATATTTGTCATAGACAAAACTGAGTCATTCCATTTTCCAGTGTTGTCTTCAGTTTTTCTCCTAAACAATTAACAAGTTGTACACTTTCTGAACTAAATCATGGTTACAGTGAATATTTCAATCTATCAGATTGCTCAATCAGTCCAAAAAGACTATTTCCCTTCTTCAGTAACATATTCTCATTTAGTTATTTATCTGTTATTTATTTATTCAGTAGCTTAGCTCATAAGAAAAGAAATGTGATATAAAGTATGAAGTAAGGCACTTGTGAATGTATGGCGATCAGCAACAAAATAACAATACATTGCTTCTGATACTGTAACTGCAAATCAGCTCACAAATTTTGCATTTTTTAAGCAACTAAGGTTTCATTACCAATATGAGATTGTTCAGATACTTGTTTTAAATTTCCTAAGCATGATATTATAACACTGGTATGGGAATAGTAAATATAAAATATAATTGCGATTACCTCTTGAAGTCTGGATATGATGATTCTAGATCTTCACAAATCTCATTTTTGATTTTTAATTCTTTATTTAGCGGTAAGGTATCTGTGTCTTTAACATAAATTTCTGGTTCATCTTTTACTTTTTCGACTTTGATCAAATTGTTTGGAATTATTGGAAAATTGTTACCATCTTGCTTTTCATCAATAGTTTGTTCATGATTCAATCTGTAACAGTTCAAAATCTAAATTAGTAAAATAGGTATATTTTATTTCTAATACCACGTTGGTGAAAATTCTCTATCTGATGCTTTTTTACAAGCAAATCACTGCTGCAGCAGTTTTAAATTCAAATAGATTTGAATCAAATCATTAGAAATAATAAAAAATAATTCAATGTTACAAATACAGCATACAAGGTAAGACTAAGAATGGAAATATTACAAATACCTAACCTAATTCAGGCACATTAAAATTGGTCTAGAAAAAAAACATGTATGAAGATACAGACAGTGAACAAAAATTAAAAGTAAGATCTTAAACAGGTACACTAGTCAAGATATTTGTTAACTCATTAATATAAATAGCTGTCTTAAACATATCAAATATGTATCAAATTTGACACTTTGTCGTAATGGATGGTGAGAATACGCCACATCACTGAATACGTCACAGGACGCAATTTTGTTGTGGTTGGTCAGTTCCAGTATCCAAACAACCTTTCTGTATATTACATTTAGCATATGTGAACAATAGTTTATTGTTTTTTGTACTTTTGTGATTTCTTAAGTGGGTGACACACGTACAAACTTTAAGTATGTGGTTTTTTTAGTAGTAGTAGTAGTAATAGAGATCTTTATTTAGCTATTAGTTATTCAAATACATAACAAAAAAATATAATAAATAAATTATATGAGTCTATTTTGTAACAACCACTCGGTAGTCTATTATAGACCACTACTCCTTTGTAAAACACCGAACTCTATGTACATATTGTACATCTTCAAATTTAACTAGAATATGTTTCAAGTAGTCAGGAACCAGATTTATATTAATTTTATGAACAAAAAGCAACATGCTATATCTTACATATGCCGTCACATCTAACCACTGTAATTTTTTTAACATACTGTCTACTGAAGTCCTATAATTACATTGCAAAATACATCTCATAGCCCTATTTTGTAGAATTTGTAACCTTTTCAAATCACTTTGTTTTGCCATGTATATAATAGTCGGGCAATAGTTGAAATGTGGCAAAATTATTGTATTATACACCAATTTCCTCGAATAAACTGTTAAAAACTTACTGACCCTCCGCAAAAATCCAATTTTTTCCCAACTTTATTGCAAATGTAATCAACATGTTTCTCAAATTTCAAATCTGCATCTACTATAACCCCAAGATATTTAATTTCATCTCAGTAACCTCCCCACATATATTAAAATTTAAATTTCTCTGTTCAAATTCCAACTTTACACCACTATTACCTATTATCATGATTTTTGTTTTTTTAACATTTAACATAAGTTTATTTTTATCTAACCAACATTCATCTTTTCTGCTGGGCTATTTGCTTGCGTTTCTTCCAGATATATGATTTTTGGGTGTCTATATTAATACCTGCCTTAAACGGACTACACATATTGACTATCTCTGTAAAAAAATAGCCCCATATATATACTGCATGAGTCAATTCCGCTACCTGTTTGACCGGTCTCTACTAATGACCTACTATTATGCCTATATACAATCTACCATATCATATGGGATAATAGCTTGGAGAACCTGCACGGAAACAATTCGAATTTTCACCTTACAAAAAAGGGTTGTACGTTTAATCTTAGGGCTCAAGAGAAGAACTAGCTGTAAAGATGGATTCATTCGTATTTTTGTAGTATTGGACCTCAATTAGCGAGTAATATCAATCCAACAGACAAAAACTTTGTAAGAAAAATCAGAGACATGCCCAGAATCGTGTTATTTTACTCCTACCACAGCAAATGAATTAATAAATCTTATAAACTCTTTAAAGAACAATGTTAAGAGTGGGGAAGACCAGATCACAACTGAGATCCTCAAGCAGCATCATAAAGACCTAATAGCTCCTCTGTTACATATAATCAATTGCATATTGAGCACTGGAGTTTTTCCATCAATTCTGAAAAAAAACTATAATTGTACCAGTCTTCAAAAATGGAAATGAAAAATTAACTTCAAATTATAGACCGATTGCTTTAACAAGTACAGTGAGTAAACTGGTAGAAAAGTGCATTAAGTTTAAACTCCAATCCTTCCTTGAAAAGCAAGACTTACTGTCAAAGAATCAATATGCATTTGAAAGAAACTCTAGTGCTGAAAATTGTCTGGTAAGGGTAACAGGGATGATCCTGGGTGGTCTGGATGTTGGTAATAGAGTTGTAGGTATCTTTTTAGACCTTAAAAAAGGCTTTTGATACTGTGGCACATCACTTCCTACTGCAGAGACTCCATAAAATAGGTATTAGAGGTATTGGGTATAAACTTATTGAGTCATACCTAAAAGATATAACCCAGAGAGTCAAAATTGGAAATATCATAAGTGAGTCTCAGGCAGTGGTGTGTGGTGTCCCACGGGGAACAGTTCTAGGTCCCATATTATTCAATGTTTATATAAACGACGTTTTGTCAATCCTAGATGAAGAGGGCGCTGTGTTCTGCTTTGCGGATGACACAGTAATAATTGTGCAGGGTGAATCATGGGAAATTGCAATAAAGAAATCCGAAACTGCCATCTCAAAAATAATGTGCTGGCTGGAACACAGTCTTCTCTCACTAAACGTTGAAAAAACAAAATTCCTTACTTTTGCTCACTCCTCAAGAACATTTTATAGCAGGTGTTAGAATTGAGCGGGTAAGTAGCTTCAAAGATCTAGGAGTCACATTTGACGAAAAATTGAGTTTTAAGGATCATGTTATGAATATAGTTTCATCAGCTCGAAAGTTACTGGGTTACTTTGTCAGAAACTGGTCCAGCTTTGCTAATGTCGGAACCTTAAAGTTGCTTTACTTTACTTTCATTCGAAGCAAGTTGGAATATGCTACACTAATCTGGTATCCAATATATAAAAATTCAATCGATGCAGTAGAGGCCGTCCAACGTAGAGCATTTAAGTATATGTTTGTTAAATCGGATTTTACCCGGAAAGAGGTTTTTGTCATAATATTTTGCTGCAAATATTTCACATTGAGAGCCTACAGATGCGACGTGACAAAAGTGCTCTATCTTTTTTGTTCAACTTACTACTCAACATGATTGATTGTCCCTTATTACTAAGTAAGATCAATTTTTACACCCCTAGGCTAATTAGTCGACAGCACTATACATTCTACTGTACCTTGTGAAACAAGAACCTCTCAACTAAATCTCCTGTAAATATTATGTGTAATTTATACAACCTTATATGCGACAAGTGTGATATATTCTATACCAAGAAAGAAACCCTACTAAAGACATATAGTGATTACTGTGCTCGAACCTGATAGTCAAACGTGTTAAATATTCTAGCTGTGCCTGCGTCTTAATTTTAGTTTTAATTTTAGTTTGAATTACAATTTCAGATTGTGTTATATTTGCAATATTTTTGCTATGTTATGTATTCAGTCAGTAATATGTTTTTCGGTTTGCCTTTGCTGATTGTTGTTGTCATTTTGTTGCTTATGATATACTTTTCTTACATTTTAATTCTAATTATATTTTTATTCATGTATATGAAAGTATTGTAGCAATTAGATTATTCTTAAAATTTCCTGTTATTGGGTGTACACCTGTTGGAAATAAACCACTATTATTATTATATTCACAAAACACAAAAAGTGCAGCCCGGGCTCCGACACACCGAGCTGCTGTTCCATTACCCAATGACTACTCCTCACACCGTGAGGTGAGCAATCACTGGGTCCGCGAATCGTGCGCCCTAAGTAGACGAAGGGACCCAAAGATGACTGCCTTCTGCATTCTGGCGGCTAAGATGTGCGCCGCCGCACGGCACACCGGTATTTTGCGCAGTGCAGAGAGCAGCGTATTCCTCATTCCACCTAGGGATCCAATGACCATAACCAGCAGACTTACAGTGTAGTCTGGCCAGAGCCTGCGAAGTTGTCCGAGCAACTCCTGATATTTGGCCCGCTTTTCCTCCTCCTTAGGGACGATGTTCACCTCGGCAGGCGCCGAAAACTCAATAACGAACATCGTCTTCTGTTGGTGGTCGAGAAGGACTATGTCGGGCTTGTTTGCCTGTACAGGCTCGAGCGTGGGGAACGAGTAGTTCCAGTAAATCCGGCACCTCTCGTTCTCCACAACGGACTCAATATCCCCTGGAGCGTATGGCAGCACCGGTGTCTCATCGATACCGTATGAGTGCCTTAAATGATAGTAGAGCACTCGTAGAGCCGCGTTGTGCCGATGGACGTAAGCCGTCCCAGCGTACGTCTTACACGCCGACAAGAGATGCATAAGCGTCTCTGGCGCCTGTCGGCAAGCTCTACAATGGGTGTCGGGTACATCTACACCCATAACCCTTTTACGGTACACCAAGGTGTTGAAGACACCGTCTTGGCAAGCCATTATAAAGCCTTCAGTCTCCGACTTCAACCCACTAGACCTTAGGAAAGAGAAGGTCAACTGCTCAGACAAGCCATGCTCTTCTAGATGTTTGTAGAAGATTCCATGCATTGGCTTATCTTTATGAAGTCTTAAGAGGAAGTCGACTTCGGCAGTTTTAATGTGGGATTTTAATTCTGCGGGAGCAAGTTCCGTAATGGACTGCTGACACCTCCGCTTGAAGTCGAGTGTGAGGCTGAGCTCCTCGGCTGCTCGTTTCGCTGCGCTAAAAAGAAAGGCTCCTTTTCCCGCATTCTCGTGCTCTCGCACAAAGCGGATCAGGGGATCGGTGCTGTTCGTTACATAGCAGGCAGTGGCCAGTACTACTCTGTTGTGCAGACGCTCCAAACTCAATAGTCCACGCCCTCCCAGGTGTCGCGGGAGGTATATTCGCGGGACAGAGGATGCAGGCTTCTCTCCATATTCATCCTTTTGCGGGTCTTCGTGTCGATTTCCTTCAGCTCGTTCACTTTCCAGTGTATAGCACCAAAGGTGTATAATAACAATGGGACCGCAAGCATGTTTGTGGCAGCGACTTTGTTCTTGCCGGACAGTTCTGACGACCAGATCTGCCGGAGTCGGTGCAAATACTTGCGGCGGAGACACTCTTTGACCAATTCTGCCTCTTGGACATGACGCTGCGCCACTCCAAGGTAGGTATAAGTATCTCCGGCATGCAGTTGTCGCAAGATGCTCCCATCAACGAGCTGTTCCTCATCTCCACTATCTCCGCTTCGTCCTTTCTTGAGATGAACCAATGCACATTTGTCTGTCCCGAACTCCATTCCGATAGCATGACTGTACTCCTGCACCACCCTCAGCGATTGTTGTAGTTCGCGTTGGCCGGAGGCATAAAGTTTTAGGTCATCCATATAAAACAGATGGGTGACCTTGTGCCTCCGGTTATTGGGCGTGCCACAGCTGTATCCTTTAGTATTTCTCAGCGCTATGGACAGAGGCAAAAGTGAGATGCAAAAGAGCAAGGGACTCAAGGAGTCTCCTTGGAAGACACCTCTTTTCAATGAC
The DNA here is from genome assembly GCA_951848785.1 of Callosobruchus maculatus. Classification (NCBI taxonomy): domain Eukaryota; kingdom Metazoa; phylum Arthropoda; class Insecta; order Coleoptera; family Chrysomelidae; genus Callosobruchus; species Callosobruchus maculatus. Next base: position 10,693,748 of record CATOUR010000026.1, on the reverse strand, counting down.
ACCAACTCTGTCTGAACCCGAGTTTCACCTGATGTTATGGTAAACCGGGTCTTCCAGAGTGGCATCAGTTGTTTGATGCATCCCACTATCTGATTATCCACCGAAAGACATTCCAACAGCCGCACAATGAGGTCATGAGACGTGCTGTCGAATGCCTTGCGATAGTCAATCCAGGCCATAGAAAGGTTTCGCTTGTACTGCACGGAGTCCTGCGTGACACATCGGTCAATCAACAGGTTCTCCTTGCAGCCAGCTACTCCTTTCTTTGACCCTCTCTGTTCATACACGTCGAGAAATACAGGATTCACAGCTTGAAGGATACGCATGTACAAGATTCTGGTGAAGAGCTTGTAACACGCGTTCAGACATGTTATTGGCCTGTAGTTTTTGGGATCAGACAAATCTCCGGTCTTCGGGAGAAGCACGGTTCGACCCTCGACAAACCAAGCCGGAATTGGCTGCTCCTGATTTAGCCACGAGTTAAAAACTCTAGCTAAATGCCGGTGGCAACTGGGGAATTTTTTCCACCAGTAGGTGTTTATGCCATCCGGGCCAGGAGCTGCGAAATTCTTTGCGCCTCGTAAGGCGTCAAGAATTTCTTCCGTGTTTATCGGGTGACGCAGTACATTCAAGTTAGGAGTCCTCCTACAAACGGACTCGAACTGCGCCAAGGCCGGAGTGTCTGCTGAGAGAGGTTTGGGCTGTTCGTAAACGTCCCTCCAAAAGGCCTCCACGCGATCAGCAGTTGGCGGCTGCTCTATGGCTGGAGGCGGCTGTTGGAAAAGGCGAGAAGGTCTTTCGTAGAACATTCTGTTCTGCTCCAGACCTTTCGCCCGCGCCACCAACGATCGCTTAGCAGCGATTAGCATCCGTATCCTGTCAAGACAGTGTTGCTTGACAACAACCAGTACCGCTTGACTGAGTGTATGATGGTCGCGCCTCAACCCGTAGGCTATCTGGCGCACCCGGCGCGTAAATGGCTTCCCAGCCGCTCTATATTCCATCACACACTGGATACGGGATGCTTCCTGGCGAGCCAACTGGATTTTCGCTTCCATTTGGCGCACCCGTCTCTGTGCTCTCTCAACAGGAGAGTCTCTCACTCTCCCCTGTCTAGCTAGCCTCAGAGCCGCAGCGTAAATTTCGCAATTGATGCTCCAAATGTCAGAGGCCTCCGATAGACGTTCACCCACACCCTCATCTTCTCTCTTCAAATCTGCCAGCTTCAAGGACCTTCCGTTGTTATGCAAGGCCCTTCGGTCTCTGAAATCCCCAGGTGAGACGACTTGGTCGATTTCCCTCTCAGCGGGCCTTACCGGCGAACTTTCAGCCTGGTTAACAGGCCTTCCGTCCGCCGAAGGGGCAGGCTGAGCTGGAGCACGAACATATCCCTGCCTCCGGAGGTACGATACATAATCTCGCAAATTCTGAGAGGTAAGCGTGCTATGCTCTGGGTGCATTTCACACCACCTCTCATACATGCGGGACATGTATCCCCTGCGGCGCGGGCTACTGCTCTCGTAGCAGCTCAGCAGGTCATCCTTGAGCTCCGTCGCCCACCTAAAACGGTCCATGTTATTGCGGGGGTCGTCATCAGGGCAAATCGAAGCACCGCCACCTTGCCCAACGCCGGCTTCCGAAACCGGCTCGGTGTGGGTGCTTTTCCTTCGAGGTGGTCGAACCCGAAGATAGGGCCCGTCAGGTGGTTAGCCTTAGGGCCCGCAGCCGACATTTCCGGAGGCAGCCGTCCAAATTGCCTCCAGAGGATGGACCTGTGAAGGTTGCCGACCGACTTACATCCTTTGGCTTCGGTATACCCCTCGGTGTCGCCACGCACCGAATAGCCTGTTGATGTTGGGCGGCTTCCTGGGGGTTTATGAAAACAGCCGCTTCTAACATGAAGAACAGACGCTGTCGGAGTACCGCTCCTCACATGGAGATCCGTCGTGTCCTATTAATTGTGGAATAGCCGATCCTCTGGATGCAGACGCTATTCCACTGTGCTAGTTTTGGTCCGCCCCGGGTATTTCATTTCCCCGGTACCACCCATATCTGGGAGGCATTCCCCTATCCGCCACCTTGGGGAGGCGCCACTGAGAGGATCTAGCAACCCCTCGCGGGGTATTATTATTATTATTATTATCTGACTTTCTAAGTTCCTCTCGCATAATTGCGGTAGCGACAAGTGTTGACGGGCTGTGCCAAGTCAACACCCTGACTATTGATCGGAATTTAGGAAGGATCGCACAATATTACAGGTCTTTAGGATTACAGACTTTTGGAATGCTTTGTGTAACTTTTCGTCTAGGCCTAACTGCTGAAGGTGTTGTGTGAACGTGTCTGGTGTAAGGCCTGAGACCGACATAATGAGGGGGACTATTGTGACTTTGTTTTGTTTCCAAAGTCGTTTTATTTCCATCGCAAGGTCCGTGTCTTCCCAGCGTAGGTGTTTTGGATATTCACATCATTGGGAATGGCAATATCTATCAAATAGGTAATTTTGTCGTCCTTTGACTGGAAAACTATATCTGGCCTATTGGCTGGGATAGTCTTGTCTGTATGTATTTCAACGTCCCAGTATAGTTTGTATCGATCGTTTTCGAGTACTGATGTCGGAGTGTAGTTGTAATATGGATCTGTGTTTTCTATTAGTTTGTTTGTTGTGGCTAATGCTTGGTGTATGACCTTGGCCGCAGAGTTATGTCTGGCTGTGTATTCGGTACCGGCAAGAGTTTTGCACCCGCTTGTTATGTGATCTATTGTTTCCTTTTGTTGTTGACATTTTCTGCAATTATCGTCTGTTATGGATGGATCTTTAATTATATATTTTTTGTAGTTTCGTGTTGCAATCACTTGGTCCTGGATAGCAAGCATGAAACCCTCCGTTTCTGGGAACAGCTGGCCATCCTGCAACCAGGTGTATGACTGTTCTTTGTTGATGTGGTCTTGGGTAACACGGTATCTATGTTTGCCGTGCAGTGCTTTCTGCGACCAGGTGTTTATTTTTTCTTGTTGTGATTGGATATGATTATATGTGTCTGCTACGTGATCTGTACTAGAGAGGTTAAGTGGTGTATAGTTTTTGTCTGCTTTTACTATGGCCCTATGTAAGTTAGTTTGTTTGGTGTGGAAGAAACGTCTGAGTGTTTGTATTTGTGTTGTGCGAAGTGACTGTACGTCTATAATTCCTCTGCCCCCTAGTTTTCTGTCTATGGTAAGCCTCTCCTTGCACGCGTTCGGATGTGACATTCTGTGTTTTGTGAGTTCTGTTCGTATAAGTATATGGATGTTTTCTATGTCCGTGTGTGACCACTTGATGATGCCAAAGGAGTATGTGAGTACCGGTATCGCAAATGTATTAATGGCTTTTGTGAGATTCTTAGAATTCAGTTTTGTTTTTAATAGTTTAATGAGGCGGTCTTTAAACTCTTGTGTTAGTTGTGCCTTGACTTGTGTATGGTCTATCTTAACATTCTGATTGAAGCCCAGGTACTTGTACATTTCGTCCTTATCCAAGTTGTCCAGCGTTTGGCCAGTTACTACTTCCTTTTCGGGATGGTTTTTCCATTGGCCTTTAGTGATGTGGAGCACCTTGCATTTACTCATTCCGAATTCCATCCTGATGTCTGACGTATAAACTTCTGTTATTTTAAGTAATTCTCTTAGTTGTACCTCTGTGGCGGCATATAGTTTTATATCATCCATGTACAGGAGATGATTGATTTTGTGTTGATCTGCTTTATGGTGTCTGATGTTGAAACCATGGTTTGTGCTGTTAAGTGTGTTGGAGAGCGGATTTAGACAGAGGCAGAACCATAGTGAACTAAGAGAGTCACCCTGGAAGATGCCGCGTCGTATGTGTAGCTCATCCGTTTGAATATGGCCGTCGTGAGTTTGAAGGTGTATGTTTGTCCGCCATGTTTCCATGGTGCTCTTAAGAAAATGACGAAGTTCTGGGTTGATTTTATATATTTGAAGTGTTTTCATTAGCCAGCTATGGGGTACAGAGTCAAATGCTTTTTTGTAATCTATGAAACAGGTATGAAGGTTCCTATGCTCTTTTCTAGTTTGCTCCATGATCACACTATCAATTATAAGTTGTTCCTTGCAACCCTGGCTTTGTTTTCTACATCCTTTTTGTTCTTCAATCAGGATGTTGTTTTGCATTAGGTGTTGTTCAATTCTTCTGCATATTGTATATTTTTTGAACTTAGACATATATTATCCTTAAAAATGTTGAAAATTGTATATGCCTCGCTAATTGAATCCATAATAACGTATGGTATAGTAGCCTGGGAAGGCGCTGGTAAAACCTCCATATCGCCACTCCAAATTGCTCAAAAATATGTAATAAAAATAATGATGTTCAAAAATAGAAGATACCCAACGGAATTACTCTTCCAGGAAAGTAAATTGTTAACTGTTGAACAACTGTATATTAAAACTGTAATAAGATTTATGTTAACTAACACATATTATAGGAATAACTTGCCCCATAGTCATAACATCCGTAATGTTTCAAATCAAAACTTAACATTATCCTTTGTCAGACATTAAGCCTCTCAGAAGCATATTAGTTACACTGGTCCTAGGATATTTAACCTGTTGCCAATTTCTATTAAAACCAAGCCATTTAAAAAAGTTAAAAATCTAATAAATAGCTGGATCCTTGAAGGCAACTTTTCTTCAAAGATATAGTGGAAGTAGTGAATAAGCCTAACACAAACAATAATACCAACTGTCTAGACATAAATGCTAGATTAAACAAATAAATAACCAGCACACACAGATTTTTAAAATCCATCGTGTTGGTAAAAATAATATTTATATTCAAGAAGAGGAACATATGTATGTTAGCTGTAATCGCATTTAGGAACCCCCTTTATTTATTTAATCATGAATTTGACTTGATAAAGGCACTTAATATTATATGACCGTATTGATTATAATCAAAATTATATTGTCGATGTAGAGAACAATTAAGCACACTAATGTATGTTGCTAAGCTTGCTATTATGTTCTGATTGATAAATAACTTGTGCAAATATTGTAACGCTTCATTAGAACTAGATGACATGTACATAAATGGAATTATTGTCGAAATAAATCTATAAATACATCTATAAATAAACGGACTACACATATTGACTATCTCTGTAAAAAAATAGCCCCATATAATTATATACTGCATGAGTCAATTGCGCTACCTGTTTGACCGGTCTCTACTAATGACCTACTATTATGCCTATATACAATCTACCATATCATATGGGATAATAGCTTGGAGAACCTGCACGGAAACAATTCGAATTTTCACCTTACAAAAAAGGGTTGTACGTTTAATCTTAGGGCTCAAGAGAAGAACTAGCTGTAAAGATGGATTCAAAGAATTGGGGCATAATGACACTACCATCTATCTTTATTTTTGAAATTCTATGTTATGCAAGAGCCAACTTACATAACTTCATAAAGCTCAATAATCACTGCAGTTATTCTACACGTAACTCATTGGTCCTGCAGATTCCTACTCACAGGCTGTCATCAACAAAAAATATTCCATATTTGACTGCTATAAGATGCTATAATAAATTGCCAGTCACTATCAAAACCCTACCGATGAATCTGTTTAAATATAAACTAAAAAGGCTACTTATACAGAAAACATACTATTCTTTGAATGAATATCTTTCCGACAGCCAACTAAAATAAGTGTTTCTGCAATAGCACCTTGTATAAAGAATGCTCAATTCTTTATGTCTGAAAAGCATTTCATGTGTCTTTCAACATGTAATTTGTTTTTTTTTCCTGTTTTATTTCTGTGATAACTAGTTATATTATTTCATGTGTCTATCACCACGTATTTTGTCTTTTTTCTGTTTTATTTGTGTAATAACTGATTGATTAATTGTGTTCTCTGTGTAAATTGTTTGTAATCATGAATACGTATCGTCCATTTACATCTACTAATTATTTCTTGTATTTATACATTAACATAATCTGACCTGTTCTATGTCATCAAATGATGATCCAAAGAATTAATAAAATTATTATTATTCTGCATTTCTTATTTTTTCTCGCATGCGATAGTAACAAGTATTGATGGGCTGTGATAAGTTATTATTAATTATTATTATTATTATATTATGGTATCATCAGCAAATAAATGATAATTACATTCTGTAAATACATACTGAATATCATGTTGAGATACAATCAATTATATTACCCATCACTAGCACTGGTTAAGTTAGTATTTCATACTTGACATGAGTTCAGTAGTTGTAAAGCGTGTGTTAAGACGCTATTGTATATGCTGTAAGTTTTTGCAATATAGTGTTGTAAATAAGTAAAACCTGTGTGTTAGCTGCGCAAACTCCTACAGGTTATGGGCCCAGACAAATACTGAGTAAGTTGTAAAAACTGTGTGACCAAAGGAAATTGCCTAAAAACCTGTGGAAAATTGCAAGTGAAGTTTAACCATGGAGAGCTGTCAATTGTGGTTTGTTGACAGACAGCTTCATTAATCCGAATTCCAGATTGATTTGAAAATTGAAAAAGATGGCAAGCTTCAGTAGCTTAGAAAACCAGAGTATAGAAAAACTAAAGGATGCAGAAACATTTGAAATATGGAGATTTCAGATAAAAATAATCTTCAAAGCTCATAGTTTAAATGAAATAGTTTGTGGTATGAGCAAATACGAAGAACTTACAAAAGTGGACGAGAAAAATCTGTGGAAGAAGAAAGATGCTCAAGCACAGAAGATGATTATAACAACCGTAGATAAAAAGTTGATGATGCATGTGTTACATAGTAACAGCTCACATGAAATGTTTAAAAAACTGTGTGGTATCTTTGAAAGGGATAATGAGCAACAAAAATGTACTTTGCTACAAGATTTTTTCAATATGAAGTATGATAAAGGAAGTGATATAAATACCCCTATCAGTAAAATGGAAAATCTAGTGTATAGATTAAGACCACTGAACCAAAACGACGATGAGATGTTTATGTCAAAAGTATTGTCTTCATTACCTGAGCAGTTTAAGCACTTTTGTACAGCTTGGGAGTCCACTCCTACCTCAGATAGAAACATAACAAACTTAACATCTAGATTACTCGCAGAAGAAGCAAGATTGAAGCAAAATGTAAATGGAGGATGAAGGTTTAGCTCTGAAGGTTGAAGAAAGAAGATACAAGGCATATAAAAAACAAGGTTTCCCAGAAAGGAAATGTTATTCGTGTGGAAAACGAGGACATTTTGCAAAAGAATGCAGGTCTAAGAACAAAATTACATGTAGAATATGCAAGAAATCCAACCATACAGAAGATAAGTGCTATTTCAGGAATAAATGGGATGGTTCTTGTACCAGTGGTATAAGTCGAAGTGAAAGAAGAAATCAAAGTAGAATGGCACTAATGACTCTTGCAGAAGATGACACTGTAGTTGATGTCTTTGTTGTAGACTCAGGTTCATCTTCACATATGTCTAACAACTTGAGTCTTTTCCAAGATCTGAGTGATGAGAAAAGTGAAATATTAGTGGCTAAGAAAAATGAAAAAATGCAGGCCCATGGCAAAGGAAAAATAGTAAGTGAAAGGTATGTCCTGAATGACGTACATGTACATACCAGAATTGAGTCAAAACTTACTATCAGTCAAAGCATTGACAGAGAAAGGAGCAGAAGTAAAATTTACTGAAAACAGAGTCTCAATAATGAAAAACAATGAAGAGATATTAAAAGGTGAAAGAAAAGGAAATGGATTGTACATGGTGGAAATAGAGAAAACTCTGGATGAAGATGAAGAGTGTTACTTGGTAGAAACTTTAACTGAATGGCACAACAGACTTGCACATATAAATTTCGAACAGACAAGAAAAATTCTTAAAAAACAGAACATACATTACAAAGACGTAAGCAGTCCCAACTATAAACATTGTCTACTCGGAAAGCAGCATCGACTACCATTTCCAGTAAGGCAGACAAGAGCTACACAACGAGGCGAATTACTCCATAGTGACCTGTGTGGACCATTTGAAGTGTCTTCGTTGGGCGGTTCAAAATATTTTCTGTTACTGAAAGATGATTACACAGGATACAGATTTGTATACTTTCTAAAACAAAAATCAGAGGCAACAGTAAACATACAAAAATGCATTCAAATGGTGGAAACACAAACTGGAAACAAGGTACAAAAACTAAGAACTGACAATGGATTGGAGTTTGTTAATAAAGAATTAAAAGAAATATTAGAAAATAATGGAATAATCCATGAAAGAACATGTGTGTATTCACCCCCATCAGAATGGAAGAGCAGAGAGGGAGAACAGAACCCTAGTTGAAGCTGCAAGAACTATGATCCATAGTAAAGGTATGAATAAACATTTATGGGCTGAGGCTATAAATACTGATGTATTTGTTTTGAATAGAGTTAGTTGTAGTAGTACCTCAAAGGATGACACACCTTATACATTATGGCACGAAAGGGAATGTGATGTACAGTCTATTAGAGAATTTGGCTCTAACGTATCTGTGCATATACCTAAACAGAAACGCAAAAAGTTAGATGCAAAAAGTGAAGAGGGAATATTTGTGGGATATTCTGATACTTAAAAGGATACAGAATATATTTCCCCAATAGAAATGTTGTTGAAATATGTCGAGATATAGTATTTCTACAGCAAACAGAGATACAAAAGACAGCAAGACATAACCCAAAAGTAAGAGAAAAAATAATATTATTGGACATTCACTCTGATGAAACATCAGAAATAGATGAAGAAGAGGTAACACCTGTAGAGACACGTGATCAACCACAAATTGATAATAATGCACATGATAAAAGAGTACAGTGTGAAACAAGGACAACAAGGGAGAGAAAAAGACCACAGTGGATTCAAGATTATGAAGTAAGTTTTTACAGTGAAGAAGAATTACCAATACCAACCAACATCGAAGAAGTTATGGCGAGTGAAGGCAAAGAAAAATGGCAAGAAGCTATGGATAAAGAACTCAAGGTCCTGAATGAAAATAATACTTGGGATATGGTCCCATGGCCATCAGTAGATACAAAGGTAATAGAAAGCAAATGGGTGTTCAAAAAGAAAAATGACAAAGAATATAAAGCAAGATTAGTGGCACGAGGTTTCCAGCAAGAAAGCAGTGAAGAATTGTATGACATCTATGCTTCTGTAGCTAAGCTGACAACCTTTCGCATCCTGCTTGTTCTGAGTGGGAGAATGGGCAAACCAGTTGACCAGATGGACGTAAGAAGTGCTTTCCTTTATGGAGAAATAGAGGAGGAGGTATTGTCATTGCCAAGTAACAAAGTATAACAGTGAATTTGTTTGTAAGTTGAATAAATCAATATATGGACTTAAAAAATCCCCAAAGTGTTGGAACAATAAGTTCAACAGTGTTATGAAAAATGAAGGGTTTTTAAGACCTGAAAATGACTTTTGTTTCTACAGTAAATGCTTAGAATCTAAAGAACTTTATGTTCTGCTATATGTAGATGATGTACTAGTATTACGAACCGATGATGATCAAGTAGAAAGTTTGAAAAAGCTGTTAAATAGCAAATTTTTCATGAAAGATTTAGGTATAGTGTCAACTTATTTAGGTATTGAAGTAAAGCAAGATTTGCAAAAGGGTATTATAGAACTAAGTCAAGTTAACTATCTAAGAAACATATTAAAAAAATTTAACACGCATGAATGTAAACCAGTAAAGACACCATTAGAGAATAACATTGATGTAAGAATCTTTGTGAACGAAGAAAATGATCTTGTTCTGCAGAAAAAATGTAGACAAATTATAGGAAAATTGATGTATGCAGCTTTAGGTTGTAGACCTGATCTTTGTGACTATGTTAGCCTTTTGAGTCGATTTCAAGACAAAGCTAATGAAAACTTATACAAAGCATTAAAATGAGTTCTTAGATACATATGCGGTACTTTAGATTTTATACTTATATATGAACTAAAAAAAGATTGTCAAGTTCTTTGTGGTTTTGTTGATTCAGACTGGGCAGGGGATACCATAGATAGAAAATCCACTACTGTATATGTGTTTGAATTTCTTGGTTGTATTGTATCATGGGCAAGTGAAAAACAACAAAATGTTACAATTTCTTTGACTGAGTCCGAATATGTAGCACTCAGTTTAGCTGTAACAGAAGCCTGTTGGTTAAGAAAAATTTTGATGGATTTCAATGTTAACATTAATGAACCAATTTCATTGTATGAAGATAATAAGTCTACAATCTTTGTAGCAAATACTCCAGAAAATAACAAAAGACTGAAACATATAGATGTAAAATATCATTTTATCAAAGAAAAGATAGACTTAAACATTTAAGAGTAGTATATGCAAGCACAGATGATCAATTAGCTAACATGTTTACAAAGCCCTTGTCAAGAGTAAAATTTGAAAAAATCAGAGAAGAATTGGGAGTTGTGTTAGATTTAAATAAAATTGAACATTGTAAGTGGTAAAATAATTTATTAAGGAGGGGTGTTGAGATACAATCAATTATTTTACCCATCACTAGCACTGGTTAGGTTAGTATTTCATACTTGACATGAGTTCAGTAGTTGTAAAGCATGTGTTAAGACGCTATTGTATATGCTGTAAGTTTTTGCAATATAGTGTTGTAAATAAGTAAAACCTGTGTGTTAGCTGTGCAAACTCCTACATCATTTATATACATAATAAACAATAGAGGCCCTAAGATACTCCCTTGGGGTACACCAAAATTAACATTTAATTGTTCTGATACTGTTTCATGTAACTTAACTACTTGTTTCCTATTAAGTAATCTTGTAACCATTTACATACATTTCCAGTAACACCATATATTTTCAATTTTTCAATAATTTTGCTTCTATCAATTGTTTTGAATGCGTTTCAAGTCAATAAATACAATGCCTACAGATCTACTGTCATCTGTTGCTTCCTTCCATTGATTTATGATGTACTGTAATGCAGTTTCACAACTATAATCATCTCTGAATCCTGACTGAAATTTACAAAGTGAATTATTTAATGTAATAAATTGTTTTAGTTGAATGTAGACAACTTTTTCTAGGATTTTCTCTATTGCAGGCAATGTATTAACTGGTTGCATATCTTCAGCATTTATACTGTTTGCTACTTTTGCGAACTTACTCTGCTAGACGTCGTGACACACATGAAGCTGAAATCACTCATTTTGATAATTTTCCTAAATAAACAAAACTTTTAACAAACGCCAAACACAACAATCATTGCGCATTGATGGCCTGCTGAAACTATGTGGTGGCTCGTAGCTCACAGTAGGAGCCGAGACAAACTATGAGCAAGATTTCAAACCAGTTGGATCACCGGCGGTTTGCGCGACAGTTTTAAAGTACACATACTTATGGTGACACACATGTGAAAAAGGTCTTCGAGCCATAGGTACGCATACTTGCTGATACATGTATCACCCCTTTTACTCTGATTTATCATCAGTAAGGACTGTTTAAGCATTTTACAGTGTTCAAGTTTGATTTTACATTTACTGAGGTCTGTTATCACTACTCTAACCTAAAGCCTTCACTTTACCAAGGTTTGTTGGAGAATTTGGCTGCTCAGTTATTATTAATTATTTTTATATTTTAGATGATTGAGAAAGCTTCAGCTCAATTCACGACTTTTATATTTGATATCCCTTATGGGTTTTTAGGTTGGATTTGTTTTTGTTTGGATACTGAACAACAGAAGTGATGTCAGAGTTATGTGGCATATGGTGGCTTATGGAAAATCCTTCTTTTATAATAGAAGCAAAAATGCTGAATCTTGTAAAGTAGAAATTACCTCTCTATCTTTCCATCTGCATCTACCTCACTTTTGATATCCTTCATTTCAGTTTTTACATCTAATTCTTCGGCAACTAACTCCAACTCAGATTCTTCAATCTTAACTGTTTGATCCATAGGTGACTGACTTCTTAAACCCCTCCTCTCTGAAAGATAAAAATGCTACATCAGTTTCAAACAAAAAAATTATCTTATGGCTCTGAAGTACACAAGCTAAGGACAAGCTCAGCATTGGATTGCCCTCAAGCACTCATGAACGCATCTTTCAGCAACAAAATAATGGTTAACTGGGTAAAAGGGCACTCACATTCCAAAGACAGTAATTTAGCCTGACTGGTAGGCAAAAAGAGCTGACAAGACCAAGCACTTGGCACCCAAGTCGAACCAAACTTTTTTATGTATGCTCTCCCTGGTCCTGTGTCTTGCCAGCCAGAAGTCCCAGAACTGACTGAAACGCACAACTGAAACCTGTTGACTGAAACCACAACGAAACTAACGATAACGAAAGCCGAAAGGAAAGAGAAAGAATATTATATTACACAAAACAGGAATATTATACGAGAAATTCGAGGAGTTTTATCTGTTTGGAAAAAACCACCGCCATTTAAAATCACAAACAGGTACGCACAACAGCACAATTTAAAATAGTCGGTGGTCAGTGGCACAAAACAGGTACGGTAAAGTACGGTTAGGTTAGGACGTAAGGTTTAGGTGGAAGCGTGGTGGAAGGAAAGCAGAAAGTCATTGTCTGTGCCTGAGACTGAGAATAGCCACCACAGAGAAGCTACAAAACCTGTCGGCACCTTTGATGTTCGGCGGATCATAAGTAACCTTGAGGCTTGAATTGACTCGCATCCACAATATTACAGTGAGAAAAATATGTTCGTGAATTTAACAATTTGTTGCACGGAAAAAAATAATAAATTTTATAAGAATTTATTATGAGTTGTGATGTGTATGTATTTCGTATCCACAATATTTGAAAAAAATAACACATAATTCATAACACATACTTTCAGGAAATTTAACTTTTTATTCCAGTGTATCGTGGAGTTTGACATTTGTCCACAATAACTCCGCGCATGCGTTGTGAAAATCGGTCCCTGCTGTGCCACTTCTCTGTGATGGCTATTCTCGGGTGGAACATGGTGGAACCACAAAATAGGTATGGGTACGGTCACAGACTACTAAAAATAGGTACGGTTGTCATTCATGGCCGACTCTACTCGTACTCCACAAAACACTACTGATTTTTAATGTGTTTCTAATCATTTACCTGCACAAACGAAAGTATAAAGATAACAAGATGTCTGCAAAGTGTGTAGTACCAGGTTGCAATAGCAATTGTGGCTTCCAAAGAAGGACATAAACAGAAGTGGGTGAAAGGTATTCCTCATAAGGGCTGGTTATATTTATAAGAATAAAGACAATAATTACAAACATTTTAAATGATAAGACCTATTTTAAACCACAATGTGGTACCTACAATGTTTTCTGGACCTCCCAAATATCACAGAAAAAGACAGTTAATAGAACTCATCTGGGCATGCATCTGGGCATACCTATGAAAAGATTTGATAGTGAAAGGGAATACAAAACCAGCAAGAATGGCTTCAAAGTGACCTAATAGTGAATTTTTCTAGCTCAAGTTAAAACTTACAAAGTAAATTGAGTGTTCATTAGCAATTGTGCTTCCAATAAGGGACATAAACAGAACTGGGTGAATGGTATTCCTCGTATGGGCTGGTTATATTTATAAGAATAAAGACAATACTTTACAAACATTTCAAAGAATAAGACCTATTTTAGAGCACAATGTGATACCTACAATGTTTTCTGGACCTCCCAAATATCACAGAAAAATACAGTCAATAGAACTCATCTGGGCAAGCCAACGAGGGCATGGATCTGGGCATACCTACGAAAGGATTTGATAGTGAAAGGGAATCAAGACATTTCAAAGGATAAGACCTATTTTAGAGCACAATGTGGTACCCACAATGTTTTCTGGACCTCCCAAATATCACAGAAAAATACAGTTAATAGAACTCATCTGGACAGGCCAACGCGGGCATGCATCTGGGCATACCTATGAAAGGATTTGATAGTGAAAGGGAATCAAGACCAGCAAGAATGGCTTCACAGTGACCTAATAGTGAATTTTTCTAGCTCAAGTGACAATTTACAAAGTAAATTGAGTGTTCATTAGCAATTGTGCTTCCAATAAAGGACATAAACAGAAGTGGGTGAACGGTATTCCTCGTATGGGCTGGTTATATTTATAAGAATAAAGACAATACTTTACAAACATTTCAAAGGATAAGACGTATTTTAGAGCACAATGTGGTACCTACAATGTTTTCTGGACCTCCCAAATATCACAAAAAAATACAGTTAATAGAACTCATCTGGGTATGCATCTGGGCATACCTACGAAAAGATTTGATAGTGAAAGGGAATCAAGACCAGCAAGAATGGATTAACAGTGACCTAATAGTGAATTTTTCTAGCTCAAGTGACAATTTACAAAGTAAATTGAGTGTTCATTTCAGTGGAAGTGGCAGCAGGAAACAGGTTGCTTTATTTTTATTTTGTAGTGTCTAACTATGATGAACCAGACATCAGATGTAAGTGGTATCAATAGTAGTAGTTCTAAAAAGCATTTTTTTCTTAATTTATTAACCCAGATGAGCTCTAATACATATAAAATGTAATAATTATTCTGAAACTATAGGCCCACTATTTGACAGCTAAGCCACGTTGCCACATCTAAGGTTCCGGCCTAGTGTAGAGTCGGCCATGAGTTAATAGAACTCATCTGGGCGTGCATCTGGGCATAGCTACGAAAAGATTTGATAGTGAAAGGGAATCAAGACCAGCAAGAATGGCTTCACAGTGACCTAATAGTGAATTTTTCTAGCTCAAGTGACAATTTACAAAGTAAATTAAGTGTTCATTAGCAATTGTGCTTCCAATAAAGGACATAAACAGAAGTGGGTGAACGGTATTCCTCGTATGGGCTGGTTATATTTATAAGAATAAAGACAATACTTTACAAACATTTCAAAGGATAAGACTTATTTTAGAGCACAATGTGGTACCTACTGGGTGCATTCAGCAGACTCAACAGTTGCGGAGCAGCTACCAAATTTTCTGCTGAACGCGTGCGCTACTGTCCTACCAGTTTACCTGCATCCGCGACGAAAGGGGGAAGAACTCGCAAAAAATGACCGTCAATTCCCTGAGATTCGAGTTCTCAGTGGCGTAGTATGTTCTTATTTTCTCGTCCTACTTATTTATAACATAGTTTAAGAAAAATTATTACATTATTCAATGCTGACTTTAAAGTGGGACATAATGTAGTGACATGGTAATTGTATATGTTGTGAAGCATATAACAATCAGCTGAATGTATTGTAATCACTAAAAAAACTGAATCGCACAAGTAGTAAACAGAAACAAAAATCCACTCAACTGTTAACAAGCTTCTACAACGAATCTTTAAACGGCAAGCATAACAAAGAATAGGAGTGCAGTGTCACCAAAATTGAATAAAAGTGTCACTGATGAGTTATACTGAGCTATTAAAACTATTTCTTCATCTTACTTCTAGAAAGGATCAATGGGCAGAGTACTTTACATTCGTGTCATAACAACTAATCAACGTTTAGACATAATTAGTACAATACCAAATATACATTCAGTACTTATACATAAAACAAGACTATGTTCGTATATAATCACATTATATATACATAGAGTTTTAGCAATCGTAATATACTTGGATTTAATAGACAATGCTGTTGAAATGGAGGTAAATAACTGAATTTAATCTAAATTGAACTTTAAAGCAACAGAAAGTGTTACTATTGCTTATATTAAGAACATTTTATCAATTTATATTAAAAAACTACATATTGAACATAAATAATAAGCCTACATATAATATTGCACTTGTAATATAAACTGAAAAGAGTTAAAGGATTAAGGGAAAACTATATAAGGAAAAAAATTTCCTTTTTACAAATTATCACAAATTATAGGTAACACGGCAGCTGCGCCGTCCGGGAGAGGCTTTCGCAAGTCTGACATGAAACATTAATATTTTGTGAATTTTTAACACATAATTGTGAAATTAATTTTCATCAAGTGTCGATCATCTGTATCAATTGTCAAAAAAAGAAAATTTCTCCTTAAATAAATAATCCCGAACAAAAGTTAAAATAAAATTGCTTTAAACGATGATAAAGTGGATAGATAATGAATAAATAAAGAGTATATAGTATTACCATTCTAAATGATATTTTCCAAGAATTTTCATTAAAACTATATTTTTTGTCTAATTAGAATCACTATCACTTTCCTTGGAAGCATCACTATCTTCATCAGAAGAACTTCCACTATTTCCATCGGAACCAATGTTAATAATAATGCTTTCTGTTATTTCCTCAATATGTTGATCCCTCTCCCAGAATTGGTTTTCTATATTTATCACGTGGTCTACGCACTTCTTCCAGTGATTCCTATCAACAATTGTAATGGCCCTCTCGGTTGCTGCAAGGAGTTTTGAGGCTGACAGGTCGCCAACATTGTGACTCCTAATGTTTCTTTTAACTTCAGCCCACACCAGCTCGATGGGGTTGAACTCGCACATATAAGGTGGTGTCCTTAAAGGCGTATGCCCGTGTTCTTTCAGCAGACTGTCAATTTTGTAGCATTTATCGTCTCTGTTGGGCTTATGGAGGCACAGAAGTTCATACAACTCAAACTTCCTCAACCTTTCGTCGAAAGGAATATCATTATTTTTGAGCCATTCCATGATGGCTCCTTTAGTGGATGACTTTGAAGGAAGTTTATGCTCCAATGACGAGTGATATGGTGCATTGTCATAAACAATTACAGAGTTTGGGGATATATTTGGTAACAACTTCTCGGTCAACCATTTCGTGAAATTAGCCTCATTCATTTGACCGTGATAATCTCCTGTGGCAACACCAGCCTTAAATATTAATTGTTCTCCGTCTACAAATCCATTTTCATTTCCAGCGTGCACAATAATGTATCGACCTGAAAACATATACTTGTATAAGGACTTTAATTTATATATATATATAAACGAAACAAAAACAAATAAGGTGCAACCCGGGCTCCGACACACCGGGCTGCTGTTCCATTTCCCAGCGACTACTCCTCACACCGTGAGGTGAGCAATCACTGGGTCCGCGAATCGTGCGTCCTAAGCAGACGAAGGGACCCATGGATGACTGCCTTCTGCATTCTGGCGGCTAAGATGTGCGCCGCCGCACGGCACACCGGCATTTTGCGCAGTGCAGAGAGCAGCGTATCCCTCATACCACCTAGGGATCCAATGACCATTACTAGCAGACTCACAGTGTAGTCCGGCCAGAGCCTGCGAAGTTGTCCGAGGAGCTCCTGATACTTGGTCCGCTTTTCCTCCTCCTTAGAGACGATGTTCCCCTCGGCAGGCGCCGAGAACTCGATAACGAACATCGTCTTTTGTTGGTAGTCGAGGAGGACTATGTCGGGCTTATTTGCATGTATAAGCTCGAGCGTGGAGAATGAGTAGTTCCAGTAAATATATATATATAGACAAAACAAAAACAAAAAAGGTGCAACCCGGGCTCCGACACACCGGGCTGCTGTTCCATTCCCCAGCGACTACTCCTCACACCGTGAGGTGAGCAATCACTGGGTCCGCGTATCGTGCGTCCTAAGCAGACGAAGGGACCCATGGATGACTGCCTTCTGCATTCTGGCGGCTAAGATGTGCGCCGCCGCACGGCACACCGGCATTTTGCGCAGTGCAGAGAGCAGCGTATCCCTCATACCACCTAGGGATCCAATGACCATTACTAGCAGACTCACAGTGTAGTCCGGCCAGAGCCTGCGAAGTTGTCCGAGGAGCTCCTGATACTTGGTCCGCTTTTCCTCCTCCTTAGAGACGATGTTCCCCTCGGCAGGTGCCGAGAACTCGATAACGAACATCGTCTTTTGTTGGTAGTCGAGGAGGACTATGTCGGGCTTATTTGCATGTATAAGCTCGAGCGTGGAGAATGAGTAGTTCCAGTAAATTCGGCACCTCTCGTTCTCCACAACGGACTCAATGTCCCCTGGAGCGTATGGCAGCACCGGTGTCTCATCTATACCGTATGAGTGCCTTAAATGGTAGTATAGCACTCGTAGAGCCGCGTTGTGCCGATAGACGTAGGCTGTGCCAGCGTACACCTTACACGCCGACAAGAGGTGCGTAAGGGTCTCTGGCGCCTGCAGGCAGGCTCTACAGCGGATATCGGGCACATCCATACCCATAATCCGGCTACGGTATACTAAGGTGT
This sequence comes from Callosobruchus maculatus, assembly GCA_951848785.1. Taxonomy (NCBI): domain Eukaryota; kingdom Metazoa; phylum Arthropoda; class Insecta; order Coleoptera; family Chrysomelidae; genus Callosobruchus; species Callosobruchus maculatus. Next base: position 10,675,552 of record CATOUR010000026.1, on the reverse strand, counting down.
TGAAGACACCGTCTTGGCAAGCCATTATAGAGCTCTCAGTCTCCGACTTCAACCCATTAGACCTTAGGAAGGAGAAGGTCAACTGCTCAGATAAACCATGCTCTTCTAGATGTTTGTAGAAGATTCCGTGCATTGGTTTATCTTTGTGAAGTCTTAAAAGCAATTGGACTTCAGCAGTTTTAATCCGGGTTTTTAATTGTGCGGGAGCAAGTTCCGTAACGGACTGCTGACACCTCCGCGTGAAGTCGAGCGTGAGACTAAGTTCTTCGGCTGCCCGTGTTGCTGCTTTAAAAAGGAAGGCTCCTTTACCCGCAATCTCGTGCTCTCGCACAAAGCGGATCAGGGGATCGGTGCTCGTCGTAACATAGCAGGCAGTGGCCAGTACTACTCTGTTGTGCAGATGCTCCAAACTCAATAGTCCACGCCCTCCCAGGTGTCGCGGGAGATATATTCGCGGGACAGAGGATCTAGGATGTAGACTTCCCTCCATATTCATCCTTTTGCGGGTCTTTATGTCGATTTGTCGCAGCTCTTCCACGTTCCAGTGGATAGCACCAAAGCTGTATAGCAACAATGGGACCGCAAGCATGTTTGTGGCAGCGACTTTGTTTTTGCCGGACAGTTCTGACGACCAGATCTGCCGGAGTCGGTGCAAATACTTGCGGCGGAGACACTCTTTGACCAATTCTGCCTCTTGGATGTGACGCTGCGCCACTCCAAGGTAGGTATAGGTATCTCCGGCATGCAGTTGTCGCAAGATGCTCCCATCAACGAGCTGCTCCTCATCTTCACTATCTCCGCAACGTCCTCTTTTGAGATGAACCATGGCACATTTGTCTATCCCGAACTCCATACCAATAGCTTGACTGTAATCCTGCACTACCCTCAGCGACTGCTCTAAATCGCGTTGTCCGGAGGCATAGAGTTTCAGGTCATCCATGTAAAATAAGTGGGTGACCTTGTGCCTCCGGTAATTGGGCTTGCCACAGCTGTATCCCTTAGTATTTTTCAGCGCTATGGACAAAGGCAGTAGCGAGATGCAAAAGAGCAAGGGACTCAAGGAGTCTCCTTGGAAGACCCCTCTTTTAAATGATACCAACTCTGTTCGAACCTTGGTTTCACCCGATCTTATAGTGAACCGAGTCTTCCAGAGCGGCATCAGTTGTTTGATGCATCCCACTATTTGATCATCTACCGAAAGGCATTCCAACAGCCGCACAATCAGTTCATGAGACGTAGTGTCGAATGCCTTCCGATAGTCGATCCAGGCCATAGAAAGGTTTCGCAGGTAATGCACGGAGTCCTGTGTGACACAGCGGTCAATCAACAGGTTATCCCTGCAGCCAGCTACTCCTTTCTTAGACCCTCTTTGTTCATATACGCTGAGAAATACGGGATTTACAGCTTGAAGGATACGCATGTACAAGATTCTGGTGAAGAGCTTGTAACATGCGTTCAGACATGTTATTGGCCTGTAGTTTTTAGGATCAGACAAATCTCCGGTCTTCGGGAGAAGCACGGTTCGACCCTCAACAAACCAAGCCGGAATTGGCTGCTCCTGATTTAGCCACGAGTTAAAAACTCTAGCTAAATGCCGGTGGCAACTGGGAAACTTTTTCAACCAGTAGGTGTTTATGCCATCCGGGCCAGGAGCTGCGAAATTCTTTGCGCCTCGTAAGGCACCAAGAATTTCCTCCGTGTTTATCGGGTGACGCAGTACATTCAGGTTTGGAGTCCTCCTACAAACGGACTCGAACTGCGCCAAGGCCGGAGTGTCTGCTTGGAGAGGTTTGGGGTGTTCGTAAATGCCCCTCCAGAAAGTCTCCACGCGATCAGCAGTTGGCGGCTGCTCTATGACTGGTGGTCGCTGTTGGAAGAGACGAGCAGGCTTTTCGGAAAACAATCTGTTTTCCTCCAAACCTCTCGCCCGCGTCACCAGTGATCGTTTAGCAGCGATTAGCGTCCGTATCCTGTCAAGACAATGCTGCTTGACAACAACCAGTACCGCTTGACTGAGCGTGTGATGGTCGCGTCTTAGCTCTCGGGCTATCTGGCGCACGCGGCGCGTAAAAGGCCTACCGGCCGCTCTATATTCCATCACACACTGGATACGGGATGCTTCTTGGCGAGCCAACTGGATTTTCGCTTCCATCTGGCGCACCCGCCTCTGTGCTCTCTCGACAGGAGAGTCTCTCACTCTCCCCTGTCCAGCCAGCCTCAGAGCCGCAGCGTAAATTTCGCAATTGATGCTCCAAATGTCAGAGACCTCCGATAGACGTTCACTCAACGCCTCATCCTGTCTCTTTAAATCTGCCAGCTTGAAGGACCTCTTGTTGTTATGCAAGGCCCTTCGGTCACTGAAATCTCCAGGTGAGACGGCCTCGTCGATTTCCCTCTCAGCGGGCCTCATCGGCGACCTTTCAGCCTGGTTAACAGGCCTTTCAGTCGCCGGAGGGGCAGGCTGAGCTGGAGCACGAACGTATCCCTGCCCCCGAAGGTAAAATACCTGGTTCCGCAAGCTCTGGGAGGTAATTGTGCTATGCTCTGGATGCATTCCACACCACCTCCCATGCATGCGGGACATGTATCCCCTACGGCGCGGGCTACTGCTCTCGTAGCAGCTCAGCAGGTCATCCTTCAGTTCCGTCGTCCACCTAAAACGGTCCATGTCGTTGCGTGTGTCGTCGTCAGGGCGATCCGAGGCACCGCCACCTTGCCCAGAGCCGGCTTCCGATACCGGCCTGGTGTGGGTGCTCTTCTTCTGGGGCGGTCGAACCAGAAGGTAGGGCCCGTCCGGTGGTTAGCCTTAGGGCCCCCAGCCGACATTTCGGAGGCAGCCGACCACATTGCCTCCTAGGGATGACCTGTACAGGTTGCCGGCCGGCTTTCATCCCTGGCTTGGGTTATCCCCACAGTGTCGCCACGCACCGAATAGCCGTTTGATGTTGGTCGGCTTCCTGGGGGCGCATTTTAAACCTACTGCCAGGTTTGCTATCAGCCGCCCCTAACCTGGGGTCAGACGCTGTCGGGAAGCCGTCCTTAACATAGGTGCAGCCGCTTCCTCACTATGGTGGTTCATACGCCTGCTTTCACAGCCGGTGACCACCATAGGCCCTTTTAAGGCAAGGACTACCAATCTTTTAGTCGCCTCTTACGACAGGCAGATTAAACCCTGGGAACATTCTAAACCCGGACCCAGACGGGATCTATATCTATATATATACATAATATATATATATATATGTGTGTCCTCCTCGACTACCAACAAAAGACGATGTTCGTTATCGAGTTCTCGGCACCTGCCGAGGGGAACATCGTCTCTAAGGAGGAGGAAAAGCGGACCAAGTATCAGGAGCTCCTCGGACAACTTCGCAGGCTCTGGCCGGACTACACTGTGAGTCTGCTAGTAATGGTCATTGGATCCCTAGGTGGTATGAGGGTTACGCTGCTCTCTGCACTGCGCAAAATGCCGGTGTGCCGTGCGGCGGCGCACATCTTAGCCGCCAGAATGCAGAAGGCAGTCATCCATGGGTCCCTTCGTCTGCTTAGGACGCACGATACGCGGACCCAGTGATTGCTCACCTCACGGTGTGAGGAGTAGTCGCTGGGGAATGGAACAGCAGCCCGGTGTGTCGGAGCCCGGGTTGCACCTTTTTTGTTTTTGTTTTGTCTATATATATATATATATATATATATATATATATATATAACTTTATCAAATGATCTAAGAACTAAAAATGTATTTCTTAGCCTTCCAATAAGATATTTACGCGTCAACTTTTCTCCATTTTCTGCTTTTATCCGATTGTGTCCCACAAATTTTTCTCCTCAACCAATGTTACCGCCAAACTTATCGTGTAAGGAAAGTGCTATGTTTGTAGAACTACACCTGACATAACGAAAAATATTTTGTACATTCGGAATAACTTAGAAAACAAGTTTTTCTAATTGACTACACTAAACTACCTATTCGCATACGTAATATTAACTTACCTGAGGAACCTATATTCTCAACTACTCCAAAAACTTCCTCACTCTGCCAGCATTTTCGAAATGTCAGATCTGTATCTACCCACGTCTCATCTAGATATATGATATTTCTTCCTTCACCTCGATATTTTTTGATCGCTCTCATGTACTTGTATCTCCAATGCAAAATGTTTGGTCTTTCCATGAGCACTTTCCTCTTGTTCTGACACTTCCTCCAGTGAAAACCGTTTTTCTTTAGCAATAAACGAAGAGTTTCCCTTCCACATGGGAACTCCATCTCTTGTTTGATTCTTGGTAGTAGTTTATTTATTGTTGGTACGATCTTATATTCGAGATAGAATCTTTCAATTAATCTACGGATTACACTGAAGTCATACTCATCTATTTTTTCCAGCACGGAAGCCCTTTTTCTTGTTTTACCTGGAGAAGATAATCTTCCGGTGGGATCGGACTGTTTCCGTTGCTGATCTTCTTTCCTAATTTTCACAATAGACGATCTCCCTACGCCACAATACATCATAGCTCTCTCCGTTTTATTTTTCAAGGGCAACTTGAAAGCGTTGTTCGCCGCTTCCTCGTCACACACTCTGATAACGTTAGCTATCACTTCCCGTGCCTGACTATGTAGCACTTTTCCCTTCAAGTTCTCCATTGTTGAGACAGCGTCCAACAACAAAGCAACAATAATAACAACAGCAACAATAATAACAACAGCAACAAATACCAATAACAGCAATAAAAACAGCAACAAACAACAATAACGGCAACAACAGCAACAAACAACTGTATAATGAGAATATCGGAGGAAATAATTTACAAGATTCGCCAGTACGTTACGCCTCTGAATGTCCACCAGTCGTGTGGCTAGACCCCACACGGAACGATGCCTCAGACGTTCCAGTAAACCAAGTGAATTTTAAAGGGATTTCGGTGACGCGATGAACTCGATATATGCGGTCCAACTGTAGACTTCACAAAATCCCAGACAGAATCACAATGTTGTCATACTTCTCTAAACATTTAATACTATGATAACTTCAAAAGGCAACTGTAGAGGTAATATGTAAGTTTTAGATGGAATTTACTCATAGTGTATGAATTTAATATCATAAAATGTGATTTTATCACAAATAATATTTATTATCGGAGGTTTTCACCTAGTCTAGAAGTGGATGCGGCAACCCTGTCTCGCATTCTTTGAATTCTTTTGCCGGCTGCAGTTATCCTGGTAGGACAGTACCTAGCAGTTACCGCTCCAGCGGTCGCCATTTTTTGTAGCGACAGAAAAGTACGCTCACTTGGAGCGGAGCGGAATAAGGTACTTTTGACCTTGACCCTTATTCTTGAAATGCGGGGGGTAGAACAACTAATAGTGTTTTCCACTGAGCAGCACTCAGTGCGCTCCTGACAAGTGCAATTCGATCATCTGCTCTGCCAAAGTGCATATCGGTGCGGATCAGTGCAATTTCTGAGTGGAACGTACCCAAGCAGAACAGTGCATTTATAATGACAGCCGACCTTTGTTTTTTCTAAGGTTAATAGAGCTGTTTATTCTTAGACAAGGAAAGAGAGAGGACGGAACCCGCGACTGACATTTCTGATACCAAATGGCACCAAAGCGCTATTCCCAGTGGCGTAACTAATGGGATTAACGTTATGGTTGAGCTATTTGTAGAAATAATCTTTTTCAAATAAAATTTAATGAAATATTGTTATTCAGGGTTTCTATATGGCCAATTTCGCCATCCACAATTAAAATTTAAGTGACTAACATTACCGTAACCGTGATTTTCATTCGACTGCTGTTTTGTGGCCAATAATATATAAAAATTGATAATGTATATATTTTATTCAGTCATGAACATGTTATGTTCATTTGCAGTGTATGACTGATGAAAGACACGATTATACTTCTACCCAGAAAGAAAAAAACTGCTTGTAGTTTGTAGTAAATCAATTTTTTATTATTAAAGAACACATAATACCTATAGTATATTTATATTTATTGACATTATGTTTATATATAAAATACTGTCTATTACATACTGTAAACAGAAGCAGCAATAAAACACTTTTTGTTATTATAGATTAGCTTACGAGATTGAGGAATTTGATGCCTTCAATCTCGAAGTCCCCATATGCAGTAAAAAAATCTAGTTGCTGTTACGCTGTTACTTGCTGTTTGTAGTGTGTAATGAAGAGCAGTATTTTTAATTACTCCAACAAGGCTTTTTTATACTTAACTTCTTTTTGCGACGGTGGCAATAATTAATGAAAAAGCTGGAGGGTTAAACATAAAAATTATCTCAGACATGAAATAAAGTAAGTTTTGGGCTAGAAATACAAAGGTCCTTTAATCTTATCCAAAATCAAAACATTTACAAAATTAGAAAATGACCCCTAGATTAGCTAGTAGTAAATAAAAACGAACAATTCATTCAATATAGGTGAGGTCCTATAACTTACATAGAAATTACAACTCTATTTTATCACTTAACCCCTTGCTTCCAGTAAGTTCTAATTTATTGCAGTTATGTATTTACTTATGGGGAAGTTTGGGTGAAACTCAGTATTGTGTGCTTCAACAAAAATAAATTTTTTGTAGGAACGTGGCATTTCGCTTGCTCCTACAATTGATGGCAGTCAATATTACAGTCATGGAGGTCAAAAACTACCAATATTTTACTGCCCTTTAAACAGAATCATTTTTGTTAATTGGCTCCGAACTGGATTGTCCTGTTGTGATCGAGATTTTACAATAAAATGGATTCTGATATTTAAGTATTTTGTGCATACAGCTTTTATTAAAAAATATATATGATTTACATCATTTTCTAATACGTGACGTTCTAAGCAGCTGAAAATAGGGGTGCCTAGAAAACTTGATATTATTTTGCTTATCAGCAAAGGTACAAAATGTTTGGTGTGAATACAATTTTCATTAACTCTCAGAAAATGTTCCGATTTCAAACATATCTTGATAACATCATTTGATGGGTAAGTCAGACCGCCGTGGCTTTTAAATTCAATTAGGGAATTGAGAAACCGATCTCTAGTACCAATCAATGCTGTGACACATGTTTCACATTTTATTGTTTTTTGTAATTGGTGCGAAACATAACCAGCAATATATTGAACAATTTGGGATGAACATTCACTTATCACAGGTGCATTCATGATGTAGTCATGATCCTTCCAAATAGTTTCTAGATCATCAGAAGGCTCATTTATGTCTATTAAACTATGGTTCGATAAACTACTATTAATTACATCTTCAGACCTTACATTTTTTGTAGAACTACTTAGAATAGGGATTTGATCTAATGGAATACAGTTACCCATACCGCCCTCTCTAATTTCTGCTCGAACCAGAAGCCTTTTGTAAGCAGCTAGAAACTGTCGAGCGGTTGGGTTATTATTCCAGCCACCTCTTGATCTAATTGACGAAAAGAATAATTCTAAATGATCTTGACTAATCTTATACAACGGAAGGTACAGTAATGTTTTTCTCTCAGAAACAAGTTCTTTGTACAATCCTAAAGAACTTGATAATGAAATTATTAATCCAATAAACCCAGTTTTTCTGTTAGACATGATTACTTGCTCATTATTAGATAATTTCAACTTTGAAAGATAAAAAATTGCACTATTGATAAATTCCGCAGATCGATCTATATTTTTTTGACATAATGCTTTTTTATAACCTGGTGCTACTAGGTTTCTGCTGTTTAAAATATCGAAAATGCTATTTACAATTCAGCTTTTTTTCGCAATACTCAATAGCATCGGCTACTGATGCACTAAGTAACTGAACTGCAAGCCGAACCTTCATTTTTTGTTTGAAAAAAATAATATGAGCGCGACGTAACTTATTCCCTAAATGTAAGCCCTCGCTAGTTTGCAGCTTCTCTAGAAGCGCTATGTATTTCCATTGAATAAAATTGTTATCACAATCAATTAGGATTTTCTTTTCACCAAATGCATTGCGAACAAGTTTTATCATATGACATGGATCATAAAAAATATATACATTGTGATCTGTAACTCTGAAACTTGTCTGTATATTTGATATGTTAAATAGGAATCCAAAGTTATGACACATAGCGGTATTAGATGGAGCACCATCGAATGTGATTGACATAACTTTGGCTCCCGTATCTTCAATCAGATGGATGCATTGAGATACAATTGAATGTTTTTGACTGCCATTCAAAGAATCTGTAAGAAAGTAACCGACAGGTAATTTCCAAGTTCCATTGATGCAAACCAACATTATAACAAAAGCTTCTTTGGCTAAAGCATTAGAGTCATCGTTTAAATTTGTACCACAGTTCACATAACCATGGAATTTTTTTCCATCCCATTCTAAATGTTTCCGTATGGCTATTTCATCGATAATTAATGAACAAATTATTGGTCTGTCAGATGATTGAGCCTTATTTCTTAAGGTATTTATTGATTCCTTGGTAAAACCAGGCTCAGCATCCACATTCTGAAACCATTTAGCAATAGTTTTGCTATGCGGGAGACAAGTGTCAAAAACATCTCTCACATAGTTGTATGCCTTTGGTGAAAAAAAATTTAATGTCAGGGCAAATTTCCTAAGTTCAGGTGAATATTGAACATTTCTCCCCATTTTTCTGTTCAATATTTCTATATTAAGCTTGCTCATATTTTGAACTAAAACTAAATTTTCTTGAGATAGTAAATTTTGTCGCTCTAATTCCTCAGCAATTATTTTTAAAGAGGCTACTTTTTTGTGTGCTCTTTTCAGTGACTGACCAAGGGCACGGATTTTTTTCGTTTTTTCCTTATTCTTATCTTTTTGCAGTAGCAGTTCTCTTCTAAGTTTCTTTTTCCGGGGAGAGTCGTCCTGTGCAGCCAGAGCTGAGGTTGATGGCGATGGTTCTGGATGAACATCACGTTCGCGGGGTCTTTTTCTTTCTTTTGCCTAAAATAACAGAGCTGTATATTAGACAATGTTTGAAACATTATTTCCGAAAGTAAGACAGAACAAATTAATTTATGATTTAAGTAGATGTGAATGAGTGACTGAATCTTATAGGAAAAGTGACAGTAAGATTTTGTTTTGATTTCGTATCGAGTAAACACACCTAAATATAGTTGTTTAATAATGTAACTGTAACACAAGAAATTATTACATTTTTGAGGTTCTGCCTTTTGATTTTCATAGCTATCAATTTTTAAATGGTTATTCAGCCATTCGTAATCGTATTTCTCCTTACTTTATTGCACTGTTTATTTTGGAAACGTCATCACTAATACTCAAATATAAAACCAAATTTGAGACCATAAATATAGAATATAGGCATAAGGCATAAGAATGATTTTAATTTAATATCACACCCAAATCATAACTCATTAATGATCCAATTATATACAATGGAGTGAAGATTTATAACAAACTTCCTCCTCACAGGTTTTAGTGAATATCCCAAAAGTTTTGTTTGTTATTATATAGCTTCGTCAATAAGAATCTTGTAAATTCTTAGACTATAAAGTATATCTATCTATCTATCTATCCATCTATCCATCTATCCATCTATCATAATCCTAGGATGTTTATTATTTTAATATTGATTAAGCGTAGACAATGTAAGCTAGGAATTATAACTTACAATTTTTGGACGTAAGTATTCCGGAAGCTCGTCAAATATGGTGGGGACTGCTCCTTTGAGAAGATATACTTTTTGATTTGTTTGATGAAGGAAATTCTGTTCAAAATGCTTAGAACAAAGCCTATCGTTGCTTGTAGGCTTCCAACCTTCGATCCTCATATTTTTGATCCATAAATCATGTCTAGGAAGATCTTTAGGAAACCTGTCGAGGAAGAAAGAAAATTAATTTTATTATTCATACAACTACAAATAAAGGCCACCCTTGAAATGCACACCTTGTATAAGGGTATTGGTATATTATATATTACAATGCAAAGTCATAATATTTCTATTCAAAATGTAAGCTATAATAGATACGCCACTGGAAAACTGATTGTATTTGAACCAAAAAATCCCTTAAAAACATAATTTTTAGACTTTACGTGCTCAAAAACATTATGATTCGCATGTTAGTGGTACATTCCAAATTATATTTCGGATACACATATATCTTTGAACTAGATATCGAGATATTTGCATGAATTTCGGATACACCAAAAAAATAAGATCATAAATTTACCTGTGAAAAGTGATTCCTGGCTCCTTCCTGCTGCTGTGGCTTTTACAACGGTAAGCTGCACACCCCACCATTACGCTCACCACAATATTTCACAATTATTGGTCTTAAAAACGTTAAATATCGCAAAAAACACCACCTTGACACTACCGTCAGTTTTCCACCAGCATTTTGACAGCTATTCATTTTCGGTATCAGCTAATCCATATATATAGCATCAAATGGGCGTGCGGTATCCCCTCTCTTTCCTTATCTAAGTGTTTATTTAAGTTAGGTAGGTATAAAATGTCTGAGGATTATGAAAATTATGATGGCAAATGTGGTCTTCCGGGGGAAGAATTGAGAGTCCCTGAATTCATCTATTAACTTGTAGCATGTAGTCCTTTCCACACGAAAATTACTTTTAAACTAAAAATGATTTTATTAAGTTTTAAAATTTTTTATTAGAATCGCTGAATTTATGTACTACAGTTTCCACAAATTTTAACTTTCGGCATTTTTCGCTTTTCCTTCAATAACATTGCAATTTCTTCTTCATTATCACTACTTTCATCGCTTTCTAGCAATTCATTTAAAATTAGAAAATCTGACATTTTTGAAGCCATTTTCGCCATATTTGCACTGGCACTAAAGCACGAGATCCCGAGGCTCGTGCGAAAAAGTTGCCCTGAGTGCGCACTACACAAAGGCCCGTATTTATAGTCCCGACCTTGAGGCTCCCTTGAGGAAGCCTTAGCCAAGGACGCCTTGGAATGTTCTAATTTATAGTCGTTCCTCAAGGCCTCCTTAGCCAAGGAAGAGGAAAATCTGGCAACGTTGCAAAGAAACCAGAGAAATAGCAAAATCCACTGTCATTAGTGTCATTTTCTGTATGGCTGTCTAGACTTTCCAGGAATTATACATTTGAAATTATTTATTTAAAAAAATATATGGAGAAATTGAAATCTGGGGCATTTACTACAAATGATGGACTGCAGCAAGGAGGAGCTCTCAGTCCTTTGTTGTTTATAACGTTTATGGATGATGAGAAGTACACAGAACCTGTATATTTGCTTTATCTATTGGATATCGAAATTTGGAAAAGGGAAGGAATTTCGAAATGTGCATTTGCAGATAATGTAGCGATAGTAGCCAAAAGCGCGAACGGTATGCAACATTTATTCACAAATTGGAATGAAATTTTAAAGAGGCATTAAGAAAAAACCAAAAGTAAAGTGTTAGTGGTATCCGCTTATCTGCAGAACGAAAAAAGGTGCAAATATAACTACAAGGAGTTCGAATAGAGAAAGTTGAATATTATAAATATCTGGGTGCAGTATTAGAACGATCAGGAGCCAACTAGGAATAAACAAGAGAATTGATAAAACCAACAAGATTAATTCCCACCTGAAAAATTGTTTTCTAGGCATAAGGAAATAAGCAGGTGGACCAAGATGTCCACAAGATGTGAGTGTATAGAGCGACATATAGGCCAGTCCTGACTTACTATTGTGAATCGTGGATATTTACAGCATGGAGTAAAAGCAACTTACAATAGAAATGAAATACTTTAGGAAGGTTAAAGGAGTTACCAGAAGAGAAAAAATAAAAAAGTGTAATAATTTCTGATTGTATGTATATATTTAAAAAGTGGAAAATAAAAAAGTTTTTGCAACATTATTCCATTAACTTTTTTACAGGTTTTAATAACTTTTTCTATCCAAGCAATTGCTACAAAGTGAACATATTTGCAAATGAAGTTTCTTATGGAAAAATCACTACAGCTGCAAGAATATGTGTGATAAGAAATATTTCAAGTGTTGCACATTAAACAGCTATGAGATTCAAGTTTTTGACACAATAAATTTGTCCAGTTGCACTAAAAGTAAAATCAATAGTAAAATTATTTAATACAGCAGCTCTGTGCCTTGGTAAACTATTTTTTTGTGTGAATAGTGTACTTGCCTTTAATAACCATTATAGTTTATCCCTAATATATACCAGGAGCTTATGCAAGCTATTATTTAATTTTTTCATTTTCTTTCCAACCAAATAAAAATACTTTATAAGTTGGTGCATTTATTCTAACCACATAGTGTTTATTATACATGTTTTCTTTATGATACAATGTGCTGAAGGTCAAGTTATGAGTTTCAACACCTAGAAGCAATAATTGTAAAATAGTATTTTGTAGGCGCTTTGGTTAAATTCACCCATGCCAGTGCTCTGCCACGAACATTTTATAACTTCATACATTTCTGATCACTGCATGGTCAATGTGCCATGACCGCAATATTTGTAGTTCAGCTGCTCCCATCATACTGAACCAAGCACTCTAAAAAGTGGTAACAATATCAGTCATGAATACTTTTAGAGAAACTAATCTTATATTCGATTTAATCACCTCAAAAAAATAAGATAAATATATTTTCTATATATTACTAAAAAACATACTAGTACTCCTTCCCCAAATTCATCCACTACGATAACAGTAGTCAGCTCAAAATCATAAATGTTTAAAACATGGGTCACATTCATAGCTACTGCTACTATATTATTGTTCCCAAATTACCATAGTTCATTGAAATTCTGACATAACAATCAGATAAAAATCTATACTATACACTTATGCTTGTATAAATCATGCTCCACCTTCATACCTTGTTGTTTATAATACAATAATATATAATTATTATTATTTCTATCTTGCTTACACTGATTCACTCATAAATCGGCTTATATAACATCATTACTCTGTTTAACTCCTTGTTGACATGTCAATAGGACATGATGTTTTAATACTTTGGATATCTTTTCTTCTTGTTGAACCTCCACAATTTAGATTATCTGCATCAAATTTATTCTGATATGAATCTAAGATCCTGAAATAAAAAACTGATTGAAAAACTATTAAATATTGGAGCTAGACCTCCACAAGCGTTTCTCCTAAGGTTTTGTTTATTTTTAAATAATAGATGATATCCAGCCAAGGCCGGTGGTTTGTTATCATTCTTGTATTTTGTTTCCTGTAGTAACACAATATCATAGTCAAATAAAGATATTTGCGATCTTAACTCGTTAAATTTGTTCTTTAAGGAATTACAATTCCAGCTTAAAATAGTTAAAGACTTTTTAGTATTGAAGGGCATACTTCTGTAGAACATTCAGTTTATCGATCTCATTTTGACAACCAGCAAGATCGGATTTTAATTCTCTAACAATTTTGATCATTCTATCAATGTTGCAAATATTATTAAGTTCTTTTAACTCATTCAGTAGAATGTTAAAATTTGTAAGGTTTGAATTAGTGTCCATGTTATTGTTGTTAAGATTACTTGTAGTAGGGTTTTGTTTGCTATTTGTGATTTGACTAAAGGTTTTAGTAGGTGTAACATAACTTGAATTTGGTATTATTCTGGGATTTTTTATCACAGCATTTGAATTATTAGTTTGGTTAGATTTTTGCGTATTTTTAAACATGTTCCTTGATTCTAAATAGTTTAGCAGAGCTGGGCATTTGGAATAATTTGCTGTGTGGCCACCGCTACAATTGCAACAATATACACTAAATCCGATTTTTTGTGTTTCCTTACAATCTTTAGTATCATGCGACTTGCCGCATTTAACACAGCGTGGTATATTATTACAATTGTTAGAACCGTGGCCAAACCTTTGGCATTTAAAACATTGAGAATAATTGTGCTTCTTGCTAAACTTTTGCCATTGCACTTTAACATTAGATACTGCGTCAAGTTTGGTCATTTCTTTTACATTTACATTGTGAGGTACAGTTAATAAATAAGAATGGGACATAGCTGTCTTGCCTTTCAAGGGAATACAATCTTGAACAATTACGTCTAAGTTCTTCGATATTTCTTCTTTCATATCTTCCAGATCCATGTTTGGGGCCGCCTTCAAGACAATTTTTTTTGACTTTGTCATGATAGCTGGTATAACTATGATATGGAGTATTGCTTAAGGAAAACTCGTTCTTTAATATTTTATATTTGTCATCATCTGGCAGCATTACTTTGACGTTGTTTCGGCTAAATTTGATGGTGAAATTGTCTGATTTAATGACTGACCTAATTTTATCAGTGAAAGATTTATAGTCTTCAATATGACCCGTTACAACTATGGGTGGAATCCTAATTCTCTTCTTTGAAACAGTCTTGCTGGTGGAATTTTGAGTACATAAAACGTCATCCGTAGTTTCACTACTTGTCAAAACTCCGAATTTGTTCGTGACTTGAATTGTATTGGTATCAGAACTATTAGGTATAGCTGCTCTTACCGCCTTTCGTTTCTTCGGTCTAATAAAACCATCAGAACTTTGGTCTGGATCCGGGATAGACAGTATAGCTTGCCCTTCCTCCATCATTACTTCGGCATTCCAGTCGATTCTAGCATCGCCTGATATAACAATAGGCTCTATGTGACTTAGATTTTCGCGGGGTGGCCCGCAAGCATTATTTTCATTGATATTTTTAGAGAAATATTCAAGCGACATTGCAATTTGACAGTGTCAACATGACACTTGAAGGTAAGGACGGTCTAAGGCCCGTATTTATAAACCTTCCTTGAGGGAGACTCAAGGTCGCCTTGATGCTTGAGTCTTCCTTAGCGACAAAATCCAATTTATAGTCGCTGAGGCTTCCTCAAGTCTTCCTCAAGTGCTCCTTGAGCCTAAGGTAGCGTGGGAGCTCCCTTGGCTCTTCCTTAGACCTTCCTTATGTGTTCCTTACCTTCGTTTGACATTTAAGAGTAAGGTTATATTATGTTAATTAAAAATATGTGAAAAATATTGTTTTGTATTCACCAAAAAATAGTGTCTTGAATTATTTTCCAGAGTTTTTTCTTGTTTTTTGGTATATCTATGAGAGATAGGTGTATGGTTCGCTTTTTATAATAATAAATAATAATGTTTTTTTCCAAAGTCCAAACCAAAAGAAGTCAAGGTTCATCCAAACTAAATTGAAACTGTACCAATATTATAAAGATCATTAAAGGAGAAAAGTGATTAGAGATTTGTATTAAAACACACTATGATCATGCAACATATACACTCCCACAAATGAATAAATCAATAGTGGCACCTAAACTTGCATTGGGGGTTCCACCTTCAAGGCAAGTACCTACCTACTTTCAAGCTGTTCACCAGTATTAAATAACAGTTTCTAAATTAATTTTTTATTTCAGGATCTTAGATTCAGATAATCTAAATTGTGAAGGTTCAACAAGGAGAAAATATATCCAAAGTATTAAAACATCATGTCCTATTGACATGTCAACAAGGAGTTAAACAGAATAATGATGTGACATAAGCCCATTTATGAGTAAATCAGTGTAAGCAAGATAGAAATAATAATAATAATAGAGTGGCTGCGGGAAACAAAGCCTACACAGAACACGAGGCTAATGATCAGAGCAGTTGATGCCGATGACACAGAAAGAAGACAAAAATAATAATAATAATTATATATTATTGTATTATAAACAACAAGGTATGGAGGTGAAGGATGATTTATACAAGCATAAGTTGTATAGTATAGATTTTTGTCTGATTTGTTATGTCAGAATTTCAAATGAACTATGCTAGTTTGGAAACAATATAGTAGCTATAGATGTGACCCATGTTTTAGACATTTATGATTTTGATATGACTACTGTTATCGTAGTGGACAAATTTGGGGAAGGAGTACTAGTATGTCTTATTTTTAGTAATATACAGAAAATGTATTTATGATTTTTTTTTTTGAGGTGATTAAATTAAATCTAAGTTTAGTTTCTCTAAAAGTATTCATGACTGATATTGTTACCACTTTTTAGAGTGCTTGGTCCAGTATAATGGGAGCAGCTAAACTACAAATATTGCGGTCATGGCACATTGACAGTGCAGTGATCAGAGATGTATGAAGTTATAAAATGTTCTTCGCAGAGCACTGGCATGGGTGAATTTAACCTATTTAGCCTACAAAATACTATTTTACAATTGCTCCTAGGTGTTGAAACTCATAACTTGACCTTGGGCACATTGTATCATAAACAAAACATGTATAATAAACACTATGTGGTTAGAATAAATGCTCCAACTTATGAAGTATTTTTATTTGGATGGAAAGAAAATGAAGAAGTTAAATAATAGTTTGCATGAGCTCCTGGAATATATTAGGGATAAACTATAACGGTTATTAAAGGCAAGTACACTATTCACACAAATAAATATTTCATCAAGGCACAGAGCTGCTGTATTAAACAATTTTACTATTGCTTTTACTTTGTAGTGAAACTGGACAAATTTATTGTGTCAAAAACTTTCATCTAATAGCTGTTTAATGTGTAACACTTGAAATATTTCTTATCACACATATTGCAGCTGCAGTGACTTTTCCATAAGAAACTTCATTTGCAAATATATTAATCTTGTACCAATTGCTTGTGATAGAAAAAAGTTATTAAAATCTGTAAAAAAGTGTAAAGTTAATAGAACAATTTTGCAAAAACTTTTTTATTTTCCACTTTTTAAATATATATATAATCAGAAACTCTTTTACACAGTCTGATGTAGAGTGTGTCCAAAGTTACAGTTCATATAAAAACAACAAATTATTGCACATAAATCAACTTGTGTTCTTTTTAATCTCTTGCAGTGCATTCTTTTCACTTTGGTCCATGTATTTTATCTTTTTTTCCAAAATTCTTCCTGTCGCTCTTCTATACATTTTTCTAATGCCTCCAGCTCCCAACTCTTTTCTAATTACACTGTTTTTGATTTTTTCTCTTCTGGTAACACCTTTAACCTTCCCAAAGTATTTCATTTCTATTACTTTTAACTTGCTTTTACTCCATGCTCTAAATATCCACGATTCACAATAGTAAGTCAGGACTGGCCTATAAATCGCTCTATAAATTGACCTCTTTGTATACCTGCTTATTTCCCTATGTCCTAGAAAACGATTTTTCAGGTAGTGATATGTTGGTTTTTGAATAACCTAGTTTATTTCCAGTTGTTGGCTCCCTGATTGTTATAATGCTACACCCAGATATTCAAAATAATAATCAGCTTGTTGTATTTGCACCTCTTTTCCTTCTGCAGATAAGCTGATACCACTGACCCCTTTGGTTTTTTTTCATTTCTCTTTAAAACTTGATTCCAATTTGTGAATAAATGTTGCATATCTTTCTCGCTGTTGGCTACTATAGTATCGCTACATCATCTGCAAATGCACATTCCGAAATTCTTTCCGTTTTCCAAATTTCGATATCAAATATATACAGCAAATCCTATACAGATTTCACAGTTCTGTGTACTTCCCTTCATCTATAAACGTTATAAGTATCAAAGGACTGATAGCTCCTCCTTGTTGCAGTCCATTATTTGTTGTAAATGCCTCCGATTTCAATTTCTCCATATTTTTTAAATAAATGTTTTCAAGTTTATAATTATAATTATGGACAGTGCATACAGAAAATGACACTACTGACAGTGGATTTTGCTATTTCTCTGGTTTCTTTGCAACGTTGCCAGATTTTCCTCTTCCTTGGCTAAGGAGGCCTTGAGGAACGACTATAAATTAGAACATCCCAAGGCGTCCTTGGCTAAGGCTTCCTTAAGGGAGCCTCAAGGTCGGGACTATAAATACGGGCCTTAGGAAGAGCCAAGGGAGCTCCCATGCTACCTTGGGCTCAAGGAGGACTTGAGGACGACTTGAGGAAGCCTCAGCGACTATAAATTGGATTTTGTCGCTAAGGAAGACTCAAGCATCAAGGCGACCTTGAGTCTCCCTCAAGGAAGGTTTATAAATACGGGCCTCAGAGAATGCGGGTAGTGGAACATACTAAAGGCTGTATTAGACTACCATATTTTTGAAATCAGATTTGATTTCATTTCTTGAACTGCTCAAATAGGCTAGTGTAAAGGCTGTATTAGACTACCATATTTTTGAAATCAGATTTGATTTCATTTCTTGAACCAAATTTGAAATGAAAAATGATCTCAAAAATTGTGGCCCAGCATTTTGTCTGTTTGACACTACACCAAATTTGGTTCAAGAATTGATTTTCGATTCTGCGCATTACATTCGTTGAATCATGGGTTGCATACATCTTATCTGTCAACTGTCCGAACACAGATGTCCTCTACAGTCAAAGTTGTCAGATCTGACATGACGTATTTTGCAATTACATGTTTTGTGATTGTGTGAAGTCAGTGTCAAAATGTCAATGGTCAAAATAAAATCATAACCTAGCTTTTTTGGGTATTGTAAATTGTTTGTAGTTTATCGACTACTGTTTATTGATATTCTCATTCTTACACTTGACTTGACTCCCTCGGCAAAGGAAAAAGATAATGCTAGAACATGTATTTATCCATCTACGTTGCAAAAAACTCGTAGACAGGCGAATTAAGAGGCTAACTACTAAAGGAAAAAATTGACAAAAGCGACTGAGAAGAAGAGATGAAGGCACAGGTATGCTACATATGTTGAGAGAAGAGTTATTACCAATGAAGTGTCAATACCTATGGAATGGCCCCGTCCCATTTAAACAATGTACCACTTTTGCGGACGACATAAGAAAGAGAGGTCGGTGAGAGAGATAGAGCTAGACAGCGAAAAAGCATGCATAAGAAAGAGAGGTCAGTGAGAGAGATAGAACTGGTCAGGGAAAAGCACAGCCTCCTCCTAACCAGCTATGTGGCGCGTCGGCAAACAGTGTTGCCACAGCCGACTTTTTTGGGAGCGGAAGGGAGAGGATCAGGCGAAAAAAAGAGCGCAATATCGCTCTAAAGAGCGAGCATTGGCAACGCTGTCGGCAAATCTTCTACAAGCATCCCTGACTAGCGCTATCTCATTCTAGCCGCAAACGAGTGCACGCATGCCCCTTCCATAGGTATTGACACTTCATTGGTTATTACTAGAAGATCTAGATCATTAGAAGGACTTTTTACGAATGAATAATAAAATCTTCAGTAAGCTACTTAGCAGAATTTGACAAGCTAGATAACCATCTATGAGAACGCATAACAGGAGAAAATAGGTAATATTAGCAGTAAAACTTATGAATAAAAAGTAATAAACATTTCCATTTTCAGGCTAGCAATAATTCTTCGATGTTTAGCCAGTGAAACCATCCAGCGGCTCGAAGCCATGAGAATAAGTCTGATAGGTCCAGAACTGTGTGAACCAATTGTAATCAAATATTTGTTGTTTAGAACTAGAACAGCAGTTGAGAATACATTTGGAGCTTTAGTAAATCTTGGCAAAATAAGGCTAAGGGAATTGAATTAAAAATGGAAACATTATACTTTTTCTTTCTTTCTTGTATCTTGTAATATTATATGAAATTCAAAATATACATTCTGTTTGGTATTTTAATTTTTTATTTATTTCAATTGAGATGCAATAAACTCTGCCATATGGTCATCCGCAGTTGCAAAATGGTTGTCCCTTTGTGGACTGTAGAGCGAGGAGAAGTTCTCAATGTTTCATCAGCAGCATTCTTCAGCACCTTTATTTCCGCATCTGCTGGTACTTGTTGTCTTTTATACACTTGGGTGAGTTACTAATGCAGTCTGTTTCCCCTCTTTTTTGAACACCACCTGTACTTGGTATCTGTGAGTGGAGCGAGTCAATTTGAGGTATATCTCTATCAGATCGCTTGTGGGTGCTAGAATCCCAGCATGACTAACCTCATATTCCTTGTTGACTTGCCTGAAAGCAAAATACTGCATTGAAAGTTTAGCCTTCCTAATATATGCACATACAATTTTTACACGTAGGTTCGAGTTATAGGGAAGTTAAGGCAAAAAAATTTTACAATATATTCAAGTACATGTTAGGTTATTCCTTTGGCTCAAAGTGCAATTCAATAGTTATTAGTAGAAATTTGGCACTGTTATATCAATACTGCACCACTTCATTTATGATAAGCTGAGACTCTTACCTCGTATTCTCCCATCCTAGTGCGAAGTGACTAAAACTTTCCTCTGTTCTTGTGCATATGTTGACCTTAAGCCCATAAACTTCTTCTGTACCTCTTGTTCAGTTACAGTAGATCTTAGTGGTTTCAGAGCCTTTACTATGGCAGTGATAGCAGCACTCCATTTGATTCTACTGTGGTAGTACACATACTTGACCCCATACAAGCAGGGATGTTGTTGGTATATCTCTATCAGCAGAGATATATGTTCAGTAGACCAGTCATCCTTAAATCAAAAGAAATATATTACTCTTAATATTGAATGCCTTTCTGTTATCCTCAGTGCAGTCAAGTGTGGCTACTTAATCGAGGACCTTTGCAATATGAAAAAACAACAAAACATAGGAAAACACTATAATAAAAAGTGACAATGTTGCCATACACTGAGGCAAAATATTAGATACAAATACATTGTACATAACTAATAGTTAATACATCCAAAATGTGATGCAGCACTTAATACAATATTACAAACTAAATCTACCGAATCTGCTGAGTAAAAACAAATTTTTTATAGTGCAATTTGGACTATACCTTACTTTTAATATAATCAGGGCTATTGTTGTATATGGAATTGATATGAAACATAATTGCAAAGATACTAACATCTTACCTGTTATATTGTCTTCAAATTGCCAATTGCTTCCACACAACTCGCAAGAATGTTGGTAAACTCGCCACAAAGGTAACAAAAGCACCTATCTTGGGGCTGGGGGTTTTCATACTCCATAACCAGTTCAAAATACTTCAAATCTCAATGTTCGCGGGGCATTCCGGTCCGGTGGAGATTTACTAGCTGGGCCGTAGGATTAACATATTACTTGTTTTTATTGGTGTACTTTCATCCGAATGTGGATTTCTCAATTTATATTAGTACCAGAGAGCATTCTGGAAAAGCCGACCGAATTTAAAAAGTAAGGTTACTGTCCTTATTTTTGTTTACCTTTTTCCCGACGCAATGACATTTATGTTTCAAATGCGCATGCCCCCAGCCCAAAAATGATTTGGAAATAGAACATGTTCTAAATTCCAAATCATTTTTTGTTCAATCTGTCAATTTGAAACAATTTCGTGTATTACACTAGCCTATTGTTGTCTGTTTCATCACAGTCAGACGCTACAAAATAAAAATAAACGCAACCTGTTTCGTGCTGCCACTTCCACTTCCACTTAAATGAACACTCAATTTACTTTGTAAATTGTCACTTGAGCTAGAAAAATTCACTATTAGGTCACTGTAAAGCCAATCTTGCTGGTCTTGATTTCCCTTTCACTATCAAATGCTTTCGTAGGTATGCCCCAGGCCATGCCCAGATGAGTTCTATTAACTGTATTTTTCTGTGATATTTGGGAGGTCCAGAAAACATTATAGGTACCACATTGTGCTTTAAAATAGGTCTTATCCTTTGAAATGTTTGTCAATTATTGTCTTTATCCTTAGAAATATAACCAGCCCTTCCGAGGAATACCTTTCACCCACTTCTGTTTATGTCCCTTATCGGACGCACAATTGCTAGTGCAACCTGGTACTACACACTTTGCAGGCATCTTTTTATCTTTATAGTTTCATTTGTGCAGGTAAATAAGTAGAAACTCATTCAAAATCACCTTGCAACGTTCTTTTTAATCTGGAATAAGGTGATGTTGGGCCATGGTTTGGTAGTCCTCTACTAGGCTAATATAACCAGCCCTTCCGGGGAATACCTTTCACCCACTTCTGTTTATGTCCCTTATCGGACGCACAATTGCTAGTGCAACCTGGTACTACACGCTTTGCAGGCATCTTGTTATCTTTATAGTTTCGTTTGTGCAGGTAAATAATTAGAAACAAATTAATAATCACCTTCCAACCATATTTTCTGCACCTGGAAGAATACACATGACATAACAACAAATGAAAACACGGCCTGATCTTCTACGTTGCCATATTTCAATGCTCCGGCCTAGTGAGTAGAGACGGCCATGGTCTAATTGATATTCTAACCTAATAAGGTGACGACTGACGACACCGAGATTTGTGATCTTAACCTTATTTTTTGTCGTTGTGGACGTTGTGGTGGTGTTTTGTGGTGGTGGTCGTTGATGGTTATCAGATAATCAAAAACCAAAAACACAGAAAATCAGATGTTGTGATCAGATGGGTCAGAGCAACGACGATCATTGGGTCAGAGACACCGCAGGGATCTTGTTGTGATGAATGATTAGTATTTGGATGTTGAGATATTGATGATGTGATATTGATATTTGTTGCCTGCAAAGTGAAAAACAACAATTGCTTATTACAAAAATTTTAATATAAGTTTCGTTGTCTAGTCAAAAGGAAGAAAGTGCTATAGACCCAAGTAGAAATGTTGAATCAAAAATTCTAGGCTACAAATAAAGATGACAGGATGTCTTCAGGAGATTCAATTGAGGCTAGACAAAACAATGAATTTGAAGCACTTCAGGTATGGCCGCGTTCAAATTAAAACAGGAATATTGAACTGAATATGTAGCGAATTTTTCAATTTACTGTGCAGCAATAACAGACTTTGATTTTAGGCCATTTATGGCATTGATCTCAAAGATCTGCGGAAGAAAGCAGCATGGAAGAGATGGACACCTCTGAATTTATCTTTATCATTAAAACCACAACAAGGAAGTGTCGGCACACATGAAATATATGCAACAATTGATCTTCATATTGTCTGTGATGAACAGTATCCAGAAAAGTAAGTTTAGTTTGTAAATTTTACATGTTCTCTATAATTAATTTCTTTTCGTTTTATTATACCGTAGTTGTCCCAGAATTTACCTTGAAAATAGCAAAGGTTTATCACAAACAACTGTAGCTGAGCTACAAATGTTATTGGAACAGAAATCAAAAGATCTCAAAGGTGAGGAAATGATTTTTCAACTTGCACAATGTGTGGAAGAGTTTCTACATAGTCACAACAAGCCTACATCTAAGAGTTTTTATGATGAGATGCTTAAAAGACAAAAAGAGAAAGAGGAAAAAGATCTACAAGCTAGACAACTGGAACAGGATCTCAAGGTACTTAAGACATATACATAGTTAAGTTAGTAATTAGCTATGATCTCGTTGATTAATTGAGCAACAAAAGTTGCATGAACAAAAAATTTTGGACAGATTCTAAAATAAAACAATTTGTTTTACATAACCACACAAATAGTGTGACTAGCCTAAATGTGCCTATCTTAAATCTACTGCAATTTATTGATATGATATATCGTTATCCTATCTTCAGTATCTCCTGAGATACTGCTATCACCAGTTACAACTTTGTTGTTAGCACTTTTTGAAACTTTATAAAGTGTTTACAAAGGTTTAATATTGTTGTATGCATATATGGTTTAATGAAGTGGTCATTGATATTTTCAAATTCCAAATCAATTTAAATTCATTTTCACAAATATAAATTCATACATACTTCAAAACTAGGATGGAAAGGCGGCTAAACAAAGTGGTGGCCACAGGCCCTCTGCAGATACAGTAAAATCTACTTTTTTATTATAAAAATAAAATTAATTGCATTTTATTAAAAAATTTCAAAATGTAACAAACCTACCAAAGTTAGGTTTCAAACATCTAACGTAAAATCTCCATAGTGTGTCTATACTCTATACATAATTTATTAATTCTTGCTGACCATTTTTTTTTGTGTTGTGAGTTGCTGAATTCACAGAAATGTAGTATCTATTTCTGTTTTGAGGTGGGCTGTTAAATGCGTTCAGTGAAAATGTTTGTAAAGTAAATGAGTAAATAAAATAGCTGCTTACGAATTTGGGTATGCAAAGGAATTGAAAATGAAATCTGTGAAAATTTAGATCAAACCAATAATTTATAGATGAATATGAAAGTACAAAACCTAGAAGAATATTTCTCCATCTTGACCTGAATTAGCATGATTCATGTGTTCATGCTTAGACAAAATATGAAATGTACCAGTTTTCCTTGTTTCATTTCATTTGTTTTTATATTATATTTGTTGTTAAAATAAGTGATGGGTGTAATATTAATTTTTGTGTTTTATTCTATCATGTTTTATGTTGTATACTGTTTTGTTTAATACGTTACATCATGTTTTGTTACAATGTGACTTGTTGGATAAAAGTTTTGCAAAAAAATGAAGTCAAGTTGATTGACTCAGTACCTCACACACATTACCACTTTACCAGTTTATTCTTTTCCCATAGCATTAAGGTTATGCCGCTAGTTCTTTCTTTTACAGGTCAATGGACAACCTATTATAAATACAACAAAATTTTCAATGTCACAACCTCCTGCCCCCTAACCACGCCAATTTCACCTCCACCCAAAAAAGTAGAAAACGAACAGTAATCCCTAAAACGCATAAAAAAGAAGTTTGAGCTCTGTTTATATTTTTAGTTTTTTCTTTATTGCCGCCACTGAAGCGATTTCTAAAAACCATAAGCGTTTTTCAACCTCGCCACAGTAGTAATACAGTGTCGAAACTTCATTAAAACCAATTCAAACACTTCCATGTTACACAATACAGAATGATCTAAAGCAATACTGATATGTATCAGAAAATTCTAAATCCCTTGATTTCTGTAATAAATAGGCCAGGCAGTGTTTGTATGGACCTAAAAAAGTGTAATATGCTGTTAGGTCTTTCTTTCAATGGAATGGTCAATGGACAGCCTATTATGAATACAACAAATTTTTCAGGTTTACAACCCCAGCCCCCAACCACCCCAACTGCAGTCCCACCCAAAAAAAATTATAGCAGCATTACCTACTACGACCCCACAGCATATTTCTACCCAAATCATCACCATCCTACCATCCATGCAGTGATTACTGAGATAACGAGACTAGAAAAACGCCAACAGACAGACAAACTGACCGCCAGACAGTCAGACCGATCGAAATGAGTGACGTGGATTTTCGTTATACCAAAAACCGTTATTATCTCGAGATCGAAAATCTTCGCGATCACAATACTTATCAGTGTGGGAAGTAAATAGGACAACATTTTGATGTTTGGTGGAAGGCGACTGAGGGGCTAAGAACGGCGCTGCATCAAAATAGTTTCTGCAATTTGGAAACTATTGACAGTGAAGGTTGTGCTCATTTAAACATTGATCTTAGAAATTTTACATATATAGGCAACACTTTTTCTGTTCTAATAATCTTGTGCCATCCAATTTTGAATCACTTATATGGAGATGCATTCTAAAAATAATGCTGTGTGCTAATTTGTTACAAAGTGATACTAGCGATAGTTGTTTGTTTAGAAATATTTGATGACATGTACATCTTGTTTTCATATATTCCAGAGGCAGTATATGATAGAAGAAGTCCAACGCAGGCAAGAAATCTTGAAATCAGAGTTAAAGAGGAAAAAGGAGAATAGGCAAAACTCTGAGAATGATGATGATTTTGATACCAGGTTAGTTCATAACACGATCATGGCTAAAGTCATTTAGTTATCTATCTATCAAGGTGTTACAGTTTATTATTTTTAACTTCATTTTGGACTGAATCATATCCAAAAAATAAAGAGGTTAGGCCAACAGATATACAAACAATTAGAATAAGTGAATAAATACATATTGCCCATCAATTTTGTTAAAAATGACATAGATAATTGCTATTTAGGTTATTATACTCTTTCAACAGTGCTAGGGGTTACAGGGTTAAATTAATAATGTACCAAGCAAAAATTGTGTTGCCAAATGTATCATCATCATAGTCACAATGTCTTAACAGACATGTTGTGAACTCGTAAAATGCATTAATTCGGAGCTAGAGTATTGCCGACATGAATATTATCAATAGTTTTGAGAACTGTAGCTCACCATCGTTCGCGATTTACTGTCAGTTCAGTGGCGGTTGATACTCATATCTAGCAACTGTTTCGTCGTATCCACCCAGCGTGTAGGGGAACGGCCACGGCGCCGCCCATTCGGGGCGTGACCCTGAACTACAAGTTTCTCCATGTTATCGCTTCTGTGTATATGTCCGCAGAATGTAAGCATTCTCGTCGACACAATGGAGGATAGTCTCTCATCTAGTATGGAAACGTTAGTTCGATGGGCGGTATAAAACACTCTCAGCATTCTCCTCCATGTCCACATTTCAAAAGCAATCTATGCGAGCTCGATCTGCCTTTTTAACAGTCCAAGTTTCCGAGGCATACAAAAATACGGAGAACACAAGAGACTGAACCAGCGACATTTTTGTAGCTTTAGTGATGTTATGGTCACGCCATATTTTAGTAAGCTTTGTCATGACCACACGTGCCTGTTGAATACGCCGTCGAATCTCATTTTCAAAGCTACCCGAATTGTCGATCAAAGAACCGAGGTATACAAAACGTATAGTTTTCCATTAAAACTTTGAACAAATTGAACATTATTTATCTATTCTATCTATTACTACTAAACTAATCTAAAGTAAAATAAATTTACAAATCAGGCAGATAAACATTGAGGTGTGTCATGGCTTTTATGAGTGTATGCATTATCTCTCAGACTTCTACTGATTTGTTGTGGTCTGAAATAGGGATGTTATTTTATGTTTACCATAAGTAACTTGTCTTTCTTTTGTAGAAGATACAATAATAGTTCAACAGATAGCAGTGATGATCCTCACTGTAATCACAAAGGCACTGTTCTGCTGGAGTTCAGTAATAGAGTAATACAAAGAGGATCCTGTATTAGTAAGTAATGGCAATTATATATGAACTTAAAAAAAAAATGGATTCAGTTTTACTTTTTATTTTATTAATTTATTTAATTTTTTGAAGATGCAAGATGGTGTCACTTAGGTTTATCACCTTTTAAGTTTATTGACAGCAGACATTAACAGCAACACAATATCTGTCTGGAGGAGAGGGGGGTTTAAGTCTTGCCACATAATTATTCTTTTCTCTAAGAGTAAGTATTATAATATGTGGATTACGTCTATTGCTTTTTTAGTTAGATGGTAATATGTTGGTGGAAAATAATCAATATTTTGGTATCTTCTGGTATTTCAGCCTTTTTTTGTAAATAATTATTCCATCGCGTGACAATAGCGTTTAGCCGGGATTCTTTTTTCTTATGGTCAACCTCCCGCAAAGGCTAAAAGCCTATGTCGCTGCAGAAGCGCTGCGAGAGGATACGTGTCGGTGCACCTTAGATTTGAAACGCTGCAGATTGTAGCCGGCGGGAAACAAATTCTCCGGCAGCTCGTTCCACAGCGTCGAAGTTCTCCAAAAGAAGGAATGCTGGAGGAGACTGGTTTGTGGAGTAGGGACCTCGACCTGGTAAGGATGAGCTCGCAGAGCCTCTCTAGTGTTCCTTGTTCGGACAGCCTTTGCTGTTATTACCTGGGAGAGCTCACTCGAACATCTTCCGTGATAGCATCTGTAGAACAGGAGGCCCTTTGTGAGGTTAGGCGTATCGATTAGTCTAATTGTTCTCTTCTGGATAGTGTTCGGAAGCTTTAGAGAGCGCTTCGGAGCGCATCCCCACACATGGAAGCAATACTCCAGCGATGGTCGGGTCTGTGCCTTGTAGAGCAGCAGTAGTTGCTCTGGTGTGTACAGCTTCCTACAGCGGTACAAAACTCCAAGCTTCTGGGATGCCGTTTTAGCAATACTGACGACGTGGTCGTGCCAGGACATGTTGTTGTTGATGTTGATCCCCAAAAGCTTGACGAAAGGTGATTCGTATATGGGGTGACCCTCCATTTCCACTGTTGGTAAGCCAACGTGAGGCTTCTTTTTAAGTCTTGCCTGAGTTTTCTGTACGTTGAACTGTACTTTATTTACTAATCCCCACTTGACAGTTGTTTTGTTATCTGCGTTGATCTGTAAGGCATGCTGCTGTCGCCGACGTACCGTCTCCTGGGATAATAGTGGCTTGCCTGGTTCCAAGCACGATATTAATGTACTGTCGTCTGCGAAGCTGTAGATTGGATTGGATGTTATTTCCAGCAGCTCGTTGATGTACTGCAGGAACAGTGTAGGGGATAGAACAGATCCCTGAGGAACACCGGCGTTTATTGAAAATCCGTTTGATGAACAGCCTTCGACTACAACAGATATCGGTCGTTCAAAAAGCTATTCAGCCACTGACCTGACCAAAGTCCAGCCATTGCCCTTAACGTGGTTCGTCACTTTGTCTAGAAAGCTAAATCCGCGAGATGGCAGCATCTGTACACAGCTCAGTGTTATGAGGAAGCTCCTCCTTTTTCCACCTAGAGACCGCCAAAACTAGTATGGCCGTCCCAGCAACGTTGCCAAGGGTTTGTAGTCCACTGATAAAAGAAATGCCGACTTTTTCATGGCCCATAAATTATTATGGGTCATTCGCTAGGCTGTGTCGGCTGCCGCAAAAACGTCGGATTTACGCACAAGGAACAGGTGTTGGCCGACATACATATACTATCTTCCTTTAGTTGGCTAGGTATAACTTATAAGGAGAGGGTATGGGTATGGTCTGTTTTGGATAAATGATTTCTTGTACAGTTTTATACTATTGATAAATGCAAAATTTTACCAGTTATTCCATTTATACTGGGGTATGGGTTCAGTGTACTGTCCTTTCTGGAGGTTTGGAATTTGATATACCTAATACGGCTATTTATTGGTTATGTACGATTAACGGTTACCATTGAAAACATTTTACAATTTGAAAAGGACTATCAGAGTATGTGCAAAAGTAGGAATATAGGGTGCTATAAAAAATTAGTACATAATCTCGTTGAAAAAGCGATCGTTATAATTATAGGACGTCAGCAATATATCAAACTCTCTGGTGTAACGAATGGTATTATCATCAGAAAACATGCCTACATATCTTCCTGTTCCTGTCATTTTAGAATCGAGGGGGTGGGGAAGGGGGAGGGGCAGAAGAAGACTTTTAAAGGGGTGATACACGTACGAACTTTAAGTACGCGGTTTTTAAGTTCGCGAACTTACTCGGCTCGACGCGGTGACACACGTGAAGCTGAAATCACTCATTTTGATAATTTTCCTAAATAAACAAAACTTTTAACAAACGCCAAACATAACAAGCGTTGCGCATCGATGGCCTGCCAAATCAAAGTGGTGGCTCGCGGCTCGCAGTACGAGCTGAGACCAGCTACGAGCAACATTTCAAACCAGTTGGCTCGCCGGCAGTTTGCGCGACGGTTTTAAAGTACGCGTACTTACGGTGACACACAGGCGAAAAAGGTCGTCGAGCCATAAGTACGCGTACTTGCTCGTACGTGTATCACCCCTTTTAAAGTTTGTATATATGTATATATTACAACATTTTTGTTAAACATTGTAAATAGTATTTTCAGAAATTTACAAAATGCAAATACTAGCTGTCCAAAATGTATGTAGCCAGGTAAAAAAGTAGATGGAAATGGAGTGAGTTGAGATTCTTAGTGATGACACGTCGTCGTGGCTCCGCCGTTCTTATCAACTTATCATAATAATACCCATTCAATAATTATTATTATTCGAAGTGCCAAGTTCAAAGCGAAAGATATATTACAAAAAATAAGTTTAACTCGGAGCGTTAATATTACTGGTTCATTATTCGAAACAATCTACAGTATCTACAGTACCTTGCTACAGTTTTGTTTTACATGAATAACCCAAAAAATATAAACGATCAAAATAATCTTACTTCTCACAGGGGAGTTAAGTATTATTGCAAAAATTTTTGATTTCGAGATGATGTGTTTTTTGCTGTCTGTCGCCATTGTTCTACCTTCGTAGTGTAAGTATAACCGCTGTGTAGGGTACGTACCTACCTACTGACTTTGTTGTTCGGTATGCTAATATGCTATGGGTCTATGGGGGCTATGGGGTCGATTCAAAATGATATATTATAGCCATTCCTTGTGGAATATCCGTCAATAATAATTGAATATTGCTTTAGATCGTTCTGTATTGAGTAACATGGAAATTATGGAATTGATTTTAATCTAACTTTGCCACAGTATTATTGCCTTGCCAGAGATGGAAGATGCGTATGGTTTTTAGAAATGGTGTCAGTGGCTTCACAGCAACAATAAAAAAACCAAAAATATAAAAAGTGGTCAAACTTGGTTTTTAGACGTTTTGGGGGTGACCGACAGACAGACCGACCAAAAGGAGTGACGTGGATTTTCGTTATCGTCATAAAACGTCCAAAAAACGTATTATCTCAAAATCGAAATTTTTCGCAATCAAATCACCTATCGGTGTGGGGAGTAAAACAAACCACCAAGCAAGGGCGTCGATAATTTGTTTTCTCAGGCGAGGTAACTGATTTTTGGTGGGGGTAAATGTTTTCTATACCTATAATCAGCGACAAGATATTATTCGTCGGGGGGAGTACATATTTTTTACATGATCAGCAAAATAGATTCGTCGAGGGGGGTGCATTTTTGTAGTTTTGTGGATATATATATATATATATATATATATATATATATATATATATATATATATATATATATATATATATATATATATAGTCCCATCATTCCATTGGAACATAGGGCCTCTACAAACTGACGCCAGTCTGATCTATTCTTTGCAAGCGCTTTTATCTCTCTCCATGTCTTGCCCATTCTCCTTGCCTTATCTGTAACCGTTCTTCTCCAGGTCACCCTTGGTCTTCCTATGTGTCTGCTGCCCTGGGGGTTCCAGTCTAACGCCGTTCTAGCTACAGATTCTTCCGTTCCTCTTCGCAGAATGTGACCTATCCAATTCCACTTTCTCTGTCTGATTTCCGTCCCTACTTTCTTAAACCCTGATATTTTCCACAAGTCCTCGTTCGAGATTGTCCTTGGCCAAAAAATCCGTAGGACCCTCCTTAGACATCTATTAATGAAAACCTGGAGTTTTTGCTCATTGGCTTTTGTGTTTTTCCATGTTTCGCATCCATACAATAACACTGATTTCACATTGCTATTGAAAATGCGCAATTTAGTTCTGATTGAGTACGTGGTAGATTTCCAGACTTTGTTAAGGGACCCAAATGCTCTTCTTGCTTTTAGTAGACGCTGCTGAATATCTTGATCTGTTCCTCCTGTGTTATTAACTATGCTGCCTAGATATTCAAAGTAGTCGACTCTTTCTATCACTTCGTTGTAGAGCAGAAGAGGTTCGTGGTTGGCTATATTAATCCGCATTTCTTTGGTCTTCTTCACACTTACTCTTAGTCCCATTTTTGCTGCCTCTGTTTTAAGGACTTCAATCTTTCTTTTCGTGTCTTGGATATTGTGCGATATTAGGCAGATGTCATCTGCGTAATCCAGATCTTGGAGGCTGCCCATCAGTCCCCATCTAATGCCTCCTCGGCCATCACATACCTTTCTCATTAAGCAGTCTAGCACTATGTTAAATAGCAAAGGCGAAAGTACACATCCCTGCTTCACACCACGCTTGATACTAATTCTTTCACCTTTATGTCCCTTGTGAAGAACCTGGCTTGTGGCATCCTTGTATAGCTCTTTCACGATGTTTATAATCTTCTGGGGTATTCCTTTCTGTATCATGCATTCCCATACACTTGTACGTATTACTGTGTCGAAAGCCCTTTCAAAATCAACGAACACTAAATGCAGCGGGGAGTTCCACTCATACGACTGCTCTATTATAATTCTCAATGTATTTATTTGGTCGATGCAAGACTTATCTGGGCGGAAGCCGGCTTGTTCAATTCTCAAAGTATTCTCTATGTAAGGTTTCAATCGTTCCAGTACTATTATCGCTAGTATTTTATACACCGTGTTTAGCAGAGTTATACCTCTCCAATTCCTGCATTCTGTGAGGTCTCCTTTTTTTGGCAAGTTGATAATCAGTCCTTCTTTCCAGTCTTCGGGTATTTTTTCTTCTTGCCACATTGCTGATATTGTGGGAAGCAAAATAGTTGAAGTGGGATCGATACTGGCTTTTAGTAACTCGGGTGGCACATTATCTGGACCTGGTGATTTACCTGACTTAAGGAGCCCAATAGCCTTCCTAATTTCATCCAGTCTTGGGGTTGATGTGTCCACCTCAAGTGCTGTGTTCAGTGGTGGATTGTAGTCTCCTTCTGCACAGTCATGTTGTGAAGCTAGAGATGTAGTCTCCGTTATGTACTCACTCCATCGCTTTAGCTGTTCATTCGAATCAGTTATTATTTGCCCATTTTTTCCTTTTAGTGTGGACTGAATTTTTGTTCTATTGCCAATCAAAGATTTCGTGATGGAGTATAAGTTTTTGGTGTTGCCTTCTCAGGCAGCTCGTTCTGCTGCTTGAGCTAGTTTGTCTGCCCACTGACGCTTGTCCTTCCTGGCACTCCGTTTGACGGCGTTGTTCAGCTTCTTGTAATCGCTGTCTAGTGTTTTATGTCCTAGCTGTGGGTTGTTCATTATTTCTTGTTTTTTCTTCCTTCTGCCATTAATTTCCAGGTGTCGTCGGTGATCCATTCCTTCCTCGTGTGTTCCTTCCGTCCTATAACTTCTTCTGCGACTTCCAGGATAGTTTCTTGGTATTTCTTCCATTCCATCCTTTCTGTTTTTTCAAAGTCTGCTGCTCTATTTGCCAGTTTTTGCTCGAATGTGTTTTGGGTGCTTGGGTCTTTCAGTCGTTCTACGTTGTATTTGGGCCTATTTGTAAACCTTTGCACACATCTAGAGAGTCTCATTCTGATGCTTCCGACAAGCAGCTGGTGGTCGCTGGCCACATCTGCACCACGAAAACATCTGACATCTAGTAATGCTCTTTTCCACGTTCTCTTAATAGCTATATCATCAATCTGGTTCCTGGTGATGCCGTCGGGAGAGTACCATGTTGCCTTATGGATGTCCTTGTGCGGAAATAATGTCCCTCCAATTACCAGGTCAAAACTGGAGCATAATTCCGTGAACATCTCGCCGTTGTTGTTCATATCGCCAAGTCCATGCTTGCCCATAATGTGTTCCATATTGATGTTGTTTCTTCCTACTTTGGCACTAAAATCCCCCATTAGTACTACCACGTCTGCCTTTCTTATCTTGCTCAATACTGTTGTGAGTTTGTTGTAGAATTCCTCTTTCTGTTCTGTTGCTGCTTGATTTGTAGGCGCATAGCACTGTACTATGGTGAATTTTCTGTGTTTGGTGTTAAATCGTGCCGTTATTATCCTATCTGATACTGCAGACCATTCTAGCAGGCATTTTCTTGTATTTTTATTCATTAATATACCTACGCCGCTTTCGTGAGGCTCATCTAGTGACTTTCCCGAATATAAAAACAGTTCTTCATTACTGGTTACTAGCTCACCGACGCCTTTCCATCTTGTCTCGCTGATACCAATGAAATCTAGTCTGTAATTGTTCATTTCATTTGCTACCTGTGCCAAACGTGAGGCTTCCATCATTGTGCGGACGTTCCAACATCCAAATTTGAAGTTCTTTCTGAGGGTATGTATAACATTGGTCTGTTTGATATTATTATCGCTTGCAGAGGTTTCATTGATGAGTTGGTTTAAGGTGAGGAGGTCATCAGTCTCCTGCAAGTTTTGTGGATAACGGCATTATATAACACATTTTGTGGATTACTATTTCTTATTCTTATCGGATTTGCAAAGGTTGGAGTTCTTTCAAAACTTTGCCTCCTTCTTCCCTGAAAAAATATGCCCATCTTCAATCATCGATCAATGCAAAACCATGTCCCAAACTGATAATAATCAACTTGAAAAACATAGGAAAAAGGAAAACTGCTCGATTAGCAATACTTTTGGATTATTTTTATATCCGACTGTCAAGACTTTGAACAATAAAAATAGAGTGTTGAAGTTATGTAAATTTTTTTTCCGCAGGATCGACAGCAGCTATGGTCATTAGCCGAGTGATATTCATAATGTATACTTGATTTCCAAAAAAGAAACCCAATGATTTTCAGTCATTCACGAAGATCGGTACTTCAAAAGTTAAAGCAAAAATTAGAACTTTATCAAAGCGAAAGCAATAGTTATTGCGAAGACAGTAAACAGACTGAGAAATAATAATAATAATTATAATACTCAGGAAGTTTTGGGCTAGGTAGACTTTATATACCCTACCGAGCACAAAGCTCCTTTCCCCAAGCTATCCTGACCTCGGTCAGATAGGGATTTGGCAAATCTGGGGAGAAATGCCACAGAAGGCTGAGCGCCGGTCCTTCTGTCACACACCGTTATTGCGCCCCACACTTCAACGACCTCAGCAGGGCGTGGCTGGGGAACGTTGTGAGGGGTACGCAACCAGGGGGCTTGCCTTAACCGGCCGGCCCGCGAGGAGAAAGCCTCAACAAAACCCGACAGTAAAGTCGCAAATCCTCCGGAGCACCTTGGGCCAGCTTCGGAGTAAATATAAGTTCCTTCTCTCCTGGAATGGGCGTCACCCGGGAGAGCGACATTTATATCGTCCCTACTCGAGGGAACACGATGCATAAAGTTACTACTAAAAATAACCAACGACGGCCCAGGGTACGTCGATTAAACTCACCCGAACCCCAAACCCAAACAGAACAACTCAGAGAACACAACCCAGCTGCGGATGTTTTGCCAGCACAGCCGGCAACCACCAAAGCTGGTAAACCCAGACAGCGCTTACAATGGACGACTGAAATCAACAAATATGTAATGCGCTGTTACTACACCGCCACAATACTAGAAACCATCTCTACAGGCTACAGACATGAGCTGCACAGGTTATTTATAGCACAATACCCACACCTCGCAGAACGTGAAACTGAACAGCGACTCATTGACCAAAAACGAGTCATAACAAAAAACAACCGCCTTACACCCGAAGAACTACAAGCTATAAAGATTCTTGTATCCAATGAAATAAATACTGCCCATCCGAATCACCCACAAACCTCAAACAAAACCACAGTCGACAACACTACCATACACTCAGAGACAGATCCAGAACACGAGCATACACAACATATATCAGATACCGCTGTCCAACCTAATGATTCGATAGCTACTGAATCAATCATAGAGGGACATGCCATTCACACCCGAAATGACCAACCTCCAAACAAAGACACAACCAATAACACCATCATACACTTAGAATTTGATCCAGAACAT
Source organism: Callosobruchus maculatus (assembly GCA_951848785.1). Classification (NCBI taxonomy): domain Eukaryota; kingdom Metazoa; phylum Arthropoda; class Insecta; order Coleoptera; family Chrysomelidae; genus Callosobruchus; species Callosobruchus maculatus. The sequence goes on along the minus strand of CATOUR010000026.1, from coordinate 10,640,359 downwards.
GATCATACACCAGGTACACCAGAAACAACATGCAGTAACTTACCTTCCACAGCCACACAAAGCCAAAACGTTACTATACCACCTGCCATCACACAATCTGCCGAACAAGTAATGAACACACAGTACAACAAATGGTGTGGCACTAATCCTACATTGCGAGATCCCCTGCCCAGACTAATTTTTAAAAACGACACTCGACAAATATTACTCACAATAAATGTCAACATAATACCACAATTTTTAACCAAGGACAGTGACCTAGAAGACATCCATACTGTAATATATGCTGCCGCAGCAACCACACTCATACTTAACGGCCAAAAACTCCCAAAACGATCTATAGCCCGCACAACTGAAAGATCTAAACCTAAATGGCAAATAAGAATTGAAAATAAAATTGGCACAATCAGAAAGGATCTGGCACACCTCGCGCAATACACCAACAATAACAACCGCTAGAAGCGCGTACAGACAACAATTAATATACTCAAATCCAAGTCACCACAACAGACAATACCAGAAATAGCTAATACCCTTAAACAGAAGCTTGCAGTCTACACCGCTAGACTCCGCAGATACAACGAGTCGAATGCCAGAAAGGATGCTAACAATCTTTTTCAGAAAAGTGAAAAACAGTTTTACCAAAAGATAACAACCGACACCCAGATAACAGCAATAGAACTTCCCAGTAAACAAGAGTTAACTGAGTTTTGGGGAAGCCTATGGTCAGAATCCAAAACTCTCTATGGATCAGACAAGAAGAGAAAAAACATCAACATATAGCAGAGCAGGGAGACGTTATCCTTACACCAGAGGAAATAGCTGCATAAAGCATACCCATAATTGGAAGTGCCCAGGCGTAGATAATGTGCAAAACTTCTGGTACAAACAATTTAATTCAACATACGAAATGCTTACGGACCAAATCAATAAAGCCATACTCCAACCGAATAGGCTTCCCAAATTCCTCACACACGTATATAAAACCCAAAAACGCAGACACCAAGAACGCTGCCAACTATCGCCCAATCACTTGTCTTCCCACCTTGTACAAGATTATCACCGCAACAATATGCAGGAGAATTGAACAACACCTCACGCAAAACAACATCCTGACTGAAGAACAAAAAGGATGTCGAAAGCAAAGCCAAGGTTGCAAGGAACAACTTATAATTGATAGTGTGATCATGGAGCAGACCAGAAAAGAACATAGGAATCTTCATACCGGTTTCATCGACTATAAAAAAGTTTTCGATTCTGTACCCCATAGCTGGCTAGCGAAAACTCTTCAAATATATAAAATCAACCCGAGGCTACGTCAGTTTCTTACAAGAACCATGGAGACATGGCGAACCAACATACATCTCAAAACCCAGTACGACCATATCAAGACAGATGAGCTACACATAAGACGCGGCATCTTCCAGGGTGACTCTCTCAGTTCACTGTGGTTCTGTCTCTGTCTGAACCCACTCTCCAATGCACTTAACAACACAAACTGCGGTTTCAACTTTAGACACGAGAGATTAAATCAACACAAAATCAATCATCTCCTCTACATGGATGATATAAAACTATATGCCGCCAATGAAGTACAACTGAGAGAGTTAATCAGAATAACAGACGTCAGAATGGAATTCGGAATGAGTAAATGCAAGGTCCTCCACATCAACAAAGGCCAATGGAAGGACCACCCCGAACAGGAAACAGTAACTGGCCAAACACTAAACAACATCAACAAGGACGAAACATACAAGTACCTGGGCTTCAATCAGGACGTTAAAATAGACCACACACAAAAGTCAAGGCACAACTAACCCAGGAGTTCAGAGATCGCCTTATAAAGCTACTAAAAAGCAAATTGAATTCTAGAAACCTTACAAAAGCCATTAACACATTTGCGATAGCAGTCCTCAGATACTCCTTCAGCATCATCAAGTGGTCACACACTGATACAGAAAACATCCACATCCTCATACGGACAGAACTCACGAAACACCGAATGTCACATCCAAACGCATGCAAAGAAAGGCTCACCATAGACAGGAAACAGGGAGGCAGAGGGATTGTAGATATACAGTCGCTTCGCACAAGACAGATTAAGACACTCAGACATTTCTTCCAAAACAAACAAATTTACATCGAGCAATAGTAAAAGCAGACAAAAACTATACACCACTCAACCTATCATCTCCAGACCACGCCGCAGACACACACAATCCCACACAATCGCAACAAGAACTCCATGGCAAGCATAGATACCGTATGACGCAAGACCACATAAACGAAAAACAGTCATACACCTGGCTGCAGGAAGGCCAACTCTTTCCAGGAACTGAAGGATTTATGCTTGCTATCCAGGACCAAGTTGTTGCGACAAGAAACTACAAGAAATATATAATTAAAGATCCATCCATAACAGAAGATAGCTGCAGAAAATGTCACCAACAAAAAGAAACAATAGATCACATAACAAGCGGATGCAAAGTTCTTGCCGGTACCGAATACACAGCCAGACATAACTCTGCGGCCAAGGTCATACACCAAGCACTAGCCACAGCAAACAAACTAATAGAAACACAGATCCATACTACAATTATACATTCGACATCAGTACTCGAAAACGATCGGTACAAACTATACTGGGACGTTGAAATACATACAGACAAGATTATCCCAGCCAATAGACCAGATATAGTTTTCCAGTCAAAGGCCGTCAAAATTACCTATTTGATAGATATTGCCATTCCCAACGATGTGAATATCCAAAACACCTACGCTGGGAAGATATCTAAATACACGGACCTTGCCATGGAAATAAAACGACTTTGGAAACAAAACAAAGTTACAATTGTCCCCCTCATTATGTCTGTCTCAGGCCTCACACCAAACACGTTTACACAACACCTTCAACAGCTGGGCCTGGACGAAAAGTTACACAAAGTATTCCAAAAGTCTGTAATCCTGAAGACCTGTAATATTGTGCGATCCTTCCTAAATTCCGATCAATAATAGTCAGGGTGTTGACTTGGCACATCCCGTCTACACTTGTTGCTACCGCAATTATGCGAGTGGAACTTAGAAAGTTAGATAATTATAATAATAATACAAAAAGAAGATGATTGAGGATTGAGGTTCAGTCACGCAACAGGGCGGTGATGCGGAACTGTTCTACCACTTGACCCAAAACATGCTGTGGGCTATCGATACGGATAAAGTAAAATCAAGAGTGATGCTAATATCAAACAAAAAATCATTTACTTACCTTATTTCTCTTTTTCGGGCTCTCATCCTGAGAAAGCTGCAGTTTTTATTGGAATTGCGTTTATGCACTTCAGACGGAAACTTACGTGTCTTTCGTATTTTAACACTCAGTGAAAAAGCACAATTGGGCCGCCGCGCGGCGGGCTCTTTGCAATTTTTTTATGATGACCAGACAACCCGTACCTACCGCCAGTCGCTAGCACCGTTAGCAATGTCCCTAACGATTTGGCAATACCGCGTGCGGATAACCATCTAGGTGTTAGAAATGGGCGGGATCAGTGTGGGGCGTGTCGATAGGGATTTTTCAATAGTTTTCCGTTTCCCTCACTGTTTTGAGTATCGCAATCAAATTTTGCGGTTGAGTAAAAGATTCATGACTACGTGATTTTACTCCAAAAAAATTGAAAAATAATGAGCAGTAATCCACCCAGCCAAATATATTTTTTTGAAATAATCGAGCTATGTAAAAAGTGTCATATTCTTGTCACAGATACAGTGCAGCTGATTATAAGTGCTAAACTACAACCTTCTAACATATACAGGGTGAGTTTTTAGTACCGGCTTGGTCGATAACTCCGCTAGTGTAGAAGATAGCGAAAAAAGTTGTATATAAAAGTTGTAGTCACGGATATGCACCTTGCTCAGAAAATATTTAGATTTATACAGGGTGATCCATAACTACGTAGTGATGCAAACATGCATTTTTTTAAATGAGACACCCTATATATTATTCCTTATTCAAATTCTACTAATGATTTCCGTTCTTCCAATATCGGGTATTGTTACATTATACAGGGTATTTCAAAAGTTATGACCATTTTTATATGCAAATCGTTGTCAAATGAACGTACCGTATATCAAAAAGTGATGAATCAAAAATAATTTTTTTTAACAAGGATGCATATTCGTATACAGGGTGATGTAGAATGCAAAATCTAGATTTTCTCTCTTTTTTTAAATGTAACCCCCAATATTTTATTATACCAAAGAATTGCTTTTAATATGATCTTTCATCTTTGTATAACATTTGTTGTACCTACGTCCATCAGTTTCAGAGATATTTCGATTTTTCTACAAATTTTAAATATACCTTCTATTTGTTTACTAAAATTTATTTATTTTGAGAAAATAGTATCAAACTTTATTTTTGCTTAGCAAACAACTAAATTATATGGCCATAATAGTACTTGGTCAAGTCAAAACACTGAATTAACGAGATAATAGAGGTCAAGTGTGTTGAGGAAACAATTTTATAGACGTCATGCATAATTATCCAGCAGATTTAGCAGGTAGGCTATGAAATATTAAAAGGCACAGTCCAAATAAAATGATTCTTCAATCCTTCAAACGCATTAGTTTTAGAGTGCCTCCGTTCTGGATATTGCTGTTCATAGTTGATATATTCTATAGGCAAGTAGGCAATTTCTCAAAGATTCTCCGAAATACCCTCAATAGAAAAATTAATTTTTAAAGCTGTTTTTTTACACAGTACGGAATTATTGAGCAGGTTATGAAAACTGGCAATTTTTTAAAGCTTACCTGATAAATCTGCTTGATGATACTTGACTTTATTATCTCGATGATTTAGGGTTTTGACTTGATCAAACACTATCATGACCTTATAATTTAGTTGTTCATTAAAAAAAAACAAATTCGATAGTACTTCCTCAAAATAAATAAATTTCAGTACACAAATAAAAGCTATATTTTTATTTACCGAAAAATCGAAATATCTCTGAAACTGATGGACGTAGGTACAACAAGTGCTATACAAAGATCAAAGAGCATATTAAAAGCAATTCTTTGGTATAATAAAATATTGGGGGTTATATTTAAAAAACATGAGAAAATCTGGATTTTGCGTTCTATATCATCCTGTATACGAATATGCGTCACGGGCTTCTTTTATAGCCGATTTTAAAACTAGAGGATATTTGTAATCTTTCCGTGTAAAAAAAATGATTTTTGATTCATTACTTTTTGATCTACAGTACGTTCGTTTGACAGAGATTTGGATATAAAAATGGTCATAACTTTTGAAATATCCTGTATAATGTAACAATACCCTATATTGGAAGAAAGGAAATCATTAGTAGAATTTGAATAAGGAATAACATATAGGGTGTCTCATTTAAAAAAATGCATGTTTGCATAACCACGTAGTTATGGATCCCCCTGTATAAATCTAAATATTTTCTGAGCAAGGAGCATATCCGTGGCTACAACTTTTGTGTACAACTTTTTTCGCTATCTTGTACAATAGTGGAGTTATCGATCGAGCCGGTACTAAAAACTCACCCTGTATATATTTGAAGTAAACGCGGAAGCAATATCGTAGAAATACTACACAAAAGGATTCAAAATTAAAAAAAAATCAAAAATAACTGATCAAACACATAATATTGGTATGTCCGAATACACAAGAACATTATAAAGCAATTATTAAGCACAATATAGAGTGTTTCTAAAAGGTGACCAACCACCTTAAACGCTGTGCCGCTGAGCTTGCACCTGTTCTTTGCAAGCTCTTCAAACTATCATATCAGCGAAGCGTGTTTCCCGCTTCGTGGAAGATTGGCTGCGTACAACCCATCCCTAAGAAAGGCAAAAAACCTATTTTAGTGAACTCCGCCATTTGAAGTGTATCTATACTTCAATAAAGTCTATATTATTATTATTATAACGATTTTCCAAGTTTCTCTCGCATGACTGCGGTAGCAACAAATGTTGACGGGCTGTGCCAAGTCAACACCTGAACTATTACTGATCTGAATTTAGGAAGGATCGTACGATGTTACAGGTCTTCAGGATTACAGACTTTTGGAATGTCTTGTGTAACCTTTCGTCCAGGCCCAACTGTTGTAGGTGTGGTGTAATTGTGTTTGGTGTAAGGCCTGAGACTGACATAATGAAGGGAACAATAGTAACTTTGTCCTGCTTCCAAAGGCGTTTTATTTCCATGGCAAGGTCCGTGTACTTAGATATTTTCCCAGCGTAGGTGTTTTGTATATTCACATCATTGGGAATAGCAATGTCTATCAGGTATGTAACTTTATCGAGCTTTGACTGGAATACTATATCTGGTCTGTTGGCTGGGATAGTCTTGTCTGTATGTATTTCAACGTCCCAGTATAGTTTGTATTGATTGTTTTCAAGTACTGATGTCGGAGTGTAATTATAATATGGATCTGTGTTTTCTATTAGGTTGTTCGTTGTGGCTAGCGCTTGGTGAATGACCTTGGCTGCAGAGTTATGTCTAGCTGTGTACTCGGTACCAGCAAGCGTTTTGCACCCGCTTGTTATGTGATCTATTGTTTCCTTTTGTTGGTGACATTTTCTGCAGTTATCGTCGGTTATGGATGGATCTTTAATTATGTATTTTTTGTAGTTTTGTGTCGCGATCACTTGGTCTTGAATGGCAAGCATGAAGCCCTCCGTTTCTGGGAACAGCTGGCCATCATGCAGCCAGGTGTATGACTGTCTTTCGTTAATGTGGTCTTGCGTGACACGGTACCTATGTTTGCCGTGAAGTGCTTTCTGCGACCAGGTGTTTATTTTTTCTTGTTGTGATTGGATGTGATTGTATGTGTCTGCTGCGTGATCTGGACAAGAGAGGTTAAGTGGTGTATAGTTTTTGTCTGCTTTGACTATTGATCTATGGAGGTTTGTCTGTTTGCTTTGGAAAAAATGTCTGAGTGTTTTTATTTGTCTTGAGTGAAGTGACTGTATGTCTATAATTCCTCTGCCCCCCTGTTTTCTGTCTATGGTGAGTCTTTCCTTGCACGCGTTGGGGTGTGACATTCTGTGTTTCGTAAGTTCTGTTCGTATGAGTATATGGATGTTTTCTATGTCAGTGTGCGACCACTTGATGATGCCAAATGAATACGTGAGGATAGGTATTGCAAATGTATTGATAGCTTTTGTAAGGTTTCTAGAATTCAGCTTCGTTTTCAGAAGCTTAATGAGGCGGTCTCTAAACACTTGTCTAAGTTGTGCTTTGGTTTGTGTGTGGTCTATCCTGACACTCTGATTGAAACCCAGGTACTTGTAAGTTTCTTCCTTGTCCATGTTATCCAACGTCTGGCCGGTTACTATTTCCTGTTGGGGATGGTTCTTCCATTGGCCTTTGTTTATGTGTAGCACCTTGCATTTGCTCATCCCGAACTCCATCCTGACATCTGACGTACAAACCTCTGTTATTCTGAGTAATTCTCTCAGTTGCACGTCAGTGGCAGCATATAGTTTTATATCGTCCATGTAGAGGAGATGATTGATTCTGTGTTGATTTGCTTTCTGGTGTCTGATGTTGAAACCATAGTTTGTGCTGTTAAGTGCATTGGAAAGCGGATTTAGACAGAGGCAGAACCACAGCGAACTGAGAGAGTCACCCTGGAAGATACCGCGTCGTATGTTTAGCTCCTCCGTTTGGATATGGCCGTCCTGAGTTTTGAGATGTATGCTGGTTCGCCATGTCTTCATGGTTCTTGTAAGAAACCGACGAATGCCTGGGTTTATTTTATATATTTGTAGAATTTTAGTTAGCCAGCTATGGGGTACAGAGTCAAAGGCTTTTTTGTAATCTATGAAACAAGTATGACGACTCCTATGTTCTTTCCTAGTTTGCTCCATGATCACACTATCAATTATCAGTTGTTCTTTGCAACCTTGGCTTTGTTTTCTGCATCCTTTTTGTTCTTCAGTAAGGATGCTATTCTGCGTAAGGTGTTGTTCAATCCTGCTGCATATTGTTGCGGTGACGATCTTGTATAAGGTGGGGAGACATGTGATTGGGCGGTAGTTGGCAGGGTTCTTGGTATCTGCGTTTTTCGGTTTTATATACGTTATGCCCTGTGTTAGGAGTTTGGGAAACCTTTCGGGTTGGATTATGGCTTTATTGATTTGGTTCGCAAGCATTTCATATGTTGCACTGAATTGCTTGTACCAGAAATTTTGTATATTATCCACGCCTGGGCACTTCCAATTGTGGGTATGTTTTATCGTCTCAGCTATTTCCTCTGGTGTAAGAATAATGTCTCCCTGCTCCTCTATATGTTGATGTTTTTGCTCTTCTTGTTTGATCCATGGAGCGTCTTCATTATGTGTTTTGGGTTCTGACCATAGGCTTCCCCAAAACTCAGTTAGCTCTTGTTTACTAGGAGGCTCTATTGTTGTAATCTGGTTGTCGGATGTTATCTTTTGGTAGAACTGTTTTTCACTTTTCTGAAACAGATTGTTTGCATCCTTTCTGGCATTGGACTCGTTGTATCTGCGGAGTCTAGCTGCATAGACTGCAAGCTTCTGTTTAAGGGTATCAGCTATTTCTGGTACTGTCTGTTGTGGTGACTTGGATTTGAGTATATTAAGAGTTCTTTGTACGCGCTTCGAAGGGTTGTTATTGTTGGTGTATTGCGCGAGGTGTGCCAGATCCTTTCTGATTGCACTAATTTTATTTTCAATTCTTATTTGCCATTTAGGTTTAGATCTTTCGGTTGTGTGGTCTGTAGACCGTTTTGGAAGTTTTTGGCCGTTAAGTATGAGTGTAGTTGCTGCGGCAGCATATATAACAGTATGGATGTCTTCTAGTGTACTGTCGCTTGTTATAAATTGTGGTATTACGTTAGCATTTATTGAGTGTAATATTTGTTGGGTGTTGTTCTTAAAGATTAGTCTGGGCAGTGGATCTCGTAGTGTAGGGTTGGTGCCACACCATTTGTTGAACTGTATGTTCATCACTTCTTCGGCAGATTGTGTGATAGAAGGCGATCGATTAATGTTTCGGTTTTGTGTGGTTGTGGAAGGTGAGTTAGTGAATGTTGTGTTTGGTATATCTGGTGTTTGCTCATGTTCGGGATTAGTTTCAAAATGTATGTTGGTCTTGTTGAATGTGGTTGTGTCTGGAGTATGGTTATTTGGAGACTGAATGTTTTGTGTCTCCGTAATTGATCCAACAATATTCATTTCGTTGGACACCGGATTTTTTTTGCTGGTTTTGTCGGTTGTATCGGTGTTTGGGGACTGGTTATTTCGGGTATGTATGTGTTGTGTCTCCGCGACTGATTCAGAAGCTAGCGAATCATTCGGTGGAACTGTATCTATTTCGTCTGCTACAAGATTCTTTATTGTTTGTAGTTCTAGAGGTGTAAGGCGGTTGTTTTTCGTGATGACTCGTTTTTGGTCAATCAACCTTTGTTCAGTTACACGTGTTGAGAGGTGTGGGTATTGTGCTGTAAACAGCCTGTGAAATTCATGTCTGTAGCCTGTGGAGATTGTTTCTAGTTTTGTGGCGGTGTAGTAACAGTGCATTACAGATTTGTTCATCTCAGTAGTCCACTGTAAGCGCTGTCTTGGTTTGCCAGCTTTGGTGGTTGCCGGCTGTACCGGCAAAACATCCGCAGCTGGGTTGGGTGCTACTGGTTGTTCTGGGGTTTGGATTTGAGGTTCAGGTGAGTTTAATCGACGTACCCTAGGCCGTCGTTGGTTCTTTGCAAAAGTTACTTTATCCATCGCGTTCCCACGAGTCGGGACGATCTAAAAGTCGCTCTCCCGGGTGACGCCCATTCCAGGAGAGAAGGGACTTATATTTACTCCGAAGTTGGCCCAAGGTGCTCCGGAGGATTTGCGACTTTACTGTCGGGTTTTGTTGAGGCTTTCTCCTCGCGGGCCAGCCGGTTAAGGCAAGCCCCCCGGTTGCATACCCCTCACAACGTTCCCCAGCCACGCCCTGCTGAGGTCGTTGAAGTGTGGGGCGCAATAACGGTATGTGACAGAAGGACCGGCGCTCAGTCTTCTGTGGCATTTCTCCCCGGATTTGCCAAATCCCTATCTGACCGAGGTCAGGATAGCTTGGGGAAAGGAGCTTTGTGCTCGGTAGGGTATATAAAGTCTACCTAGCCCAAAGCTTCCTGAGTGTGCTAGCGTTGGTTGAAATGACTTTTTGATCACGAGCCCTGTCGCCATGACAACTCCGCGGTGGTATTAAAGCCCCCGATGAACCATCAACCGACATAGCTTGCCCATCAAAAAGTCACTTTCTAAGCCCCCAAACGAGCGACAACGTTCTAGCACCTGATGGGGGTTATTATTATTATGTTTAAAACAAAAAAGTGCAGCCCGGGCTCCGACACACCGAGCTGCTGTTCCATTACCCAATGACTACTCCTCACACCGTGAGGTGAGCAATCACTGGGTCCGCGAATCGTGCGCCCTAAGTAGACGAAGGGACCCAAGGATGACTGCCTTCTGCATTCTGGCGGCTAAGATGTGCGCCGCCGCACGGCACACCGGTATTTTGCGCAGTGCAGAGAGCAGCGTATTCCTCATTCCACCTAGAGATCCAATGACCATAACCAGCAGACTTACAGTGTAGTCTGGCCAGAGCCTGCGAAGTTGTCCGAGCAACTCCTGATATTTGGTCCGCTTTTCCTCCTCCTTAGAGACGATGTTCACCTCGGCAGGCGCCGAAAACTCTATAACGAACATCGTCTTCTGTTGGTGGTCGAGAAGGACTATGTCGGGCTTGTTTGCCTGTACAAGCTCGAGCGTGGGGAACGAGTAGTTCCAGTAAATCCGGCATCTCTCGTTCTCCACAACGGACTCTATATCCCCTGGAGCGTAAGGCAGCACCGGTGTCTCATCGATACCGTATGAGTGCCTTAAATGATAGTAAAGCACTCGTAGAGCCGCGTTGTGCCGATGGACGTAAGCCGTCCCAGCGTACGCCTTACACGCCGACAAGAGATGCATAAGCGTCTCTGGCGCCTGTCGGCAAGCTCTACAATGGGTGTCGGGTACATCTACACCCATAACCCTTTTACGGTACACCAAGGTGTTGAAGACACCGTCTTGGCAAGCCATTATAAAGCCCTCAGTCTCCGACTTCAACCCACTAGACCTTAGGAAAGAGAAGGTCAACTGCTCAGACAAGCCATGCTCTTCCAGATGTTTGTAGAAGATTCCATGCATTGGCTTATCTTTATGAAGTCTTAAAAGGAAGTCGACTTCGGCAGTTTTAATGTGGGATTTTAATTCTGCGGGAGCAAGTTCCGTAATGGACTGCTGACACCTCCGCTTGAAGTCGAGTGTGAGGCTGAGCTCCTCGGCTGCTCGTTTCGCTGCGCTAAAAAGAAAGGCTCCTTTTCCCGCATTCTCGTGCTCTCGCACAAAGCGGATCAGGGGATCGGTGCTGTTCGTTACATAGCAGGCAGTGGCCAGTACTACTCTGTTGTGCAGACGCTCCAAACTCAATAGTCCACGCCCTCCCAGGTGTCGCGGGAGGTATATTCGCGGGACAGAGGACTTAGGATGCAGGCTTCTCTCCATATTCATCCTTTTGCGGGTCTTCGTGTCGATTTCCTTCAGCTCGTTCACTTTCCAGTGTATAGCACCAAAGGTGTATAATAACAATGGGACCGCAAGCATGTTTGTGGCAGCGACTTTGTTCTTGCCGGACAGTTCTGACGACCAGATCTGCCGGAGTCGGTGCAAATACTTGCGGCGGAGACACTCTTTAACCAATGCTGCCTCTTGGACATGACGCTGCGCCACTCCAAGGTAGGTATAAGTATCTCCGGCATGCAGTTGTCGCAAGATGCTCCCATCAACGAGCTGTTCCTCATCTCCACTATCTCCGCTTCGTCCTTTCTTGAGATGAACCAATGCACATTTGTCTGTCCCGAACTCCATTCCGATAGCATGACTGTACTCCTGCACCACCCTCAGCGATTGTTGTAGTTCGCGTTGGCCGGAGGCATAAAGTTTTAGGTCATCCATATAAAACAGATGGGTGACCTTGTGCCTCCGGTTATTGGGCGTGCCACAGCTGTATCCTTTAGTATTTCTCAGCGCTATGGACAGAGGCAAAAGTGAGATGCAAAAGAGCAAGGGACTCAAGGAGTCTCCTTGGAAGACACCTCTTTTCAATGACACCAACTCTGTCTGAACCCGAGTTTCACCTGATGTTATGGTAAACCGGGTCTTCCAGAGTGGCATCAGTTGTTTGATGCATCCCACTATCTGATTATCCACCGAAAGACATTCCAACAGCCGCACAATGAGGTCATGAGACGTGCTGTCGAATGCCTTGCGATAGTCAATCCAGGCCATAGAAAGGTTTCGCTTGTACTGCACGGAGTCCTGCGTGACACATCGGTCAATCAACAGGTTCTCCTTGCAGCCAGCTACTCCTTTCTTTGACCCTCTCTGTTCATACACGTCGAGAAATACAGGATTCACAGCTTGAAGGATACGCATGTACAAGATTCTGGTGAAGAGCTTGTAACACGCGTTCAGACATGTTATTGGCCTGTAGTTTTTGGGATCAGACAAATCTCCGGTCTTCGGGAGAAGCACGGTTCGACCCTCGACAAACCAAGCCGGAATTGGCTGCTCCTGATTTAGCCACGAGTTAAAAACTCTAGCCAAATGCCGGTGGCAACTGGGGAATTTTTTCCACCAGTAGGTGTTTATGCCATCCGGGCCAGGAGCTGCGAAATTCTTTGCGCCTCGTAAGGCGTCAAGAATTTCTTCCGTGTTTATCGGGTGACGCAGTACATTCAAGTTAGGAGTCCTCCTACAAACGGACTCAAACTGCGCCAAGGCCGGAGTGTCTGCTGAGAGAGGTTTGGGTTGTTCGTAAACGTCCCTCCAAAAGGCCTCCACGCGATCAGCAGTTGGCGGCTGCTCTATGGCTGGAGGCGGCTGTTGAAAAAGGCGAGAAGGTCTTTCGTAGAACATTCTGTTCTGCTCCAGACCTCTCGCCCGCGCCACCAGCGATCGCTTAGCAGCGATTAGCATCCGTATCCTGTCAAGACAGTGTTGCTTGACAACAACCAGTACCGCTTGACTGAGTGTATGATGGTCGCGCCTCAACCCGTAGGCTATCTGGCGCACTCGGCGCGTAAAAGGCTTCCCAGCCGCTCTATATTCCATCACACACTGGATACGGGATGCTTCCTGGCGAGTCAACTGGATTTTCGCTTCCATTTGGCGCACCCGTCTCTGTGCTCTCTCAACAGGAGAGTCTCTCACTCTCCCCTGTCTAGCTAGCCTCAGAGCCGCAGCGTAAATTTCGCAATTGATGCTCCAAATGTCAGAGGCCTCCGATAGACGTTCACCCACAACCTCATCCTCTCTCTTCAAATCTGCCAGCTTCAAGGACCTTCCGTTGTTATGCAAGGCCCTTCGGTCTCTGAAATCCCCAGGTGAGACGACTTGGTCGATTTCCCTCTCAGCGGGCCTTACCGGTGAACTTTCAGCCTGGTTAACAGGCCTTCCGTCCGCCGAAGGGGCAGGCTGAGCTGGAGCACGAACATATCCCTGCCTCCGGAGGTACGATACATAATCTCGCAAATTCTGAGAGGTAAGCGTGCTATGCTCTGGGTGCATTTCGCACCACCTCTCATACATGCGGGACATGTATCCCCTACGGCGCGGGCTACTGCTCTCGTAGCAGCTCAGTAGGTCATCCTTGAGCTCCGTCGTCCACCTAAACCGGTCCATGTCATTGCGGGGGTCGTCAACAGGGCAATTCGAAGCACCGCCACCTTGCCCAACGCCGGCTTCCGAAACCGGCTCGGTGTGGGTGCTTTTCTTCCGGGGTGGTCGAACCCGAAGATAGGGCCCGTCAGGTGGTTGGCCTTAGGGCCCCCAGACGACATTTCCGGAGGCAGCCGTCCAAATTGCCTCCTGAGGATGCACCTGCGAAGGTTGCCGGCTGGATTACATCCTTGGGCTTCGGTATACCCTGCGGTGTCGCCACGCACCGGATAGCCTACTGATGTTGGGTGGCTTCCTGCGGGTGTATTATCAGCCGCCCCTAACATGGAGTCAGACGCTGTCGGAGTACCGCTCCTCACATGGAGATCCGTCGTGTCCTAATTGTTGAGGAATAGCCGATCCTCTGGATGCAGACGCTATTCCACCGTGCTAGTTTTGGTCCGCCCCGGGTATTTGATTTCCCCGGTACCACCCATATCTGGGAGGCGTTCCCCTATCCGCCACCTTGGGGAGGCGCCACTGAGGGGATCTAGCAACCCCTCGCGGGTTGCTTATTATTATTATTATCTGACTTTCTAAGTTCCTCTCGCATAGTTGCGGTAGCAACAAGTGTTGACGGGCTGTGCCAAGTCAACACCCGGACTATTATTGATCGGAATTTAGGAAGGATCGTACAATATTACAGGTCTTTAGGATTACAGACTTTTGGAATACTTTGTGTAACTTTTCGTCCAGGCCCAACTGTTGAAGGTGTTGTGTAAACGTGCTTGGTGTAAGGCCTGAGACAGACATAATCAGGGGGACAATTGTGACTTTGTTTTGTTTCCAAAGTCGTTTTATTTCCATGGCAAGGTCCGTGTATTTATCTTCCCAGCGTAGGTGTTTTGGATATGCACATCATTGGGAATGGCAATATCTATCAAATAGGTAATTTTGTCGGTCTTTGACTGGAAAACTATATCTGGTCTATTGGCTGGGATAGTCTTGTCTGTATGTATTTCAACGTCCCAGTATAGTTTGTATTGATCGTTTTCGAGTACTTATTATTATTTATTATTATTATAATCTGACTTTCTAAGTTCCTCTCGCATAATTGCGGTAGCAACAAGTGTTGACGGGCTGAGCCAAGTCAACACCCGGACTATTATTGATCGGAATTTAGGAAGGATCGTACGATGTTACAGGTCTTCAGAATTACAGACTTTTGGAATGTTTTGTGTAACTTTTCGTCCAGGCCTAACTGTTGTAGGTGTGGTGTAAATGTGTTTGGTGTAAGGCCTGAGACTGACATAATGAGGGGAACAATAGTAACTTTGTCCTGCTTCCAAAGGCGTTTTATTTCCATGGCAAGGTCCGTGTACTTAGATATTTTCCCAGCGTAGGTGTTTTGTATATTCACATCATTGGGAATAGCAATGTCTATCAGGTATGTAACTTTGTCGAGCTTTGACTGGAAAACTATATCTGGTCTATTGGCTGGGATAGTCTTGTCTGTGTGTATTTGAACGTCCCAGCATATAGTTTGTATTGATCGTTTTCGAGTACTGATGTCGGAGTGTAACTGTAATACGGATCTGTGTTTTCTATTAGTTTGTTTGTTGTGGCTAATGCTTGGTGGATGACTTTGGCCGCAGAGTTATGTCTGGCTGTGTATTCGGTACCGGCAAGAGTTTTGCACCCGCTTGTTATGTGATCTATTGTTTCTTTTTGTTGTTGGCATTTTCTGCAATTATCGTCAGTTATGGATGGATCTTTAATTATATATTTTTTGTAGTT
Source organism: Callosobruchus maculatus (assembly GCA_951848785.1). Lineage (NCBI taxonomy): Eukaryota > Metazoa > Arthropoda > Insecta > Coleoptera > Chrysomelidae > Callosobruchus > Callosobruchus maculatus. The sequence goes on along the minus strand of CATOUR010000026.1, from coordinate 10,624,825 downwards.
TCGTGTTGCAATCACTTGGTCCTGGATAGCAAGCATGAAACCCTCCGTTTCTGGGAACAGCTGGCCATCCTGCAACCAGGTGTATGACTGTTTTTTGTTAATGTGGTCTTGGGTGACACGGTATCTATGTTTGCCATGGAGTGGTTTCTGCGACCAGGTGCTTATTTTTTCTTGTTGTGATTGGGTGGGATTGTGTGTGTCTGCGACGTGGTCTGGGCATGATAGGTTGAGTGGTGTATAGTTTTTGTCTGCTTTTACTATTGCTCGATGTAAATTTGTTTGTTTGTTTTGGAAGAAATGTCTGAGTGTCTTTATCTGTCTTGTGCGAAGCGACTGTATATCTGTAATCCCTCGGCCTCCTTGTGTCCTGTCTATGGTGAGCCTTTCTTTGCATGCGTTTGGATGTGACATTCGGTGTTTCGTGAGTTCTGTCCGTATGAGAATGTGGATGTTTTCTATATCAGTGTGTGACCACTTGATGATGCCAAATGAATACGTGAGGATTGGTATTGCAAATGTATTAATAGCTTTTGTAAGGTTTCTAGAATTCAGTTTTGTTTTCAGAAGCTTAATGAGGCGGTCTCTAAACACTTGTCTAAGTTCTGCTTTGATTTGTGTGTGGTCGATCTTAACACTCTGATTGAAACCCAGGTACTTGTACGTTTCTTCCTTGTCCATGTTATCCAACGTCTGGCCTGTTACTATTTCCTGTTCGGGATGGTTCTTCCATTGGCCTTTGTTTATGTGTAGCACCTTGCATTTGTTCATCCCGAACTCCATCTGACGTATAAACCTCTGTTATTCTGAGTAATTCTCTCAGTTGCACGTCAGTGGCAGCATATAGTTTTATATCGTCCATGTAGAGGAGATGATTGATTCTGTGTTGATTTACTTTCTGATGTCTGATGTTGAAACCAGAGTTTGTGTTGTTCAATGCGTTGGAGAGTGGATTTAGACAGAGGCAGAACCAAAGTGAACTGAGGGAATCACCCTGGAAGATACCACGTCGTATGTGTAGTTCCTCGGTTTGGATATGGCCGTCCTGAGTTGTAAGGTGTATGTTGGTTCGCCATGTCTTCATAGTTTTTGCAAGAAACTGACGAAGTCCTGGGTTAATTTTATATATTTGCAGAATTTTCGTTAGCCAGCTGTGTGGTACAGAATCGAATGCTTTTTTATAATCTATGAAACAGGTATGAAGGTTTCTATGTTCTTTTCTAGTTTGCTCCATGATCACACTATCAATTATAAGTTGTTCCTTGCAACCTTGGCTTTGTTTTCTACATCCTTTCTGTTCTTCAGTGAGGATGTTGTTTTGCGTGAGGTGTTGTTCAATCCTCCTGCATAATGTTGCGGTGATGATCTTATACAAGGTGGGAAGGCAAGTGATTGGGCGGTAATTCGCAGGGTTCTTGGTATCTGCATTTTTGGGTTTTATATACGTTATTCCTTGAGTGAGGAATTTGGGAAGCCTATCAGGTTGACGTATGGCTTTATTGATTTGGTCTGTGAGCACTTCGTATGTTGAGCTGAAATGTTTGTACCAAAAATTTTGCACGTTGTCCACGCCTGGGCACTTCCAGTCGTGGGTATGTTTTATTGTTTCGACTATTTCCTCTTTTGAAAGAATAACGTCTCCCTGTTCTGCTATATGTTGATGTTTTTCCTCTTCCTCTCTGATCCATGGAGCGTCTTCATTATGTGTTTTGGGTTCAGACCACAGGCTTCCCCAAAACTCGGTTAAGTCTTGTTTACTGGGAGGTTCTATTGTTGTGATCTGGTTGTTGGCTGTTATCTTTTGATAGAACTGTTTTTCACTTTTCTGAAAAAGGCTGTTAGCATCCTTTCTGGCATTGGATTCGTTGTATCTGCGGAGTCTAGCTGCATAAACTGCAAGTTTCTGTTTAAGTGTATCAGTAATTTCTGGTATTGTTTGTTGTGGTGACTTGGATTTCAGTATATTTATTGTTCTCTGTATGTGCCTTGAAGGATGGTTGTTATTGATGGTGTATTGTGCGAGATGTGCCAGATCCTTTCTGATTGTGCTAATTTTGTTTTCGATTCTTATTTGCCATTTAGGCTTAGTCCTATTGCTTGTCTGGTGTTTAGACCGCTTTGAGAGTTTTTGGCCATTAACTATGAGAGTGGTTGCTGCGGCAGCATATATAACTGTGTGGATGTCCTCCAGGTTACTGTCGTCCCTTATGAATTGTGGTATTACGTTAGTGTTTACTGTATGTAATATTTGTTGAGTGTTATTTTTAAAAATCAGTCTGGGCAGGGGATCTCGTAGTGCAGGATTGGTGCCGCACCATTTGTTATACTGCGTACTCATCACTTGCTCGACAGATTGTGTCACGGCAAATGGTCGAGTGATGTTCTGGATTTGTATGATTGTGGAAGGTAGGTTAGTGATTGTTGTGTCTGGTGTATCTAGTGCCTGGTCATGTTCTGGACCTACTTCTGAGTGTATGCTGGTGTTGTTAGTTTTTGCTGTGTTTGAAATCTGGCTAGTTTGGGCATCACTGTTTTGGGTTTCCACAATCTGTTCAGTGGTTAGGGAGTCATTTGGTTGGACCATATTCATTTCGTTGGATACAAGATTTTTTATATCTTGCAGTTCTTGGGGTGTAAGACGGTTGTTCTTTGTGATGACTCGTTTTTGGTCGATAAGTCTTTGTTCTGTTACACGTGTTGAGAGATGTGGGTATTGTGTCGTAAATAGTCTGTGCAGCTCGTGCCTGTAGCCTGTAGAGATGGTTTCTAGTTTTGTGGCAGTATAGTAACAGCGCATTACAGATTTGTTCATTTCTGTGGTCCATTGTAATCGCTGTCGTGGTTTACCAGCTTTGGTGGTTGCCGGCTGCGTCGGCAAAACATCCGCAGCTGGGTTGTGTTCTATGGGTTGTTCTGTTTGGGTTTGGGGTTCGGGTGAGTTTAATCGACGTACCCTAGGCCGTCGTTGGTTATTCATAAAATTAACTCTATCCATCGTGTTCCCACGAGTAGGGACGATCTAAATGTCGCTCTCCCGGGTGACGCCCATTCCAGGAGAGAAGGGACTTATATTTACTCCGAAGTTGGCCCAAGGTGCTCCGGAGGATTTACGACTTTACTGTCGGGTTTTGTTGAGGCTTTCTCCTCGCAGGCCGGCCGGTTAAGGCGAGCCCCCCGGTTGCGTACCCCTCACAACGTTCCCCAGCCACGCCCTGTTGAGGTCGTTGAAGTGTGGGGCGCAATAACGGTATGTGACAGAAGGACCGGCGCTCAGCCTTCTGTGGCATTTCTCCCCGGATTTGCCAAATCCCTATCTGACCGAGGTCAGAATAGCTTGGGGAAAGGAGCTTTGTGCTCGGTAGGGTATGTAAAGTCTACCTAGCACCCAGCTTCCTGGGTGTGCTAGCCTTGGTTGAAGTGACCCTTTGATCACAAGCCCTGTCGGCATAATTCCGCGGTGATATCAAAGCCTCCGATGAACCATCAACCGACATAGCTTGCCCATCAAAAAGTCACTTTCTAAGCCCCCAAACGAGCGTCAACGTTCTAGCACCTGATGGGGGTTATTATTATTATTTTTATTATTATCTGACTTTCTAAGTTCCTCTCGCATAGTTGCGGTAGCAACAAGTGTTGACGGGCTGTGCCAAGTCAACACCCGGACTATTATTGATCGGAATTTAGGAAGGATCGTACAATATTACAGGTCTTTAGGATTACAGACTTTTGGAATACTTTGTGTAACTTTTCGTCCAGGCCCAACTGTTGAAGGTGTTGTGTAAACGTGCTTGGTGTAAGGCCTGAGACAGACATAATGAGGGGGACAATTGTGACTTTGTTTTGTTTCCAAAGTCGTTTTATTTCCATGGCAAGGTCCGTGTATTTAGATATCTTCCCAGCGTAGGTGTTTTGGATATTCACATCATTGGGAATGGCAATATCTATCAAATAGGTAATTTTGTCGGCCTTTGACTGGAAAACTATATCTGGTCTATTGGCTGGGATAGTCTTGTCTGTATGTATTTCAACGTCCCAGTATAGTTTGTATTGATCGTTTTCGAGTACTGATGTCGGAGTGTAATTGTAATACGGATCTGTGTTTTCTATTAGCTTGTTTGTTGTGGCTAATGCTTGGTGTATGACCTTGGCCGCAGAGTTATGTCTGGCTGTGTATTCGGTACCGGCAAGAGTTTTGCACCCGCTTGTTATGTGATCTATTGTTTCTTTTTGTTGTTGACATTTTCTGCAATTATCGTCTGTTATGGATGGATCTTTAATTATATATTTTTTGTAGTTTCGTGTTGCAATCACTTGGTCCTGGATAGCAAGCATGAAACCTTCCGTTTCTGGGAACAGCTGGCCATCCTGCAACCAGGCGTATGACTGTTTTTGGTTAATGTGGTCTTGGGTGACACGGTATCTATGTGTGCCGTGCAGTGCTTTCTGCGACCAGGTGTTTATTTTTTCTTGTTGTGATTGGATGTGATTGTATGTGTCTGCTACGTGATCTGGACTAGAGAGGTTAAGTGGTGTATAGTTTTTGTCTGCTTTTACTATTGCTTTATGTAAGTTAGTTTGTTTGGTGTGGAAGAAATGTCTTAGTGTTTGTATCTGTGTTGTGCGAAGTGACTGTATATCTATAATTCCTCTGCCACCTAGTTTTCTGTCTATGGCGAGCCTCTCCTTGCAAGCGTTCGGGTGTGACATCCTGTGTTTTGTGAGTTCTGTTCGTATAAGTATATGGATGTTTTCTATGTCCGTGTGTGACCACTTGATGATGCCAAAGGAGTATGTGAGTACCGGTATCGCAAATGTATTAATGGCTTTTGTGAGATTTTTAGAATTCAATTTTGTTTTTAATAGTTTAATGAGGCGGTCTTTAAACTCTTGTGTTAGTTGTGCCTTAACTTGTGTATGATCTATCTTAACGTTCTGATTGAAGCCCAGGTACTTGTACGTTTCGTCTTTATCCATGTTGTCCAGTGGTTGGCCAGTTACTACTTCCTTTTCGGGTTGGTTTTTCCATTGGCCTTTATTGATGTGGAGCACCTTGCATTTACTCATTCCGAATTCCATCCTGATGTCTGATGTATAAACTTCTGTTATTTTGAGTAATTCTCTCAGTTGTACTTCTGTGGCGGCATATAGTTTTATATCATCCATGTACAGGAGATGATTGATTTTGTGTTGATCTGCTTTATGGTGTCTGATGGTGAAACCATGGTTTGTGCTGTTAAGTGTGTTGGAGAGCGGATTTAGGCAGAGGCAGAACCATAGTGAACTAAGAGAGTCACCCTGGAAGATGCCGCATCGTATATGTAGCTCATCCGTTTGAATATGGCCATCGTGAGTTTGAAGGTGTATGTTTGTTCGCCATGTTTCCATGGTGCTCTTAAGAAACTGACGAAGTCCTGGATTGATTTTATATACAGGGTGGGCCAATAGTGCGTGGACGGAGGATTGTGGGCTTACTAAAAAATATTTCAAAAATCTGTTACTTGATCATGGTAGGGACCCTTGAGGGCTAAAAAGTAAAAATATGCTCACTTAAATTCTGACGTTTATACAGGGTGATTCATATCAAACTTACATTTTTTTGAATGGAACCTCCTATATATTATTGCATATTTGGATTTCTTGGTCAATTCTAGTGTGACTTTATGTATCACACATGGAACTTTAAACGAACCGTTTAGGCGCAAATCACCATTTTTGGTATAAGTAGGTATCAGAAAAAAAATGAATACCGCAGCGATTATAAAACTTAGAAGGCCGTGACTTTGCGGTACGACTAAGCATGAAAGACGTCACCTAAGGTCAGACGGCTAAATTTGAATCCTTTTTGTACTTGCAGAAATCGGTAGATTAATTAAGGAAACTTCAATCAAAGATAACTTGATTTTTTCAAATGAGAATGCCTATTTTGGTTTAAAGAATCAAATGTAAAATTTGATTACCTTTCTAACGATATACCATTCTTGATATCAATCTTTCTTGGTTTTCACTTTATTTCAAATCGGTGCGTGCAAGCAATCTAGCAGGCTATGAAAAATAAATGAAAGCTCGTTAATATGGAAGAAAGCAACTAACTTAGTAGAAAGATGCAATTTAACTAGAGCAACGAGGCAAGATTAGGAAAATTCCTTACAACATATTAGCTCTAACCGGATACAGCAGCGGCAAGATATCTAGTGTCAGTGAGTAGCTGGAGTACGACAGAAGTGTTTGTTTTTCACAGCCTACTAGCTATTGAGGTCTACTAGAGCTTTGCAACTTTCCGATTAAAAATTTTGAAACAAAAGGAAAACTACAAGCGATTTTTGCTTACAGTCTAACATGTTTAGAATGAAATTTCACATTTAATGGGATAAAAAAATTGGTCATGTCCGTTTATTTAAGTCAAAGGTGAAGATATCTCCAACTGGAGCATTCTAAACATCTATTGAAATAATTGTTAGAATTTTTTAATTACGCTATGTTGTAATTGTGATTATTTCATGTAGTTTTCTGCAAACTAAATTATGTTTTACGATTCAGACAGACTGCAAATCAAGTTTCATTTTCCGCGATTTTGCTATTAAGTAGAAGTTCCTATACTGAAGAATTTGAAGGGTTCCAGTCAGAGATACCATTACTTTTGACTTACGGAAATGGCTACTTTTTTATAGCATTAAATGTGAAAATTTATTCAGAAGACATAGGTATTCTACTGCCAGCAACAATTAGTAGTAGTTTTTCTTTGATTAAATATTTTTTTACTGACTTTGGAAATTGGATAATAGCTAGTAGGCTGTGAAAAATGAGCGTTATTGTTACCGCTATTGTTTCTGGTTAGAGCTAATATGTTGTAAGGAATTTTCATAATCTTGCCTCGTTGCTCTAGTTAGTTTGCATCTTTCTACTAAGTTAGTTGCTTCCTTCCGTATTACCGAGCTTTTGTTTATTTTGCATGGCCTGCTAGGTTGCTTGCATGCAGGAAAATTGAAAAACACCGATTTGACTGAAAATTTTAAATAAAATGAAAACCAAAAAAGATTGATATCAAGAATGCCATATCGTTAGAAAGGTAATCAAATTTTACATCTGATTCTTTAAACCAAAATAGGCATTCCCATTAGAAAAAATCAAGTTATCTGTGATTGAAGTCTCCTTAATTTATCCTCTGATTTCTCCAAGTACAAAAAGAATTCAAATTTAGCCGTCTGACCTAAGATGACGCATTTGATGCTTAGTCGTACCGCAAAGTCAAGACCTTCTAGGTTTTATAATCGCTGCGATATTCAATTTTTTTCTGATACCTACTTATACCAAAAATGGTGATTTGCGCCTAAACGGTTCGTTTAAAGTTCCATATGTGATACATAAAGTCACACTAGAATTGACCAAGGAATCCAAATATGCAATAATATATAGGGGGTTCCATTCAAAAAAATGTAGGTTTGATATGAATCACCCTGTATAAACATCAAAATTTAAGTGAAAATATTTTTACGCCATAGCCCTCAAGGGTCCCTACCATGATCAAGTGACAGATTTTTGATATATTTTTTAGTAAACCCACAATCCTCCGTCCACGCACTATTGGCCCACCCTGTATTTGAAGTGTTTTCATTAGCCAGCTATGGGGTACAGAGTCGAATGCTTTTTTGTAATCTATGAAACAGGTATGGAGATTCCTGTGCTCTTTTCTAGTTTGCTCCATGATCACACTATCAATTATAAGTTGTTCCTTACAACCCTGGCTGTGTTTTCTACATCCTTTTTGTTCTTCAGTCAGGATGTTGTTTTGCATTAGGTGTTGTTCAATCCTTCTGCATATTGTTGCAGTGATAATTTTGTACAAGGTGGGGAGACAAGTGATTGGGCGGTAGTTGGCAGGGTTCTTGGTATCTGCATTTTTGGGTTTTATATACGTTATTCCTTGTGTGAGGAATTTGGGAAGCCTATTAGGTTGGAGTATGGCTTTATTGATTTGGTCTGTGAGCATTTCGTATGTTGAACTGAATTGTTTGTACCAAAAGTTTTGCACATTATCAACGCCTGGACACTTCCAATTGTGAGTATGTTTTATCGTTTCAGCTATTTCCTCAGTTGTAAGAATAACGTTTCCCTGCTCCGTTATGTGTTGATGTTTTGTCTCTTCTTGTCTGATCCATGGAGCATTTTCATTATGGGTTTTGGGTTCTGACCATAGGCTTCTCCAAAATGCAGTTAATTCTTGTCTGCTTGGAGGTTCTATTGTTGTTATCTGGTTGTTTGATGTTATTTTTTGGTAGAACTGCTTTTCACTTTTCTGAAATAGATTGTTAGCATCCTTTCTGTCGTTGGATTCGTTGTATCTGCGGAGTCTAGCGGCATAAACTGCAAGTTTTTGTTTAAGTGTATCAGCTATTTCTGGTATTGATTTTTGTGGTGACTTTGATTTCAGTATATTTATTGTTCTTTGTATGTGTTTTGAGGGATGGTTGTTATTGTTGGAGTATTGCGCGAGGTGTGCCAGATCCTTTCTGAGCGTGCTGATTTTGTTTTCTATTCTTATTTGCCATTTAGGTTTAGCTCTATTGCTTATCTGGTCTTTAGAACGTTTTTGAAGTTTTTGGCCGTTGACTATGAGTGTTGTTGCTGCGGCAGCATATATAACGGTATGGATGTCCTCTAGGTTACTGTTGTTTGTTATGAATTGTGGTATTAGGTTAGTATTTATTGTGTGTAGTATTTGCTGAGTGTTGTTTTTGAAAATTAGTCTGGGCAGGGGATCTCGCAGTGCAGGATTGGTGCCACACCATTTGTTAAATTGTGTGTTCATCACCTGTTCCGCAGTTTGTGTGATGGAAGGTGATCGAGCAATGTTTTGGTTTTGGTTCTGTGTAGTTGTGTTGCACCGTTTGTTAAATTGAGTTGTTCGTGAGTTCGTCATCTGTTCCGGTTCGCCCGAGATGGAAGGCGGTTGAGCAGTGTTCACTGCTTCGGCAGATTGTGTGACGGAACGTGGTTGAGAAATTTGCTGGCTTTGTGTGGTCGTGGCGGGTAAGTTAGTGAATGTTATGTCAGGTGTATTTGGTGTATGTTCATGCTCTGAATCTATTTCTGACTGTATGCTAATGTTGTTGGTTGTGGCTGTGTTTGTAGTCTGGTTATTTCGGGTATGGATGTTTTGTGTCTCCGTGATTGATTCAGTAACAAGCGAATCAATCGGATGGACAGTGTTTATTTCGTTGGCTACACGTTTTTTTACAGCTTGTAGTTCTTGGGGTGTAAGGCGGTTTGTTTTTTGTTATGACTCGTTTTTGGTCATCGAGTCTTTGTTCAGTTACACGTTCTGCGAGGTGTGGGTATTGTGCTATAAATAGCCTGTGCAGCTCATGTCTGTAGCCTGTAGAGATGGTTTCTAGTTTCGTAGCGGTATAGTAACAGCGCATTACAAATTTGTTCATTTCAGTAGTCCACTGTAAGCGCTGTCGGGGTTTGCCAGCTTTGGTGGTTGCCGGCTGTGCCGGCAAAACATCTGCAGCTGGGTTATGTGCTATTGGTTGTTGTGTTCGGGTTTGAGATTCGGGTGAGTTTAATCGACGTACCCTAGGCCGTCGTGGGTTATTTATGAGATTAACTTTATCCATCGTGTTCCCACGAGTAGGGACGATCTAAATGTCGCTCTCCCAGGTGACGCCCATTCCAGGAGAGAAGGGACTTATATTTACTCCGAAGTTGGCCCAAGGTGCTCCGGAGGATTTGCGACTTTACTGTCGGGTTACAGGCCGGCCGGTTAAGGCGAGCCCCCCGGTTGCGTACCCCTCACAACGTTCCCCAGCCACGCCCTGTTGAGGTCGTTGAAGTGTGGGGCGCAATAACGGTATGTGACAGAAGGACCGGCGCTCAGCCTTCTGTGGCATTTCTCCCCGGATTTGCCAAATCCCTATCTGACCGAGGTCAGAATAGCTTGGGGAAAGGAGCTTTGTGCTCGGTAGGGTATGTAAAGTCTACCTAGCACCCAGCTTCCTGGGTGTGCTAGCCTTGGTTGAAGTGACCCTTTGATCACAAGCCCTGTCGGCATAATTCCGCGGTGGTATCAAAGCCTCCGATGAACCATCAACCGACATAGCTTGCCCATCAAAAAGTCACTTTCTAAGCCCCCAAACGAGCGTCAACGTTCTAGCACCTGATGGGGGTTATTATTATTTTAAAAACAAAAAAGTGCAGCTCGGGCTCCGACACACCGAGCTGCTGTTCCATTACCCAATGACTACTCCTCACACCGTGAGGTGAGCAATCACTGGGTCCGCGAATCGTGCGCCCTAAGTAGACGAAGGGACCCAAGGATGACTGCCTTCTGCATTCTGGCGGCTAAGATGTGCGCCGCCGCACGGCACACCGGTATTTTGCGCAGTGCAGAGAGCAGCGTATTCCTCATTCCACCTAGGGATCCAATGACCATAACCAGCAGACTTACAGTGTAGCCTGGCCAGAGCCTGCGAAGTTGTCCGAGCAACTCCTGATATTTGGTCCGCTTTTCCTCCTCCTTAGAGACGATGTTCACTTCGGCAGGCGCCAAAAACTCAATAACGAACATCGTCTTCTGTTGGTGGTCGAGAAGGACTATGTCGGGCTTGTTTGCCTGTACAAGCTCGAGCGTGGGGAACGAGTAGTTCCAGTAAATCCGGCATCTCTCGTTCTCCACAACGGACTCTATATCCCCTGGAGCGTATGGCAGCACCGGTGTCTCATCGATTCCGTATGAGTGCCTTAAATGATAGTAGAGCACTCGTAGAGCCGCGTTGTGCCGATGGACGTAAGCCGTCCCAGCGTACGTCTTACACGCCGACAAGAGATGCATAAGCGTCTCTGGCGCCTGTCGGCAAGCTCTACAATGGGTGTCGGGTACATCTACACCCATAACCCTTCTACGGTATACCAAGGTGTTGAAGACACCGTCTTGGCAAGCCATTATAAAGCCCTCAGTCTCCGACTTCAACCCACTAGACCTTAGGAAAGAGAAGGTCAACTGCGCAGACAAGCCATGCTCTTCCAGATGTTTGTAGAAGATTCCATGCATTGGCTTATCTTTATGAAGCCTTAAAAGGAAGTCGACTTCGGCAGTTTTAAGGTGGGATTTTAATTCTGCGGGAGCAAGTTCCGTAATGGACTGCTGACACCTCCGCTTGAAGTCGAGTGTGATGCTGAGCTCCTCGGCTGCTCGTTTCGCTGCGCTAAAAAGAAAGGCTCCTTTTCCCGCATTCTCGTGCTCTCGCACAAAGCGGATCAGGGGATCGGTGCTGTTCGTTACATAGCAGGCAGTGGCCAGTACTACTCTGTTGTGCAGACGCTCCAAACTCAATAGTCCACGCCCTCCCAGGTGTCGCGGGAGGTATATTCGCGGGACAGAGGACTTAGGATGCAGGCTTCTCTCCATATTCATCCTTTTGCGGGTCTTCGTGTCGATTTCCTTCAGCTCGTTCACTTTCCAGTGTATAGCACCAAAGGTGTATAATAACAATGGGACCGCAAGCATGTTTGTGGCAGCGACTTTGTTCTTGCCGGACAGTTCTGACGACCAGATCTGCCGGAGTCGGTGCAAATACTTGCGGCGGAGACACTCTTTAACCAATGCTGCCTCTTGGACATGACGCTGCGCCACTCCAAGGTAGGTATAAGTATCTCCGGCATGCAGTTGTCGCAAGATGCTCCCATCAACGAGCTGTTCCTCATCTCCACTATCTCCGCTTCGTCCTTTCTTGAGATGAACCAATGCACATTTGTCTGTCCCGAACTCCATTCCGATAGCATGACTGTACTCCTGCACCACCCTCAGCGATTGTTGTAGTTCGCGTTGGCCGGAGGCATAAAGTTTTAGGTCATCCATATAAAACAGATGGGTGACCTTGTGCCTCCGGTTATTGGGCGTGCCACAGCTGTATCCTTTAGTATTTCTCAGCGCTATGGACAGAGGCAAAAGTGAGATGCAAAAGAGCAAGGGACTCAAGGAGTCTCCTTGGAAGACACCTCTTTTCAATGACACCAACTCTGTCTGAACCCGAGTTTCACCTGATGTTATGGTGAACCGGGTCTTCCAGAGTGGCATCAGTTGTTTGATGCACCCCACTATCTGATTATCCACCGAAAGACATTCCAACAGCCGCACAATGAGCTCATGAGACGTGCTGTCGAATGCCTTGCGATAGTCAATCCAGGCAATAGAAAGGTTTCGCTTGTACTGCACAGAGTCCTGCGTGACACATCGGTCAATCAACAGGTTCTCCTTGCAGCCAGCTACTCCTTTCTTTGACCCTCTCTGTTCATACACGTCGAGAAATACAGGATTCACAGCTTGAAGGAGACGCATGTACAAGATTCTGGTGAAGAGCTTGTAACATGCGTTCAGACATGTTATTGGCCTGTAGTTTTTGGGATCAGACAAATCTCCGGTCTTCGGGAGAAGCACGGTTCGACCCTCGACAAACCAAGCCGGAATTGGCTGCTCCTGATTTAGCCACGAGTTAAAAACTCTAGCTAAATGCCGGTGGCAACTGGGGAATTTTTTCCACCAGTAGGTGTTTATGCCATCCGGGCCAGGAGCTGCGAAATTCTTTGCGCCTCGTAAGGCGTCAAGAATTTCTTCCGTGTTTATCGGGTGATGCAGTACATTCAAGTTAGGAGTCCTCCTACAAACGGACTCGAACTGCGCCAAGGCCGGAGTGTCTGCTAAGAGAGGTTTGGGCTGTTCGTAAATGTCCCTCCAAAAGGCCTCCACGCGATCAGCAGTTGGCGGCTGCTCTATGGCTGGAGGCGGCTGTTGGAAAAGGCGAGAAGGTCTTTCGTAGAACATTCTGTTCTGTTCCAGACCTCTCGCCCGCGCCACCAACGATCGCTTAGCAGCGATTAGCATCCGTATCCTGTCAAGACAGTGTTGCTTGACAACAACCAGTACCGCTTGACTGAGTGTATGATGGTCGCGCCTCAACCCGTAGGCTATCTGGCGCACTCGGCGCGTAAATGGCTTCCCAGCCGCTCTATATTCCATCACACACTGGATACGGGATGCTTCCTGGCGAGCCAACTGGATTTTCGCTTCCATTTGGCGCACCCGTCTCTGTGCTCTCTCAACAGGAGAGTCTCTCACTCTCCCCTGTCTAGCTAGCCTCAGAGCCGCAGCGTAAATTTCGCAGTTGATGCTCCAAATGTCAGAGGCCTCCGATAGACGTTCACCAACAACCTCATCCTCTCTCTTTAAACCTGCCAGCTTCAAGGACCTTCCGTTGTTATGCAAGGCCCTTCGGTCTCTGAAATCCCCAGGTGAGACGACTTGGTCGATTTCCCTCTCAGCGGGCCTTACCGGCGAACTTTCAGCCTGGTTAACAGGCCTTCCGTCCGCCGAAGGGGCAGGCTGAGCTGGAGCACGAACATATCCCTGCCTCCGGAGGTACGATACATAATCTCGCAAATTCTGAGAGGTAAGCGTGCTATGCTCTGGGTGCATTTCACACCACCTCTCATACATGCGGGACATGTATCCCCTACGGCGCGGGCTACTGCTCTCGTAGCAGCTCAGCAGGTCATCCTTGAGCTCCGTCGTCCACCTAAAACGGTCCATGTCATTGCGGGGGTCGTCATCAGGGCAAATCGAAGCACCGCCACCTTGCCCAACGCCGGCTTCCGAAACCGGCTCGGTGTGGGTGCTTTTCCTTCGAGGTGGTCGAACCCGAAGATAGGGCCCGTCAGGTGGTTAGCCTTAGGGCCCGCAGACGACATTTCCGGAGGCAGCCGTCCAAATTGCCTCCAGAGGATGGACCTGTGAAGGTTGCCGACCGACTTACATCCTTTGGCTTCGGTATACCCCTCGGTGTCGCCACGCACCGAATAGCCTGTTGACGTTGGGCGGCTTCCTGGGGGTTTATGAAAACAGCCGCTTCTAACATGAAGAACAGAGGCTGTCGGAGTACCGCTCCTCACATGGAGATCCGTCGTGTCCTATTAATTGTGGAATAGCCGTTCCTCTGGATGCAGACGCTATTCCACTGAGCTAGTTTTGGTCCGCCCCGGGTATTTGATTTCCCCGGTACCACCCATATCTGGGAGGCGTTCCCCTATCCGCCACCTTGGGGAGGCGCCACTGAGGGGATCTAGCAACCCCTCGTGGCTATTATTATTATTATTATTCTGCATTTTTCAAGTTTCTCTCGCATGACTGCGGTAGCAACAAATGTTGACGGGCTATGCCAAGTCAACACCTGAACTATTACGGATCGGAATTTAGGAAGGATCGTACAATATTGCAGGTCTTCAGGATTACAGATTTTTGAAATATTTTGTGTAACTTTTCGTCTAGGCCTAACTGTTGTAGGTGTGGTGTAAAAGTGTTTGGTGTAAGGCCTGAGACAGACATAATTAGGGGGACAATAGTAACTTTGTTTTGCTTCCATAGTCGTTTTATCTCTATCGCAAGGTCAGTGTATTTAGATATCTTCCCAGCGTAGGCGTTTTGGATGTTCGTATCGTTGGGAATAGCGATATCTATCAAATAGGTAACTTTGTCTGCCTTCGACTGGAAAACTATATCTGGCCGATTTGCCGGGATAGTCTTATCTGTATGTATTTCAACGTCCCAGTACAGTTTGTATTAATTGTTTTCGAGTACTGATGTCGGTGTGTAATTGTAATATGGATCTGTGTTTTCTATTAGCTTGTTTGTTGTGGCTAGTGCTTGGTGAATGACCTTGGCTGCAGAGTTATGTCTAGCTGTGTACTCGGTTCCAGCGAGAGTTTTGCATCCGCTTGTTATGTGGTCTATTGTTTCCTTTTGTTGGTGGCACTTTCTGCAATTGTCGTCGGTGATGGATGTATCTTTAATTATGTATTTCATGTAGTTCCTTGTCGCAATCACTTGGTCCTGTATAGCAAGCATAAAACCCTCAGTTTCTGGAAAGAGTTGGCCATCCTGCAGCCAGGTGTATGATTGTCTTTCATTAATGTGCTCTTGTGTGACGCGGTATCTGTGCTTGCCATGGAGTGCTTTTTGTGACCAGGTATTTATTTTTTCTTGTTGTAATTCTATATGATTGTGTCCGTCTGCTGAGTGATCTGAGCGGGATAGGTTTAGTGGAGTATAGTTTTTGTCTGCCTTTACTATCGACCTATGCAAGTTTGTCTGTTTGCTTTGGAAAAAGTCTCTGAGCGTTTTTATTTGTCTTGTGTGAAGTGACTGTATATCTATAATCCCCCTGCCTCCTTGTTTTCTGTCAATGGTGAGCCTTTCTTTGCACGCGTTTGGATGTGACATTCGATGTTTCGTAAGTTCTGTCCGTATGAGGATGTGGATGTTTTCTATATCAGTGTGTGACCACTTGATGATGCCGAAGGAGTATGTGAGGACCGGTATAGCAAATGTGTTAATTGCTTTTGTAAGATTTTTGGAATTCAATTTTGATTTTAGAAGTTTAAGGAGGCGGTTTCTGAACTCTTGTGTTAGTTGAGCCTTGACTTTTGTGTGGTCGATCTTAATGTTCTGATTGAAGCCCAGATATTTGTACGTTTCATCCTTGTCCATGTTATCCAGCGTTTTGCCAGTTAATATTTCCTGTTCGGATTGGTTCTTCCATTGGCCTTTATTGATGTGGAGCACCTTGCATTTGCTCATACCGAATTCCATCCGGACGTCTGACGTACACACTTCTGTTATTCTGAGTAATTCTTTTAGTTGCACTTCAGTGGCTGCATATAGTTTTATATCATCCATGTAGAGAAGATGATTTATTCTGTGCTGATTGCCTTTCTGGTGTCTGATGTTGAAACCATAATTTGTATTGTTGAGTGCGTTAGAGAGTGGATTTAAACAAAGGCAGAACCACAGTGAACTAAGCGAATCACCCTGGAAGATACCGCGTCGTATGAGTAGCTCCTCTGTTTGGATATGGCCGTCCTGAGTTTTAAGATGTATGTTGGTTCGCCATGTCTCCATGGTTCTTGTAAGGAACTGGCGAAGGACTGGGTTAATTTTGTATATTTGAAGAGTTTTCGTTAGCCAGCTATGGGGTACAGAGTCAAAAGCTTTTTTATAATCGATGAAGCAGGTATGAAGATTTCTGTGTTCTTTTCTGGTTTGCTCCATGATCACACTATCAATTATGAGTTGTTCTTTGCAGCCCTGGCTTTGTTTTCTACATCCTTTTTGCTCTTCAGTCAATATGTTGTTTTGGGTGAGGTGTTGTTCAATCCTTTTGCCTATTGTTGCGGTGATGATCTTGTACAAGGTTGGGAGACAAGTGATCGGGCGGTAATTGGCAGGGTTTCTGGTATCTCCGGTTTTTGGTTTTATATAAGTTATTCCTTGTGTGAGGAATTTGGGAAGCCTATTAGGTTGTAGTATGGCTTTATTGATTTGCTCTGTTAGCATTTCATACGTTGCACTGAACTGCTTGTACCAGAAATTTTGCACGTTATCTACGCCTGGGCACTTCCAGTTGTGAGTGTGTTTTATCGTCTCGGCTATTTCATCTGGTGTAAAAATAACGTCTCCCTGCTCCGCTATATGTTGATGTTTTTCCTCTTCTTGTCTGATCCATGGAGCGTTTTCATTATGTGTTTTTGGTTCTGACCATAGGCTTCCCCAGAACTCGGTTAACTCTTGTTTACTTGGAGGTTCTGTTGTTGTTATCTGATTATCTGATGTCATCTTTTGATAAAATTGTTTTTCACTTTTTTGAAAAAGATTGTTGGCATCCTTTCTGTCGTTGGACTCGTTGTATCTGCGGAGTCTAGCTGCATAGACGGCAAGTTTCTGTTTCAGTGTATCGGCTATTTCGGGTATTGTTTGTTGTGGTGATTTAGATTTGAGTCTGTTTATTGTTGTCTGTATGCGCTTTGAGAGGTTGTTATTGTTGGTGTATTGTGTGATGTGCGCGAGATCCTTTCTGAGTGTGCTAATTTTATTTTCGATTCTAATTTGCCATTTAGGTTTAGATCTTTTGCTTGTGTGGTTTTTAGATCGCTTTGGAAGTTTTTGGCCGTTGACTATGAGTGTGGTTGCTGCAGCGGCATATATAACAGTATGGATGTCCTCTAGGTCACTGTCGTTGGTTAAGAATTGTGGTATTATGTTGGCATTTATTGTGTGCAAGATCTGTCGGGTGTTGTTTTTAAAAATTAGTCTCGGCAGGGGATCTCGCAGTACAGGATTGGTGCCACACCATTTGTTGTATTGTGTGTTCATCACTTGCTTGGCAGATTGTGTGATGGCAGGTGGTAGAGTGATGTTTTGGCTTTGTGTGGCTGTGGAAGGTAAGTTAGAGCATGTTGTTTCCGGTGTATGTGGTGCATGATCATGCGCTGGATCTATTTCTAAGTGTATGCTGGTGTCATTAGTTGTGTCTTTGTTTGGAGGTTGGTTATTTCGGGTATGAATGGTATGTCCTTCTGTGATTGATTCAATAGCTAACGAATCATTAGGTTGGACAGCGGTGTCTGGTCTATCTTGTGTATGCTCATGTTCTGGGTCTATCTCTGTGGGTTTGGTGGTGTTGTCGCTTGTGGTTGTGTTTGAGGTCTGCGGGTCATTCTGACGGACAGTATTTACTTCATTAGATACAAGAATCTTTATAGCTTGTAGTTCTTCGGGTGTCAGGCGGTTGTTTTTTGTTATGACCCGTTTTTGGTCAATGAGTCTCTGTTCCGTTACACGTTCTGCGAGATGTGGGTATTGTGCTATAAATAGCCTGTGCAGCTCATGTCTGTAGCCTGTAGATATGGTTTCTAGTCTAGTGGCGGTGTAGTAACAGTGCATTACAGATTTATTCATTTCAGTGGTCCACTGTAAGCGCTGTCTGGGTTTACCAGCTTTGGTGGTTGCCGGCTGTGCCGGCAAAACATCCGCAGCTGGGTTGCGTTCTATGGGTTGTTCTGTTTGGGTTTGGGGTTCGGGTGAGTTTAATCGACGTACCCTAGGCCGTCGTTGGTTGTTTTTAGAAGTAACTCTATGCATCGTGTTCCCACGAGTAGGGACGATTTAAAAGTCGCTCTCCCGGGTGACGCCCATTCCAGGAGAGAAGGGACTTATATTTACTCCGAAGTTGGCCCAAGGTGCTCCGGAGGATTTGCGACTTTACTGTCGGGTTTTGTTGAGGCTTTCTCCTCACGGGCCGGCCAATTAAGGCAAGCCCCCCGGTTGCTTACCCCTCACGACGTTCCCCAGCCACGCCCTACTGAAGTCGCTGAAGTGTGGGGCGCAATAACGGTGTGTGACAGAAGGATCGGCGCTCAGCCCTCTGTGGCATATTTTCCCGGATTTGCCAAACCCCTATCCGACCGAAGTCAGGATAGCTTGGGGAAAGGTAGGAGCTTGGTGCTAGGTAGGGTAAGTACCGAGCTCCCAGCTTCCTGAGTGTGCTAGCCTTGGTTGAAATGATCTTTTGACCATGAACCCTGCTGGTGTCGTAGCTCTGCGATGACATTAAAGCCCATTATGAGCCATCCACCGACATAGCTCGCCTGTCAAAAAGTCACTTCCTAAGCCCCCAAACGAACGACAACTTTCTAGCACCCGATGGGGGTTATTATTATTATTATGTGAAAAACAAAAAAGTGCAGCTCGGGCTCCGACACACCGAGCTGCTGTTCCATTACCCAATGACTACTCCTCACACCGTGAGGTGAGCAATCACTGGGTCCGCGAATCGTGCGCCCTAAGTAGACGAAGGGACCCAAGGATGACTGCCTTCTGCATTCTGGCGGCTAAGATGTGCGCCGCCGCACGGCACACCGATATTTTGCGCAGTGCAGAGAGCAGCGTATTCCTCATTCCACCTAGGGATCCAATGACCATAACCAGCAGACTTACAGTGTAGTCTGGCCAGAGCCTGCGAAGTTGTCCGAGCAACTCCTGATATTTGGTCCGCTTTTCCTCCTCCTTAGAGACGATGTTCACCTCGGCAGGCGCCGAAAACTCAATAACGAACATCGTCTTCTGTTGGTGGTCGAGAAGGACTATGTCGGGCTTGTTTGCCTGTACAAGCTCGAGCGTGGGGAATGAGTAGTTCCAGTAAATCCGGCATCTCTCGTTCTCCACAACGGACTCTATATCCCCTGGAGCGTTATTATTATTATTATTATTATTATTATTATTATTATTCCACAAACTATAGACCTGTGGCTCTTCTCAGCATCATGTCTAAGGTTATGGAGACTGTCATTAACACACAGATCCTGAAATACCTGGACAATAATAACATCATAAATGATCGCCAGTATGACTTTCGTAAGCACAGGTCTACGGGTGACCTCCTGGCCTATGTCACTCACTTGTGGAACAGAGCAACTGAAAACCATGGCGAATCCCGTGTTGTCGCGCTTGACATATCTAAAACCTTCGACAGAGTGTGGCATGAGGGACTTCTAGTCAAGCTTGCTGCTTATGGACTTCGGGAGGCGATTTTACTAAATATACTTTATGCTAACACCAGCCACTCCCACCGTTACATGTTACCTTTTTACATATTCGATATACTCGGCATCAGCACATCACACTAAATATACTGCACTCCAGTCCAACTACCTAATCCCCAGCGCAAAGCTTCACTGCACTTCTTTTCCCTCCAGGCAAACGCTTGCTCCCTCGGATCCCGCGTCCTTTGATTCGTCAGTGAAGCACATCATACTATGGTATGAAAATTTCTGGAGCTGGATCATAGTATATGTCGTGTGATGTGCCGAGTATATCGGCGACGTATTATGTTTTACGGTGGGCGGGGCTTGTGCTAGCGCAAAGTATATTTAGTAAAATCGCAGCCGGAAGATTGGGTGTCGAAACCGGAACACTCTCGGTGAATCCGGGAGAGGTGGCAAGGTGACTTTGTGATTGCTACATACCCTTTTTTCATATCTGAAGATTATTTATAGTTACTAGATGGGGTTTGACCAAAAATTTTTGTTCTGCCCTTTGAAAGTTTATATGTATGATTTATGATTTGCACTTAATAATGAAAGTCTATTTTTTTTATCTGTTAATAACCTAATAATAATTGGTTTCAGGGCATTCATCAAATAATCATGTAAGCTTCCATGGCATAGATACCGAGTCTGGTGATTTGGTTATAGTAGATGAATGGAACATTATTGTTGGAAACAAAGACTTCACATCCATGCAGAGGCAGATAAGCAGCATAGAACAAGAGATGAACTATCTAACTAGATTAAGACACAGAAATCTAGTGAAATATTATAGTATGAAATATTATTTTGAAGAAGATGTCTTGAAAGTATTTATACTCAAAGAATTTGTTTACGGTAATTATACAGTATTTTCCCAACATTGGATTTTGACGCTAATATATCAATTCGTGCTAGTGGTGGCTATTGGTGTAGCTAAATACCATACTTTTAATCGTCCCTGTCACCTGTCTTATAAAAACCATATCATCATAAAAATGTAGTTTTAGAAATAACTAACCCTATGTATTGAAATTTGTTTTCATCACAAACAAGTCTATATTAATTAAGGCGAGTTCACGGCTCGATTGCAAAAAAAATTGATCAATGTGTTATTACTACTATGTTTAGTGTTTTGAAGATTATTAATAGTTAGACTATTTCTCTTCGGCAAGTAATTAGAAGTTGCCAGATAAGCGAAATACCTATGCTGGGAATCAAGTTAGATGGTAAACTAACTTGGAACGACACGAGCTGATCTCAGATAACCTTAACGATGATGAGACGAGCGATCGTTTGTATCTGGGGATTAACCCCCGATGGTGAACTGGCTGTATACCAGGGTAATCAGACTCCACGATGGTGTACAGTGCTATTGTATGGTGGCCAAAAGTTAATCAAAGCACTAAAGCTTGAAAAAAATGCAGCGGAATGCTTGTGTGAGCATAGTTGGCGTCATGAGGGGTACCCCCACCCCCTGACGTTTACATAGAAGGAGAGGCAAAAATGGCTGCATATAAACTGTAGTGGTTTTACCACCCCGCCATGAAACACACCACGATACTTGATAACCTGCAGTGCGACATAGTTGAGATGCCACCCGACAGAATGCCAAGAGTCGTGGACACGGAGATTCCATAAAAGGTCACCCCAAGTGACAGAACGGAATTGGCTCTAAGAGAACTGATGGCTCCAAAGATTCATCCGGTTCAGGAGCACGTTAAAATCATGACTAAACTATTTTCGAAGAAGAGAGAGAAGAAGTAATATTAATGAGGACTAATTCTTGACTACATTGCCCAGCAAGGTTTTAGGCAGATTACATCTAAGTCTTTGAACTAATAAATGTCTTTTTTTGCAGGCTCGAATTGTTCTTCCTTATTCTTAAGTCCAAATGTAAAAGTTGATCTAGACCAGCTGAAATATATAGCAAAGGGGACCTTGATAGCATTGGATTACTTACATAGAAATAATGTGGTCCATAAGGACATAAAAGATAGTTGCATTTATCTGTCTGACGCAGGTAAATGATTGTTTTCTAAACATTATACGTAATGAAAATGGATTAACTCCTTTAATTGGAGATCCAGAATTTAAAACAAAAAAATGTAATTTCTAAACCTTATATTGTGGTTTGTCTCTCTGTTCCATCAGTCCATCAGTAAAAACCACCTTAGTAAAGTTTATCTTCATGTATCTGTGATTTTTATTGAAGGGTCTGTGAAACGCGATAGAAAACTAAAATAGAGAAGTAAATTATTGCTAATTGCATAAAATAACTAACACGTAGGTGATACCGAAAATTTTTGCAAATTTGGTAAATAAAAAGAGAATAATGAGAAAAAATAACTTTATCGTTTTTCAAAGTAATCTCTCGTTGGTAATCAGTCAGGGCTGCAGGACCGATGTTCAAGCAATTTCACTTTTGACTTTTCCAAAAACTGCCTTGTTTGTTGTTGTATGGAATTAATCATTGTCATGATGTAAAACAATGTTGCTTCGTGGACGTCTTTTCAAAAACTTGAAGTAAACTGTGATGTACTATTGATCATTCACTGTTAGTTGGTTCTCCAAAAGAACCGAGGTAACAAGTCTACTTTTAAAAAAAATCGCGGTTATTTTTCCCCGATACTTCGATACTGCTTCACTTTAATAACTGGATTCGGATCAGTTAGAAATATATATTCATGTTTCGTCACTGAAGAAAAGGAGTAAAAAATTATTTCAAACCCATATTTTGGGGCTTTACTCGGATAAATCGAACTTAATTTTTCTGTTTATAATAACATTACTGCTCTCAGTATGCAGTTTTGTAGACGGTGTGCATATAACCCTTGACCATACAGTAAAAATTTACATATATTGTGCATGGTTACTCCGTTTGTTCGGTGGATAAGGTATAGTTATATTATACACTCCGTTATCTCTAATATAATCATATTTCTTGAGAGTTTATTGGCACCATTCAACACGATGCTGTTTTTGGGAGACAAGAAACTTTCCTGACTCCGAGACAGTCATGTAAGATCTTTTGAATTGCAGTCATCCCAGTCTCTAGAGTACTCCCAATCATTCTGTAGGAGGCTCGAATATCGTATTCAATCATGTGTCGAACAGCGGCAACATTTTTATCAGAAACTGCAGAAATTTGCCTTCCTTCTCGAAGTTCGTTACTGAGAGAAACTCTTCTAAATTTGAAGTCGTTGTACCAGCCATACAGGGTCCTCAGACATAGGGCTTTATTGCTAAATCCAGTACGAAGCCTCTCAATACATTGTTTCGGAGATAAACTGCTTTTGAAATCGTAAAATATAGCACGAAAATGTTGACGCCTTAATTACGTTCTGTCAGAGAACAGCTAATTTTGAAATTCCGCTAAAATTAACAGGAGCAGCTATCAACTTGAAATTATTCTGTCAAAATAGATACAAATGGGACTTTCGGACGGACGTTGCCAACCTCCTTGATATCCATTGCTGCCTTGATTGTTTCACAAATTTTCGGTGCAACCTACGTAGTGATGCGAGTGTACTAAGACACTAAGAGTTCACTATATTAAACTATTTTCTATTTGATTCATGAAAACCTTTTTTCCAGGTCATATAAAAATATCGAACTACAGTATTCATAGGAGATTGTATGATTTATTTTCTCGTACTCATAGTAATTATAGCAAAAAGACTGATATTTTCAAATTCGGAGGACTTTTATTGTCTCTATTACAAGGAAATGTTATAAGTGACTCAAATATGGAAGTTCCCACATGGATACAACCTGATCTGTATGATTTTTTGACAAGGTACAGTATATTTGGATTTTAATTGCTTGGAAGTGCCCTTTTGACACGACCTGTGTGATAATATGTTTATTGCTTATTGTTGTTATTTTATCATATTTATTTATCATATTTTATCATAAGTACACAAACTTGTTATTTAAGTAGGTTTGAGAACAGACACCCCAAAAGGGGATGCCGTAACTCAACCTACTTTGGAACAATGCAAAATAGTAACTTTTGGTGGTGTTCCTTGCAAGAGCTTCTCTAACTGTTCTAAGTATGTAAGTTACTTTAGCTAGTTCATTAATTAAATTATCAATGTGATTTGTAAAATTCAATTTTTGATCAATAGTTAGACCTAACAACTTCATGCTGTTTGTTTGATATAATTGTTCATTATCTAAGTAAATCACGGCAAGTAGGCATTTTAAAGTCATGTCCTTGATTTCCGAGATATTAAAAGATAAAAAATTGCTGTTTACACCATCTTTTGAATAAACCTATTTCACTTTCAATTTTTTTCTTTTCATATGTCATTATCATGCTAGTATTGTAGTGTCATCAGCAAATACAGTGAATTGCCCGCTTATTTAGTGACATTAGGTTATTAATATATACTAAAAATAAGATGGGATCTAATACAGATCCCTGTGGTACTCCAGCCTGTATGTTTATTTTTCCAGTATTTGTATTTTTAAATCATGTAACAATTTGAGTGCGATTATTCAAATGAGAGGTGATTCATTTTAGTTTTATTTCAGAACAACCATATTTTTCTAATTTCTTGATCAATATATCGTGATTGACACAATCAAGTGCTTTAGAAAAGTCACAGAACAAAGCCACTGAAATTTGTTTTTTATTTAATTTAGAGTATAGTATATGAAGTGATGTTATTGTTTTTTAATAACCTAATCTGTAGTATTTTTTCAATAATTGTCGCTAAAATGGTAATTATACTTATAGGTCTAAACTTCGATGGTTCATCATTTGTCCCTGATTTATAGATAGGAATTACTATTGACGTTTTTAGAAATTTTGGGTATGTTTCTGATTCAAACGAGAAATTCATTAATCGACACCCAATGAGATTTCATCAGTACCCGATGATTTTCTGTTTATGATGGATTCTAAAACAAGTTTTAGTTCATATATATCCATTGGTTGAAGTAATAGTTTGTGTTCTATGATAAGACTTCGGCTATTTATCTGGACTTTAAAACGAATGGAGATTGAATGTTTCGAGACTATGAAGCAATCGTGTACATAGCATTGACTGGAAATTATAATAAATACTATTCATGCCACTAAGTGATACTTTTGAAGCGTTCATTCTTGTCTACATGATTTCAAATAATAGTTTCTTTCACACAGCAAGTATTTATTTTGAAATAATAATTTTTTATAACTTACACTTAACCTATATTGCTTTGTTTTGGATTTGAGTTTGTTCGTAGGAACCCTCCGACAAAGCTTAAGCCTTAAGGCTTATTGTATCTTCTATCTTTTGTAGTACCTATTCCGGCAGTTTAGATCTTTGCACTAGTTTGTACAGAGTTTATGGTGGTTCTGGTAATGAGTTAAGTTCGTGGTACAGTAGGCAGTGTGCAGTACCACTGCCCGACCGCCGTACACGGGCAGCAACTGCAACTTTCTGTTGAGACTGCTGCATCTACAGTTGTCGGGCAGTGGTACTGTATTTCTTATGCAAACTTCACTTTCGCTGAAACTCGACAGCCAATTTGCGTCGACCCGACTAAAAATGCTGCTCGTGTATGGCCGCGCTAAGCCTAAGGAGTGTGGACGGTCACTTCGCCTCGCGACTTGGATCCTTTGCCTCGGTGCAGAGACCGACAACGACTGGGAGTCGAAGCGGAACGAAGTAGTCCGAAGCGACTATCCACACATTCGTACTTTACTAACTTTGGGTAACTTCGCGAGTAGTTTGGTTGTGGCTTAACCGAATATCCAATTGACACACTTCCACTGACAAGATTTTTAGCGGTAAACTCAAACGAATGAATCAGTAAGCCTGTTGGAACTATATCTATCTTTATTTTAACAATCACTACTGCCAACCTACTGGAATAGAATATCATCTGACGGATACGTAGCCGTCAGTTCAAAATGGTATGAAAAACGGTGCCGGTGCCATGAATAATAAAACTAGATTTTTTTGGAAAGGTTTGTCCTACACTATCTCAAAGCACCCCCGAGGATCATGGAATGGAGCCGGAACGATCTCCGCATTCTAGTTGGTCTGCTGACGGGACATGGTCGTCTGAGGAACCGCATGCGGAAGTTGGGTCTTGAACAAACATCAGACTGTCGCTTCTGCTACGTGGAGGACGAAACAGAGGAGCATATTCTTCGCTCCTGTCCAGTATTGGAGAGAGCTAGGTTCCAGAGATTTGGATTTACCCAACTGGAACCTTATGACTTCAAGGAAGTTTCACCCTTCACGATAATCGCCTTCGCTAAGAGGTGCGGACTGTACGGTGTATTCTAAACAGGTGTGAGACACAATAGACACAATCGAGTCGCAGTGGAAGGAGGCATTGTTCCCCCCTCACATTCAACCTAACCTAACCTATTTCAAAGCACTACTTGATATTTATTATATACTATTCCAGGTGTCTTAGTGAAGAAGAATCGAAGCGATCAGCAGCAAACGAACTCTTAAACCACGCATTCTTTCAAAACAAACAAGTAGTACAGTTTTCTACAAAGCAAACGGAAGAAGAAGTCGCGGTTCAAAGAAACAACTCTCCGGAGGTCGTATTGAATGAATTACAAAGTTTGAGTCAAATGTCAAATGGACAGTCTCGAATCAACAATGAGTTTGAATTTCTTCAGCATCTTGGCAAAGGAGCTTATGGTGACGTAATAAAAGTAAATTGAATTCCAATATCACTGAATCACACATGGGTTCATGGGTATACATTGTTAAGGAACACAAAAATTATTCTGTCATCAGGACGTGTTTTTAACATAGCAGTAGCGATTCATGAGTTCGTTGTTGGCAGTCTTATGTTTCTTTGCCCTCATCAAGTCACTAAGGATATCTAATTTTTGCATGTGTCCTAAAGTACTCAACTAGCACAAACATGTCGCCGTAGTGTGTTAGTTTTTAAGACTATAACAGTTTCCAATTTACGGAGTTGTTAAAATTACGGCAAATAATTTAGTAAGATTTTGGAAGTAAAGGATGTTGCTTATGGTTTAATTTTGTGATCAGGATACGGATTATCTTATAAATACAAAGGTTTGTAGAGCTATCCAATTCCAACTCCCTACCGCTCCAAATTTAACGACCCTCACTCCCTAAAAAAGTGGAAACTGAACAGTGGCTTCTAAAATAACGAAAGCCCTACAACAATGCAACGGCTTCTAATATTACGCGAAGACAGAAATGTCAACATAGACGAAATGAGTGCATGAATTTTCGTGGTAATTCAGTTTCATAAAACATCCAAAATAACGTATTATATCGAAATCGAACATTTTCACTATAACAATAATATATTTCTATCATAGTGTTGGCTCTCGGTATTTGTATCTGTCAACTATTTTCTGGACGAGCCATTTTGGAGGGTGGAGAGAAATTGAATATTATTATTTTATTTAAACAAGACAGTCATATTTGTTTGATTTTTCTTTTTAGTTATCTCGAAAATCGAATTAAGATACACAATTTAAAAAAAGATTAGCAAGTAATTACGTAGGGAATTTTTTTAGGTAATAATTGGATCCAATATTGTAGGTAAGGAACAAGCTTGATGGAGGCTACTATGCTATAAAACGAATCCAACTGAATCCGAAGAATAAGTCCTTAAATAAGAAAATCGTCAGAGAAGTTAAACTACTCTCGAGGTTAAATCATGAAAATGTGGTTAGATATTATAATTCCTGGATAGAAACAACGACAATAAAAGAAGAAATATGTACTTCAACTGAAACTTCAACTTGTACTACTAATGAAAGAGTTCCTGTGATAATGAGAAAAGATGAGGTACTATACTAATTTTTTAAGCATTTAGACCAGTAATCCATAATTATTATTGGCTGCATTAATTCTTTCATATAATATTGAGAAAATGTTTTTGTGCTACAAGTATGTGTCCATATCTATATTGGTACCTAGAGTTTGGTTGCTCTTGGATATGTCTGTAAATAACAAAAATGTGTACTGCATGTCAAAAGTCCTACTTGTGCTCTTTTTTCTGATGGCTTAGCATATCCTTATTGAATGGTCTAAAATATAACCATGGCAATGGCTATCTCAGGAATTTCGTTATGTAATAATAAATACTTTTTATTATTTCTTAAAATGTATACATAAAATAAAACAATAATTTCAGGTATGTAATGTAAAAATCTTAGTAAGAATTTTTGAAAAACATTGCATTTTCACTTTTTCTTTCAAACCCGTATAATATTAAACATAAACTTTGTTTTTTGTTGTAAAAATACTGAAATACTAAATTAACGACTAATATCAGTAAATTCGATGTATCTAATTTCAGTTTACTATAGATGACAACATAGAAGCGCTTGCACCGTCCATAAAAAATGTGGAAGTATCTGTGACGTATGACGGCAAGTCTCAAGCTGCTTTTGACAGTTCTTCAGATGATTCTAGTGATGATGAGGAAGAGTGGGGCATTGTGTAAGATTTTTACTAAACTTTCGATTATAGTTATAGTATAATAAATAAATACATATATACTTGAATTTCTGACAAGAAACATGCACATCTCTGTAAGCTTTGACTTGTAAATTAGGGTACAAAATAGAACGGCGAGGTAAGAGGCATACAGGGTGAAATTTTAGTACCGGATCGGTCGATAACTCCACTACTGCAGAAGATAACGAAAAAAACGTAGATAAAAGTCGTAGCCAAAAATGTGGTGATGCAAACATGCATTTGATGCGAACATACATTTTTTTAAATGAGACACCCTATATATTGTTCTATATTTAGATTCTACTAATTATTCTTCCCGTTCTTAAAATACAAGGTGTTGTAACATTAAGGTATTTCATAAGTTATGACCATTTTTATATCCAAATCACTGTCAAATGAACGTACTGTATATTGAAAACTAATTAATCAAAAATTATTTTTTTACATGGTAAGATGAGGAATATTCATATAGAATGCAGAATGCAAAATCGAGATTACCTCTTTTTTTAAATGTAACTCGCCATATACCATATACCAAAAAATTGCTTTCAATATGCTTTTTCATACTTGTAGTATAGCATTTCATATACCTACATCCATCATTTTTCGAGATATTTCGATTTTTCTGCAAATTTCAAATATAAATACTTTCTTTTTGTGTACTGAAATTTATTTATTTTGAGAAAGTACTATCGAATTTTATTTTTATTTCACGAACAACTAAATTATAAGGCGATAATAGTATTTGATGAAGTCAAAACCCTGAATTATCGAGACAGTATAGTCAAGTATGCTGAGGAACAAATTTTATAGAAGTTATGCATAATTATCAAGCAGATTTATCAGGTAGGCTTTGAAATATTAGCAGTTTTCATAGCCTGCTCAATAACCTCGTACTATGTTAAACCGAGCTTTAAAAATAAGTGTTTCCATGGAAGAATAAATAGAGGGTATCTAGGAGAATCTTTGAGAAATTGCCTACTTGCCTCTAGAATATATCAACTATGAACAGCAATATCCAGAGCGGAGGCACTCTAAAACTGATGCATTTGAAAGATTGAAGAATCGTTTTATTTGGACTGGGTCTTTTAAAACCCTTTTGTCCCCAGTGGTTTCACCTTGAAACCACCTTTAAAAAAATGTATTTTTCGCATGCCAGTGGTCATGGTATGAAACCACGTAGGTTATTATGTAGCTAGAGACGCCATCTCTTAGTGGCTACGCCCCTGCAAGGCAGTAAAATTATCAGAAAAGAAATCATGGAGCTTTTTTGAATTAGAAAACATGAAGCAGGATGATTTTGAAACTTTATTCAGAGAAATTCCTTCTAACCTGGGATCAAATGTACATGATGGTGGTGATTTAGAAGACGTATTTAAAAGAGTGACACAAAAAAGAATTTCAGTGTTTTGTGTCCTAGTTATTACGTGTAGTAGACGCCACTTTTTTCAAAAAAAAAAAAATAGATGACCATGTAGCGTTATACAATTACGTATTGTTACAAGTCTTTAGTCCGATTGGGCAAATAAACACTTGGTACGGATTTCACTATTTATTTTCAGTAACTATGTACACTACGCCTAGCCTAACACTTCACAGTCTAATTTATCTAAAGTCACTACACTAATTTATATTGGTCCTTAACTCCACTAATTTATGTCACAGTTCATTTATTTCGCGCGCCCCACTGGACGTCACGTATTGGTTTCCACTGCACGGCACTGTATCGACTGTCACTCTGGTTGCCTGCCCGCATCTATATATACGCATCTCGGCTTCGAGACAAGTCCGTCGCCTTCCAGCGACTTCTACGCGTTCTGGAAATCTTCTATAACGCTCGCAGCCTCCGCTTCTCGGAAAAAGGACAGGGCCGGATCGGCACACTGCCCCCTCCTTAAGGCCGTTTCGTCCCCGAAACGTTCATGTCTCAATGGGCACAGAACGCCCTTCTTGCAGCCAGAAGTTTGGTAAAAGAAGCAATCCACGGTTCTGTGTTCTGTCGGTCCCCTGGGGTTCCAGCTGCAGACCAGAATTTCGATTCCCGTGAACCTGAAGAGAACTTCTAGCATGTTTCGGATGATCCGCCAATCCAGGCCGTCCCGTCCGCAAGCTAGCTTAGGAATCGCCAGCTTCAAAACATTTGCGGTCAGCAGCTTCTCTCTGAGGTCCAGGAGTGCCTCCCATACAGTCCGGTACGTCGGTTTCTGATAGGACCTCTCCTTCGAAATCAAGTAGTAGAGTCGCCTCTGGTCACTTCGTAACTCCAGCATTTGTCCGACTCATCCACCCTGTCTCTTCAGCTCCTCCGCTTGGCCAAACAGATGTTCGAATTTACTGGCAATCCCTCGGGACACCCGGAGATCTCTTGCGACACAATGAGCCAACGCATACTCGTCCGGCACCGTGAACAAATACCGATGTTCCTCACGAGTCACGCCAAACCTAGCCTTCGCTGTACCAGTGTGAGTGGCCATGAAATCCTCGAAGTTCAGCTCTGGGTGGAGTTGCTGGAGTTCTCTAACTTGCGCTTCCGCATTATCTCCAGCAAACGGAGCCAACCTGTTGAAGTGTACGACTCTGGGCTTTCCACCGTTGGCCTTCTTGATGCGATAGATTACGTCGTTGATCTTCTTGACGACCTCGTACGGGCCCTCCCAGGAACTCTGAAGCTTCGGTGACAAGCCACGGCGTTTCTGAGGGTTGTACAGCCAGACCAGGTCTCCAGGTTGGTACGCTGTTTCGCTGGACCCTACGTCGTACGTCATCTTCATGCGGTCGCTTGCGGTGCGAATATTATGGCGAACTTTCTCATGGGCCTCGTACATTCTCCTGCGAAGGTTGGTAACGTAATCTTCGCCTGCCATATCGTCCCCTGGTTTGCAGCCAAACATGAGGTCACAGGGTAGCCGGAGCTCTCGCCCAAACACAATACTGGCCGGTGTCTCTCCCGTGGTTTCATGGACTGCCGAGCGGTACGCCAATAGGAAGAGATGGAGCCAGCTGTCCCAGTCTCGCTGGTGATCGGAGACAACCTTGGCCAAATAGCGGTTCACCGTCCTGTTCATCCTTTCCACCATGCCGTCCGACTGAGGATGTAATGCCGTGGTCCGAGTCTTCCTAATCCCCAAAGTTTTGCACACGTTCTGGAAGAGCGCAGACTCGAAGTTCCTTCCCTGGTCCGAATGCAGCTCGAGCGGAACTCCAAAACGGCAAATCCAGTCCTTGACCAGAGCGTTAGCAACGGTTGCAGCCTCCTGGTTTGGCAGAGCGTAAGCTTCGACCCATTTGCTAAAGTAGTCGATCACCACCACGATGTACTTGTTCCCACCTTCGCTCTCCGGAAAAGGTCCTGCTACGTCGATAGCGATCCTCTCGAAGGGACTTCCGACGTTGTATTGGCGCACAGGAGCTTTCTTACGCCTCTGTGGACCTTTGCTGGCGGCACAAACTGTACACTTCCTGCACCATTACTTGACGTCTCCCTTGCACCTAAACCAGTAGAACCGCTCTCGAACCTTCTCCAGGGTCTTGGCCACGCCCAGATGACCTCCACTGGTTCCGCTGTGAATCTCCCCAAGTACCTCGGCCACGCGGTTCTTAGGCACCACGGTCTGTCTTCTTTCCTTGGTTCCTTCTTTGTCCTCGAGTATTCGTCGCAGGATGCCATCCTCCATCACCAGACTGTCCCACTGAGCCCAGTAGGACTTGACGGTAGGCGAGTAAGGTGAAACCTCCTACCAACTCGGTCGTCGATCTTCCCTCTTCCACTCGATGATCAGTTTCAGGCTGGGATCCTCTTCTTGGTCTTTCTGGAGTTCGGTAGGCTGCCAGCGGTCATCCACAACGGTGGTTCTCCTGGTGATGGCGTCCTTCGTTTCGGCTCGGTTGCAGTGAACACAGTCGTCGGGACACGGTCTCCTCGGAAGTGCATCCGCATTCCCATGAGACTAGCCAGCACGGTGTTCAATGTCGAAGTCGAATTCCTGCAGTCTCTCGATCCACCTGGCTACCTGTCCCTCTGGATTCTTGAACAATTAGCCATGTCAGGGATGTATGGTCCGTCCTCAGCAGGAACTTCCTCCCGTACAAGTACTTGTAAAAGTGCTCCACGGACTTGACGATGGTCAGCAATTCTCTCCGAGTGACGCAATAGTTTCTCTCGGGCTTAGATAGCGTCTTGGTGAAATAGCCGATCACCACCTCTCGACCATCTTGTATCTGCGACAGAACTGAACCTATCCCCACGTTGCTCGCATCGGTGTCTAACACAAATTTGCCGGTAGGTAGAAGATAGCTCAGCACTGGAGCCGTCGAGAGAGCCTTCTTCAGTAGGTCGAAAGCTTGCTGGCAGTCATTTCCCCACTGGAACCTGCGGCCTTCCTCCGTAAGCCTAGTCAGCGGCTTGGCGATGGTAGCAAATTCAGCCATGTATCGACGGTAGTATGTACACAGACCTAGGAAGCTTCTTACGTCATGTTTGTTCTTGGGTACCGGCCATCCTCTTACTGCCTCGATCTTCTGAGGATCCACGGCTATGCCTTCTTGGGAAACCACATGTCCTAAATATTGCACCTTCTTCTGGAACAGATGGCACTTCTTGGGGCTCAGCTTGAGGCCTGATTGGCGCAGCCTCTTAAATACTTGTTCCAGGTTTTTGAGGTGATCGTCGAACGATTTCCCAACCACGATAATGTCGTCTAGGTAGACCAAGCAGGTTTCCCAAGACAGTCCCTTCAAGACAGTCTCCATGAGCCTCTCAAATGTAGCTGGTGCATTACACAGCCCAAACGGCATAACCGTAAACTGCCATAACCCCGAGCCGACGGTGAACGCAGTCTTCTCCTTATCCCCTGGGCCCATTTCGACTTGCCAGTAGCCGCTCTTCAAATCAAGCGTAGAGAACACCTTAGAACCCGCCAAAGTGTCTAGGGTGTCGTCAATTCTTGGCAGAGGGTAGCTGTCCTTCTTCGTTACATTATTGAGCTGCCGATAGTCCACGCAGAAACGTGTCGACCCGTCCTTCTTCCTCACGAGTACGACCGGCGATGACCAAGGACTCGCTGATTGCTCGATCACTCCCTCTTCTTCCATTTCCTTGATGATCCTATCCGCTTCTTCTCGCTTGGCCAATGGTAGCTTCCTTGGTGGTTGCCGAATTGGTGGTACATCTCCCGTGTGGATCTTGTGTCGGACCACATTTGTCCTCCCCTTCTTTCCAATGCTAACATCAAAGATATCCTGGTATTCTGTGATGAATACCCTCAGCCTCTTCTGTTGTTCCCTGTTCAAGCCTTTCGACAAATCAGCCACCAGCTCACTCAGCCTCCGTTGGTCTGATGCGTTTACAGTTCTCACCACCGATGAGACTGGAGAACAACAACCCAGTGGTGTTCCCTTCTTGAGGTGTACCGGAAAGCCATTCGCGTTCAGCAACCTCACCGGAACTGCATCATTCGCTCGTACCAGGCTCGCCATTGGGCGATGCCCCGGCCGATCAGCTCATCATCCGCTTTAGGTTCGAACAACATGACGCTCCCTCGATCAGCGCCATCAATCAGGCAGGCTTCAATCACCACCTCGCATCTTTCTGGGATGACATTTTCTTCTGAGAGCACCACCTGGACAGCCTCTTCTTGACGTCGGTGGAGGACCTCTTCCTCTTGGACTAGCAGGGTACCATGTCTCAGGTCCAGTTGGAATCCATAGGCGTCCATGATGTCCATTCCAACTATCACCTCGTTCCCGATGTCGGCTACCAAAGTTCGATGTTTGATCTTGGTGTTCCCAAACTGTATGTCGGCTTCCCCATGGATGCTTGCGGGCTCTCCGGTAGCAGTGCGAAGCCGCCATCTTGTTGGTCTTACGTCAGCACTTCTGGAGCACATCAGGTCGAACGATGGTCTTTGTCGCACCCGTATCCAGAAGCATCAGCTTCTGCCTGCCGTCCACGAAGCCATCCACATACAGACTGGTCGCCTGCTGCTCAACGTAGGCTACACGAGCAGTTCTTCTTAAGCTCTTCCGGACGCAGGTGGAGCATCGCCTCTGCTCTTCGACCCGTCTTAGCATCGGATCTTCTTTCTTCTTTGGTCGGGACTCACTAATAACCCGCCGCAGTTCCTCAACTAGGGCCGCCACATCTGTTCTACCTTCACACTCCCGAACTCGAGCCTGGCACTGGTAAGCCTTTTTCACTGCCTCAAATTCTAAAGCTCTGCCTCCACTGCTAATCGCTCCATTAGATCTTCCGGAGCCGTCGGATACGTCAGCCGAACTAATCGGGCTATATCCGCTTCAAATTCTTGCAGCGTCTCGTTTGGTCGTTGGGAGCGATTCTTCAGCTGAGTGTGGAAGACAACCGAATCTGGCTTGACCAAACCTCATTTCCAGATGCCTGACTAGCTGTTCGTAGTCGCCCCGTTCTGCCGGTGATAGCGTTTGAAGAACATCTGTAGCTTCACCTCTCAGTGCTAACGTCAAAGCTGTTGCCTTCTCACCAGGTAACCAACCATTTGCGTTTGCGGCCGCTTCAAACTGAAGGAGGTCATTCTCCCAGGACGTTTTCCCATCGTACTGAGGAGGTTTCAGTCTCGGCCTGAACGAATCT
Source organism: Callosobruchus maculatus (assembly GCA_951848785.1). Lineage (NCBI taxonomy): Eukaryota > Metazoa > Arthropoda > Insecta > Coleoptera > Chrysomelidae > Callosobruchus > Callosobruchus maculatus. The sequence continues at coordinate 10,590,346 of CATOUR010000026.1, read as the reverse complement.
CCTACCTTCAGGTCACTTGGTGTCGTTACACTTGCAGCCCGAAGCTCCATTCGCAGCTTGTCCACCTCTGCGTCCAGGCGTCGGCGTGTTTGTCCAATCCCCTCTTGAGATCCTCTTTTTCTTTTTCCAATCCCCTCTCGAGATCTTTTTGCTTTTCCAATCCCCTCTTGAGATCCTCTCTTTGCTCTTCCATCTCCGATTCTAAGGTGTCAATTCTGGTGCTGATTCGCTCTTCTATGTGCTTTTTTAACGCAGCGATCTCATGGAGAGACTGTTTAGAGCTTGCTTCGATTTTTGACTCGAGCGACAGTCGAGCAGATTCCGACTGTTTGGTGCTTGCTTCGATTTTTGCTTCGAGCGACATTCGAGCAGATTCTGACTGTTTGGAACTTGCTTCGATTTTTGTCTCGAGCGACAGTCGAGCAGATTCCGACTGTTTCGAGATTGCTTCGAGCTTCTTGGCCCACTCGAATTCAGGTGACTCGAATTCGAAGGTATCTGGATCCTCACCCTCTTCAATCATTATTTGTTGGAGTCGATCCTGTAGAACGGCCTTCAGCCCGCTGCTATCGGCACCGTGTTCATCGAGCTCTCTGCTTAAATCCACAACCTTCAGTTCACCGAATCTCACCATCTTGACAGTTTATTCACTCAACTGTCCGTACCACGTTGCCCAATCAATCAGTCTACACCACACCTGACACCACTGTTACAAGTCTTTAGTCCGATTGGGCAAATAAACACTTGGTACGGATTTCACTATTTATTTTCACTAACTATGTACACTACGCCTAGCCTAACACTTAACAGTCTAATTTATCTAAAGTCACTACACTAATTTATATTGGTCCTTAACTTCACTAATTTATGTCACAGTTCACTTATTTCGCGCGCGCCACTGGACGTCACGTATTGCTTTCCACTGCACGGCACTGTATCGACTGTCACTCTGGTTGCCTGCCCGCATCTATATATACGCATCTCGGCTTCGAGACAAGTCCGTCCCCTTCCCGTCGCCTTCCAGCGACTTCTACGCGTTCTGGAAATCTTCTATAACGCTCGCAGCCTCCGCTTCTCGGAAAAAGGACAGGGCCGGATCGGCACAGTATGTTAATTTTATGCTAAGTACTGTTAAAAAAATGAATAGATCAGCTTGATAATTATGCATCACGTCTATAAAATTGTTTTCTCAGCATACTGGACTTATATTATCTCGATAATTCAGGGTTTAGACTTTATCAAATACTATTATGGCCTTAAATTTTAGTTGTTCGTTAAATACAAATAGAATTCGATATCATTTTCTCAAAACAAATGAATTTCAGTACACAAATAGAATGTATCTTTAAAATTTGCAGAAATATCGAAATATCTCAGAAACCGATGAATATATGTATGTATATGGAATGCTATACAAATATGAGAGAGCATATTGAAAGCAATTTTTTGGTATAATAAAATATGGGGGGTTACATTAAAAAAAAGAGATAATCTAGATTTTGCATTCTATCTCACCCTGTATATAAATATGCGTCGTCGACTTTTTTACAGCCTGTGTTGAATCTAGAAGATATTTTTTATCTTGCTATGTAAAAAAGTTATTTTTGATTCATCAATTTTCAATATACATTACGTCCATTTGACAGCGATTGGATAGTCATAACCTTTTAAATACCGTGTATAATGTTACAGTGCCATATATTTTAAGAACGGGGATCATAGGTAAAATCTAAATATGGAATAATATACAGGGTGGGCCAATAGTGCGTGGACGGAGGATTGTGGGCTTACTGAAAAATATTCCAAAAATCTGTCACTTGATCATGGTAGGGACCCTTGAGGGCTATTACGTAAACATATTTTCACTTAAATTCCGACATTTATACAGGGTGATTCATATCAAACTTACATTTTTTTGAATGGAATTCCCTATATATTATTGCATATTTGGATTCCTTGGTCAATTCTAGTGTGACTCTATGTATCACACATGGAACTTTAAAGAAACCGTTCAGGCGCAAATCACCATTTTTGGTAATAGTAGGTATCAGAAAAAAATTAACTATCGCAGCGATCATAAAACTTAGAGGGCCTTGACTTTGCAGTACGACTAAGCATGAAATGCGTCACCTTAAGTCGGACGGCTAAATTTGAATTCTTTTTATACTTGAAGAAATCATAGGATAAATTAAGGAAACTTCAATCACAGATAACTTGATTTTTTCAAATGGGAATGCCTATTTTGGTTTAAAGAATCAAATGTAAAATTTGATTACCTTTCTAACGATATAGCATTCTTGATATCAATCTTTTTTGGTTTTCATTTTATTTCAAATTTTCAGTCAAATCGGCGTTTTTCAATTTTCCTGCATGCAAGTAACGTAGCAGGCCATAAAAAATAAACAAAAGCTCATTAATATGGAAGAAAGCAACTAACTTAGTAGAAAGATGCAAACTAACCTGAGCAACGAGGCAAGATTATCAAAATTCCTTACAACATATTAGCTCTAACCAGAAACAATAGAGGTAACAAGAACGCTCATTTTTCACAGCCTACTAGCTATTAGCCAATTTCCAAAGTCAGTAAAAAAATATTTAATCAAAGGAAAACTGCTAGTGATTGTTGCTGGCAGTAGAATATCTATGTCTTCTGAATAAATTTTCACATTTAGTGCTATGAAAAAGTAGCCATTTCCATAAGTCAAAAGTAATGATACCTCTGATTGGAACCCTTCAAATTCTTCTTCTACTTATTAGAAAAATCGTGGAAAATGAAACTTGATTTGCAGTCTGTTTGAATTGTAAAACATAATTTAGTTTGTAGAAAACTACATGAAATAATCGCAATTACAACATAGCGTAATTAAAAAATTCTAGCAATTATTTTAATAGATGTTCAGAATGCTCCAGTTGGAGATACCTTCACTTTTGACTTAACTAAACGGAAATGAATAATTTTTTTATCCCATTAAATGTGAAATTTCATTCTAAACATGTTAGGCTATAAGCAAAAATCGCTGGTAGTCTTCCTTTTGTTTCAAAATTTTTAATCGTTTTGGAAAGTTGTCAAGCTCTAATAGATCTCAAAAGCTAGTAGGCTGTGAAAAACAAGCACTTCTGTCATACCCCAGCTACTCATTGACATTAGATATCTTGCCGCTGCTGTATCCGGTTAGAGCTAATATGTTGTAAGAAATTTTCATAGTCTTGCCTCGTTGCTCTGGTTAGTTTTCATCTTTCTACTAAGTTAGTTGGTTTCTTCTATATTAACGAGCTTTTGTTTATTTTTCATGGCCTGCTAGGTTTCTTGCACGCAGGAAAATTGAAGAACACCGATTTGACTAAAAATTTGAAATAAAATGAAAACCAAGAAAGATTGATATCAAGAACGCTATAACGTTAGAAAGGTAATGAAACTTTACGTTTGATTCTTTAAACCAAAATAGGCATTCCCATTTGAAAAAATCAAGTTATCTGTGAATGAAGTTTCCTTAATTGATCTATCGATTTCTCCAAGTACAAAAAGAATTCAAATTTAGCCGTCTGATCTTAGGTGACGCATTTCATGCTTAGTCGTACCGCAAAGTCACGGCCTTCTAAGTTTTATAAACGCTGCGATATTCAATTTTTTTCTGATACCTACTTATACCAAAAATGGTGATTTGCGCCTAAACGGTTCGTTTAAAGTTCCATGTGTGATACATAAAGTCACACTAGAATTGACCAAGGAATCCAAATATGCAATAATATATAGGAGGTTCCATTCAAAAAAATGTAAGTTTGATATGAATCACCCTGTATAAACGTCAGAATGTAAATGAAAATATTTTTACGTTATAGCCCTCAATGGTGACTACCATGTTCAAGTGACAGATTTTTCAAATATTTTTCAGTAAGCCCACAATCCTCCGTCCACGCACTATTGGCCCACCCTGTATAGGGTGTCTCATTTAAAAAACATGTATGCCTGCATCACCTCGCAGTTATGGATCACCCCATATAAATCAAAATATTTTCTGAGCAAGGAGCATATCATTGGCTACAACTTTTATATACAATTTTTTTCGCTATCTTCTGTAGTAGGGGAGATATCGTCCGATGCGGAACTAAAAACTCACCCTGTATATCTTAACTTACTTCAAGTGAATGCACATATAGTAGTATCGCAAGTTAAAAGCGGTTATTAGAGATGTGCAGGTTTAAAGCTGTCCACAGACCGTAAAATTAGATTCACGTCCTTGTGCTGCGTGATCTGGGTCCACGCAGTTTGTTATTGTTATGTGCTATACAGGTTCCAAGGTTCTGTGTCCGGTCAACGTGTGGATTTGCATCCGTAGTTTCGACAACGGATACTGATGCCAGGATCTGTATCCATCCGAAACTGAACATTTTGATACGTTGTGACGTGAACGAATGAGGATTGAGATTGACGACTCCTAAAAATGATTTAAAATGATTGTCTTCTTGGCGCCAGTACAAAGCCAACAGCGTAAATTCATCTTCACTGTCTGAACACATTTTAGCAATTGAAAATCACTAATAATAATAATAATAATAATAAGTAGTTCCCGCGAGGGGTTGCTAGATCCCCTCAGTGGCGCCTCCCCAAGGTGGCGGATAGGGGAACGCCTCCCAGATATGGGTGGTACCGGGGAAACCAAATACCCGGGGCGGACCAAAACTAGCACGGTGGAATAGCGTCTGCATCCAGAGGATTGGCTATTCCTCAACAATTAGGACACGACGGATCTCCATGTGAGGAGCGGTACTCCGACAGCGTCTGACCCCATGTTAGGGGCGGCTGATAATACACCCGCAGGAAGCCACCCAACATCCGTAGGCTATCCGGTGCGTGGCGACACCGCAGGGTATACCGAAGCCCAAGGATGTAATCCAGCCGGCAACCTTCGCAGGTGCATCCTCAGGAGGCAATTTGGACGGCTGCCTCCGGAAATGTCGGCTGCGGGCCCTAAGGCCAACCACCTGACGGGCCCTATCTTCGGGTTCGACCACCCCGGAAGAAAAGCACCCACACCGAGCCGGTTTCGGAAGCCGGCGTTGGGCAAGGTGGCGGTGCTTCGAATTGCCCTGTTGACGACCCCCGCAATGACATGGACCGTTTTAGGTGGATGACGGAGCTCAGGGATGACCTACTGAGCTGCTAAGAGAGCAGTAGCCCGCGCCGTAGGGGATACATGTCCCGCATGTACGAGAGGTGGTGTGAAATGCACCCAGAGCATAGCACGCTTACCTCTCAGAATTTGCGAGATTATGTATCGTACCTCCGGAGGCAGGGATATGTTCGTGCTCCAGCTCAGCCTGCCCCTTCGGCGGACGGAAGGCCTGTTAACCAGGCTGAAAGTTCACCGGTAAGGCCCGCTGAGAGGGAAATCGACCAAGTCGTCTCACCTGGGGATTTCAGAGACCGAAGGGCCCTGCATAACAACGGAAGGTCCTTGAAGCTGGCAGATTTGAAGAGAGAGGATGAGGTTGTGGGTGAACGTCTATCGGAGGCCTCTGACATTTGGAGCATCAATTGCGAAATTTACGCTGCGGCTCTGAGGCTAGCTAGACAGGAGAGAGTGAGAGACTCTCCTGTTGAGAGAGCACAGAGACGGGTGCGCCAAATGGAGGCGAAAATCCAGTTGGTTCGCCAGGAAGCATCCCGTATCCAGTGTGTGATGGAATATAGAGCGGCTGGGAAGCCTTTTACGCGCCGAGTGCGCCAGATAGCCTACGGGTTGAGGCGCGACCATCATACACTCAGTCAAGCGGTACTGGTTGTTGTCAAGCAAAACTGTCTTGACAGGATTCGGATGCTAATCGCTGCTAAGCGATCGTTGGTGGCGCGGGCGAGAGGTCTGGAGCAGAACAGAATGTTCTACGAAAGACCTTCTCGCCTTTTCCAACAGCCGCCTCCAGCCATAGAGCAGCCGCCAACTACTGATCGCGTGGAGGCCTTTTGGAGGGACATTTACGAACAACCCAAACCTCTCTCAGCAGACACTCCGGCCTTGGCGCAGTTCGAGTCCGTTTGTAGGAGGACTCCTAACTTGAATGTACTGCGTCACCCGATAAACACGGAAGAAATTCTTGACGCCTTACGAGGCGCAAAGAATTTCGCAGCTCCTGGCCCGGATGGCATAAACACCTACTGGTGGAAAAAATTCCCCAGTTGCCACCGGCATTTAGCTAGAGTTTTTAACTCGTGGCTAAATCAGGAGCAGCCAATTCCGGCTTGGTTTGTCGAGGGTCGAACCGTGCTTCTCCCGAAGACCGGAGATCCCAAAAACTACAGGCCAATAACATGTCTGAACGCGTGTTACAAGCTCTTCACCAGAATCTTGTACATGCGTATCCTTCAAGCTGTGAATCCTGTATTTCTCGACGTGTATGAACAGAGAGGGTCAAAGAAAGGAGTAGCTGGCTGCAAGGAGAACCTGTTGATTGACCGATGTGTCACGCAAGACTCTGTGCAGTACAAGCGAAACCTTTCTATGGCCTGGATTGACTATCGCAAGGCATTCGACAGCACGTCTCATGACGTCATTGTGTGGCTGTTGGAATGTCTTTCGGTGGATAATCAGATAGTGGGATGCATCAAACAACTGATGCCACTCTGGAAGACCCGGTTTACCATAACATCAGGTGAAACTCGGGTTCAGACAGAGTTGGTGTCATTGAAAAGAGGTGTCTTCCAAGGAGACTCCTTGAGTCCCTTGCTCTTTTGCATCTCACTTTTGCCTCTGTCCATAGCGCTGAGAAATACTAAAGGATACAGCTGTGGCACGCCCAATAACCGGAGGCACAAGGTCACCCATCTGTTTTATATGGATGACCTAAAACTTTATGCCTCCGGCCAACGCGAACTACAACAATCGCTGAGGGTGGTGCAGGAGTACAGTCATGCTATCGGAATGGAGTTCGGGACAGACAAATGTGCATTGGTTCATCTCAAGAAAGGACGAAGCGGAGATAGTGGAGATGAGGAACAGCTCGTTGATGGGAGCATCTTGCGACAACTGCATGCCGGAGATACTTATACCTACCTTGGAGTGGCGCAGCGTCATGTCCAAGAGGCAGCATTGGTTAAAGAGTGTCTCCGCCGCAAGTATTTGCACCGACTCCGGCAGATCTGGTCGTCAGAACTGTCCGGCAAGAACAAAGTCGCTGCCACAAACATGCTTGCGGTGCCATTGTTATTATACACCTTTGGTGCTATACACTGGAAAGTGAGCGAGCTGAAGGAAATCGACACGAAGACCCGCAAAAGGATGAATATGGAGAGAAGCCTGCATCCTAAGTCCTCTGTCCCGCGAATATACCTCCCGCGACACCTGGGAGGGCGTGGACTATTGAGTTTGGAGCGTCTGCACAACAGAGTAGTACTGGCCACTGCCTGCTATGTAACGAAAAGGAGCCTTTCTTTTTAGCGCAGCGAAACGAGCAGCCGAGGAGCTCAGCCTCACACTCGACTTCAAGCGGAGGTGTCAGCAGTCCATTACGGAACTTGCTCCCGCAGAATTAAAATCCCACCTTAAAACTGCCGAAGTCGACTTCCTTTTAAGACTTCATAAAGATAAGCCAATGCATGGAATCTTCTAGAAACATCTGGAAGAGCATGGCTTGTCTGAGCAGTTGACCTTCTCTTTCCTAAGGTCTAGTGGGTGGAAGTCGGAGACTGAGGGCTTTATAATGGCTTGCCAAGACGGTGTCTTCAACACCTTGGTGTACCGTAAAAGGGTTATGGGTGTAGATGTACCCGACACCCTTTGTAGAGCTTGCCGACAGGCGCCAGAGACGCTTATGCATCTCTTGTCGGCGTGTAAGACGTACGCTGGGACGGCTTACGTCCATCGGCACAACGCGGCTCTCCGAGTGCTCTACTATCATTTGAGGCACTCATACGGTATCGATGAGACACCGGTACTGCCATACGCTCCAGGGGATAGAGTCCGTTGTGGAGAACGAGAGATGCCGGATTTACTGGAACTACTCGTTCCCCACGCTCGAGCTTGTACAGGCAAACAAGCCCGACATAGTCCTTCTCGACCACCAACAGAAGACGATGTTCGTTATTGAGTTTTCGGCGCCTGCCGAGGTGAACATCGTCTCTAAGGAGGAGGAAAAGCGGACCAAATATCAGGAGTTGCTCGGACAACTTCGCAGGCTCTGGCCAGACTACACTGTAAGTCTGCTGGTTATGGTCATTGGATCCCTAGGTGGAATGGGGAATACGCTGCTCTCTGCACTGCGCAAAATACCGGTGTGCCGTGCGGCGGCGCACATCTTAGCCGCCAGAATGCATAAGGCAGTCATCCTTGGGTCCCTTCGTCTACTTAGGGCGCACGATCGCGGACCCAGTGATTGCTCACCTCACGGTGTGAGGAGTAGTCATTGGGTAATGGAACAGCAGCCCGGTGTGTCCGAGCCCGGGCTGCACTTTTTTGTTTTAAACATAATAGTAGTTCTATACCTTGACGTCTTAAAACGTCAAATGCCTCCTTCACTCTGTCTCTCTACTATATGTCCAATCCTCCCGCAATGCCGCTTCCCTCACCGCTTGCCTCTTACCTCGCCGCGCTACATGTTTGTACCCTTAGAACGCGGTTTAAGAGTCAAATATGTATATGATCAATTTTTGGTGAATCTTGATTCTAAATGTACTCCAGACATCTTCTAATTACCGGTAGAATTTATACTTCTGCATTAAGTCTGCGCATAATCTATTATAAGTTGAAAACTATATTGACAGAAACTAACACTAAAACAATGCTTAGGGAAAAACTTGCTTATTCCAAGTTTTAATGTCTAAATGAAAAAAATCATAAATGAATAAAAGAACTAAATTTTAAAATTGATCCGTTTATCAACACTTTTTGCGCCCTTGTGCAGGCTCTTTCAAATTACAAATTCCTTTACCATCACTAACTTCAGAATTTAAATTAACAGTAATATATCGTGAAAATCAACACTCACTGAACTTGTTAGAGAAACAAATTAAATCATGAAAGTTATTTCATACAGTTACTGAATTCAAAGGCTTGACTGTTTTCCAGTGCAAAAAATGTGTTCTATCTTAAATTTTATAATTCTGCCTCAACATTCATTATACTAGGCATGCATTTTAAGCAAAGACATGTGCAATTACCTTCAGATTTAATGAAGATTCTGACTTTGACGGTATTGAGTTTGAACACAACTCGGGGACACAATCCAAGTCGTCTATGTCTTCAACCCACATACAAAATTCTGAATCTGTCGAAACTGCTACTCAGGAAATCGTCAAACAAATCGACTTCATGTACATACAGATGGAATTCTGTGAGAAGAGCACTCTAAGAACTGCAATTGATGATAACCTTTACTTGAATGAAGATAGATTGTGGAGGTTGTTCAGGGAAATTGTTGAAGGTATGTATAATCTATGTATTCTCGAGTATTCGCGAGTCTTCTTTATTAAGTTCTTATTCAAGATCTTTTTTATCTGATTTAAGCTCTGAGGCTAACTAGACAGGGGAGACCCTCCTGGTGAGAGAGCACAGAAACAGGTGCGCCAAATGGAAGCGAAAATCCAGTTGGCTTGCCAGAAAGCATCTTGTATCCAGTGTGTGCCTTTTACGCGCCGAGTGCGCCAGATAGTCTACGGGTTGAGGCGCGACCATTATACACTTAGTCAAGCGGTACTAGTTGTTGTCAAGTAACATTGTTTTGACAGAATACGGTTGCTAATGGCTGCTAAGCGATCGCTGGTGGGGCGGGCGAGGGGTCTGGAAGAGAACAGAGTATTGTACCAAAGACCTTCTCGCCTCTTCCATCAGCCCAAACCTCTCCAAGTAGAAAGTCCAGCCTTGGCGCAGTTCGAGTCCGTTTGTAGGAGTACTCCTTACTTGAATGTACTGCGTCATCCGATAAACACGAAAGAAATTCTTGGCGTCTTACGAAGCGCAAATAATTTCGCAGCTCCTGGCTTGGATGGCATGAACACCTACTGGTTGGAAAAATTTCCTAGTTGCCACCGGCATTTAGCTAAATTTTTTAATTCGTGGCTAAGTCAGGAGCAGCCAATTCTGGCTTGGTTTGTCGAGGGTCGAACCGTGCTTCTCCCAAAGGAGATTTGTCTTATTCCAAAAACTACAGGACAATAACATGTCTGAACTCATGTTACAAGCTTTTCACCTGAATCTTGTACACAAATCCTTTAAGCTGTGAATCCTGTATTTCTCGACGTGTATGAACAGAGAGCTCAAAGAAAGGAGTAGGTGGCTGCAAGGAGAACCTATTGATTGACTGATGTGTCACGCAGGACTCCGTGCAGTACAAGCGAAACCTTTCCATGGCCTAAATTGACTATCGCAAGTCATTCGACACCACGTCTCATGCGCTCGTTGTGCGGCTGTTGGAATGTCTTTCGGTGGATAATCAGATAGTGGTATCAAACAACTGATGCCATTCTGGAAGACCCGGTTCACTATAACATCAGGTGGAACTCGGGTTCAGACAGAGTCGGTGGTATTCAAAAGAGGTGGCTTCCAAGGAGACTCCTTGAGTCCCTTGCTCTTTTGCATCTCACTGTTGCCTCTGTCCATAGCGCTGAGAAATACAAAAAGATACAGCTGTGGCACACCCAATAACCGGAGGCACAAGATCACCCATCTGTTTTATATGGATGACCTAAAACTTTATGCCTCCGGCCATACGCGAACTACAACAGTCGCTGAGAGGATGGTGCAGGATTACAGTCATGCTATCGATATGGAGTTCCGAACAGACAAATGTGCATTCGTTCATCTCAAAAAAAGACTAAGCGGAGATAGTCGAGATGAGAAACAGCTCGTCGATGAGAGCATTAAGTGCATGCCGAAGATACTTATACCTACCTTGGAGTGGCGCAGTGCCATGTCCAAGAGGCAGAATTGGTCAGAGTGTCTCCGCCGCAAGTATTTGCACCGACTTCGGCAGATCTGGTTATCAGAACTGTCCAGCAAGAACAAAGTCGCTGCCACAAACATGCACAGGGTAGTATTGGCCACTACCTGCTGTGTGACGAATAGCACCAATACCGTGCGCCGCTTGTGCGAGAGCACGAGAATGCGGGTAAAGGAGCCTTTCTTTTTAGCGCAGCGAAACGAGCCGCCGAGGAACTCAACCTCACACTCGACTTCAAGCGGAGGTGTCAGCAGTCCATTACGGAACTTGCTCCCGCAGAATTAAAATCCCACATTAAAGCTGCCGAAGTCTACTTCCTCTTAAGACTTCATAAAGATAAGCCAATGCATGGAATCTTCTACAAACATCTAGAAGAGCATGGCTTGTCTGAGCAGTTGACCTTCTCTTTCTTAATGTCTAGTGGGTTGAATTCGGAGACTGAGGGCTTTATAATGGCTTGAGACGAGAGATGCCGGATTTACTGGAACCACTCGTTTCCCACGCTCGAGCTTATACAGGCAAACAAGCCCGGCATAGTCCTTCTCGACCACCAACAGAAGACGATGTTCGTTATAGAGTTGTCGGCACCTGCCGAGGTGAACATCGACTCTAAGGAGAATTAAAAGCGGAGCAAATATCAGGCGTTGCTCGGGCAACTTCGCAAGCTCTGGCCAGACTACACTGTAAGTCTGCGGGTTATGGTCATTGGATCCCTAGGTGGGATGGGGAATACGCTGCTCTCTGCACTGCGCAAAATACCGGTGTGCCGTGCGGCGGCGCACATCTTAGCCGCCAGAATGCAGAAGACAGCCATCCTTTGGTCCTTTCGTCTATTTAGGGCGCACGATTCGCGGACCCAGTGATTGCTCGCCTCACGGTAGTGGAACAGCAGCTCGTCAAATATGTACGCCTAAAGTAGAGCAGGGACAATAAATAACATAAAACAGTATATGACTGTTGACAGCAAATTGGAAACCATTTCACACAGATGGATGTTGTGAGTTATGGCTTATCCTCAAAAGTCCTCATTTCGGAATGTTGTATTAAAGTTGCTCGAGCAAAAATATAAATCAATAACGAGACAAGATTAGGAATAGACTCACTTAATGGATATTTTATACAAGCTTTATTGCTATTTGATTATTTACCGCAAATATTCATCTCGGTAATGTAAGAATGTATTGCTGTTCAATTGTCGAATATATTTTTGAAGGTTTGGCGCACATTCATCAGCAAGGCATGATTCACAGAGATCTGAAGCCCGTCAATATTTTCTTGGACTCGGAAGACCACGTAAAAATTGGAGACTTTGGATTAGCTACTACCAATATAAAGGCGAAGCAATTCGAAACTTCTAAGAGTGCAATGGAAATTGAAAAAGATAATATTTGCGATGAGAGCAAGACAGGTGGTGTAGGCACAGCATTATATGCCGCTCCTGAAATAAGCTCATCTTGCAAGGTTGTTTATAACCAGAAGGTTGATATTTATAGCCTAGGTGAGATACAAAATAAAATCTGTGTTAAACTTATCATATGATTGCTTGCATGATCCGTACCTTCGAGCATTAAATATTCGCAATTAAAAAATCATTGCGACTACGATCTAGCACTTTGTTTTCACCAAGTAGAATCACTCCGCCTCCATTCCCAAAACAGATTTTGATGTTAAAAATGTCAATTTAAAAAATGTGTAGTACATTAAGCATGTCTCATCTATTTGAATGGAATAATTATCACAAAATATTGCAAAAATGTATACTACAAAAAATTGACACAAATATCATATAAGAAAAACCAGTGGCAGCTCGTGACTTAAGAGACCGGTGGAGCCAAAATATAAAAAATAAGATTAACTTATCGGCACCTTAAAAAATATAGTAAAACAACAGTCAAAGCACTTACCCAAAATTTTATCTGAATATCTGAATACCTATGTACAAAAACAAAAAATACACTTTTAAATTGTCTGGTATGTACAATCAAACCGTCTTTCCTTATTTTTTGCAAAAGTCATTAACTTCTGTGTTAAAATTGTCAATGTTATTTAAAAACTTTTTTTCGGCCGATAACTTTCCAAGAGCACTGAGTTCTTTCATAGAGTTTCTTAGAAACGTCTTAATCCTTTTTAGCATGGAAAGAGATCGTTCTGCTTCAAATGTGGACATTCTTCGTCCAGGTAGGATCGCCACCAAACAAAATACATGAGAAACAAAAAAATGCGCTTTTCTTATCACATCCACAAATCCAATTGTTTTTATTGTACATATTTCGATTGAACTTCCGTACTCGGCTTTTAATATTCGACGAACTAGACACATTTTGCGTTTTTTGAATATCTAAATCGGGAAGCGGTCTTCCTTCTATCGAGTATGTGGAAAACGGCTTTAAAAAAATATTGCTAATACTGTTCATTTTGGCAATAGTTCCTCACTTATAACGAGTCACCTCTAAATATTATTAAAATAACTTTCACGTCGGGGCGCAACGGACAGCAGAAATTAATCCGAATATTCCCAATCGACAATGACAAGATCTAGTCTTGGTGAGCCAGCAGTTATCTGGCTCCTCTCCCTATTAAAATCGCACTCTGCGCATAGCATTAATTTGACCTCATTTAACCTTTTGGCTGCATGTATTATAGCAGAATTGGAGCCGCTGTCTGTTTGGCTCCCACACCGCACGCCGTGCTTTCATAGCAATAGTCTGGGTGTGTTTGGCGAAAAATTAGGATAATATATTGGATTTTTGTCAATGTTTAATTTTTGCTAAATAATTAAAAAAATAGAATGCAATAAAATATTTAAAAGTAGCACAAAAAAAGTTGGGTACTCGATTTATTGTGGTGGTGCCATGGATCCTTGGCTTCTTAGGGCGAGCCGCCACTAAGAAAAACGTACTGTAGATTAAAACGTACTGTAGCATTGAGATTGTGTATGAAAAAGTAACAACTGTATTGTCGCACTTCAGTCATAGAAGTCAAATTATTGAAACGTACTTACGTATTACCATTGATTAACATATCGTATAGGTATTACCACCGACTATTAAAACAAATAGACACCTTTACTCATTCATGGATTTCAGTTCTTCTCATTGCACACATGAGTCGGGCCAAACGGGGGCAAAATACGGCGAAATGTCAACAAAATTGACCTTGAGCGAACAAATTCCACAGATGTCATAGGCGTCCCATAGAAACGGCAATGTGGGTAGCGAAATTGTAACATTGTTCAAGAAATGTATTTTTTGGAACATTGAATTGTAAAAACTAGAAAGCCTGAGACCACAGTATAATAAGTGTGACAGAGTTAATAAACAAACCAGTATGAGAAAGTTTATCAGTCATAAATACAGGGAGGTGAATTATGACAAAAAAATGTTAGAGTAATATAGGTAATCATTTTTATTCACTGGGTGCGAGTTGAGGTTGAATTATCAATTACTTTGCAGTAAAAGAGAGAGAGAGACAAAGAGAGAGAGATAGCGAGAGATACAGTGTGAAACAGACACACGACAGAGATAGCGAGAGATTCCTAGAGAGAGGGGACAAAGATACACAGAGTGAGAGAAAGATATAAAGAGAAACAGATTGAGAAAGTCACACAGCGAGACAGAGCCAATGAGAGAGAGAGAGAAAAGAGAAGAAAGAGATACAGAGAGAGAGAGACAGAGATAATGAAGAGAGGGGGGTCAGAAGAGAGAGAGGAGTGAGAGAGTTGAGAGGGAGAGACAGACAGATAGGAGAGAGAGAGGAGAGAAGAGAGAGAGGAGAGAAGAGAGGGAGGAGAGAAGAGGGAGAGAGAGGAGAGAGAAAGGCGAAAAGAGAGAGAGAGAGGAGAGGAGAGAGAGAGAGAGAGAGGGGGGGAGAAGAGAGAGAGGGGGAGAGAAGAGAGAGAGAGAAGAAAGAGAGAGAGAGAGAAGAAAGAGAGAGAGAGAGAAGAAAGAGAGAGAAAGAGGGAGAGAAGAGAGGAGAGTGAGAGAGGAGACAAGAGAGATAGACAGGGATATCATATTTATTAACAATTTTCTCTTACACTTAACTTCGCTACAACAATAACAAGATATATTCCAAGATCAACATTTAAAAATATAAGATACAAATTAAATATAAATGAGTAACACTAATATTAACATATTGAACGACAGGCTTAGATTATTATTGATCCATATGAGACCTTACACAAGCTATTGGACAAGTCAAAGGGGAAACATTCACAGATGAGATGTATTAATCTACAGAGTAGACACACATGTTTGATACATAATAAATAATAACATATTTATCTTGTTGGTCCACAATTGTTTTTTATTTCATCAGCTTCCTATCTTTCTTCCTTCTTGCTGGTAAGGCGAAGTCGTCACTCGACAAATCAGTAATGTAAAATTTCTCCTTCTGAAAAAAATTGTATTATTTAATTGCATTTCTCTTTACTCAAGTATATCCAGAAGGGGAGAAATGTGT
Organism: Callosobruchus maculatus; assembly: GCA_951848785.1. NCBI lineage: Eukaryota > Metazoa > Arthropoda > Insecta > Coleoptera > Chrysomelidae > Callosobruchus > Callosobruchus maculatus. Next base: position 10,574,953 of record CATOUR010000026.1, on the reverse strand, counting down.
TAGGATGAACAAAAAGTCTTGGATAATGAATCTACAGACGTTCTCTCCTTGTCCATTCTTCTAAGTAATTAATATTGGAGCTACCATCGTATTCCAAATTTCTCTAGTAACACATTGCCCTAAATAGGTTTTTAATCTAATCGTAAAGCAAATTAGTCACTGGATAAAGACTATCTGAGTACATTGTATAACTTAAGGATTACCTACACCCACAGAAAGCCCCTTGTTACCAATGTTTTATTTGTTTCATAAAGCAGATATCTAAAGTATTTGGGACTCAACCATAAAATTTGGATTTTTTCAAAATTACAAAGACAATGGCAGCACTCTCACCTTTTTTTTACTAGGAGATCCTTCTGCACTACTGAAAGAAGTGTCCAATGTACTAGCATTTGAATATGTCTTAAGCACCTTTGCTTTGAGGAAGACTAGAATTGATCCAGCAGCTCCAGCCTAAAACAAATCAAGTCTTACAGCTTACACATGGAGTATTTAAGGAAAACACGAAACAATATAAAATACACAATAACTACCAACAAAGTACATTCATATAGATAAAGTTTGCATGCATGGTGTTTTTTTACTCCTGTGTCATCGGTATCCACTGCTCTGGTCACAGCCTTGTAGACTTTACATTTCAAATGTTTCCCACCGAACATTTTCTAATAACATGTTTCACCCCAATGTATTTATATTATTTAAATGTACCCTGACCATGCACTGTAATCTTGACAAAAAATCAACCAATTATAATCAATAAATCAATCAATTAATGTCTAACTCAAATTGTTCCCAGGGTTTCAGGTGATCTTCAAAAATGGAAGTGCATTGAAAGATTTAGTATTGCTAAAGGTTATTTAGCTATGGGTTTGAGGTTACAGTATCTGTGGGAGTCGTAATATGACCAGAATGTTTCAAATACAGGGAAGTTTCATTAACTCACCTTGTTATAGCCTTCCAAATATTCTGACACAGCCACTGTACTTGCATCTGATCTATTATCATGTTCTGCTAACGAACTGCTGAAACATAAATAAATATATCATTATTTGGAAAATGGGCCTTAGGACACAATGAAGCATAGACATAGGTTTTTTAAGGAGAAAGGATCTATGTATATAATTAATATATTATTGAAAAAGTTACCATTATGATTAACAAATCAATCAACTTGGGAGACAGATGATTTGATTCCTTTTAGGATTTTGAAAGAAGATGTCTGATTTCAATTTTTTTTATGGTTATGCATGGTTTTCAGTAATATGCTGAAGGATTTACTATTGCGGAGGCTATTCCAATTCTTTATTATTTATTAATTAGTGTTTATTAGTAAGTTTTGCTTGAAGACAATCTCAGACAGTTATTGGTCTGTTAGTTTCAGCTTACAGTATTGCTGGAAGCCATACATGATCTATCACCTAATATAACAAAACATGCTAATATAGGGTGGTGTTAAGAGCTCACCTTTTTTTGAGACTGCCTTCTGTTGCAGTCGCTGTACTTGCATTTTTAGATCCATCGTCACAAATTTCTGCTGTCCAGGGCTGAAACATAAACCCAGTTTCCATTAATTAAAAAGTTGGGTTAAGCAGCAATTAAAAATAGATACAAGGAACTAGCAAGTTTTTTTAAACAAGGAAGGTTGTAACTGGTGATATATGCATACATAAATGCTTTAAAGACATACTTTGAGCAGAGGACATACTTTATATACCAGCCACAGATAAGCATCATAGTTAACATTCATGTATCGTCCAAAACTACCTTAATCAATTAAAAAAATTAATTTTCAAACTAACGAAAAGAATATTTTAGAACAAAAAATCATTCCAGAGGTTATTTTTGCCTATACTCTCACTAATCGAATGCTTTAATTGAAATATTTTTTATGTTAGCCTGTTGTTTACAATTAACTTTTTTATATTAAATCTAAGATCCTTCAATTAGTTACATCATAATTATGTATTGTCAGTCTGTATACCACTCACCTTCCAGGGTAGATACATGAAGATAGAGCATCCTTTTTCAACACTTTCTCTTATCTGTCCTTGTGATGAATAGTCGGCCATGGATGAATGCATCAGGGCCCAAACTGCCTGGAACACAATCCTGTGTCTTTGGGCAATGCAGTATTCTCCAAACATAGGCATTGTAACCAAATATTTCTGATGCCACTATTAGTGGATAGCCCGGAAACAAGTAGCAGCATATACCAAACCAATTAACAAACGAAAACAAAGAATGTTGTTTTCTCAATTTGAAAACATCAGTGGTTGAAGTAGCTTAGGAAGTAGCTAACTAAGGGCTATTTTTCACTGTATTCTGATACTATTTGACAAGATTTCTTAACAATCATTAAAAATATAGAAATATACACACAAAATACAAAAACAATGAGGTAAAAATGTTTACCAAGAGAAACAAAGTTTAGGAAAGGTTTTCACCACGCCAATGAACAGTAAAAATAATGCATTCAATAGACATTTTTTCAACTCACCGGTGAAAGGGAAAACCAGCATATTCTGGTTTATAGGAACATATCTTGCAGATATAGCACTGATTAATCATTTCTGCAGCACTTTTCACTACTAAATACACTCGATTTCAGATAAAATTAAAATGGAAAAGCAAGCTTCATCAGCTGTGACAGTGTCAACGAGAAGTTTCAACTGCCACTTGTCACTCGTCGTTGGCGCCTTGACTTTTGTATGAATGAACTTATAGTACTATCGCGTGCCGCTGTTGCCAAATGTCTTAGCGTGATCCTACAATTTGGGGAAAGTTCTGGGGTACGCATAGATATGCAGATATGCATAAATGGTTTTCCCTAGTTCTTGGGACCCCTTCTTGTCAAAATCAACATCGCAATACTTACGAGGGGGGATCTGTATATGTATGCAATGAGCTGAAATGTAAATAGATATGTCTATTTGATTTAATAGTCGGTGGGTATTACACAATAAAATTAGCCATCCTTATCAAATTTGGTATCTTCACTTCTATCTTCACAATTTGGCAATAATATATCTTTATATGGGGTACAAAAATAGACCGAAACTTCCGTAGTTTATCAGCTTTTTATTTTTTGACCTGTAAAATCCTTGTGTTTTATGCGAACCGAAAATGTCAAATTACTTAATCGTATGTATTTCTAGGTATCATTTTGTTTGAGATGTGTTACAAACCTTTGACGACTTCAATGGAACGAATAAAAATTTTAACCAAACTAAGGTTACCTGAAATAGTTCTGCCCGAAGAATTTTCCAACAAGAAGAGCGAGCGTCAAGTATTTTTAATAAAGTAAGTTTGACGTCAATAATAATTATTTATTTTGATCATTATTAATTCTCGCTGCATATATCTTTTGATATACCGATATGTTGTAATACCAATAACCGCTTTACATTGACGTTGTCTTTACTACTTTATTCGTGCATTCAATCCATAGATTTCTTCAAGGTCAGACTGATTGTGTTTTGTAATGCTGACCTTTGTGAATAAATTCGTATATTTTGTGACAGTATCTTGTGTTGCCACTATATTATTACAGTAATAGTAACACAGGTTTATTGATAATACAAGTCCTTGTATAATTGCCGAAGTCTAGCGTTCTAACTTCAACATATTTCCTATTTATAAGTTAACTTAGAACTAAAATAGTTCACAGATTAAATCATTTTTAAGTAACAATCTGAATATAATGATTTGAAGTGCTTGGCCGCATATCTCGATTGTGGACATGTCATTGAAGGAGTACATGGACTTATTCTGACTTATGTAACATCTATATATCTGCAATTTGTTGTGCGTAAAAGATTTGTTGATGCAATCTAGTGAAGACGACGTGCGATAGACGTCGTAAAAATTCTATGTATGTATAAATGAACTTGTTTGTAGTATTCACAGAAATTAGTATTTATCGGTGAGATCAGGCTTGGAAAAATAATAAAATTAAAAGAGCAACTTAGTTTTTTGAAAATCCTTGTATTTACTTTTTTATAGATGGCTGTTGAACCATGACATATCGAAACGGCCGACATCTCAAGAACTTCTCCTCTCAGAACATATACCGCCTCCTGTGCTGGAGGAGAGAGAACTGCAAGAATTAGTGAGACACACTTTGAGCAATCCACAGTTGAAAGGATACAAATATCTCATAGCATCTTGTTTTGAACAACCTGTCGCTCCTGCACAAGATATCACCTATGATAAAGATCCTTCTGCTTTAACCGTCTGTAAGCCTTTGCAGATTTACGATTATGTTAAAGGCATTTGTGAAAAGGTTTGTTGTACAGTATTGTCTATTATTCTTTTCTGAAGCAATTTTTCTATGATTTGTTATATAAACTGTAACAAGTCAGAGCAACGGACTTATCTGGTAAAGGATCTAGCTCAGCACTATAGTCATTGTTTCTTGGTGTTGCAGCTGCTATATATGTCATAATAATAATTGCAGATCTTCAGGCAACATGGCGGTCAAAATCTATCTACTCCATTATTGATGCCAAAAAGCAAATTTTATGATCACCTAGATTCTTGTGTGAAACTAATGACCCATTCTGGTGGTATCGTAACTCTACCGCATGATCTCAGGTAAGGGACCTATCAGTCAATCGAATTCTTTTGATTTATAATATTTTATTTCATTGTAATGCTAAATAATAATAGGTATTGTTTGGTAAACTGAAATAATTTCAATTGTTGCAAATCATTTATTTGTAGATCATAGACGACATCGTAAGCAATGAACTTTTAAAATCAATGGTGACACCTATTCAGGCTGCAGTAATCTTGATTAAATGCTAGACAATTTAAGACAATAATAATGATAATATTTATTCAACATAATTACAATACAGTAAATAAATATAAATTAATCCACAGTAGGCATTGCCTATGGGTGGATATAAAATTAATCTAAAATCTAATTCACAAATACGTATAAGTATGTAGTACAAATTTTATTGATTTCGTAGCAATACAAGTGTTGCCTTCTACATCTTGCAGAATAGCATAAATTCGTAGTGAGAATATATTCTATACTTGTTCTGCATGATAATGCAGGAATTTATAAAAACCGGTGAAGCTTGACATACCTACAAGTTAGTAGGTAAATTTCACTTCTTGTTCAAATTTTATCTTTCCATTTAATTCTTATATTCAACTACTTCAGGGTTCCCTTTGCGAGATATGTTGCTTGGAATGCAATTACTCTACTAAGACGATATTCTATAGAAAGAGTTTATAGAGAGAAAAAAATATTTGGATTCCAGCCTAGAGAGTTGTATGAATGTGCATTTGATATTGTTAGTCCCACTGCTGGTAAGTGAGATATATTTCCTATCATTTTATAGAATACAAAAAAACTGCGTAATCATGGTAGTACTGGGTGAATAACCAGTGCTTATTTTTTCACCCGAACCACTATATCTATGATTTCTGTAGGTCTTTACATTTTTGAGAAAATAATTTGTACAAGTAAATCGTTACTAATATGTCTCAGTATAAAAAATGAAGTCAAGTTGATTGACTCAGTCCTTCCCACACAGTACGGTGATACCAGTTTATTATTTTCCCATAGCATGAAGCTTTAGTCTGAGATCCCTTTGCAACCACATCATCGCGAGTACCCCCGAACCCCCCCCCCCCGCCAAACTGGCTTATGCCGCTAGGTCTTTCCTTCACAGGTCAATGAACAGCCTATTATCAATAATACAAACTTTTCAGTTTTAGAACCATCCCTCCCCCAACCACCCAAATTTCACCCCCACCCAAAAAAGGTAGAACCTCTAAAACACTTAAAAACGAAGTTTGAGCTGTTTTTATAGTTTTAGTTTTTTTATTATTTCTGCGCCGCCACTGACACGATTTATAAAAACCATACGCATTTTCCATCCTCGCCATGGTAGTAATACTGTGTCAAAATGTCATTAAAACCATTTCAACAGTTTCTTCGTTACATAATTTAAAACTATCTAATCGTATGTTTACACCAGAAAAAAATTTCTAAGTCCTTTGTTTTCTGTAATAGGCAAGGCAATGTTCGGATGGACCTAAAAAAGTTATTTATGTCGCTAGGTCTTCCTTCACAGGTCAGTGGACACTCTATTATGAAAGCAACAAATTTTTCAATTTTACAACCCCCCACCCCCCAACCACCACAATTTCACCCCTACCAAAAAAAAGTAGAAAATGATCAGGAACCCCTAAAACGCATAAAAACGAAGTTTGAGGCATATTTAAAATTTTTCGTTTTTTGCTAATTACTCCGCCGCCCATGCACCGATTTTCAAAATTATAGGAGCATTACCTACTACCACACCACAGCATATCGCAGCCCAAATTTCATAACAATCCATCCAGCCGTTACTGAGATTACGAGGCTAGAAAAACGCGTACAGACAGACCGACGGAAATGAGTGACGTGGATTTTCGTTATGTAGACATCACAAAACGCCCAAAAAGCATATTATCTCAAAATAGAAAATTTTCGCGATCACAATACTCCCCTCACCTATCGGTGTGGGAAGTAAAACGGAAAGAAAAAAAAGTTGTTTGTACATTAAGTAATTCTTATTTTTGAGTCAGGCTCTACGCCTCGGACTCTTGTGGCCAAACGATATCTCTTTTGAGGAAAAAATATATATTTTAAAACTAATCACTTATACATGGTGTCTAGTGAAAGCGTGAGATATCAATGTTATATTTTTTAAATGGAATAGTCTATTTCAGATATTTAGATTCCTTGGTAAATTCTAGTGTGACTTTATGCATCATACATGGGACTTGAAGCGAACCATTTAGGTTCAAATCGTCATTTTTTGTATAAGTAGATATCATAAAAAATTTAATATCTCAGCAAGTATAAAAGTTAGAAGGCTGTGACTTTGCTGTGTCACTAAGCATGAAATGGGTCAGCTTAGGTTTGGTGGTCAAAATGGAATCTGTATTTCCTCTAGTCGAATGGTTATGATAGTGATTGTTTAATTCTATAAAATTATCTAAAATTTCCTGCTATAAATGATTTTTTAAATTCTTTATATTCACCCATTGAAGTTCTTTTAATATATAACTATGGTAGTTCTAAAACGGTTTGTTAATCCGGTGTATTCTCCTACTTTCTGCCATAATCCTTGAAAGCTTATGCTTGTTTGAATTTTTTAACATAAAAGCCTTGAGAGTTGTAATTTATATTGAAGTGTCCTAAGTGTAGTGTGGAACAATTTTGGGAATATTGGTTTTCACATAATTCTAATAATTACCGTTTGATCGATAGTAAACGTGCAGATTATACATTTGACGTATTCTCATTTTCAAATTTATGTACGACAGAAATAAACATTTTTCACAGGAACTCCAATGTACTAGAAATTAAAAATTTCCAAAATGTTTGAAATCAAATTAAAACTACCAGCAATTGTTGCTGGCAGTCTAATATCTTCAGCACGCAATTTCAAGTTATAAATTACTAGATTTCTCCATGTACAAAAGTAATTTGAATTTGATTGTCTAACCTAAGCTGACGCATTTTATGCTTAGACATACGGCAAAGTCATAGTGTTCTAAGTTTTATAATCGCTTCGATATTCAATGTTTTTCTCATATCTAATAATACCAAAAATATGCGATACATAAAGTCACACTAGAATTGACCCAGGAATCTGTATATCGAATAATATATAGGATGCTAGATTTAAAAAAAAACACAACTTTGTTATGTCACGCTTTTATTAGACACCCTGTATATAAGTCATTATTTTTAATGACTCGTCATACATACACCCACATAGTTATTTTCCTGAAAAAGACAAGAGTCCGAGGCCTGACTCACCCTATATAGGTTGTGGTATTGTTAAGCAAGTAATATAAACTAATACATCAAATTTTTGAGAAATTGAAAGTTTTTTGCTATAATTTTCAGGATAAAAAAATATTGGATTATTCTAATTGTTTCAGGGACATTAATATCAGATGCAGAACTGCTATATGTCGGTTACGAAATCATTACAGAGTTACCTATAATCAAAAATAAGCATTTCATCATACGATTGAATCATACTTCTTTAATCAAAGCCATATTGCTGCATTTTGGTATTAAGGACAAACACCAAGAAGTATTCCGTATGATTTCAGAGGTTAAGGTAACTTCATCCATCTACAATCTATTTCCCTAATATAAAATTAACAACAGATTTTTAGGAAGGAAAAGCATCCAAATACCACATGCAGAACTACCTAATAACATTTGGTCTCCCAGACAGTAGTATCCATCTTCTCGTCAACTTGCTGAATTCTGAATTCGAAATTACGAAGTGTATCAGCCATTTCCAAATGATCACAAAAAAGAAGCAGAGCGAAGCCAGCCAGTTGGCCAGGCAGGCTTTGCAAGACTTGAAGTTAATTTGCCAGAATGCAGTTGCATACGGTGTCCCAGTAAGTTTTTGATTTGTTATTTTCTTTCAACTTTTGTTTCACTTAGTGCCGCTGCGCCTCGTCTCTAAGATCATATAGGCACAGAAACACACACATAAAATAATGATACGATTCAGTTTGTCTACTATATAGCAAGTTGAACTTCATATTGAAACGTCGTATCATAGCCACTTCCAAGAGCCACTGAATGCTCAGCGCGTGTGGTCGAATACAGCATGTCGTAAAAAATTCATATTTCGATTTGCGGCACTTTCATGTACGTTGTGTTGCTAACAAAGTCTAGAACTTAAGTTAGCAGCATCAAAAACTCGCTAACCATGATTCTTTAGATAGTAAGGTTCTCGTATAAACTCATAAAATTCTGACAAAACAAAAGAACTGTGTATCATATATCCCTGATGACGATAACACTAGAAATCCTGTAACCAAAAAGGTTTTGTTTCTTCCTAGAATAAGTTCCAATTTTACATTTGGATAGGTTTAAGGATAGACCATTTTCTATACACCATTTGCAGATTATATCGATAAATCATCTGCATAGAAGTACACATGTACTTGATCTTGATTATCTAGATGATTAGTAATGTATTTTGTAACTAATGTGAGGTCTGTAATGGTTGATCTGTTTAAAGGATCCATGCTGAGCAGGATAGATCTGATTACAAACAAGTGGATATATATGTTTACAAACAATGACTTCAAACACTTTTGTTGCAATTGACAGAATGGAAGTTGGTCTATAAATTTTGTTCATGTCTTGTCACCATCTTAAAATACAGGTGAAATCTTTGATGGAAATTTGAATATTTTTTTATATAAGCCTTGCAAGCAGAGGATTCACTCAAGTCAATATTTACCGTATGCAGCATCCTATTTTCTGTTTTGCTAATAACAGCTTATTTAAAATGATCAGGAAGGCTAGCAGTGATGCTTAGACACTTTCAAAAATCTGCCCCAGTCTGCGTCAGTAACGCAATGCAATTTTAAAAATATGTGTATACCAGTGAAACGTCAAAAATAACATATTACAGTATTAATTTAAAAATTGAGTAAAAAATGAATCCAAAAGGTTGGAATTAAATCTTCGTCTAGGTGATCTAAAGGCGCATTTGCACGGTTCAAATTGGATGATCGCTTTGGATGATTGAAGTTGAACCATGCTCTACTTTTCTTCATTTTTTAGGCTTCATTGCAGATGAATCGACAAAAGTGAACCATGTAAATATAATGTTTATATTAGCAGTGACGAAGTGACTAGTAAAGCTGAAAAATAAGGGCATGGTTACTATTATTTGTGTCGATAGAAATAGGGTGCAAACAGCTTTTATTATCTTTTTTCCATGAAAATAGTTTTTCTCTCATATTAGTTTCTCATCATATCTCTTCTCTTCTCAAGCAGTGGAGTCACTTTCTTGAATAGTTGTTCAAATTGCACTGGAGACATTCTCAAATGATTTTTGAACATTAGTTGATTTTCGGCAATCCATTCTTGTAACAGACAAGTTACGCCCCCATTATACAGGGTGTAACTTTTAAGGATGTCCACACCTATATTACCGTGTAGATCTTGCTGAGCTGATCATTTTTTAATAAGCAACGTGGGTCCGGAAACGAACCGTTTCGGAGATAGCGCTACCGGAAGTAGTCCTTTCTGACGCCTGAAGTTAGGCAATTAATTCGACGCCTTGCGGCCAGTAGCGTGGCCGGCGCGGTCTCCGGATCTGAATCCTCTGGATTTTTTCCTGTGGGGTCACCTGGAAGCACTTGTCTACCAAGGGGGTGCACCGCACACAACAGAAGAGCTGATTACACGCATCATTGCAGCAGCTGGAGACGTCAGGGAGCAGCCACAGGTAAGCAACGCTGCCACTGCATCGGTCATCCATCGAACCAGATTGTGCGAGCAAGAAGGCGATGGCCACATGGATGGAGCCTCTCCTTCACTGATTTTTGACTGAGCTCTGTGTTTTTTGCTGTTTTTTTTTTGTTTTGGTTGTTTGGTTTACTTTTGACATTTTGGCCATGACGATTAAATGTTGACAAGCCGAATCTGTCTTAGCAGCTGATCCGTAACCCCCTCTCACCTCTGCCAATTAAGAGGCGTTGAATGAATTGTCTTCAAGCATCAGCAAGGATAACTTTCGGTAGCGTTATCTTCGTAACGGTTCGTTTTTGGACCTATGTTGCTTATCGAAAAATGATCAGCTCAGCGAGATCTACATGGTGGTATAGGTGTGGACATCCTTAAAAGTTACACCCTGTATTTCGTCGAGTTATCCATGGCCTTATCCACCAACGCTATTTTCTCCTTCGCTTTATATTTTTTAGTCTATTTAAAAGGTATTCGCAACTCCTATACGTATACGTACTACTTGATACTGTGCCATTTTTAAGTGAACTAAATAACTCAATTTGGATGATTCGTGTAAATTTAATCAAAATCACTTTCGATGATTCATCTAAATTTTTGATGATTCTGATGCACCCAATAGATTAATAGTTATGTAAAAACAAAATGGCTAATTTGGAGTGATTTCTTCTCTTGAGCTTTTTTATATATTTATTTTTTAGTTTGAGATGGTTGTGTCGCCGGGATTGGTCTATAACATTCAGCAGTACTCTGGAGTAATCTTCCAGTTTGTTTGTGAAATTAAAAAGAAAAATAAACCTAATAGCATGGAAGTAGTGGCTGCAGGTGGAAGGTAAGATGGAAAAAGTGTCAACTTAGTCAATGTGAAAATCTGACATGTAAAAAATAACACTGTAGTTCTTGTCGCTCATATTTATTATTGCATCAAGTGTTTAACCTTCAGTACAATTATTATTTGGAGCAGTTTGGAGACGTTTTCCACCATGTTTGCAACATTTACAGATTGATAGGCTTTTAAATCAAATCCGTTTTTTTTTAATTTTTCATTATGGTTAAATTTAAAATGTAGTCAAGTTGATTGACTCAGTACTTCCCACACATTTCGCCGCGTGCAGCGAAATGTCTATAGTCTAAGATCCCCTTGCAACGAAATCATCGCCCGCCCGACCAAATAAAGTGTGTCATTCTACTAGGTACTTCTTTCACAGGTCAATGGAAAATCTATCATGAATACAACAAATTTTTCAGTTTAGTAGTAGTAATACTCGTATGTATTTTGTATACATCAGAGAATTCTCTAAGTCCCTTGGTTTCTGTAATCGGCAAGACAGTGTTCGGATGGACCTGTATTATGCCGCTAGGTCTTGCTTTCACAGGTCAATGCCTATTATGAATACAAAAAAATCTCAGTTTTACAACCCCCCACCCCTCAGCCACCCCAATTTCACCTCCACCCAAAAAAAAAGTAGAAAATAATCAGGAACCCCTAAAACGCAAAAAACGCAGTTTGAGAAATATTTGAAATTATTAGTTTTTTGCTAATTGCTCCACCGCCCATGCACCGATTTTCAAAATTGTAGCAACTATACCTACTTCGACCCCACACCATACCGCTACCCAAATTTCATCAAAATCCTTGCAGCGATTGCTGAGATTAGGAGGCTAGAAAAACGCCAACAGACCGACAGACAGACCGACAGACAGACAGACCGACGAAAATGAGTGACGTGGATTTTCGTTATGTAGACGTCATAAAACGCCCAAAAAGCGTATTATCTCAAAATCGAAAATTTTCGCGATCACAATACGGTAAGACTCATAGTGTGGAGAATGCTCGAAATGATCTCGGACTCTATAGTTCGCCAGGCGCGTACGAAAAGAGCCTATAACGTCCCAGAAAGAGACGAATGGAATAGGAGTGACCGTTTCATATTACCCTGCCATCTTGCGCTATTCACGGCTACAAGTCAGAACTAGCCGCAGTAGCAGGAGTAGCTGGTATAACCAAGAGTTGAAATTTCACTAAACCTTAGGAGGTATACCACAATCTTTCAAGAGGAAATGATAGCCATAGAATTGGGAGATAGTGAGCTGAACAAACGGCCTCTGACAAAGAAATCTATAAAACTATTTTCAGATAGCCAGACTGCCCTGGAAGCACTGAGCTCCAAACGGTTTGACTCAAGACTCATATGGAACTGTATAGATTGAATTGGCTCGCAAGAGGAGGAACCGCATCTGCGTTCATAGGACCAGAACCGTTGCGGGCATTGCGAAAAGTACTTCCAGGAAGACCTTCTCAGAATGGGCAGCAAGCACTGGCGAGATGCACCAGGACTAATACACTTCGGCCCTGAGCCTCTGTGTGTATGTGTGGCTAAACAGCTCACATAATAGGCTGATGCGCGCCCAGTTAAACACTTCTATTAGAACTATTATGGGATGCCTCAAATCAACCCCAACTTATTGGCTACCAACACTAAGCCAAATAGTTCCACCAGAAAATGCGCTTCTGAGAGAATAACAAAATCAAAACAAATCCCTCACTGCCAATCCACGAAGATAGCCAAGATCTCTCCATGCTCAGATTTCGGTCCATAAAACCACTAATTACAACAGCTCTCCAACTCGAGTTTGATGGTTCTAACTTTTAATCCTGAAGTTGAATGAGCAGAAATCTGGGCGACCCAAACACTTAAAGAAGTGAACAGTAATCTAACGGTTGATCAAGAACCCCCTGGTTTTGAGCTCCACCAAAGGGAATGGTCTACCCTAAACTCTGTGGAGCGGAACGCCAAACTGTCAGTCGTAAATTGATTTATTCTAGTCTTAGAGCATATCCAGGCAACAACAGGGACCTCCAAGCCAAACAATCAGCCGTAGAATGGATTTCCAGGCTCGATATTAACCCTATTTACTATTTGGATCGAATAAAAAAAAACTGCTTTACTTACCGAAGATCCTAGCATGGAGCAGGACTGATCTGCGCATTCTGGTCGGTCTGTTGACAGGTCATTGCCGTCTGAGAAACCACTTGCGGACAAGAGGCCAAATATAAGACTGTCATTTGTGATATGTGGAGGACGAAACAGCGGAGCACTAGAGCAGATATTGTGCTCCTATCCAGTACTGGAAAGAGCTGGTTTCCGATTTCCGGATTCACCATCTGAAATTTACTAACTTAAAGGATATTTCACCTAACACGCCTTTCTCAAAAGGTGTGGATTGTAAGGTGAACTCTAAATAAGTGTGAGCCACAATAGACTCAATAGGAACACAGTGGAAGGAGGTATAATCGCCTCACTCAGTATCAACCTAACCTAACCTAGTGTGGTAAATTATTATCGCTGCATTATACAACCAAGCCAAACCCCAAGCGCTATACCAACATAACCCAGCCTTCCGCCAAGACTAATAATTGTATCCATATCATCATCCGAGCGTCACAAGCTTGTAAATGCAAACGTTTTAATGTAATTATTTTATTTAATTATCATTAGATTATTTCAAGTAATTTATCTAATACTATCTGGCAATGGGGGAAAGCCTCCTCTAATCTCCGACACTAAGGGCCGATTGTACAAATGCGGGTTTAACACGAGCTTTGTTAAACCTAAGCTTAGATAAACTCAGGCTTAAAGTCGACACTCGTTGTACAATCGTCGGCTTAGTTAAACCGGGTTGATAATGAAATTTACCATAGTTGGCATCAATGAAGCAATACGTACTGACATAATGATCTGAAAAATTACCTTTTTTGGTTAGCCACTTATGACAGTTTGTGGCAAATTTCGGCAATGTTTCTGTCTCTGTTCTTTCATCTGACCTCTCTGTTAAATTAGACGCAAATCTTTCAAAAAATATGACCTAATAAAGTGACAAGCAATTTGAAGGTTGATGCTTGACATATCATGTCACTTGTATCAGGTTAGGTTTAAACCTCAGCTAAGCTCGCGTTAAGCTTGGAGGAGGGGGGGGGGGGGCTAAGCCAGCATTGTACAACGGACGTTTTGCAACTGACGTGGTTTAACGTCGGCTTACCTTAAGCCGAAGCTTAAGCTTGCATTGTACAACCTTGATTTAATAGTCGGTGGTACAACCGGCCCTAAATGGTGGAAGGTATTTTCGCGCTCTTTGCTATCATGACGTAAAGTTCGGGAAATTCCACTCCTTGATGTCCACAGCTGTTAAAAAAATTGTTGCACATTTTCAGATATGACGGAATGATTGCTTACTATCGAATTTTGGTGGAACAAGCCAACATGCTAAATAAAGGAGTTCAGCAGTCTGCTGTTGGAATTTCATTCTCGTTGGATAAACTTGTTCAAGCTATCCAAAAAGAGCAAAGCGATGATTTGCCCAAAATGGATCCTGTAGATGTAGTTGTCTGTTCTGTTGGATTTAAACAGATGGTTAAGGAGAAAACAAAGGTGAGATAAATAATAATTTAGTCTTTATATGTATGTAGATATCTTACATTAACCACTCTGCGGAAACTAAATGACTACACCATTTCCAGCAGTAGTTTCCAAAGGATCAAATTGCGTTTCTAAAGCGTCAATAATTGTCCGCATAGACCAAAATAAATACCGTATGGTAAAACGCGACAAAAGTATTTCGCTTTCCTCAATATAAGATTATGGTTGTTTTTCATGGGTTTCGGTCAACGATTGAAACTATAACTTTTCTTCACTAGTTTTCGGTTTATTTTAATCTAAAACATCTTCAGGTATCAAAAAGGTCTGTCTGTTTCTTTCCTTTGCAATTTCGGTTTGAGTCTTCTTAAAATCCTTGAAAGTATGGCTGCTACTTCCATTCATTTTGGCTCTTCTCACCAGGCCGAGAACTTTATGCTTATTTTTCTAGTGAGACTATAGATTATGGTTGTTTTTCATGGGTTTCAGTCAACGATCGAAACTATAACTTTCCTTGACTACGTCTCGGTTTATTTTAATCTAAACCATCTTCAGGTGTCAAAAAGGTCTGTCTGTTTCCTTCCTTTGCAATTTCTGTTTGAGTCTTCTTAAAATCCTTGAAAATATGGCTGCTACTTCCATTCATTTTGGCTCTTCTCACCAGGCCGAGAACTTTCTGCTTATTTTTCTTTGTTCAAGGCAACTCTAATCTGGACCCCCCCCCCCCCCGAAAGGTCAAGCAAGTGACACCCATAATGTGGACCCCCCCAAAACCAAATCCTGCATACGTGCCTGGGAGCAAGTGCTTTAAAGAGCATTTATCCACGATTAATTTACGTTATTTTTTTATTGCTACACATTGAAATCATAAATAGCATTACAAAAGATGGAAAGAAGTAGGCACTAATAATGTAAATATTATGCTTTTGAGTTTTTGACAAGTGAAACCGAATGACTCGTTGCTTAATAGTTTACGCTGCGACGTTCCAATCCATAGGTGCGGGGATCGGTTCTAAAGCTAGTCGGAATTTTTTCTTATTACACTGGAAAATATTTTTTATAGATTGTGCAGAAAGTGACCATTTTTTTAGCTATGTAAAATTTAACTTTTTTGCAGTGCATAGTGCAAAAAGTGAGTAGCTTAATAAAACAGCGGTCAAGCCCACTTAAAAATTCATATGAATGAAATTACCTTTGTCTGTCTATTGGGCAAAAGCGGCATTGCAGAATTATAAGAGGTAATAAGAGTGCAAAATTTGATTTAAAAACACTTTTATTTCGATCGTAGAAAAAAATTTTGGTAGCATTTGCAAAAAACAATCAGTCAATTTTTTTGTAAAAAAAAGATCCATATGAGCTGGGTTCCAACCAACCTCGAACACGAACGTTTTTGGTCGGAGGCTAGTGCTTAACCTAAATGATTTCAAATATTCAAAAACATATTTATTTCGAATTTAGATCGTAGTAAAAATGTTGTGTGCAACATGTGCAAAAAGCGTATTTGCAGTGCTCAGGTTGATTAGACACAAATAGCTACATATTTACGTACGCTCGGGAGTGTAATCAATCAATCAATATATTTATTTGTTAGGTATGCAAATAAATATTAGTCCTCTAGTCTGTCCACTGAAGAAAAGGAGTAAAAAATTATTTCAAGCCCGTATTTTGGGGCTTTACTCGGATAAATCGAACTTAATGTTTCTGTTTATAATAACATCACTGCTCTCAGTATGCAGTTTTGTAGATGGTGTGCATATAACCTTTGACCATACAGTAAAAATTTACATATATCTTGCCATGGTTACTCCGTTTGTTCGGTGGATAAGGTATAGTTCGCAAATAGCAATGATACAATAAAATAGGGTACCAATAAAAATATCTTTTCGATTTTTGCCAATATTGCGGCTAGCGCTCGAGGTAGCAAACGTGGATTATACATGCTCTTTATGTATGTAGTGACACAATATCTGATACAACATAAAAATGTATGTTTACACGATTACAGAGATAAAATTCTAAAAACAATACCTTGTAATTTACAATTGACACTTTTGAATAAAAACGTATGAAAGAATTTACTTGAGTAAATTCAAACGGCACTCTCACCGGAAGCGATATTGACAAAACCGGATTTTTCCGGACTAGTTTTTTCATGCTGATTCTGAATCTGTATTTAGTTGTT
The DNA here is from genome assembly GCA_951848785.1 of Callosobruchus maculatus. Lineage (NCBI taxonomy): Eukaryota > Metazoa > Arthropoda > Insecta > Coleoptera > Chrysomelidae > Callosobruchus > Callosobruchus maculatus. The sequence goes on along the minus strand of CATOUR010000026.1, from coordinate 10,558,053 downwards.
TTCTCTAGCACCTATAGTTTTGGCTATCTTTTGTATACGGACAGACGGACGGACGATCAAACAGAGGCTCTGCATATAAGCTCTCTTCAGTGAGAGCTAAAAAGTATTCTTCAGAATGTCCAATTGCCTCTTTGTAGTTTACAACTGACTATGGGAAACTACATTTGATGCTTTTGAATATTCAATTGACGTGTTTGAACTTAAAATTTACTATTTGAATTTACATTTGGTGCTTTAGAACATTCAACTGACTATTTGGAACTAGAAATTAACCTCATTTTAAAATATCTCATGAAGCTTTGGAAACTACTGCTGGAAAAGATGTCGTGGTGATAAATAATGCAGACCCTAGAACTGCTATAGGCTTGAGAGCCAAACAAATGCCGGATCAGTGACTCTGTTTTGATACTAGTATAACTAGCGAAACCAGTATTGATACAAAACTCTGTTAAAATAAGAAATTACTCTTCTAGAAAATATTTAGTAAGGCATTCACATTACCACTGGTATCCAAAGAAATACACATTATTTCACATAATATTACAGTACTTATGGCATAATATAGGATACATTTGTAGACGCCTTTTTACAACTATTAGCAAGCCTTCTTATGAGGATCTATTCGTGCTATAATTTTTCGAAACTTATTATTATTATGTTAAACTTTCGGCGGTATCTGTGATTCCGTTGATTTTTTCCTCTTTATATCCCCAGTGTCTCATATTTAAAGAGATTTATAAATTGGTTTCCTAACTACTTGTGTTTTCTGGTCTGTGATCGTAGTAGTTATTTGAGGATATTTTTTCAGATTTTGAGAAGTTTATGGTTGGCAGGTATAAAATGTTTCTTGATAGAGAGTACGAACATTGAGGAAATACAAGAACAACTTATAGAACTGAAAGTTTCTCATGTGGTTATTTTGAAAGAAAATGAACACGGAACTGTAAGAGTACGGAGTTGGGAGAGAGATAGGTAATATTAGCATGTATCTTCACGCTTCATTTTTTATTTATACTTGGTTGGGTATAGTAATGCTACAAATAAGTAACTCATTGTAATACATTAATTTGAATGTTTGACTCTTAATTAGTGCAGTGCAGAAGGCCGATGGTAAATAATTTGCAATCTAGATATTTGGCATTTAAGTAAAATGTACCACTATATAGCCAATTGTGCAATTCTCTCCGCTCACCTTGATCGAGACTAAACCTGGTGCGTTATGACGAACGGGACTAAAATGCAGTACATTTTGCGACATTTAACCGTATCTTTAGAATACGCCTATTTTATAAAAATATAGTTATATTAAAATGCAAATATGAGTTTTAGATACAAGCATTATTTCAATAATGGTAGATAATATTTGAAACGAAAAAAAATTATAGTAGGATGAAACCTATTGCAAAACAAGGAGATTATGATAAAATTGAAGGTAAAATAATTTACGGGCGATCTGATGTCGGGAAGGGGAAGGAGGTTACTTTTAAACCCTGATTTTCAATTGAAAATTCTTCCGTCAAAATATTAGTTTTTCAAAAAGTTAGTATGCTTTCTGTTCGCCGAAAACTCTATTTTTGACGGTATAAAAAATATTCCGGGTTATTCACGTTATTCGACACGGAGCATTATGGCTAAAGTATCTGATGAAAAAGAAAATAATAATTTCGGATGGATAGGTATCCTTTAAGGCTACATTTTAAAAATATTTTCATGTTATACAGGGTGTACCTACCCAAAACTCGAAATGTAACAAAGTTATGTTTTTTAAATAGAACATCCTGTATATTATTGATTATTCAGATTCCTTGGTAAGTTCTAGTATGACTTTATGTATCAGACTTAGAACTAAAAGCGAACCGTTAAGGTGTAAATCACCATTTTCGGTATAAGTAGATGTCAGAAAAAAATGAAGATCACAACACAACACAATATCAACTTTGTGTTGTAGGTACTTGAATAATGTGCTGTTACATCATGATTAGTCATAAAAAGTGATCGGTTAACCAAAACATCGGTATATGGTCTCAAAATTGTATAATTTCAGAAGAAAACTTCAAGTTGTAATTTAAAATGGATTTGTCTTAAAAAGTCGCTAGGCAAGGAAGCAGCACATGTAGGCCACGTTATAAGTATCTTGTATCCATATATTTTCAGTTATATATGGAGTCATCGGTCCAAAGAATCCTCTTAAAAAAGTTGCATATTCGGTATCCACATGAAGCATAAATCGACAAAATCCATTCTTCTGACAGGATCGCCTTCCTTCCTGTGTACTGGCATCTATGGTACAGATACAGATCAGTTGTTTGCGCAGTGAACCACACCTTCCACTGCGAAATACCCTATTGAGGCGATTTGTAACAGCGTTGATGCTGTAGGATCTTGTTTGAAAAATTTGGTCCTCATCTTCGGGATCATATAGGAAAGGCCTACCGATATCACTGGGATGTCGTCAAAAGGTTCCCGTCTCGCGCAAACGTCAGACGTCGAAAAGTCCCAGAAAAAAATACTTCGTTGGGTTGACCGCGACTAGGGTATTGCCGTCTACATGAGTGAAAATCTACGGATACACGATACTTTATAACGTAGTTTGCATGTTCTGCTTGATTGCCTAGCAACATTTAAGAGATTACCTAGTGACTGTGAACAAGACGAATCTATCTTAAATTGAATCTCTCGTTTCAAAAACGACATAAGTCAATTTTTTCCGAATTTCACTTTTTACTTTGAAATGCCTCGACGTTAGAAGACACACGTTCTGAATAAAAATGACACAAGCCCCATTTAACCTTACAGTAACGCAGGGTCGTTTCCTATATTCGTGACAAAAACATCATAAGTCGTTGACTTAGGCACTTCTTACTCCGAGCGTTTCTGTATTGTACAAGTAGGTATGGAGGAGGGTCGGCCTATGGCTATTCGAAATTATGAAATAACATCATATTTGCCATCTACTGGTGTTTGTTTGACGGTAACTCTTAGTAGTATCGATTGGCATGAGGCGCATCATACGTTAAGTAAGCGAGTATATAAAATGATATTACTTAATGTTATCAAATTTACTAAGGTTAAAAAGTTCCAACATTCGAACTGGATAGAATAGACAATATTAACACGTAGTTGCGAGTTGCAAGCGTGTCATTCCAGAAATTACTATATATTTTCTATTAGTTTATAGTTCTAGGTCATTTTTTTACCAAATCATTAGTATCATGTAAAGGAAAATAAAAAAAATAGCATCTTCATTCCAGATTAGTACTATTCTATATTCCATTACGTCTGATGCAAGCCTAATTTTTAAGGTATTTATTGGTACTAAGACATATTAGATTTAATACTTTATTATAAAAAACTGCTTTTCCCATGAATCGTGCAAGAAGAAAGTCCTTAAGGAGCAAAAACAGCCATTTACACCGTCCCCATCTATGTCTTTTGAATATAATAAAAACAAAAGAGCAGTTGTGATAGCTCATCGATTTATTGATCTTTTAATCTATCATATGTTTATTTTATCAAGAAGTACATACCACCTTACCACTGGCAGCACAAGGGTATCCAAATACATGGGTTCCAATAAACTCCAAAAATACGCAATATTCAATAAGTAGTAATAATAAGAATCCTTGAGGAGTAAAAGCTATTTTTTCAAAAATACTATTGCAACAACTTAAACTAATGTTTTCCTTCTCTCTGTTGTATATGTTCGGTCTGTTGAACCTAATTTGTATGAATAAATTGCTGGTTACGACTTTTCCTTGCAAAAATTGCACAAAAGTCGAGAGCTCAAAAATTTTTTTTTTTTAAAAACCTCGTTGAAAAAAATATTTTTTGTACATTATTTATATCAAAGACTTATCTAAACAATATAAAATAGTTTGAGTACTTGATTCGTCAATTTTATTCAATTATTCGAATTTTGTACTGTACTGTAAAATTGCATTTTATTGACTTATGTTGTTTTTGAAACGAGCGATTCAATTACAATTTGAATATTTCTTTTAAAACTATACAATTTTACAGAAGTTTTGGTTACCGATGAATTTTTATGACTAATTATGATGTAATAGTACATTATTCAAGTACCCATAACAAAATATTATAAATCCGATAACAAATTTTTGCCGAACGCTCTGTTGAAATTTTGTACTCTCGGAAATCCACATTACAAGTTTGTGTTATTAATGGATAACTACAAAGTAGGGCATGTTTTTACCGTAAAGTGAACGTTTCATTATTTGGTTATTTTTAAGATAACTTATTTTTTTTTGTAACGTTTCTTGAAGTCACTTTTCAACACATGCTGCTTTTGACACAATCTCCCGAAGTATTTGATACATGATCAGGTGATCACGTTCTATAATGTGGTAGCAGATTTTTTAAGGAGTAATATTAAAAATTCCAAAATCCGACAATAAAATTTTGTTTTATTAGAGTTTTCGTTTGGAGGTTTGCAATTTAATGAAAATCTCTAAAAATCAATTCATCTCTGAAACAGTTGAAAATCGGATCCTACTCTACAGTCTTCTCCTAAAGTATTTGCCACTCATCATAGAAGACCCTGTATATATTTCTAATTTAGAGCTGTGTATGTATATTGTTGCAGATTCCAAGAAAAATCATTCAGTACGACAGAACTTATAGAAAACATGCATAAAATTTTGAAAAACTGGAACGATGTTGTACAAGAAAATAGTAATACAGCATTGTTGAAATCGGAAAGCAAAGTTAGTAATAGTGAGAGAAATGACCAAGAAGCTAACGTTTATGTTGATTATCTATTTGTCACAGTAGAAAAATTATCATCCAATGCCCGAAAACGATACGAAAATCAGGTAAGATTGATTCTATATTTAATACTGTCGAGTGGAATTGAAAGTAAACATGAATAAAACTTGTGCCAGTTTAGTCACACATATCTCCAAAAACAGGGACGTTTTAATAGGAAATATATTTAAAAATTGCCATTGTATTTTTTCACTGCCACAGAATCAAATTTCGTAATAACAGAGAGGCACTTTTATTTCAGATTAGATCGCAATTGGATGGACTGTTCAAGAAGTTCACGGGATATGTTGTAGTTGTTGGTCTCTCTCTGGACTCAACTATAGTAAAGTGGCTTGCATCCTTTTTGGATTTCGAATCTGAATATAATTTCCAGAAATCTGTGGAGGGCGTTATAGAGAGGTGAATTTAAAATCAATCGTTTATTGTTGTCTTGGTTATACTTTCGGAAATTCTAAAACACCATTATACATGTTTGTCTTTTTCAGGCATCCTAGGCATAAAAAGTACCTAAATGATATTTGTGATGAAATATACAAACAGAAAACAAGTCGGACAGATCCAACGTTGATTTTATATAGTTTAATTGATTACTGCTATAAAGTTTTACTTTAATATCATAAAGAGTAATTTTCAATTTAGTCGTTTAAATTGTGTAAACCCTTCCTGATTCCATAAATGATGCAGTTTGGATTGCGTTTTAGAGCTATGGATCACCCTTAACTCAAAAAATACTTCACTTGAAAAAAAATTTACTTAAGTAAATTCAAACGGCGCTCTCACTATGAAATTTGTTGGTATAAAAATATAATTTTTTTATTATATTGACAAAATCGGATTTTTCCCGGACCAGTAATCAACAAATTTAACATTTAATCTTAAAAAAAAAGTTGTTGTCAGCGGTGAGATTCGAACCCACGCCCTTTCGGACAGGTGCCTAGCGTCTTAACCGCTCAACCACGCTGCCTGTGCTTCAGGAATATCAATACACTATTCATAATACGTCGTCAGTTACCTGTCGTAGTTTAATTCAATTTTTTTAAATCGGAAGCGATATTGACAAAACCGGATTTTTACCGGACTAGTTTTTTCATCCTGATTCCGAATCTGTATTTAGTTTTTCTCTAGCACCTGTAGTTTTGGCTATCTTTTGTACACGGACAGACGGACGGACAGGCAGAGGCTCTGTATAAGATCTCTTCAGTGACTTCAGTAAGTCAGTGAGAGCTAAAAAGGGGAAATTGTTCTTACGTGTTTTAAGTTTTTCATTTATCATATATTAGAACAGAATTGGAATAAAAGCTTTTAATATATGAAAATATATTTAAGAAATGTTATTTACACAAGATAAGATATAATGGATGATAAAAAAATTAAAATCCTCAGTTATGTTTAATCAGGCTTTTAATAGAGAAATAACAGGTCTTTAAGCTAACTGCTCGTTTTCGGTCTGTCTACACATTAACTAGGAAATTAAATGTTATTGTGACATGTGAGGTTTTTTTGTGATATTGATGCTTACTATGAATTATTATTATAAAATGGAAACTACCAACAGCTCTTCATTTAATGACATACCTGTGGCTCTAAAATTCAATATTCAGAATAAGAAAAAATCACATTGATACATTTCGGCTGTCCCAGGAAAACACAGTATATGAAAAAAAAATATATTCTGAGAAATCGGGTGTGAAAGTTCCTTCCTTATAGCGATCACAATTAAGTTTATACTTATATTAATTTAAGGGATTGATTTAGTTATTATGAATGCTGAGAAATAAACAGGTTTTTAGGAAGAGATGAATACAGGGTTGGGATAAAGTATGGAACCAAGCAAATATCTTTGAAACGGAAAGGGTGATATTGCTGAAAATTTGCCGGTAAATGTAGTGACGCATAATGCATCCGAAAACATTATGTTAGCTATTAATGTACTTCCGGTCTAACTCTAAGTACCATCAACTTTTTTAATTTAAATGGGACACCCTGTATATTTCTGCAAATTTCAATACATCTTTTTATCCGAATACGTCCATAGTGGGTTTAGTATGTGTTTCTGTAAAAATGAGAAAGATAAACCTTTTTTAATTGTCTCACAAATTCGTCCGTGGCGGTCTGCGGTCTTCCCACAGAGTTAACATCTATAGAGGGAGTGTATACAACAAAATGCACAGGTCGCTGACCAGCCAACATGTAACGGAAATTTTGACAGCCTGAGGGCATTACCAGTGGTGTGCGACTTTATATTAAAATTGGATGTTCATTAATAGCTTCAACTATTACTGTGATCTTACAAACTGATACCAATAAGTTGTATTAGTATTTAGCTATACTTAGAGAGTTACTTTTATTATAATTTCATTGTAACAGTTGATAATTTATTATTACCATGAAGTGTTTTTCAAAACGTATCTGACATTGTTCTGAAAGGTAGCCTGTTGGAATGGCTGCATCATGTTTTTACTTCAGCAATAAAATATAATAATTGCATTAGGTAATATCCAGTTCTATAAAATTCTCATAGATAGATTTTCTGTAAGTAAATGTGGCATACATTTTTGCATTTCACGTCCTCAAATAGTTTAAAAATGGAATTTGGAAAATTCATGTTGATAGACATGAGTGTAATGCGTGCACAAAACATACATTAAACAACCATTATTATTCCTCAAACTGGAGTGAAGTTTCTTTTTTTCCCACTTATCCCCCTATATTACGCTACTGAAAACTAATACAAAACCTATACTCACCTATGATAAGAAGTGTTCACCGATTCGTCACTATTACAGCAAACTATGCACTTTTTATGTTGTCTCATCATGCAATTATGACAATATTGTTCATAAATAATTTAATTCACACCACAAATAGTCACAAAGTCAGTCAAATATACACTAAAATCACAAAAATCTCGACACACGCAATAACCACAACTACAATGACAGCCACGTGACAGCTTAAGGGCACGCCGATTGTAGGTTGCTAGATTTATGACATATTAGAAGTTATTGCGACATTCCGCTATGAAATTTACCATTTTTGAGATTTGATTAAATCAATACAAATTATCTTCACGTAAATCAGTTACATTGCAAGTATATTGGAATGTATAGTTAAATACCCAGTTAAATACTTTGTGTTCAAACTGCGGAAACTGCCAGATTATGAAGAAACTGGAAGCGGACGAAGAAGAGTGGCAATAGCGCTATAGATGTTGGCTGGCCAATATTCAAATTAGGCTCCCTCTAGAGATGTTAGCTCTGTGGGTCTTCCCGTTTTAGGTAAATTTTTAATATTTCCAGTTAAATTAAAACGTTTTAGTGCTTTAGTCACCGCCGAACGTGTTATAGGACCCCTGTCGGGGTGTAAATCATTGAAAAGTTGACACACTTCTTTGTCAGTTCTCACGCGATCGCCGAAACCGAAAGCTTTATCTTTCCCGTTTTTACAGAAACTAATACTAAACCCACTACGGACGTATTCGGAAAAAAAAGATGTATTAAAATCTGCAGAAATATACAGGGTGTCCCATTTAAATTAAAAAAGTTGAAGGTACTTCTAACACAATATACCAATACTTTATTTGAAGAAGACACCATTTGTCTTCAACTTCGATAGAAGTAAAAAATGATCAATGGAATCAAAAGCTTTCTGGAAATCAGTATAAATCACATCTACCTGACCGTGGTTATCCAGTACCTCAGAGATAAACTGCGAAATACAAGCTAAATTAGTGACTGTTGATCTTTCTGTCATGAAATCATGCTGAGATGTCGAGACAATTCTTTTGAGATGGGTATACTGTCTGGAATAATATAATTTCAAAGACTTTACTAAAATTACATATTATTGATATAGGTCTGTAATTCTCAACCATGCTGTTCTCACTAGATTTGAGGACTGGACATATCTTTGTTTTTTTCCAGATATCGGGGTATACATTTGTTTTTAGGATCATATTGAAAATAAAGCAACGTGGCTTAGCCAAAACATGTATACAATCTTTGACAATAAAACTAGGGATAAGATCAACTCCTGAAGTTAGCTTATTTGGTAATTTTCTAGATGCTTTAATGATGTCATCTTCATTCACCTCATCTAAAGATATAAGACAATTAGATAAATTTGGCATATATAAGTTGAGATTATTTGTATCAGACTGCTGGTATACACTAGAATATATCAACTATCAACAGCAATATCCAGAGCGGAGGCACTCTAAAACTGATGCATTTGAAAGATTGAAGAATCTTTTTATTTGGACTGGGTTCTTTAACCCTTTTGTCCCCAGTGGTTTCACCTTGAAACCACCTTTCAAAAAATGTATTTTTCGCATCCCAGTGGTCATGGTTAATATTTCACAGCCTACCTGATAGATCTGCTTGAGAATTATGCATCACATCTATAAAATTGTTTCTTCTGCAAACTTGACTTATATTATCTCGATAATTCAGGGTTTTGACTTTATCAAATACTATTATGGCCTTAAATTTTAGTTGGTCGTTAAATACAAATAAAAATCGATATCACTTTCTCGAAATAAATGAATTTCAGTACATAAATAGAAGGTATCTTTAAAATTTGCAGAAAAATCTAAATATCTCAGAAACCGATGAATATATGTATATGGAATGCTATACAAATATGAGAGAGCATATTGAAAGCAATTTTTTGGTATAGTAAAATATGGGAGGTTACATTAAAAAAAAAGAGATGATCTAGATTTTGCATTCTACCTCACCCTGTATATAAATATGCGTCGTCGACTTTTTTACAGTCTGTGTTGAATCTAGAGAATATTTTTTATCTTGCTATGTAAAAAGTTATTTTCGATTCATCAATTTTCAATATAAATTACTTCCATTTGACAGCGATTGGATAGTCATAACTTTTTAAATACCCTGTATAATGTTACAATGCCATATACTTTAATAACGGGGATCATAAGTTAAATCTAAATATGGAATAGTATATACGGTGTCTTATTAAAAAAAATGTATGCCTGAATCACCAGTTATGGATCACCCTGTATAAATCAAAATATTTTCTGAGCAAGGAGCATATCATTGGCTACAACTTTTATATACAACTTTTTTCGATATCTTCTGTAGGGGAGTTATCGACCGATACGGTATCAAAAACTCACCCTGTATAATATCTTACGGTTATTAGATATGTGCAGGTTTAAAGTTCGCCACATCCTGCTGGAGTGTACAGTGTTTCATAGTGCTAGGTTAGATAACAGTGTACCAAACGACATCAAAAGTGCCCTCACCACAGACATGTACAAAACTTATACATTATATCATCAATTCTCCACTTCTTACTTGTAAATGTAGTAATGTGCCGTCCGGCCGCTAATAACCCTGCGTGGTTGATGCGGTTCTTTTGTGTTAAATTAAAAAAAAGTTATACCAATCTATTCCACAGACCTTAAAATTAGATCCTTGTGTCGCGTGATTGGGGCCCGCGCAGTTTGTTATTGTTATGTGTTATACAGGTTCCAAGGTTCTGTGTCCGGTCAACGTGTGGATTTGCATCCGTAGTTTCGACAACGGATACTGATGCTAGGACCTGTATCCATCCGGAACTGAACATTTTGATACGTTGTGACGTGAACGAATGAGGATTGAGGTTTACGACTCAACAGCCAAAATTCACCTTCACTGTCTGAACACATTTTAGCAAATGAAAATCACTAATAATAAATAGTTCTATACATTGACGTCTTAAAACGTCAAATGCCTCCTTCACTCTGTATCTCTACTATATGCCCAATCCTCCCGCGATGCCGCTTCCTTCGCTTAGAACGCTGTTTAAGAGTCAAATACTCAGAGTAATAATTCTTCTCTCTAGAGGGAGCATTATTCAAATATCATGGTACATGGATATATTACCGCGTTGACATTTTTATGTTTATACTCATTTGGTTACATACGTTAACTATAATTCCGTGAGGTTGAACTGTTGGAGTACTTCTATTAGCATTTTAGTGTATACCGATTGACATGCTTATGGTTACCGTGTAATTAGGTTTACTATTTTATTACCATGCTAGAATTTTGGAATCCGTAAGGTTCAATCGCAGTTAGAACTCCACAGATATTTAGACTTTCGACGGAAACGTGGCAACGCGGCAGCCCACTGTTTCTATAGCACGTGATGCCAGCCCTCTAATTTGTTTTTGTTGTAGTATTAGAGTGTTGCGTTTTACTGCAATTAAAAAGCGTGTTGGTGTTTATATAAACTATAAATTGATAAAACTGACTTTGTAGTGACAATGAGGGGTACAAAGAAGTGTGTAGTGTGTGGTAATTCTGACCCAGGAAACATAACCTATCACAGGTTAGTACGCATTTGTTTTGTTGAGCAGTGGTGTTGAAAACGGGGTAATGCCAAAATATCTATAAAAGAAATAACCATAACTGGCTAGATAACACGAAATATAAAATGATAAATCTAATACTTCAATGAATATTTTTGTCAAATGAATGAAGTAAACGAATCTTTTTTCATATTAATAAGAGCTGATGAAGATATTGATGCTTAGATATCATAATTGAAGATAGTGATTATCTGCTGTGTAGAAATTTACCTATATGGCAATTTTCTGGCTTTACAGTTAAAAATGGACAAAATATCTTTTTGCTTTCCACACCGATAGGTGAGGGGAGTATTGTGATCGCGAAAATTTTCGATTCTGAGATAATACGCTTTTTCGGTCTACATAACGAAAATCCACGTCACTCATTTCCGTCGGTCTGTCTGTCTGTCAGTATGTCTATCGGTCTGTCTGTCGCTTTTTTCTAGCCTCGTAATCTCAGCAACCGCTGCATGGATTGTGATGAAATTTGGGCAGCGATATGCTGTGGGGTCGTAAGAGGTAATGTTCCTATAATTTGAAAATCGGCGGAGTAATTAGCAAAAAACAAAAAAATTAAATATTGCTCAAACTTCGTTTTTAGGCGTTTTAGGGGTTCCTGATCATTTTCTACTTTTTTTGGGTGGGGGTGAAATTGGGGTGATTGGGGGGTGGGGGGTTGTAAAATTAATAATTAATAACGTTTTTATCAAACTACTAGCGTTTTATTGCTCAAACATGTTATACAGGTACCCCTTATTTCCCTCTTTGCATTATAGAAATGAACAGCCGCGGTCCGTCCTGGGTACCACAAGTCGGATGGGTGCTATTCACGCAGAAAGGGGCGCCATTGTTGTCGTGAAAATGGAAATTCAAAGAAGACAATATTTTCCTTAATTTACATTGTGTACCGGGTGAGTCAACGATTGGGCAAAGTAAGATTTCTCTCATTTCAAGCGGTACAAAAAAATCTTGAATATGTCAGTTATAGGTTTCGTTAAGGTGTACAATTTTGAAATATTTTCCAGTATACAGGGTGGCTCAAAAAAGTGTGACGAGTATAACATTTTTTTTTTAGATGGAACACGCTATTTTTTATTAATTTTTCTATTAAAAAATGGGGTGTTCCATCTAAAAAGCATATGCTATACTCGTCACACTTTTTTGAGCCACCCTGTACACTCAAAAATATCTTACAATTATATACCTTAGCGATACCAAAACTTTCATTTCATATACAAGATTTTTTTATATTTCTTAAAATAAGAGAGAAATCTTACTTTGCCCAATCGTTGACTCACCATGTACAGGAGCCTTAGTAGCATTCAGTCACGCCTGAAACATTTTAAACAATTAAACAGCAAACAAAATAGTGCTACATTAACTATGACAACCCAAAGCCTACTATTTTACACAGCTACTTTAAACTTTAACTCACTATCGATGATTTGGTAAAGTGCATTGTAGTTTCCAGCTTTTACTTGAGATGCGCTTTAAACGCATATATTATATACGTAAGAGATTTTTCCAATAATAATAACAACATGACAATGGCAAGGATTACGCAATGTTCAAGAATATACAGTCCACACTACCGTCGCTAGATCCATCATGCAGAAAATACGCGACGCCACTGGTATTTGGTTAGCGTCGCCCACTATCGCCTAGCAACCTCTAGATTGTTTATGTTTACGTATACCTATTTTCAGTTACTCTTAGTCCAAAACAAACCTGTATAATTGTATGTTTATGCTCCCTCTAGAGAGAAGAATTATTACTCTGAGGTCAAATATATGATCAAATTTTGGTGAATCTTGATTCTAGCTGTACTCCAGACATTTCCTAATTTCTGTATACTCCCAGTTGTTTCAAACCTCTTCTGAAGGAATAATGATTACCTGTAGAATTTATACTTCTGCATTAAGTAGAAATGATCTCTTTGCGCATAATCTATTATAAGTTGAAAACTATATTGACTGAAACTAACACTAAAACAATGCTTAGGAAAAAACTTGATATAGCTTATGCCATGTTTTAATATCTAAACGAAAAAAATCATAAATGAATAAAAAAACTAAATTTTAAAATTGGTCCGTTTATCAACACTTTTTGCGCACTTATGCAGGCTTTTTCAAATTACAAATTACTTTACCATCATTAACTTAGAATTTAGATTAACAGTAATATATCGTGAAAATCAACACTCACTGAACTTGTGAGAGAAACAAATTAAATCATGAAAGTTATTTCATACAGTTACTGAATTCAAAGGCTTAAAAAGCGTAAAAAATGTGTTCTATCTTGAATTTTATAATTCTGCCTCAATATTTTTTACTCCTCTAAAATTAGTATCCAAGTGACCAGTATAATAGAAAAAGCTATTTCGTTGATCTGAAACTAGTTTCTAAGCAATAGAAATATATGCCTGTGCAATTCATTATACTAGGCATGCATTTTAAGCAAAGACTTGTTCAATTACCTTCAGATTTAATGCAGATTCTGACTTTGACGGTATTGAATTTGAACACAACTCGGGGACACAATCCAAGTCGTCTATGTCTTCAACCCACATACAAAATTCTGAATCTGTTGAAACTGCTACTCAGGAAATCGTCAAACAAATCGACTTCATGTACATACAGATGGAATTCTGTGAGAAGAGCACTCTGAGAACTGCAATTGATGATAACCTTTACTTGAATGAAGATAGATTTTGGAGGTTGTTCAGGGAAATTGTTGAAGGTATGTATAATCCATGTATTCTCGAGTATTCGCGAGTCTTCTTTGTTAAGTTCTTATTCAAGATCTTTTATGTCTGATTTAAGCTCTGAGGCTAGCTAGACAGGGGAGAGCGAGAGACTCTCCTGTTGAGAGAGCACAGAAACGGGAGCGCCAAATGGAAGCGAAAATCCAGTTGGCTTGCCAGAAAGCATCTTGCATCCAGTGTGTGCCTTTTACGCGCCAAGTGCGCCAGATAGCCTACGGGTTGAGGAGCGACCATTATGCACTCAGTCAAGCGGTACTAGTTGTTGTCAAGTAACATTGTCTTGACAGAATACGGATGCTAATCGCTGCTAAGCGATCGCTGGTGGCGCGGGCGAGCGGTCTGGAAGAGAACAGAATATTCTACGAAAGACCTTCTCGCCTCTTCCAACAGCCCAAACTTCTCCAAGCAGACACTCCGGCCTTGGCGCAGCTCGAGTCCGTTTGTAGGAGTACTCCTAACTTGAATGTACTGCGTCATCCGATAAATATGGAAGAAATTCTTGGCGTCTTACAAGTCGCAAATAATTCCGCAGCTCCTGGCCCGGTTGGCATGAACACCTACTGGTTGGAAAAATTTCTCAGTTGCCACCGGCATTTAGCTAGATTTTTTAACTCGTGGCTAAGTCAGGAGCAGCCAATTCCGGCTAGGTTTGTCGAGGGTCGAACCGTGCTTCTCCCAAAGCCCGGAGATTTGTCTTATCACAAAAACTACAGGACAATAACATGTCTGAACGCATGTTACAAGCTCTTCACCAGAATCTTGTACATGCGTATCCTTCAAGCTGTAAATCCCGTATTTCTCAGCGTATATGAACAAAGAGGGTCTAAGAAAGGAGTAGCTGGCTGCAGGGATAACCTGTTGATTGACCGCTGTGTCACACAGGACTCCGTGCAGTACCTGCGAAACCTTTCTATGGCCTGGATCGACTATCGGAAGGCATTCGACACTACGTCTCATGAACTGATTGTGCGGCTGTTGGAATGTCTTTCGGTAGATGATCAAATAGTGGGATGCATCAAACAACTGATGCCGCTCTGGAAGACTCGGTTCACTATAACATCGGGTGAAACCAGGGTTCGGACAGAGTTGGTATCATTTAAAAGAGGGGTCTTCCAAGGAGACTCCTTGAGTCCCTTGCTCTTCTGCATCTCGCTACTGCCTTTGTCCATAGCGCTGAAAAATACTAAGGGATACAGCTGTGGCAAGCCCAATTACCGGAGGCACAAGGTCACCCACTTATTTTACATGGATGACCTGAAACTCTATGCCTCCGGACAACGCGATTTAGAGCAGTCGCTGAGGGTAGTGCAGGATTACAGTCAAGCTATTGGTATGGAGTTCGGGATAGACAAATGTGCCATGGTTCATCTCAAAAGAGGACGTTGCGGAGATAGTGAAGATGAGGAGCAGCTCGTTGATGGGAGCATCTTGCGACAACTGCATGCCGGAGATACTTATACCTACCTTGGAGTGGCGCAGCGTCACATCCAAGAGGCAGAATTGGTCAAAGAGTGTCTCCGCCGCAAGTATTTGCACCGACTCCGGCAGATCTGGTCGTCAGAACTGTCCGGCAAAAACAAAGTCGCTGCCACAAATATGCTTGCGGTCCCATTGTTGTTATACAGCTTTGGTGCTATCCACTGGAAAGTGGAAGAGCTACGACAAATCGACATAAAGACCCGCAAAAGGATGAATATGGAGGGAAGTCTACATCCTAGATCCTCTGTCCCGCGAATATACCTCCCGCGACACCTGGGAGGGCGTGGACTATTGAGTTTGGAGCGTCTGCACAACAGAGTAGTACTGGCCACTGCCTGCTATGTTACGACGAGCACCGATCCCCTGATCCGCTTTGTGCGAGAGCACGAGATTGCGGGTAAAGGAGCTTTCCTTTTTAGAGCAGCAACACGGGCAGCCGAAGAACTTAGCCTCACGCTCGACTTCACGCGGAGGTGTCAGCAGTCCGTTACGGAACTTGCTCCCGCACAATTAAAAACCCGGATTAAAACTGCTGAAGTCCAATTGCTTTTAAGACTTCACAAAGATAAACCAATGCACGGAATCTTCTACAAACATCTAGAAGAGCATGGTTTATCTGAGCAGTTGACCTTCTCCTTCCTAAGGTCTAATGGGTTGAAGTCGGAGACCGAGAGCTCTATAATGGCTTGCCAAGACGGTGTCTTCAACACCTTAGTATACCGTAGCCAGATTATGGGTATGGATGTGCCCGATATCCGTTGTAGAGCCTGCCTGCAGGCGCCAGAGACCCTTACGCACCTCTTGTCGGCGTGTAAGGTGTACGCTGGCACAGCCTACGTCTATCGGCACAACGCGGCTCTACGAGTGCTATACTACCATTTAAGGCACTCATACGGTATAGATGAGACACCGGTGCTGCCGTATGCTCCAGGGGACATTGAGTCCGTTGTGGAGAACGAGAGGTGCCGAATTTACTGGAACTACTCATTCTCCACGCTCGAGCTTATACATGCAAATAAGCCCGACATAGTCCTCCTCGACTACCAACAAAAGACGATGTTCGTTATCGAGTTCTCGGCGCCTGCCGAGGGGAACATGGTCTCTAGGTGGAAAAGCGGACCAAGTGTCAGGAGCTCCTCGGACAACTTCGCAGGCTCTGGCCGGACTACACTGTGAGTCTGCTAGTAATGGTCATTGGATCCCTAGGTGGTATGAGGGATACGCTGCTCTCTGCACTGCGCAAAATGCCGGTGTGCCGTGCGACGGCGCACATCTTAGCCGCCAGAATGCAGAAGGCAGTCATCCATGGGTCCCTTCGTCTGCTTAGGACGCACGATTCGCGGACCCAGTGATTGCTCACCTCACGGTGTGAGGAGTAGTCGCTGGGAAATGGAACAGCAGCCCGGTGTGTCGGAGCCCGGGTTGCACCCGTTTTTGTTTTGTCTTATATATATATCACATGTACTTGATCTTGATTATCTAGATGATTAGTAATGAATTCTGTAACTACTGTGAGGTTTGTAATGGTTGATCTGTGGTTAAAGGATTCATGCTGAGCAGGAAATTTCTGATTACAAACAAGTAGATATACAGGGTGGGGCATATAAATCAAGTGTTTTTGAAATAATCATAAAACTATTAGTTTTTACTCTAAAAAAAATATTGGTAGTAGAACATAGCTGATAATAATCCATTTTGGAATATCTAAGTGCAAAAATTACATCTGTCATATGATGCAGCCGTTCACGAAAATTGCACTCCACTGTTTCCAGCACGTCTCTGTTGATTTTTGAGAGATTCCATGGCGAGTCGATTCCTTCTCTGCGTCTAACGTACGGGGCTTGGCCCTTTAAACACGTGACTTGAGTTACCCCCATAGAAATCACAAAATCACAAATAGATAAGTCGGGAGACCGAAGAGTTCATGAAATCCCACCAAACCTCGAAATTGAACGATTTGGAAACAGTTGGCGAAGAACAGCCATGTATGCTCTGGCGATGTGTGCCGTGGCCCCATCTTGCTGGAACCACAAACTTTTGATATCCATACCTCTTCTTTGCAATTTAGGTATGAAAAAGGTATTCACCATATGAATATAACGTTCAGATGTTACTGTAACGGTGACCCCATTTTCTCCAAAAAAATATGGGCCAATGATGCCACGCCATATGCCACGCGTTGTTCTAGCATCTACCGCTCCATGATGGCAAGTGGCAAGTGAGAAAGTGAAATTGTTTGAGTCAAGGAATGGATTGTAATAAACCGCGCGCTCCTCCCTTTTCTAATATATGAGTACTACTCAAACCAAAAACACTTGGTTTTTATGCCCCACCTTGTATATGTTTACAAACAATGACTTCAAACACTTTTGTTGCACAAATTGACAGAATGGAAGTTGGTCTATAATTTTTGTTCATGGTCTGGACTTATCTTAAATCTTAAAATACAGGTGAAATCCTCGATGGAAATTTGAATATATTTTTATATAAGCCTTGCAAGCAGAGGATTCACTCAATTAAGTCAATTTTTTTCTGCCCCATTGTAATAAACCGCGCGCTCCTCCCTTTTCTAATATACGAGTACTACTCAAACACAGCTTTTATGATCTTTTTCTATG
The DNA here is from genome assembly GCA_951848785.1 of Callosobruchus maculatus. NCBI lineage: Eukaryota > Metazoa > Arthropoda > Insecta > Coleoptera > Chrysomelidae > Callosobruchus > Callosobruchus maculatus. Next base: position 10,540,046 of record CATOUR010000026.1, on the reverse strand, counting down.
AAAATAGTTTTTCTCATATTAGTTTCTCATCATATATATTGTTTCTCAATTAGTGGAGTCACTTTATTGAATAGTTGTTCTAATTGCACTGGACATTCTTAAATGATTTTTGAACATTAGTTGATTTTCGGCAATCCATTCTTGTAACAAACAAGTTACGCCGCCATTATATTTCGTCGAGTGGCCTTATCCACCAACGCTATTTTCTCCTTCGCTTTATATTTTTTAGTCTATTTAAAAGGTATTCGCAACTCCTATACGTATACGTGTTACTTGATTCTGTGCCATTTTTAAGTGAACTAAATAACTCAATTTGGATGATTCGTGTAAATTTGATCAAAATTACTTTCGATGATTCATCTAAAATGATCATTCAATATGAACCGTGTGCAGCGGCTTAGGGTGACCTTAAAAAGCGTCCATTTTGGTTTGATGATTCTGATGCACCCAATAGATTAATAGTTAAATGTAAAAACAGAATCGCTAATTTGGAGTGATTTCTTCTCTTGAGCATTTTTATATATTTATTTTTTAGTTCGAGATGGTTGTGTCGCCGGGATTGGTCTATAACATTCAGCAGTACTCTGGAGTAATCTTCCAGTTTGTTTGTGAAATTAAAAAGAAAAATAAACATAATAGCATGGAAGTAGTGGCTGCAGGTGGAAGGTAAGATGGGAAAAGTGTCAACTTAGTCATATCATATTTATTATTGCATCAAGTGTTTAACCTTTAGTACAATTATTTGGAGCAGTTTGGAAACCTTTTCCACCATGTTTGCAACATTTACAGATTCATAGGCTTTTAAATCAAATCCGATTTTTTTAGTTTCTTGCATTATGGTTAAATTTAATACGTAAGACTCCTAATGTGGAGAATGCTCGAAGTGATCTCGGACGCTATGGTTCCCCAAGCGCGTACGAAAAGAGCCTATAACGTCCCAGAAAGAGACGAATGGAATAGAAGTGACAGTTTCATATTACCCTGCCATCTTGCGCTACTCACGGCTATCAGAACTAGCCGCAGTAGCAGGAGTAGCTGGTATAACCAAGAGTTGAAATTTCAGTAAACCTTAGGAGGTATACCACAATCTTTCAAGCAGAAATGACAGCCATAGAATTGGGAGATAGGGAGCTGAACAAACGGCCTCTGACAAAGAAATCTATAAAACTATTTTCAGATAGCCAGACTGCCCTGGAAGCACTGAGCTCCAAACGGTTTGACTCAAGACTCATATGGAACTGTATAGATTGAATTGGCTCGCAAGAGGAGGAGCCGCATCTGCGTTCATAGGACCAGAACCATTGCGGGCATTGCGAAAAGCACTGCCAGGAAGACCATCTTAGAATGGGCAGCAAGCACTCCTGCACTGGCGAGATACACCAGGACTACTACACTTCGGCCTGAGCCTCTGTTTTTCTCTTTCTCTGCGGCTGAATTTTGTTCGCCAGTGTGGCTAAACAGCTCTCATACTAGACTGATAGACGCTCAGTTAAACACTTCTATGAGAACTATTACGGGATGCATCAAATCAACCCCAACTTACTGGCTACCAACACTCAGACAAATTCCACCACCCATCCGTCGAGGAAATGCCATTCTGAAACAATATAACAAAATCAAAACCAATCCCTCACTGCCAATCCACGAAGATAGCCAAAATCTCTCCACGCTCAGATTACGGTCCATAAAACCAACAATTATAACAACTCTCCAACTCAAGTCTGATGGTTCTAACTTTTAACCCTAAAGTTAAATGAGCAGAAATTTGGGCGACCCAAACACCGCAAGAAGTGGACAGTAATCTAACTGTTGGTCAAGAACTCCCGGTTTTGAGCTCCACCGAAGGGAATGGTCAACCCTAAACTCTGTGGAGCGGAACGCCAAACTGTCAGTCATAAAGTAATTGATTGTGGTCTTAGAGCTTATCCAGGCAACAACAAGGACCTCCAAGCCAAACAATCAGCCGTAGAATGGATTTCCAGGCTCGATATTGATCCTATTTACTATTTAGAAGAAAAAAACAAAAAAAGCTGTTTTACTTATCGAAGATGCTAGCATGGAACAGGAATGATCTGCGCATTATGGTAGGTCTGTTGACAGGTCATTGCCGTCTGAGAAACCACTTGCAGATAAGAGGCCAAATATAAGACTGTCATTTGTGATATGTGGAGGACCAAACAGCGGAGCACTAGAGCAGATATTGTGCTCCTCCTATCCAGTACTGGAAAGAGCTGGTTTCCGATTTTCGGATTCACCATCTGAAATTTACTAACTTAAAGGAAGTTTCACCTAACACGCCTTCCTCAAAAGGTGTGGATTGTAAGGTGAACTCTAAATAAGTGTGAGCCACAATAGACTCAATAGGGACACAGTGGAAGGAGGTATAATCGCCTCACTCAGTATCAACCTAACCTAACCTAGTGTGGTAAATTATTATCGCTGCATTATACAACCAAGCCAAACCCCATGCGCTATACCAACATAGCCCAGCCTTCCGCCAAGACTAATAATTGTATCCGTATCATCCTCTGAGCGTCACAAGCTTGTAAATGCAAACGTTTTCATGTAATTATTTTATTTATCATTAGATTATTTCAAGTAATTTATCTAATACTATCTGGCAATGAGGGAAAGCCTCCTCTAACCTCCGATACTAAGGGCCGGTTGTACAAATGCGGGTTTAACACGAGCTTTGTTAAACCTAAGCTTAGCTAAACTCGGGCTTAAAGTCAACACTGTTGTACAATCGTCGGCTTCGTTAAACCTGGTTGATAATGAAATTTACCACAGTTGGCATCAATGAAGCAATACGTACAGACATAATGATCTGAAAAATTACCTTTTATGGTTAGCCACTTATGACAGTTTGTGTCAAATTTCGGCAACGACCGTTTCTGTCTCTGTTCTTTCATTTGATTTCTTTGTTAAATTAGACACAAATATTTCAAAAAATATGACCTAATAAAGTGACAAGCAATTTGAAGGTTCACCCTTGACATATCATGTCAGCATGTCACTCGTATCAGGCTAGGTTTAAACCTTAGCTAAGTTCGCGTTAAGCTTGGAGGGGGGGGTCTAAGCCAGCATTGTACAACGGACGTTTTGCAACTGACGTGATTTAACGCCGGCTTACCTTAAACCGAAGCTTAAGCTTGCATTGTACAACCGGCCCTAATTGGTGGAAGGTATTTTCGCGCTCTTTGCTATCATGACGTAAAGCTCGGGAAATTCCACTTCTTGATGTCAACAGCTGTTAAACAAATGTCGCACATTTTTAGATATGACGGAATGATTGCTTACTATCGAATTTTGGTGGAACAAGCCAACATGCTAAATAAAGGAGTTCAGCAGTCCGCTGTTGGAATTTCATTCTCGTTGGATAAACTTGTTCAAGCCATCCAAAAAGAGCAAAGCGATGATTTGCCCAAAATGGATCCTGTAGATGTAGTTGTTTGTTCTGTTGGATTTAAACAGATGGTTAAGGAGAAGACAAAGGTGAGAAAAATAATGAGTTAGTTTTTATATTTATGTAGATATCTTAGATTAACCACTCTGCGGAAACTCAATGACTACACCATTTCCAGCAGTAGTTTCCAAAGGATCAAATTACGTTTTTAAAGCGTCAATAATTGTCCGCATAGACCAAAATAAATACCGTATGGTAAAACGCGACAAAAGTATTTCGCTTTCCTCAATATAAGATTTTGGTTGTTTTTCATGGGTTTCGGTCAACGATTCAAACTATAACTTTCCTTCACTACGTTTCGGTTTATTTTAATCTAAAACATCTTCTGGTGCCAAAAAGGTCTGTCTGTTTCTTTCCTTTGCAATTTCGGTTTGAGTCTTCTAAGCTTAAAATCCTTGAAAATATGGCTGCTACTTCCATTCATTTTGGCTCTTCCCACCAGGCCAAGAAGTTTATGCTTATTTGTCTAGTGACCGCGACTATAGATTATGGTGGTTTTTCATGAGTTTCGGTCAACGATTAAAACTATAACTTTCCTTCACTACGTTTCGGTTTATTTTAATCTAAACCATCTTCAGGTGTCAAAAAGGTCTGTCTGTTTCTTTTCTTTGCAATTTCGGTTTGAGTCTGCTTAAAATCCTTGAAAAAGAATACCTTGTAATTTACAATTGACGCTTTTGAATAAAAAAGTAGTAAGAATTTACTTGAGTAAATTCAAACGGCGCTCTCACTGTGGAACCGGAAGCGATATTGACAAAACCGGATTTTTCCCGGACTAGTTTTTTCATGCTGATTCCGAATCTGTATTTAGTTTGTTCTCCAGCAACTATAGTTTTGGCTATCTTTTGTATACGGACAGACGGACGGACGGACGATCAAACAGAGGCTCTGCATAAGCTCTCTTCAGTGAGAGCTAAAAAGTATACTTCAGAATGTCCAATTACCTCTTGGTAGTTTACAACTGACTATGGGAAACTACATTTGATGCTTTTGAATATTCAATTGACGATTTGAAACTACAATTGACGTATTTGAACTTAAAATTTACTATTTGAATTTACATTTGGTGCTTTGTAATATTCAACTGACTATTTGGAACTAGAAATTAACCTGACCATTTTAAAATATCTCTTGAAGCTTTGGAAACTACTGCTGGAAAAGATGTGGTGATAAATAATGCACATCCTAGAACTGCTATAGGCTTGAGAGTCAAACAAATGCCGGATCAGTGACTCTGTGTTGATACTAGTATAACTAGCGAAACCAGCATTGATACAAAACTCTGTTAAAATAAGAAATTTACTCTTCTAGAAAATATTTAGTAAGGCATTCACATTACCACTGGTATTAAGGCATAATATAGGATACATTTGTAGACGCCTTTTTACAACTATTAGCAAGCCTTCTTATGAGGATCTATTCGTGCTATAATTTTTCGAAAATTGTTATGTTGAACTTTCGGCGGTATCTGTGATTCCGTTGATTTTTTCCGCTTTATACCCCCAGTGTCTCATATTTAAAGAGATTTATAAATTGGTTTCCTAACTACTTGTGTTTTCTGGTCTGTGATCGTAGTAGTTATTTGAGGATATTTTTTCAGATTTTGAGAAGTTTATGGTTGGCAGGTATAAAATGTTTCTTGATAGAGAGTACGAACATTGAGGAAATACAAGAACAACTTATAGAACTGAAAGTTTCTCATGTGGTTATTTTGAAAGAAAATGAACACGGAACTGTAAGAGTACGGAGTTGGGAGAGAGATAGGTAATATTAGCATGTATCTTCACGCTTTATTTTTTATTTATACTTGTTTGGGTATAGTAATGCTACAGATAAGTAATTCATTGTGATACCTTAATTTGAATGTTGGACTCTAATTAGTGCAGTTACCGTGAACTGATTTAGGGGGCCTGTATGCACTTGAGATAGGGTAAATGGTAATTTTGATGGAAGGCTCGTGGTAAATAGTTTGTACTCTTTAGATTTTTGGCATTTAAGTAAAATGTACCACTATATAGCCAATTGTGCAATTCTCTCCGCTCACATTGGTCGAGACTAAACCTGGTGCGTTTTGCCGAACGGGACTAAAACGCAGTACATTTTGCGATATTTAACCGTATCTTTAGAATACGCCTATTTTATAAAAATATAGTTATATCAAAATGCAAATATGAGTTTCAGATACAAGCATTATTTCAATAATGGGCCAGGGTAGATAATTTTTGAAACGAAAAAAAAAAATTATAGTAGGATGAAACCCGTTACAAAAGAAGGAGAGTATGATAAAATAATACTTTTAAATCCTGATTTTCAATGCTTCCGTCAGAATATTAGTTTTTCAAAAAGTTAGTATGCTTTCTGTTCGCCGAAAACTAATTTTTGACGGTGTAAAAAATATTCCGGGTTACTCACATTATTCGACACGGAGCATTATGGATAAAGTATCTGATGAAAAAGAAAATAATAATTTCGGATGGATAGGTATCCATCAAGGCTACATTTTAAAAATATTTTCATGTTATACAGGGTGTACCCAAAACACGAAATGTATCAAAGTTATGTTTTTTAAATAGAACATCCTGTATATTATTGAATATTCATATTCCTTGGTGAATTCTAGTGTGATTTTATATATCACACATGGAACATAAAGCGAACCGTTAAGGTGAAAATCTCCATTTTCGGTATAAGTAGATGTTAGAAAAAAATGAATATCATAACACAATATCAACTTGTGTTGTAGGTACTTGAATAATGTGCTGTTACATCATGATTAGTGATAAAAAGTGATCGGTTAACCAAAACATTGGTATATGGTCTCAAAATTGTATAATTTTAGAAAAAAACTTCAAGTTGTAATTTAAAATGGATTCGTCCTAAAAAGTCGCTGGCAAGCAAGCAGAACATGTAGGCCACGTTATAAGTATCTTGTATCCGTATATCTTCAGTTATGTATGGACACCTTCCACTTTGAAATACCGTATTGAGGCGATTTGTAACAGCGTGGATGCTGTAGGATCTCTTCGAAAAGTTTGGTCCTCATCTTTGGGATGATATAGGCGAGGCCTATCGATATCACTAGCACCTCGTCAAAAGGTTCCCGTCTCGCGCAAACGTGAGACGTCGAAAAGTCCCAGAAAAAAATGTCATTAGGTTGATCGCGATTAGGGTATTGCCGTCTACATGAGTGTAAATCTACGGATACACGATACTTGATAACGTAGCTTGCATGTTCAGCTTGATTACCTAGCAACTTTTAAGAGATTACCTAGTGACTTAACAAGACGAATCCATCTTAAATTACAACTTGAATATTTCTTTTAAAATTATACAATTTTAAGACGCTATGCAGAAGTTTTGGTTACCGATCAATTTTTATGACTAATTATGATGTTATAGTACTTTATACAAGTACCCATAACAAACATTATAAATCCGATCACACATTCTTGCCGAACGCTCTGTTGAAATTTTGTACTCTCGGAGATCCACATTTACAAGTATGTGTTACCAATGGATAACTACAAAGATGGGCATGTTTTACCGTAAAGTGAACGGTTAATTATTTGGTTATTTTGTTGTAACGTTTCTTGAAGTCACTTTTCAACACATGCTGATTTTGACAGTATCTCGCGAAGTGTTTGATACACGATCAGGTGATCGCTTTCTTTTAGTCTACAGGGTTATTCACGTTATTCGACACGGAGCATTATGGCTAAAGTATTTGATAAAAAAGAAAATAATAATTTCGGATGAATAGAGACCCATAAAGGCTACATTTTAAAAATATTTTTATGTTATACAGGGTGCCCCAAAAGCACGAAATGTATCAAAGTTATGTTTTTTTAAATAGAACATCCCGTATATTATTGCATATTCAGATTCCTTGATGAATTCTATTGTGAATTTATGTATCATACATGGGACTTAAAGCGAACCGTTTAGTGTAAATCACCATTTTCGGTATAATTAGATATCAGGAAAAAATTGAATATCGCAGAGATTATAAAACTTGGAAGGCTGTGACTTTGCCGTATTACTAAGCATAAAATGCATCTGCTTTGATGAAACTGTCAAATTTAAATTACGTTTATGCTTGGAGAAATCGGTCGATGAGTTAAGGAAATTTCGATCAGCGATAACTTGATTTTTTCAAATGGGAATGCCTAATTTTTTTTATACGGTTAAACGTAGAATTTGATAACCTTTCTAATGATATAAGGTTGTGAATATCTGATAGTTTTCATTTAATTTTAAATTTTAAAACAAATCTGCGTTTTTCAATTTTCCTATTTATAAGCAACGTAGCAGGCCATGAAATATAAACAAAAACCTGTTCAGGTAGAAGAAAACAACTAACTTAGCTGAAAAATACACACGAAATAGACTATAGGGACAAAATTATAAAAATTACTCATAACAAACAAAGACTAACCAGAAACAACGGCGGTAACATATCTTTGGTCAAAGAGAAGCTGGAGTATGGCAGAAATGGATTTTTTCACGGCCTACTAGCTACTGCAATGTACTAGAGATTGGCAAAACCATTGAATTTGAAATAAAATAAAAACTACTAGAGAATGTTGTAAGGAGTTTATTATTTTCATAATAAATTTTCACATTTAATGATATAAAAAAGTATGCAATTCTGTCAAAACTCAAGTCAAAAGTACCTCTGACTGGAGTTCTGAAAATTCTTCAGTACCTATTAGCAAGGTCGCAGAAAATGAAATTAAAAATTGAAATTTGTTCAAATTATAAAATATAACTTAAATGGCAGAAAAATTAAATCTATTATCAGTATTTGTTTTTTGCAATATTGCTAATAGCTATTGAAAAATAGAAGGGCTCCAGTCAGAGGTATCGACTTCGACACAAATTAGTACTTTTTTACACTATTACATATGATTGATAGTTGCGTGCTGGAGCAACAGTCGCTGGTTGTTTTTGTTTCATATCAGGGTAGTAGATATACAAGGAGAGTATCAGACCACTTGTCCCATAAGTTCCGAGACTCTCATATTTGGAGTCTTTGCGGGGGCCGTAGGTGCTGTAGGGGGCTCCGCATGTATCCGTGGCATTTGTATGGGGCCCTGTGTATAATGGGGCCGTAAGGGGGCCCCAGATACAATCAGAAATTCGATCGATATACAAAGAAAATACACTTTGTATGATGATGTATATAAATAAATCAAATAATGTATATCTACAAAGCTCTTTATTTACTCTGCACATAATATAATACATAGATAGCTAAGTATTTGTATAATACATAAAACATCTTCTACTTGGTTCCATGTGAGTCATCCAAAGTCAGTGCTGCTAAACGCTGCAGTAATAGCTTCTTCTCTTCATAAAGCCTGATTGCATGTTTTAGATGTTTGATTTTTTAGATGTGTGCCAGAATAGCCACAGTATTTGTGAGTGTGGAAGAACATTTTGTTTTTACCCCTGCTTTATCTAACATTGTCTTAATTTTACTATGGTATTACTGAGGTAGCAGCTTCTATCCCTATCTGAATCTACATCGAGCGCGCTCGCCATACCTGGTGTCGTTAATGCAATACTAGAATACAATAATATCTCCTTTAAGACCATCAAATATTGTAAAATTGCTGTCGATTTGATCGAACCAATATGGTATACATACAACGTGTCTAAGAATGAACTTATCCTATACATTAATGATTACTTATACGATGAGTTCTGTATGAGACAATCTAACTATTCGGTGTTAGTAACTAGCGGCATAGTACCGTTGGAAACATTCAATCCTATTCAAACAGCTATTAATCTATCTACCAGTTATCGATATGCCTATAATACATTGTGCTATAGCTTCGGATCATGTCGCTCAACATATTATTTCTGACCTACTGATGCCGGATAAACCATCATGTGATGGTATCCATGATAGATACGATGTAGTAGGCACCACTCTCCATTCCATGTTTAAAATTGAAAAGAATTGTACGACTATGCCGCAACGTGAATATTCCAACTTTCTAGCATTCGTACCTTCATTATTGGATTCGACGATGAAATCTTCGCCGATATCGCAGAATCTGTTTAGTAATTTGTATAATGCTAACAACGATGACGGTCAATTATTACATTCTGGAAATAGTAGAACGATGAACGATTCATTTAGATATGTAGTTTAATTTTTGCAAAAATTTTTACAAGTATCAATTCGTACGTTTGAAAAATAAGGGAACTTGGTGCACATCATACGTACGAATAAAATCGAACAAAATTTCTAGCTTCTCGCCAGCCACCAAGATTTTTATTTACATTATTAGTCATCACATGACATCGTCCTTCCAATTCGTACGTATGAGAAATAAGGCAAAAATAAGGGTACTTGGTACATTTCAAACGTACGAATAAAATCGCTTCGAATTTCTAACTCCTAGCCAGCCACCAAGATTTTTATTTACATTATTAGTCATTACATGAATCATCAGCCTTCCAATTCATACGTACGAAAAATAAGGGTACTTGGCACATTTCAAACGTATTAATAAAATCGAACAAAATTTCTAGTTTCTCGCCAGCCACCAAGATTTTTATTTACATTATTAGTCATCACATGACATCATCATCCTTTCAATTACTACGTTTGAAAAGTAAGGGAACTTGGTGCACATCATACGTACGAATAAAATCGAACAAAATTTCTAACTCCTAGCCAGCCACCAAGATTTTTGTTTATACTATTAGTCATCATCTTAGTCATCATATTACGTCATATACAGGGTTACTGGTAACTCGACCACTTTCCTGCAGGAAGTGATAGAGGGACTCAAATGCGATAGATTTAACCCCCCATATGTAATTCCGAAAACCGATAGTTTTCGAGATAATTAACATTTAATGTTTTTCAACGATATGTCCAAAATGTCCACACTACATCCCAAATTTAGAAAAAACCCTGCTGTCGATTTTAGTAATTTCCAATTTAGTTTTTTACTGACACATACGCAAATCTAATTTAGTATTTAAATGTGTAAAAATACTAAACAGTTTCAAACTACATACAATTATTTAAAAAATAAAGAACAAAATTTTTACATTCACCGCAAAAGAAAATTGTCTAGCTCAAAAAAAGATAACCAGTCAAACAAATTATTTTAAAAACTTCCTTATCTGATGTCCTATTCCAAGGACAAGAATGACAGTATAACCACAAGTAACTATTTAACAAGATTTATCAACATAATACAGAATCATCAACAACATGATACTCCAGCATGATGGTTGTCCAGCACATTACCGTATCACAATTCGGCAGTTGTTGGACCACACATACCCGATCAAAGGGATAGGGAGGGAGGGGTGAACCCATCCCATGGCCTGCGCGGAGCCCAGATCTAACACCTCTTGATTTTTACGTCTGGGTCACATGAAGGCATTGGTTTACGAGACTCCAGTTAATACTGCTGACGAACTAAGGCAAAAAATTATCAATGCGGCGGATAAACTTTTTCAACACGAGTTACAAAAACCGAAGTGAGGAAGCGGATCCGTACTTGTATCCGAAATCAAAGACAACACATTGAACAAGATCTCTAGAAAGTTTGAGTGGATTTAATTAAAAGGTTATTAGGTAGGAAATATTTTTTAGAGATTTGTTCAACCGTTTGTATAATTTTTTTGAGCTAGATAATTTTCTTTCACGGTGTATGTAAAAATTTTGTTGATTATTTCTTAAATATTTGTATTTAGTTTGGAACTGTTTAGTATTTTGAAACATTTAAATACTAAGTTAGCTTTGTGTATATGTTGGTTAAATACTTAAATAAAAATTATCAGAATCAACAACAGGTTTAGGATCTAGTGTGGAAATTTGGACATTTGGTTGAAAAACATTAGATGTTAATAATCTTGAAAACTATCGGTTTTCGGAATTACATATGGGGGGTTAAATCTATTACATTTGAGTCCCTCTATCACCTCTTGCAGGAAAGTGGTCGAGTTGCCAGTAACCCTGTATATGTATATATTATACATATATATATAAATATATAACATTCAAAAAGAGTAGTACCCCCGTGCTCAGAGTGGGTCTAACTGATAAAATTGTTCGCCATTACGCTTATTATATATCCATCCCCACTCTTCTTACTTCCATCTCCCTTTAAAATATCTATTTTCTTATTCAATTTTAATATACAATACATATTCTTTACGTTCAAGTATGCAATGCATCCAAAATTATAACATGTCGTATTACCGTAATTACACTAACGTATGAATTACCAATCTGAAATACTACACATACAAACACTACGTTTCCCAACGGCTGTACTAAAAACTATACATGTCGTATCCCATTCACCGGACTAACGTACGAATTGCCGAACGTATAATGTTCCATTTATAATCACACAAACAGTGCGTTTCTACGTGACCGTATTAAAAACTATACATGCGGTATCCCATTCACCGTACTAACGTACGATTTCATTAGCAGCCAACGCTACGTTATCGGTCTAATAATCCGAACGATTTTCTCATAAACTGACAATGAAACTCTATGATTTTCTCTCCGCCGGAAGGTATGCTGGTTATTTTCCCTACATGCCGTCCTTCCGCCGCTGTATAATGTGATGGGGAAATTGATGTTTGTGCAGATGATGCTATTTTTGGTCTATTAATGGTTGTTATTCCAGAAGAGGATGATTGGATAGTCGAATCGTCGTCGTCGAACTTGTTTTCATCTATCTGTACGTGATTTAATAATAGCTGAGATGAAGTTAGTTGGTTTTTCAAATATTGCAATGTACCATCCTGATGATCATTCGTTATATACTCGTCGTCAGGATTATAAAAGTGTCTATCTGACGTCGGGAAAATCTCTTCGATCGTAGCAGGTGGCATTCGTTCTATCTATATAATTATACTGTTTTACGGTATCTGTAAGCATAACCCGTACAATGCTTTTTTGGTCCATGCAACAGCTATAGTAAAGATCGTAGTAGCAGAAGCCGTAGTAGTAGTGGTGGTGGTAGTGATAATAACTGTTACTGTGGTGGGGGAAAGTATATATGAAAATTAATGGCGGATAGTTTTATCAGTTAGACCCACTCTGAGCACGGGGGTACTACACTTTTTAATGTTCATATATTTATATATGTATAATATATACATATATATGACGTATATGATGACTAATAGATGACTAATACTGTAAACAAAAATCTTGGTGGCTGGCTAGAAGTTAGAAATTCGAAGCGATTTTATTCGTGCGTTTGAAATGTACCAAGTAGCCTTATTTTTGTTTTATTTCTCATACGTATGAATTGGTAGGATGATGATGTCATGTGATGACTAATAATGTAAATAAAAATCTTGGTGGCTGGCAGGCAGCTAGAAATTTTGGTCGATTTTATTAATACGTTTGAAATGCACCAAGTCGCCTTATTTTTGCCTTAATTTCTCATACGTACGAATTGAAAGGATGATGTCATTTGATGACTAATAATGTCAACAAAAATCTTGGTGGCTCGCTAGAAGTTAGAAATTCGAAGCGATTTAATAATACGTTTGAAATGCACCAAGTGTCTGTATTTTTCATACGTATGAATTCAAAGGCTGATAATTCATCTGATGACTAATACTGTAAACAAAAATCTTGGTGGCTGGCAGGCAGCTAGAAATTTTGGTCGATTTTATTCGTACGTTTGATGTGCACCAAGTAGCCTTATTTTTGCCTTATTTCTCATACGTATGAATTGGAAGGATGATGTCATGTGATGACTAATAATGTAAATAAAAATCTAGCTGGCTGGATAGAAGTTAGAAATTCGAAGCGATTTTATTCGTACGTTTAATGTGCACCAAGTTCCCTCATTTTTCATACGTATGAATTCGAAATAGAAACAGGTTCAAAAAAAAAATAGTCAATCATATAGTTTCTCTTTGTAGGGTATTTTATATCGACCGTCAGTCATCTTAACATCATATCCTATACATTGCTTGTATTGATCATAGTAAACACGTAAATATAACACACCTCTAGGAATACATTTAGCGTTAAGTACATATATTCGTTCCGGTGAAATTCGAAGCGATTTTATTCGTACGTTTGAAATGTACCAAGTACCCTTATTTTTGCTTTATTTCTCATACGTACGAATTGGAAGGATGATGTCATGTGATGACTAATAATGTAAATAAAAATCTTGGTGGCTGGCTAGGAGTTAGAAATTCGAAGCGATTTTATTCGTACGTTTGAAATGTACCACGTACCCTTATTTTTGCCTTATTTCTCATACGTACGAAATGGAAGGATGATGTCATGCGATGACTAATAATGTAAATAAAAATCTTGGTGGCTGGCGAGAAGATAGAAATTTTGTTCGATTTTATTCGTACGTATGATGTGCACCAAGTTTCCGTAGTTTTCGTACGTACGAATTGGAAGGATGATGTCATGTGATGACTAATAATGTAAATAAAAATCTTGGTGGCTGGCTAGAAGCTAGAAATTTTGTTCGATTTTATTAATACGTTTGAAGTGCACCAAGTTCCCTTATTTTTCAAACGTACGAATTGATACTTGTAAAAATTTTTGCAAAAATTAAACTACATATCTAAATGAATCGTTCATCGTTCTACTATTTCCAGAATGTAATAATTGACCGTCATCGTTGTTAGCATTATACAAATTACTAAACAGATTCTGCGATATCGGCGAAGATTTCATCGTCGAATCCAATAATGAAGGTACGAATGCTAGAAAGTTGGAATATTCACGTTGCGGCATAGTCGTACAAATCTTTTCAATTTTAAACATGGAATGGAGAGTGGTGCCTACTACATCGTATCTATCATGGATACCATCACATGATCAGTAGGTCAGAAATAATATGTTGAGCGACATGATCCGAAGCTATAGCACAATGTATTATAGGCATATCGATAACTGGTAGATTAATAGCTGTTTGAATAGGATTGAATGTTTCCAACGGTACTATGCCGCTAGTTACTAACACCGAATAGTTAGATTGTCTCATACAGAACTCATCGTATAAGTGATCATTAATGTATAGGATAAGTTCACTCTTAGACACGTTGTATGTATACCATATTGGTTCGATCAAATCGACAGTAGTTTTACAATATTTGATGGTCTTAAAGGAGATATTATCGTATTCTAGTATTGCATTAACGACACCAGGTATGGCGAGCGCGCTCGATGTAGATTCAGATAGGGATAGAAATTTCTCGCTTCTAACACAACGCTGCTAAATAAAATATCCATGTACTGCCTGATACATCATATCAAATAGACATCATATCGCTGTCATCAGTTAGAAATACGTTTAATTCCATATTTATGTCTCGTTTCAAATACATCTGAAGCTCGGATTCTCCCTTCTCCAACTCGCACACCACATAACCGTATTCAGCGCACATCATCTTGAACACGCTTCTGATAATACTGCTGTCTAAATAAAAATTGGTAGATCGCGTGTCCTTGTTCGCCACCCTTGCGCCATCCATATAAACGATCACATCAATAGGAACATATCCCAATAGAAGTTTGATATTTTCTATGACATGTTTCAGATAATCAAACGATGCAACAGCTATAGCTTCTTCGGCATTACTTTTTGATAAATTCTGCTCGTACATTCCCTTGTATCGTATAAATTCTCCATCCACATAAATCTTGTACGCAGACGATGTAGGTCGTTTATACAGACCATTTTTTATAAAGTTCAACAATAAATGACCACTTTTGATACCCATCGTGCCTTATTTTAAATACTAATTCAACTTGTAATATAGTGTTGATAAAATACCCAACAATTTTCAATATGACTTCGTTGTTCAGTTGCCAACCGACGAACAATGCAGATCGTACTAAGATTTGTATATTTGAAGGAGTAAGCCCATGTCGCGATCACGTGTCTCATTTAATATGCAACGCTCACGCCGCAATGTTTGGTCTTATAAATAAAACAGCCAGTTATCATAACGGAGATAACGATGTATGGACTAAGATTGTAACTTATGCCGTGTCACAAAATAGCATCATTATACCATTATTTAAAGATACCGATAAAAAAGTGTTGATGTGCGAAATTAGGGCGTTTTCCATTAACGTTTGTAATTTGTATCCTAATGTTAAACTGCACGAACTCCAAAATAGAATTGCATGTTTAATGGGCGTAAATGTGTACGGAGCCGTACAAGACTGCAAGACAAGTTGGATAGATGATGGTAGGTCTGCTGTAATTGTACGTCTAGCCGATGGCAATCTTACATACTTGGAAGATTTGCCATACCTTCATAAATGTTTATTGTATTATGTGACTCCTTCTAATGAACGTAACAGTAAAACGGGCATGCATGTATATAAAATCGCAAATTTATCCTTATCCTACAACGATACAAATAATTCTTATTGCTTTATAGTACCTAATAAAAAGATTTTATTAAAATACACCGATAAAATAGATTGCGTAGCTACTCCTTTAGTAGTCGATGCTGTCCGAGATATTTCATAAGACAACGAAGATACAGTATTTAGACCGTTAAGCAACCTTAACTTTGGTTGCTAATTTGTATATATTTTTTATTTGTATAATACAAATAGTACGATATCAAAAATTGTTTACCAACATCTAACACTCTTCGTACACATACATCTTTAAATTGCATATATTATATAGAAAAGCAAGCACAATGGCAATCAGCAGCACATTGGAGAATCACAATTTCAATTTAGACTTTAAGAACACTCACAGTATCACTTTTTACATTTATTACAACGAAACCAGCCCCATTTACTATGAATTGTTGCCATTCGTGAAAGCTTTGAAATTCTCCAATGAAAATGAAATTGTCAACAGCGTCCCTAATATGTGGATCAAACATGCTGGATATTTTAAAGACGATAAATTTAGTCAAGTGAAAATTATGGATAGCACTGTGTTCATCGAATCTCCTGGTTTAACGCACATACTGGCAATGTACGACAGCAAATACCGTGCTGAAATCATACAAAAAGTATCACAGATTTGCCTGAAAACTATCGAAGAATCTCGTATCAAACATTTACACTCTCGTATACATGAAATGCAACAAGAAATCAAAGATCTGTCCGATAAACATAAACATCATTCTGCGATGTTTGACTCTATCAAAGAGATTTTAGATACCATTTGCGATCACCACGGTTCGTTGAAGATGCTATTTGAAAACATGTCAGAACTCATTACAAAACACTAATTTCGTTATTATCCTATGCTTTTATACACGATTACACACGTATACTATAGTACTGTTAGTATGCTTATATAATTATAATATATCGCGATAACATCAGCATAACGCATGATATTAGCACAATCATATATATATATATATATGATTGTGCTAAAAACTACAGGCCAATAACATGTCTGAACGCATGTTACAAGCTCTTCACCAGAATCTTGTACATGCGTATCCTTCAAGCTGTAAATCCCGTATTTCTCAGCGTATATGAACAAAGAGGGTCTAAGAAAGGAGTAGCTGGCTGCAGGGATAACCTGTTGATTGACCGCTGTGTCACACAGGACTCCGTGCATTACCTGCGAAACCTTTCTATGGCCTGGATCGACTATCGGAAGGCATTCGACACTACGTCTCATGAACTGATTGTGCGGCTGTTGGAATGTCTTTCGGTAGATGATCAAATAGTGGGATGCATCAAACAACTGATGCCGCTCTGGAAGACTCGGTTCACCATAACATCGGGTGAAACCAGGGTTCGAACAGAGTTGGTATCATTTAAAAGAGGGGTCTTCCAAGGAGACTCCTTGAGTCCCTTGCTCTTTTGCATCTCGCTACTGCCTTTGTCCATAGCGCTGAAAAATACTAAGGGATACAGCTGTGGCAAGCCCAATTACCGGAGGCACAAGGTCACCCACTTATTTTACATGGATGACCTGAAACTCTATGCCTCCGGACAACGCGATTTAGAGCAGTCGCTGAGGGTAGTGCAGGATTACAGTCAAGCTATTGGTATGGCGTTCGGGATAGACAAATGTGCCATGGTTCATCTCAAAAGAGGACGTTGCGGAGATAGTGAAGATGAGGAGCAGCTCGTTGATGGGAGCATCTTGCGACAACTGCATGCCGGAGATACTTATACCTACCTTGGAGTGGCGCAGCGTCACATCCAAGAGGCAGAATTGGTCAAAGAGTGTCTCCGCCGCAAGTATTTGCACCGACTCCGGCAGATCTGGTCGTCAGAACTGTCCGGCAAAAACAAAGTCGCTGCCACAAACATGCTTGCGGTCCCATTGTTGCTATACAGCTTTGGTGCTATCCACTGGAACGTGGAAGAGCTGCGACAAATCGACATAAAGACTCGCAAAAGGATGAATATGGAGGGAAGTCTACATCCTAGATCCTCTGTCCCGCGAATATACCTCCCGCGACACCTGGGAGGGCGTGGACTATTGAGTTTGGAGCATCTGCACAACAGAGTAGTACTGGCCACTGCCTGCTATGTTACGACGAGCACCGATCCCCTGATCCGCTTTGTGCGAGAGCACGAGATTGCGGGTAAAGGAGCCTTCCTTTTTAGAGCAGCAACACGGGCAGCCGAAGAACTTAGTCTCACGCTCGACTTCACGCGGAGGTGTCAGCAGTCCGTTACGGAACTTGCTCCCGCACAATTAAAAGCCCGGATTAAAACTGCTGAAGTCCAATTGCTTTTAAGACTTCACAAAGATAAACCAATGCACGGAATCTTCTACAAACATCTAGAAGAGCATGGTTTATCTGAGCAGTTGACCTTCTCCTTCCTAAGGTCTAATGGGTTGAAGTCGGAGACTGAGAGCTCTATAATGGCTTGCCAAGACGGTGTCTTCAACACCTTAGTATACCGTAGCCGGATTATGGGTATGGATGTGCCCGATATCCGCTGTAGAGCCTGCCTGCAGGCGCCAGAGACCCTTACGCACCTCTTGTCGGCGTGTAAGGTGTACGCTGGCACAGCCTACGTCTATCGGCACAACGCGGCTCTACGAGTGCTATACTACCATTTAAGGCACTCATACGGTATAGATGAGACACCGGTGCTGCCATACGCTCCAGGGGACATTGAGTCCGTTGTGGAGAACGAGAGGTGCCGAATTTACTGGAACTACTCATTCTCCACGCTCGAGCTTATACATGCAAATAAGCCCGACATAGTCCTCCTCGACTACCAACAAAAGACGATGTTCGTTATCGAGTTCTCGGCACCTGCCGAGGGGAACATCGTCTCTAAGGAGGAGGAAAAGCGGACCAAGTATCAGGAGCTCCTCGGACAACTTCGCAGGCTCTGGCCGGACTACACTGTGAGTCTGCTAGTAATGGTCATTGGATCCCTAGGTGGTATATATATATATATATATATATATATATATATATATCTACACCGGGTGAAACCAGGGTTCGAACAGAGTTGGTATCATTTAAAAGAGGGGTCTTCCAAGGAGACTCCTTGAGTCCCTTGCTCTTTTGCATCTCGCTACTGCCTTTGTCCATAGCGCTGAAAAATACTAAGGGATACAGCTGTGGCAAACCCAATTACCGGAGGCACAAGGTCACCCACTTATTTTACATGGATGACCTGAAACTCTATGCCTCCGGACAACGCGATTTAGAGCAGTCGCTGAGGGTAGTGCAGGATTACAGTCAAGCTATTGGTATGGAGTTCGGGATAGACAAATGTGCCATGGTTCATCTCAAAAGAGGACGTTGCGGAGATAGTGAAGATGAGGAGCAGCTCGTTGATGGGAGCATCTTGCGACAACTGCATGCCGGAGATACCTATACCTACCTTGGAGTGGCGCAGCGTCACATCCAAGAGGCAGAATTGGTCAAAGAGTGTCTCCGCCGCAAGTATTTGCACCGACTCCGGCAGATCTGGTCGTCAGAACTGTCCGGCAAAAACAAAGTCGCTGCCACAAACATGCTTGCGATCCCACTGTTGCTATACAGCTTTGGTGCTGTCCACTGGAACGTGGAAGAGCTGCGACAAATCGACATAAAGACCCGCAAAAGGATGAATATGGAGGGAAGTCTACATCCTAGATCCTCTGTCCCGCGAATATACCTCCCGCGACACCTGGGAGGGCGTGGACTATTGAGTTTGGAGCATCTGCACAACAGAGTAGTACTGGCCACTGCCTGCTATGTTACGACGAGCACCGATCCCCTGATCCGCTTTGTGCGAGAGCACGAGATTGCGGGTAAAGGAGCCTTCCTTTTTAAAGCAGCAACACGGGCAGCCGAAGAACTTAGTCTCACGCTCGACTTCACGCGGAGGTGTCAGCAGTCCGTTACGGAACTTGCTCCCGCACAATTAAAAACCCGGATTAAAACTGCTGAAGTCCAATTGCTTTTAAGACTTCACAAAGATAAACCAATGCACGGAATCTTCTACAAACATCTAGAAGAGCATGGTTTATCTGAGCAGTTGACCTTCTCCTTCCTAAGGTCTAATGGGTTGAAGTCGGAGACTGAGAGCTCTATAATGGCTTGCCAAGACGGTGTCTTCAACACCTTAGTATACCGTAGCCGGATTATGGGTATGGATGTGCCCGATATCCGCTGTAGAGCCTGCCTGCAGGCGCCAGAGACCCTTACGCACCTCTTGTCGGCGTGTAAGGTGTACGCTGGCACAGCCTACGTCTATCGGCACAACGCGGCTCTACGAGTGCTATACTACCATTTAAGGCACTCATACGGTATAGATGAGACACCGGTGCTGCCATACGCTCCAGGGGACATTGAGTCCGTTGTGGAGAACGAGAGGTGCCGAATTTACTGGAACTACTCATTCTCCACGCTCGAGCTTATACATGCAAATAAGCCCGACATAGTCCTCCTCGACTACCAACAAAAGACGATGTTCGTTATCGAGTTCTCGGCACCCGCCGAGGGGAACATCGTCTCTAAGGAGGAGGAAAAGCGGACCAAGTATCAGGAGCTCCTCGGACAACTTCGCAGGCTCTGGCCGGACTACACTGTGAGTCTGCTAGTAATGGTCATTGGATCCCTAGGTGGTATGAGGGATACGCTGCTCTCTGCACTGCGCAAAATGCCGGTGTGCCGTGCGGCGGCGCACATCTTAGCCGCCAGAATGCAGAAGGCAGTCATCCATGGGTCCCTTCGTCTGCTTAGGACGCACGATACGCGGACCCAGTGATTGCTCACCTCACGGTGTGAGGAGTAGTCGCTGGGGAATGGAACAGCAGCCCGGTGTGTCGGAGCCCGGGCTGCACCTTTTTTGTTTTTGTTTTGTTTATATATATATATATATATATATATATATATATATATATATATATATATATATATATAGCTTAATTTTTTCAATATAAATAGTCAGTATTAGTTAAAACCTGGACGAAACATGAGTTCCTCGTACGAAAATAATTTGTTGGACGTCGTGTCCATTTCTCAAGAACAGAACGGTGTAGATTTGTGTACTACTGATGTAGACTTGGAAGATATCGAAGATCCGAAATACTTATGCCATGAAAGCCAATTGCTGTATCCGCCAAGACCAGAGTTTTTAGAGACCTACAACATGTGGCTAGATCATCAGGCTTGCTATTGGAGCATTCATGAAAACGATCCTAGTGTCGATCGTGATAAATTCCATCGAGCACCGAAAGAATTTCAAGACATCGTTTTAACTTGCATCATGATAGGAGATTCCGTTGTCTTAGATACCATTTCTGATTCAATGATGGAGAAAATTACGTCGATCGAATTGTCGGCCATGTTTAGTGACCAGATTGCACGTGAAATGACACACAAAGCCATGTACAGTATGATGTTGAACGTGTCGTCGAAGGCCAATTATTATCGTAGCGTAGAATTTAAGCATTCGATGATGGGAAACTTTGAATTGATGTCAAAAAAATATTCTACAGATGATATTAGAATTATGATTTATTTTATTATGATATGTGAAAATATTTTATTTGCACCGATGTTTCAAATCATTTGTTATCTAGCAACTAAAGGATATGCGCCGAAACTGTGTGATTCCAACGTGTTAGTTATGAGAGACGAATATATTCATTATAAAAATGCTCGTTTGCAAATGTCACGATTCAAACGTAAAATTTCTAGCAAATTGGCTCGTCAGATATTGGACGAATTTGCCGTAAAAATTGAAAGTCTATGTCTTAAAATTATAGGTGATTATGATTATGGAGAAGGTTTTAATTATAAACATGTCCAGGATCATTTTAGACATGTCGTTCACGGATTTAAGGCTGAAAACGATTTGTACATATCTGTTGAAGATTTTGAAGGTGCCGATGCTAAATATCATACTAGTCCGGCAAAATATTATATCAATCTTCCCAAGTTTGAAGCAAAAATTAATCGCATGGAAAGTAATGCGACTATATACCTAGTTGCTGGTAACAATGAACCTGTGAACATGGATTTCTAATTTGAACTTTTACCTACAATATTTATATGTCGATATTTGAATATTATAATTTTTATATAGTAATATAGTATCATAAAACAATCGATTGTGTTGTATCTTATTGTGTAAACTCTTACTTTTCAAACAAATTGGCGCTTAATATATCATGGCTCCGTTCAAATTGACATTATTCAGCTTGTACATCGTCGTTGCTCAATATGTTACCGATAGTAATGCCGAGGACCCCATCATAGATATGCATCATATAGATAATAGCAGCCGTAATCAATATCGATATTATATAGAAAATTCTACTCTTATCCCGTCACTTGTTTCGTCGTCATTATCATCATCACTATCATCATCATCAACTGACACCCCTACTGCAGAGATAGATGATGCTTTGGATGAGGATACCGAAACGGTTGATGGAAAATTGTCAGTTAAGCAAATTGCCAAATCCATCTCAGAGCGATGTACAAACGTTGATTGTGTCAAGTTAGAATGTTTGCAATTACCATATCGTAGAATATTTAGATGCTTTAAACTAGTTCAACGTAAAAATCATGATTTAGCTCCAGCTATTAAAAATATAACTACTCAATCATTAGAACCGTTATTTAAATCTTTCAACATTATAGCACAAACGTCGTTAGCGTCAAAAGCAGAGAACTATACGACGACAAACAACGCTGCCTTTCTCTGTGATAGCATGTCCTCGGTAATATTACATTTAACGTATATCTCGATATCCTTACTTATATTTCTGCTACATTTCCTATTTCATACGCGCTTCTCAAAGATATACGAAAACATTAAACGTTGTTGTGTGGGACGCAAACGAATGCATCCTGCCTTCTCACAAGTAATAACGCATGACGTGGAACATGTCTAACGTACTTGCTTCTTTACCGTATCATTTCTTTCTTTGTTATCGAGGAAATGCAATGTTGTATTAACGCAATAATCTGCCACATATTTATTAATACGATGATCTAAACAAACCAATCCAAAGACTTTGGCACTACATAGAATCTCATTCAAATTGCCGGGAACATTAACGATATGTGTATATTTTTGATTGTACAACATCTCACATTCGCTTCGAATAGATTCGATTTTCTCGCCACTTTTATATTTTTTCATTTTAAAACCAGAATTTCGTTTATTCTTTTCACATGTTAGTTTTGGTAACGGAATAAACGATGAAACTAAAACGCATTTCATTTTCTTCAACAATACTCTTTATTTGTGTATACTAACATACGTTAAACATCATGATATATATAATATATTAATAATTATTACTATAATTCTACAACTATTCAATCGGAAACATATCCTTGTCATCGATATCTACAACGTTTTCATTATTACTATCTTTCTGGGTAACAGATTTATGTTGAGCGAAACCATACTTTTCCAATACTTGCTTTCCTAATTTGATAGCAAAATCTTTAATATCCTTGCTGACAGAAGGTAATGTTTGATCATCCGGTAACTTGATTCGTTTCCGATTTATAGAATCAATGTTGTTACTTTTACGTTTGTTATTACGTTGATCATTTTTACCACTTTTGATTAAGGTATCACCATTATCATCATAATCCTCATTGTCGTTGAAATCATAATCATCATCATCGTCATCGTCATCATCATCGTAAAAATCATTTAATACATTTTTAGGATATAGTATAGAGTTATTATGTCGTGTGGTAGTCATATTCTTTTAATTTTATTGTATATCTATCTTCCTAAAGTGATATAAATTACAAGTATATATAGAACCGAAATCAGGATAAAACCAAAAGATTCAAGACAATTGTCCAAGTAACAGTATATTTACCAACAACTAAAAGATGTCATCTGCTACGATTGAACAACAACCACACCAACAGCAACAAATTGAAGTTGATAGTTTAAACGACTAGAGACTTTGTATATCGTATTAGGCAGTACATGGATATTTTATTTAGCAGCGTTGTGTTAGAAGCGAGAAATATTCTATCCCTATCTGAATCTACATCGAGCGCGCTCGCCATACCTGGTGTCGTTAATGCAATACTAGAATACGATAATATCTCCTTTAAGACCATCAAATGTGTGTGTGTGTGTCGATTTGATCGAACCAATATGGTATACATACAACGTGTCTAAGAATGAACTTATCCTATACATTAATGATCACTTATACGATGAGTTCTGTATGAGACAATCTAACTATTCGGTGTTAGTAACTAGCGGCATAGTACCGTTGGAAACATTCAATCCTATTCAAACAGCTATTAATCTATCTACCAGTTATCGATATGCCTATAATACATTGTGCTATAGCTTCGGATCATGTCGCTCAACATATTATTTCTGACCTACTGATGCCGGATAAACCATCATGTGATGGTATCCATGATAGATACGATGTAGTAGGCACCACTCTCCATTCCATGTTTAAAATTGAAAAGAATTGTACGACTATGCCGCAACGTGAATATTCCAACTTTCTAGCATTCGTACCTTCATTATTGGATTCGACGATGAAATCTTCGCGGATATCGCAGAATCTGTTTAGTAATTTGTATAATGCTAACAACGATGACGGTCAATTATTACATTCTGGAAATAGTAGAACGATGAACGATTCATTTAGATATGTAGTTTAATTTTTGCAAAAATTTTTAAGTATCAATTCGTACGTTTGAAAAATAAGGGAACTTGGTGCACTTCAAACGTATTAATAAAACCGAACAAAATTTCTAGCTTCTCGCCAGCCACCAAGATTTTTATTTACATTATTAGTCATCACATGACATCATCCTTCCAATTCGTACGTACGAAAAATAAGGAAACTTGGTGCACGTACGAATAAAATCGAACAAAATTTCTAGCTTCTCGCCAGCCACCAAGATTTTTATTTACATTATTAGTCATCACATGACATCATCCTTCCAATTCGTACGTATGAGAAATAAGGCAAAAATAAGGGTACTTGGTACATTTCAAACGTACGAATAAAATCGCTTCGAATTTCTAACTCCTAGCCAGCCACCAAGATTTTTATTTACATTATTAGTCATCACATGACATCATCCTTCCAATTCGTACGTATGAGAAATAAGGCAAAAATAAGGGTACTTGGTACATTTCAAACGTACGAATAAAATCGCTTCGAATTTCTAACTCCTAGCCAGCCACCAAGAGTTTTATTTACATTATTAGTCATCACATGACATCATCCTTCCAATTCGACGTATGAGAAATAAGGCAAAAATAAGGGTACTTGGTACATTCCAAACGTACGAATAAAATCGCTTCGAATTTCTAACTCCTAGCCAGCCACCAAAATTTTTATTTACATTATTAGTCATTACATGAATCATCAGCCTTCCAATTCATACGTACGAAAAATAAGGGTACTTGGTACATTTCAAACGTATTAATAAAATCGAACAAAATTTCTAGTTTCTCGCCAGCCACCAAGATTTTCATTTACATTATTAGTCATCACATGACATCATCATCCTTTCAATTACTACGTTTGAAAAATAAGGGAACTTGGTGCACATCATACGTACGAATAAAATCGAACAAAATTTCTAACTCCTAGCCAGCCACCAAGATTTTTGTTTATACTATTAGTCATCACATGCATCATCATCCTGCCAATTCATATGTATGAGAAATAAGGCAAAAATAAGGCTACTTGGTACATTTCAAACGTATTAATAAAATCGACTAAAATTTCTAGCTTCCAGCCAGCCAGCGAGCTCAGTGATTCATACTATTAGTCATCATGACATCATCATCCTACCAATTCATACGTACGAAAAATAAGGGTACTTGGTGCATTTCAAACGTATTAATAAAATCGAACAAAATTTCAAACTCCTAGCCAGCCACCAAGATTTTTGTTTATACTATTAGTCATCATCTTAGTCATCATATTACGTCATATATATGTGTATATTATACATATATATATAAATGTATAACATTCAAAAAGAGTAGTACCCCCGTGCTCAGAGTGGGTCTAACTGATAAAATTGTCCGCCCTTATGCTTATTATATATCCATCCCCACTCTTCTTACTTCCATCTCCCTTTCAAATATCTATTTTCTTATTCAATTTCAATATACAATACATATTCTTTACGTTCAAGTATGCAATGTATCCAAAACTATAACATGTCGTATTAACGTAATTACACTAACGTATGAATTACCAATCTGAAATACTACACATACAAACACTACGTTTCCCAACGACTGTACTAAAAACTATACATGTCGTATCCCATTTACCGGACTAACGTACGAATTGCCGAACGTATAATGTTTCATTTATAATCACACAAACAGTGCGTTTCTACGTGACTGTACTAAAAACTATACATGCCGTATCCCATTCTCCGTACTAACGTACGATTTCATTAGCAGCAAACGCTACGTTATCGGTCTAATAATCCGAACGATTTTCTCATAAACTGACCATGAAACTCTATGATTTTCTCTCCGCCGGAAGGTATGCTGCTTATTTTCCCTACATGCCGTCCTTCCGCCGCTGTATAATGTGATGGTGAAATTGATGTTTGTGCAGATGATGCTATTTTTGGTCTATTAATGGTTGTTATTCCAGAAGAGGATGATTGGATAGTCGAATCGTCGTCGTCGAACTTGTTTTCATCTATCTGTACGTGATTTAATAATAGCTGAGATGAAGTTAGTTGGTTTTTCAAATATTGCAATGTACCATCCTGATGATCATTCGTTATATACTCGTCGTCAGGATTATAAAAGTGTCTATCTGACGTCGGGAAAATCTCTTCGATCGTAGCAGGTGGCATTCTTTCTATCTATATAATTATACTATTTTACAGTATCTGTAAGCATAACCCGTACAATGCTTTTTTGGTCCATGCAACAGCTATAGTAAAGATCGTAGTAGCAGAAGCCGTAGTAGTAGTGGTGGTGGTAGTGATAATAACTGTTACTGTGGTGGGGGAAAGTATATATGAAAATTAATGGCGGATAGTTTTATCAGTTAGACCCACTCTGAGCACGGGGGTACTACTCTTTTTAATGTTCATATATTTATATATGTATAATATATACATATATATGACGTATATGATGACTAATAGATGACTAATACTGTAAACAAAAATCTTGGTGGCGGGCTAGAAGTTAGAAATTCGAAGCGATTTTATTCGTACGTTTGAAATGTACCAAGTAGCCTTATTTTTGTTTTATTTCTCATACGTATGAATTGGTAGGATGATGAGGTCATGTGATGACTAATAATGTAAATAAAAATCTTGGTGGCTGGCAGGCAGCTAGAAATTTTGTTCGATTTTATTAATACGTTTGAAATGTACCAAGTCGCCTTATTTTTGCCTTATTTCTCATACGTACGAATTGAAAGGATGATGTCATTTGATGACTAATAATATCAACAAAAATCTTGGTGGCTGGCTAGAAGTTAGAAATTCGAAGCGATTTTATTAATACGTTTGAAATGCACCAAGTGTCTGTATTTTTCATACGTATGAATTCAAAGGCTGATGATTCATATGATGACTAATACTGTAAACAAAAATCTTGGTGGCTGGCTGGAAGCTAGAAATTTTGTTCGATTTTATTAAAACGTTTGAAATGTACCAAGTACCCTTATTTTTCATACGTATGAATTGGTAGGTTGATGATGTCATTTGATGACTAATATTATGAATCACCACCAGCTAGCTGGCTGTGAGCTAGAAATTTTGGTCGATTTTATTCGTACGTTTGATGTGCCTTATTTTTGCCTTATTTCTCATACGTACGAATTGGAAGGATGATGTCATGTGATGACTAATAATGTAAATAAAAATCTAGCTGGCTGGATAGAAGTTAGAAATTCGAAGCTGTTTTATTCGTACGTTTAATGTGCACCAAGTTCCCTCATTTTTCATACGTATGAATTCGAAATAGAAACAGGTTCAAACAAAAAAAAATAGTCAATCATAGTAGTAGTAGTAGTAGTAGTAGTTTATTTGATCCATTTAGACTACAAGAGTATTGGTCATGTCAAAAGAAACAATATTACAGTATAAATACACATTACACATATACAGTTGAATAAAACTTAAAATACCATAATTTAGTATAAATTACTATACAACAATAAAAACAACACGACAAACAGTTTTCGGGTGGTCATACAAAAAGTTGGAAGTTATGACTAGGAATTAAGGTATTCATTCACACTATAGAAGCAATGGTCAATAAGGAAATTGCTCAGATTTTTTTTGAACTTGCGATAGCTACCTTCAGCTCTAAGGGCAGCTGGTAGGGAATTGTAAAGCTTAATACTCATATAATGCGGGCTTTTTTCAAAAAGGGCCGTGTGATGTTTCTTACAGCGTAGGAGATCACCACCACGGGTTGGGTATTTATAGTAATCATTATTTTTGTTATACTGTTCTGAGTAATTTCTGACAAATAATATGCATTTATATATGTAGATACATGGAAGTGTCATAAGTCGATAGCGCAAGAAAGTGGGTTTACATGACTCTCGCCATGATAGATTGAAAATTAGCCTTATGGCTCTCTTTTGGGCGACGAATGCCCTTTTTGCTTCTGAAGATATGCCCCACAGTATAATGTTATAGCTCAAATGACAGTGAATTATAGAATAGTAAATATTCAGCACCTGATCTGTATGCAGATACTTCTTTAACTGTACTGTAACATAAAAACTTTTATTTATTTTCTTGCAAACACTATCTACGTTATGTCCCCAACTTAAGTTATCGCTAATAATGGTACCCAGGAAATCTACGTATGCGGCCTGCTTGATCACAGCACCATCTATGTATGTGCTCACACTTCTCAAGGCTGGTGAGCGATTATGAAATTGCATAAGAACGGTTTTGTTATAGTTTCTCTTAGTTTCTCTTTGTAGGGTACTTTATATCGACCGTCAGTCATCTTAACATCATATCCTATACATTGCTTGTATTGATCATAGTAAACACGTAAATATAACAAACCTCTAGGAATACATTTAGCGTTAAGTACATATATTCGTTCCGGTGAAATTCGAAGCGATTTTATTCGTACGTTTGAAATGTACCAAGTACCCTTAGTTTTGCCTTATTTCTCATACGTACGAATTGGAAGGATGATGTCATGTGATGACGAATAATGTAAATAAAAATCTTGGTGGCTGGCTAGGAGTTAGAAATTCGAAGCGATTTTATTCGTACGTTTGAAATGTACCAAGTACCCTTATTTTTGCCTTATTTCTCATACGTACGAAATGGAAGGATGATGTCATGTGATGACTAATAATGTAAATAAAAATCTTGGTGGCTGGCGAGAAGCTAGACGTTTTGTTCGATTTTATTAATACGTTTAAGTGCACCAAGTTCCCTTATTTTTCAAACGTACGAATTGATACTTGTAAAAATTTTTGCAAAAATTAAACTACATATCTAAATGAATCGTTCATCGTTCTACTATTTCCAGAATGTAATAATTGACCGTCATCGTTGTTAGCATTATACAAATTACTAAACAGATTCTGCGATATCGGCGAAGATTTCATCGTCGAATCCAATAATGAAGGTACGAATGCTAGAAAGTTGGAATATTCACGTTGCGGCATAGTCGTACAATTCTTTTCAATTTTAAACATGGAATGGAGAGTGGTGCCTACTACATCGTATCTATCATGGATACCATCACATGATGGTTTATCCGGCATCAGTAGGTCAGAAATAATATGTTGAGCGACATGATCCGAAGCTATAGCACAATGTATTATAGGCATATCGATAACTGGTAGATTAATAGCTGTTTGAATAGGATTGAATGTTTCCAACGGTACTATGCCGCTAGTTACTAACACCGAATAGTTAGATTGTCTCATACAGAACTCATCGTATAAGTGATCATTAATGTATAGGATAAGTTCATTCTTAGACACGTTGTATGTATACCATATTGGTTCGATCAAATCGACACACACACACACATTTGATGGTCTTAAAGGAGATATTATCGTATTCTAGTATTGCATTAACGACACCAGGTATGGCGAGCGCGCTCGATGTAGATTCAGATAGGGATACAATATTTCTCGCTTCTAACACAACGCTGCTAAATAAAATATCCATGTACTGCCTAATACGATATACAAAGTCTCTAGTCGTTTAAACTATCAACTTCAATTTGTTGCTGTTGGTGTGGTTGTTGTTCAATCGTAGCAGATGACATCTTTTAGTTGTTGGTAAATATACTGTTACTTGGACAATTGTCTTGAATCTTTTGGTTTTATCCTGATTTCGGTTCTATATATACTTGTAATTTATATCACTTTAGGAAGATAGATATACAATAAAATTAAAAGAATATGACTACCACACGACATAATAACTCTATACTATATCCTAAAAATGTATTAAATGATTTTTACGATGATGATGACGATGACGATGATGATGATTATGATTTCAACGACAATGAGGATTATGATGATAATGGTGATACCTTAATCAAAAGTGGTAAAAATGATCAACGTAATAACAAACGTAAAAGTAACAACATTGATTCTATAAATCGGAAACGAATCAAGTTACCGGGTGGTAGTGGGACAGTAATATCGCAAACGAACAAAAATCAAACAAATGCTAGTCAAATAAGCGAAACACCTAGAGACTTTGTATATCGTATCAGGCAGTACATGGATATTTTATTTAGCAGCGTTGTGTTAGAAGCGAGAAATATTCTATCCCTATCTGAATCTACATCGAGCGCGCTCGCCATACCTGGTGTCGTTAATGCAATACTAGAATACAATAATATCTCCTTTAAGACCACCAAATATTGTAAAACTACTGTCGATTTGATCGAACCAATGTGGTATACATACAACGGGTCTAAGAATGAACTTATCCTATACATTAATGATCACTTATACGATGAGTTCTGTATGAGACAATCTAACTATTCGGTGTTAGTAACTAACTTACTGGATCTGGTGTTCTCACATTGTGCATGTAATGTGTCTCATGATGAGAACCCTCTAGTAGTAGAGGATAACCATCATCCAGCTTTGCAGATAGAGCTGACAACCGTACTTGCCAAGCAACCTACATTTAAAGCTAATTCTTCCGGAAAAACTTATAACTTTAAAAAGGCTAACTTTCCTGCTCTATATAGAGAATTGTATGAGACACATTGGAGTGATCTATTCACTAGTTCAGATGTAAATGTAGTATTAAGCAAAATTTACGGAAAAATTTTCAGTATTTTTGACAACCATATCCCTACTTATAAACACTTTAGTCATCAATATCCACATTGGTACAACAAAGATATTATAAATAACATTAAACTGAAGGCAAAGCATAGACGCAGATTTAAAAAAATAGGCAATATTCATGACTTGAATGAATTTAAACGCTTGAGACGTGTCATAAAAATACAAATCAAAGAATCATATGACTTGTATATAGATAGCATTCAGTCAACACTTTCCGATGACCCTACAAAATTTTGGTCTTATGTTCAGTCTAAAAACAAGACAACAAGAATCCCCGGTACGATGTGCCATGGCGATATTGAACTCACAGATCCCATCGACATAGTGAATGCATTTGGAAACTTTTTCAAAAGTGCGTATGTAGATAACAACTTTGATAACGGCTACACGGACAACTCTGTTGGAACTTCTTCATCTCATATTCTTCCATACCAGATCAACAGTAATGAAGTTGTTTTTGCAATAAAGAAGTTAAAGAACAAAATGACGTCAGGTCCAGATAATATTCCATCATTTCTCATTAAAGATTGTGCAGGCGCGTTTGTCACGTTGCTTACTCAATTATTTAACTTATGCTTATCCACTAGCAAATTTCCCGACTGCTGGAAAGTGGCTAAAGTCTGCCCAGTTTTCAAAAGTGGTAACAGGACTGAAATATCTAATTATAGGCCGATATCTATACTACCTATGTTTTCGAAGGTCTTCGAGATAGTGTTATATAACCGCATCTATCCGTCAGTTCAAGCTGAGCTTTCACTACATCAACATGGTTTTATTGCGAAGCGTTCAACGGTAACAAATCTGCTCACTCTTACGCAATATATTTCTGAAGCACTAGACACGTCCAGTCAAGTTGATGTTATATACACAGACTTCTCGAAGGCATTCGATAAAATTGATCATAATGTTCTACTTGCTAAGTTACGATGTTTTGGGTTCTCAGATGAGATTAGGAAATTCATTAGCTCTTACTTGTCTAATCGAACACAGTATGTCATGTATAACGGCCATAAATCAGAAGCATACCTTACCCCGTCTGGAGTGCCCCAAGGCTCCAACTTGGGACCTCTTCTATTCTTGTTATTTATTAATGACCTGTGTGAAAGTCTTAAATGTGAGAGATTATGTTTCGCAGACGACCTAAAGCTCTATTCCAGAATAAATGATGCTAGTGATTGTCTGGCCCTTCAAGCTCAGTTAGAACTAGTGTATAAGTGGTGTGTAAATAATAATCTATGTTTAAATACAAGCAAATGTAAGGTGGTAAGTTACACCAGAAAAAGATCTGTTATAACTGGTTTTTATAACATTCAAGGACAACCCTTGGTTAGATGTCGTAACACAAAGGACTTGGGGGTAATATTTGATGAAAAACTTACTTTTAACGACCATATCTCACAAAAAGTTTCAGAGTCTTTAAAGATGTATGGTTTTATTGTAAGAAACTGTAGAAATTTCTACAATATCAAGGCAGTGAAGCTGCTATACTATACTCATGTTCGAACGAAGCTCGAATACGCAAGTGTAGTGTGGCACCCGTTTTATGAATGTAATAATCGTATCATTGAGGGTGTACAGAGAAAGTTTATGAAATTCTTGATATTCAAACTTGATGGCACCTATCCAGAAAGGGGTATTCCTAACATTCAGTTGTCCGCTAGGTTAAATATGGAAACGTTAGAGTTACGTAGAAATGTGGCGTTCCTAATATTTTTGTTTAAGCTTTTAAATAATGCTATTGACTGTCCCAATCTGCTTCAGCAAATTAATTTAAATGTTCGGCCACTTACTTCTCGTACTCAGCTCACTTTTAGACCTCCAAGGGCCAAAACAAATATGTTGCTCAAGTCTCCATTATATGTAATGTGTAGTATCTATAATAATATGAGTTCACAGGTTGATATATTTAATTGTAATCTGAAACATCTAGTTAGGGAAGCGAAATCACAATTTTAGTTTTGATTATAAATTTTCAATTTTTTTTTTTATTTTTTCGATGTCATTCTTTGTGCCATCTATTTAGATAGATTGTCCTGTAAATGGAAGTTTCTGTTGGACAATAAAGCTATTATTATTATTATTATTATTATTATTATAGCGGCATAGTACCGTTGGAAACATTCAATCCTATTCAAACAGCTATTAATCTACCAGTTATCGATATGCCTATAATACATTGTGCTATAGCTTCGGATCATGTCGCTCAACATATTATTTCTGACCTACTGATGCCGGATAAACCATCATGTGATGGTATCCATGATAGATACGATGTAGTAGGCACCACTCTCCATTCCATGTTTAAAATTGAAAAGAATTGTACGACTATGCCGTAACGTGAATATTCCAACTTTCTAACATTCGTACCTTCATTATTGGATTCGACGATGAAAATATCTTCGCCGATATCGCAGAATCTGTTTAGTAATTTGTATAATGCTAACAACGATGACGGTCAATTATTACATTCTGGAAATAGTAGAACGATGAACGATTCATTTAGATATGTAGTTTAATTTTTGCAAAAATTTTTACAAATATCAATTCGTACGTTTGAAAAATAAGGGAACTTGGTGCACTTCAAACGTATTAATAAAACCGAACAAAATTTCTAGCTTCTCGCCAGCCACCAAGATTTTTATTTACATTATTAGTCATCACATGACATCATCCTTCCAATTCGTACGTACGAAAAATAAGGAAGCTTGGTGCACATCATACGTACGAATAAAATCGAACAAAATTTCTAGCTTCTCGCCAGCCACCAAGATTTTTATTTACATTATTAGTCATCACATGACATCATCCTTCCAATTCGTACGTATGAGAAGTAAGGCAAAAATAAGGGTACTTGGTACATTTCAAACGTACGAATAAAATCGCTTCGAATTTCTAACTCCTAGCCAGCCACCAAGATTTTTACTTACATTATTAGTCATCACATGACATCATCCTTCCAATTCGTATGTATGAGAAATAAGGCAAAAATAAGGGTACTTGGTACATTTCAAACGTACGAATAAAATCGCTTCGAATTTCTAACTCCTAGCCAGCCACCAAGATTTTTATTTACATTATTAGTCATTACATGAATCATCAGCCTTCCAATTCATACGTACGAAAAATAAGGGTACTTGGTACATTTCAAACGTATTAATAAAATCGAACAAAATTTCTAGTTTCTCGCCAGCCACCAAGATTTTTGTTTATACTATTAGTCATCACCTGAATCATCATCCTGCCAATTCATACGTATGAGAAATAAGGCAAAAATAAGGCTACTTGGTACATTTCAAACGTATTAATAAAATCGACTAAAATGTCTAGCTTCCAGCCAGCCAGCGAGCTCAGTGATTCATACTATTAGTCATCATGACATCATCATCCTACCAATTCATACGTACGAAAAATAAGGGTACTTGGTGCATTTCAAACGTATTAATAAAATCGAACAGAATTTCAAACTCCTAGCCAGCCACCAAGGTTTTTGTTTATACTATTAGTCATCATCTTAGTCATCATATTACGTCATATATATGTATATATTATACATATATATAAATGTATAACATTCAAAAAGAGTAGTACCCCCGTGCTCAGAGTGGGTCTAACTGATAAAATTGTCCGCCATTACGCTTATTATATATCCATCCCCACTCTTCTTACTTCCATCTCCCTTTAAAATATCTATTTTCTTATTCAATTTCAATAGACAATACATATTCTTTACGTTCAAGTATGCAATGTATCCAAAATTATAACATGTCGTATTAACGTAATTACACTAACGTATGAATTACCAATCTGAAATACTACACATACAAACACTACGTTTCCAACGACTGTACTAAAAACTATACATGTCGTATCCCATTCACCGGACTAACGTACGAATTGCCGAACGTATAATGTTTCATTTATAATCACACAAACAGTGCGTTTCTACGTGACCGTACTAAAAACTATACATGCCGTATCCCATTCACCGTACTAACGTACGATTTCATTAGCAGCAAACACTACGTTATCGGTCTAATAATCCGAACGATTTTCTCATAAACTGACAATGAAACTCTATGATTTTCTCTCCGCCGGAAGGTATGCTGCTTATTTTCCCTACATGCCGTCCTTCCGCCGCTGTATAATGTGATGGGGAAATTGATGTTTGTGCAGATGATGCTATTTTTGGTCTATCAATGGTTGTTATTCCAGAAGAGGATGATTGGATAGTCGAATCGTCGTCGTCAAACTTGTTTTCATCTATCTGTACGTGATTTAATAATAGCTGAGATGAAGTTAGTTGGTTTTTCAAATATGGCAATGTATCATCCTGATGATCATTCGTTATATACTCGTCGTCAGGATTGTAAAAGTGTCTGTCTGACGTCGGGAAAATCTCTTCGATCGTAGCAGGTGGCATTCTTTCTATCTATATAATTATACTATTTTACAGTATCTGTAAGCATAACCCGTACAATGCTTTTTTGGTCCATGCAACAGCTATAGTAAAGATCATAGTAGCAGAAGCCGTAGTAGTAGTGGTGGTGGTAGTGATAATAACTGTTACTGTGGTGGGGGAAAGTATATATGAAAATTAATGGCGGATAGTTTTATCAGTTAGACCCACTCTGAGCACGGGGGTACTACTCTTTTTAATGTTCATATATTTATATATGTATAATATATACATATATATGACGTATATGATGACTAATAGATGATGACTAATACTGTAAACAAAAATCTTGGTGGCTGGCTAGAAGTTAGAAATTCGAAGCGATTTTATTCGTACGTTTGAAATGTAAAAAGTAGCCTTATTTTTGTTTTATTTCTCATACGTAGGAATTGGTAGGATGATGATGTCATGTGATGACTAATAATGTAAATAAAAATCTTGGTGGCTGGCAGGCAGCTAGAAATTTTGGTCGATTTTATTCGTACGTTTGATGTGCACCAAGTATACCATATTGGTTCGATCAAATCGACAGTAGTTTTACAATATTTGATGGTCTTAAAGGAGATATTATTGTATTCTAGTATTGCATTAACGACACCAGGTATGGCGAGCGCGCTCGATGTAGATTCAGATAGGGATAGAAGCAATTATCTGATAGCATATCGTCACTGCTACCTCAGTAATACCATAGTAAAATTAAGACAATATTAGATAAAGCAGGGTTAAAAACAAAATGTTCTTCCACACTCACAAATACTGTGGCTATTCTGGCACACATCGAAAAAATCAAACATCTAAAACATGCAATCAGGCTTTATAAAGAGAAGAAGCTATTACTGCAGCGTTTAGCAGCACTGACTTTGGATGACTCACATGGAACCAAGTAGAAGATGTTTTATGTATTATACAAACACTTAGCTATCTATGTATTGTATTATGTGCAGAGTAAATAAAGAGCTTTGTAGATATTCATTATTTGATTTATTTATATACATCATCATACAAAGTGTATGAGAAATACAAATAAGGCTAATAAAAGTATCCAATTTTGCTTGACATAACAAAAACATGAGATAAGTAAAACAAAACATTTTTTCATAAGTCCAACATCTCTTTTCTCATATCTGTTATCCTTCGATCTCATTATTCTATCTAAAAGTGTCTGCATGTGTTTAGCATAAACACATTCTCCCGAAAATTTTATGTGTTCTATTATAGGCATATCGTCTGCCTTCCATCTGTGTACTTCAACACCACAACAAAATGTCTTACAAATGTCATGTGAACCCAGATGGAAAAATCCAGCCAATGCCAATTCGGTAGGGTCAGCAAAACCAGACCAGTTTTTTCCAAACGTTCTTAGACGCTTATCAAATGAGTTAAACTCTGTGTAATCGACAGATACACCACACATGATGGAACCTACTTTTGATTCTGAATCAAAATTTTTATACCAACACCATTTTATAATTTGTAGAACAATTAATATCCCTTACGCTGCCGCTTTCTCTTTCTCGGTTAGGTCAGGCTCACGCGCGCCACGTCGCAGACGCCACTGTGTATGTTAGTAGATCATTTACATTAATTTTGTTTGAAAATATTTACACATATAAGTGTACCATATCTATGGATTATGTTACGAAAAACAAAAGGCAGCAGACAGACCGCCGGCGAGCGTTACCTCGCTGCTGCTGGTGTTCAATCGCCGTATGCACATTGCTCTTTCGAGAGCGCAAATCAGCTGTTTATGTTAGCCTATTGGATATATGGAAACTGAGTAAGCAACTATACCATTCCAGTACTGGAATATGATGGACGCTTTAACTTATATGAACTTCATGAAGGAGCAGTAAGTACATCTGCCATGTTAATACCCTGTATTTCTCCAAGCAAATTATCCCGCTAGAAACAGACATCCGAAATGATAATAACGTAACTATTGGTTACGTAATTCGAGTTACTATCCAATAACGCCGCTCAAGAGTACAACAGTAATGCATTGTGGACTTTGCACATTAACATGTGTGACGTTGCGCTACAAATTACGATGACGTCAAAGGTGTGACGTAAATGTATGGAAGCCTCGCTCCAATCGCGTGCGGTAATTGCATCAGCTTGTTTTCCTACAACGTACTTGACCTTTGATAGATTAATCATTTATTTTTACTACTATCGAAAACTTGTTCGAATAAGAACAATTCAAATCCACAATGTGTGTCCCCCTGGACGCAAAGCGCTGAAAGGGGGCCCCACACACATGCGAAGCACCCATCCCACTTGCTGAGACAAGTCCGCCATTTTTTCTAATTTCTAATGGAAGGTATTAACTTGGCTGTCGTCTCTGTAAATATGGCAACATTGAAACGACGACGTCGTCCTAATTTCTAATGAAAGGTATTAACTTGGCTGTCGTCTCTGTAAATATGGCAACATTGAAACGACGACGTCGTCCTTGTTAACATGTGTGACGTTGCGCTACAAATTACGATGACGTCGAAGGTATGACGTAAATGTATAGAATCTTGTTTTTCCTACAACGTACTTGACCTTTGAGATACCTCAGTGCGCGTGCATCCGATAGATTAATCATTATTTATTTTTACTACTATCGAAAACTTGTTCGAACAAGAAATCGTACATAATTCAAAGCCACAATGTGTGCCCCATCCGGACGCAAAGCCCTGAGAGGGGGCCCCAGACACATGCGAAGCACCCATCCCACTTGCTGAGACAGGTCCGCCATTTTTTCTAATGCGCGCCGCCGATGAAAGATATTAAGAATCAAATTTCTCATTGTATCTGAGCCCCATACGGTCCCATTACACACACACAGGGCCCCATACATATGCCATGGACACATGCAGAGCCTCCTACAATACCACGGCCCCCCAAAGGCTCCAAATGAGAGTCTCGGAACTTTTAGGAAAAGTGGCCCCGTATTTTCTTTGTATATCTATCGAATTTCTGATTGTATCTGGGGCCCCCTTACGGCCCCATTATACACAGGGCCCCATACACATGCCACGGACACATGCGGAGCCCCCTACAGCACCTACGGCCCCCGCAAAGACTCCAAATATGAGAGTCCCGGAACTTATGGGACAAGTGGTCTGATACTCTCCTTGTATATCTGCTCAGGGTTTTTACTTGTTTTGGAAATTTTTAGCCTCTAGTAAATTGCGGTAGCCAGTATACTGTAAAAAATATCTATTACTGCCATACTCCAGCTTCTCTTTGACCTTAGAGATGATATCGCAGTTGTTTCTGGGAGAGTTGATTTGTTGTAAGGAATTTTTATACTCTTGTCCCTTTAGTCTAGTTAGAGTGTATTTTTCAGCTAAGTTAGTTGTTTTCTTCTACCTGAACAGGTTTTTGTTTATATTTCATGGCCTGCTACTTTGCTTATAGGTGGGAAAATTGAAAATCGCCGATTGGTTTGAAAATTCAAAATTAAATGAAAACTACCAGAGATTGATATTCACAACCTTATATCATTAGAAAGGGTATCAAATTCTACGTTTAACCGTATAAAAATCAAGTTATCGCTGATCGCTGATCGAAGTTTCGAAGCATAACCGTAATTTAAATTTGACATTCTCATCAAAGCTGACGCATTTTATGCTTAGTAATACGGCCAAGTCACAGCCTTCCATATTTTATAATCTCTGCGATATTCAATTTTTTCCTGATATTTACTTATACCGAAAATGGTGATTTACACCTAAAGGGTTCGCTTTAGGTCCCATGTATGATACATAAAGTCACACTAGAATTCACCAGGGAATCTGAATATGCAATAATATTTAAAAAAACATAACTTTGATAGATGTCGTGTTTTTGCGACACCCTGTATAACATGAAAATATTTTTTAAATGTAGCCTTTATGGGTCTCTATCCATCCCAAATTATTATTTTCTTTTTTATCAAATACTTTAGCCATAATGCTCCGTGTCGAATAACGTGAAGAACCCCGTATAATGACGTAATAGCATATTTTTTAAGGAGTAATACTAAAAATTTCAAAATCCGACAATAAAATTTTGTTTTATTAGAGTTTTTGTTTGAAGGTTTGCAATTTAATGAAAATCTCTAAAAATCAGTTCATCTCCGAAACAGTTGAAAATCGGACCCTACTTTATGACTTTTTTTGTTAGTAATGAGCTGTACAGTCTTCTCCTAAAGCATTTGCCACTCGTTATAGAACACCCTGAAGATACAGGGTGGGCCAATAGTGTGTGGACGGAAGATTGTGGGCTTACTAAAATATATTTTAGAAACCTGTCACTTGATCATGGTAGGGAACCTTGAGGGCTATAACGTAAAAATATTTTCAGTTAAATTCTGAGGTTTATACAGGGTGATTCATATCAAACCTACATTTTTTTAATGGAACCCCCTATATATTATTGCATATTTGGATTCCTTCGTGAATTCTAGTGTGACTTTATGTATCATACATGGAACTTTAAGCGAACCGTTTAGGCGCAAATCACCATTTTTGGTATAAGTAGGTATCTAAAAAAAATTGAATATCGCAGCGATTATAAAACTTAGAAAGCCGTAACTTTGCGGCACGACTAAGCATGAAATGCGTCACCTTAAGCGTCGATGACACAGGGCTAGTTTATGAGGTGCTAGTCGGCGAGTTTAAAAGCTAGCGAGTGAGCGAGTGCGCTAGTGTCGATTATTATTATTATTGTTATTATTTATTCATACAAGTACCAGTACAAATAAAGGCCACCTTTGAAAGTAATAACTTGTATAAAGGTATTGGCTGATAATAATGAAACATTAAATTTTTTACACTTCGTGACAGATCTAGCAGGTCTTCAGCAGCGGTCTTCAGTTCTCCAGCTTTACATCTCTTCTACGTCGATGTTACCCTCATCTGCCTGGCGATCATGGTACCCAGACATTTGGTTTATGACACACAACTTTCCACTCTCTCAGTAGCGAAGTAGCTAGCGCGTAGGTTCACGTGTTGTTTTGCGTGGTGTGTTGCTTACGTTCTACCGTTTATTCTTTTACGCTTAAAAATGATGTGGAACACGCGTGAGATTATAGAGTTTCTCAACATCTACGAGCAGTACCCTATTTTATGGAATATTAGAGACAAAGAGTATTGTAACACAAAAGTAAAGGATTAATTTTTAAAAAATATTTTAATTAAACTGAACGAAAAACAACTAACTGTGGGTATGGATGTGAAGCAATTGAAGGCAAAAATAAAATCACTTAAAGACGTATATAAACAAGAAATAAATAAAATTGAGGAATCCAAGAAAAGTGGATGTGGTACTGAGGAACTATACACGCCAAAGTTGATATGGTTCAAAGAAGCGAAATTTTTGACAGAGGTTGTGGCCACAAGAAGCATCAAATCA
Organism: Callosobruchus maculatus; assembly: GCA_951848785.1. Classification (NCBI taxonomy): domain Eukaryota; kingdom Metazoa; phylum Arthropoda; class Insecta; order Coleoptera; family Chrysomelidae; genus Callosobruchus; species Callosobruchus maculatus. The sequence continues at coordinate 10,498,987 of CATOUR010000026.1, read as the reverse complement.
AATTACGTGAGTAAAATATATTTATTTATTACATTTATAAATAAAAAAAATAGGAATTAGACCGTTATACCAGCTTTCTCCCATTGCCAAGGCAGTGGATTTTGTACTGTAAAGTACGTAACATATGCTCTTCTGATCTCCTCAGCAGTTCGACGGTAACGATTTCCTCCTAGGCGATTAGTAGGCTGCAAAGTATAAGGATTTGCCCTCCAAAGTCCAGGTGTGATATTTCCAGTATTCATGTCCTCTCTATCTACTGCTTGTGGTGGCATGTAGTTACTTGGATCAGTCTTACGTAGCCAGTTATGAAGACTAGCAGCAGCCCAAATGACTTTATCGATAGTTTCCGCTCAATCGGTCTTGCAAATGTTCTGAAACGCCATACTAGTATGCCAAAAGCATTTTCTGCGACTCTTCTGGCACGAGAAAGACGATAATTGAATATTTTTTGGTCAGAGCTAAGACCTATTTGACTGTACGGTTTCAGAAGATTGTTCGTCAAAGGGAAAGCATCATCTCCAATAATAACGCCGTATTCAGGTAAACCAAGAGTCGCGTTTGCCATTGCAATATTCAAAGTACTGTCTCTGAATATAGCACCATCGCTTGCGCGGCCATTTGCACCTACGTCAATGTAAGTAGGCTGAACCGGAACACGGAGGCCTCTTAATTATAACATGTTTCCCGTCGATTGCACCAACACATCTAGGAAAATTCCAACGCTGCAGAAATTTATTTTCGATTTCTTTCCATTCATCAGCTTTATTAGGGACCTTCGAACAAACAACAGTTGAAATTCAATTTATTTTCTAGGAACTCTCACAGAGTAGTCAAGCCACAGATGACAGTCTTCTACCACAGCGACAAGCCATCTTGCTACAACAAGAAATTCAAAACTGCATTATTCGTTCTAAGCTGTCATCTTTAGAGCAGCAGGCCCCACAATGTGTCGATAGTTTTTTTTTCCATGGACCGTCGCCGGGCCGCAGCCCGGAGCGAGTGGGTCATGCGAAACGCCCATTTAATCTCGGAACTATCTGGGTTGACATTGCGTCGAGATTAGGACTGTCTTCTCTTCGTTTTATTCTTCCTTCCTGTTTCTCCCTACATCTCCCGTCCCCCACTAATGTGAGGATTAGGAGTTCGGGTTGTGTTGTCGTTCTTCTGCTTCTTTGGCGCTTAGAATCGTCTTAATCATCCTGTGTATGGCATTCCAGCATTCTTTGCTTTTAGTCATGAGCTGGACCATGTTATCGGGTTTTATCCGTACTTGCAACTTCTGGTATGCTTCCTGTCTCGGTTGTTCCCATCTTCCACACTCAAAAAGGGCATGCTCCACAGTGTCCACCAGACTACAATGCAGACATTTGTCGTCCGCGATCTTGCCAAATCTTTTACGGTAGCTTCTAAAAGGACCATGACCCGATAGGGCCTGAGTAAGGAAATATTCTGCCCTTCTATGCTCACATTTCAGCCAAGAAGCTAAGTCTGGTATCAGCCTCTTCGTCCACTGGGCAGTTTCAGTGTTGTCTGCCCAAAGCTGCTGCCATTTCTGGATCGTTCTCGCCCTAGCTTCCTTTCTTACCTGGAGGTCTCGTCCGTTTCCGACTTCGTATATATACCTCCTTTCCTCTGCCAGTAACGACAAGGAGGGTGTTGCCGTTATAACTTGCACAGCATTTGTCGACACGGTAGAATAGGCGCTGGCAACTCTCAGAAGCGACTTCCTCTGGACGCTGTCTAACATATTTCTATAAATTTTTTTGTCCAGAGCTCTGCACCACACTGGCGCCCCGTAGAGGACAATGGACTGTATGATTCCGTTCAAAATTATCCTTTTGGCGCTGGAAGGTCCGCCTACATTGGGCATCAGCCTGGATAGTATTGCTGCTCTTGTCTCCGCCTTCTTTACTACGCGTCGGATGTGGTCACCAAATGATCTTCTAGTGTCCAATGTTATGCCAAGGTATTTCACCGTCTTAGATACCTCGATACGTTCTCCTTCAATGCGGAAGTCAATGTCATCTCTCTTTCGAGGCCCTTTCAAAATCACCGCCTCTGTCTTGTTGGTGGCCAGCTTCAGGTGGTGATTTTGCACCCAATGCGCCACCCTACGCAACGACTCGTTGACTCTGAGATTGAGCGTGTTACTGTCTTTCGCTGTGACCACCACAGCTAGGTCGTCAGCAAAGCCAATTGATCTGGCTCCCTTCGCCAGCTTCAGTCTAAGTACACCATCGTACATTACATTCCACAGAGTAGGGCCAAGGACGGATCCCTGCGGAACTCCTGCCGTCATTTGTATCTTTCCTCCTTGTAACTTTGATTCTCCTTTCTGATAAGTAGCTGGAAATTATTCTCAGGATATATTTTGAAATCCCCTTTTTTCGAAGCTCTTGCATGACGATTGCCCACGATGCTGAGTTGAAGGCGTTTCTCACGTCGAGCATGATCAGTGCGCACCATCTGTCCTGTGTTTCATCGGCAATCTTCAACACCAGCTCAACTGCTTGTAATGTTGAGTGCCCTTTACGGAAGCCGAATTGTTTCCGGATATGCCTTCGCCAGCTTCTAGCTCAGCCTCGAGCCTTCTTCGTATGAGGATCTCAAACAGTTTGCCTGTTGTATCCAGCAAACAGATGGGCCGATGCGCAGATGCTGAATCTGGTGGCTTTCCGTGTTTAGGAAGCAAGGCTACCTTAGCCACCTTCCAACTTCTGGGGAATAACTGATCTTTCAGAAGTCTGTTCAAGACATTCAGTATGAAGTCGGGTGCGCACATGATCGCTTCCTTTACGACCTCAGGAGGGATTCCATCTGGTCCAGGTGCCTTCCCAGATTTGATGAGTTCTGCTGCTTCGATTAGTTCGTCCATCGTGAACTCTGCTAAGCCTTGGTCCAGCGGTACTTCTTCCCAAGAATCTTCGCGTTTCGGGAACAGTGCTTCTACAACCTCCATCTTTTTTTCGTCAGAACGGCTGAATGAGGGTTCTGTTCGCAGACATTTGGTTACAATTTTGTAGCCGTCCCCCCAAATGTCATCCTCTAGGTCGTCGCATATCTTTCTCCACAGATTCTTCTTGGATGTTGTTATAAGTCCTTTCAGTTCTTTTCTGCATTTCTTATAATCTTCCATTGCCCTCTGACGATCATTTTCGGAGTTTCCCCTTCTATTTTTCCTGAGCAGGTTTCGTCTCGCGGCTATACACTCCTCTCTTTTTTGGCTTATCTGCCCATTCCACCAGTAGGAAGACTTCACTGACCTATCGCTGCTCTTTGGTGGGTGAGTTTCAAGGTAGACTCCTTTCACAAACGACATGTAGTTTTCGACAGACACATCACTTGTGTTGGTTACAACGAGTTTTCGTTCCATGCCCTTCCGTAACTTATCTCTATTTACAAATGGCCGCGTTCTTTCGGGTATGGATCTCTTGGTCCATCCGTCTCTGATTTCAAAGCTGATGAACCGATGGTCGCTCATTGTTTCGTCTTCCATAACTCTCCAGTTTACAATTTTTTTGGCCAGTGACTGCGTCGAGCATGTTACGTCGATGAAGCACATGCTCTTCCCCCTTGAAAACGTCGGGACTTCCCCTCTGTTGTGGACGACCAAGTCGAGCGCCGAAATCCATTCCATCAAATAGTTTCCCCTTGCATCAGTTATTGGAGAGCCCCACTCTGTGGACTTTGCGTTTAGATCCCCCAAGATGATCGATTTAGCTCCGCCGCTCCGCACTTCTTCCATAATGCGGTCCATGTAGTCCTTGAAAGACTGCAAGGGTATGTTTGGAGGGCAATATCCGCAATACAAGTTGAGCTGTTTTAATTTTAGGCAGATGTAACCTTCACTTTTCTTGACTTCCACCACCTCCAGGTTCTTGTTCATAAAGTTTAGCGCAACGTCAAGCCTTTTGTCCTTTAACCAGCGAGAAGTTCCTATCAGCTTTCTGTTTGGCTCACAGGCAATTATCACATCTATTCCCTCTTTCAGAGCAGCCGCATAAGCCATGTCATGTGCTGCTTTGGATCTGTTTAGGTTTACCTGAAGGATTTTAATCATCTTCGGAAAGTGATATATTGTCCTCTTCCGTATTCTCACCGTTCTCTGCAGCTACCGACTTTTGTCTCAGTCGTTTCTTTCTCTGGATATCTCTCAACACCCTTCCGTATGCTTTACATGCAAAAGAGCCTGCCCTGTGTCCCGCCTGTTCACAGATGGGACAATAAGCTGCTTCATTGCAGTCAGCCTTCTTGTGGCCTTCTTTCCCGCAGTTTAGGCATAGGTTCCTTCTGTCTGTCCCTCTGCACTTACTGGCTAGATGTCCTGTTGCCCAGCATTTACTGCATCGCCTTATGGCTACCCTTTCTTCCACGGCACACATGACGAAGCCAATTTTGATGCGGCCTATAGTCATCAGTTGCTTTGCCGATGTCTGAGAAGCTGTGACAGTTGCTACCTGATTCCCGCTCTTGGTGGGCCTGAGGGATTTCACACCAATATCCTGTCCGTGTTCTGGTACTGCTTTTCGGAGAGCCTCCTCGACTTCAGTAACTGTTGCGACCCCATCGATTCCTCTTACATGCAGCGTGGCCCGTCCACTATGTCTGGCCGAGATACATGCGACACTCAGCTTGCTGATTGCATCTCTTAGTCGTTCGGCACCTCCTTCTTCCTTCGGAACGGTCAACAGTAGCTCCCCCTTTTTTGTCTGCCTGACTCTGTTTACGGTCACCCCAAGGTCATTTATTTTGATTTCTTCCTTGACTTTTCTTAGGAGTTCCGCGTAGCTTAATCCTTCGGCGGCCACTATCACAGCATCAGTCTTACTGTTGCTTTGGAGGGTCTCTGATTTCTCGCCGTTGGCTTCATTCTGCTTTAACCTACTCTTGGGGAGTACGTAGAGTTTGACTGTTAAGTTTGTTCCTGCAAAGACAAATTCCAACAGTTTTTTTAATCTTTCCTAGGTCTAGGTCTGGTGTGGGGATTGCGACCCCTAGACGATTCTCTTTGATTAGTGTCTCCCTCAGCTTCATCAGATTTTGGTGCGTTTTTTCCTCCTGTTGGTCAATTATCACCTTATATATATAATTTGTATTAGTTTGCGGTGGTCCCTTACTCTTTGCGATAGATGTCTCGTACTTGAGGTACGAACATCCTTCAGCCTCTTCTCCGTCAGCACCTAAGCTTTCTATCTCTGGGTACCTCATACGAAAGATCTTGCTAATTCCCTTGTCGTATTTTTGTACTGGTTCAGCACACATAACCAAGTCAGCCTCATGTACCTCGCCCCACACCGGGTTCCCCTCAACTTCCTGGGTCTTTACATATACCGCGTTCGGCCAGTGTTTACTTCCTATTTCCTTGAATTTGTCGTACTCATCCCGATGGTTCTGTATGACCTCGACAATTTCTTTGGTCACTTTTTCTTGGTTACTCTGTCTGTTATGCCATATACCCTCCGTTTGTGCAGCAACTCCTACTTGGGGTATGTTGTCCGTTTGAGTAGCCTGTTCATTCTTCTCCACGTGACCCTTGCTGCAACCCGCCGTTTGGTCTGCGCCCCTAAGCTTTTCTGCTAGCCTACCGATTTCCTCAATCCCTCTCTTAATAGACGTTTTCGTGTTTACGTTCACTCTGAGTTCAGCCTTGAGGCAATCAACCTTTTCGAGTATTCTCTTGATGATTGGGGATACTTTATCACTCTCTTGGTCGTATGCTACCTCTGCCCTCATCCTCTTGGCGGGATTTTCTTCCATCTTGGTCGCACCTACCAAGTCAACTCCTGACACGGAACTTGATCTTCCCCTTGGGGGACTTCTTAGGATCCAGTCCTTTCTTTTGAAAGGATTTATCTCCTTGCCGCCTTGCGGGTATTTACTTCCATAGAAGTCTGATTCATTGCGGTCGCACTCTATCGCTCCAGTTTGGGCCGCTTTCTCCCCTCCCTGGGCGTGTACTGGGGCTTCCGAATTCCCCTGCACCGTAACTACTCTCCCTACTTTCAGACTTTCCAATGTGTCGATAGTGCGTTCTCACCATGTTCTAACCATTCATTTACTTCGACCTCTGTCTCACCGATGAACGACGACGATGGGGTTGTTTTGCAGCAGGTTATGATTAGTACGTTTGGAGGAAGCACGACATAAATTGTAGTCAAATAAATTGTACATGATTTAATAAAACTGATGTTTAATTTTGCAGTAAATTAATTTTCACTCACCTGAATGAACGGTCGAAGGGCGCTAGAAATCGCTGTTTTAGCACTTTGGGTAAAAATTTCGAAATAGTTGATTCCGGAACTCTAAATAGGAATTCTAAAGATTTCAAAGAATCGCCTGTGGCTAGATAACGTAATGTTATTTCCAATTTTGTGGTTACTGGTATTGCCGGTCTCATTGACGTATCTTTCTTTTTGAGCATTCCATTTACCATCTGCAGTAACTCATCAAATTTGGAACTATTCAATCTCAACATATTTCTATACGCCAAATGATCATCGTCCTTCACCTCTCTCAATAAATGGCTGGAAGCACCATATTCGTCGCGTTTTCCTATCCACGCTCTAACCCATTTTCTTTTCTGTTTCAAGATTTTCTTTACTTTTCGTTGTAAATCCTTCTTGATTGCACATGCTACAAGAATTACTCCCGCGCGAACTACTTCCATTGACATTTTAGCTTTATTATAAGTATCGTAGAAAACAGGTTCTTGTCGCGACGATTAACTGCCAAAATGCAAAGGTACTCGCCTAGTTCACTAGCAGCGATGATGACACAGGGCTAGTTTACTAGCTTATAAGTCAACACGCCTGCGAATGGCGAGTAAATTAGCCCGGCTTTCTAGTTCACTCGCAGCTGCTAGTGAACTAGCTGGCTTGTAGCTCGTAAACTAGCCCCGTGTCATTGACGCTTAATTAAGGAAACTTCTATCACAGATAACTTGATTTCTTCAAATGGAAATGCCTATTTTGGTGTAAAGAATCAAATGTCAAATTTGATTACCTTTATAACAATATAGCATTCTGGATATCTAACCTTTTTTTTGTTTTCATTTTATTTCAAATTTTCAGTCAAATCGGTGTTTTTCAATGTTCCTGCGTGCAAGCAACCTAGCAGGCCATGAAAAATAAACAATAGCCCGTTAATATGGAAGAAACCAATTAACTTAGTAGAAAGATACAAACTAACTAGAGTAACGAGGCAAGATTATGGAAATTCCTTACAACATATCAGCTCTAACCAGAAACAATAGCGGTAACAAGAACGCTCATTTTTCACAGCCCACTTAGCTATTAGCCAATTTCCAAAGTCATTAAAAAAAATTTAAACAAAGGAAAACTACTAGTGACTGTTGCTGGAAGTAGAATATCTATGTCTTCTGAATAAATTTTCACATTTAATGGCATAAAAAAGTAGCCATTGCCGTAAGTCAAAAATAATGGTACCTCTGACTGGAAAATTATTCAGTAGGTACCTCTACTTATTAAGAAAAATCGCCGAAAATGAAACCTGAATTGCAGTCTGTTTATCTACATGAAATAAACACAATCATGCCTGGATTAACCATGGGGCTAAAAGGACTGGAGCCCCGAGCCCCGCGGTTTAGTGGGGCTCCGCAGAGGCCCTGATTTTATGCAATGTAAGAGAGCAAAAGGCCCCTTAAACCAAAAATAGCCCCGGACCCCATAAAAGCTTAATCCGACGTTGAACACAATATTACAACATAGCGTAATTAAAAAATTCTAGCAATCATTTCAATAGATGTTTAGAATGCTCCAGTTAGAGATATCTTCACTTTTGACATAACTAAACGGAATTGACTATTTTTTTATCCCATTAAATGTGAAATTTCATTCTAAATATGTTAACACTGTAAGCAAAAATTGCTGGTAGTTTTCCTTTTGTTTCAAAATTTTTAATCGTTTTGGAAAGTTGTCAAGCTCTAGTGGACCCCAATAGCTAGTAGGCTGTGAAAAACAAACACTTCTGTCATACCCCAGCTTCTCAATGACATTAGATATCTTGCCGCTGTGGTATCCGGTTAGAGCTGATGTGTTGTAAGGAATTTCCGTGATCTTGCCTCGCTACTCTAGTTAGTTTGCATCTTCTACTAAGTTAGTTGGTTTCTTCCATATTAACAGGCTTTTGTTTATTTTTCATGGCCTGCTAGGTTGCTTGGACGCAGGAAAATTGAGAAACGCCGATTTGACTGAAAATTTGAAATAAAATGAAGACCAAAACAGATTGATATTGAGAATCTTATATCGTTAGAAAGGTAATCAAATTTGACATTTGATTCTATAAACCAAAATAGGCATTCCCATCTGAAAAAATCAAGTTATCTGCGATTGAAGTTTCCTTAATTAATCTGATTTTTCCGACTATAAAAAGAATTCAAGTTTATCCGTCTAATCTAAGGTGACGCGTTTCATGCTTGATCATACCTTAAAGTCACGGCCTTTTAGGTTTTATAGCCCCTGCGATATTCAATTTTTTTCTGATACCTTCTTATACCAAAAATTGGTGAATTGCGCCGAAACGGCCCGTTTAAAGTTCGGTTTCTAAAATATATTTTAGTAAGCCCACAATCTTCCGTCCACGCACTATTGGTCCACCCTGTATTTCTAATTTAGAGGTGTGTGTATGTATCAATATAATAATAATCTGCAACAATGTTGCAGATTCCAAGAAAAATCATTCAGTACGACAGAACTGATAGAAAACATACATAAAATTTTGAAAACCTGGAACGATGTTGTACAAGAAAATAGTAATACAGAATTGTTGAAATCGGAAAGCAAAGTCAGTAACAGTGAGAGAAATGACCAAGAAGCTAACGTGTATGTTGATTATCTATTTGTCACAGCAGAAAAATTATCATCCAATGCCCGAAAAAGATACGAAAATCAGGTAAGATTGATTCGATACTTAATACAGTCGAGTGGAATTGAAAGTAAACATGAATAAAACTTGTGCCTGTTTAGTTACACATATCTCCAAAACAGGGACATTTTAATAGGAAATATATTTAAAAATTGCCATTGTATTTTTTCACTGCCACAGAATCAAATTTCGTAATAACAGAGGGGCACTTTTATTTCAGATTAGATCGCAATTGGATGGACTGTTCAAGAAGTTCACGGGAAATGTTGTAGTTGTTTGTCTCTCTCTGGACTCAACTATAGTAAAGTGGCTTGCATCCTTTTTGGATTTCGAATCTGAATATAATTTCCAGGAATCTGTGGAGGGCGTTATAGAGAGGTGAAGTTAAAATCAATCGTTTATTGTTGTCTTGGATTGTACTTTCGGAAATTCTAAAACACAATTATACATGTTTGTCTTTTTCAGGCATCCTAGGCATAAAAAGTACCTAAATGATATTTGTGATGAAATATACAAACAGAAAACAAGTCGGACAGATCCAACGTTGATTTTATATAGTTTAATTGATTACTGCTATAAAGTTTTGCTTTAATATCATAAAGAGTAATTTTCAATTTAGTCGTTTAAATTGTGTAAACCCTTCCTGATCCCATAAATGATGCAGTTTGGATTGCGTTTTAGAGCTATGGATCACCCTTAACTCAAAGCCACGACATAAAAAAATACTTCACTTGACAAACAAAAAGTAGGAAAGAATTTACTTAAGTAAATTCAAACAGCGCTCCCACTATGAAATTTGTTGGTATACAAATATAATTTTTTCATTATATTGACAAAATCGGATTTTTCCCGGACCAGTAATCAGCAAATTTAACATTTAATCTTAAAAATAAAGTTGTTGACCGCGGTGAGATTCGAACCCACGCCCTTTCGGACCGGTGCCTAGCGTCTTAACCGCTCAACCACGCTGCATGTGCTTCAGGAATATCAATACACTGTTCATAATACGTCGTCAGTTACCTGTCGTAGTTTAATTCAGTTTTTTTTAAATCGGAAGCGATATTGACAAAACCGGATTTTTACCGGACCAGTTTTTTCATGCTGATTCCGAATCTATATTTAGTTTTTCTCAAGAACGTTGTTTTAACGTCCTTGATTTTTCTCTAGCACATGTAGTTTTGGCTATCTTTTGTATACGAACAGACGGACGGACGGACAGACAGATGCTCTACATAAGCCCTCTTCAGTGACTTCAGTGAGTCAGTGAGTGCTAAAAAGGGTAAGTTGTTCTTACGTGTTTTAAGTTTTTCATTTATCATAATTATATTAGAGCAGAATTGGAATAAAAGCTTTTAATATGTGAAAATACATTTAAGAAATGTTATTTACACAAGATAAATATGACATACCTGTGGCTCAAAAATCCAATATTCAGAATAAGAAAAAAATCACATTGATACATTTGACGAATTAGCTTTTTTTTCTTTAAAGATAGGGCATAACGTCGTTATCAGTAACGACGAGTGCTTGCTTAGCATTTCTCGATTCAAAAAAGATTCAAGTGTAGACTCCAGATCGTTATAAAAAGATTCTATAGTTTCCTCATCCGAATTTGACGAAGGTGCATAGATTTACACAATGTTAATCAGTGTAGGGTTCGCAATGATACGTATTATTATGATTCTGTTACTATAATACACCTGTAACCAAGAATGGTCCTTGCGTGAGCTTTCGCCACCCAAAAGCCAACACCGTTACCTGAAAAGCAAATAAACTTCCCCTTTGTAGAAGTAAAATGACCTGTATATCTATAATGAGTCTCAGATAATCCAGCAATGGCTATTTTATTTGCTGTAAACCCTTGTTCGACGATACTGAGCTTTCCTATAGCTTGTCATTAACTTAAAATATTAAAACGTCTATAAAAACTAGATTAAATTATCAACTAGCTTTTTTATTACGATATGGCAATGAACCGTGACACTTTGAATTGCAGATTTTGCCATTGGCATTTTTGTTTTTGCAGCCGCCCTTACAATAGCATAATAGCAACGTTTATATCTTTGGCCTCCAAAAATTGTGTTCTGTCCTACAGCTTCTCTAACTAAAATTTCTTTCCGTTTAATATCGTCACTGAGGTTTTCCAATAATAGCTATTCCAAACATGAATTGAATTCGCTTCGTGTACATTTTTGGTTGAGGGCTCCTTTGTTTGTGGAACTTGATTCAATTCATGACAGCCCTCTCTTGAGCGGACATTAAAAGATTGCCCGGGCAAAGTCGTCAGTTTATCAACACTGCCCAGTTTACATGGATATTCACGATATTGGCCGGTCGTTATCAAGACGTCCCGCTGTAATAGGACATTCACAATGGCCAGCCAATATCGTTAAAAACCGAAATATCATCTTTGACCGTAACATATACATACGTGTATGTAATTATCTAAGAAATCAAAATGCGTATCCACGGGACCAGACGAAGCACGGATAATCGGGGTTCTACGGTACATGCTTGAACCTAGATATCTCTGGTACTAGTTTTGCTCCTCCACGGTATCATATTGCCAGCTGCATTCTTGACAGATGTATAATAAATACTCCCAAATGCATAAATGAAGAGTCTAATGCAAGTCCATTACAGTAAATATTGTGCACGAACAAGTCCTGTCCATGACTGAACCATTTTTGCGAACCTATCAACCAACAAAACAGTTCTGTATCCAATATAGTATAAGACAGAAGTCTCTTTTTTTACGCTAAACGATATAGAATTCTAGAAACTAGGCAAGAATAGGTGGTTAGCGCAAGTTCGTTAAAAATGGACTTGACCGGTTCTTGCATTAGACTCTTTAAATGTTGTGCAATATCCCGTTGGTTCCAAAAAGTTTGATGTTTCCTTTTGTTTGCAGCTCACATGTACAGTAGTCCGAGAAGCACCATTATCTCGGTTGTAGTTTTCTGTAATGTCAACATTTCCAGTGCTTCTGTTTTGTGCCTAGCAACTGCCCTGGTGCTAGGCGCTTGCGTTAAAATATTCGTTCTTCCGATAGCTACAGATGTTCGCGAAGAACAATAGTTATTCAACAAGATGATTAATGTTTTCGGACAAAATATGAGATGGTGTTATCAATATTTTCACTAAACATTCATCTCAATTTCTTCCTCATGGTTATTATAATCTTAAGCATCTAACTCGGCAATGGCAATACTGACATCACTGGCGCCCCTATAACTTCCCTTCCCCATGCTTAACAACAATTTCTTTTTGTATATTAGAAAAATGTAGTCAAGTTGAATCAGTACTTCCCACACATTCCCATGATACCCGTTTTATTATTTTTCCATAGTATGAAGCTATAGTCTAGATCCCCTAGCAACCAAATCATTGCTCGCTCGACCGCAAGAAAGTGTTATCTTGCTGGGCACTTCTTTCACAGGTCAATGTACAATAATGAATACAACAAATTTTTTGGTTTTACAGCCCCTCACCCCCGAACCGAAAATGATCAGGAACCCCTAAATGTCTAAAAACGAAGTTTGATGTTTTTTTATATTTTTAGTTTCTTTATTATTGCCGCGCCGCCACTGAAACGATTTCTAAATACCATACGCTTTTTCCATCCTCGTTACGATAACAAATCTGTGTCAAAATGTCATTAAAGTCAATTAAAAGTGTCCACGTTACACGATACAGAACGATCTAAAGTAATACTCGTATGTATTTTGTATACATCGGAAATTTCTCCAAGTCCCTTGGTTGCTGTAATAAACAAAGCAATGTTAGGATGGACCTAAAAAGTGTATTATACCGCTAGGTCTTTCTCTCTCAGGTCAATGGACAGCCTTTTATGAATACAACAAATTTTTCAGCTTTACAACCCCTCACCCCACAACTACTCCAATTTCACCCCCACCAAAAAAAAAAAAAAAAATAGAAAATGATCAGGAACCCCTAAAGCGCCTAAAAACGAAGTTTGAGGAATATTTGAAATATTTCGTTTTTGCTAATTACTCCGCCGCCCATGCACCGATTTTCAAAATTGTAGGAACATTACCTACTACGACCTCACACCATATCGCTACCCAAATTTCATCAAAATCTATGCAGCGCCAGCGGTTACTGAGATTAGGAGGCTAGAAAAACGCCAACAGACAGACCGACTGACAGATCGACGGAAATGAGTGACGTGGATTTTCGTTATGTAGGCATATTATCCAAAAATCGAAAATTTTCGCGATCACAATACTCCCTTCACCTATCGGTGTGTGAAGTAAAAAAGAATCGCAGGCTGACTAACCTCAGTCTCAGAGACCGATATTGCTCCTAGCAAGAAAATCAGAAAAGCAAGAAAAAAGAAAAATATAATCACGCTGTCGACGCCATAGCTACACTGAACACAAGTCACCTCCACGAAGCTACAGATCTGTAGATCCCGAATATGTTCGGTGTTGTCACACCTTTATAATCGTTTTGTTATTGCTAATGAGAGTGAAACGAATCATTTTCGTATATTTATTGGACTTACATATCTTACACGTAAAACACAACTTGATCATATAAAACACAATTCATACATAATTTTTCATACATGCTGTCTAAATGCGGTTGGCTTAGTAACCTCCGTAGCCTCCTCCATATCCGCCCCACTGGTTGTAGCCGCCGTACCCTCCTTGTGGGTATTGCCAATTTTGATACTGATACTGCTGGTCACCACCTTGTCCATATTGAGGATAGTTATACTGTCCTTGTCCCTGTCCAGAATACGGATATGCTGGTTGACCGGTGCTTCCCGTTCCGTAACCGCTGTAATTAGTGTACGAACTCGGTGGGTTCGATGACGGCGTTGTACTACTCTTTTCTTTTTTACTTGTAGTTGTATCACTACTGTAAAAAATATTGAGAACATAGATAATAATTTATTAGAGACCATACACGATACAACTATATTTAGATTTATTTTTCTAGTGACCGCGATTATAGATTATGGCTCTTTTTCATGGATTTCGGTCAAATATTAAATACTAACATTCTTCTTCACTACGTTTCGGTTTATTGCATCTAAACCATCTACAGGTGTATGTAATGAATTGAAAATTGTGTGTATACCATAATAAAAATAAGAAATACAAACAAATTTTAATAAGATTTATAAATTGTATATGCAACTAGAAATATAACTAACTCTTAAGTGTATATATAAAATTTTGAAATATAAACTTCAGCGACTTTATTTTATTTCACCAAAATAAAGTCACTAAGTTTATATTTAAAAATTTTATATATACATTTAGAGTTAGTTAATACTTCTAGTTGCATATACAATTTATAACTCTTTTATTAATTTTTTTGTTTTTTGTATTTTTTATTTTTATTATTGTATACACACAATGTTCAATTCATTTATGGACACCTGAAGATGGTTTAGATACAATAAACTGAAACGTAGTGAAGAAGAACGTTAGATTTAGTGTTTGACCGAAAACCATGAAAAAAAGCCAAAACATACAATGATACGAATATGGCATTATGTTCAAAGAACTTTACTCTGTGACTTTTAGTGCCGTATTCCCCATTTTTTGGATAGCCGTCTGTTTACTAACGGTCATATTAAAATATAACTGCCTGGTATTCACCATCAATTTTCAGCTCCTAACTAGGAGCTGAAGTAACTACTTAACAAAAAGATATAATAATTTTTATTTTCCTTATATTGTAAACGTTGCGTAGTTTTATGTTCTATGTTGCATACAGCGTTTCGAGCTACCACCTCTTGATTTTGCTCAACCTAATCCTTTTGTTTATATTTTATTTTATATTCATATTACTCATGAATATTTTCACCATCAATGGCTCTACTAAAAGAAACATACTAATAATTAACATGGAAAAGGGAGAATCAACGGATAAACTCAAAAGATCTGCCAATTACACGGGCCGTGATAAAGAGCAACTAGCAAGATATAGGCATATAATTGAGAACAAAAAAAATACTACCGCTTGCTGCCGGGAAACTACATATAAGACTCTGAAGTGTTAGAAACGATCTGTTTTTAGTTGGAACCCTTTTTTTAAATTGCGTCTAAAGACTCGACGACAACTGAAGATGACGACAACATGTTTAACTGCGTCAACTGCAAAGTTCAGTCTTTCCATGTTCAACAATCAAAGTTCAATAGCACAAATGAGGAGCAGATTTTCAATTGCACTGTCCATTATTACACATTTTTAGGAGAAAAAAAAAACCAGTACAATGAAACTAAATCATAGAGAAAAAAAAGATTTGGGATAATATAATGATATGATGCCTATGGAACTCAATCGCAAAATTTGGTACAAGAAAGTTGAAAAACAACTTGGGCAAATTAAAAAAAAACTATTGGATATAATGCAGTTTGTTTGTCTCTAGTAAACATAATGCAGTTAGTTTGTCACTACTGGACAAAATGTAATTTGAATTTCATTGTTAAATAGTAAAAACAAAAATTTCTAAACCATTAATCTGAAGCATATCAGAATGAAACTTCAAAACGTAATTATATAGTATAATAGTATGTGTAGCCGATTATTATTTTTTTAATATGAAATGTTGATCATTCTTAGCGCATTCAAAAATATATAGTTTCAAACATCACTATAGTTTGCCAGTTTTCTTACGTATTGCAGCTATCATTTCAGCTCCCAAACTGTGTGGATAATTCCAGATCATATGATATGATGATGGTATTTAAATAAAGGCTAGAAGTTAGAACTCATGATTGCTATGTTACAATTTGAATTTAATAAGGATGATTTATGTTTACCTCTTAGACTCCTTCTTTTTTACTGCTTCCTTACTGAGCTTCACCAGCTTCTGGTACTGTTCATATGCGGCTTGCACAGAAAATATGTCACTTCCAAAATCTTCCAAATACTCGAGCTTTCTCTGAGCAAAAAGTACCTTTTGATCAGCGTCAGTTGTATCTATAAAAATTAAATCGTTAAATAAAATCAAGAAAAAACCAGTGGCAGTCGGCTAATTTTTATCATGAGGGGACTGGGGTCTGTATATTTAACATTGTGGATATTGCACTATTAATCACCATTATCATAAAAAGCCGAATTTAATTAAAATAAGGTTTATTTCAGATTAAAATGTAATATTGAAGCAAGACACTCAGAGGGGCAGAGCTCCCTTGCCTTCTCTCACCAACTGCCACTGAGAAAATCATATTTTGTCAATAATGCTGAATTTTTATTTTACTCACCTTTCTCCAAGAATGTGTCAATAACTGCAGTGACGTCTGACACTTTCATGTCAGGATTTTGTAGAGTGAGATCTATAAGTTGAAGGTACAATCGTGGATTGTTTGGATCTTTTGAAATAGCAGTCTTCAGAGCCTCTTGCGCTTTGCTAAAATAGAGATTACATTTTATTACCATTGTCCCATCCACAGTAACAGTAATAACTCGTGATCTTGTAGTTTTATGGCAGTTCAAACAAAAATTCGAAAAGCAATAGATTGACTATCAGCATACCATTTAATTACTGATATTGAAATACTAAAATGATACCGAGAAACACGAACAACTGACAAATATGATTACACTAGTGTGATTTCAAGTGCCTTTTTAATTAACTATATTTTTACTCTATTTTCATATAACAACCAGTCGAAGACAATTTTTTTAATTAGCTGTTATCTGTCAAACCGATGTTAGTCACAAACTATCATTGAAAATGTTAGTATTTTGAACCACAAAAGAGTCTATTTTTTATGAAAAAAAGTTCGTTTCTTAAATTTAGCATGTGCTAAAAGGATTAATACCTTAAATATTTTCGAAATTTTGTTTTAATTAACGTTGACACGTGTATTTAGATACGGACTAAACAATTATCTTTTAAGGTTTATTTTTGTTCTTACAAACACAACCATTTTAATATAACAGTCGATCACAACTAATAACCACCACAGAAAAACATATCCAAACAAATAAAGTATCAGTACAAAATGCAATGGCGACCGGCTGCTTAGGTGGGCTTTAATTGGTATTCCTGAAATCCAATTCCAAAGAAATGTAGTTTGCATTTTTTATTGCATTCAAATATGTCGTTATAATAGTCATCACTTAACGGCCAAAACACATATCTAGCTTATTTTGTAACATAGGAATTAGAAAAAACGTTTGAAGTTCGGAAAGAACTTTTACAAAAAAGAAAAGCGTCTGAAATAAGGAAAATGTTCTGCCATTTACAGCCGCAACTGCTGATACCATTTGTACTGAAATCACTCATCAAATCAATCAATCACTTACTCGAAATCCTTCATTACTTTGAAGCAAAACCGGGAGAACTTTATGGCGATGTTGCTAGAGATCATTTTGTTTTTCGAGTTGTTGATGTAATGTTCATATAGCTGCGTGCACTTGTCGAAATCGCCTCGCCTTCGCTCCAAATTTATCCGTCTGTACGCGATTTGCAGAACATTTGGGACTGATTTTTCTAGATTCACTAGGATCTCTGCAGCTCTACTCGGATTACCAATACCCTAAAAACAAAACCATCTCAGTAATTTGATAAAAATGTACTTACTTGGTCACATACCTCTTCAAACATTGCCCATTGTAAATGAAGGTTTGGTTTCTTCAAATGGTGAATAGTACAAGCACGTTCGTACACGTCTCTTATTTTTGGTTGCAGAGTTGAATCTTTAACGCCCTCGAGATAATGGACAAACTGCAAAACAATGATTTACGTAATCACTACAAAAACACAAAGTAATTTTATCAGAGGCGCATTAACCTATTAGTGCCCAGAAATCATTTTTTCATAACTTTATTGGCAAAAATTGATTTATTCTCTTAATATATCATAAACCAAGGTGCCACTGGGTGCAAAAAGTACACCGATTCAAGAGCACCACTACTGGCACAACGTTTTCTTTTCTCGTTTCAATTTTGTCGTACTAGATGATCAGTCCAATACCCAACTTCATCGGCTGCTCTTTGCGCAATAGAAGATGGCTATAAAACGCTTTCACTTCCTTTAGGTGCTTAAGATTAGATTCCTCACGCATCAACCGAAGCTTATTTTGTGCCCCGTACTTATTAGTCGCATAAGCCAATTCTCTGAGCCCCTGATGACTGACCAGGTCCGGGAGAAGGTTCTCAAAATTATAGTCAGTTTCGTCATCTGGCTGCATCACAGAAGACAGAGCCTCTCCTCGCTACGAGTTTCTTGCAGTCCAAAATGATATGTCGAGCAGTCTCTTGAGGCTGATATGTTCTCTGTTAGTCATTCGAAGAGTCTATAGATGATGTCTGAAGTGGCCATGTCTCAGAGTAACAACTGAACATAGAGGTAGTAAACAAACCACTTCAGCATGGCGTGCTCAAAGCCATCATCTTTTGACACTTCAGACCCAAACATTGCCAACTAACCTGAAAATTCTTCCAATGCAACCCATGTTACAAACACTGCTCTGCACTGTCCCATCTCGAAAAACTGTTAAACTACACTAAAGTTCGTAAAGCTTCACTACAGTTACCAACAAATAGCGAATTCGATTTTACTAACCAAGCATAAACAAAACAAACGTTTGACAGTTGGAGGTTACCGTAAACAAATCGCAGGAAAATTACATATGCGTTGCCAACTCCTCAAAATTTATGTAAGACAGAATTTGTGTTAATGATGAAGAAACATGCAGTAACGCAGTAGAGGTCAACATATCTATTGATTTTGCTGTAATCATTTCTGAACCATCAAAATACCGTCTTTTTTAACGTAGAATGGAATATTTCTGGATACTATACAATTAAGACGATTGTAAACAATTATGACTGCCGTATCTGGTGGTCGATATGACAACGTAAGAAAAGATGTTGGTCTATTTGAATTAGCTGTTTACTACCTCTATGTTCAGTTGTTACTCTGAGGGCCATGTTCAGTGATAATAGCAACAGCCTGCCTAACATCATTCCTCTTGAGGTTCATCAGCCATCTATTCTCTGTCCAGCGAAGGAAAAGAGTGATCGCGCGCAAGATGAGTGAATTCTTGTCGCCTGGCCGTAGGCAAGCTTACACCATAGCAGACCGCCTCTTGAAACGAATACGATGTGGATGGCGTTGTGCCATAAGGAATTTCACATAATTTTGGTTATAATCGTTTATTTGATACCAAAACATGGACGTTCCATTCTACATTGAGCATAAATGTCCTGAACCACTACTCACATTTTGGCGACATCTGTGGGCAAGTTCCTTTTCCATATTGTCAAAGCCATAATCTAATGAAGAAATTCATTAATATCCATCCAGCGGACAAACGGGAAAACAGGTGAGCAAAGAGTGAGTTCTCGTGGCTTGGTCAGCTGCAAGCTTACACCACTTGGAAATTCCAGTGTCTAAGCGCAAGCCTGCTCACGTAAATATGTAAATACAAATAAACATGCTTCTGTTAAGAAACTCATATGGTCAAAATCCTACGATGATCATAATGTTAAGCTGGTCTTCAAGCTCATTCACGTTTTGCATAACCATCTCTCATGAAAGAATCTCCCAAAGTCAAGATTTTGAAAACATCTTGGAAGAAGTGGTCGTGATTCAGATTCAGAGATTGAGGAAAAACAACTGTTAAACAACACTGTTAAACTCAGCGTGCTTCAGCTTATTTGGGTAGATAGATGGCCCATTCCGCTAATAATTCTTATGTCGGGATTGGTAATTTTTTCCTAATTTTATTTGAATATAAAAAAATATAAGAGTGTTTTTTAACTAGAACAGTCCAGGAGGCATCTTAATACAGAACTAATTTTCTCAAAACAACCGATCGGTGGCTCACGTCACTTTTGTATGACACCGTCCATTTGTCGTTCCAGGAAGGACTGACGGTTACCGTCGGTGGTTACCGTGTAAACAGGTCTCGCAAATATCGAGACCACGTGAACACCATGAATTTTTTGCGCTTTTTTTCTTGGGTGGATCTAGTATAGTGAACCGCTCATTTAGGTCTGTAAGCAGCTTTTAGCCTATTGCTTGTCCAGGGTAGACTCGCCATCGCTGGCGATGTTCCACGTCAGACAATAGGTTGATAACCTTGTGTCATTCCGGAATCTTTATCAGCCAGCGTAGCCGGATCTGGTGGAGCAATATAATCTGTCCCTAAACACATTCATCATTATTTTCGCCAAAAGCTATATTAAGTGCTTCTTGCACAGTAAGCTAAACTGCTCAACTTAAAGGAACGCTTTTTTGATACTTTTTTCTCCACCATACAAAGATATTGGGCTAGGCATCTAACATTTATCATATGTCAGTTTCAGCCTACTTAGACTAATCACGCGGACTCCAATGGTGAGCAACCATAGGGGAGTTGTGGTAACGCGTGAGGTCCACCCACTTTGGTGACGGTGGTGAATATTTTTCAATGGAAATGTAAAGTGTCATCTCTTGCAATCCCTTTGTACTGGATAATGTTCCTTTCCACACACTCACGATGCGAGATTTCTCGGTTAAAATTTGAAAATGCAGGGGTGCGGGGGGTAGAGGTGGGTCGGAGCCTTAGGGGTCACATACGGTGCCACGATGATTCGAGCAGTTGTGGGAGTCCTCCATCATCAGAGCGTTGCAAAAGAATAATGAAAGTGTTTCGTAACTCAGTGAATTTGATGGTCAAACACGTATGAAAAATCTTGCAACTTTTATTTTGGACACCTAGTGTCTCTGCATGTCTTAGCAACGGCACTTATGAGCGATCGCGATGCAATTCGCACTACCGTTTAGAGAAAACTCAGGGCTTCATTCACGTTTAAACAGTTTTTTTTATTGAGAACATACAAGCGGAGAAAAAGGTATCCAAAGAAGCGTTCCTTTAATTAAGTTGATTATTTTTGAGAATTTGCTGCAAGACCTCTTATATAAGAAAACAAATATTCAATGAGAAGGCAAGTTATTTTTGGAACAATACCCACTAATAAATTTCAACTTACTAGAGAGAGACTTCATGTGAACACAGAATATACATACGGAATAAATAGTTCGTTATGTGCTCACGAAATAATAATCTAAATCTAGTAATAGTATTGTCATACACATCAAATTTATTGTATAAAATGTAGCAGGTTATTCTTTATCGATGGAGTCCATGTTTTTTCACCTTTTTTATTTTGTCGGATTTTGCTGGAGCACAACTTCAGCATACCATTTATGGGACCCCACAACTAGAGAAACATAAACGCCTAATGCTTTATATCTAGAACTAAACTACTAAACATCCAAAATACACATCACGTGCGAGAGGGCTTGCCTTCCAATGACATCACTTTAGTGTTACATAAATGTGACGCTAGGCACTAATGGGTTAACGTTTTAACATACACTATCTCCAGCGTTCACTGTAAAAAATTATTTTTCAACAAGCAATATGTTAAATGTTGCATGAAGACAAACATAATTATAGAGATGTAGCAAATATCAGTCAAATAATAATACTAGCGGCCTATGCAATTTCCATTTTATCACTGATACCTATATCATTTAATTTAGTTTAGCAGCTTAAAAAATATTTGTACTTACTTTCAACCAAAACTCTTCGTATAAAGCACATGCAATAAGGCACCTTTCGAATAAAACGATTATTCTTGTCCTGTCGCCTTGTTCAGTTTCATAGTCCAAATAATCTTGCCAGTTCTTTAACTGACATCTCTCCAATGGTTTGACATGGAAATATGGTCGCTTTATCTGAAATACACAGAGAAAAATGTGTTTTTAAAAGTTCTATAGCTTTAGGATCTGGAATTGGTTGTAGGGTGATGTCAGATGGCCACTGCAAAATCCGCAATGAAGATTAGGAATTGGTCAGTTTTAGGCCAAAACTAACCAATCTTAATATACATGAATCATCATATAGTTTCTAGTATATACAGAGCTGGATGTCAGAACAACCTAATAACCTAAAATAATAAGGACAATGGCTCATACTACGAACAAGTGAACGATTAGTTCCATATATTCACACGTGTATAATAAATTGTATAAAGGGCAACGGAAAAGGCACCCATACTTGCATCCCTGAATATACATAATCTGTTCGAAGTCAAATTCCTGATTCAATCACGACGCTTAAAATGTAAAATATTAATTAATACTAGAAAATGCCACAGCAACCAACATCTCTATTTAATAGTTTCTAAACTGTTCTGAAGCTGTAGTGTTGGTCTCATGTCAATGAAATCAATAGTAATTACGAATTCTGCATGCGCCCTAAGTACGTAATATGAGAAAAATGCTTGCAACCATACACTTGGAGTAGTATTACGGAATTCCACACTTAGCCATTTAAAACTATGGAATTCCACACATTCCCATTTAAAACTGTTTAATCTTACTTTACGGAAAGCGTACAAACTCAAAATATACGTAAGTGTAAAAGTAAAAGGAGGAGAAAAGGGTGGGTCTCATCTGTGCAAACATCTTGTATCTATTTCTTTGTGTATTTCTGCGATTCGAATAGGTGCTAGCACGTCCTGACAACCGGGTGACATTTTTGTCCTCCGGCAACATCAGGCTAGTAGGCGTCCATAACCGCACACGCTTCAGTATCTCAAGTAACAGCAAGTGTAAACATTTCAAAGACAAAGTTCTCAAATTATGTCTAAAAAACTGATGTAGTTTCAAACTGAGATCAAACTTAGCGAGTTTACATTTCAAAAATCATATCACACACCTGCTTGGATTAAACAATTGAAATATGTTACTTTTTATGAGCATTAACACGACATGTTAGCCAAACTTCCTTGCTGTGCCGAAGGAGAATCATCTGACTTCAAAATTGATAACTGGGTATGAATCATTATGTACCTTAACCAAATAATCACCAAATTCGATAATAAGAAGTTTTAAAAGTAGCGCCGTCATAAATTAATCAGAAATGGTGGACCAAAACTACTATAAGAAAGGCAAACCAAGTGACTTCGCCTCCGGTGGCGTAGTAGTTTGTTTACATTCCTTCACTGGCGGCCGCTAAGTGTGCTGGGTGATCAGATAAGAATGCAAAATGCAAAAAACGTGCTTTGGTGGTATCACTAGGAATTAGACATAGGTATCTTAGGTAAGATGTGGTTGATAATAATAAATATTTTTTCCAATAAGACCAAATTTGTTGAAATCCGCAGTCGTTTAGGAATCATAGTTGGTTATTTGAAAAATATTGAATTACCACCTACCATTTTATCTTAACCCTCAAACCCCCAAAGGGGATAGTTTAAGGACCTGTTGTTAAAAGTCCTGGCCTAAATACTTTATTTAAAGACGTTGGCAACGCTGCCGCTTGATATGTGCTTGTCAACGACGTCCTACTGATAGACTACGCTTTGTATACCAAATGTTTGTAAGCGTTTTTGGCGATGCGACGGAAGGGAGGAACGTCAGCTGTACTTATGAGCGTACACCGAGTCAGTGGCGTAGACATTCAATTTTTACAATGGCAGAAGTTTACAAATAAACATTCAAACAATATGAAATAATAGATGTGTTAAGTAAGTGTCAGACTGTTGTTCATTTGGAGCAGCTAAAAGACGTAGAATTACTAGAATTATTGAACATATATACACACATACACATAATAAAATAATAAAATTTTATTTATCCGTTTCTCCTTTCCTTTTCACACCACTTGCCTGTGTGCTCAAATAAGAATATAACTGCTGCATGAGCTTCTCTCATTCAAAATGTTGTTCTTGAAAAGATATGAATAAAACTTTTTTCATTGATACTAGTTTATAGATCATAAAATATGTTAATTCTCAAGTCTGCAAAAAAATGTATGTATAAAATTGTATATTCAGCCAATATAGTGCAATTACCACGTGTTATTATAATAAGTATTCAGAATTGTTAACACTGCATTGGCGAAAAAATGCCTAAATGGATACGCGAATTTCGTCACAGTGAAATCAAAACATTATCTAGCAATGATTTGTATCAATGATACACAAAATTGTCTTTTAACTAGGTAGTTACTCTGACAGGGTCTATAGAAATGATCATTTTTTTGGAAGGAAAAAACTCGCTAGGATTTTATTCATGTCTTTATTATTTACAACAGTACATAATCTGAGGTTAGTAACATTCTTCCGTAAATTAAGTAGCTACACAAAAAATCAATGATTTTTAATGAGAGCATTGAACCTGAGCAAATTTATAATAACCAACTCAAAACTAGTCAGCCTCAACCCTAAACCTCGTCAATCAATAAATAGTAATAAAGAGTTTCAATTGTATCAGGAAAGCAGTACTTATGGTGGCCGTATGTGATTGCAGAATTGTACTTGCTAGAAGCTAGATCGCATTTCTCTACTAATACCGGCATTACCAAGACATTCGTTCATTTTCGTAAATCTTCCAATAATTCCTCAATATATCTTCTGTCGGTTCTTTTTAGGCTGGGTCTAACCCAAACATTTTTTTTTTTTGTAAATAATAAGAAACCCGATTCGCAATTTTGAGCAGGCCACGTTTTCTATCGGCGGTCACGAAGTTGACTAATTGTTGCCTACAAGTATGTGGACAGCATTTGCCAATTTGTTTTTGTTTTCGAAAACTTGAAGCTTTGTTGGCTGGCCCTATCGACTGACCGGTTTAGCACTGATAACTACCCATTCATATATGTGCTATGTTGTCTTTTTTTAATAACAGACATCCCGTTTTTTTTTGATACCACCCTTCAGCGAAAATCCTGTGTACGCGCGTGAGTAGACACATGGTCGACACTTGGCATAGACAGTCCCGACGTTGCCAGTTGTGCATTAGGGTATGCAGCAATGTTTGTAAAATATAAAAATGGTGTTAATTCTTGAGAGAATTGCAATATTACACGTGTTTTACAAAAGGGTTTTTTCAGAGTACTTTTTCTGTTACAGATAAGTAAGCCATAATCATAATTTTTTACAGCATATTGACGATACTGCTTACGATACGATACGTTTTTCTGAATATTAATTCCAAATGATTATAAAGTTGGCATCGCTGCGGTGTACCATTGAAAATATTCCCAATGTTTGGAATGCCGACAAACAATTTGCCTTGGATGCGTGGTCTATCAAGTAGGACGTCGTTGGTGCTTGTTTTGACCTTTGGGACCGTAATTCAGTATACGGCCACGTTTCGTAGCGTGTACATCAGAATGACACGTGATTTCGTTTAGTGGGGTCCCGATGGTCATTTACGGACCCAATTTTCATTTTAAACACGGTATATATTTTTTGCTTTTGAATTATTTAAAGTCGTCAAAATGAGTGATCGGAATAGAACGCGACCCCTAAAACAACATGAGTTAGTACAGATAGCCGAAAACTGTTTTACTTCAGAGAGTGTTTCGGAGACCAAGGATAATTTGGAAATATGAATTTAATGTTTTTTCTTTTCTAAACTATTTAGTAAACTTGTTTATAGCGGAGTTTTGGTATTCTCTAGGCCTAAATAATTTAAACTTGATAGCACTAGTTTGATATCACATTTTCCTGGGGTCTCTACAGGACCCCACATGGCTATTTACGTTGATTTTCATAGCATGGAAATTTAAGGATTAATAGATACGTCAAAAGGTTAAAAAATGTTAAGCAGAAATTACTGCAGTAAATCTTAGTTTTACGAATATTTTTTGATAACATTTACTAGGCGGATTTCGGCCTCTTTAGTAATAATTTTTTTTCACTGCAAGTTTTCTATGGCGCATAGTTTCTAAGATACGGCACTTTGAATTCTTATCTGACCACCTACTACACGTCATGACGCGTCATCGAGAAGATGACATGGTGACGTGCCCTTTTGTTTTTGATCAATAGTCATAGCACAATCATTACCATTACTGCATAAACGATAATTCAAACTGGCGAACTTTTCTGTATAATTTCACAAAACTATTAACTCACAAACAGTTGGATGTCACACCTTTTAGGCTCTCGTCGCTAGGCCTCTGTGTAATATTAACAAACTTTAAGGTGCCTGCTCCATCCCTTAGCGGAAACGACCTCTGGTCCGAAAGATTTGAAGCAGTCAAAATTGTTTTCGCGGCAAAGTTGGGACGTTCGATGTTCGGTCCGACCTCTTAATCCAATGGAGTTACAAGCTCACAAATACACAAACATGCAGGTGAAGTTAATAAAAGCGTGTTAAAAAACTTGTGAATTTATCCAGCATCTTGGCCGTGGGGGATATTTTTGTCACAAAATCCAAATATAATTTGATACCATATTGATTGGCATTTGATTTTCCAGTAGTCAACTGGTCTTAACTTACCCCTTCCTCGTAATTCCACCTGGCGGTGACCGCGTTAACCGTCGCCTTGTGGATCTTCCTCCGGATCGAGACTATCCTCTCCTTGATGGCTTTCGTCTCCTCGTCTGAGCTTGGTGCCGCCTTATCATCTCCTGGAGGAGCCTCTTCTGCGTCAGCTCCAGGCGCAGCGGCATCAGCACTGGCATCGCCCGTAGTCACCCCAGGAGCCGCCGTTGAGGGATCGTGCTTCAGCAACTGACGGACTTCTTTGCGCAGCGCCATGAATTCGTCCACTTCGATTATTTTGTTTGGAGGGTTGGACGCGACGTGCTCTTGGAAACTGTAATAGAAAAGTTGCGGTTTTTAAGATTTGTACATTATTCCATTATTTATTAAATATGGCATAGGGGGTGTATCAGAATATAATCAGGCAAGTGCTATAGTATAACGATGGAATATTTATTTAAAAAATCTTCAACATTTATGCTTCAAAATTAGGGACGTAACGATACATATTCCGACATATCGGCCGGCTAGGAATGTAACGATACCGATATATTAGCAGACATTAATCGGCAAGTCAATATATCGGTATCGCCAATAATAGTTCAACCGGTATCATATAGTTTGATAAGCGTTCAAAACGACAGCATGCACCAGAAGTTGCTTAGCAATATGGATATCTGGAGTGCTGCGACTGTTGGATTAAGGACACAGAAGACGAGCCTTTATGAAACATATGTCTGCTTATCTTGAGCAAGAAGAGGATCTAAGATCATTAAATATGGGATATTCCGATAATAATATACCAAAAATGAACTCTTTTTATAGTTTCGAGAACTGTATATTTTTTCACGGTTCCAGAAACAAACTTAATTATATTGCATCAAATAGAAAAAATCTGTCACTATGGTTTTTGTAAAGAGGGGAAAACGCTGTTGCCATATTGCAATATGGTAAGAAACTGTTATAACTCCCACTAAAATAATTAATAACTAATTCAAACGGTCGTCAACTCCATTTTTTTAATACAATAATATAAACTAAATATTCCAAAGAATATTTTTAATGTTATTTATTTTTTGTCTAATCTTAAAATATGTGTATTTATTCTACCTTTGAATCAAAAAATTCACAGCTGTCTCATAAGAGCCCATGTTAAAATTCTGATTTTTAATCGTTAATAATTTTCTGAAACGATCGATCGTGTTGATTTTTTTAGGGTAGATACCTATGTGATTAAACTTATCAAAAATGAAAAAAATTAATTTCATCTAATAAACAATTTCTTGAACGAACGTCCTTAAAACGTTAACTCTAAGGGCTGGTTGTGCGATGCAAGATTAAGCTTCGGCTTAAGATAAGCCGACATTAAACCACGTCAGTTGCAAAACGCCCGTTGTACGATGCTGGCTTAGCCCCCCACTCCAAGCTTAACACGACCTTACGTAAGCCGAAGCTCACCGCGAGCCTAGCTGAGGTTTAAACCTAACCTGATACAAATGACATTATGTGTCAAGGAGGAACCTTCAAATTGCTTCTCACTCTATTAAGTTATATTTTTTGAAAGATTTTGCGTCTAGTTTAACAAAGAGAGCAAATAAAAGAAGAGAGGCAGAAACGGCCATTGCCCGAATTTGGCACAAACTGTCACAAGTGACTAACCAAAAAAGGTATTTTTTTCAGATGGTTATGTCAGTATGTATTGCTTCATTGGTGCCAACCGTAGTGAATTCCATTATCAACCAGGCTTAACGAAGCCGACTATTGTACAACGAATGTCGACTTTAAGCCTGCAGGCGGACTCCGATAAATAGAAAAGTAATATTAGAATCGTTTCATTTCTAAAACTGACGTCATGATGGAAAAGTTGGTACTCTGATACAGTTTTCTATGATTCCCTCTTTCCCCGTAAGTCCCCATTAGAAACACTTCGAAACGAGAATTGGTTGCTATCAAATTCAATTTTCCTACGTGGGTTAAAATTAATAATCCTAGTACAGAGAGAAGCCCTCATCACTTGCTCGCCCGATAGCATCTGTCAGCCTGTGGTATACTTAACCTAACATTTAACGCGTACCGTAAACAAACTTTGGCGTACGTTCTTTTGGTGCTTTCCTTGGTTGATACCTATAATTACCTATTTTTATCAATATTCGAAAGAAAAATGAGGGTCAGTCAAGGGATTAGAGATTAATTTAGTGTCGTACTCGCACTCTGGTATAATCCGCCGCTAATATTCGTCTGTTCCACTGTTGTTCACCTCTCAGGAATGTGCACTGGAAGCCAGGAAGTCTACAGCCGTCCGTTTACCACGTTTCTTAATTCTTAAAATAATTTTCACGCAGCGAATTTGACATTTTCATGATTTTAAGAAAGCTTTTAGTATAGGTTATAATTATAAAATTATGTCAAACCGTCAAATTTGTCATGATTTTTGAATAAGCAACTAAATATACCTAGATATTTCCGAACTTTCACGAGCACATTTCTAAAATATAAACCGATTCATCAGAGTTCCGAAACTCGTTTATGTATAAGAATATTAAAATCGAAATTAAGCGATTCTAATATTACTTTTCTTATTATCGGAGTCCCCTGGCTGAGCTTAGCTAAGCTTAGGTTTAACAAAGCTTGTGTTAAACCTGCATTTGTACAACCGGCCCTTGAGCGAAAGCCATGTCTCATTTTGTGTGTTATAAAACTCGACCTCTGAAAGAAGTTACGAGCACCAGTCTCGTTATATACTCCAACATATGACATAAAATAAACAGTGGCAGGTTTTGGGGTACAATTTTATGATAAAAACATGGGCCATCAAAGAATTTTATCAAACCTTAATGGACCGTTTTCACGTAAGAAGATAACAGTGACGTCACACAATTGATGACGTACCGGCGTAGACAATATTTAGGATGACATGGCTAACAGAGACGTAACAACTGTTTTCTAAAATAGAATTTTATGGTATAATGCAAAAAATAAGTGCGTTGATTCACAACATTGTCCTCGAAAACATCGGTAAATCGTACACTGCGCACCTGCTTAACGATAGCGTTGTTGTTATCTTTAAGTTGAAATGAACCGTACGTCCTTATTCATTGAAAAAAATCGAGAAAGCTTAATCATATGAAGTTGGGAGAGGTCTGAAAAAAGATTTTGCGGAGTCCTGTCATAAGTATATCGGTTTTTATGAATAACAAAGACAAAAATCGTGAAATACAGACGGAAGTTGATGAGACGGATTTTGGCATGCAGACATCGTTAAATGTTAAATGGAGAATTAAAAAATATATAATTTGAACAGGTAAACTTCACTCGCTAATAAATGGAATGTAGATATTTGTTAAGTTTATTCAACTTACCAACCAGACGTTCAAAAAGAATGTGATACTTGATATGTTTCCGCAGCGAACCCAAAAAACTATATACAGTCTAACCACTCGCCAAACTATTTTTTCAACCTGGCATTGTCAGTCGGTTTGATGAGTTGTTAGATGCTGTAACGTTCCGGTTACATAATACAAAAAGTTTATTGCATTCAGGATAGATGGAGACTACCACAAAAAAGTTGAGATAAACGTAAAGGAAAATTGAAATAATCTTTATTTCTCCAAAAAATAATCACAATACATAAACAATCACGAAACCTTAAAAATATTCCCAGTGTATCAAAATATGTCCAACATTACCTGTCCCCTAAAACGTGCATTAAATTAAAGTATCACATCACAAAACTACAAATCATGTAAAACAAACTCACTTGTCAAAATGAGACGTGTACCCCTGCGTGGGCGTAGCTAACAGACGGTCATAGATGGCGGTGACTTTCTGGGGCCGCTTGCCTTCTGTCTCCCATTTGACGTATTGGTCCCACAGCCTGTCAGAGCGGAACTCCAGACCGCATGCGGCCAGCGCCCGTTCGAACTGTGACCGGATGTACTCTTCGTCGTCCGCACGGGACTGTTTCACATAGGTGAGGTAGTGCAGCCACAAGTCTACGCTCAGAGGGATGGCCTTCAGCCCGCGCTCGAACACCTTCGGACAGAACAGAAGCCGGGCCAGCGAGAGGCCGGGCGGGCAAATCAGATAGAGGGGTATCTTTCACGATGAGCAGATGATGTGTACTGTATTTTAATTATTATGACATATTCATATATATTCACATGTATGTATGTATACTAGAAGCTAATACATTTACCCTTTGCTTACCATACTACCTTTGGATTCTGGTAGTGTTTTGGTTTTATACAAAATTTGGTTCAAATAATGGATACACATCAACTGAAAAAATACATTCAATTTTACTGCATCATACGGGAAGGCACAGAACATCTAGATCATTCTTCACAACAAAAACGAGATAAGAAGGGTAGTTGATGCAGACCAAACAAAAAATAAATATTTGAGATGTCAGAATATCAGTCCACTTAGCTCAGTTCCAATCAAACAGGGATGAGTCGAGTATCCAACAAATACCAGAAGAAATGAGAACCGAAATCATCTATACAACATACATCTGAATGTTGCATGGACGAATGATAAGAAATAGTACGAATCAGCCACAATATCACTAAAGTATCTTATTACAGGTATGTCACCATTGCAGCATGGTAGAAAGCTATAAAAAATATACAAGAAGTGAGAATTCACAGGTCTCAATGATGATCAAAACCAATCTATTTGTATGTAAGTAGTACATAGACAGGTGATCCGTAGATGACCAAACAGATTCTCCATAAAAATGTCAGGTAACAGGTATACCACATGCCCCAATAGAAGGCAGAAGAATGAAAATTTAGCCTGTAAACTGGGGTATATCATTATGACGAGAGCAAAACGAATAAAGAACAGCTGCATGTCAGATTTGTATACCACTGCTGTCCAATACCTCTAAAACAAAGAACTGATAAACCCCTGACTAAGATATACTTCAAAATTTAACTTGGCTAACGGAAAATGTTTGCATCACCTTATTCAGAAACATATTACAGAAAAGAAATGTGAAAATGTAGTTTTGAATTAAAACACATGAAATAAGATATTTTAGCTATATACATTCATGCTAGATGTTCCATACTCATCCCCTGGAACCTGCAATGGTAAAGGTATGATTAGACGATAAAAATGTATTAAATAAATTGAGATAATACTGTATCATATCACGATGTACTTTATATTGAATTTCCTTACATTTCGTGATTGGAGGGTGATACACAAAGTTGTACCACAACCGATCGTCCGGAGTCGTCTCATCGATGGCTCTGTCCCCTGACCTAACACATCTCGAATGTGTTAGTGAGTGTGCGTTCGCCTCAATTTCTTTTCAGCTAACGACGTTTTTAGATATTGTGTACACACAATTTTATCAAAGTTAATAAATATAACTTAACTTAAAATAATAAAACATATATAATAACAGTGTTACATCAGACAATAATTGATCATTGTATACACTACAACAAGAACAACAAGAGAAGGAACAACGTTTGGACTGGATCGCGGCTGACGGAGGCCTAACGTCGCCAAGCTGTGGGGATGGGCCAGAATTACTAAATGTGATCATGATTAGTATCTCATTCATATTGTATTCCGCGGTTTGTTAACAGCGGATAAAGCGTTACATACCTCTTCGCACTTCTTCTTGTTGCCCTTGCGCTTCTCGTAATCAGCGTATTTTCGCCAATAGCCGTAGCAGTATGGGTAGTGGGAAAGAAAAGCGTCGTAGGCTTCCCTTGCCGCTTCCATGTCATTCTAAAATTAAAAATAACCTCTGTGTTCACAACATGGACCACTGCATGATTGATGTACTGGGTGTATCAATGATGTGTGAATGGACGATATCTGCTTTCCTATTAGAGTTGGAAAAATGTCTTAAATAAAAAATGTAGAGTTCAATATATTCTATGTTCCAAAAATATTCACCATTATACAGGGTGTCCAATAAATGTGTGACGTATGAATGTTAAATTTTTTAAAATAGAAACCCCTGTATATTATTGCTTATTTGGACTCCTTGGTCGATTCTAGTATGACTTTATGTATCACACATGTTCCCTAAAACGAACCGTTTAGGCGCAAATCACCATTTTTGATATACGTAGATGTTAGAAAAAAATTGAATTATCGCAGCATCTATAAAACTTAGAAGGCTGTGACTCTTCAGTGTGATAAAGCATAGGTGGTACTGTCATACTAGAATCGAACAAATATGTAATAATATACAGGGATTTCTATTTAAAAAAATACTTTCCATACATCACACATTTATTGAACTTTATTGTCTAATGGTAAATATTTTTGGAGCATAGATTTTATTGGCCTCTGCATTTTTCGTTAGACATATTTTTTTGTCTCGAATAGGGAAGCGGCTATCGTCGACCCTCACATCGTTGTATGTAATGTTATTGAAAGATTTGAATGCTGTCTTTTCATTCAGTTCATATCTTCATGAAATAAGAAGTTGCTCTAATTTTCCTATATATAATTCTTAGGTACCAACATTAACTAGCCTCAAATTTATATTTACTTTGCGATATTCAATGGAACATATTATTTGATGTACGAAGTTAACACACAACACTTATTGCCGAGGGTCTAACGCGATTCATACTCCATGAGAGCTCAAATTTTCTAAGATTTGGCGAGGAAGAGTACCATCAGAGAGTGTGCAAGAAAGGCAGCATTAAATATACAGAGTTAGTCTTAAGTATGGAACGCCTCAATTACCTCGGTTTTGCAGTACAGCCGATCTTACGACGGTATGTACAATGTTGACATATCTACCATTTTCCGAAAATATAATAAACTTTGTTATTTCAAATGGATCCCTCTGCATATTTCTATCTTTTTTAAATTCTTGAAAAATACTAATTATTACTTCCTGCACGTAAACCTCATAATTTTGGAGTTTTAACTAAATTTACACTGCATCCAACTAAATAAGATGGCTGTAATTACTGTTGAGCAGCCAGACATCTTGCAAAATGTACTGCAAAATTTCAAGAATCACAGGGTTTGCTGTATTAAAGTAAACGGACAAAATTTTGAGCATCTGCTGTAACCAACTTTATGTTTTTATGAAGTTAGTGTCCTAGTTTAACTTGGGCAGATGCAATGTAAATTATGTAACTTCCAAATTATGACTTCTAGGAATAGGAAATATTATACAAAAATAATCAGTATTTTTCAAAGATTCCAAAAAGAAAAAATATACAGGGTGATCCATTTGAAATAACAAAGTTTATTTCAAAAAAAAAAACGGTAAAGCTGACAACATAAATACCATTGAAAGAAAGCAAAACCTCCCTACCCCAAAAATTAATGAAAATTGTGCAAACCTTTTCAGAGATAATTGAGGCGTTTCGTACTATAAACTCACTCTGTATGTTATCTAACGCGTGCAAATCAAAAATATCGTTTCTAAAGTGAATAGACTGAACCCCAATTTTTGCTATATTGTTTCTACAGTGAACTGACTGAATCCCAATTTTTTAAATGGTGCAGAAATCAAATCGTTTCACTGTTGCAAAAAATAAAAAGGAAGTAATTGTCTATGTAAAACTAACAGTCGGTGGATCAGAAGATGCACGTGGATAACCATCTATGTAGCAAATTGTGATAATGTCCAGTGATTTTCATGAAATGTCAGTTATATTGCCAAAAAGAAATGGAATACAGAATTGTTGTTACTAAATGTAATCAAGTTTAATACTGGAAAGTAAATGTTGTTTATTTTCCCATTTTATGATACAGGGTGGTCCAAAAATTTGTTACTATTTGACTGGACTATAGAACATTTGGTAGAAGTGTCAAAAGTGACGCTTGGTCGCTAAACGCAAGATTGTTTCAGGGACATTTAGTCACCATGCAGCGCTACACGGGAGAGAAACGTGCGTTCTGTGTAAGAGAGTATTACGCCAATAACAATTCAGCCACCATTGCCCGCCGCAGATTCCGTCGACATTTTAATTTGTACGACGTTCAGCAGTGCCCAAGTCGTCAATTGATTATGCAGTGGGTTTACAGGTTTGAGGAAACTGGATCAACATTAAATAAACATGTTCCTGGCCGTCCAAGATCTGCCAAAACCGTTGAAAACATTGAGAGAATGAGGGCGTCTGTACGCGACCAACCAAACTTGTCAACACGAAAGCGTGCAGCTGCTGTAGATGTCAAAAGATCGTCGGTGCTTCGCAACCTTCACAAAGAGATACACATGCATCCCTATAAGATGCAATTAGTGCAAGAATTGAAACCGACAGATCCTGCTGACAGACTTCAATTCTGTAACGAATTTACTAATCGAATTCCTGCTGAAGCCGAAATCTTATTTTCTGATGAGGCTCATTTTTACCTAAATGCCCACGTAAATGCTCAAAACTGTCGCTACTGGAGTGTGGAAAATCCGAGAAGAAAACATCAAAGACCTTTGCATAGTCCGAAAGTCACAGTGTGGGCTGCAATATCGGCATCCGGAATAATCGGACCATACTTTTTTCAAGATGATCAAGGAGCCAAGGTCACGTTAGATTCTCAACGCTATGTGAACATGCTTCAAACTTTCCTCACTCCTGCTCTTCAAGAATTTGAGAGACATACTCCGGACACTTGGTTTCAACAGGACGGAGCCACTTGCCATACTTCCAATCTCTCTTTACCCGTCGTTCAGGCGCTTTTTCCGGGTAAACTGATTTCTCTAAGAGGGGACATCCCGTGGCCTCCCCGGAGCCCGGACTTAACTCCTTGTGATTTCTACTTATGGGGATATCTTAAAAGTAGAGTGTACCGCAACAGCCCCACCACTTTGCAAGAGTTAAAGGTCAATATTGGACGAGAGATTGATGCCATATCTACAGACACCTGCCGTCGTGTTATGGAAAATGTCAGACGTCGGATTCAGGAGTGCCAGGATAGAAACGGCGCACACTTAGGCAATGTTATCTTTAAAACATAAATTTTCCCAGATATTTTGTATATTTTCAAAATAAACTTGTTAAAATTTGTTAGCTACTTTATTTTTCAATTGGGTTTAAAAAAGTAACAACTTTTTGGACCACCCTGTATAATTAGACAAAACAGGAAAGGTACACTAGCAAGATAATTTAACTGTAGGGGTGCATGTTATACTCAATCGTAGTGGTACAATCCTTTAAGTACCTGTAGCTCTTGAATGAATCACTTTAGACCCCAAGTGTGCTAGTTTGTTGTAATTGTTTCATCAGGAGGAACACAAAAAAGCACTAATATACAGGGTGTGCCATTAATAATTTTGAATCGGACGTCACGTGACCAGAAACAAATACACATTGGGTAACACAATAACAAGAAAAGACACAACATTTGCACCCTCAAAGTTATAATTCTCTACTACTGCCCAGTTCCGATATATTGCTTGTCTTAATCGTCATGGGACACAATGTATATAGAATACAACAAGTAGTAAAAGAAGGCAATAGGGTTTTTTTTAATTTTTATTAAGAGTTATGGCAAAGACCTTAATTAAGGTAGAATCAAACAGCATCAAAAGAAACTCTTCATATGTTGAAAAATTTCAAGTATTAGTACATAGTTCTTATAAAAACTGTTCACTTTTCTGATGAAAAGCATAAAAAGGATATTCAAAATTTGAGACAAATCAACATAATTATGGCAACAAATTAATTATTTTCCAGATACTATTTATAATGTAAAATATATTTAGGCATATATCAATAATTATAAGCCAGTTGCATATTCCACCTAATTGTTTTCAGACTATTAATGCAAGAATGATTGCAGCATATTTGTTTCATTGCCAAATATATTTGTCTTTTTAAAACTGTATTACTATTTCTAAGAAAAATCGGTTAGTTTTTTGAGTACTTATAGGCTGTGTGAAGAAATTTACAAGCCTTGAGAAAGGGCTGTGAGATTTGCAATCATTACAATACCCTTCAATACAGCAAAAATGATTGAATTTTTAACAAACTTACTTCTTGGTCCACATATTGAAGCAAATATGTCCAGCCAGTGAAATCAGTAGGGTCATCATTAACAGCTTTCCAATATTTATCTAATTCTGGAAGTTTTTTAGGTTTTTTCTCCTCCTTTTCCTTTTCAGCTGTATCAGTGCTTACTTTCTTTGTTGGTGTTTCATTTTCAGATGTTGGTGAACATGGATCATAATTGGACTCATCAAGCTTCCTTTTTTTGCTGCTTTTCTTGATTTCTGTTTTTTCTGTTTTTGATGCAGGCAATTCATCATCAGATACAACCTATCAAAATAAGTAATAATCTTGATAGTAACTTAACATATGTGACTGGAAAATAAGGATTAAACTAGCCTACAAAGTCATAATTAAATTGTTAAATAATTCATTTCCAGTACAAGGATAATCATTAGCCTATAAATTAGACCAAAACAATTTTTTGGCATCTGGATTTAGGTAAATTCTTCAGTTCATTCAATAATGGTACCAATAATAATAAATGAATAGTTTAAGTAAACTAGACGAAAAGCTATGAGTTACTAAAACATGTTAATGCTGCCAATATTGTTAAAGGAGGCTACTAATTTGCATGAGTACCTGTTTTACTGTTTTGATTCGTCTGCAATAAACGTTGGAAGTAGAGTACCAATCAACATCTGTAAATTTTGATTGTTGTTGAACTGGTTTTTTCTATGATTCACTCTTACTTTGACTCGAATGATTTGTCAAATTGAACAATAACAAAATTTATATTGAATAAATAAGTATACATGGGTTCACAGAATGATTTTTTATTTGGTGTATCAGACATTTTTTGCTTTGAAAAGATGTAAAATTTTGATCTTTGCTTCAGTCAACTTTGATCTAGTAGCCAAGAAATGTCAGAAATAGGTTCAGAACTAATGTCATAATAGATTACCTCTGTATCAGCTGGTAATTCAGCCCGTTTGGGTCCTGGTAACTCTTCATCTGACACTTCTTCTGCTTCTGGAACCTTGGCAACTTGAACTGCAGGTAACTCATCTTCAGATATATTCTCAGCATCAGGATCACCATTCTATAAAGATAATATTATTAATGTATACTTTTCTTGTTGTTAACTGTGATCATTGCTTAACTTAAGTGATATTAGTAAAAAGCAAAATTATAATACATGAATTTCTAACATTTTTGATGTCAGTAGGCAGAAGTGAAAGATATGAATCAAAAAGTCCCTTTAAACTAGACAACAACTTTTCTCATTTTAAAGTTTATCCTTTTGGTATGTGTTGTGTGCTGGACATAAGGATACAAATCCAGAATAAACATCTTTAATATTTTGATTATGTGGTTATATAGCGGACAGACAGTGGGACAGGGGATTCTTTAAGGTGTGATTTCAATATAAAGTTCAAAAAGACCTAATTGAAGTAATCAATGATCAATAAAAAATACTGTACTAACCTGTTTTGACATCGTCTTATCTTTGCCATCATCTTTCTTAGTATCAGTGCTTTCTTTCTTCTTGGTAGCAGTATCTTTCTTTGTATTATCTTTGTCTACTTTTAAC
This sequence comes from Callosobruchus maculatus, assembly GCA_951848785.1. Taxonomy (NCBI): domain Eukaryota; kingdom Metazoa; phylum Arthropoda; class Insecta; order Coleoptera; family Chrysomelidae; genus Callosobruchus; species Callosobruchus maculatus. The sequence continues at coordinate 10,461,327 of CATOUR010000026.1, read as the reverse complement.
TCATCTTTCTTCATTTCAGTTGCTTTTTTCACCTCAATATTGCCTTTTTTCTTGGTATCAGGTTCTTTTGCATCTTTTTTCTTTGCTTCAGGTTCTTTGACTGGTTTTGCTTCAGGTTCTTTGACTGGTTTTTCTTCAGCTTCTGATTTTTCTATCTCTTCATATTTTTTGACAGTTTCTTTGACCTTTTCTGTTTTGGCTTCACCTTCATTTGCACCATTCTTCAGAGTCTCTGATTCATCTTTTTTCAACTCTTGTGTTGGTTTTACTTTTTCTTTTTTACCCTCAGTTGTAGATTTTGCTTCTTTTATTGCTTCAATGTCTTGTACTACCTCTTCCTTTTTCTCAATGTCAGGTTGTGCATCAGCATTCTTTTCCTGAATTTTTGGCTTTTCTTCTTCAGGTTGTGACTTTTTAACTTCTACTTCTGATTTTGTTGCTTTTATTTCTAATTTTTCTTCTTTTACCTCTGTCTTAATTTCTTTTTCATCAACTTCTTTAATGGTAACTTCTATTTTTGTTTTTTTCTGTGGCTCTTCTTCAGCATCAATTTTCCTTTTTTTGGAACTTTTCGACTCATCTACTTTTTCTTCTAGCTGATTAGCTGCTTGTGGTATCTCAAGTTTTTCCTCTATTTTAGGCTCAGAAGCCTTTTCAGCTTTTTTCACCTTTTCATCTTCTTTGACCTTTAATGTGTCTTCGATAGACTTCTTTTTCTCAGTTTTCTGCTCTTCCTTTTCCTCACTTGGCTTTTCAGAATCAATTTGCATGTTCTCAGCTGCAATAACTAATTTTCTCTCACTTTTCTTCTTTGGACTTTCAACTTTCACTTTCTCAGGCTCTGTTGAATCAGCAATGTTTTCTTGGACTTTTATCTTAGATTTATCTTCAACCTCCTCATCATTGCTATCTTCTGCATTCAGCATTTCCACATCATTGAAGACCTTCATAAAAACAATTAAAAATATGTTTAGTCTATATACAGAAAAAGACAATGAATGATTGATGGAATACAATATATCAACTGAAACTCCAAAAACATAAGTTTTGTTTGTAATCGACTAATAGAAATCCTTTTTTGCTATATCTGACTAGTAAAATCTTTTTATCCGATATTATTGTCAAGCTAAAAAACCTTAAAACAGAGCAAATTGAAATCATTATTATTGCATTATAAAATATTAACAAGAATACTACTTTAGAGGAAACAGTATTCAGTTCCTCAATTACCTCATTATGACAGAATGGAGATACAAAGTTACTAGCTAATCAGCAAGTAACCAAACCTTCTATCAGATTGGGTTGTGACCTTGATAATTGTTCAGAAATTGTAAACTGTATTCCAAAATTACACTTGTTAGATTGAAGTTCTAGTTTACAATTTTGTAACATGATATTTAAAGATTTCAGGTGCATTTTTGATCAACAATAGGAGCTATAACCTACATCTGGTTTTTTTGGCTGATATGAATTTTTTTTGCAAAAATATTTTCCTTTCATTTTTGTGCAAGGGAATTTTTGCTTCTAGCTAAATTTTTATTTTTATTTTTGTACTAAAATAATTTCCTTCCATTTTTGTGCAAGATATTTTTGCTTCTAGGTGAATTGTTTTTTCAATGTTTCAAGAGTATTTTTAAGTTAATATTTGCAAAGAAGACAGTCATGCCTTTTCCCAGATTATATGGACAAAAAAAAGCTGAAAGGAGAAGGAAAATACTTGATTTTTCTCTAGTAAAATAACTTTACCCAACTAAATCAAATAGCTACCAAGAGGCATGAAGTCATACATTATGTCATACAAGATCTACTATAGGTAATAATCATCCTAGCAGGGCCCTCTAAACTTTAAGAAATTTTTATCCACAAGTTCCTATATTGAAGATCAAAGTCTGAATGAGCAGCAAAATTACTGATTAAAATTGAGCTGAATTACTGGATGTATGAATAGGCATAGTTGGGTAGGGGCTTGGGTGAGCTTAGCCCCCTCCCCCCCCAAGAATAAGATTAGCCCCCCCAGAATGAAATTATCCCACCAAACATAATTTGTTCTGTTGAGTTTATTACAATAAACCACCATAGATGCGTCCTAGGGCACTTAAGTAATAATAATAATAATAAATAATAGTATTCCTTTAGCAACACATTTTGTCCCTGTTTGAATCGTTATCATTTAGTTTATTTAGGTAAATATGAGTGCTATTCTTTTTATATACACTTTACATAGTATAACATTGTAATGACATTTGTATCATGATAATATCATTGTTTTTTTTCTGCTGGTTAGGATAAATTATTTGTTTCTTATTACATAAGTATAAAATACTAAGTTATAAAATTATTGCCATGGTACTTATCCCAGGTAAATAGGTGTACTAAATAAACTTTTTTATATATACAGTTTACATAACTAACATTATAATGTATGTTTCATGATAATATCACTGTTTTTACTTTTGTCTGAATAGGATAACTCATTTATTTCCTATTAGATTAGTATATAATATCATAATATTATTGCCATGGATTGAATGATTATATGGCTAATGGAATTTATATTTGTTTATATTTACTTTTTTTGTGTTTTTGGAGGTTAGGTGGAAGAGTAGACATGTTCTAAACCTCGTCTCCTATGGTAGTGGTGAATAAAGACATTATTATTACTATTATTATTAAGCGCCCTCCAGATTTGCGGACTTAACTATACCTATGGATATTGTGGATTGTTTCATTTAGTAAGACAAAAACTTATGTTTTTGCAAACCAAGAGGCATGAAGACATACATGGTGTCATATAAGATCTACTTCAGGTAGCAACAAACTTAGCAGACCCCTCTATACTTTAAGAAAGTTTAGACAAGTGCCTATAATGAAGGTCAAAGTCTGTATGAGCAGTAAAATTATTGATTAAAATTGAGCTCAATCACTGGATATATGTGGATTGTTTTATTTTGTAAGGTAAAAACTTACTTATGTTTTTGTAAACCTATGCCCTGAGACTTATAGTGTTTTCCACTCAGCAGTGCTCACTGCGCTCTTGACAAGTGCAAATTTATCATCTGCTCTGACAAAGTGCATATTGGTGCGGATCAGTGCAATTCCTGAGTGGAATGTACCCAAGCAGAACAGTGCATTTATAATGACAACTGACTTTTGTTTTTTATAAGGTTAATAATAGAGCTGTTTATTTTCAGTGTCCATTAAATTTAGTCTTTTTGTCATAAAGTGACAAATTTTAAGTTAGAAAGGTATAAAATATCTGAGGATTATGAAAATTATGATGGCAAATGTGGTCTTCTAGGGGAAGAATTAAGAGTCCCTGAATTCTCCTATTAACTTGCAGCATGTAGTCCTTTCCACATGAAAATTACTTTTAAACTAAAAATTTTTTCATTAAATTTAAATTTTTTTATTAGAAAAAAAATGTACACCTCTTTATCGCTGAATTTGTGTACTACAGTTTCCACAAATTTTATAACTTTCTGTATTTTTCACTTTTCCTTCAATAACATTGTTATTTCTTCTTCATTGCTTTCTAGCAATTCATTTTAAAATCAGAAGATCTGACATTTTTGAAGCCATATTTGCACTGGCACTACAGCACAAGATCCCAAGGCTGATACGAAAAAGTTGCCCTGAGTGCACACTACACTCAGAGAATGCGGGTAATGGAACATACTAATAATCAAGCAGTGCAATAGAACTTTAACCAGTGGAACACAACTATTGCAGCCCAGTGGAAAATACTACAAGTAATTCAAAAGATATACAGGGTTTAATGTAATTCAACACATCCCTCTCAGGCATAATAGAATAGCTAAAATGTAACAAATTTAGCTTAATATATGTATGGACAAAAATCAATGGTTTTTGAGATTTTTCAATTCTAAAAAATTCTAATAATTAATCAAAATCTATCATTTTTATTTAAACAATGAAAAACCTAAGTTAAAAATTAGTAAAATGCGTATTTATTTTAGTTGAATACACTTACTCTAATACAATACTATCATAAATAGGTGAAAAGGTATGATACTTTAGAAAAAAAACAGATATTCAGATAAATAAAATTCTCAGTTTCTTTTTCATTTTAACAGAATCATATCTAGCTCAAAATACTGCCAAGACATTGAACATACAAATGACTGGATAAGCTTTGCCCATAATTTCAACTTCTCACAAAGGTTATAAATGTCAAAATGAAACCTTGATTATGCGTGTGAAGCTAGCTCCGAAAGCTGGCTCCTATTTCAGTGGTCATATACACTTGGCAACAGAGGCTGTCTGACTCGCGCAACCTACCGGCGGCCAAAGCATGGGCGTAGTCAGCCTGAGCAAAGGTTGATCTTTAATTTTTTCATCAGTTTTACACGTTATGTGTCCATCACTCATTCTGCCCTACAATAGGATGTCATGTAATAGACAAAGATAAATAGGATGGCACCCCAGCATGCAGAAAATACCCAAAGCTAGCATTACAAGTCGGAATATAAATTTTATTTTCCGGTTTATTCCGGCTTGAGCACTGATGGGGTTTGAGGCAGTTGAGAGAGGATATTATAGGCTAAAATAATCGATGGTTCAAAATCCGTGACAAAGGGGACGACACCCCAGCTCCGGGTCCTGAATGCAGAAAATACGCAAAGCTAGCATTACAAGTCGGAATATAAATTTTATTTTCCGGTTTATTCCGGCTTGAGCACTGATGGGGTTTGCGGTGGTTGAGAGAGGATATTATAGGCTAAAATAATCGATGGTTCAAAATCCGTGACAAAGGGGATGACACCCCAGCTCCGAGTCCTGAATGCAGAGAATACGCAAAGCTAGCATTACAAGTCGGAATATAAATTTTATTTTCCGGTTTATTCCGGCTTGAGCACTGATGGGGTTTGCGGTGGATGAGAGAGGATATTATAGGCTAAAATAATCGATGGTTCAAAATCCGTGACAAAGGGGATGACACCCCAGCTCCGAGTCCTGAACGCAGAGAATACGCAAAGCTAGCATTACAAGTCGGAATATAAATTTCATTTTCCGGTTTATTCCGGCTTGAGCACTGATGGGGTTTGCGGTGGTTGAGAGAGGATATTATAGGCTAAAATAATCGATGCTTCAAAATCCGTGACAAAGGGGATGACACCCCAGCTCCGGGTCCTGAATGCAGAAAATACGCAAAGCTAGCATTACAAGTCGGAATATAAATTTTATTTGCCGGTTTATTCCGGCTTGAGCACTGATGGGGTTTGTGGCAGTTGAGAGAGGATATTATAGGCTAAAATAATCGATGGTTCAAAATCCGTGACAAAGGGGATGACACCCCAGCTCCGGGTCCTGAATGCAGAAAATACGCAAAGCTAGCATTACAAGTCGGAATATAAATTTTATTTTCCGGTTTATTCCGGCTTGAGCACTGATGGGGTTTACGGTGGTTGAGAGAGGATATTATAGGCTAAAATAATCGATGGTTCAAAATCCGTGACAAAGGGGATGACACCCCAGCTCCGGGTCCTGAATGCAGAAAATACGCAAGGCTAGCATTACAAGTCGGAATATAAATTTTATTTTCCGGTTTATTCCGGCTTGAGCACTGATGGTGTTTACGGTGGTTGAGAGAGGATATTATAGGCTAAAATAATCGATGGTTCAAAATCCGTGACAAAGGGGATGACACCCCAGCTCCGGGTCCTGAATGCAGAAAATACGCAAAGCTAGCATTACAAGGCGGAATATAAATTTTATTTTCCGGTTTATTCCGGCTTGAGCACTGATGGGGTTTACGGTGGTTGAGAGAGGATATTATAGGCTAAAATAATCGATGGTTCAAAATCCGTGACAAAGGGGATGACACCCCAGCTCCGGGTCCTGAATGCAGAAAATACGCAAAGCTAGCATTACAAGGCGGAATATAAATTTTATTTTCCGGTTTATTCCGGCTTGAGCACTGATGGGGTTTACGGTGGTTGAGAGAGGATATTATAGGCTAAAATAATCGATGGTTCAAAATCCGTGACAAAGGGGATGACACCCCAGCTCCGGGTCCTGAATGCAGAAAATACGCAAAGCTAGCATTACAAGTCGGAATATAAATTTTATTTTCCGGTTTATTCCGGCTTGAGCACTGATGGGGTTTGCGGTGGATGAGAGAGGATATTATAGGCTAAAATAATCGATGCTTCAAAATCCGTGACAAAGGGGATGACACCCCAGCTCCGAGTCCTGAATGCAGAGAATACGCAAAGCTAGCATTACGAGTCGGAATATAAATTTTATTTTCCGGTTTATTCCGGCTTGAGCACTGATGGGGTTTGCGGTGGATGAGAGAGGATATTATAGGCTAAAATAATCGATGCTTCAAAATCCGTGACAAAGGGGATGACACCCCAGCTCCGAGTCCTGAATGCAGAGAATACGCAAAGCTAGCATTACGAGTCGGAATATAAATTTTATTTTCCGGTTTATTCCGGCTTGAGCACTGATGGAGTTTACGGTGTTTGAGAGAGGATATTATAAGCTAAAATAATCGATGGTTCAAAATCCGTGACAAAGGGGATGACACCCCAGCTCCGGGTCCTGAATGCAGAAAATACGCAAAGCTAGCATTACAAGTCGGAATATAAATTTTATTTTCCGGTTTATTCCGGCTTGAGCACTGATGGGGTTTACGGTGGATGAGAGAGGATATTATAGGCTAAAATAATCGATGCTTCAAAATCCGTGACAAAGGGGATGACACCCCAGCTCCGAGTCCTGAATGCAGAGAATACGCAAAGCTAGCATTACAAGTCGGAATATAAATTTTATTTTCCGGTTTATTCCGGCTTGAGCACTGATGGGGTTTGCGGTGGATGAGAGAGGATATTATAGGCTAAAATAATCGATGCTTCAAAATCCGTGACAAAGGGGATGACACCCCAGCTCCGAGTCCTGAATGCAGAGAATACGCAAAGCTAGCATTACAAGTCGGAATATAAATTTTATTTTCCGGTTTATTCCGGCTTGAGCACTGATGGAGTTTACGGTGTTTGAGAGAGGATATTATAAGCTAAAATAATCGATGGTTCAAAATCCGTGACAAAGGGGATGACACCCCAGCTCCGGGTCCTGAATGCAGAAAATACGCAAAGCTAGCATTACAAGTCGGAATATAAATTTTATTTTCCGGTTTATTCCGGCTTGAGCACTGATGGGGTTTACGGTGGTTGAGAGAGGATATTATAGGCTAAAATAATCGATGGTTCAAAATCCGTGACAAAGGGGATGACACCCCAGCTCCGAGTCCTGAATGCAGAGAATACGCAAAGCTAGCATTACGAGTCGGAGAATAAATTATATTTTCATATTTTCACCAATTATCCAAAACGCAAGCGACAACTTACACAAACCCCCTGGCTATGGTCACTTGGTGAAATAATACAATAGGGAAGTTGGTTAGCTGTTCACAAGCTGAATTAAGAATTGGTATGGGGGGCGGCCGTCTCTGTTACTGTTTGAGGAGTAAAGCCGACATCGTCAGTCGAGCCGACAGTGGAGCCGACACTGCCGACAATCTTTCCGAAGCCGGCAACGGTCTGGGGATAGTGCGGCAATAACGTGCGGAACCCTTCGGCATTTGTTTGATTTCATTTTGATTCTTGGAACGGCAGCACCTTTCGCAACATCACTGCCTTTTTTACTGCCGCCATACTGGTTTTTGTACGTACTGGTAGAAATAGGGGGAACTTGGGAATAAGGCTCGGGTTACAGTGCAGGCGACTTAGCGCGAACGATTTTTCCCGCGAAGTCGCGCAAAGTGTTGTACTTTCTGTTTTCATCTATTTTCGTGCGATCTAAAGGTCAATTCGTTAAATAATGGTGGAATCTTAAAAAAATATAGTCAAATATTATTGATTCAGTACTTGTCACAAATTTTTTTCTACGCTCCCTTCCAGGGCCGGAACTTTTTCATTCCCTAACCATGTGCAAACGCCAACCAGTGTTAGGGGTTGGCGTGGAAAAGCGATTAAGTATCCATTTTTGTATAAAGGTTCTTAGCATTCAAAGATGTTAAATTGGATCAAATTCATTATTTTGTAAAAAAGTGAAACCAAAAAATTTAAAGATACAAAATATATACAGGGTGTCCCACGATGATTAAGACAAGGAATATATCGGAACTGGGCAGTAGTAGCGAATTATAATTTTGGGGGTGTAAATTAGACCAAATGTTGAATATTTTCTTGTTATTATGTTACCCAATGAGGTATTTGTTGTTGGTCACGTGACGTCCAATTCAAAATTATTCATGGACACCCTGTATATTTGTGCCTTTCCGTGTTCTCCCGATAAAACAAGTCCAACAAACTGGCACACTTGGGGTCTAAAGTGATTAATTTAAGAGCTACAGGTACGTAAAGGATGATACCACATGTATCTGTACAGTTACTTATTTTGCTAGTATTCGTTTAATTTTTTGTCTGAGTGGTTAGTGGGACAGTTACTTACTACGACCTCGCAGCATATCGCTCCCCAAATTTCATCAAAATTGGTTCTGTGGTTGCTGCGATGTCGCGGTTAGAAAGACGTCAACAGATAAGCCGTCAGACAGATAGAACGACCGACGAAAATGGGTGGCGGTGTTCTGTGATGTAGGCACCATAGAACAGCCAAAAACATATCTACGAATTGCTCCTTTCTTTTTCTAAAGAAATTTTAGAAGAAAGGTCGTAAAATCTAGTCTACCTAAAACCCCTATATAATAAATAATAATGTAATAAAGTGTAGTATTTGATTACATAAAACTTAAACCATCAATTCAAATGTTAAATGTAAAAATTTAGAAATGTTGAAGATTCTAACTACCCTGCTTCTCAAGAATAATCATTAATTGGTACCATACTCATTGCCTACACCTACATTCTGTAATGGATACAACAGCGACGAAAGACGAAAACGATATGCGAAATGGACAATTCGCTATATGCCGATGTTGGATGCAAGGGCGCCAGCAGGGTGGTGCAGGGGGGGCCGTGCCCCCCCCCCCTGGAGCAGCGAAGGTAAGAAACTTGTATAACCAAAACCAACTTTGTCCCCTTTGGCCCTGATTTGAGCACTCAATTTAACTAAGTCGCCCCCCCCCCTGTATAATTTTCTGGCGCCGCCCTTGGTTGGATGTTGGGACCTGCGAGGCGGACACTGAGTAGACACGAACTCCTGTGATGATAGCGGCTCAGCGGCACGTGGACACTCAACATAGATATCAAAAACGCCGAAACGCCCTGCCGCCCCGCTAGAAAACTAGCCAGTGTTGCCGATTGCACAACCAGGCTGAACTTTCAGCAATCCTTGTTCGAAAACAAAAAGTGTCAGTAAACATTTTTTACTTGAACGTTGATGAGAAATTTGAATGTAGTACCTAATCAGATGCGTGACGTCATTCTAAATCCAGTATGGCGGTCCATCCAAGATGGCGGAATAGTTTTTATCTATGCACTGCTACAGTATGGGTATCCAATGAAAGGGCCTGTTGAGAGGAACTCCAAAAATAATGTGGCGTAAATCCAAAATGGCGGACCATCCAAGATGGCGGAGTAGTGATTTTTATGCACTTCTGCAATAGAAACCTAGCCATCGATAACTAAAAAGTAAAAAATGAATTAAAAGCAAAAAATCTTTGCTAGCCTAAAAAAAGATTTTTTAAAATTTATATTCCGACTTGTAATGCTAGCTTTGCGTATTTTCTGCGTCCAGGACCCGGAGCTGGGGTGTCATCCCCTTTGTCACGGATTTTGAAGCATCGATTATTTTAGCCTATAATATCCTCTCTCAACCACCGCAAACCCCATCAGTGCTCAAGCCGGAATAAACCGGAAAATAAAATTTATATTCCGACTTGTAATGCTAGCTTTGCGTATTCTCTGCATTCAGGACTCGGAGCTGGGGTGTCATCCCCTTTGTCACGGATTTTGAAGCATCGATTATTTTAGCCTATAATATCCTCTCTCAACTGCCACAAGCCCCATCATTGCTCAAGCCGGAATAAACCGGAAAATAAAATTTATATTCCGACTTGTAATGCTAGCTTTGCGTATTCTCTGCGTTCAGGACTCGGAGCTGGGGTGTCATCCCCTTTGTCACGGATTTTGAACCATCGATTATTTTAGCCTATAATATCCTCTCTCATCCACCGTAAACCCCATCAGTGCTCAAGGCGGAATAAACCGGAAAATAAAATTTATATTCCGACTTGTAATGCTAGCTTTGCGTATTTTCTGCATTCAGGACCCGGAGCTGGGGTGTCATCCCCTTTGTCACGGATTTTGAACCCTCGATTATTTTAGCCTATTCTATCCTCTCTTAACCACCGCAAACCCCATCAGTGCTCAAGCCGGAATAAACCGAAAAATAAAATTTATATTCCGACTTGTAATGCTAGCTTTGCGTATTTTCTGCATTCAGGACTCGGAGCTGGGGTGTCATCCCCTTTGTCACGGATTTTGAACCATCGATTATTTTAGCCTATAATATCCTCTCTCAACGGCCACAAACCGCATCAGTGCTCAAGCTGGAATAAACCGGAAAATAAAATTTATATTCCGACTTGTAATGCTAGCTTTGCGTATTTTCTGCATTCAGGACCCGAAGCTGGGGTGTCATCCCCTTTGTCACGGATTTTGAACCCTCGATTATTTTAGCCTATTCTATCCTCTCTTAACCACCGCAAACCCCATCAGTGCTCAAGCCGGAATAAACCGAAAAATAAAATTTATATTCCGACTTGTAATGCTAGCTTTGCGTATTTTCTGCATTCAGGACCCGGAGCTGGGGTGTCATCCCCTTTGTCACGGATTTTGAACCCTCGATTATTTTAGCCTATTCTATCCTCTCTTAACCACCGCAAACCCCATCAGTGCTCAAGCCGGAATAAACCGAAAAATAAAATTTATATTCCGACTTGTAATGCTAGCTTTGCGTATTTTCTGCATTCAGGACCCGGAGCTGGGGTGTCATCCCCTTTGTCACGGATTTTGAACCATCGATTATTTTAGCTTATAATATCCTCTCTCAACCACCGTAAACCCCATGAGTGCTCAAGCCGGAATAAACCGGAAAATAAAATTTATATTCCGACTTGTAATGCTAGCCTTGCGTATTTTCTGCATTCAGGACCCGGAGCTGGGGTGTCATCCCCTTTGTCACGGATTTTGAACCCTCAATTATTTTAGCCTATTCTATCCTCTCTCAACCTTCGCAAACCCCATCAGTGCTCAAGCCGGAATAAACCGAAAAATAAAATTTATACTCCGACTTGTAATGCTAGCTTTGCGTACTTTCTGCATTCAGGACCCGGAGCTGGGGTGTCGTCCCCTTTGTCACGGATTTTGAACCATCGATTATTTTAGCCCATAATATCCTCTCTCAACTGCCACAAACCCCATCAGTGCTCAAGCCGGAATAAACCGGAAAATAAAATTTATATTCCGACTTGTAATGCTAGCTTTGCGTATTTTCTGCATTCAGGACTCGGAGCTGGGGTGTCATCCCCTTTGTCACGGATTTTGAACCATCGATTATTTTAGCCTATAATATCCTCTCTTAACCACCGTAAACCCCATCAGTGCTCAAGCCGGAATAAACAGGAAAATATAATTTATATTCCGACTTGTAATGCTAGCTTTGCGTATTTTCTGCATTCAGGACCCGGAGCTGGGGTGTCATCCCCTTTGTCACGGATTTTGAACCATCGATTATTTTAGCCTATAATATCCTCTCTCAACCTTCGCAAACCCCATCAGTGCTCAAGCCGGAATAAACCGAAAAATAAAATTTATATTCCGACTTGTAATGCTAGCTTTGCGTGTTTTCTGCATTCAGGACCCGGAGCTGGGGTGTCATCCCCTTTGTCACGGATTTTGAACCCTCGATTATTTTAGCCTATTCTATCCTCTCTTAACCACCGCAAACCCCATCAGTGCTCAAGCCGGAATAAACCGGAAAATAAAATTTATATTCCGACTTGTAATGCTAGCTTTGCGTATTTTCTGCATTCAGGACCCGGAGCTGGGGTGTCATCCCCTTTGTCACGGATTTTGAACCCTCGATTATTTTAGCCTATTCTATCCTCTCTCAACCACCGCAAACCCCATCAGTGCTCAAGCCGGAATAAACCGAAAAATAAAATTTATATTCCGACTTGTAATGCTAGCTTTGCGTATTTTCTGCATTCAGGACCCGGAGCTGGGGTGTCGTCCCCTTTGTCACGGATTTTGAACCATCGATTATTTTAGCCTATAATATCCTCTCTCAACTGCCACAAACCCCATCAGTGCTCAAGCCGGAATAAACCGGAAAATAAAATTTATATTCCGACTTGTAATGCTAGCTTTGCGTATTTTCTGCATTCATGACCCGGAGCTGGGGTGTCATCCCCTTTGTCACGGATTTTGAGGCATCGATTATTTTAGCCTATAATATCCTCTCTCAACCACCGTAAACCCCATCAGTGCTCAAGCCGGAATAAACCGGAAAATAAAATTTATACTCCGACTTGTAATGCTAGCTTTGCGTGTTTTCTGCATTCAGGACCCGGAGCTGGGGTGTCATCCCCTTTGTCACGGATTTTGAACACTCGATTATTTTAGCCTATTCTATCCTCTCTTAACCACCGCAAACCCCATCAGTGCTCAAGCCGGAATAAACCGGAAAATAAAATTTATATTCCGACTTGTAATGCTAGCTTTGCGTATTTTCTGCATTCAGGACCCGGAGCTGGGGTGTCATCCCCTTTGTCACGGATTTTGAACCATCGACTATTTTAGCTTATAATATCCTCTCTCAACCACCGTAAACCCCATCAGTGCTCAAGCCGGAATAAACCGGAAAATAAAATTTATATTCCGACTTGTAATGCTAGCCTTGCGTATTTTCTGCATTCAGGACCCGGAGCTGGGGTGTCGTCCCCTTTGTCACGGATTTTGAACCATCGATTATTTTAGCCTATTCTATCCTCTCTCAACCACCGCAAACCCCATCAGTGCTCAAGCCGGAATAAACCGAAAAATAAAATTTATATTCCGACTTGTAATGCTAGCTTTGCGTATTTTCTGCATTCAGGATCCGGAGCTGGGGTGTCGTCCCCTTTGTCACGGATTTTGAACCATCGATTATTTTAGCCTATAATATCCTCTCTCAACTGCCACAAACCCCATCAGTGCTCAAGCCGGAATAAACCGGAAAATAAAATTTATATTCCGACTTGTAATGCTAGCTTTGCGTATTTTCTGCATTCATGACCCGGAGCTGGGGTGTCATCCCCTTTGTCACGGATTTTGAAGCATCGATTATTTTAGCCTATAATATCCTCTCTCAACCACTGTAAACCCCATCAGTGCTCAAGCCGGAATAAACCGGAAAATAAAATTTATACTCCGACTTATAATGCTAGCTTTGCGTGTTTTCTGCATTCAGGACCCGGAGCTGGGGTGTCATCCCCTTTGTCACGGATTTTGAACCCTCGGTTATTTTAGCCTGTTCTATCCTCTCTTAACCACCGCAAACCCCATCAGTGCTCAAGCCGGAATAAACCGGAAAATAAAATTTATATTCCGACTTGTAATGCTAGCTTTGCGTATTTTCTGCATTCAGGACCCGGAGCTGGGGTGTCATCCCCTTTGTCACGGATTTTGAACCATCGATTATTTTAGCCTATAATATCCTCTCTCAACCACCGTAAACCCCATCAGTGCTCAAGCCGGAATAAACCGGAAAATAAAATTTATATTCCGACTTGTAATGCTAGCTTTGCGTATTTTCTGCATTCAGGACTCGGAGCTGGGGTGTCATCCCCTTTGTCACGGATTTTGAACCATCGATTATTTTAGCCTATAATATCCTCTCTCAACCACCGTAAACCCCATCAGTGCTCAAGCCGGAATAAACCGGAAAATAAAATTTATATTCCGACTTGTAATGCTAGCTTTGCGTATTCTCTGCATTCAGGACTCGGAGCTGGGATGTCGTCCCCTTTGTCACGGATTTTGAACCATCGATTATTTTAGCCTATAATATCCTCTCTCAACTGCCACAAACCCCATCAGTGCTCAAGCCGGAATAAACCGGAAAATAACATTTATATTCCGACTTGTAATGCTAGCTTTGCGTATTTTCTGCATTCAGGACCCGGAGCTGGGGTGTCGTCCTCTTTGTCACGGATTTTGAACCATCGATTATTTTAGCCTATAATATCCTCTCTCAACTGCCACAAACCCCATCAGTGCTCAAGCCGGAATAAACCGGAAAATAAAATTTATATTCCGACTTGTAATGCTAGCTTTGCGTATTTTCTGCATTCAGGACCCGGAGCTGGGGTGTCGTCCCCTTTGTCACGGATTTTGAACCATCGATTATTTTAGCCTATAATATCCTCTCTCAACTGCCACAAACCCCATCAGTGCTCAAGCCGGAATAAACCGGAAAATAAAATTTATATTCCGACTTGTAATGCTAGCTTTGCGTATTTTCTGCATTCAGGACCCGGAGCTGGGGTGTCGTCCCCTTTGTCACGGATTTTGAACCATCGATTATTTTAGCCTATAATATCCTCTCTCAACTGCCACAAACCCCATCAGTGCTCAAGCCGGAATAAACCGGAAAATAAAATTTATATTCCGACTTGTAATGCTAGCTTTGCGTATTTTCTGCATTCAGGACCCGGAGCTGGGGTGTCGTCCCCTTTGTCACAGATTTTGAACCATCGATTATTTTAGCCTATAATATCCTCTCTCAACTGCCACAAACCCCATCAGTGCTCAAGCCGGAATAAACCGGAAAATAAAATTTATATTCTGACTTGTAATGCTAGCTTTGCGTATTTTCTGCATTCAGGACCCGGAGCTGGGGTGTCGTCCCCTTTGTCACGGATTTTGAACCATCGATTATTTTAGCCTATAATATCCTCTCTCAACTGCCACAAACCCCATCAGTGCTCAAGCCGGAATAAACCGGAAAATAAAATTTATATTCCGACTTGTAATGCTAGCTTTGGGTATTTTCTGTATGCTGGGGTGCCATCCTATTTATCTTTGTCTATTACATGACATCCTATTGTAGGGCAGAATGAGTGATGGACACATAACGTGTAAAACTGATGAAAAAATTAAAGATCAACCTTTGCTCAAGCTGACTACGCCCATGCTTTGGCAGCCGGTAGGTTGCGCGAGTCAGACAGCCTCTGTTGCCAAGTGTATATGACCACTGAAATAGGAGCCAGCTTTCGGAGCTAGCTTCACACGCATACCTTGATTTAAGTTTGGGCGATTGAGCCAAGTGGTTTGGTCAATGGACCACCTATTATCCATATAGTGATGTGTTTTTCTGGAGGGTGTATAAAGATCGCAAATATAATTTGAGGGGCCGCTTGCCTTTCCCATTTTCAAAAAATTAAGGGGAAAATGAGATTTTTCTCCTGACCTATCCAGTACCAATCAAAATCTCTTTGAGATTACAAAGATATATGAAGTTATTACCACAACGGAATCATCACTGATCTGTTTCAATACATCAGCAGCCTCATCACTTCCATTCTGGTCAAGCTTAGAATCACATTTCTCTTTCTTCTCAGAAGCATCTTTAGATTCATCTGGTTGAACTGATTGTTCTGTAATCTTGTTGGTGGTATCCTCTTCTTCATCAGAAACCTCCACTTCCATCAGCACAACCTTCTTACGTGTTTTCCGGCTTGCTGGCTTTGGTTTAGCTGCAGCTGCTGGAGAAGGCTTCACTGCTCTCCCAGAACGTGTTTTCCTCACTGGAATGTAGTAAAATGTGAAAATGTAATGGGTTCTACACTTAAAAGCATATCCAAAGTGCCAATAGGGAATTAACAGACGCAAAGAGCGGCATAATGCAAGCTAACTATATTCAAAACAAAATGTGTTTCCCACTTATCAATAGGTTAAATCAACTTACCAGCAGTAGGAGTCGTCACTTCTTCCTCCTTGTCCTCCATATTTTACAGCTAGAAGCTTCTATTAACGTGCCTATATGATTACACTTGCAAATACTGCTGTGTGATTGAATAATTGTAAACAACAGTTATACAGAAAGTATAGAATATACAAATGGGAGGTATGGCAAGGTAAATAGAAAATAGAAATTCAATTATCTACTACCACGAATGCCGTACACAATTATTTTTCAAAATGGCTATCGCCACAAAACACATACACTGGCGCTATCGCACATTCGCATTGCCACAAAACATAAAACACGATCTTAGGACTCAGAGTGCAGCTGCAGACAGAAAATAACACAAAGCGGTCGTCGCGGAAGGAAAGGCCCCTACATGGCCGACTTTACTCACTAGGCCGGAGCATGAAATATGGCAACACTAAATCAGCGGGCCGAGTTTTTATTTGTTGTTATGTCATGTGTATTCTTCCAGAGCAGAAAATATGGTTGGAAGGTGATTAATGTGTTTCTAATTATTTACCTGCACAAACGAAACTATAAAGATAACAAGATGCCTGCAAAGTGTGTAGTACCAGGTTGCAGCCCAATAGAGGACATACCAAACCATGGTCCAACAATAATTATTCTGAAACTATAAAACAATTTAAATTTTCCGTGGAATGCCCGCCGTTCGGCCCACGCATCACGGTAACCGGCCCGCTATTTGACAGCTACGCTACGTTGCCACATCTAAGGCTCCGGCGTAGTGTAGAGTCGGCCATGATATTAGGTTATGATATCTATGGCCATGATCTATCTATCATCTTTGTTTTCTTATTGGTTTTCTTTCTAGGTTATATTCGATGTTGCGTTAATTAAAAACAATCTCTCTGAAAATAAAAGGATTAAAAAAGGGACCCTTCCAGATTTAGATATGTCTTCACCAGCTCCCAAATCGCCAGAACAAAACGACAAGAGCAAAAAATACGACAGACAATTGAGGTATTTTTTCAAAATTGTAAATTAATTTTTGTACCTACAATATTCATTTTCTGCAGACTATGGGGCGATCATGGACAAAAGTTATTGGAAAACTCTAAGGTATGCCTAATAAATGCTACTGCTTTAGGTACTGAAATTCTGAAAAGCCTAGTTTTACCAGGAATTGGTTCTTTCACTATTGTGGATGGTGAAAAAATTACAGAAGAAGATATTGGTTCTAAGTAAGACAAACTGCATTTGGGCTTGACTTTTTATCAATTTGTTTAGTTTCTTTTTAGAAAATGATAGTGTTGGATTATCTAGAGCTCAAGTTGCGACTCAATGCTTGCTTGAACTTAATCCTGATGTAAGAGGAGACTACATTGATGAGTCTGCTGAACATATATTGGTCAACACTCAAGATTTCTTCAAGAATTTCTCTGTAGTTATAGCTACTGCATTATCTGAGAAGTAAGTCCTTTAAAAGTTATGTTACATTGGTACATATAAAGTGACATATTTTGACTATATGGTAAAAATTAAATCAAATGGAAATCTGTGGGTACATATACTTTACTATTACCCAAGGGGCTTGCTACAATGAAGCGTATAGTATAATACACACACTACACACAGCTTCTGTTGAAGTTAGTGCTAGGGACCATAATGTGCTAAAACTTGGAAAAATGGCTTCAATCTGGCAACATTGCAATAGATAGCTTACTGGACTTTAACCTGTAACACCTACTATTAATTTTTTTTTAAATCTTGGTAAATTATACAAACAAAAGTTTTGCTCACTAGTTTCCATTAGTTTCCATTATTAGCATCATGGCTCTCCGAAATTTAAGAAGATTTCAACTGTCCAGTGTTTATTTTAAGCAGTTTAGTTCTGAAGCAAAACTTGTTTCACTAACCACAGATGATAAAACTGGTGTCTCAGTGTTAAGTTTACAACATCCACCTGTGAACAGCCTCAACTTAGAACTCTTGAGAGACATTCACACAGCTTTAACTGAAGCAGAGAAGAATAAAAGCAGAGGTGTGATTGTAACATCCCAGAAAGATGGAGTATTTTCTGCAGGTTTGGATATCATGGAAATGTACAAACCTAACCAGGATCGTCTCAAGGAGTTCTGGACCACTTTGCAAGACTGTTGGATTAAGCTTTATGGATGCACCTACCCTACAGTTGCATTAATTAACGGCCATTCTCCTGCAGGTGGTTGTCTTCTTGCAATGTCTTGTGAGTACCGGATAATGCAAACCAACTGTAATATTGGCCTAAATGAGACTCTCCTAGGAATCGTAGCACCTCTTTGGTTCGTATCTACCATGAAGAATGTTATTGGCCACCGACAAACAGAGCTAGCTTTAACTCAAGGAAAGATGTTTACCACTGATGAGGCGCTGAAAGTAGGTCTTATAGATGAAACTATGAACAGCAAAGATGAGGGGATGGAAAAAGCAAAGGTATTTTTGGCAAAATTTGCAAAAATTCCTCCTATGGCAAGGAGCATGACCAAACAATATGTTAGGGGGCCAACTATTCAAGAGATGGTGAAAAATAAGCAAGCTGATCTGGACCATTTTCTGCAATTCACAAACAACCCACAAGTACAGCAGTCACTAGGCATGTATTTAGAAATGCTGAAAAAGAAAGGGGGAAAGTAGATTATATTTAAAAAAATTTTCAATAAAATGTCATTTTTAAGGAATGAAAAATACTTAGAGAATTGGATGTTATATAGGATTGTAAAACTTTTGTTGTAATATAAGTTTCGAAAAAAAAAAATTAAAAAATAATACTGTACTGTAGTGGAGCTTTTCTATACTGAAAAATCTACCTTTTTATAGTAACACTTTTTTAATATTATTTATGTATAATAAACCTTATATAAGTCACAAAAACATAAACATATATTTTTATAAATTCTGTGTAAATATTGCATAATGAGATTTTTGTACTTTAGACTGAACTATGCAGTTTTGTGATTGTTGTTTACAATGAACAAAAAAAAGGCAATAGATGGAAATAACAAGGCTAGATATTCCATTATTTGGATTATAAAGTTAAATAGTTGAAAAATATAGTTATTCAATAATTATAAAAACAACAGCTATAAAAATAATGTAGGTATGATAAAAAAAGGTCATCTATTTTTTTGGATTGGTTCATTTAGGTTACAAGTTTATATAATTATGTGCCAATACAACATATGGACATTCATATTTATTTTTTCTATAATGAAGTGTTTCGACTAGGAATTAAATTTTTACACATGCATACTAATTGATCTCAGGCATTTGGAAAACAGTTATATAAACTATTTGCAAATTTATCCCAATAAAAGCTGTTTTGGTATATGAAATAAATACTTCAATTGAGTTAGTTTATGTCTATGTTTGCACAGGTGGTGTAGTATTGTACAAACAAGTTGTATATCTAGATAACTTTATCTTATTGTCAGTCGAGCACATAAATAGTTTTCTGTAGATTGTTTTTATAAATTGTGTTTAGGGTATAACCAAGTATTTTTGGGGCATGAAAACCATCCTGAAATTCAGTATGCAGAATAGCTATGTATGTTAGATTTGCTGTGTATATTGATAATTATTGTTGAAATTAATTTATGAATCTGACCCTCTGTCGCCCTTACAGCCCCGGAGATAATTCAAAAGTAAGCAGTGAGAGTCATGTTAAGAATGAAAAGCAGAGATTATTGTAGTGGTAAATTGAAAAATCTAAATATTTTGATATTCAGTGCCACTTGCATATTTGAATGCATAATGTTTATTTATAATTTTTTCAGCTTTACATAAAACAAGAAGGTCAAACCTAAATATTCCTGCTCACAGATTAAATCTAATTGAGTGTAGACCAGTCTATATGTGTGTGAAATTCTATAATAAAATGTCAGTGAAAATACAGTATGAACAAAATTTAAGAGTATTTAGAAACAAGTTTTTTCATATGTAGTCTACTTGGAACCCTATAAAATAGTGGAATACTTGTAGCATGCTCCCTGGTATATTGCTAAAAATGATTGATGCATCCTAACCAACATTATTGTAGCACATTCAACGAATTGTGTGTTGTCAAAAAACTATAATGTTATGTACTCTTTTGAATTTATTTTTTTAAAAGTCAGTGCCCTACATCTCTTCTTTTTATCTTGTTTTTTATTATATAAGTTTTTTATATACATTTGTATCTATTTTAATGTTTTGGATGTGATCACCTATTTGACACTATGCTTTTAAAATTTGTTCAAATAAAGCACTACTGTGCTCAACAAATTCAAATACAAATTCGTTTACTCAACTCTACCCTACTCTACAGTAAAGGTGGCTTTGGAGCCATGGTTCTTCGTCCCAGAACGAGACTTCACTCTCTCTTGGGTATATGCCACAATATTCCACGGATTACACCAGCCTTGGAGTATTTAACCTGTTGCTTTGCGTCTCCCTCCTTAGGAATTGGGACGACACAGTTTTTTTTCTGCATGCCTCACCCGGACGATGCGAAACGATCAGGAGCGCCCAGACCGTCTGAAAATGCAGTTTGAGCTGTTTTTATATTTTTAGTTTTTTTATTATCGCTGCGCCGCCACTGACACGATTTTTCCAAAACATACGCGTTTTTTATCCTCGCCGCGGTAGTAATACTGTGTCAAAATTTCATTAAAATCAATTCAATAATTTCCGCGTTACGCAATATAGAACGATCTAAAACAATACTAGGGTGTATACAACTCAAATTCTAAGTCCCTTGGTTTCTATAACAAGCAAGGCAATGTTCGGATGAACCTAAAAAAGTGTATTATGCTGCTAGGTTTTTCATTCACAGGCCAATGTGTATCCATTATGAATACAACAAATTTTTCAGTTTTACAACCCCCCACCCCCCACCACCTCAAATTTACCCCCACCCAAAAAGAAGTAGAAAATGATCAGGACCCTCTAAAATGCCTAAAAACAAAGTTTGAGCTTTTTTATATTTCTGGTTTTTTCATTATTGCTGCGCCGCCACTGACACGATTTTTCCAAAACATACGCGTCAAAATCAATTCAATAATTTTCGCGTTACCCAATATAGAACGATCTAAAGCAATAGTCGTATGTATACATCACAAATTCAGCCCATTATGAATACAACAAATTTTTTAGATTTACAACCCCCCACCCCCCAACTACTCCAATTTCACCCCCTCCCAAAAAAGAGTAGAAAATGATCAGGAACACCAACCACTAAAATGACTAAAAACGAAGTTTGAGAAGTATTTGAAACTTTTTGTTTTTTGCTATTTACTCCGCCCCCCCGTATAACGATTTCCAAAATTATAGGAACATTACCTACTACGACCCCACAACATATCGCTACCCAAATTTCATCACAATCCATGCAGCGGTTACAGAGATTACGACGTTAGAAAAACGCCGACAGACAGACCGACAAGGAGACAGACCGACAGGCAGACAGCACGATAGACAGACAGACCGACAGAAATGAGTGACGTGGGTTTTCGTTATGTAGACATCACAAAACACCCTAAAAGGTAATAACCCCATAATCGAAAATTTTCGCGATCACAATACTCCCCTCATCTATCGGTGTGGGAAGTAAAAAGTTAAAAATCTAGTTAGTAATTGGATTCTTGAATGCAATTTTTCTTCAAAATATGCAGTGTAAAGTGGTGAATAAGCCTAACACAAAACAATAATACCAAGTGATTGTCTAAAATTGCCTAAATGTAAGATTAAACAAGTAAATAACCAGCACACAGATTTTCAAAATACATCATGTTGGCAAAGCATTGGTATGTAAGATTACCAGTAATACTACTGGTATATACCAGAAAATATTGAAGCATCTCGTCAGAAAACTATATTTCCTTTTTCTCTGAATGGACACCTAATTTTGCGACCTCAGGGTTGTCGCTCGAAGGGTGGGAGGGTGAAAACTCTGCTTTGCGAAGAATTTCGAAAAATAGCGTTGTTTTGATAAGTGGTAGCGAAAATCACAAACCAACCCCTGGCATTGGGGAACTATAAGTCGGAAACTATTGGTCACACACGAAAAATGTAAAGACTAAAATTATGCAGAATTTTGTTCTCTGCATAAATCATTTGAAGCTTTTTTCGGTATCACTTACCAAAATAGCGTTATTTTTTCGAAAATCGTCGCCAAGCAGAGTTTTCATCCCCCCAACCCTCGAGCGGCAACCCCCCGAGGTCGCAGGTGTAGGCTCAGGAGACCAATGTCTACCATCCCACCAAACTTACTTTCTTTACGACCTTTTGCTGTCAAAACTCCCCTACCACCTGGACTAATACCTATTACCATTATTTTTTCTGGAATCCCAGCTTTATCGTGAGCATAGTTACTTGTGTAGCTAGTGTATATTTGTTGCACCATACATGATGAATGAAGTTTATAGCTCGGGCCGAGTTCACGATCCGAAATAAATGATTTTGAATGTTTGAAATTAAATCACAAATTCCAGTAATAAAGTAACTAATCAAATATGCTTTGTTGAGGCAACTTCTTCGACGCCGTGGAGGCACAACGCCTAAGCACGTCATCATTTCGACCCGACAATGTCCGACATGTCCGTGTTCGAGCCCAGCCTTGAAATCTTTTTCAATTCTTTTAACACAATTTATTGATATGCGTTTTGTACATGCTACACACATTTTTGATCTACGATCGAAATGAATTTTAAATTAATAATAATAGATATTGACTGCCTGATTGACAAACTCCATTTCCACTGATTTTTTGAATTAGTGCCTGTGTAGAGTGTACTTTGCCTCCGGTACTCACTTTTTGCAGTATGTAGCGCAAGTAAAATGTCTAATAAAATTTGATTCAAAAACATATTTATTTCGATCGTAGAAAAATGTGTGTAACAGGTGCAAAAAGCATATCAATAAATTTTTAGTAAAAAAAAATTGTTGTTAAGGGGCCTGGGTGTACACAGTTATACATATGTGTTTGCCTTGTTAAAATATGGATTCCCATTTCGAACAGAATTCACTTTTTTCCAAACTACATACACAGTATTAGTTGATAGTTAAGACCTTAATGAATGTCAACTATTTGCGATTTTCTCAAAAAAGTTTTTTAGTGTGCAAAAAAACTCGCAATGCAAAATCATACATTCTTCAGATGCTTGTAATTTAACAACCAAACACGATATCAAAAAAGGCCAAAACAGTGACAAAGCGCAAGCTTTCTTCTTCAATTTGCTTTTTGAATCATTACTGTAAGTTTAAAGGTAACGTCAGGAGCTTGGAAATTCGAAATTCATTTTTATGGTGACCTTTGGACGTTTTGACCTTACCTTTGGATTTTTGGACTTATCTCCCCTCATCTTAGATACACACTGGAGCAAGGGAACAGGCGGCCACGCCTCCTCGCCAACACGGGAATACGTCTTTTGTTGGATTCTTATTTTCGCGCAATATACCCTAGACCTTTAAGGCCTAGCGTATCGAACACGGACATGTCGGACATTGTCTTGTAAGGCGACATATTTGATTAGATTGATTAGATTTGATTAAATTTGTGATGTAATTTGTGTAATTTGCAGCAAATTTCATTCATCGTGTATGGTGCAACAAATATGCACTTGTCATTCAAGAAACTATTTATAATAAGCATCGGGGAGCTGTCGCGTGTCTTCGGTACTGGACTCAAAAATCAATTTTTACTTTGATATAACTTTTGAATTATTGCGAAAAAAAAAGAAAACCGTTTTATTTCAAAACTAATACAGGGTGTCCGGATATTTTACCGACAACGCTTGACATGTGATAAACCTCACATTTTTATGAACATTGAAATAGGGACATGAAGCCTAAAAATGCGTAATTTTCAAGATACAAGGTTTACTATAATTTTCGATTTTTCTCAACTATTCCGCAATAAAATGGCAGAATGATATAAAATTACGTATTGGGGAGTTTTTAAGGTAAGACATCCAAGTTCAACAACGGATTTGCTGTCATGAATAGAGGGCGCCACCTACGGCATTTTGAACGCATTGTTAAATTATCAAAACTTTATTCCGGTTTGGTGCATCAATGTGAATATCAAAAAATCAAAATATCAATATGTTTTACGTGATAAAGGTATAACTTGTTCAAGTCCCTAGAGGTATCCGTTTTCGAGATAACCTCCATTGAAATTTCCAATGCGACTGAATTATCGGTATTTCCCCAAAAATGATTACTAGGCTCATATTTTTGTATACCATTAACGAAGTATTCTTAACTATTTTAAAATTAGGTATATTTGGAACATGTTTTTTGATCTAATATTAATTTGTTCTTGAATACCGATAATTCTTCCGATCTCATTTTACAACAAATTGGGGTGCTTTGGAAACTTCAATAAAGGTTATCTCGAAAACGGCTACCTCTAGCAAGATAAACAATATAGTATACCTTTTTTACGTAAAACATATTGTGGAAAAGATTTTTTTTTGATTATTCACATTGATGCACCAAACCGGAAAAAAGTTTTGCTAATTTAAATGACTTCAATGTGTCGTAGGTGGTGTCCTCTATTCATGGTAGCGGAATCGTTGTTGAATTTAGATTGCTCGCTTAGAAAAATCCCCCCATACGCAATTTTAGATCGTTGTGTCATTTTATTACGGAATAATTGAGAAAAAAACCAAAATAAAGTGAAACTTTGACACCCTCTATCTTGAAAATTAAGCATTTTAAAGAATCATGTTCCTATCTCTATGTTCATAAAAATCTGAGATCACCTGTCAAGCGTTGTGGGTAGAATATCCGGACACCCTCTTCAGTCTCAGACTTCAATCCTCCAGACAAAGAAGTTCAGCTTATTATTATAATAAGTCACTCACATATATCAAGTTTGCCATTCCATGCCATTAACAAGTTATTTTACTTTTAGGGTGCTTATTCCATTGTCTAAACATTTATGGGAATGCAATGTTCCATTGGTGGTCTGCCGCAGCATAGGCTTCATAGGCTACATCCAGCTACAAGTCAAGGAACATACGGCTATCGAAACACACCCAGATAACCAAAATCCGGATCTCAGGTAAGTAGAATAATATAAAGCGTGAGTCAAGCTCAACGCGTCGAAATATTGTGACCAAACAATATCGATTTTCTGAAAAATGACTATGTGAGAGTATGTATGTCGAGTTGGAATATATTTTAGAAATAATGAATTTTATACAGAGTGACATAAAAGCGTGATATATCAAAGTTATGTTTTTTTTAAATGGAACCCTCTGCATTTTATTGCATGTTTAGATTCTTGGGTTAATTCTAGTGTGACTATATGTATCACACAGGGGACTTTACCGTTTAGGTGCAAATCACCATTTTTGATACTAATAGATATCAGAGAAAAATTGCGAATATTACAGCTATTATAAAACTTAGAAGGCTGTGACTTTGCCATGTGACTAAAGATGAAATACGTCAGCTTAGGCTAAGCAGTAAAATTTGTATTATTTTTGTACTTTGAGAAATCGGTTGATTAAATATGGAAAGTTCAACCACAGATAAGTTCATTTTTTCAAATGGAAATGCCTATTTTTTATAGCTTTGAATGTAAAATAAGATAGCGTTTCTAACGATATAAGGTTGTGAACATAGTCTCTGGTAGTCTTCATTTAATTTCAAATTATCAATCAAACCGGTGTTCCTCAATGTTACTACCTATAAACAACCTAGCAGCCTGTAAAAGCTGTTTAGATGGAAGAAAACAACTAACTTAGCTGAAAGATACAAACGAACTAGATAAAAGAGACAATATTATAAAACATTACAACAAATCAACTCTAACCAGAGACAACAGCGGCAACATATCTAAGGTCAAAGAGAAGCTGGAGTACGACAGAAATGGATATTTTTCACAGCCTAGTAGCCACTGTAGTGTAGTAGCGATTGAAAATTTCCAAAACCAATAAATATTTTTAAATGAAAGGAAAACTACCGAATGTTACAGGCAGTTTTAATATCTTCAGAATAAAATTTCGCATCTAATGATATAAAAGACAAGTCAAGAGTAACGATACCTCTGACTGGAGTTCTGCAAATTCTTCAGCACGTATTAGCAAGATTTTGAAGGATCCGTCAGAATCGTCATTACTTTTGAGGGAAATTACTACTATTTTTATAGATTTGAATGTGAAATTTTATTCTGAAGATTCTAAACAGCCAGTAGCATTCACTGGTAATTATCCTTTTACATTTTTTTCACTTCTGTCGTACTCCAGATTAGAGATTTATATTCACAATCTTATACCATTATAAAGGTTATCAAATGTTACATTCGATCGTATAAAAAAATTAGGCATTCCCGTTTGAAAAATTAACTTATCCTTGATTGAGCTTTCATTAATTAATAATTAATCAATCGATTTCTCCAAGTACAAAATTAATACAAATTTTACCGACCAACCAAGCTGCCGCGTTTCACATGGCACAGTCACGGTTACCACTGATTGAAGTTTCCTTATTTAATCTACCGATTTCTCCAAGTACAAATATAATTCAAACTTGACGGCCACACCTAAGCTGACGCATTTCATGCTTAGTGACACGGGAAATTCACAGCCCTCTAAGATATATAATCGCCGCGATACTTAATTTTTTTCTTATATCTACCTATACCAAAAATTGTGATTTGCACCTAAACGATTCGCTTCATTCCCATGTGTATTACATAAAGTCAGACGAGAATTGACCCGGAAATCCAATTATGCAATAATATACAGGGTGTTCTATTAAAAAAAAAAACAACTTTGATAGGTCACGCTTTTATTAGACTCGACCTACATACACTCGCAAAGTTAATTTTCTGAAAATGGTATCGTTTGGTCACAAGAGTCCGAGGCGTTGAGCTTGACTCATCCTGTATAATTGAATCACTTATTTGAGAATCTCGACATGTCCATAAATTTCACATTTGGACTTGTTTAGCCTAACTTGTTCTTCAATAGTCGATTTCTTTATAATGACGGTTGCACAAGTGGCTGCGAACGGAAACAATAACGAGAACGGAAGAAGAATCTAGATGCACAATAAAAGCGTAAGGCCCCAAGAAACATTTAATATTTATCACCACAAAACATGTAACAGTTCCGAAATCTCCAGATGATTCCATGACATTTAATAGAGACATATTGCAAACTACAGATACGGCATACGTAATTGTGCAGCGGTATTGTAGAAGGCGCTGCGTTATCGTCCTTGCAAAACTTAGAGTTATGGCCAGACATAATTATGTTGCGTTCCTTTATTTTGATTTGAAGTCGGTCAAGAATGTCAAGGAAACAAATGCAAACACCCTGAAATTAACATGATGGCTCCAAAAATTCAACAGGTACAGGAGGAGGCATATGTTGTGAGCAGAGTTTATAATAAACAACAGTGGGTTTTCGAAATAGTCGTTGTAATTGAAAAACCTGAAAAACTTAGGAAAAACTTGTATATAACACAACGTGAAAAATGTTCATCTGTCAACTCACACGACAACTACTTGTCAACTATGACGCACATGACCTAAAAAGCACATACAGGGGAACATATCAAATTGTTACAGTAGACCAGACAAAGATACGTAAACATTACCAAACATCTTAATATTAACACTCCCACCTTTTGTCATGTTTAAATAATCTCAACAATACTAAGCTTCTTACAAAGATCTTGGAATGTTTTTCTTGGTAATGCCTTCGTAAATATATCTGCCTGCTGCTCCTTAGTATTCACATAAGCGGGAACAATATCACTAGCTTCAAACTTCTCTCTAAGAAAGTGATACTGAACATCGATGTGCTTCGTTCGATTGTGGAACTCTGGATTTCTTATTTATCAGCTTAATCGAACTCTGGTTGTCAATGTTCAAAACTGTTGGTTTTGTAACTTCTTCGTCGATGTCGAACAACAATTGCTGCAACCAAATAGCTTCTTTGGTAGCTTGTGAAGTTGCTACATATTCTGCTTCAGTCGTGGACAGAGTTACTGTAGGCTGTCTTCTGCTTGCCCATGTTACTGGCCCGTTGCATAATTTAAACACATAGCCACTAGTAGATCGCCTTGTCTCTGTGTCAGTTGCATAGTCAGAATCGGTGTAACCACATAAGTTACTTTCTTTATTCTTGTCGAATTCTATGCCATATTCTTGGGTTCCGATAAGATATTTTATTATTCTTTTCACCGCGTTCCAGTGAACGATTTTGGGATTATTTAAGTATCTACTTGCTACTCCCACCGCATGTGAAATGTCAGGACGAGTAGCTGTACCTAGGAACATTAACGAACCAACTGCTTGTCTGTAGAGAATTTGCTCACCAACTTCCTTCGAATCTTCTGTTAGGGCCAAATTTTGTATGTTGGTCCTCTGGTGTTGATACCATGCTAGCATCTTCCATCCCAAAGCGTCGAATAATACTCTTAATGTAACTTGACTGCTTCAAATACATTTTGCCTTGCTCAGGATCTCTTTATTTCAATTCCAACAAAGTAATTAGCATTTTCAGTAATGTTAATCTCGAAACAACTTTTTAATTCTTCTAAAACTGTATCTATTGCTGTCACTTGAGATGAAAATATAAGACCATCATCAGCATAGATCACCAGCAATAATTTTACAGCTTTTATATATCCAGTATAGACACACTTGTCAGCTGTTGAAGGTTGAAAACCAAAGTTTTGTAGGAAAGTGCTAAATTTCTTGTTCCAACATCTTGGACTTTGCTTCAGGCCATACAATGACTTTTCTAGTTTGCACACAAAACCTTTTTCGCAGTATAGTCCAAGTGGTGGTTTCATATATATGTATGTCCTCTTCAAGTTCGCCATACAAAAATGCAGTTTTTATGTCGAACTGTTTGAATTCATAACCTCGCATGTTTGCTATAGCTAATAATACTCTTATTGAGTCAAATCTTGTTGTTGGTGCAACAATGTCGCTATAATCAATCCTTTGCTTCTGAGCATATCCTTTTGCGCACAATCTAGCCTTGTATCTACTAACACTTCCGTCTGGTTTTCTTTTAACTCTTAAAACCCATCTTGACTCAATAGGCTTCTTTTCTTCTGGCATTTTTACCATCTTCCAAGTTTCATTTCTTAACAAAGAATCAAACTCTTCATTAATAGCTTCCTTCCACTTTTCTTTTTCAGTGCTATTCATTGCATCATCATAAGTCTCCGCAATGTCTATTTCTATAAAATTTAACTGAAACTCTTCATATCTGACAGGTTTATGAATATTTCTCTGCGGTCTTAGGTCTGGAACCTCATTTTCTTCTGCAGACTCATAGTGTTCTTCCGCTTCTTGCTCGTAGTTTCCAATCTGCACTACTTTTCTACTCCAAAGTCTGTGACATCATCACTATCAAGTTCTATGTTCACTTTATTTGGTGTTACACCACTCTGTAGCTTTTCATTGAATACCACATTCCTTGATATTGTCATCTGTCTTGTAGTAGGGTTGAAAAGTCTGTAATTTGTCGAATTTTTGTCATAACCAACAAAAACTAGCTTTTGGCTTTTTGCATCCAACTTTCGGCGTTTTTCATCAGGTATGTGCATGTAGGCATCACAACCAAATATTTTCAGATGATCAAGTGTTGGTTTTTGCCCACACCATATTTCATAGGGTGTCTTTGGATCTTGTGACGTTGGCATTCTATTCAAAATATAGATGGCAGTACTTACTGCCTCTGCCCACAAGTACTTTGGAACACATGACTGCTGCAACATCGAACGTGCACACTCCACGATTGTTCGATCGTCTCTTTCAGCACGACCGTTTTGCTGAGGTGTGTATGGTGATGTTACCTCGTGTTCTATGCCTTCTCTCACCATAAAACTTTTAAACTCACTACTGAGATATTCAGCGCCCCCATCAGTATGTAGAACTTTACACTGAATGACCAAATTTATTTTTGATTCTCGCATTAAAACTTTTAAAGCACTCAAAAACGTCAGATTTATGTTTTATGAAATGAGCTACACGATAGCCACTTTTTTCATCCTTAAAAGTCACAAAGTATCTATACCCTTTTACTGAAGGAGTGGAAATAGGACCACACACATCACTATAAATTCTCTCTCCAAGCTCAAGTTTCACATGCTCTTTCCTCTTTTTCTTGAACGGCAACTTATGCTGCTTACACAATACACATGACTCACAGAAAAAGCTCTCAGTATTACTAAACTTTACTCCTTTAACCAAATTTTTGTCAACCATTTGTTTCAGGTATCCTACATTAACATGGCCACAGCGCTCATGCCACAGTTTCATGTTGTTGTTGTCAGTGACTGTCAAGTTTGCAGTGTAAATCATAGTTCTAAACAGCATTTTGTAAGTGTTAGTTGAGTCTTTCACGGCTGCTCCTACAAGTTTTGATTCTTCAAAAACTCTAGCTTCATTCTCAAATTTCACTACTTTCATACCCTTGTCAGTAAGTACGCCTTCAGAAAATAAGTTTTTACATAGCTGTGGTACATACATACATAGTACATTGTTTATAGTAGCATCATACCACTTACCATCTATAAGCCTCTGTATTTTTATTGTACCTTTGCCATCCACAGGTAGCTGCTGGTTATTGCCTAACTTGACTCTTGACTTAAAGCTGTTGTCAAATGTATGATAAAAGTCCCTTCTGTAGGTCATATGGGCGGAAGCCCCACTGTCCATTATCCATGTTTCTGATTCATAAATCACATTGTCTGGATCAACCCCTTCTACATTAAATGCTGTCTCGTTTCTATCTCTTCTCTGATTATCCGGTCTCCTGAAGTGATCATCTTGTTTCTTCTTCTTCTTCCCTTTACAGTTTCTTGCTATGTGACCTCTTTTTCTGCAGTTAAAACATACAGGACCTCTTGATTTTTCACTTTTCTCACCTTCTGGCTTCTTCTTACTTAGTGACACTGCCGCCAACGCTAGCTCAGCTTCTTCATAAGACTGGAGGTTGTTTTCTTCATCTAATAGTCGAGCCTTCAGGTTGTTTAGTGTTTGTTTTGCAGGATCTAACGACAACCATGCCTGCCTGACATTTCTATACTTTGCAGGTAGCGTGCTAAGTATCTTTGTCATTATAGACATGTCAGTGATGTCGTCACCGATGTCTTTTATCTGTTTTGCAAGATTCTGTACCTTTGACACATGCTGTGCAATGCTATCACCAGTGTCCATCTTATACTGATGAAATCTTTCATGAAGGATCATTTTATTAGCCTCAGATTTCTGTTCAAAGATTGCCTCTAATGTGGACATCATATCTTTAGCATTTTCACAAGTCTCTATCAGCGTAATCTGGTCCATGTTCATAGCTGAGGTAAGTACAAACATTTCCTGTACATCCTTTTTGCACCTGATGTATACTCTTCAGTTTGTGATTGGTTGGGCTTGGTTAGGTACCCATCAATTACCCCATAAATACCTTTGGCCTTTAGTGCACATTTCATCTGAAGCTTCCATTGTCTGAAGTTCGTACCATCAAATTTATTGACGCTGGAAACATCCACTTTGTCTCATATTTTTCGTTGCAGTTGGACACACCAAAAAACGACTCACGTTTTCGCAACTCTGGCACAAGTTCTTTTGGCAGTTTCTCGCGTGCAGGGACACACCCTACCGAACTTTTCACAGTTTCCACGTTAGTTTTTCCTTCAAGGGACACACCCGTTACTTTTGGCGCGTTTTTACCGACACTTTTTTACGACTTTTTCACGCAACGGCTACACTTTTTCGAACGAACAATATCTGGGCCCATAACCTGTTGTGAGCAGAGTTTATAATAAACAACAGTGGGTTTTCGAAATAGTCGTTGTAATTGAAAAACGTGAAAAACTTAGGAAAAACTTGTATATAACACAACGCGGAAAATGTTCATCTGACAACTTACACGTCAACTACTTGTCAACTATGACGCATATATCAAATTGTTACAGTAGACAAGACAAAGATACGTAAACATTACAAAACATCTTAATATTAACAGCATATACGGTGGTAGACCTGGACGA
This sequence comes from Callosobruchus maculatus, assembly GCA_951848785.1. Taxonomy (NCBI): domain Eukaryota; kingdom Metazoa; phylum Arthropoda; class Insecta; order Coleoptera; family Chrysomelidae; genus Callosobruchus; species Callosobruchus maculatus. The sequence goes on along the minus strand of CATOUR010000026.1, from coordinate 10,429,380 downwards.
AACGTAAGTAGCCGCCTAGGTAAACTGCGCCGGTACTCTGTAACTTAGAAACGTGTTCCTATGCACTATGTACTATAGGATCGAGTGGCCTCGTAAATATGTCAGCGTAGTAGGCACGTTGTGGTAGGCACCCGAAACTGCCCGATTGCCATGGTCGTCATGGCGCTCTATGTTACAGAGTAACATAGGAGATAGAGCGCTGGCTACCGTTTTCCAGACAGAAATAGTCGCAATTGTGGAATACGGCAGAATATGCATAGATAAAGAACACAGCAAAAAGACTATCTATGTAACCACAGACAGTCGGGCGGCTCCGATGACCTTGGCGAGTAACCTCTATATTTCAAAAATAGTGTGGGACGGCCATAATACCCCAAAGAAACTGGCGAAGACCAACAAGGTAACATTATCTTAGACGCCAAGTCACATACGAGGGGGTGGTAATAAGAGGGCCGACAGTATCATAAAATATGGTACGGACAGCTGCCACCAGTTGGGTGTCAAATGAACACCAGAAGCGCTTCGACAGAGTGGTGGGGATTGTTCAGTCTAAGAGGATGTTGAGGGGATCCTTGTGTTCTAATACCGCAGACGTTCTCAGACTGAACAGGAAGGGATTACGAAAGGTGGTTGGATTTATAACTGGCCATTTGAGGTTCAATGCACACTTGCAAAAGCTGGGGATTAAAATGGCAAACCCATTATGCAAGAAGTGCTGTGAGGCAAAGGAAACAGCTAGGCATGTTATCTGCGACTGTCGTCCCTTGAGTGAAATCAGAAACTCTTCTCTATGCAGACCAGATCGGAAAACCGGAGAGCATAGCCCAATGCATCTCTAATTTCGCAAAGAACTTAGGATGGGACTCTGTTTGATTCTTTTGACTGGGGGTGCACAAAAAGCCTTAAGACTGAGCAGCAACTATTAAGGCAACTGAACCATAACCCCCTTACTTCCAAAAAAGCAGTAACCTTCAAATTGCTAGTCATTGTATTAGATTTTATTTTATATTGGAAAGGTTTGTGACTAATTTAACAAAGATAGCAAATAAAAGAGGAGACAGGAAACTGCCGTTGCCCGAATTTGACACAAACTGTAACAAGTGGCAAACCAAATAAGATTATTTTTTAAATAATTATAACATTGTCCATGCTTCATTAGTGCCAACTGTAGTGATGTAGTGATAATATTTGTAAGAGTGTCTGGTCTTCCGGTGTTTGGCCAGATGAATGGTGCACATCATTTTTTTTCCACTTCATAAAAAGGGGTCTCCAACAAATCTAGACAATTATCGCCTACTTTCGTTAATCTTTCATGCCAGTACGGTTCTACTATATATTTTACAATCTCGTTTGGCCTGGCAAATTTCTCAGGCGCAGGCAGGTTTCGTGAAAGAATGCGGTTCGCGTGAACAGATCTTATACTTAAGATAAATTATTGAAAAAGCCAAAGAGCATTATTTTCCAGTTTTTATCTGCTTTATGGACTATTCTAAGGCGTTTGATAACGTAAAGTGGCCTAAACTGTGGGAAATCCTCATCTCTATGGGAGTTCCTTATCACCTAGTGTTTCTCATACAGCAACTCTATGAGTCTAATTCGGCTCGTGTAAGAATTGATGATAACCTGTCTGGTCTAACTGCAACCAGAAAAGGAGTTCGTCAGGGATGTGTATTGTCTCCGATGTTATTTAACATTGATTCTGAATTTGTGATGAGACAGGTATTGAACAACTGGAATGACGGTATAACTATTGGCGGAAGCAAAATATCCAACTTAAGATTTGCTGACGATACAACCCTTATTGATGCTTCTCAGGAAGAACTAGTAGCTCTATTAAACATCTTAGAACAACACAGTGCAGCATATGGTCTTGATATTAACTACAACAAGACCAAGATTATGATCGTAGATAGAGAGCATGAATCATCAAGCAATAAAGTCAGTAGGCCGTTGTGAAGTAGCTCAATGTTTTGTGTACCTCGGTTCTAAGATCGACAATTCGGGTAGCTGTGAAAATGAGATTCGACGGCGCATTCAACACGCACGTGTGGCCTTGACAAAGCTTACTAAAATATGGCGTGACCGTAACATCACTAAAGCTACCAAAATGTCGCTGATTCAGTCTCTTGTGTTCTCCATATTTTTGAATGCCTCGGAAACTTGGACATAGATGCTTTTGAAATGTGGACGTGGAGAATAATGCTGAGAGTTCCTTATACCGCCGATCGAAATAATGTTTCCATACTGGATGAGCTCGATAATCCAAAGAGACTGTCCTCCATTGTGTCGACGAGAATGCTTACATTCTTCGGACATATACACAGAAGCGATAATATGGAGAAACTTGTAATTCAGGGTCACGCCCCGAGTGGCCGTTCTCCTGCACGCTGAGTGGATACGACAAAACAGTTGCTGGATATGAGTATCAAGAGCGCCACTGAACTGACAGTAAATCGCGAAAGGTGGCGAGCTACAGTTCTCAAAACTATTGATAATATTCGTGTCGGCAATACTCTAGCACCAACTTAATGCATTTTACGAGTTCACAACATGTCTGTTGAGACATTGTGACTATGATGATGATGTTCATTATATCCAGGTTTAACTAAACCGGCGATTGTACAACTGATGTTACATTTAAGCCTAAGCTTAGCTAAGCTTAGGTTTAATAAAGCTTGTGTTAAGCCGGTATTTGTACAACCAGCTCTTAGAGTCATAATTTTATTAAGATATGATCAGTACTTTCTGAGTTATAGGTGGAGCTATGATGCTATGATTATCCTTTTTTTTTTGATAGTTACTTCGCCACTACTTAACCAGTGATCCAAAGAATTTGTTAATTGTCTTCTCCAAGTAGTACCTGCTGTCAACATTTCGTTATCAGAACTATATTTTGTGAGTTATAAAGAGGCAAACATTTCTGGGCAGACCGGGATAGACCAACGGCAATGAGAATGATTTTTTGTAATGTAAGAATCATAAAACGTCTTGAAGATGTATTAAATTTAATTCCATATTTTTCGCATATTTACTATGCTGCGTAGTGGCCTGTGAAGTAAAAAATCTAAAACTATGTTTTTTTCTGGAAGTCATTTTTGTCCATCAATGTTGACGTATCTTATGTCTTAGGCTCGACGCTCCATGGCCTGCTCTTAAAGAATACCTGGACAGCATTGATGTTGAGACCCTAGATACTAAAGCTCGCAGTCACACTCCTGCAGTTGTTATTCTGTACTATTATTTGAAGAAATACCAAGAGAAACACAACTCGTTCCCCAAAACAAGGCAAGAAAAAGAGGTATTGAAAAAAATGATTCGCGATTGCCCGGTCGGACCTGATGGCCCAGCAGCAATTTTAGAAGAAAATTTTGAGGAGGCTGTACATCTGGTGAATACTTGTGTCTGTAAAACGACCGTACCATCTCACGTTAGGGACATTTTGGATGACAAGAGGTGTGTGACACCTACACAAAATACAGCACCATTTTGGGTTATGTGTGCTGCCCTAAGAGAACATGTCGAGGTAAGTTATTTAAGAAAACTAGTCAAGTTTGGTATCTACGGAAGGTAAATAATCGGAGAAAATAAGGTAAAAACAATAGCGATCGTTAACGGTAATGGACCTAGACGATTATATGATAGTCTACCTGGAAAAGAAGCTTGGGCAGCTATTAGCCCCCGGTCACATCGGACGCGCCTCGCATGGAGCATCGCGCTTTGCTTACCGCCTAGCGTAAAGCGAGGGGAAACCAACCCATACATTTAGATGCAGCCGTTCGCATCGAGCGCATAGTGCTACGCTTACCGCCTAGCGTAAAGCGAGGGGAACCAACCCATACGTTTAGATGCAGCCGTTCACATCGGGCGCATAGCGTAGCGCTAAGCAAAGCGCGATGCTCCAAGCGAGGCGCGTCCGATGTGAACACGGGCTTAGAAGATTGATCATCGCAGAAATGTATCAGAATACAATATCAAAAATAAAGTAAAAAAATCAGGTGGTCAAATTTGAATAACCCCTGTACTTGGACAAATCGGTTGATTAATCACTGAAGGTTCAATCATAAATAAGTTGATTCTTTCAAATGGGAATGCAATTTTTTTATGCAATAAGTGTAAAATTTGATAGCCTTTCTAATGCTATTAGGTTGTGAATATCATTCTCTGGTAGTTTTCATTTAATTTCAAATTTTCAATCAAATATGAGTTTTTAAATTTCACTACCTCTAACCTAGCAGGCTGTGGAACATAAACAAAAACATTTTCATATGGAATCAAAACAACTAACTTGGCCAAAGATACAGACGAACTAGGGTAAAGATTATCAGAATTACTTAAAACAAAATAACTAACCAGAAACAATAGCGGTAACATATCTAAAGTTAAAGAAAAGCTGGAATACGACAGAAATTGATATTTTTTACAGCTTGCTAGCTGTTGCAATGTACTACAGATACAGTACCATTAAAAATTGTGAAATGAAAGGAACACTACAAGTGAATGTTCGTGGCAGTTTAATGTTTTCAGAATAACATTTCACATTAAGTGATAGTAATGAAGTATTCATTTCTATCAAGTCAAACTTAACGAAAGATCGCAGAAAATGAAGGATGTATTAAAATCTGTACAAATTATAAAACATAATTTACTTGGCAGAAAATTTAAATCTGATTCGAAAGTATTCCTTTTTTGCGATCTTGCTAACAGATATTGAAACATTTGAAAGGCTCCAATCAGAGGTATTGGTAGTTTTGACTTTGACGGAAATGAGTCATTTTTTATACCATTATTACATGTGAAATTGAATGCTGCAGATAGTAGACTGCCAACAACAATGGCTGGTAGTTTTCCTTTCATTTCAGATTTTTTAATGGTTTTGTAAATGTTTTATTTCTAGTACATTGAAGATTCTAGATAGCTGTGAAAAGTACCTATTTCTGTCGTACTTTAGTTTCTCTTTGTTTTTCGATGTTACCGCTATTGTTTCTGGTAGAGTTGATTTGTTGTAAGGATTTTTTATAATCTTGTCCCTTTATTCTAGTTGGTCTGTATATTTCTACTAAGTTAATTGTTTTCTTCCATCTGAACACGCTTTTCTTTATATTTCATGGCCTGCTAGGTTGCTTTTGGGTAAGAAAATTGAAAAACACCGTAAATTTGAAATTGAATGAAAACTACTAGAGATTGATATTCAGTCATACATCATTAGAAAGGCTATCAAATTAAACATTTAATTGTATGAAAAAATCAGGTATTCCTATTTGAAAAAATTAATCATCTCTGATTGAAGTTTTCTTAATTTACCGATTTCTCCAAGTACAAAAGTAATTCAAGTTTGACCGTCTAACCTGAGCTGACGCATTTCACTTAGTAACAAGGAAAAGTCGCAGCGCTAACTTATATAATCGCTGCGGTATCCAATTTTTTCTGATATCTACTTATACCAAAAGTCGTGTTTTGCACCTAAACGGTTCGCTTTAAGTCCCATGTGTGATACATAAAGTTACACTAGAATTCACCAAGGAATTTGAATATGCATTTATATACACCGTGTCCCAGGACGAATCCCGAAAACTTTAAGGGATGATTTCTGGCACCGAGTTATGTTATAATATGTTGAAATTATATGTGTATCCTTAACAGTTAAAAAGTTGTAATGCCCTTAATTAGATCGCGAAATAGTCGTGTGTGGCCGCTAGTATCATATTTGTATGTAACGAACATCTAATAGTTGAGGTAAACAATTGATAAAAACATCAAAAAAGACCTGTTAGTGTACTTCAAAGGTTGATTTCCCTGTAACAAAGGTGAATTTAAGAATAATTCCTTTTGATATCGGCTTCACAATCCAAAGCCTAAGTGCGATTTCTTTTTCGAGATTCGTCCTGGGTATAGGGTGTTATGTTTAATAAAATACAACACTTTGATACGTTTCGTGTGTATAACAAAAATATATTTAAAATGTAGCTTTTTAATGGGTCCATTCCATCCGAAATTATCATTTTTGTTTTTATCAGAGCTATAATGCTTCGTGTCGAATAACGTGAATAACCCGGTATATTGTAGAAGTGCTATTATTCATTGGGTTGCGGCGAGCTAACCCGAAAGGTGTGTCCCCTTTGATCGCTGGAAATGCATGAATAGTTTCAATGACAGTCGAAAATCCACTTTTCACTTTGCTAGCACCACTAACAGCCCGTTCACACGACACCGATTCGGCTATTTTACCGAATTTTTTTTACCGTGTACTGCAGTGACACGTACATTTGAATGGACGTGTTCACACGGTGAGTCTACGGCAGTTTCGTTTTTTCGGTCGCGTGTTGTCTCCGAAAACAGAATGAAACCTAGTCGGTGATTAGTAGCAATGTGTATACATGCGAAGTGTTTACAACAGTTTTATGTGTAAACATATCATTCGGTTTGCGTCGATTCGTTAAAATTACCGAAGCCATGATTTGGCCGCATCGTGTGAACGAGCTGTAAGAGCCCGTTCACACGACACCCATTCGGCTATTTTACCGAATCGTCTTTCTTACTGTGTACTGCAGTGGCGCGTACATTTAAATGGACGTGTTCACACGGTGAGTATACGAAACGCCTACGGCAATTTCGTCGTTTCGGTCGCGTGTTGCCACCGAAAACCGAATAGCTGATTTGGAAATAAAACCTAATCGGTGATTAGTGGCAATATGTATGCATGCGAAGTGTTCAGACGATATAGTTTTCGTACCGTACCGTCCTATCGTTCTTTTTCCTGCGATTTGTCCTTCTATTATTACCTGAAGTAGACGATATTTCTCCCCTCTCATAACGTGTTCCAAATACTGTAATTTTCTTCTCTTTATGGTTAGCAATACTTCTCTTTGTTTTTATATTGTTAGTTGATTAGCTACTGCCAAACCAGAAAGCATCCCACATCAGTCCTTGAGACATCAAGGTATTTCTCCCAACCTCCCCCAACTTTAAGATCTCAATTTGCAGTAATTTACCAAAAGTATTTTTCTAGGCAGAGGGAACACTACCTGTCAGAGGTAGTTTACCAGACATGACAGCGGATACAGTTACTTATGTGACATTGCAGCAGATCTACCAAAAGCAAGCGCTTGCACAAGCTGAAGCAATCCATAGACGGGCCTCACAAATTGCCCGTGGGCTAGGAATGGGACCAGAAGCCATTACAGAAAGTGAGGTAAAACTGTAAAATCTTGTCATATACAGAGATATATCCTTAACATGTGATATTCTCGTAACAAAAAAAAGTTTAAACGAAAACTGAGTGGAATTTTTGAAAGTACTATAAGGTCTATCATACGATGCTTTTAAAATATTTTTTTTGTACTTCAACCCTCAAAACTCATCCCCAACTTTTGTTTTTTTAAATAGCACCAAATAGTTTTTTCTACACAAATTAAGTCCTTATAATATTATTGAAATCTTACAATACCTTTGATTTTACATGGAAACTTATTTTTTTCGTAAAATCATAAGCATAACATAAATAAAATAAGAATTTGCTTGACGCAAAAAACGGATAAAAATGCAACTAATTGGGTTTTTAAGGGTACTGAATGACCTATAATACATACTTTCGAAAACAAATGTCTTTTTTATGATTTTTTTTACGAAAATATTACGCCTCAAACAAATGTTCATTTTATATTTTATTTATCTTAAGTTAATGACTACGAAAAAAAAATGGTTTGTCGTGTATGAAGTCACAATATATTAAATTAAATAATGACCTTATTAATGTGAGAAAAGTTGTGGGGTGCTAGAAAAGTAGGGGGGTAAGTTTTAAGGGTTGAAGCAAAAAAAATGTTTCGAAAGCATGGTATGATAGGTAATACCCCTGAAAGGCCCACTTAGTTTTCTTTTTTATCTGTTTTTCTTACGAAAATATTACGACTCATACAAATCCTTATTTTATGTAGTTTATTTACTTTAAGCTTATGACTTTACGAAAAAATAGGTTTTTGTATAAAATCGAAGGTACCACAAGATTTTGAATAAAAGGACTTAATTTGTGTAGGAAAAACTACTAGGTAAAAAAACAAAGTTGGGGGTGCGTTTTAAGGGTTGAAGTACAAAATTTTTTTTGAAAGCATGGTATGATGGACCTTGTAGTACCTTCAAACATTCCACTCAGTTTTCGTTTAAACATTTTTTGCTACGAGAATATTACGTGTCAAGGAAATTCAGGGACACCCTGTATATTATGTCACTTTGATAGCCCTATATGTATAAACTGTCAAAAATTAAATTAATGGTAACAAAATTTTAATACGTGTTACTAAGCAGGGTAGAGATCAGAAAAACTATATGGATTCTGTTTTACTTCTCACACCGATAGGTGAGGAGAGTATTGTGATCGCGAAAATTTTTGATTTTGAAATAATACGCTTTTTGGGCGTTTCATGATATCTACATAACGAAAATCCCCGTCACTCATTTCCGTTGGTCTGTCTGTGTGTCTGTCTATCTGTCAATCTCTCTACAGGGTGTCCAGTTAGTGCGTAATTCTTCGATATCTCGCAAGGTATACTTGATAGAAGAAAATATCAAATACAAAAGTTATTTGGTTACTTAAGACGCATATTCTAAAGATATTTTGAAATATACAGGGTGTTGCGGGAAAGTAGGACAGTGATCAACTTGATTTTTTATATGGAACTATAACTTTTTCTTAAATTCTTCTAGTTTCCATCATTGATCTCTATTCAACCCTAAAATATTTTTGGAATCGGTTGCGACGTTGCCAATTTATAATTTATTTTCTGTTAATTTCCGAATTTGCAAGGTCGCAAATACGTACAAATTGATATATTCCTTTAACTTTTCTCAACAATATTTTACAGCGAGTTACTTGAATATTAAGTGGATATTATTTTGGATGTTACCAGCAATTTGTATCTACAGGGTGTTTTTACGACAATTTGAAGGTCATTTTACTTTGTTTTTTTAAATGTAACACCCTGTATGTTTTATTTTAAATCGAAATATCTACTAATACCCTATCTCGCCTTGTAATATTTTTTTTTCGCTTTTGCGGCGTTGCCAAGTTATAAATTATTTCTCCAAATTTTTAAACAAATATCCCCGATTTTAATTTATTTTATATTAAAATCCTCTACTTATTTTTATTGCAATGAATTGCACATGTCGAACTTAGTAAGATCTTACAGTTTCAAAATTTTGTTTCTGTTAATTATTGAGATACGGCAACCCCGCTTTTTCAGTAAACAGTGCCGGAACGCTTAAATATTTCCAAAACTGTCACAGCTGAAACGGTGAAATTCATACTTGGGGGTCCTTGAACATACACAATTCAAAAACGCTAACATCAGTGTTGTCAGATTTACCACTTTTACGTTAGACTTGATAAATAGGGCATTCCATTCAAAATCATGACGTAAAATTGGTAAATCTGACAACACTGATGTTAGCGTTTTTGAATTCTGTATGTTCAGAAACCCCCAAGTATTGAATTTTACCTCTCCAGCTGTGGTAGTTTTGGAAATATTTAAGTGCTCCGGTACCGTTTACTGAAAAAGCGGTGTTGCCGTATGTCAGTAATTAATAGAAACAAAATTTTGAAATTGTGAGATCTTACTAAATTCGACATGTGCAATTCATTGCAATAAAAATAAGTAGAGGATTCTATTTAAAATAAATTCAAATCGGGGAGATTTGTTTAAAAATTTGGAGAAATAATTTATAACTTGGCAACGTCGCAAACGCGAGAAAAAATATTACAAGGCGAGATAGGGTATTAGTAGATATTTCGATTTATAATAAAAAATACAGGGTGTTACATTTAAAAAACAAAGTAAAATGACCTTCAAGTTGCCGTAATTTAAAATTCTGCCAAAAACACCCTGTAGACACAAATTGCTGGTAGCATCCAAAATAATATCCACGTAATATTCAGGTAACCCGCTGTATAATATTATTAAGGAATATTAAAGGAATGTATCAACTTGGACGTATTACTTGCGACCTTGCAAATCCGGAAATAATAGAAAATACATTATAACTTGGCAACGTCGCAACCCATCCCAAAAATATTTTAGGGTTGAATAGATATCAATGATGGAAACTAGAAGAATTTAAAAAAAGGTAAGTTCCATATAAAAAAATCAAGTTGGACACTATCCTACTTTCCCGCAACACCCTGTATATTTCAAAATATTTTCAGAATATACGTCTTAAGTAACCAAATAACTTTTATATTTGACATTTTATCTGTCAGGTATACCTTGTGAGATATGGAAGAATTACACACTAACTGGACACCCTGTATATCTCTGTCTATCTGTCTGTACGCGTTTTTCTAGCTTCGTAATCTCAGTAATCGCTGCATGGATTGTGATGAAATTTGGGCAGTGATATGCTGTGGGATGGTAGTGGGTAATGCTCCTATAATTTTGAAAATCGGTGCATGGGCGGCGGAGTAATTGGCAAAAAACAAAAAAAAAAATAAATATTCCTCAAACTTTGTTTTTAGGAGTTTTAGGGGTTCCCGATCATTCTCTACTTTTTCGGGTGGGGGTGAAAATGAGGTGGTTGAGGGATGGAGAGTTGTAAGACTGTTGTTGTTGACTGTTGTTTGTTGTATTCATAATAGGCTGGGAAAGAAAGACCTAGCATCATAATACACTTTTTTTAGGTCCATCCGAACCCTTGCTCCTATTACAGAAACCAAGGAATTTTTCTGATGTGAAGGAAACTATTAGATTGATTTTAATAAAATTTTTACACAGTATTGTTACCGTGGCTGGAATGGAAAACGTTTATGATTTTTAGAAATCGCGTCAGTGGCGGCGCAGCAATAAAAAAAACTAAAAATATAAAAACAGCTAAACTTCGTTTTTAGGAGTTTTAGGGGTTCCTGATCATTTTCTACTTTTTTTTGGGTGGGATTGAAATGAAAACTCAAAAATTGGTTGTATCCATAATAGGCTAGCCATTGACCTGTGAAAGAAAGACGTAGCGTCATAATATACTTTTTTAGGTCCATCCGCACATTGTCTTGCCAATTACAGAAACCAAGGGACTTCGAATATTCTGACGTATACATACTGACTGTTTCTTGTTGATGTCTTGCCTTTTCAGGCACTCATACAACTTCTTTCTTAACGACAGATTATTCGTGAATTATTGAAAATTCTAAAGTGACATAATATATTATATTATCAAACAAGTATATAAATCTTATATTTCAAGGTTACGCCAAGCAGTGCCGGTTCTTGAGGCGGGATTTCTTGACACATACGTGTATTGTGCAACGCGGAAACTATCGAAATAATTTTAATGAAATAATACTGTGGTATTATTACCGTGGCGAGGATGGAAAAAGTTTGTGGTTTTTAAAAATTGTGACAGTGACGGTGCAGCAATAATAAAAAAAACTAAAAATATAGAAACAGCCATAGCAGGTAAATCAGCTATATTTCTGAAAAACGTCATTTTTAGAGCTTCTTGTGTTTATGTAAGACTTTACATAGCTGAATGAAAAATTCATGCACGTACCAAAGAAAAAAAAAATCAATAATGTGATTACCCAGATGTGGTTTTATTATACTTGGCAATACCTTAATTAATCACACAGGTGACCGAAAAGTCAGAAAAGTTTATCTTCAAGTAAATGTGGATTTTATTGGTTGTCCAGTGAAGCGTAATGTGAGGGAAAGATAACCTCAAGATAATTTTTAGAAATCACAAGGGCTACTTTTCTTCAATTTGGATTAATTTGCTTTCACAGAAAAAAAGTGGAAACGTCTGGTCAGCAAATGTTTGCCCCTCTAAACAAGTGGCTCTCAACCTTGTTGGTCTCATGCACCCTTTTTTTCATTATCCCAGATGCCATTCTCCTCTTAAGATACAGCTCTTATAATTTTAGCTTTTATTACAGAATTGTTGATTACAATAGTAATAATATTTATCTACTCCCATTAGGTTATACAATGATTATCAAATTACTTACCTATAAACAAACAGCGTGAATTATTTTTCATGACTCACGCTCCGTGGGTTATGAACAACGCCTACTAGATACTAGTGCTGATCTCTACTATGGCTCGTGCTGCAAACTTCTACTGCGTGCCTTGTTACTGTCATTACCTCTCTTTCAACAATATACTATTAATCACTAAATAACCTCATATATTACTGACCAGATTCATGTACGATCAACTTACAACATTGAAAATCTCATTCGATGCTCATTTATCAATGAGAAATTTGTGACTTTATTTTTATTTAGCCATCTCTTGAATGCGATGTGAAGTGTTTTAAACAATACAATGCGCATATCATCCTCAACCTCCAATCTACTTCGTTGTTCTATGAATACTAAGTTTTTGGTAAACTGCGATATATTATATGTTTTTATATCATTATTTTGATGAAATTATCAGTGGCGGCTCGTGTATTCTGAATCAGGGTTGGCACAAAAAAGCATATACTATAATAAGCACTGTGAAACTTCACTCAGATTCACTTCCCACAACACTAAAAACCCATGCATGCATTCATGTGGGAAACAGATTTTTTGTTTCTTTGCCCTTTCCGCAATATGTTTTAAATCGTCCAACCCTCATTTATTGCACGCACTGACATGTTTGTTAAAAGGAAGATAAAATAGTTTATTTACTTGTGAACAACTGCACATCCACTCGTATTTTTCATAAATATCCCGGTTGAATACTCTGGTATAAGTTTGGATTTTACTTGTGGAACTGAGTAAAATTAATGTGAAGATCAGCAGTAGGCTTTCCTTTTTTTAAAGTTTTGCACAAAAGTAGCTTCCGCTGTTGCGGGCTCCATCATTGCGAATACGCAAATGCAAATGAACCGCGATTATCACATAAAAATAAATAAGACTTTGCTCGGTGCCCCAAATCGTCAGTATAATCGCGTACAGCGGACCGAACCCAACTGAATACAGAAATATGTACGCTGAAAACCGGTAAATGTTGAACTGTTCCCCTGCGGACGTCAAACACACGCCACAATGTCGATATGATCATTTTTCCTCCTGAAAACGGAAAATTTTCCCCTAGGGGTAAGTTATCCCCCCCCCACCCGGTTGAAAACTCCTTATCTAAACTAAATCTTGTCTAAGATGTTAGATGTTTGGACTAAATAAATATTTCCAATTTACCATCATTTTTTCATAGAATGCTACTTGACGCAATTTATTCTAGTGGCGAACTCTAACAACAGATCCTTCTCCATGTGCTAGGTTCGGCTATTCTGCAAACATTCTTCGGAACTGTACGTAACTCGAGGCAACCATTGCATCGCCGATCCGCCACCATCTGGCGGCGCCTTTCGTCTAGACCAATACGATCCGGATGGTCCAGCAGCCTACTACCCCGTGCTAAGAGCCCTAGAAAGGTTCGCAGGAGAATGCGACGCGCCCCCTGGGAGGAGAGACGAGCGGATTGAACCCGACGCGGCAGAGATGAAAACTGCCGTTGCTAGGCTGTTGGCGGAATGGAATGTTCATTCGCAGCAGGCGGTGGCCGACGAGAGGGTGCACGAGGTGTGCAGGTGAGATATTACAAACCCACATGATCTTTTTAGATGTATTTTATATACCTTTTTATTGGGTTTTTGAAAAAAAAATTGTGATGAATGGAAAGATCATATACAATGTGTCTGGTCATCTGTGTCGGAGCCGGGGGATGAAATACAGTACTTTTTATCGACAAATCACCTTCCATAAGTAGTTTTTCCTGCACCATAATAAAGTGGTAGCTATTCGAATATGTTCGGTATTCAATATTTAAAAAAAAAATGGAGTCAAGTTGATTGACTCAGTACTTCCCACATATTACTGTGATATCAGTTTATTATTTTCCCATAGCATGAAGCTTTAATCTGAGATCTCCTTGCAACCAAATCATCGGCAGCCTTTCCTCCCCTAAAATTGTCTTATGCCGCTAAGTCTTTCCTTCAGAGGTCAATGGACAGCCTACACCATCTAAAAACGAAGTTTGAGTTGTTTTCAAACTTTTAGTTTTTTGATTATTGCTATATACGCTGCCACTGGCACGATATTTAACAAACATACGCGTTTTCCGAGGCGTTTTCCATCCTCACCACGGTAATAATACTGTGTCAAAATTTAATTAGAATCAATTTAATAGTGTCCACGTTACAAAGTACAAAAAGATCTAAAGCAATAAATACTCGTATGTATGTATAAAGAAAATTCTAAGTCCCTTAGTTTCCGTAATACGCTAGGCAATGTTCGGATGGACCTAAAAAGTTGATTTATGTCGCTAGTTCTTCCTTCACAGGCTAGTGGACAGCCTATTATGAATACAAGAAATTTTTCAGTTTTTCAACCCCCCACCCCCTAACCACCCCAATTTCACCCCACCCAAAAAAAACGCAGAAAATGATCAGGAACCTTTAAAACGTTTAAAAACGAAGTTTGAGCTGTTTTTATTCTTTTACTTTTTTTATTATTTCTGCACCGCCACTGGCACGATTTATAAAAACCGTACGCGTTTTCCATCCTCGCCACGGTAGTAATACTGTGTCAAAATTTCATTAACATCAATTCAACAGTTTCCTTGTAACACAATATAGAAGGATCTAAAGCAATACTCTCGTATGTTTACACCAGAAAAAATTCTAAGTCCTTTGGTTTCTGCAATAGGCAAGGCAATGTTTGCATGGACCTAAAAAAGTTATTTATGTTGCTGGGTCTTCCTTCATGGGTCAGTGGACAGTCTATTATGAAAGCAACAAATTTTTCAATTTTACAACCCCCCACCCCCCAACCACCCCAATTTCACCCCCACCCAAAAAAAAGTAAAAAATGATCAGGAACCTCTAAAACGCCTAAAAACGAAGTTTGAGGAATATTTAATTTTTTTTGTTTTTTGCTAATTACTCCGCCGCCCCTGCACCGATTTTCAAAATTATAAGAACATTACCTACTACGACCCCCCAGCATATCGCTGCCCAAAGTTCATCACAATCCATGCAGCGGTTACTGAGATTACGAGGACACAAAAACGCGTACAGACAGACCGACAGACCGACAGACAGACCGACAGACAGACAGACCGACGGAAATGAGTGACATGGATTTTCGTTATGTAGACATCATGAAACGCCCAAAAAGTGTATTATCTCAAAATCGAAAATTTTCGCGATCACAATACTCCCCTCACCTATCGGTGTGGGAAGTAAAATTGATTTGACCTCCCTGCTAAGATGACCACGAGCCTCCACTGCGGTCTAGTGCTCATGATGCCTACTTGCAAAGAATAGAATATCCTTTATTCATGATGCCCATTTAATGTATATGAAAAGTCAAAAAAATATGCATAAACTGATATACTTACTATAAAAACTATTTTCTATCAACAACAAAGTACTGTTGTTCGCTAAATAGTTGATCGGGTTTGTATTGCTAGAGACAGTGGCGTATCCAGACCTCAGTCTTGGGTAGGGTAGCGGGGCATGAAGTTGTGCGCGTGCTTTCACCATTTTTTTTGTAATACTTCGTGAAGGACGTTGATGCAAAAGAAAAGGAAAATGTTAATAGTATTAAAATAAACAAGAAAGAAAATAAAAAAGAAAGAAAAGAAGAGAAGAATATATACAGCAAGTGAAACAGTGGAGTATTTGGTATTTTAGGGAGATGAAATAAGAAATCTATTGATGCATTAATCAATTTTAATTATACGGAATACAAATAATATGTAATACGTATATCATCCGTGAAAGTTTTATTGGCACAACATACAAAATTAAACGATAATGAACACTGAACAGTCAGGTACCCTAGTAGCCACAACACATACTCCATTTATTTTAATTAGTGTTTTAACTTTTCTAATCGGTGCAATTTTCAAAACAGGTAATTAATGAGTTAGGTAAATTTTTGTGACAAGCTACCACGTTGTATAGGACATTAGAGATATTTTGAGCCACTAAAAATTGGGACGACGCTATCCGAAACATTATTCTGAGCATGCGCAGTGTGTTTCGAATAACGAATAAGCGTGTGCCTTGTGTACAGTTTTTGTAACTGAAATCTGTGACGTGAATCGTTGTGTTATTTGACAATTGACATTAACAATTATTGGACCTGTTTAATTTCAACTTAACCTCACATTATATGATCGATTTGGTCGGAAATGTCCAAGAGATGTTACGTGCAACAAGTAAACACAACAGGCAGATAATAGATACATCTCAAGCAAAATAAAAAATAGGTTATGAAGGATCCTTGAAGCATGACATTTCAGATATCACTACCATGGTTCAGTCCCGTGATGATCACACGCTGTTGCCGGAGACGCCTAACTTTGTAGCTTTTATTGGATAATACTGTCAAATAAAATTGACGGAGGAAAACCTGATCCTTTTGTACAATGATAAACCACAAAATAAGTATTGTTGCTATCAAAATCATCACGGCTCTTTTCTCATTGCCGCATAGTGGTTTAGACCTCGCAATACCGCATGTAATCATATCGTACTTCCGCAGCTAACGTACAACTTTATCAGTTTTTCGCCGATTCGGTTACTTCGGGAGAACTGCGCATGCCACAAATAGCCGATAACGTGCAATAACGTCAGGAAACGGACGTCCAAAAACTCTCTATTCAACTGATTATGTAACAATGAGAATATATTAGATATACATCACTGTAATAATGCAAAACAAACCCTTTTGTAATTTAGTTACTACAAAAAAAATTTTTTTTTCAGTGCAAGAATTGCTTAAATAAATAAGTCAAATAAAATAAGCCAAAGTTGAATCGAGTTTTTTTCGAAAGTCTTGGGAGGGGTACTTAACCCCTGTTAACCCCCCCCCCTCCTTGTATACGCCTGTGGCTAGAGAGTGGACCATTGATGTGAAGCAGAAACAATGTCTGAGCTAAGACCGATCTCTGCGGAGCTCCTGCATGATTTATGGAATGGAAATGAAAAGACATCTACCACGACAGAGATTTTGCGGCCAGAGAGGAAGTCAGCTAACTAGCCACAAAGTTCAACAGGAAAGCCGTAACTGCAACTAAAGATCCGCTTTGGTATAGCCCAGTTACTGGAGATTTATTTTGCAACAGTGTATTATCACCTTTCTTATAATATTATTTTATGGGGTAACTTACCTGCTGCCAAAAGGCTATTTATGTCGCAAAAGAAAATACTTCGCCTAGTTTTCTCATTGAAGCCTCTCAAATTCATGTAAGGAGTTTTTTAAACCCTATAATATACTTACGGCTCCCTGTATTTATATTTTCAAAAGTATTCTTAGGGTAAAAGAAAAACATTCAGAGTACCTTAGAAATGCAGACTATCATGATTATCCCACTAGAAACAATGGTTCACTTAGACTTCTCAAGCATAATACTTCTTTTTGCGAAAATAACCCGCATTACATATGCCCTTTGTAATTGAAATCATGTTCATCTATATTTTATAGAGCATTTAAACAAGTATTTTTTAGGACTGTCGGTGGGCAAATGGGGTTTCTCAAATAAATAAAAAAGAAATACAGCGAAGAACAGATCCTACATTCACTTCGTCATCATTGCAACCTGCAGTTGGTCATTCAAATATGTGATAGTCAACAGCTTTTTTGCACTGATTGGAACTTTCACATAATAGTTTTCAAAAATGGTAGCAACAAAATCAAATAATTTTTCGATTATTTGTACTCGCTGACATAGAAATTTATATCTTAATTATACACCTTTAAATACTTATATCCAAATTTATTTAGAATTTTCGGAAGGTTTTGAGTACTGGGTTAGACTAGATAGCTATGATATACAAAATATAAACTATTATCGACAGAAGTAATGTTCCAGTTTTACTCTAATTCTCTCTTGTCAAATGTATTGCACATCGAAATTTCTGCTTTCATACTTGTGCAAATTCATATTACCTAAGCGAAACTTTACACCATGATACATCATTTTATTAGAATACCAAACTGAATCGGGAGACATTTTAATAACCCACCTATAGAAAATAGACGTCTTAAAAACATTAAATTATATTGTCTTCCATTACCAAATAATGCATGGCGTTGTTGGTATGTTTAATAGTCTGTTGCACACTATAATAGATCCATATTATTTTATTAGATAAATGAATCATTAACAAATTTGTAAAACAGATAAAAAACACTTTTGTTAGACAACATCAGATCGACACTGTAAAACTGTTCACATTCATTTAATCTTCCAGGTATGGGGGAGCTGAATTACATGCAGTGTCAGCAACGCTTGGAGGCTGTGCAGCACATGAGGTGATCAAACTTATTACACATCAGTATAAACCATTGAACAATGCCTTCTTCTATGACGCTATAACTTGTAGTTCCACTACATTATGCTTGTAGTGATTTAGTATAGTAGATAAAATGCAAAATAAAGTATTATATTAACTTTTTGTGTAATTTATCATTACCTTTTGTTATCTACAATAGCTACCTTCTACCTCAAGCATTGTTTATATCTACTTTATTATTAATTATTCTGATTTCCCAAACTCCTCGCGCATAATTGCGGTAGCAACAAGTGTTGACGTGCCAAGTCAACAGAGATCTGAATTTAGGAAGGATCGTACAATATCAGGTGCTCAGAATTACATACTTTTGGAATACTTTGTGTAATTCTTCGACCAGGTCTAACTCCTACAGGTGTGGTGTAAATATGTTTGATGTAAGGCCTGAAACCGACATAATGAGAGGAACTATAACTTTTTGTTTTTCCAGAGTCGTATTATTTCTATAGCAAGCTCTGTGTATTTAGATATCTTCCCAGTGTAGGTATTTTGAATATTCATATCGTTGGGAATAGCAATATCTGTCAAATAGGTAGCTTTGCCCGTCTTTGACTGAAATACTATATCTGGTCTATTGACTGGGATACTGGGATAGTCTTGTCTGTAGGTATTTCAATATCCCCTTATCGTTTGAACTGATTGTTTTCGGTTACTGATGTCGATGTGTAATTGTAATATGGCTTTGTGGTTTTTGTTTGTTTGTGCTAATGCTTGGTGTTGACTAGCTACAGAGCAATGCAATGTCTAGCTGTGTTCTTGGTTCCAGCGAGAGCTTTGCATGCGCTTATTATATGACCTATTGTTTCTTTCTTTTGGTGATACTTCCTGCAATTATCGTTGGTTGTGGATGAATCTTCAATTATGTCTTATACTTTCGTGTCGCAATCACATGGTCGCGTATAGCAAGCATAAAACGCTACCTTTCTGGAAAGAGCTGGCCATCCTGCAGCCAGGTGTATGATTGTTTTTCATTTATGTGGTCTTGTGTAATACGGTATCTATGTTTGACGTTGGAGTGCTTCCTGCGACCAGGTGTTTATTATTTCTTATTGTGATTGTATGGGGTTGTATGTGTCTGCTGCGTGGTCTGAACAAAAGAAGGTAAGAGGGGTAAGAGGTGTATAGTTCTTGTCTGCTTTGACTATTGCCTTATGTAAATTTGTTTGTTTGCTTGTGAAAAAATGGCTAGGTGTTTTTATTTGTCTAGTGCGGAGTATTTCTATAACTTCTCTGCCCCCTTGTTTGCTGTCAGTGGTAAGCATTTCCTTGCATGCGTTTGGATGTGACACTGATGTGTTTCTTTCGTGAGTTCTGTTCTTATGATGATGTGGATGTTTTTTATCTCAGTGTGTGCGACCACTTGATGATACCGCAGGAGTATGTGAGGTCCGGTATCGCAAATGTATTAACGACTTTTGTAAGATTTCTGGAGTTCAATTTTGTTTTTAGTAGCTTAATGAGGCGGTCTCTAAACTCTTTTTTGGTGTGCCTTGACTTCTGCATGGTCTATTTTAACGTTCTGATTGAAGCCAATTACTTGTACGTTTCGTCCTTGTTCATGCTGTCCAGTGTTTGGCCAGTTACTATTTCCTGTGGAGCACCTGCTTGCATTTACTCATTCCGAGTTCCATGCTGAAGTCTGATGCCCAAACTTCTGTTATTCTGAGTAATTCTCTCAGTTGTACTTCAGTGGCGGTATATAGTTTTATATTATCCATGTAGAGATGATTGATCCTATGTTGATTTACTTTCTCATGGCAAATGTTGTAATCACAGTTTGTGTTGTCGAGTGCGTTGGAGAGCGGATTTAGACAGAGGTAGAACCATAGTGAACTGAGAGAGTCGCCCTGGAATATCTTCGTATGTGTAGCTCATCCGTCTGGGTTTAGCTGACCTGAGTTTTAATGTGTACCATTGTTTCCATGGTTATAACAAGAAACTGATGAAGGACTGAGTCTATTTTATATATCTGTGAAGTTTTTGTTAGCCAGCTACGGGATGCAGAGTCAAATGCTTTTTTATAATCTTGCGACCTTGACTTTGTTTCCTACATTCTCTTTGTTTTTCAGAGAGGATGTTGTTTTGCGTAAGGTGCTGTTCAATCCCTTTGCATATTGTTGCGGTGATGATTTTGTATAAGGTGCGGAGAGAAGTTAGTAACTGGGCGTTAATTGGCAGGGTTCTTGATATCTGCGTTCTTGGGTTTTATATACGTTATTTCTTGTGCGAGGAATTTTTTCTTTAATATTGTTGTGTTTTTCTTGTAAATTAGTTTAGGGCAGGGGATCTCGCGTTATTATTATTATTATTTCACTTAGCTATGCATAATCACGACTTTACCATGATAAGGGATGATCAAATTCCCACAGCCCTGAATAAACCAAGTAGTTTCCTGTTTAATGGGGAATTTTCATGACTTGGCAAGTTATCGAAAGGTACCTCTTTCTTTCTTAACTCAGCTTATACTATTCACTATTTGGAAGAAAATTAAAAATAAAGCCGTGAGAATGTGGTAATGGCAACAATCCAGATTTTGTTGAAAAACTGAATAATTCGCATCACTTTCGAATTCAAACTAACGTTTGTTATATTTTAGTTACAAACAGCGAAAGCAGTTTATAGTTTAGCGTACCTTTCGGTCACAAATATGATTGTCTTGAAAAAAGCGTTTGGGATTAAGAATAATTGTATAGTGTGCCTATTTTATGTATGAAATATAGCACATATCTAAGTAAATAATGATTGCATACAACATTGTTTTATATAAGAGTTGTTCAAGATTGTATTTCTCACAATACGGCAGTATTCAATTCTTCTTGTGTCAGAAAACAAATGAGCAACGAAAGGCAATTGATTTTTTTAAAAAGTAATGTACCCTTTCATTAGGCTCATTTGATAGAGAGTTTTTTCCTCTTTTCAATGACATAACATGTCGGTAAACAAATAGAGGAAAAAAAATTGAAAACTATTAAGTTTATTACATCAATAAATCTAGTAGGTATCTTACATCAAAATAAAACAAATATGAGAATGTACTTTTTTCTTATTACGCCTTGAAGAAAAAACGAAATTAGCAATGAAATGGTTTTCACCACAATGGGTGTTTAAAATTTTTCCCAGAATGCTCAAAAGTTATTTTCAAGATTTTCGTTGCGCTACTGTCTTGCAGTTAATGGTAAACGTTTTTAAATCCTATCGTGATGAAAACTATTTCACTGCTACTTTCGTTTTGACTTCGAAGATGAATAAGAAACGTACAGGCTCATCTGTTGTAAAATATATATTAGATTAATGTTATTGTCGTATTAAACATTATAAAATTTTTAATTTTCTTTGAACATTTCTTGTATTTTTGTATTAATATGTTATGTCATTAAAAATAGTAAAAAATATCTATCAAATGAGCCTAATATGAAAGGGTACATTGCTATTTAACAAAAAATAATTGTTTGTCTTACTCATTTATTTTCAGAAACCAAAACAACAGATTTGTGCCGTATTGTGAGAAATATGATATTGAACAACTTTTATATAAAAACATTTTCTATAGAACCATAATTTGCTGAGATAGATATATACTATATTCCATACATAATGGTTGTGTATGCCAAAACTGCAAAAATATTTACCACGCAACTGCAAGGATAATAAACTTGTTCAGCACACAATAAAATACGCTGCACTGCTGCAGTGATTGTTATAAACTATATGGGGCAAATTTTAAGAGTTACATTAGGAGTAAATTTGACGAATCCATAGCACATCTAAGATATGGTACAATAGATAATTCTAGGATAACCAAACACGTGCTAAATTAAAGCCGGTTCTTAAGGTAGTGAGCATTACAAGAAGCTGGACGCATACTATAGCGTAGAGAGAACGAAGAAGGTAGATAATCCAATAACGATGAAGGACCTGTTTGCTCGTAGATTCTTATGATTATGTGACTGACTTAAATATCCCTCCGACAGGTGAAAAACGGCTGATATACTTGACAGGCAATTGATATTATATGGGTATATCAAACACAAAGAGTCAGTCATATGAAGTCATTAAAATAATATGGAGTTTCCAAAAACTACACAGTCTTGCGGTGCTTTATACAAACTTGTTGGAATAGGAACAACAAAACGTCTTTTTTTTGTAAATTATATTAAAATAAATATTTATTAATAGTAAAATCGTATAAAACAGTCACCCGCAACAACAATGGAACACATTAAAAGCAAAATTTTAATTAATCCGTAACTTTATGGCCTTTCTCATCTTTTTGATTATTATTCTTCTCCTCCTCCATGCGGCTCTTAATCCTGAGACATTTTGGGCACTGGTTCTTTCTAGTATAACACACCTTGTGCATTACTGAATTACAGATACCGCAATTATGTGCCATGGCATCGAACGGGTACACCACCTCATTGCTCAGGCATATCACACAAATATGGGCTCTACCTTTGCAAATTTCGCAATCAACTTTGATGTGTTTCGAGAAAACGTCCACCAGAGTGTGAAGTTTAGAGGGAAGCTCCCCTGAACTGGTATCAACCAGGTCTTGCAAGCTATACATGTCTAGGGTGTCGATTAGATGAGGGGTGTCTATGTGCTTCCAGAGAACGTGGTCTTCCGTTGCTTTGCGACATACTGTTAAGTACTTCTTCATACCTGGAGAGAGAAAAAAACAAAGTGATTAAGGGAGCAAACAACAAATATCGGAGCTTCTGGAATATGATTGGTTTTGTGTTTTTTTGTGGATAGTCGAACATATGAGGTATATGTTCTGTAAATATGTAACAGTGTTATAGATAATTTTAGTTATAGATGTCGGACGTATACTATTATACTTTAATTTTGCTTATATTGATTTATACCAAGGGTTGAGTGGACGAGCACTTTGTGTGAACTCTCCTCCCGAGGTTTCCTAAAATTATTAGTATTGCCAAGTAAGAACTATGATATGCGTTAAGTTGTTGTTAAGTTATCATTATTGAAAAAATATGTCACATCATGTTTTCTTTGCGACTTATGCCGTTTCACTGAACAACGATTTGAATGCATCTGTAGCTAGTTTCAGGCTACTGATTTCTTGAAAAGAAAGGTATGATTGGAACATAGCTGTTTCCAGTACCACGATATATACAGGGTGTTACTTAATGATAAGCCGTGATTCCGAGAGGGCATTCTGACCCAAATTCAAGAAACATTCATATAAACATGCATCCTGAAGAGTTTTGTTTTCAAGATACAGGGTGCCAAGGTTTGGGAAAAATTGATTGTTTACTAATTGATTTCTTAAAGATCATGGAGCAGTTTTTTTTGTAATTTTGGTAGTGTTGTTCACTGAAATAAGACTAAGTCAGCACTGATTAGAAGACAATTATAATTTCCAGTGGCGTCTCAATGGGCAGTTCCACGATAAATATTAGCAAAAAAAATAATGGCGTCAAGTGTCTTGACTCAGTACTTCCCACCCATTATCGGTGCTAAAAATTTTTTTATTCTTTATCCGGTGACCTTTAAAATATCTAAAAACGAAGTTTGAGCGATTTTGATTTTTTCGTTTTTGTTGGTTTCTCCTCCGCCACTGGTAAGAGTTTCAACAACGATACATTATTACCATTTCCTCCACAGCAGTAATGCGGTGTCACAATTTCATCAGAATTACATCCGTAGTTTCCAGGTTACACGTTATAGGAGCATAATATGTACATAATTATTTATCAAATTAGTAAAAAAGAATGGAAAGGATCAGGAAAGGCCTAAAAACAAAGTTCGATGGAGTTCTGATAATTTTTAGTTTTTTACCAATTTCTCCACCGACAATGCACTGATTTTAGCAATTATAGCAGCATTACCTACTCCGCCCATAGCATGTCTCTACCCAAATTTCAT
The DNA here is from genome assembly GCA_951848785.1 of Callosobruchus maculatus. NCBI lineage: Eukaryota > Metazoa > Arthropoda > Insecta > Coleoptera > Chrysomelidae > Callosobruchus > Callosobruchus maculatus. Next base: position 10,405,164 of record CATOUR010000026.1, on the reverse strand, counting down.
CACAATCCAAGCAGCAGTTACTGAAATTAAGCGGCTATAAAAACGCCAATAGACAGACCGACGGAAATGAGTGACGTGAATTTCCGTTATGTAGTTATCATGCCCAAAAAACGTATTATCTCAAACTGCTATAACCTATCGGTGTGGGAAGCAGAATGTGGAAAACGACAACAAACCTCCATATCGCCTAAAACAAAGTTTGAGCTGTTCTAGTTTATTGATTATTGCTGGGCCGCCACTGACACGTTTTCTAAAAACTATATGCGTTTTCCATCCTCACCATGGTAATCGTACTGTATCAAAATTTCATTAAAATCAATTCAATAATATCACCGTTACACAATACAGAACGATCTAAAGCATTACTCGTATGAATACATCAGAAAATAAGTCCCTTGGCTTTTGTAATGGGCAAGGCTGCAAGGTAATATTTGGATGGACCTAATAAAGTGTATTATGCCGCCAGGCCTTTTACAGGTCAACAACCCCTACCACCAACCACTCCAATTTCACCCCCACTCAAAAAAGTAGAAAATGATCGGAAACCCTTAAAACGTCTAAAACCGAAGTTTAAGCTGTTTTTATATATTCAGCTTTTTGATTATTGCTGCGCCGCGCCACCACTGACACGATTTCTAAAAACTATACGCATTTTCCATCCTCACGACGGTAATAATATTGTGCCAACATTTCATCAAAATCAATTCAATAATATCTTCGTTACACAATACAAAACGATTAAAAGTATGAATTAATAAAGTATTAATCGTCGTACATCAGAAAATAAGTCCCTTTGTTTCTGTAACAGGCAAGGCTATGTTCAGATGGACCTAAAAATGTGTATTATGCCTCTAGGTTCTTCCACAGGCCAATGGACACCCTATTACGAATACAAAACACATTTTTCAGTTTCACACCCCAACGACCCCAATTTCACCCCCACTCAAAAAAGCAGAAAATCATCATCAATTTGTTCATACAGGGTGGCCAATCGGGTGACGATAATAAATTTTTTTTAGATAGCCCGTATCGAGACCTATCCAAAACACCCCCATGTATGTGTACCGATTATTGATAGTTTTCGAGTTATGATTTTTTTTTTGAAAACTTAGAGATTTTCCAGTTTTTCCAAGAAATCGTCAAAAACAAAAACAAGAATGCTATTTGGATTTTATTTTTTTCTGCAGTTATACTCAGTATTAAGCCTATTCCAATATCCAATAAAGAGAACCTGTACATCCGAACAATAATTAAGTACATTTTGGGCCCAAAGTTTGAAATCTCTGTTTTTAGTCAGGAGACCAAAACCTTCAGAATAAAATTAAAAATACTTATGCTTGGGTCTGGAGCTTCAAACTGTTATTAAAAACTTTGCAAGACATTGCACTTTCGAAATAATAATGAAAAAGTAGCACTTATGGGGACATTTTGCGCCGTACGTGAGTGTTAAAGGTAAAAAGGTGATAATTCACGAGTTTCCAAAATGATTTAAAAAACTATTATTTTGCTTTATTATGACAAATTAAAGAAAATAAACTCGTAACAACTAATAAACCCGATAATCATTGATGTTTTGATGACTTTTAATAAAAAAACTAATATCCAAATTGTGATTTTTGAAGTGTTTTTGCTAAGTACTATTGAACTTCTGCTAAATTAAGTTGCATGGAAAGTTAACAAAGGAAAGGAATAATAAAACAATAATCTGACTTCCAACTTCATCGCAGAATTACCTGGGAAGCGATGTCGTAGAATACGCCATCCCTTTCTTTCAGAGTAGCATTTTGCGAGCTCATGTCGGCGAAGCGCAGCTGTGTTAATTAATTTCCGGCAGTAGGCAAGGAAATGTTCGGATGGACCTAAAAAGGTGATTTATATCGCTAGGTCTTCCTTGAGAGGTCAGTAGACAGCCTATCATGAATACATCAAGTTTTTCAGTTTTTCAACCCCCCACCTCCCAAACACCCAAATTCCACCCCCACCCAAAAAAACGCAGAAAATGATCAAGAACCTCTAAAACGCCTAAAAACGAAGTTTGAGGAATATTTGAAATGTTTGTTTTAATTACTCTGCCGCCCATGTACCGATTTCCAAAATTGTAGCAGCATTGCCTACTAAGACCCCACAGCATATTGCTGCCCAAATTTCACCACAGTCCATGCAACGGTTACTGAGATTACGGGACTAGAAAAACGCGTACAGACAGACAGACCGACAGGCAGACCGACAGACAGAACGACGGGAACGAGTGACGCGGATTTTCGTTATGTAGACATTATAAAACGCCCAAAAAACTATTATCTCAAAATCGAAAATTTTCACGATCACGATCCTCCACTCACTTATCGGTGTGGAAAGTAAAAGAGATGGCATGGCGTATGCTACGATAACGCTTCCCAGGTAATTCCGCCATGGAATTAAAAGTCAGATTGTTGTTTTATTATTCCTTTCCTTTGTTAACTTTCTATACAACTTAACTTAGCAGAAGTTCAATAGTACACAGCAAAAAGCACTGGTATTAATCTTTTTTATTAAAAGTGATTAAAACATCAATGATTATCCTGTTTCTTAGTTATTATGAGTTTTTTTTCTTTAATTTGTCATAATAAAGTAAAATAATAGTTTTTTAAATCATTTTGGAAATTCACGAATTATCACCTTTTTACCTTTAACAGTCACGTACGGCGCAAAATGCCCCCATAAGTGCTATTTTTTCATTATTATTTCGAAAGTGCAATATCTTGCAGAGTTTTTAAGATTAGATTGGAGCTCCAGAACTAGGCATAAGTATTTTTTATTTTATTTTGAAGGTTTTGGTCTCCTGACTAAAAACAGAGATTTCAAACTTTGGGCCCAAAATGTACTTAATTATTGTTCGGATGTACAGGTTCTCCTTATTGGGTATTAAAATAGGCTTAATACTGAGTATAATTGCAGAAAAAAATATAAGCCAAAAAGCATTCTTGTTTTTGTTTTTGACGATTTCTTGGAAAAACTGGAAAATCCCTAAATTTTCAAAAAAAAAAATCATAACTCGAAAACTATCAATAATCGGTACACATACATGGGGCTGTTTTGGATAGGTCTCGGTAGGGGCTATCTAAAAAAAAATTATTATCGTCACCCGATTGGCCACCCTGTATATGAAAAACACTTTAATTTCAAGCTTTACATGTAACGTTTCCCTTTTGTATAGGTTATTATGTCTTATTTTGAGATGTTTTAATTTTTGAATGCATAATTTGATCTCGTTTTGTATCAACTTGAACTCATTTTGTACCTGTATCTTTTAGCCTGTATTAATATTTTGTACGTACCGTGTGCTCTTGTTTGTATATCTTATATATTTCACTTTATTTTCTTGTTAAATTGCCAAGGAAAAATAATATGATTTTTATTAGTAATTTGATCTAGTTTTGTACCTGTATCTTTTAGGTTCTTTCAATTTGCATGTACAGGGTGCCCTTGTTTTTGTACCTATACAATGTGTTCCACCATCATGTCGTCAAACTTTGAGGTATGAAAATACAATTAAAGTTATCGAGAAAAAATGCGAAAAAAAGAGTGGTCAACCCTCTAATTAATTTTTTATTACATTTTCAGTTTCTGTAATACGGCTCCATGGGTTCGCGCAGTTGTAGCGCCATAGCTTGATCATTTATCGACCGATTCACGACATTTTAGACTCATTTTATAGGGGAATGACTGGGTATATCAACTAAGGCAAAAAAATACAATATCTGATAATTTCTAAGGCTTAAAAAATTCACCAAACTGAAAAAAATTTTTTGTAATGCACTTGTTTTGGTTACTTGCAAATAATTTGAAAAAAGCCGTATTAGTGCCTATTTATTAAGACAGTTTAATGTTTAGCAGAATGTTTCCTGTCTAACCACACGCAATTTGTTTATGTAGCACTAAAATCGTCGACGACGAAATAGGTTTTTTTATTACGACTAATTTTGAAATAAACGAGAATTTGGTATCCACATTGTCTTTATTGGACTTCGGTATAGATTATTACTTAAATGCAATTTACATGAACACATTTTATTATTTTTATTTTTAGTATTATTTATTTAGTATTCAGCCAAATCACTGAAAGGCAACTAATTGAAAAGAGATATGTTGGAATCACTTGGAAATCAAAGAAAACAGACTGGAGCGTAGCTTAGCGTCGAGTAACCCAAAGTGTTAGTTTCAGAAGTCAAGCGTGCCTTAATAAAAATGTCGGACATTTTGAAAATTTCGTTGATTAATTTAAATACTAAATAATCACATCTGTTCATGTAAATTACATTTAAGTAATAATCTATACCGAAGGCCAATAAAGACAATGTGCATACCAAATTCTTGTTTATTTCAAAATTGGTCGTGAAAAAAAAGCCTATTTCGTCGATGATTTTAGTGCTACATAAACAAATTGCGTGTCGTTAGACAGGAAACATCCTGATAAACATTAAACTATGTTTATAAATAGGCACTAATATGGCTTTTTTTCCAAATTATTTGCAAGTAACTAAAACAAGTGCATTACAAAAATTTTTTTTTAAGTTTGGTGAATTTTTTTAGCCTTAGAAATTGTCAGATATTGTACTTTTTTGCCTTAGTTGATATACCCAGTCATTACCCCATAAAATGAGTCCAAAAAGTCGTAAATCGCCTGATAGATAATCAAGATATGGCGTTACAACTGCGTGAACACATGGCGCTGTGATAAAGAAGTCATAATATAGAATGGACTATTGTGTCGAAAATTTTAATGCTACATACACGAATTGTATATGGTAAGACAGGAAACATCCTGTTAAACATTAAAATGTCTTAATAAATAGGCACTAATACGGCTTTTTTCAAATTATTTGTAAGTAACCCAAATAAGTGCATTACAAAAATGTTTTTTTCAGTTTGGTGAATTTTTTTAGCCTTAGAAATTATCAGGTATTATCTTTTTTTACTCTAGTTGATATGCCCAGTCATTCTCCTATAAAATGAGTGCAAAATGTCGTGAATCGGTCGATAAATAATCAAGCTATGGCGCTACAGCTGCGCGAACCCATGGAGTCGTGATACAGAAATTGAAAATGTAATAAAAAATTAATTAAAAGGTTGACCCCTTTTTTGCATTTTTTTTTCGATAACTTTAATTATATTTTCATACCTCAAAGTTTGCCGACATGATGGTGGAACACATTGTATTATCTGCCCAGCAGAAAAAAAATCTTGTTTTTATCTCTGCATGTATCATATGTCCTTGTTTGAACTGCCTGACTCTTAATAAAATATTTAGGGTGTATTTCTAAACTGAAACTCAAGTAAAAAACTTCATATAAACACGTGTTCTAAACATTCTGGTTTTGGAAAATAATGATTTTTTTAATTTGGGTATCGCCAAAAATTAAGGTACCTAAATCATTCCCACTCCATATTTTTTCTAATTTTCTAACAGTTTTAGGTTTCTGTTGATTTCGAGATTGTTGATCCTCATTGTGACTCCCTAGTCAAAACTCTCAACGAGCACCGGTTTTTGAGTTGTTCGCTGAGTATAATTGTTAATTAAAAGACACCCTCCTTGTTAAGGCAAGGTCCATCCCACTCAAGTGACACCTCACATCAATGAAAGAAGAGGACTCTGACTTGGAGGAAACTTTTCCAAAAATATAAATTGTTTTATTATATCTTTCTGATGGATTTGTTGACGTCAAATTATTATTTAATTATTAGATTTTTTCAATGCAACCTGAAATTTAGAATTGTATACCACAAAAACCTAGTAAGACCCGATGGTGCATCGTAGAACAATTCTTATGTTCAGGTTACGAGAGATAGTGCCTTTACGGAAACTATGATCGGGTCAACCCGATCACAAGGATCACTGATCCTGACGTTCGGAAAGTGATCTAGGATCAGTCAAAAATAGGGTCAGTTCACTCTTGTACGGTAAGTGATCGCGATCGGATAATTCAGATCAGTAGCTATTTTCCTTAATCATCTGTATTTTATTATTAAATAAACTTCTTCGTTTTTCGATGTCCGTTATTTCCATGGAATCATAGATCCCAATAGACAGCTGATTGACATATCATCACTGTTGCCGTAAAGCAGGGGCGCATCCAGGGGGGGGGGGGGGTAGCGGTATGAAGTTGTGTGTGCTTTCACCATTTTTACCATTTTTTGTAATACCTTCGTGAAGGACGTTGATGCAAGAGGAAAGAAAAATGTTAGTATCAAAATAGAAAAGAAGATATAAACAGCAAGTGAATCAGTGGAGTATCAGGTATTTTAGGGAGATGAAATAAAAAATCTATTGATACATTAATCAATTTTAATTATACGGAATACAAATAATACGTAATACGTATCATCCGTGAACAATTTATTGGCACAGCATACAAAATTAAACGATCACGAATACTCAACAGTCAGGTACCCTAGTAGCCACAACATGCACTCCATTTTTTTAATTAGTGTTTTGACTTTTCTAATCGGTGCAATTTTCAAAACAGGTAGTTAATGAGTTAGGTAAATTTTTGTGACAAGCTACCACGTTCTATAGGACATTCAACTGATTATGTAACGATATTTTCGAAAATCTTAGGAGGGGTAATTACCCCTGTTACCCCCCCCTTGTATACGCCTGAGCCGTAAAGGCCTCCTATTTTGATAATCAGTGGCGCGAAGCGTTGGTTTTGAACTGTACAACATCCAGTCATAATCACTAAGCCATGACGATTTGAAACATCGGCTAGAATTTGGTGCAACATTCTTTTTAAAATTGTAGTGCGTATCAAGAACATATGGATGCTTCAAATGACTAAATTTAACACTATCATTAATTTATTGATTCACTATTTACTAGTGTCCGACCGAAACTACTTTTTACGGCCGAAACCGGAACCGAATTTCGGCCTCCATCTCAGTTTCGGCCGAATATAAAGATGAATAACGTTTCATCAGCATTATCACACCTTATTTCAAATAAATTATGAATTTTTTTTAAATAAGAAGTTAATTTAAACCAAATATCAACTATTTTTATTTATGTTATATTTTGTATCCACTAAATAACACTCCAAACTTTGGTCAATCTTTATGACACTGTTATCAATTAGCTGCCTTAAAACTAAATTTCTAAAGTACCTACGTGCTAAGTACAACCATTGATTAACACATTTATACTTTAATCAATGGTACAACTACTAAGTATTTTTGAAAGTAAGGAGTTTTCTCTGACTTTAAGAAACTGTTGTGAGCTGCATTGAGCTACAGCTATTGTTGACTATCAGTATATAAGCTCCCCTCCAGCGTAGTGAATAGTGAGTCCGTGAACCTTTTCAAGAACAGACTCGATAACTGGAACAATATGCGTACGTGATGTGTCTTAGCTTAGTTAAGTTTGTATTGTATCTAATCGTTATTTGGATTTTGAGTTTATAGCGTTTTGCGCTGCTCTACTCATGATAGTGTTGTAATAATAATAATAATAATTCATAAGCGAGAAACAATAATTCATCAACTTTCTTTGCAAATAGCTTCCTCAGTCTGAATAAATTGGACTAGTAGCATTAAGTAGTTGTTCGGAGGAAATAGTCGTCAGTAAGGCCGACGTGAATTTTAGGGGAACCTTTCTCAAAGACAGAAATGGACTGAAATTCTAGTGAAAGTAATATCTGCGTTTCTTTGCAGGCTTGGCTCCGATAAATAGGCTTTTTAACTTGTGATAAGTTATTATCATCATCTACCCAGCAAAATCAGACTTCTTCGCTTGAAGATTAGTGCTCCGAGGGCGTCCGATCGCAGAGCCAAATCCATCGCTTTTAGTTTCGGTTTCGGCCGTAGTTTCGACTGGATGGCAGCCGAAACCGAAACTAAACCGAAACCCGTTTTTTGGCCGAAACTAGGCCGAAACCGAAACCGAATGTTCGGTCGGACACTACTATTTAGATATAAGCCCAAATCAAGTGAGTCAAAGAAAAGTGTCTGTTGAGAGGTTTCACTAAATGATGAAGACTGAACTTCAGTATGGATGTCTGTTTGCTCCTTTTTTCTTTTCATTGGTGAGGACGGATTATTGATACCCTGTCCGGAGCCTTCATTCACATTCGATAAAAAAATGTCCAATGCTTCAGAAATAGTTCAGAAATTTGGGAGAACATAGTTAAAGAGAAAAGGCAACCGACTTCATGAATACCAAAAATATATTATGCAAATTCCAAGGAGGGATGCAGGTGCCCCCCCTTATCCCCCAAACGACGCCCATGCACATTATAAATCTATGCCTATCTCATGGGAAATGTCCGATACAGTGGAAAGAATCTATCGTTATCCCTGTCTTTAAGGCAGGAAGTCATATTGAACCGAATAACTATCGTCCTATATCATTAATAAATAGTTTTGCCAAAATACTCGAAAAGGTTGTTAAGAGTAGACAGATCCAATATCTTAATGCAAACAATGTTTTATCAGAATCCCAATTAGGCTTTATAAGTAATTCAAACACAGATGATGCAATATTAAATCTACTTAAACTGGTAAATCGTTCTTTGGACAAGTCTCAGATCTGAGAAATGTATAGCAGTTTTCCTGGACCTTGCCAAAATAAATTTTATGCCATATGTGATATTCTGTTCAGGAAAACACTAATGATTATTATATAAATCACCGCGGAAACAGTTTTAAGATATTGCATTACAGTTTGTGGTGGTGAATTTATTACAACATTACAAAGACAGACTGTACAGAAAATCTTGCTTAAAATAATAATGCATAAGAATAAATTATTCTCCACAAAACAAGTTTACGAAGAAGCCGAAGTGTTTAAAATGAATCATATTTACATTATATCAATGTCTACTAAAGGTCCATTACACTCAGAGAAAATATTCACAAATCATTACCAAAACAAGATCTGCACCTGAATTTACTTCAGAAGCTGATTTATTCAAAAAGTCTCTCGCACAGAGGACTTTCTTCTATTATGGCCCTAGGACTTTCACAAACTTCCAGGCATTATGAAACGAACTAAACAAGCTACACTATTCAAAAAAGAAATAACAAGGTTGCTATTAACTAATTCGCATTTATTCGAAAAAAAAAGATAAGTAGCTACTCAAATCCCACTAATATAAAATGAATATCCTTTGTCCAGCTCTAACCTTCTACCAGCCTCACAAATCTAAATTATAAATCCCATATTTTACAAATTTGTCTGCCTGTACCTGTCATCCAGCTTTGACTAGTTCACTTTGAATTAATTTTAAGAATTTGCTTACTCTGTCATGTATTGTACATATCTTGTATCTTATTTAAGTTGACTGCTTTGTTAGGGGTGGCTCGACAGAACAGGCATCACTGCCTAGGTCACGCAACTTTGTTAAGTAGGTTACTATTTGTGCAATAATTATGCATACAATCGTGGAAATAAATTTAATTCGATTGATTTGAATTTGAAAAGTATTGCTGCGGGCCTCGAACCCACTACTCTGTATTAGTAACAAGTTGCATTTAGCTAACTAGAGTGTTCTAGTCATTAATTCGATTCAAGCATAATAAACAGCTATGCGCTTTTGCGCGAAATTAGGTAAATTAAAAATGAAAGAAGGTTATGTGCAAACGACGTGTGCTGACAACAACGCCGCTGCCGTCGACGCGGACTGCTCGAGATATCGATATCAGCACCGCGCGGAAATCAATGTGATAATCACGTCAGCAGCAGCGAGACTACGCTAACTAAGGTCTATTTGCTTTTTTTAATAACATAATCTAGAGAGACACGGTACACTTGTGTGTGTGTGTGTGTGTGTGTGTAAATGTTTTAAACAAAATCAATGTAAATGATCACAAGACAATGATACAGTGGCGGCGGCGGCGTGGTTGTTACATTGGCGCGCGTGAGCCCGGCCTAGCCTACCCTAGCCTGGCCTGGCCTAGCCACACAGACGCATCCCTATCGTAAATAAAACAACCAATCATCCTTCTTGTTTTTTATTATAATCAAGTGGGCAGCATTTGATAACCTGTACAAAATTCCCATTTTTTTTATTGAGATATAAAATTTATTCTGCAATTGTGTCTTCCGAATCGTAATTGCTGTCTTCTGGTGGCCTTTTATGAAGTTCAAAAACGCCTGCAGCTTCCTCTTCGACCAATATGACCTAGAAGACATAGGTCCTGCATTGTTCTGCGGGGCCTTCACTCCTGGCAATGCTGGGCTTATACTTTAGGTACGAAAAGCCCTCGGTTTTGTCTCCATCTACCACGAAATGTTCTGTTTCCGGGTATTTTATCCGGAAGAACTTATTTATGCCTCTGTCATAAGTTTGCTTGGCATCAGTGCATAGTAGCAGATACCTTCCTTTTCTCCCATCCCAAACAGGGTTTCCTTCATTTCTTTCACCTTTGCATAAGCAGTTTCTAGGATTTGTCTGCTATTCTCTTAAAGGCCTCAAAGTTGACGTCGCTGCTGCTCTTTAATTCTGCGGCTTGTTCCTCTAGGCTTTACTTATTTCTGCACCCCACTCCCTCCGTTTGCATGCTGGCACTGATCTTGGCGCCTTCTTTAAACACCTCAGTAGTTTGAGTACCTTCATCCACCTTTCGACTGGTATTCTTGTATGACCTGCTGTTGGATCCACGTCCTTTAGTTTGCCCACAAGTCCACTTATCTCCTCATTACCTCTCTTTATAGAGGTTTTTGTGATGACATTTATTTTGAGCTGCTCCTTTAGGCCCTCAATCTTTTCGATTAGATTTCTGATGATTGGAGAAGGATTTTCATCTGATTTGCCAGTAGGGTTTTTCTCTGTCCATACTGGGCATGTCAGGTCCACCTCCGATACAGAGCTTCATTTTCATCTGGGTGGACTTCTCTGTATAATGTCCCTTCTGTCCCTTCTTATAAAGGGGTCAGCTCATTGCCATCTAGCGGTTTTTTTCTTCCAGCTTCGGTCTGGTTGCCCACCGTCACATTCACATTTTTATTTTGGTTGTCTATATTGGGTCCCACGAGTAGCTAGGGAAATACTCAACCGGTACAGAGCCCCTCTTGCGCCGGCGAGGCAGACTTACACAGCTCCAGAGCCCAGTCCGCCCCTTGCTTTCTTCTTCGGGTCCGCATCGCTAGACCGGTTGTCTTCTCCACTTCTTTAGGAGTCCGGTCCACCCCTTGACAGCCGCCCGCTCCGGGTCAGACGCTGTCATCGTCTCTCCGTGGTGATTCTCGCCACCGGGGTTGGTTACAAGATCTTGTTCATTCACCACGGAGAGCTGGCTGATTGCAGACAATCTGATGGATTTGGTAATTGGCAGTCCGGCCTTAGTTTCTGGAGTCTTCGAAAAGAATCGTGCCAAGTCGTTTTTTAGACAACTGTCGTGTTGCATCATACACTGCATACAACCTAGCAAGGTTGTATTTGCATTGTATTGGCATCCTGCGGCGACAAATTTGTTCTCACCATTACTGCTGCTCTGCTGCTACTCTAACAAAAGAGGCTAATTGATGATTTAAAACGTTCCTCGGGTGGTAAGGGTGTTGTTGTTGGGTTTCTCCGCAGAAATTCTTCGCAAGTACTCTCTCAGGAACTCTTTTGGTATAGTAGAGCATATACCTATAGGGGTCTGGTGGAGTAGCCGTATTCACTGGTGACGGTACAATTCGCTGCTTTGCTCTTTTTGTAAGTGGTGGTGATGATGGTGTGGTTTCTCCTGGAAACATCAAAAAAATAAAGCATTTAAAGATACAACACGTCTGTCGGTTTTTCTTAAATATTGTTACAGCCATGCCACTTTTGAGCAAGATAACATGTAAGGTGGCACCGAGGCAAAACAAACAAAAAATCAGTACAGTGAGACAGAGTTCTTTCTGCTTTCACTGCTGCTACTGTTACATTTTATCATTAAAATCCCACGGTAAAGCGTCAGAATACAATTAATTCAACATTATCTTGTCACACGGAGACAACGCCACTTTCTTTTGCGCAACAGTGTATACATTGTGTTTGCTGGTTGTTATAAAAGCTTGTTGAATTTCCACTTGTGTACGATCCATTAAACATTTATAATAATCATCAAATGTAATTTCCTTTAATGCAGGCCTTTTGTATACCTTTTGCCTTCTTTGAAACGCTCCAATCATAGTCAGTGGACATTATCTTGAACGATTACATTTCAGATCGTAAGCCAATAAAATGTGTCATCATTTGTCCGTTATTTTCGTCTTTCATCAAACCAATTAATTTTTCACTGTTAGTTACTACCTCTTGCAGACCATTCTTTCATACATAGGTTGCTCACCTGATGCAGTGAATACGTTTAAGCATTGATTAACGTATTGTATATGGTTTAAGTCATACCTTACTAACAAATAACAATATGTTGAAACAGATAAAAGGCTGTCATCTCTCAAACACGTTAAAAGAGGTGTTCCGCAAGGATGAATCATTGCTCCGTTATTGTTCTCTATATACAGTGTCCAATAAGCGCGCGGTGCTCTCTAGCGGCCTTACCGTTTAAATTAGAAGAACATGTTTCGAATAAAAAATCGTTTCTTTTCAAGTGGTCTACTTGCAGAAAATAATTTCAAAGATGGCGGACATCCGGATACACCGGATGTTGGCATCAACTTCCATATTTTAAATAGAACACCCTGTATACTAATACGTTTCTGAATTCAGCATTGAATTTTAGATCCAGCTTGATGACCATTGGCGATTCCAATTACCGATGAGGGCGCTGGCGTTTGTAAACAAATATGGAGGATAGCAGGTATCCTGCACGCTGTGACACGCTTTTAGAGGAAATACGTGGCAATGAATGCTTTTATCATAGTCTTTTTTGGAGTGGCAACCATAAACACTACAGTTTGTATTAAACTTGCTAGCCTTTCTTGATTTGAAGCCTGATGTAGATGCCGTATTTTTGATAATAGCGTATGAAGAAGGTCCGAAGAAATATTCTAACACACTATATACCAATTAACAAAGCACAAACTCGAAAACACGACTGAACGAAGAAATACAAACGGCATATAAACGATTAATGGCATGTTAATTGTGTTTCGTCCGAAATTCGAGTACCTGCTTTGTCAGTGTAAATTTTTGCCGCTAGAGGTCTCATCGATTTTTGGAATTGCCAATAGTTTACGTCTACGAAGCCTATTTTCGAAGCAATCTAGAAAATTTGACGTTTGTAGTACTATACAAAAAATTTTAATATCTCGGAAAACATACTTGTATTGGTCATTGTTTCAAAAGCACACTAAATCAATATACTAGCAATTTTCAAATTTGGATAAAAATATTTTTTTTCAAATGGGAAGGTATGATAAGTTTCACATCAGTGAATACAAAATTAAATTCTCTTCCACTTTTATCTAAACATATGTGGTTCTATCTGTGATGATTTTCAAGATATTTGTGATTTTGTGATTATTCCGTAATAGCGCTTAGGACTTGGAAAAATCGTAGGTGGCGTGGCTCGCAGAAGAAACAGTTGGCTGGAAACTTATCATCCAAAGTGATATCGAAAAAAGCTCCTAATGATTTATGGAGAGAGCAAAATTCTGCATAAATTTAGTCTTTATACTTTTCGTGAGCCATCAATAGTTTCCGTACTTCTTCTTCTTTCGGTGCCAGATCAGGTCTCCCTAAAGTAGGCAATTACAATGGCGAGTTGTTCACGGCTTTCGGCTATTCTGAATAGTTTGTTGTTCTTTCTTTCTTTGGTCTTTATACAATGTGTTCCACCATCATGTCGACAAACTTTGAAGTATGAAAATACAATTAAATTTGTCGAGAAAAAATGCGAAAAAAAAGGGGTCAACCTCTTAATTAATTTTTTACTACATTTTCACTTTCTGTATCACAACTCCATGGGCTCGCGCAGTTGTAGCGCCATAGCTTGATTATTTATCGACCGATTCACGACATTTTGGACTCATTTTATAGGAGAATGACTGGGCATATCAACTTAAGCAAAAAAAGATAATACCTTACAAATTCTAAGGCTAAAAAAATTCACCAAACTAAAAAAAAAATGTTGAAATGCACTTATTTGGGTTACTTACAAATAATTTGAAAAAAAGCCGTATTAGTGCCTATTTATTAAGACATTTTAATGTTTAGCAGGATGTTTCCTGTCTTACCACATGTAATTCGTGTATGTAGCACTAAAATTTTCGACAGAACAGGCCTTTCTGTATTATGACTTCTGTATCACAGCGCCATGTGTTCACGCAGTTGTAACGCCATATCTTGATTATCTCTCAAGCGATTCACGATTTTTTGGACTCATTTTATATGGAAATGACGGGGTATATCAAATAATGCAAAAAATACAATATCTGACAATTTCTAAGGCTAAAAAAATTCGCCAAACTGAAAAAAAAAATTTTGAAATGCACTTGTTTTGGTTACTTACAAATAATTTGAAAAAAGCCGTATTAGTGCCTATTTATTAAGATAGTTTAATGTTTAGCAGGATGTTTCCTGTCTAACCACATGCAATTTGTATATGTAGCACTAAAATTTTCGACAGGATAGGCCTTTTTGTATTATGACTTCTGTATCACAGCGCCATGTGTTCACGCAGTTGTAACGCCATATCTTTATTATCTCTCGAGCGATTCGCGATTTTTTGGACTCATTTTATAGGGAAATGACGGGGTATATCAACTAGAGCAAAAAAATACAATATCTGACAATTTCTAAGGCTAAAAAAATTCACCAAACTGAAAAAAATTTTTGTAATGCACTTGTTTTGGTTACTTGCAAATAATTTGAAAAAAGCCGTATTAGTGCCTATTTATTAAGACAGTTTAATGTTTAGCAGGACGTTTTCTGTCTAACCACATGCAATTCGTGTATGTAGCACGAACATTTTCGACAGAATAGTCCTTTTTGTATTATGACTTCTGTATCACAGCACCATGTGTTCATGCAGTTGTAACGCCATATCTTGATTATTTATCGAGCGAATCACAAGTTTTTGGACTCATTTTAAGGGGAACGACTGGGCATATTAACTAAGGCAAAAAAGTAATATCCGACGATTTCTAAGGCTAAAAAAACCCAACAACTTAAAAAAATTGTAATGCACTTGTTTTGGTTACTTGCAAATAATTTGAAAAAAGCCATATTATTGCCTATTTTTAAACACAGTTTAATGTTTATCAGGACGTGTCCTGTCTAACGACATGCAATTTGTTTATGTAGCACTAAAATCATCGACGAAATAGGCTTTTTTATTACGATTAATTTTAAAATAAACGAGAATTTGGTATGCACATTGTCTTTATTGGACTTCGGTACAGATTATTACTTAAATGTAATTTACATGAACAAATGTGATTATTGAGTATTTAAATTAATCAACGAAATTTTCAAAATGTCCGCCATTTTTATTTAGGTACGCTTGACTTCTGAAACTAACGCTCTGGGTTACTCGACGCTAAGCTACGCTCCAGTCTGTTTTCTTTGATTTCCAAGTGATTCCAACATATCTCATTTCAATGAGTTGCCTTTCAGTCATTTGGCTGAATACTAAATAAATAATTTCTTCTTCTTTCGGTGCCATATCAGGTCCCCTAACGTTGGCAATTACAATGGCGAGTTGTTCACGGCTTTCGGCTATTCTGAATAGCTGCTCTGCACTGCTTATTCCTGTCCAGTCTCTAATATTCTTGAGCCATGACAATAAATAATACTAAAAATAAAAATAATAAAATTTGTTCATGTAAACTGTATATAAGTAATAATCTGTACCGAAGTCCAATAAAGACAATGTGCATACCAAATTTTCGTTTATTTCAATATTAGTCGTAATAAAAAAGCCTATTTCGTCGATGATTGCGTGTCGTTAGACAGGAAACATCCTGCTGAACATTAAACTGTCTTAATAAATAGGCACTAATCTTCTTCTTCTTCTATTGCCCTATCCGATTACGGACGTTGGCTATTAACACGGCTATTCTTATTTTATTTACGGCGTTCCTAAATATAACCGTTTTTCCCCCGAAGGGTAAAAAAACGGATATTTTGGGTCTAGCCAAGGCTTGACCCTCGGAGATTGCGTCCTACCTTTTGCATCGCTTTCCACCTGTAGAGCACTCTTTTCACCCCTACATTCCTCACGGCACGCCCCTGAGCGCGCCAGTCGCTCCCTCTAGCGCCTGCGTCGTGCGCGACTTGATCCGGTGGGCGACCGCTTGCGGCGCGGTCCTCAGTGCCGATCCGAGTTTTAGAGGCGGCAAGTCTTAAAACCCGGGTCAAGCCTTGGCTAGACCCAAAATATCCGTTTTTTTACCCTTCGGGGGAAAAACGGTTATATTTTAGGTCTGAGCCTACGGCTTGACCCTCGGAGAGGTGTTTGGTTTCTGCCGACTCAAGTTGCGCACTGTGACTAAATACAAGGTAGACAGAAGCGAATGAGATTGACGACAACTATACAACAAAAAGAGTTTATTGAGGGTCATAACTTAAATATAATTGTACTCCAAAATGAAAGGAACTTAAATGAGATCTCTAGTTTTAACTTTGGTATAACATAACATTTTGAACATTGAAATTATGTATTAACAGGAACTGGCCGACCAATCCAGGCTACACAGGCTTGAACGCCTCACTTAGACAGTTCGATGTCACATTCTTTGGTCCATCACACTGTATTTCTCTGAAATAATGCTTGAGGAACGTGTCCTGGTGTCTCCAATTTCCTTTGGCCATGAGTTCATCCATCGATGAGTTGGACGCCCATAGGTCTGATGAGACCGCCGAACGGATGCTCCCCGGTGGAGCCGCAATACCAGCTGCTGTAAACGCAGTCCGTATCCACCCTGCGATCACTGCTCTTGACGCTGCCTTCACCTTACCCCTCGTGGTGATGAAAAGCGAGGTGAGATCAGGTACAGCCCTTCTTCTTGATGCCGAGACTGATATCAACCTATTAATCCAGTAAATTGGATTGATATCACCATTTTTTGGATGACTGATCTGCCACCCAGATTGCCGGTATGATGCAGAATCGGTTTTGGAACCGAACACTGGCCAGAAGATGATTGAGTCACCTTTGGATTCAAAGCAATCCTTTGATATGTGTAGCAGTGTTAAGTCGTGCAACCTTCTGCTAGATGCTAGTAGCAGAATCAAGGCTACATAACGTGAAATCTGAAAAATACTGTCTTCTTCCGGTGGGTTGGATTTTAGCCAACGTATAATTGTCGAGACGCTCCAAATAACTTTCCTTGCTGGCTGTTTGCTTAGTTTAATGGCTTTCATTATCCTCTGCACCATCGCACTCGAGCTTAAGGCTTCTGATTTGTCAGGATTAGCAAAGGAACAAACTACTGATTTGTGTAATGCTATCGTGTTGGGAGCCAATTTACAATATCTGAACAAGTAGCACAGAAATTGTGCTAAGTCTTTTGGCTTAGGGTTAACTGAGTCAATTTTGTTCCGTTGTGTCCAGGTTCTCCATCGATTCCAGGCACTCTTATATGAATGCAATGTGGAACTCCTCCAGGAAGATTCTAGGAGGTCGATGTCTTCCTGCATCCAACCAGCTACCTGTTCCGACCACCCTGAACCTTCCAAGCCTCCAATCTCAGGTCGTCGCACCTGGGAGGAGGAAGTCCGGTTGTCAGGTCTTTGAGATGCGTTCGTAGGTCCGGTATCAGTATCGGGCCGTCCATTGCTCTGTCTCGAAGGTCCGGATGCCAAAATACCTTTTCCCACCTTGGCACTATCATAATGTAGCTCCCCACTGCTGAATTTAGGTGATTCAGTACTCTCGGGATCAGAGCAGGTGGCGGAAAAATCCATGCCAGACGAAATACCCACTGCCGGCTGAAGGCATTTATGAAATATGCATTGTGATCTGTTGCATCCATGGTGACATAGTTGGGAACTACTGCCGACGTGTTTGTCGCGAACAAATCCACCTCTGGTGTTCCCCACTTGCGAAAGAGCTGTTGTGTTGTGATCTTTGATAACGACCAGTCCGGAAGGAGACGACCTCTGGAGAGGTGATCGGCCGTACTGTTGTATTTCCCTGGAATATATTGCGGTTGAATCGTGATGTTGAAAGTTTGGCAGGTTTCTAGTAATTCCGTTGTCAACTCCAGCAGTTTCCCCGACTTCGTCCCTCCTTCCTTGATTATATAAGCTAGAACTGTGCGGTTGTCGGTTTGCAGTAATATCGTCTGATTGCTCAGAATGAGTGCATTCCTTCGTACAGACTCGAGTACCGCCCAAAGTTCTTTGCAATTGCAGTGCCAATCCAGTTGCTTTGCATTCCATTTTCCTGAAATTTCCAAATCGTTCAGGGTAGCTCCCCAACCCCAGTCGGATGCATCTGTTGTCAAGTAGCTCATCTTCTTTAAGACCCAGATCAACGATGACTGGTCTACATTCCTCAGCCACCAGTGGAGGTCTTGGATGACCGCCTTTGGAATTGTATATCTCCTTTTCGAGAACTGCGGTATTCTGTTGGACGCCCTCTGTGCCCTTCTGCAATGCAGACGTCCCAATGGTATCACAAAGGCTGCGAAGTTCAGCCTTCCCAGCAAGGCTTTTGCTTCGCGCCAGGTCCAGGACCCTTTCTGCGTCAACTTCCGAACTTGTTGCCGAATTCTGTGTACCTTGGTTTGTGAAATACCTTTCTGGGCTTTGTGACAGTCCCACATAATACCCAAGTATTCCACCATAGCCGCTGGGCTTCTGGTGGTCTTTTCTTTGTTTATTATGAAGCCTAGTTTTGTTAATAACTTTACGGCTGCCTGAGCTTGTTGCTCGAGTCGACGTGGGTCCTGGTTGGCTAATAGAAAGTCGTCCAAGTAGACGACTAATCGGATGCCCTGTGCCCTTAGAATCTGGGCTATCCAATTGGTAATTCTGGCGAATACTAGCGGGGCAGTAGAGATCCCGAATGGAAGAGATGTCATCTGGTACATCTTCCCTTTGTAGCTTATAGACAGAAAGCGCCGATGCGGACCGTGGATCGGGATGTGAAGATAAGCGTTGTGCAGGTCGATCTTCATAAGGTAATCGTCCTTTTGAAGAAATTCTGGTATTTTTTGATAATTGATCAGCCGGAAGCGCTTTGGATTTAGAAACAGATTCAGGCGTTTTAGGTTTACTACAGGCCGCATCTTGCCACCTTCTTTCGGTACTAGGAACACTGGAGATATGAAGCCCGTCGGACAGCTTGACATTTCTAGGGAGCCGTTTTCTAACAAGTTCTGAATTTCTTTGTCCATCGCCTGGGAAGGTTGTGTTTGAAATGCCAGTGGGACGTGGCTCGTTAGCCTTGTCAGCGGTGGCTGTGAGATAAATGGGATTTTGTACCCCTTGATTGTATTTAAAATATAGTTTGGGGCTTGTAGTGATTGCCATTCCTCGAAGAAGTTCTTTAGTCGACCTGCCCGAAATACCGGAGCAACGTCATAGCCGTCTTCTTTCTTTATTTTCTTTGGAGACCCCGCCAGGTTGAGGGGCCTTCCCAAACGTTTGGTACTTTTTCCCTTGTTTGGAGGTGGATGGTAGAGCAGGGTTTGCGAAACGCGATCTAGCTCTTTGACTGGGTCGCTGTCTTGTGGTATTTTCCTGACGCTTGTTCTCTGTCTGGTAGCGAAAGGGCACCTTGCGCTGAAAAAACTTGTAATGTCCACCATTGTTTTTAATAGTTTCCAACAGTTTTCCATCGTCAAATAAGTGCGTTGTCGAAGGAGGAATTTCCCTCAGTAAGTTATTCATGTACTTTGACGAGGATTTCACCAGGTCCCTTCTATTACTAATTATGTCTGCTCTTCTCCCACAGGTGAATTGCAATAGGTCGTCTGAAACTGCCCTAAATTCAGAGTCGCTACTACTGAAGTTTTTTGCAATTACTTCTTTTAGATCTGGTGAATCCACTTCTTCCAATATAGCCTCTATTCCTTTGGCGAATGCCATACGTTGTTTCAATAACCCGTGAGAGATAACTGCCAAGGAGTGGTCGAATTTTGTGAGGATGTCACTGTTACACCATTTGGATTCCTTGTTCTTGATTGACTCGTTCATCTTAAGAGCAGTAAATACAGGGTTCGCTTGGAGTCGTTTTTGTGCGTCTGCAAATCGCACCTTATTCCAACCTGATGAGCCTAAACGCTGACAGCTCACGCCTTGCTTCACCAGTAATGGATCCGCCTGTGGAATTGTTGGCTCAATTTCTTTAACATCCGGGAGAAAGCTCAAGGCACTTGAATCTGGTTCGTCGCTGCCAAGGAACGCAGGCATTAATGACTCATCCTCCTCATCTGACCTATGTATAGCACTACTAACATCCTCGTAGTCGTCACTTTCGGAGCTGCATCCTGTGTTCACTTGTCCCGAGATCAATTGTTGGAGCAACTGTTCGATATTTTGGGTTTTAGCTGCGAGTTCGGAAATTGCTTTCTCCGTCATATCCAATCGTCTCGATTTTGATGGTATATCAGTTTCAGTTGACGTAGATCTTCTCTTCCTCTCATACGTTTCCGTATGTTCTCCTCGCAAAATCCTATTTACATCCTCTCTGGACACCACTCTGCGTTTAACGTCGTCAACCGCTGCGCTGAACAATTCATACCTAGCTGCTGACCCTCTTATCTTTATTCCAAGGGTAACAGGGTAGATGATAAGTGCTCTTGTGAAAGGCCATTCCAGAAGTGAAAGCTTCATATCCTTGAATGCTTTTTCTGAGATACTATGGGCGTCTTCATCGAACGCCTTAATAAGATCTACTGTAGGCAGGGCATATCTGAGCTTGTTGAGAATATTTGAATCTGGCTTCTTACCTACCAGATCTTCTTTGGGAACATCAAGTACCTTCCATTGACGCCAACCTTCTGGGTAGTTGCGTTCTACTGCTACCACGATCCGTTGTAAGGTCTCGTTGTTCTCTTCATCCTCCAGCTGAATATCTGCCAGCTCTCCTAGGGTTGTTAAATTTTCTGACATGGCCATCCCTGGAAAGGACGGATTCACTAATTATACTTTGCGTACGGCAGAAGCTTTACATTTCACACATAACTTTGATACGACGGTTGCTAGTATAATTGAACCGACGGTCATAGGTTTTGAGCCGTCGACTGTAAGTTTTGAGTCGACGGCCCTAAAATTTGAGCCGACGGCCCTAAAATTTGAGCTGACGGCCCTAAAATTTGAGCCGACGGCCATAAAATTTGACCCGACGGCCTCGAACTTCGAGCCGACGGCTGTGGATTTTGAGCCGACGGCCGCGCGGCTTAGGGCCGACGGCCGCGGATATTTCGACCGTCGGCCGCAGGAAATGGCCCGCCGGCCCCGGGAATTGGCCCGACGGCTGCGAGTGGGATGCTCGGCAGCGTCCGTCGGCTAGATCGGGCTGCATGGCCGCGATCACTACGGTATATCAGCTAGGAATGAATGAATTCGAAATAGAACTCGTTCAAAAGTCTACTACTAATCTATCAGAAATAATCCTGAAAAGAATCTGTAATGTGAACGATGTGTAAGGTCTTCTGGCTAGACATTGATTGTCAGCATGCCAACAAGTATGCAATTAGACCTTAAACGTTTATGAACCTCAAAAATAATATGTGTCAATCAATCAAATATTATAGGGGTACTTACTTTTTCAATAGCTGCACGCTGCACTATCACTATCACACGATTCGCTAGAGAGAGTGCTCAACGGTGTTATCACGATGCAAAAAGAAAACGCACTGAGGACCGCGCCGCAAGCGGTCGCCCACCGGATCAAGTCGCGCACGACGCAGGCGCTAGAGGGAGCGACTGGCGCGCTCAGGGGCGTGCCGTGAGGAATGTAGGGGTGAAAAGAGTGCTCTACAGGTGGAAAGCGATGCAAAAGGTAGGACGCAATCTCCGAGGGTCAAGCCGTAGGCTCAGACCTAAAATAAGTCGACAGATGATAGTCCAAACCATTGGCGTAGGTTGTGCATCCATGAATGTCGTCTCCTTCCTGGTCCCCTCTTGCTATACACCTTGCCCTGGACAATTAGTTGTAACAGACGATATCTATCGTGTCTTAGAATGTGACCGAAGTACTCGAGCTTTCGCTTCTTCACCGTGAAAATAACCTCCTTTTCTTTTCCCAGTCTGCGTATGACTTCCTCGTTAGTGATGTGGTCCGTCCAGGGTATTTTCAGGATGCGTCTGTATATCCACATTTCAAATGCTTCCAGTTTCTTCAGAATGGCCTCTGTTGTGGTCCAAGCCTCGACCCCGTAGAACAGAATAGAGAAGACGTAACATCTGACCATCCTTAGTTTCAGTTGCAACGAAATATCCCTGCTGGTAAATAGCTTCTTCATGTTGTTAAACTTAGCTCGAGCCTTTTCTATTCGTGATCTTATTTCTGATGCCTGGTCCCATCTTGAGTTAATCATAGTTCCAAGATACGTATAGGTTTCGACTTGCTCTATGTCCTGACTATTTATCGTTAGTCTCATTGGGGGATGTTTACTTTTGCTGATGATCATCCATTTGGTCTTTGATGTATTCAGGGAGAGTCCATATTCTTTACTAGCAGCATGTATGTTTTGCATGATTCTCTGCAGTTCCTCCTTGTCATTTGCTATCACTACTGTGTCGTCCGCATATCTAATGTTGTTGATTGGTTCTCCATTTATTTTGATGCCGTCCGATGTTTCGTCTAGTGCTCTTTTAAAGATTTCTTCAGAGTATATATTGAACAGTAGTGGTGACAAAATGCAACCCTGTCTCACTCCTCTTCTGATAGCAATTTCGCTGCTAAGCGAATTACCAACTTTTATTTTTGCGGTTTGGCTCCAATACATATTAGCGATGATGCGAATATCTTTGCCATCGATGCCCGTGTTTTTGAGCACTTCGATGAGTTTTTCGTGTTTTACATTGTCAAACGCTTTGGAGAAATCGATAAAGCAGAGGTATACGTCTTTATTCATGTCTCTGCATCTTTGAATAAGGACCTGCAGGCTGAATATTGCTTCCCTTGTACCCAGTGCACTACGAAAGCCAAACTGAGTCTCGGATATGTTCATTTCACATTTTGTATATATTCGGTTTTGTATAACCTTTGTAAATGCCTTCGTTATGTGGTTTATGAGACTAATTAGGCGATGTTGTTCGCAGTGTTTCGCATTTGATTTCTTAGGTATAGCGATGAAGGTTGACTGTAGCCATTCCGCAGGGATCACTCCTCTATCATAGATGTTGTTGAAGATAGTGGTAAGAGTATCAAGAAATTGGTTGTTTTCGCACATTAATTTCAGTATTTCACCCTGTATATTGTCAGGACCCGGTTTCTTGTCATTCTTTAGGGACCGTATGGCTTTCTCCACCTCAGATCGTAAAATTGGAGGTCCCGATACGTCATCATTATGCGAGTATTCATTTGTACGTTCGTCTTCAAAAAGTTGTTCTATGTAAGTCTTCCATATGTTTACAAGTTCGGAGCTCTCAGATATTAGGTTTCCATCCGCGTCCAAGAGACCTGAATGTGGGCCGTTAGATTTATTTTTATTTGTAAGTTTTCGAACTTTTTTGTGCATATTATGGTAGTCGTATCTTCTCTCACATTGCTCTATGTCGTTGCATTCCTCCGCTAGCCAGCTCTCCTTTGCTTCTCTTATTTTCCTTCTTATGCTTTTATGAGTCTCTTGATATTTTGTCTGATCTTTGTTCTTGTAATTTCTTCTTTTTTCCATCATATCAAGAATTTCATCTGTCATCCATTCCTTTTTCTTTCTTCGGTCTTGCCTCAGAAGCGTTTGGCATGTCTTTTCAAGGCACTAATACGGCTTTTTTTTCAAATTATTTGCAAGTAACCAAAACAAGTGCATTACAAAAACAATTTTTTTTTCAGTTTGGTGAATTTTTTTAGCCTTAGAAATTGTCAGATATTGTATTTTTTACCTTAGTTGATATACCCGGTCATTTCCCTAAAAAATGAGTCCAAAAAGTCCTGAATCGCTCGATAGATAATCAAGATATGGCGTTACAACTGCGTGAACACATGGCGCTGTGATACAGAAGTCATAATACAAAACGGCCTATTCTGTCGAAAATGTTAGTGCTACATACACGAATTGCATGTGGTAAGACAGGAAACATCCTGTTAAACATTAAAATATCTTAATAAATAGGCACTAATACGACTTTTTTTCAAATTGCATTATCTTTTTTTGCTTTAGTTGATATGCCCAGTCATTCTCCTATAAAATGAGTCCATAATGTCGTGAATCGGTCGATAAATAATCAAGCTATGGCGCTACAACTGCGTGAACCCATGGAGACGTGATACAGAAATTGAAAATATAAAAAATAAAAAAAAATTAAAAGGTTGACCCCTTTTTTTTCGAATTTTTTCTCGACAACTTTAATTGTATTTTCATACCTCAAAGTTTGTCGACATGATGGTGGCACACATTGTATTTTTCCTATGCAACCAATAGTTTCCATTCTACAGTGCCTCAAAGTTACCTACTGCCGATATTAGCCAATCGTTTAGGCTTTTAAGCGCAAAAGGTCGTAAAGAAATGAAATTTGGTGGGACGGTAGACAATAGTCTTCCGAATATACAACTAAGTTTGCGACCTCGGAGAGTTGCTGCTCGAGGGGTGGGAGGGTGAAAACTCTGCTTCGCGAAGATTTTCGAAAAATAGCGTCGTTTTGATAAGTTGTTTCTAAAAAAGGTTCAAACGATTTATGGACAGAACAAAATTCACGCTCCCTCCCTCCCTTGAACAACAACCCCCAGAGGTGGCAAATTGAATTCTCTCATTTGAACCTTTTTTCCAATAGCACTTACCAAAACGACGCTATATTTCGAAAATCTCCGCAAAGCAGAGTTCTCACCCTCCCACCCATCGAGCGGCAACCCTCCGAGGTCGCAAACTTAGATGTACGTTCAGGGGACCAATGTCTACCATCCCGCCAAATTTCATTTCTTTCCCACTTTTTGCTGTCGAATAACCCCTACCACCTGGATTATTGCACATAACGATGAGAACATTTTCGTTTGTTCATTTTTCATTTAGATTTAGAAACATATACCTTGAGCACTGCCAAATTAGTTTCAATTCTTGAAAGAAAAATTATCAGACTACATCTTACTTGGCTGGCTGGCTCTGGTTCTCTACGACGTGGAGATGTTTCTTTTACTTCCCACACCGATAGGTGAGGGGAGTATTGTGATCGCGAAAATTTTTTATTTTGAGATAATACGTTTTTTGGGCGTTTTATGATGTCTACATAACGAAAATCCACGTCACTCATTTCCGTCGGTCTGTCTGTCTGTCGGTCTGCCTGTACGCGTTTTTCTGACATCGTAATCTCAGTAACCGCTGCATGGATTGTGATGAAATTTGTGCATCAACATGCGGTGTGGTCTTAGTAGGTAATGCTGCTATAATTTTGAAAATCGGTGCATGGGCGGCGGAGTAATTAGCAAAAAACATAAAATTTCAAATACTCCTCAAACTTCGTTTTTAGGCATTTTAGGTGTTCCTGATCATTTCCTACTTTTTTTGGGTATGGTCAAATTTGGGGTGGTTGAGGTGGGGGATGTAAAATTGAAAAATTTGTTGCATTTATAATATACTATCCACTGACCAGTGAATGAAGACCTAGCGACATAAATAACTTTTTTAGGTACATCCGAACATTTGCCTATTGCAGAAACCGAATGACAGGATTCTTTCTGGTGTAAGCATACGAGTTGCTTCAGATCGTTCTGTACTGTTTAGCGAGGAAACTGTTGAATTGATTACAATGAAATTTTGAAACAGTATTACTACCGTGGCGAGGATAGAAGATGCGTATGGTTTTTATAAATCGTGCCAGTGGCGGCGCAGAAATAATAAAAAAAAATATGAAAACAGCTCATACTTCGTTTTTAAGCGTCTTAGAGGATCTTGATCATTTTCTACGTTTTTTTGGGTGGGGTGAAATTGGGATGGTTTGGGGGTGGGGGGTTGAAGAACTGAGAAATTTGTTGCATTCATAATAGGCTGCCCACTGACATGTGAAGGAAGACCTAGCGACATGAATCACCTTTTTAGGTCCATCCGAACATAGCTTTACCTATTACCGAAACTAATGAACTTAGAATTTTCTGTGTACATACGAGTATTATTGCTTTAAATCGGTTTGTGTTTTGTAACGTGGAAACTATCAAATTGATTCTAATGAAATTTTGACACAGTATATTATTACCGTGCTGAGGATAAGACGCGTATTGCTGTTAGAAATCGTGTCAGTGGCAGAGTATCAATAATCAAAAAACTAAAAATATGAAAACAGCTCAAACTTCGTTTTTAGATATTTTAGGGGTTCCTGATCATTTTCTACTTTTTTGGGTTTGGGTGAAACTGGGGGGTGGGGAGTTTTGATAATAGGGTGGGAGGGAGAGGGTGTGGCAATAATTTGATTGCAAGGGGATCCCAGAATATAGCTTCATGCTATGTGAAAATAATAAACAGGTATATCACCGTAATGTGTGGGAAGTACTGAGTTTTCAGCCTGTTATGCGCTGCTGAAGTACCTTGTCGTTGAACATGTCGTGATAACAACAATGTATCATATCTCACGGATATGGATGAACCAGAGTGCATCGGGTTCACATTTAATCGCCATTTGCTTGATAACATACAATGTAACTTGCTACGTTTGTTGGACTATCTACTACTAATGAGACATGGAATTATGTCTCACACAACGGATAACGGATGGGCCAGTGTAACCTGTTTCCAGCATTTAATCACACCTGCGTATACGGAGCAGTTTACAGGAAAGGATTAGAATAGACTTCTTGGGGATTTTAGAAGCCAAAACCTTGCCCGAAATTGACGTTTTGAAAAAAGGTGGCATCTTTAAGACCCCCATTGGCTGCAGTTCCAGTAGGAATGGTGAAAGGAAGAAACTGGATGATCAACATCAATCAGTACCAACCACGCCACAAAACAAAAATACAACGCCACAAAAGAACTTTTTTTCAAACTAAAAAGAAAAAAAGTGTTAAAAAAATATCAAATCCCTCTGCAGCTGAGAGTCAAAAGCTTGCTGCTATGGTTTTATTCAAGGAATAAACATCTAAAAGATATTTTTATTTTATTTGTTTACATAATATTAGACCTTCATAATTAATTCGCCAATTTAAAATTGATATAAAATGTTAAAATAAATGTAAAACCTTATTTTTTAAATAAGTCAATGTAACCACTGATATTTCGCAAACATTTTCAGCCAGAACATAAGGTAGTTTTCCTCCATGGGCAGGTTAGATAGCCTTTCAGGATTAAAAAAATCAGGGTCATTTAATTCACATAGAACTATTATAAAGTTAAAAACCTACTTTTCTCTAAAATGGAAGTAAAAGTCTCATAATTTTATTTGATGTATATTAATACACTTTGATCCCAAAATATAAAAATAAAATATAAAGAAACGCGCAACTAAATTGGTACCTATTTAAAATTTATTTTATTATTATTCACTCCTAAATGATTTGAGGATTATTTGTAGTTTGTCCAACGTCCAACTTTTCAAATATTAATTTAAAACAATGGTCATTTTACGTTTTTTGAATATCTGAATAGGGAAGCGGTCTTCCCAATTCCTTGATTTCAATGTTTTCTTCAATCGAGTATGTGGAAAACGGCTTTAAAAAAAGATTGCTAATACTATTTATTTTGGCAATTATTACGTAATTATTATTACTAATCACCACTAAATATTATTAAAATAACTTGCAACTTTCACGTCGGGGCGCGAAATAACAGCAGAAATTAACCCGAATATTCCCAATCGACAACGACAAGATCTTGTCTTGGTGAGCCAGCAGTTACCTGGCTCCTTTTCCTATTAAAATCGCGCTCTGCGCATAACGTTAATATGATCTCATTTAGCCTTCCGGATCGATGTATAGCAGAATAGGTGCCGCTGCCTGTTTGGCTCCGACAGCGCACGCCGTGCTTTCACAGTAATAGTCTGGGTGCGTTTGGCGAAAAATTAGGATAACATATTGCATTTTTGTGAATGTTTAATATTTGCTAAATAATTAAAAAAAAAATAGGATGGAATATAATATTTAAAAGTAGCACAAAAAAAGTTAGGTGCTCAATTTATTGTGGTCGTGCCATGGCTCCTTGGCTCCTTAAGGTGATTATTATATTTTCAAACCCTTCTTAATTGCACTATGTGCGTCATTGGAAAACTTTATTATCTATAACGATTCAGCAATTTTACAACCTTTGTACTTTTGCAAGATAACATTCTGATATAAATACTAGTTGGATCGTAACAGTGTTAGTGCTCCAGATAATTTAACAGAATGGCAACCACACCGTCTACAATTATGGTATTTACCGAAGACAAGATCAACTTTCCTACCAAATGGGTGATAGTAGTTATGAAACAACTGTTTCAGTGAGTATTATTTCTTTAGGAATATAAAAACAGCTCAAACTTCGTTTTTATGCTTTTTAAGGGTTCCTGATCATTTTCGACGTTTTTTGGGTGAGGGGTTATAAAACTGAAAAAAAATGTACTTATACTAGGCTGTCCATTTACTTATCAAAGAAAGACCTAGGGGCATAATTTACTTTTTTAGGTCCATCCGAACATTACCTGCCTATTACAGAAACCAATGGACTTAGAATTTTCTGATATATTCAGGGTGGCCAATCGGGTGACGATAATAATTTTTTTTTAGATAGCCCGTACCGAGAACTATCCAAAACACCCCCATGGTGTACCTATTATTGATAGTTTTCGAGTTATGATTTTTTTTTGAAAACTTAGAGGTTTTCCAGTTTTTCCAAGAAATCGTCAAAAACAAAAACAAGAATGCTTTTTGGCTTTTATTTTTTTCTGCAATTATACTCAGTATTAAGCCTGTTTTAATATCCAATAAAGAGAACCTGTACATCCGAACAATAATGAAGTACATTTTGGGGCCAAAGTTTGAAATCTCTGTTTTTAGTCAGGAGACCACAACCTTCAAAATAAGATACTTATGCCTGGTTCTGGAGCTTCAAACTAATCTAAAAAACTTTGCAAGACATTGCACTTTCGAAATAATAATGAAAAAGTAGCACTTATGGGGATATTTTGCGCCGTACGTGAGTGTTACAGGTAAAAAGGTGATAATTCATGAATTTCCAAAATGATTTAAAAAACTATTATTTTGCTTTATTATGACAAATAAAACTCGTAACAACTAATAAACCCGACAATCATTGATGTTTTGATGACTTTTAATAAAAAAACTAATACCCAAATTGTGATTTTTGAAGTGTTTTTGCTATGTACTATTGAACTTCTGCTAAATTAAGTTGTATGGAAAGTTAACAAAGTAAAGGAATGATAAACAGTAATCTGACTTCCAATTTCATGGCAGAACTACCTTTCTTTCAGAGTAGCTTTTTGCGAGCTCATGTCGGCGAAGCAATGTTCGGATGGACCTAAAAAGGTGATTTATATCGCTAGGTCTTCCTTGACAGGTCAGTAGACAGCCTATCATGAATACAACAAGTCTTTCAGTTTTTCAACCCCCCACTCCCCAAACACCCAAATTCCACCCCCACCAAAAAAAAAAAAAACGCAGAAAATGATCAAGAACTTCTAAAACGCCTAAAAACGAAGTTTGAGGAATATTTGAAATTTTTGTTTTAATTACTCCGCCGCTCATGTAGAAGGCTAGAAAAACGCGTACAGACAGACCGACAGACAGAACGACGGAAATGAGTGACGCGGATTTTCGTTATGTATACATTATAAAACGCCCAAAAAACCTATTATCTCAAAATCGAAAATTTTCACGACGTGTGAGATATTTTTTGCGGAGACCGGGTGATGATTTGCTTGCAAGGGAATCTCAGACTATAGGTTTATGCAATAGGAAATAATAAAACGGTGTCATCGTTATGTGTGGGAAGTACTGAGTCAATCAATTTGACGTCATTTTTTTATTGATATAAGGTGGTTTAGTAAATTGACTCTACATATCTGCAAGCAGATAATTGTCGTGTATTGTGTGGGTGACTGTATGTTGTGTGAGTATGTGTTTGTATATAACCTCACTAATATTATTTTCGTCTATTTTGCAGGTATGGAGTGAAAGATATGTACGAGAATGGAGACAAAGTGTTTATCTCTTTGTCGTATTCACCAAGAGGGGTAACGCTGAAAAGAAAATTCGGCAACTTACCCGTTCGCTACATGAGAGTCAGAAGTGACAAAGATGACGACTTTAAAATTTTAGAAAGAGTTGCGCAGCGATACCATTTCAATCTTTTGGACGAACAGGTTAAAAACTTAGACACCACACGACTCGAAGGAGGTAAAAGAAAAGTTTACCTCCAACCACCGGTGGATGACGACGACAAAGCCGTTGCTGCTGTCGCCTCCGATGACGATAATGTGAACAATAATGGCAACCACGCAATTATCATAAAAAGGCTATTCCACCACCAAGCAAAAAAGCAAAGATGTTGCATCAGCATCGACGTCTACCATAGCGACAACAATGGATGATGAGTTGAATTAAAAAAAAAAAAAATAAATAAAACGTCTTTGTGTGTGTGTTTGTTGTTTTATTTGTTACAATAAGATTATCACTTATAAGGTCACATTACATTTTCTAGTGCACAATGTAAATCATTATAAAAATGTTGGTTAGTGATATGACTTGAAGATGGTTTTCAATTTCTCCAAGCTGAGGCACCCTTCATCCCACCCAATGATGCGTTTTGAGATAAATCTCTGCAACCGTCTTACCTCCCACACCGATAGGTAAGGGAGTATTGTGATCGCGAATATTTTCGATTTTGAGATAATATGCTTTTTGGGCGTTTTATGATGTCTACATAACGAAAATCCACGTCACTCATTTCCGTCGGTCAGCCTGTCTGTCTGTCGGTCTGTCTGTCTGTCTGTCTGTCTGTCTGTCTGTCGGTCTGTCTGCCGGTCTGTCTGCCGGTCTGTCTGTCGGTCTGTCTGTCGGTCTGTCTGTTTGTCGGTCTGTCGGTCTGTCTGTCTGTCTGTCGGTCTGTCTGTCTGTCTGTCGCTTTTTTCTAACCTCGTAGTCTCAGCAACCGCTGGATGGATTGTGATGAAATTTGGGCAGTGATATGCTGTGGGATCGTAGTAGGTAATGTTCCTATAATTTTGAAAATCGGTGCATGGGCGGCGGAGTAATTAGCAAAAAACAAAAAAAAATTGCTCAAACTTCGTTTTTAGGCGTTTTAGGTGTTCCTGATCATTTTCTACTTTTTTTGGGTGGGGGGGTGAAGTTGTGGTGATTGAGGGGTGGGGGGGGGGTTGTAAAATTGAAAAAATTGTTGCTTTCATAATAGACTGTCCACTGACCTGTGAAGGAAGACCTAAGCGACATGAATAACTTTTCTAGGTCCATCCGAACATTGCCTAGCCTATTACCGAAACTAAGGGACTTGTATACATACGAGTATTTATTGCTTTAGATCGTTTTGTATTTTGTAACGTGGACACTATTAAATTGATTCTAATGAAATTTTGAAAATATTATTATTACTGTGGTGAGGATGGAAAATGCGTATGTTTGTTAAAAATCGTGTCAGTGGCAGCGTAGCGATAATAAAAAAACTAAATGTATGAAAACAACTCAAACTTCGTGGACACTATTAAATTGATTCTAATGAAATTTTGAAAATATTATTATTACTGTGGTGAGGATGGAAA
Source organism: Callosobruchus maculatus (assembly GCA_951848785.1). Lineage (NCBI taxonomy): Eukaryota > Metazoa > Arthropoda > Insecta > Coleoptera > Chrysomelidae > Callosobruchus > Callosobruchus maculatus. The sequence continues at coordinate 10,373,449 of CATOUR010000026.1, read as the reverse complement.
ATGCGTATGTTTGTTAAAAATCGTGTCAGTGGCAGCGTAGCGATAATAAAAAAACTAAATGTATGAAAACAACTCAAACATCTAAAAAGATGTTTTAGGTGTTTCTGATCATTTTATACCTTTTTTTTGGTGGGAGTGAAATTGGGGTGGTTGGGGGGTGGGGGGTTGTAATACTGAAAAGTTTGTTTGATAATAGGCTGTCCATTGACCTGTGGAGGAAGGACCTAGCGGCATAAGACAATTTTAGGTTTAGCGGGAGGGGGGGCTGGCGATTATGCTATGGGAAAATAATAAACTCGTATCACCGTAATGTGTGGGAAGTACTGAATCAATCAACTTGACTCCATTCTTTCTTCTCCAACCATTTTACGAGCACAACGTTATCTTTGACAGTGTTCCTTGTAAATTCTAATAGCTGTTCATTATTTAGAAATTCGGTGCTACAGGTGCTCCAGTGCCAGTCCGTTTGGATTTCATAATATCTACCCCATCTGGTACTGAACTTTATTCTCCAGCCATTCAAAATGATGTGGTATGTTTAGTATTTTATGTACGTACGTTCCACTAGAAACGTTCAAAATTGGAATCTCCTTACAAATGAATGTGCCCCGACAAATGAATCCATGTAGATCGATTATAAACATAATGAACGTTTGCTTTGCCGGTTATGTTTTTGCTGTTGCCTCTACAGATATCGATTTGAAAATGACACGGTGACGCCTAAGCTATGTTGTTTTTATCTATCCAACTATTGTGTTTATCGTCAAGTCCCCACCAACGACCAAACACCTTTGTTTCCTCTACGTTTCAGTACTTTTTGTACAAGATATACATTGGGATATTTAAATTTTTACAATTGTTCCTTGTAGAATGTCTTGGTTGTTCTCATCCTTCCGTAGATACGTCATGGTATTTGTATAATGAATTTTTCGTATAATAAATATTTCACTTGACCAATTTGGTCCATATTTTTTCGAGAAAATACCTCGCATTTTGCGGATACGAACATAATCTCCAACTTTGAATTTGGTATTTAATACGACCATTTTTATGCATACATCCATAGGTTTCATTCCAGTTGTTTTCTGTTATTGTAGCTATTTATGACTTTCTGTAACAAATGCAATCATTTGTATTTTCCTTATAGACTAAACTCTTTCCACATTATATTTTGCAGAGAACGATTCACCCTTTCCACTATAGCAGCCTTTAATCACTAATGGTATTGTAATTGCATATAATGTCATATTGCATCATGTGCACTATACTGTTTGATGAGACTTTGTTAAAAATCTCCAAGACTGCATCAGTTTGCAGAATCCAAGGTCTTTGCTTTGACTACTGCAAAACCTGTTCTATAGCTCTTGCAAAAATTGGACCTGATTTATTCTTCAAGGATACACACCAAACAACTTGGAGAAACTGTTGATTACAACCAGTTTGAATTTGTAACCTCTATTTTCCTTGACATATTTTGTCATGACTACCAAATCTGCTTGATACAAGTCATAAGGTGACTTTATAATGTAACTCTACTCATACAATTTTTACGAACAGGTTTATGAGTTTATGTATTTTTATTAAAACCGGATTTACTTGAGGTAATAGTAAAGCCATTTTCTTCCGACCATGAGGGAAATAAAATCTCTGACTGCAACATCAAGAATACTTAAGCATGTTTCATGTTTTTTAGACTGTATAAACAGAAACCATCAGTATATTGAATTACAGATACATTCCGTACTATATTATGGACATCGGCAGTATAGATAAAAGGGGAGAAGGCTCAGTACAGCCCTCTCAGGACTCCGATGATGGAAGCAATGCGTGGTCCAAGTAAAGAACTATCAAAAAATAGATCCACAATAGTATTAGCAGTTGATGAGGGAATCGACATTAGCTTGAGTTTTTGACGCAGAACACCCAGCTGTACTGAGTCAAAAGCACAAGTACATTTAAAACACAACTGCACATCAGTTACCAAAGTTGGAACTGCATCCATAGTGCCAAAGTCTATTTGGATTTGGATTGGATAAAGCATGTAAAGACACGATATAATGTATGCAAATGAAAGCGATTTGGAGAACTTCATGCAGCAGATAAAGTGTTTGCTCTAATCTAAAGCAATGAAGCGGTTCTCCTCAAAGGGCGCATCGTGGAAGGAGAAAGCTGCTGCCCTTGGCGTAGCTGGGGCGATGAAAACAAAGTCAAGTTCAGTATTGGTGTGCAGCAGAAGCAGCGATCACGCATTAAAAATAGAGCTAAGGATGATGATGGTGAAAAAAAGCATCTTTCAGTTCACGTGTGAAAAAATTACAGAAAATCTAACTAGAACTAGGAACGGCTCTTGAACACATAAAAGGCTCATTGCAAGTAGTACAAGAAAAAGACGCACGTCAAACTGAACGACAACCTAACCAACAACAACAACAACAACGGAAACAACGTCGTACGCGGGGAAAACAGTAATTGTCTTGATTTTTATGGTTTCAGGCAAGTTATCATTGAACCTACACGAATAACTCGCTTTAGCTCAACATTAATTGATGCAATATTTGTAAGCAATATTGATATAATTTTAAAGTCAGGAACATTAAACGCCGATCTTATATCTGACCATAGACTAATCTTTTGCGAGTTAGCTTTAGGAGCCTCACGTTCTAAAGAAAAATTTCTGACATACAGGAACCTCAAAAACATGAATACTGTCAAATTCAAGGAGGATCTCAAACAAGCTGGTTTGGATTGTATTATTTATATTAATGATATAAACCGCAAAGTTGATATTCTAACAGAGGTATTGCTGGACCTTTTCAACTATCATGCTCCTGTACGGACTGCACGCGTTACCAAAAAAGCTGCTCCATGGGTAACCTTTGCACTGAAGGAAATTTTCAGAGAAAGAGATAACGCTTTGATCGCTTTCAAACAACATCCTTCTGATGAAAATTGGGAGATTTATAAGGATTTAAGGAACTTTGCACTTGCTTCTAATAGGCGTGAGAAAAAAGCACACTTATCTCAGTTTGGCAACTTGAATACTAAAAAAGCCTGGGAGGATCTTCGAAAAATGAATGTCTGCCCAGGGAAAAATGTAGATATACCTTTAGAGTTACTAGACCCTGACGAAGTCAACAAACACTTTCTATCTGATTTTCAACATGCCAATGTCAATTCACGACTCATCGAAGCTACGGTAGAATCATATCGCAACAATACTCATAATCGAGTTGCAGTTCCTTTTTCGTTCAGAATGGTGACTGCTGAGGAAATACTCAATGTTGCTACTTCTATTAAATCAACTGCGACTGGTAGTGATAACATCAGCCTTAGTATGATTAATTTTCGCCTTCCTGAAATACTGCCACTTCTGACCCATATTGTGAATGTATGTTTGGAGACTGGCTTTTTTCCCGATGCCTGGAAAGAGGCAGTAATTCTTCCTTTGGCAAAGTCTAAGAATCTGGTAAGTCATAATGATTTACGTTCTATCAGCATACTGTGCTTCTTTTCCAAAATATTAGAAGAAATCGTGTGTATTCAATTAACAAAGTATCTAGAACAGAATAATTTGCTTCCTTCTTATCAGTCCGGGTTCAGAGCAGGGCACAGCACAACTTCTGCTCTACTAAATCTGACTGACAATATTTTACATAATTTGGACAAACATGTTAATACTGTATTAGTAATGATTGATTTTTCCAAGGAATTCGATACGGTTAACCATAAAATTTTGTTGAGCAAATTGAAGCATATTGGGCTTTCTGACATTCCGTTAAAATTCTTTGAAAACTACTTAGGAGGCCGTAGGCAAAAGGTAAAAACTATTCAAGGTACATCATCTCTCGGCATGGTTTCTTCAGGCGTTCCTCAGGGATCTGTCCTAGGACCTTTGCTATATTTAATATACACTTTTGACTTGCACTCATGTATAGAACACTGTGAAAGACAAATGTACGCGGATGACACTCAACTTACATTTCACTTTGATTTACCTCATCTGGATGAAGTGTCATGCAAAATCAATTTGGATCTAGCAAACATCACGGATTATTGCAGAAGACACTCACTAAAGATTAATCCTGAAAAGAGCTCAAGTATGCTATTTTGCCCAAAACAACTGTACAAAACCCTAAGAGACAGAATTATTCTGGTAATGAACAATAAACCGATATCTATTGTAGAACATGTAAAAAACCTGGGTGTTATTTTGGACCACAACCTAAAATTCGATGTACATATCAACTACCTCTCAAGGTCAACTTACATCAAACTGAATTTACTATATTCTAATCGGTTCATATTGAACTTCAAAACTCGCAAAAAACTAGTTGAAACTTTAGTGTTGTCCAGTATAAACTATGCTCTCATTCTGTATTACCCTTGCCTCGATTCAGTGAATAAGAGTAGACTGCAGAGAATGCAGAATAACTGTTGCAGATTCGTGTTTACTCTTCGGAAGTACAGTCATGTCTCCTCGAAGGTTAAAGAGTTAATGTGGCTAAAGATGGAATGTCAGTATATGTTTAGTTTGAAGGTCTTTGTCTATAAAATACTATGTAGGAATAAGCCGACCTACCTTGTCAATAAAATGGTAACCAGAGGAACCGTGAATTCAAGGGAGTTAAGACATAACAACAACTTAACGATGCCAGTACACAATAGCGCTCTCTTCCAAAGATGTTTTACTTTTAATGCAGTGAGGCTATATAACTCGATTGATTCTACTTGGAAAAATAAAAGCCTGAACGCCTTCAGAAGGCTGGTTAAAGGTCAGCTGTTGGGGCATCTCTAAATGAATTTAGTGTAGGTGGTGATGTTCTTTTCTTCTTATCGTCCTAGGTTTTGTCAATGTTTGTTTATTTTCTCTTATTTAGATTGCTTCCTGTAGGTGTCTAGGAACATGTTTATTGTGTTAGATATTTTGAACATTGTGACATTTTGTTAATTTTTTTTTAATTTTGTAATTTCCTGTATCGCATAATAAGGTTAAGTGTAAGAGTAGCCATTGGGCTAAACTTCGCCTTGTTATTGCGTTAGAATAAAGGCATTTATTATTATTATCTGAATTTCTAAGTTTCTCTGGCATAATTGCGGTAGCAACAAGTGTTGACGGGCTGTGCCAAGTCAACACCTGGACTATTATTGATCGGAATTTAGGAAGGATCGCACAATATTACAGGTCTTCAGAATTACAGACTTTTGAAATACTTTGTGTAACTTTTCGTCCAGGCACAATTGTTGAAGATGTTGTGTAAACGTGTTTGGTGTAAGGCCTGAGACAGACATAATGAGGGGGACAATTGTGACTTTGTTTTGTTTCCAAAGTCATTTCATTTCCATGGCAAGGTCCGTGTATTTGGATATCTTCCCAGCGTAGGTGTTTTGAATATTCACATCGTTGGGAATTGCGATATCTATTAAATAGGTAACTTTGTCTGCCTTCGACTGGAAAACTATATCTGGTCTATTGGCTGGGATAGTCTTGTCTGTATGTATTTCAACGTCCCAGTATAGTTTGTACCGATCGTTTTCGAGTACTGATGTCGGAGTGTAATTGTAGTATGGATCTGTGTTTTCTATCAGTTTGTTTGCTGTGGCTAGTGCTTGGTGTACGACCTTGGCCGCAGAGTTAGCCCGTGTTCACATCGGACGCGCCTCGCTTGGAGCATCGCGCTTTGCTTAGCGCTACGCTATGCGCCCGATGTGAACGGCTGCATCTAAACGTATGGGTTGGTTCCCCTCGCTTTACGCTAGGCGGTAAGCGTAGCGCTATGCGCTCGATGTGAACGGCTGTATCTAAATGTATGGGTTGGTTTCCCTTCGCTTTACGCTAGGCGGTAAGCAAAGCGCGATGCTCCATGCGAGGCGCGTCCGATGTGAACGGGGGCTTATGTCTGGCTGTGTATTCGGTACCGGCAAGAACTTTGCATCCGCTTGTTATGTGATCTGTTGTTTCTTTTTGTTGGTGACATTTTCTGCAGTTATCTTCTGTTATGGATGGGTCTTTAATTACGTATTTCTTGTAGTTTCCCGTCGCAATAACTTGGTCCTGGATAGCAAGCATAAACCCCTTAGTTTCTGGAAACAGCTGGCCATCCTGCAGCCAAGTGTATGACTGTTTTTTATTTATGCGGTCTTGCGTAATACGGTATCTATGTTTGCCATGGAGTGGTTTCTGCGACCAGGTGCTTATTTTTTCTTGTTGTGATTGTGTGGGATAGTGTGTGTCTGCGACGTGGTCTGGACATGATAGGTTGAGTGGTGTACAGTTTTTGTCTGCTTTTACTATTGCTCGATCTAAAATTTGTTTGTTTGTTTTGGAAGAAATGTCTGAGTGTCTTTATCTGTCTTGTGCGAAGCGACTGTATATCTGTAATCCCTCTGCCTCCTTGTTTCCTGTCTATGGTGAGCCTTTCTTTGCATGCATTTGAATGTGACATTCGGTGTTTCGTGAGTTCCGTCCGTATGAGGATGTGGATGTTTTCTATATCAGTGTGTGGCCACTTGATGATGCAGAAGGAGTATGTGAGGACTAGTATCGCAAATGTGTTAATGGCTTTTGTAAGGTTTCTGGAATTCAATTTGGTTTTTAGTAGCTTATTAAGGCGATCTCTGAACTCTTGGGTTAGTTGTGCCTTGACTTGTGTGTGGTCTATTTTAACGTTCTGATTGAAGCCCAGGTACTTGTAAGTTTCGTCCTTGTTCATGTTGTTTAGTGTTTGGCCAGCTACTGTTTCCTGCTGGGGGTGGTCCTTCCATTGGCCTTTGTTGATGTGGAGAACCTTGCATTTACTCACTCCGAATTCTATCCTGACGTCTGACGAGCAAGCTTCTGTTATTCTGATTAAATCTCTCAGTTGTACTTCATTGGCGGCATATAGTTTTATATCATCCATGTAGAGGAGATGATTGATTTTGTGTTGATTTAATTTGTCGTGTCTAATGTTGAAACCGCAGTTTATATTGTTAAGTGCGTTGGAGAGCGGATTCAGACAGAGACAGAACCACAGTGAACTGAGAGAGTCACCCTGGAAGATGCCGCATCTTATGTGTAGCTCATCCGTCTTGATATGACCGTCCTGGGTTTTGAGAGTCGAAGGCTTTTTTATAGTCGATGAAACAGGTATGAAGGTTCCTATGTTCTTTTCTGGTTTGCTCCATGATGATATTATCAATTACAAGTTGTTCCTTGCAACCTTGGCTTTGCTTTCGACATCCTTTCTGTTCTTCAGTCAGGATGTTGTTTTGGGTGAGGTGTTGTTCAATTTTTCTGCCTATTGTTGCGGTTATGATCTTGTACAAGGTGGGAAGACAAGTAATTGGGCGATAGTTGGCAGGGTTCTTGGTGTCTGCGTTTTGGGGTTTTATATACGTAATTCCTTGCGTGAGGAATTTGGGAAGACTATACGGTTGGAGTATGGCTTTATTGATTTGGTCCGTAAGCATTTCGTATGTTGCACTGAATTGCTTGTACCAGAAATTATGCACATTATCCACGCCTGGGCACTTCCAATTATGGGTATGCTTTATGGTTTCAGCTATTTCCTCTGCTGTAAGGATAACGTCTCCCTGCTCCACTATATGTTGATGTTTTTCGTCTTCTTGTCTGATCCATGGAGCGTTTTCATTATGTGTTTTGGGTTCTGACGATAGGCTTCCCCAAAACTCAGTTAACTCTCGTTTACTAGGAGGTTCTATTGCTGTTATCTGGTTGTCGGCTGTTATCTTTTGGTAAAACTATTTTTCACTTTTCTGAAAAAGATTATTAGCATCCTTTCTGGCATTGGACTCGTTGTATCTGCGGAATCTAGCTGCATAGACTGCAAGCTTCTGTTTAAGGGTATCAGCTATTTCTGGTATTGTCTATTGTGGTGACTTGGATTTGAGTATATCTATTGTTGTCTGTATGCGTTTTGAACGGTTGTTATTGTTGGTGTATTGCGCGAGGTGTGCCAGATCCTTTCTGATTGTGCTAATTTTATTTTCAATTCTTATTTGCCATTTAGGTTTAGATCTTTCAGTTGTGCGGGCTATAGATCGTTTTGGGAGTTTTTGGTCGTTAAGTGTGAGTGTGGTTGCTGCGGCAGCATATATAACAGTATGGATGTCCTCTAGGTTACTGTCTTTGGTTAAAAATTGCGGTACTATGTTGGCATTTATTGTGTGTAATATTTGTAGAGTGTTGTTTTTAAAAATTAGTCTGGGCAGGGGATCTCGCAATGTAGGATTGGTGCCACACGATTTGTTGTACTGTGTGTTCATCACTTGTTCGGCAGATTGTGTGATGGCAGGTGGTATAGTAGCGTTTTGGCTTTGTGTGGCTGTGGAAGGTAAGTTAGTGCATGTTGTTTCTGGTGTATCTGGTGTATGATCATTTTCTAGATCCAATTCTAAGTGTATGTTGGTGTTGTTGGTCGTGCCTGCGTTTGGAGGTTGATTATTTCGGGTACGAATGGCATGTCGTTCTGTGATTGATTCAGTAGCTAACCAATTATTAGGTTGGACAGCGGTATCTGGTATATGTTGTGTGTGCTCATGTTCTGGATCTGTCTCTGAGTGTATGCTAGTGTTGTCGATTATGGTTTTGTTTGAGGTCTGCGGGTGATTCGGATGGGCAGTATTTATTTCATTGGATACAAGAATCTTTATAGCTTGTAGTTCTTCGGGTGTAAGGCGGTTGTTTTTTGTTATGACTCGTTTTTGGTCAATGAGTCGTTGTTCAGTTACACGTTTTGCGAGGTGTGGGTATTGTGCTATAAATAACCTGTGCAGCTCATGCCTGTAGCCTGTAGAGATTGTTTCTAGTTTTGTGGCGGTGTAGTAACAGTGCATTACATGTTTGTTGATTTCAGTAGTCAATTGTAAGCGCTGTCTGGGTTTACCAGCTTTGGTGGTTGCCGGCTGTGCTGGCAAAACGTCCGCAGCTGGGTTGTGTTCTCTGGACTGTTCTGTTTGGGTTTGGGGTTCGGGTGAGTTTAATCGACGTACCCTAGGCCGTCGTTGGTTATTTTTAGAAGGAGCTTTATGCATCGTGTTCCCACGAGTAGGGACGATCTAAATGTCGCTCTCCCGGGTGACTCCCATTCCAGGAGAGAAGGGACTTATATTTACTCCGAAGTTGGCCCAAGGTGCTCCGGAGGATTTGCGACTTTACTGTCGGGTTTTGTTGAGGCTTTCTCCTCACGGGCCGGCCGGTTAAGGCAAGCCCCCCGGTTCAGTCGTTGAAGTGTAGGGCGCAATAACGGTGTGTGACAGAAGGACCGGCGCTCAGCCTTCTGTGGCATATTTTCCCGGATTTGCCAAACCCCTATCTGACCGAAGTCAGGATAGCTTGGGGAAAGGAGCTTGGTGCTAGGTAGTGTAAGTAAGATCTATCGAGCGCCCAGCTTCGTGGGTGTGCTAGCCTTGATTGAAGTGACTTTTTGACCACGAACCCTGCTGGTGTCGTAGCTCTGCGGTGGCATTAAAGTCCCATTATTATTATGTTAAAACAAAAAAGTGCAGCCCGGGCTCCGACACACCGGGCTGCTGTTCCATTACCCAATGACTACTCCTCACACCGTGAGGTGAGCAATCACTGGGTCCGCGAATCGTGCGCCCTAAGTAGACGAAGGGACCCAAGGATGACTGCCTTCTGCATTCTGGCGGCTAAGATGTGCGCCGCCGCACGGCACACCGGTATTTTGCGCAGTGCAGAGAGCAGCGTATTCCTCATTCCACCTAGGGATCCAATGACCATAACCAGCAGACTTACAGTGTAGTCTGGCCAGAGCCTGCGAAGTTGTCCGAGCAACTCCTGATATTTGGTCCGCTTTTCCTCCTCCTTAGAGACGATGTTCACCTCGGCAGGCGCCGAAAACTCAATAACGAACATCGTCTTCTGTTGGTGGTCGAGAAGGACTATGTCGGGCTTGTTTGCCTGTACAAGCTCGAGCGTGGGGAACGAGTAGTTCCAGTAAATCCTGCATCTCTCGTTCTCCACAACGGACTCTATATCCCCTGGAGCGTATGGCAGCACCGGTGTCTCATCGATACCGTATGAGTGCCTCAAATGATAGTAGAGCACTCGTAGAGCCGCGTTGTGCCGATGGACGTAAGCCGTCCCAGCGTACGTCTTACACGCCGACAAGAGATGCATAAGCGTCTCTGGCGCCTGTCGGCAAGCTCTACAAAGGGTGTCGGGTACATCTACACCCATAACCCTTTTACGGTACACCAAGGTGTTGAAGACACCGTCTTGGCAAGCCATTATAAAGCCCTCAGTCTCCGACTTCAACCCACTAGACCTTAGGAAAGAGAAGGTCAACTGCTCAGACAAGCCATGCTCTTCCAGATGTTTGTAGAAGATTCCATGCATTGGCTTATCTTTATGAAGTCTTAAAAGGAAGTCGACTTCGGCAGTTTTAAGGTGGGATTTTAATTCTGCGGGAGCAAGTTCCGTAATGGACTGCTGACACCTCCGCTTGAAGTCGAGTGTGAGGCTGAGCTCCTCGGCTGCTCGTTTCGCTGCGCTAAAAAGAAAGGCTCCTTTTCCCGCATTCTCGTGCTCTCGCACAAAGCGGATCAGGGGATCGGTGCTGTTCGTTACATAGCAGGCAGTGGCCAGTACTACTCTGTTGAGCAGACGCTCCAAACTCAATAGTCCACGCCCTCCCAGGTGTCGCGGGGGGTATATTCGCGGGACAGAGGACTTAGGATGCAGGCTTCTCTCCATATTCATCCTTTTGCGGGTCTTCGTGTCGATTTCCTTCAGCTCGTTCACTTTCCAGTGTATAGCACCAAAGGTGTATAATAACAATGGGACCGCAAGCATGTTTGTGGCAGCGACTTTGTTCTTGCCGGACAGTTCTGACGACCAGATCTGCCGGAGTCGGTGCAAATACTTGCGGCGGAGACACTCTTTAACCAATGCTGCCTCTTGGACATGACGCTGCGCCACTCCAAGGTAGGTATAAGTATCTCCGGCATGCAGTTGTCGCAAGACGCTCCCATCAACGAGCTGTTCCTCATCTCCAGTATCTCCGCTTCGTCCTTTCTTGAGATGAACCAATGCAAATTTGTCTGTCCCGAACTCCATTCCGATAGCATGACTGTACTCCTGCACCACCCTCAGCGATTGTTGTAGTTCGCGTTGGCCGGAGGCATAAAGTTTTAGGTCATCCATATAAAACAGATGGGTGACCTTGTGCCTCCGGTTATTGGGCGTGCCACAGCTGTATCCTTTAGTATTTCTCAGCGCTATGGACAGAGGCAAAAGTGAGATGCAAAAGAGCAAGGGACTCAAGGAGTCTACTTGGAAGACACCTCTTTTCAATGACACCAACTCTGTCTGAACCCGAGTTTCACCTGATGTTATAGTGAACCGGGTCTTCCAGAGTGGCCTCCGTTGTTTGATGCATCCCACTATCTGATTATCCACCGAAAGGCATTCCAACAGCCGCACAATGAGCTCATGAGACGTGCTGTCGAATGCCTTGCGATAGTCAATCCAGGCCATAGAAAGGTTTCGCTTGTACTGCACAGAGTCGCGTGACACATCGGTCAATCAACAGGTTCTCCTTGCAGCCAGCTACTCCTTTCTTTGACCCTCTCTGTTTATATACGTCGAGAAATACAGGATTCGCAGCTTGAAGGATACGCATGTACAAGATTCTGGTGAAGAGCTTGTAACACGCGTTCAGACATGTTATTGGCCTGTAGTTTTTGGGATCAGACAAATCTCCGGTCTTCGGGAGAAGCACGGTTCGACCCTCGACAAACCAAGCCGGAATTGGCTGCTCCTGATTTAGCCACGAGTTAAAAACTCTAGCTAAATGCCGGTGGCAACTGGGGAATTTTTTCCACCAGTAGGTGTTTATGCCATCCGGGCCAGGAGCTGCGAAATTCTTTGCGCCTCGTAAGGCGTCAAGAATTTCTTCCGTGTTTATCGGGTGACGCAGTACATTCAAGTTAGGAGTCCTCCTACAAACGGACTCGAACTGCGCCAAGGCCGGAGTGTCTGCTGAGAGAGGTTTGGGTTGTTCGTAAATGTCCCTCCAAAAGGCCTCCACGCGATCAGCAGTTGGCGGCTGCTCTATGGCTGGAGGCGGCTGTTGGAAAAGGCGAGAAGGTCTTTCGTAGAACATTCTGTTCTGCTCCAGACCTCTCGCCCGCGCCACCAACGATCGCTTAGCAGCGATTAGCATCCGTATCCTGTCAAGAGAGTGTTGCTTGACAACAACCAGTACCGCTTGACTGAGTGTATGATGGTCGCGCCTCAACCCGTAGGCTATCTGGCGCACTCGGCGCGTAAAAGGCTTCCCAGCCGCTCTATATTCCATCACACACTGGATACGGGATGCTTCCTGGCGAGCCAACTGGATTTTCGCTTCCATTTGGCGCACCCGTCTCTGTGCTCTCTCAACAGGAGAGTCTCTCACTCTCCCCTGTCTAGCTAGCCTCAGAGCCGCAGCGTAAATTTCGCAATTGATGCTCCAAATGTCAGAGGCCTCCGATAGACGTTCACCAACAACCTCATCCTCTCTCTTTAAATCTGCCAGCTTCAAGGACCTTCCGTTGTTATGCAAGGCCCTTCGGTCCCTGAAATCCCCAGGTGAGACGACTTGGTCGATTTCCCTCTCAGCGGGCCTTACCGGCGAACTTTCAGCCTGGTTAACAGGCCTTCCGTCCGCCGAAGGGGCAGGCTGAGCTGGAGCACGAACATATCCCTGCCTCCGGAGGTACGATACATAATCTCGCAAATTCTGAGAGGTAAGCGTGCTATGCTCTGGGTGCATTTCACACCACCTCTCATACATGCGGGACATTTATCCCCTACGGCGCGGGCTACTGCTCTCGTAGCAGCTCAGCAGGTCATCCTTGAGCTCCGTCGTCCACCTAAAACGGTACATGTTATTGCGGAGGTCGTCATCAGGGCAAATCGAAGCACCGCCACCTTGCCCAACGCCGGCTTCCGAAACCGGCTCGGTGTGGGTGCTTTTCCTTCGAGGTGGTCGAACCCGAAGATAGGGCCCGTCGGGTGGTTAGCCTTAGGGCCCGCAGCCGACATTTCCGGAGGCAGCCGTCCAAATTGCCTCCAGAGGATGGACCTGTGAAGGTTGCCGACCGACTTGCATCCTTTGGCTTCGGTATACCCCTCGGTGTCGCCGCGCACCGAATAGCCTGTTTATGTTGGCCGGCTTCCTGGGGGTTTATGAAAACAGCCGCTTCTAACATGAAGAACAGACGCTGTCGGAGTACCGCTCCTCACATGGAGATCCGTCGTGTCCTATTAATGGAGAAGTTTACTAAAATTTTTTTATCGATTCAAAAGAAAATATAAGAAAAATAAAAGAAAAGCGTGAAAGAAATATGAATATATCTCTAAAGACAAAAAAGTTACAATGTTTCAAAGTCGCGCTCCGCAGAAATATTTTTGGCACGACTGACCGAGTGGTGTGACGTCATAGCTCCGTAGCCAGTGCGGGCGGCCGCTGCCGCTGAGCCACACGACGCGACGCACGTATCAGACAACGCACACAGGCAGAGCGTGGTGGTGGCGCCGTGAGCTGAGCAACCAATCGTCTCATTGGTTTTGTAGTTTAGTGCATATCAAATAATATTGCTATGATGAGTGACATTAAAAAAGGATGTTATAAAAAATATTGCATTGTTCCGAAGTGTGTGAGCACAACGATTAAAACACCTAATAAAGTTTTTTCCCACGCACCTTTGCATGCAAAAGAAGTGGTGCAAAGTGATGAAGCGGGATTTAATAATACCAAAAAGTTAAAAATATGTTTGTGAGGATCATTTTGATGCGAGTATGCCATTGTATTTATCTTCTATTGATAAGTATTAATTATTATCAACTATATATGGATAGCTTCACTGGTTGTTAAAGATTACTTTACCCAATAGTAAATTAGTTAGTTCATTTTTTTTTCAATTTATTTGTACCTATTAATGAGTTACAAATATTGCCACCTCGAAAGCAATGCTTGTATGAGGTATAGGCAAGGCATATACACATACGATAATTTAGCTAACCTATTGCATTTATCCTATCTGTTGAATGATCATCATGGCTTCTATTCAGTCTTTCGCCGGGACTGAAACGACCCTTCTGCAGCCTTCCACATGTCTTCGTTTCTTGAATAAATACATTGATAAATAGGATATCTGATACATAAAATTTTGACGTTACGTATGCTGAATTACTTTACTGTGTTATATATTTCTATATTTTCGGATTCGTAACTTATGTTTTTGTTGATACAGCTTGAAAATGATACTGAAAATCTAATCAAATATAAACTAGTTGGTGGTACATTAAAGCTGAAAACTGAAGGCTGCCCTCATAAGTCAAAAATTTGTTCATCCTAGAACTCTGAGCATATCAAAAAAGGCGACACGCAGAATGTTTAGAAAATTTATTGCAGAACGATGCTTCATCGACCTCAAGTTGGCAACCTTTCGAAGTAATTCAGTGTCATTCAATATACAAAGAGCCGGATGTACTAGAGAATCCACTATCTAACGATTGCACAGTGAATGTATCAGATATAATCCCGACAACAATATTTAAACAAAGTGCAAGTTGACAGCAAGGTTAAACAAAAAGATCAAAAAGTGCAAACAATCATGAGAAGGAAAAAAACGAACGATACAGAATATAAGTGTCTGATGACCATCCCCCAATCACCCGAGAGTTCTCCTTCAAAAGAATCAGTATCTTCTAAGAGTTGCTACAGTTCAGTTAGTTATACTTTAAATACAACAGTCATCCCTCAGTATTGCAAAGAGACAATAACAAAAATATCAACAAATGCTAGTTTTTATTTGCGTTTACCGGAAGGCGTTTATTTTCTCACGAAACTATTATCTTAAAGCGTTTCTAGATCAATAAGAGATATTTTAATATGACTTTGTCCTTTTACAATTCCTTCTTCCGTTATGGTAAAAAACTAAAAAACACTTATTTAAAAATCAAATAATGTACATACAAAACACTCTATAGCTTCCACGATACCACGATACACAGATCTACGGCAGCGCGCGGCACAGACGGCTGGCTATGCGGATTGCGGAATCGTGACGTCACAGCCAAATTGAAGGCGGCAACTATTTCGCGCAAAATATGCAAACTTTAATTATTGATTTCTCTGCCATTTATTGACGGATTTCAAAAATTTTTTCACTGACTAATTACTTTTCGTCTATATTTTACGGATACGTAACTGCTTATTTTATTATGAGTATCATGAGACTTCTCCATTGTGGAATAGCCGATCCTCTGGATGCAAACGCTATTCCACTGTGCTAGTTTTGGTCCGCCCCGGGTATTTCGTTTCCCCGGTACCACCCATATCTGGGAGGCATTCCCCTATCCGCCACCTTGGGGAGGCGCCACTGAGAGGATCTAGCAACCCCTCGCGGCTATTATTATTATATGTTAAAAACAAAAAAGTGCAGCTCGGGCTCCGACACACCGAGCTGCTGTTCCATTACCCAATGACTACTCCTCACACCGTGAGGTGAGCAATCACTGGGTCCGCGAATCGTGCGCCCTAAGTAGACGAAGGGACCCAAGGATGACTGCCTTCTGCATTCTGGCGGCTAAGATGTGCGCCGCCGCACGGCACACCGGTATTTTGCGCAGTGCAGAGAGCAGCGTATTCCTCATTCCACCTAGGGATCCAATGACCATAACCAGCAGACTTACAGTGTAGTCTGGCCAGAGCCTGCGAAGTTGTCCGAGCAACTCCTGATATTTGGTCCGCTTTTCCTCCTCCTTAGAGACGATGTTCACTGCGGCAGGCGCCGAAAACTCAATAACGAACATCGTCTTCTGTTGGTGGTCGAGAAGGACTATGTCGGGCTTGTTTGCCTGTACAAGCTCGAGCGTGGGGAACGAGTAGTTCCAGTAAATCCGGCATCTCTCGTTCTCCACAACGGACTCTATATCCCCTGGAGCGTATGGCAGCACCGGTGTCTCATCGATACCGTATGAGTGCCTTAAATGATAGTAGAGCACTCGTAGAGCCGCGTTGTGCCGATGGACGTAAGCCGTCCCAGCGTACGTCTTACACGCCGACAAGAGATGCATAAGCGTCTCTGGCGCCTGTCGGCAAGCTCTACAATGGGTGTCGGGTACATCTACACCCATAACCCTTTTACGGTATACCAAGGTGTTGAAGACACCGTCTTGGCAAGCCATTATAAAGCCCTCAGTCTCCGACTTCAACCCACTAGACCTTAGGAAAGAGAAGGTCAACTGCTCAGACAAGCCATGCTCTTCTAGATGTTTGTAGAAGATTCCATGCATTGGCTTATCTTTATGAAGTCTTAAGAGGAAGTCGACTTCGGCAGTTTTAATATTATTATTATTATTATTATTATTATTAATTAAAAACATGCAAAAAAAACAAGAAAAATAATGCAATAAAAAGTGAACGACGTGCAAAAGGAAAACAACGGCAATCAAGGACAAGAAAAATAAAGTAAAAGATGATGACGTCAGTCTCATAAATGATGATGGTCATGATGATACGAGTGTTGAAACTTGATAGCACCATACGAAGTACATTCAATACAGCAACAATATAATTCTTTCCAGCAAATACCGCGTCAGCAGTTGAAAGCAAAAGGAAAGCTAACCGATAACAATGATTGACCACTTGAACGAACCGAGCATACTTGCAACCGAGAAAAAACGAAAACATCACGATGGAGATGTGGACAACGACGAAATGATTCGAAAAAACTACCTGCGAAAATTCCATTTATAAATTCGTAAATATACTTGGTAGGCTCATCAGTAGAAGCTAACTCGTTCTCTAGGCAGCATGGCACGTCGAAAGACTCCCAAACCTACCAAACGACGACGAGTGAAAAAGAAGCGAATTATACGAAAAACAAACGAAACAAATGAAGCAGAACAAGATTAGTTTTGCAAGTGCTGTTAGACAAATTAAAAAAACATATCTTGAAAATGAAACCTGACACACACATGTAGTATTGATACCAATTTTCGCAGGACTTTCGGCTCTGGGTTCATTATCTGGAGGAGCATCTGCGACCGCTAAAGCGATAAATGATGCTCATTTAGCTAAAATTCAGCTGGAAGAGTCACAATGTTATAACAGCAAAATGGAGGCGATTGTTACGCGTAAAGGATTGTATCTAAAGCCATATATGGGTCTCTATTTTGTCGTATTAGTGGAAGAAGGAAGGTGAAAAACGGGAGGGAGGAATAAATGCACACCCATTCCTAAACATCAGCCGATGTTCCGATGACTACTATCGAGCATCGAGCTTGAAAAATACGCATGACAGTACAACAGTAGTCCAATCGTTACGTCGTAAAAAAAGGCTTTTGACAGCCAACATTGAATTCTTCCATTTGAATTTTTTTTTCGATAGCACTTACCAAAACGACGCTATATTTTGAATATTTTCGCGAAGCAGAGTTTTACCCTCCCACCCCCACGAGCGGCAACCCCCCCAAGGTCACAAACTTAGGTGTAGGTTCAGGGGACCGATGTCTAATATCCCACCAAATTTCATTTCTTTCCGACCTTTCGCGCTCAAAAGATTTCTGTAGGACTTAACGATTGGCTAATATCGGGAGTAGGTAGCGATGTGTTCCTAAATGTGTTTTTTAAGCGCAAATGTGCAGGCAGCTGTAGATAATATATAATACATAAATAAGATATTTCTCACAATAGCTCATATCGGTAGTAGGTAGCGGTGTGTTCATAAATGTCGTAATTTTACTTCCCACACCGATAGGTGAGGGGAGTATTGTAATCGCGAAAATTTTCGATTTTGAGATAATACACTTTTTGGGCGTTTCATGATGCCTACATAACGAAAATCCACGTCACTCATTTCCGTCGGTCTGTCTGTCTGTCTGTCGGTCTGTCTGTACGCGTTTTTCTGTCCTCGTGATCTCAGTAACCGCTGCATGGATTGTGATGAAATTTGGGCAGCGATATGCTGTGGGGTCGTAGTAGGTAATGTTTCTATAATTTTGAAAATCGGTGCATTGGCGGCGGAGTAATTAGCAAAAAACGAAAAATTTCAAATATTCCCCAAACTTCGTTTTTAGGCGTTTTAGGTGTTCCTGATCATTTTCTACTTTTTTTGGGTGGGGGTGGAAATTGGGGTGGTTGGGTGTTGGGGGGTTGTAAAATTGAAAACTTTGTTGTATTCATGATAGATTACCCACTGACCTGTGAAGGAAGACCTAACGACATAAATAACTTTTTTAGGTCTATCCGAGCATTGCCTTATGCCTATTACAGAAACTAAAGGACTTAGAATTTTTTCCGATGTATACATACGAGTATTGCTTTAGATCGTTCTATATCATGTAACGAAGAAACTGTTCAATTGATTTCAATGAAATTTTGACACAGTATTACTACCGTGTCGAGGATGGAAAATTGGTATGGTTTTTATAAATCGTGCCAGCAGCGGCGCAGAAATAATAAAAAAAAATAAAAATATAGAAACAGCTCAAACTTCGTTTTTAAGTGTTTTAGAAGTTCCTGATCATTTTCTGAGTTTTTTTGGGTGGGGGTGGAATTGGGGTGGTTGGGGGATGGGGGGTTGATAAACTGAAAAATTTGCTGTATTCATAATAGGAAGTCCACTGACCTGTGAAGGAAGATCTAGCGACCTAAATCACCTTTTACTTCCCACACGGATAGGTGAGGGGAGTATTGTGATCGCGAAAATTTTCGATTTTGAGATAATACACTTTTTGGGCGTTTCATGATGTCTACATAACGAAAATCCACGTCACCCATTTCCGTCGGTCTGTCAGTCGGTCTGTCTCTCTATCTGTCGGTCTGTCTGTCTGTCGGTCTGTCTGTACGCGTTTTTCTGTCCTCGTGATCTCAGTAACCGCTGCATGGAGTGTGATAAAATTTGGGCAGCGATATGCTGTGGGGTCGTAGTAGGTAATGCTGCTATAATTTTGAAAATCGGTGCATTGGCGGCGGACTAATTAGCAAAAAACGAAAAATTTCAAATATTCCCCAAACTTCGTTTTTAGGCGTTTTAGGAGTTCCTGATCATTTTCTACTTTTTTTTGGGTGGGGGTGGAAATTGGGGTGGTTGGGGGTTGGGGGGTTGTAAAATCGAAAAATTTGTTGTATTCATAATAGACTACCCACTTACCTGTGAAGGAAGCCCTAGCGACATAAATAACTGTTTTAGGTCTATCCGAACATTGCCTTATGCCTATTACAGAAACTAAAGGACATAGAATTTTTTCCGATGTATACATACGAGTATTGCTTTAGATCGTTCTATATTATGTAACGAAGAAACTGTTTGATTGATTTTAATGACATTTTGACACAGTATTACTACCGTGTCGAGGATGGAAAATGCGTATGGTTTTTATAAATCGTGCCAGTAGCGGCGCAGAAATAATAAAAAAACTAAAAATATAAAACAGCTCAAACTTCGTTTTTAAGTGTTTTAGAAGTTCCTGATCATTTTCTGAGTTTTTTTGGGAGGGGGTGAAATTGGGGTGGGGGGTTGAAAAACTGAAAAATTTGCTGTATTCGTAATACGCTGTCCACTGACCTATGAAGGAAGATCTAGCGACATAAGTCACCTTTTTAGATCCATCTGAACATTGCCGTGCCTATTAGAGAAACCAAAGGACTTAGAATTTTTTCTGGTGTAAACATACGAGTATTGCTTTAGATCGTTCTATATTATGTAACGAAGAAACTGTTGAATTGATTTTAATGAAATTTTGACATAGTATTACTACCATGGCGAGAATGGAAAATGCGTATGGTTTTTATAAATCGTGCCAGTGGCGGCGCAGAAACAAAAAAACTAAAAATATAAAAACAGCTTAAACTTCGTTTTTAAGTATTTTAGAGGTTCCTGATCATTTACTGAGTTTTTTTGGGTGGGGGTGAAATTCGTGTGGTTAGGGGGTGGAGGGTTGAAAAACCGAAAAATTTGCTGTATTAATAATAGGCTGTCCGCTGACCTGTGAAGGAAGGCCTAGCGACATAAATCACCTTTTTAGGTCCATCTGAACATTGCCTTGCCTATTACCGAAACTAATAAGGGACTTAGAATTTTCTGTATACATACGATATTTATTGCTTTAGATCGCTTTGTATTTTGTAACGTCGAAACTATTAAACTAATTCTAATGAAATTTTGACACATTATTATTATTACTGTGGTGAGGATGGAAAATGCGTATGCTTGTCAGAAATCGTGTCAGTGGCAACGTAGCAATAATCAAAACCAAACTAAAAATATGAAAACAGCTCAAACTTCGTTTTTAGATGTTTTAGGGGTTCCAGGTTGTAAAACTGAAAAGTTTGTATTATTGATAATAGGCTGTTCATTGAGCTGTGCAGGAAAGACCTAACGGCATATGACAATTCGGGGGGGGGGGGGACTGGCGATGATTTTGTTGCAAGGGGATCTCAGACTAAGGCTGCTTCACGCTATGGGAAAATAATAAACTGGTATCACCGTAATGTGTGGGAAGTACTGAGTCAATCAACTTGACTTCATTTTTTTTTAAATCAAATGCGTGCATTCTTATAAAGAACTGCGAAGGTATCGTTCTTTCAGGGGAAAGAAAAATGTTACACGACTTTTTGATTAAGTTTTTCGCCTTAATCTGCGATGGAATTCTGATTTTAGTGAAAATGACAAACCAACCCCTAATTTTAACGCCCTGTAGAATGGAAACTATTAGTCGGACACGAAAAATGTAAAAACCAAAATTATGCAGAATTTTGTTCTCTCCATAAATCATTCAAAGCTTTTTTCGATATCACATGCCAAAACGGCGTTATTTTTCGAAAATCGTCGCGAAGCAGAGTTTTCTCCCCCCACCTCTCGAGCGGCAACCCCTCGAGGTTTAGGTTCACGGGACCAATTTCTACCATTCCACCAAATTTCATTACTATCCGACTTTTGGCTGTCAAAAAACCCCTACCGCCTGGACTCAGCCCACATTTCGAGGAATATTCTCTAGAAATAATCTGCCCAAGAGAATAGAACATGATGAACGAGGTATCATCAATTTAGGTAATGGAGATGGTCCTGGTACACTTTGGACAGTATAGGACCTGTATTAATGTACTCTGACAGCTTCGGGAATCTTCCAGCTTCGTTAGAAGCACTTGTATATTTCAATTTAAACGGAAATTGTGAAATTATGTATAGTAACGATGTATAAAAAGGTACAACACTGTAAACTGCGGTCAACTTTGTTTTTAGGATGTCTTTCCGAATAAATACTTGAGTAAGTAGTGAAAGCCTCTCATTTGCCCTGGAGGCGTTCAGTATCAACAAACATCATGTATACGTTTACGTTATCTGGAAGTCTGTGTTGTCAGCAAAAATATATCCGCCAATTATTTTGGATGCAGGAAAAAGTTACGCTCTAGGGCTCTGCGACTTTGTCACTTTTAATACAATTCCTAATGTGGAAGAGACAAATAACAGGTTTTAGCATGGATGCTATCGTAATATCTGTGGGTAGTTATGGAATTGAACTTGTTATTATGAACAAAATCCAGGAGAAACAGAGGAAGACTAAAAGGTAGCTCAAGCATGACAAAAAATGCTATTCGGAAATAGGCGACGGACATTATTGGGATTTACACCAAGCGGATTATCACGTGCCGATAAATATATTCAAAGTGAACGCTACGTGAGTGTCATCTCATAAAAAAACTCGTACAATAACATGTGCTACACATGTTTGATCCCAACGTTCCCAGGGGTATCGCACCGTGCAAAAGTATCCAACGTCATATATCTTCTCATAAACACCAATTACATTGATGAAATTGTCCTTAAAATAGTTGATCAAGACGACAAACTCGTCAATTTCAATCAGGAGGTTGTAACTATAAGAGTGCACCTGAAGGAATTGCAATACCGAAATATTTAGTAGACAAGGTTCTTCAGATTTTGGGATAATAAAGTGCTGCAGAGGTTTCTTTATTCAAAAGCCGACGTCTCGGCGTTTATTTTACGCACTCTTCAGGGCTATCGAGCACACCCCTATAGCAACAAGGGATGACATGTCCCTTTGGGTCAAACAACAAAAAACATTCCAGAAGATGCTTAAAAAGAATAATAAATGCCGTTGTCAACAAGTCTGAATTTTAGTATTTGCTGCTGTACTTTATTATCCCAAAATCTGAAGAATATTTTTTACTAAATAGTAAAAAAGCTGGGATAGGATTTACTTTCTACAGTAAGACCGAAATATGATGGTTCTGTACAACGTCGCCAATCGTTATATTACTAGCGAAACATCACGCAACCTGGTTAGTCGTAAGCGACAACACCAAACATCAGAGAATTTCTCAGGCTTTGAGGACTTAGATCACTGCTGTAAAGGTCATCATCATTCTCTTTGAATGTCTGGTGAACGCTGCGGTAATAGTACAGACACAGATAAGAGGTTGATAATATACTGCAGGTGCAAGGGTTTGGTGAATGTGAAAAGGATTTGGAGGAACGGAAAGTGGGTGAAAAAAAATGAAAAAGAGAGAGGAATATATCAACAAAACATTGAAATTTAGTTTCAACATGATGAATGTTGGGGGAGCATCTTTGAATGACAGCTCCCTTATTAGTTGTTAACACCACAGCCATCCACCGTACGCAAATACTACCTTTAATAAACCGAGATAGAATTCCTATTCAAACTTAGGAGACTTATCACTGGCCTTGTTAACAACTTTATTGCATTTTTGTTTGAAATTCGATACGAAATTGAGGTTTTGAATCAATTTTCTTTTTGTCATAAATCGAAAGATCATATATGTTTTATAATAAAACTGTTTTTGTTTTCTCTTTTTTCGCAATAATTCAAAAGTTGGATCAAAATAAAAATGGGTTTTTGAATCGAGTACCGAAAACACGCCGATGGCTCCCGAACCCGTGTGACGTAACGATGGCGGTTAAGATGCTCCTTTGACCAACGACGTCCTACATCGATACTAGATTCTAGATTCCCAGCCAATCGTGAAAATACTTGCTAGTAACTAGTGTATATTTGTTGCAATATAGCCGATGAATGAAGTTTGCAGCTCGAGACAACCTCTACGATCGAAATAAATATCTTTTCGGATGTTTGAAATCAGATTATAGATTCAAGTAAGTAAGTACCTAATCAAATATGTCTTGTTGAAACTATCTGGTGCATGTTCGGCTGGCCTAGTGGTTAGAGTGTTGGGTAATGGTTCAGTTGGTCTATGGTTCAAAGCTCAGCCTGTCCAGTTTTTTTTTATTTTTTTTATCAAATAATTCATTCATGTGCTTTTTGCACTTGTTACGTACATTTTTTTCTACGATCAACATATGTTTTTGAAACAAATTCTATCAGACGTATTACTTGCACTGCATAGTGCAAAAACTAAGTACAGGACGCGGAGGACAATTCAAAAAATCAGTGCAAATGGTGTTTGTTCGTCAAAATCAATCGCCAATATTTTTTTTTAAATGTAATAGTTGGTTAATAAAACAAAATCCATTCATTTTTTAAGTTTTTAATATAAACATAAAGTAACTCAAACTCGTAATCACAGCAGTCTTCTGTTTATCAGTTGGTATCTTTAAAACTGATATATGAGCTTTCGATTTATCACAAAAAAAAAATATATTTTTTTCTTAATTCAAAACCTCAATTGGGGGTACTGTAGTGGACAGTGAGAAATCCAGGAATCACTCCTACCCTAAAAGGACTAGTTTCTTTTACAAGCAACCAATGTGAGAGGTATCAGCATGCAGCGATATATCGTTGTATTTAGAATTAAAATTAAGAGTTTTTGAGGGATATAAAAAAAGTTGTCGAGTACAAAAAACCAAAGTTGATGATGGTTGCTAAGAAATGAAACGTCACATCGAAAATCTAATAACATCAGTGTATAGAGCAAGAAAAGTTAAAACGTGAATGTGAAATTTGAATTGTCATATCTTTTCAAATAAAGTGAGAAAAAAATAAAATCGAAATCGGAAAAATTCGCTTTTTCTCAAATATCTTGGGAGGTACTCGGAATTTTAAAATTTTTAAAACTCCATATTGCAGGGTTCAACAACGCGCAACTTTTCTCTAATTTAATCATCTGATACCGTGTATATAGAAAAAACAATGATTGGTTATTTTATTCACGATAGGGTCTACTATGTGTGTGGTCAGGCTACGCTAGGCTAGACTAGGCCGGGCTCACGCGTGCCAACGCTACGACCACGACGCCGCCGCCATTGTGTCATTGTCTTGTGATCATTCACATCAATTTTGTTTAAAGTATTTATACACACGCAAGTGTACCTTGTCTCTAGGTTATGTTATACAGGGTGTTTACGTGTTTACTTCAAATTTGGGATATTCGTGCTATATTTGTGCTACAAGCATTACAATGATGTATAATATACGTATTTTACATAACGGCATTAAGATCGTAAACACCCTGTATAAAAAAGCAGGCAGTCTGCCGGCGAGCGATATCTCGCTGCTGCACACCTCTCTCTGACTCACCTCACATTATTTTATTATATAATTATTACCTAATTTCGCGCAGGAGCGCATATCAGCTGTTTATTATGCTCTAATCGAATTAATTACTACAACACTCTAGTTAGCCTAATGGGCATGGCAACTGGTTACTAATACAGTAGTAGCGGGCTCGAAGCCCGCAGTAGCTCTCTTCACAAATATGTCTTTTTTTTCATTTAACTAAAAACAACTTTGCATCGTTACATCACACACCACGAAAAACACAGACGATTGGTAACTTCCTGGAACGACAAATACCCCCTCCGGTTATTGAAAGTGCTTGTTCAGATACTTCTTGCAGAAGGTCACGTGACCAATTGAGACCATGCCCTAGAGGCACACCTTTACACCTGGTAAAAGCCTCCGGTCATTGCCGGTCATTTCTTTAGATTACTTCTTGGAAATCAGGGACCAAAGTCAATCCGGTCCCCATCATGGCGGACACACACGAGAACCGGATGGCGGGGTTACCAAACGGCCCCAGAACCCAATTGGCTAAACTACTGAGAGGTGCATAAGGGCCCGCTTGCACTGGTGGTTCTTGTCCAATGACCGTGCTCCAATTTACTAGTCAATGGCGATAGATCAATAGGAGGATCTATATCGCCCAAACACCTTCAGTACTTACCTATCAATTCCGTCCTCAATCTCTTCACCAAGCCCAGCTCTTGCACCATGCTGAACAGCCTCGGATTGATCTTTTCCAGGTTGATAATCGGGCGTCGCGCGGTGATGCGCAGCTGTTGCAACGCCGCCTGGCAAACGGGCCGCGGTTCCAGGTCCCAGTTGCGGACCACTCGCGCCGGCACCACCGCTCGTCCTCCCCAGTGACATGCCATGCAGTAGTACTGTCCAGTGTAGTCACAAAGTCGTGGTTCGTCGCCCCAGCTATTGTCTACGAGGTACCAAATGAAGTTTTAGTAAGAATCAATCCGTGATGAATCCATAAATCTGCCAATAATATACACCGTGTTCCAAAAGTACCGGACCAAATAAATAACCAAGGAAGTAGGGGTCGCACAAGAAAATAGTCAAGATAAAAGTCGTAAGAAATTTTCCTGGATATCGGATAGGCACATTTTTGGTGACCTTGACCTTGAGATAAAGGTTACAGCAAGGTCAAATCGATTTCCTTAAATGGAAACCCCTACTTTTGACGCCGGAAGTGAAAAGCACTGAAAAGCATATATGTGCTTGACTTTTTGATAAAGTTGACCTCAAATGGTTAAGTCAATGTCAAAGTGTGACTAACAGGGTATCTTGAGAAGTAGAAATTACACAACAATATAGTAAAGATCGTAGAAACTTTTTCTGGCTATCGGATGATGAGCTTAAAGGTGACCTTGACCTTGAAATTCAAGTCACATCTAGGCAAATCGATTTTCTTAAATGGAAACCCCTAATTTTGACACCGGTAATAAAAAGCACGGAAAATTTCATGTCCAGAGATGAGCTTGTCCATTTGTGAAATTTGACCTTGATGATTAAGTCTTGCCTTGCCCTAACTAGTCGGGACAAACAGTTTCCGTGTTTTTCATTTCCGATTTAAATAATTTGAATTATCAAGTGACAAATACACCATAGCGCACGGAGAATTTTGAAAATAGTTAAATTGGGATCAAATTCCAAAAGTTTAAACTTTCAACGGTAAAAATTGAACCGACATAATTCTTCATATCTATCTAGATCGCTGATACGATATCGATTTTTGATGAGATTTTAACAATCACTGAATCGTTGATTCAACAACGGGGCAGACAGAAAATTTGAAGGTCCAAGTTAAGGTGAAGCTCATGAACGTGGAAAACGACACTTAAATGGAGATATACGCAAAAAATTCCCTGCTTCTCATTTCCGGTGTCTAAAGTAGGGGTTTCCATTTAAGAAACCCGATTTGACTTTGCTGTGACCTTGAATGTCAAGACCAAGGACTATGACTATGTTTATCCTTACTTCTCAAGATACCCTGCTGGTCACATGTTGACCTTGACTCAGTCGTCCAAGGTAATTTTTTTCAAATTGTTTAGCTCATTTCCATGCTTTCCATTTCCATTGTAAAAAGTGGGGGGTTTCCATTCAAAATTGATTTGACCTTCATTGTCAAGGTCATCATAAAGGTCAGAATCGGGTGGTCAGGAAATGTTCCTACGACTTTTTCTTGACTATCTTTTTGTGCAACCCCTACTCCTCAAGATACTCTGCTGGTCACATTTTGACCTGGATTTAATCATCCAAAATCAACTTTATCAAACAGTCAAGCGCATATAGATGTGTAGATAGCGCAGATAGATAGCGAAAAAAGTTATATACAAAAAGTTGTGGCCAAACACATCCTATTTGATCAGAAAATATTTTGATTTATACAGGGCGATTCATAACTACGTGGTGATGCAAACAATTTTTTTAAATGATACACTCTATAATATGATCCCATATTTTGATTCTACTAATGATCCTCGTTCTCACAATATGAGGTATTGTAACATTATACAGGGTACGTATTTCAAAAGTTATGAGTATTTTTATATCTAAATCGCTGTCAAATGAACGTACTGTATAAGGAAAATTAATGAATCAATAACAATTTTTTTACATGGCAAGATATGAAATATCCTCAACCTTTAACGCCGACTACAAAAAAAGTCACACATTCATATTGTAACAGGCCCAATGTGGAATTGAAAATTAAAGCGTTATTGATGTTGTTAGTATTATATCTTAGTTTTAAGAGGCGATTTGGCGACCGCGGAATCGAGCGATAAGTGAAAGTGACAGGCGGATTTTCGGGCGCGTCAGGGTCGCGTCACTTAAAGCTGTCTAAAAAAATAGATTTAGTTTTTTGGATGTCTGTATACCGTATAACGCGATTTTATTGTTCTTCTCATTGCAATATAAAACTTGTGCCACAGTCATTCGTTAACTCGTTGTCTAACACAAGACTTCTACCCACCCTGATTGATAAGAAGAAAAGAGTAGGCCTTGCGAACAGTAAGGCCATTTGCAATATACAGGGTGGCCAATCGGGTAACGTTATTATTTTTTCTTTTTAGATAGCCCGTACCGAGACCTATCCAAAACACCCCCATATAGCGATTATTGATAGTTTTCGAGTTATGATTTTTTTTTGGAAAGCTTACGAGATTTTCCATTTTTTCCAAGAAATCGTCAAAAACAAAAATGCTTTTTGGTTTTTATTTGTTCTGTAATTATACTCAGTATTAAGCCTGTTTTAATATCCAATAAAGAAAATCTGTAAATCCGACCAATAGTTAAGTACATTTTGGGCCCAAAGTTTGAAATCACTGTTTTTAGTCAGGAGACCAAAACTTAAAAATACTTATGCCTGGTTCTGGAGCTCCAAAATATTCTTAAAAACTTTGCAAGATACTACACTTTCGAAATAATGATGAAAAAATAACACTTATGGGAGCATTTTCCGCCGTACGTGACTGATAAAGGTAAAAAGGTGATAATTCACGAATTTCCAAGATGATTTAAAAAACTATGTGGTGATCCGGAACGCGCTCCTGGCTGCCAGACGTTAGAACACACCTTTAGCGGTCACGTGACCGAAGTTGACATTGACGACATCGACGGATGATTTTAAAAATTGTAGGATCTAAGTGAATGAGTGTATAGTCATGAAGTGACTTGATGATGTTCAGATAAGTAATGTATTTGATTATCCTATATTGTTCAGATATTTTGTTATTGGTCAATTCATGAGTGATTTTTCATAGAACAAAAATTCCTTTCATTCTGTCTTAATTGTCAATCCGTGTTCACAGAAAAAGATATTGTTCTGCGATGCTTTTGGTTGTTGTGTTTGGTCACTGGAATAAAGTAGCGGGCTGTGATATCGTTGCTATGGTTTTGTTGATAGTTTGTTTATTAATTACGACTGGGGATTGTTTTTGAAAAACGTAACAAGCGGGAGACCAAATTTTACACAATGCATTTTGGAAGTCTTTTTCACGAATATTTGCAGGTATGTTGTCTTTTGAGTTTGTATTATTAACTAATGTGGTCTGGCTACTATTTTTGGAGTGTTTCACAAGGTATATACTATACATCCTGCTTTTGAGACGATACTATATGGCGTTGGGTCTCTGATTTCCGTCTACTCTAGGTATTGCAGGCTAATGGTGAACAGAGATAACTCTGTCTTATTTATCTGTATTTATTTAAATCCGTACTGATTTCTCTTTATTTATATATGATATTTATTTACGGAAGGCCGATGCCTGGTAACAACCCAGGTCGGACCTATTCCAATTATCTCCTTTATTTACTCCTTTATATGGTTGGTTATATTTATTTATATATGCTATTTTACATTTTTCCACATCCTATCCATATTTCTCTCCCTGACGTTAAACAGAGATCTAGCCCACCATGTATTATTATTTACTATTTAGACTGTGAATGTTTATAACCATTTCTTTATTATACAATATCAATAACAAGAGCCAGTTTACCACTATTATTAAGACATTTTTGAATCGTATATTTTAACATATCGATATAAATACTTCACCAGTAAAATATATGAAATACAAAGCACTCTGCTCGCACATGTTTCACATGTTTATTAAACATGGAAAAAAGCACTCATGATTTGATAGATACAAGAATCAAGTAATAAATAACATAAACACTCAGCACTCATGATTAATAAATACAAAACAAATGTTACGAAACAAATAATGAAAAAAACCATATCACAACATTTCTGTGTTTGATTTAATTCTCTCTGAGTTGGTACACATGCATGCTAAAGGAATCTGGTTACCATGGGCACACATACAATATTGGGTTCTAAATTCCACCACTAGACGTCTTGATCACTTTGGCTGTTTCTAAATTTGGTATCGATTTTGACAGTGACCAGTTGCTCACTACAACTATTATTTTACTTTATTATGACAAATTAAAAAAAACTCGTACCAACTAATAAACACGATTATCATTGATGTCTTAATGACTTTTAATAAACAAAACGAATACTCAAATTGTGATTTTTGCTGCTAAATTAAGTTGTATGGAAAGTTAACAAAGGAAAGGAATAATAAAAGAATAATCTGACTTTCAAATCCATGGCAGAATTACCTGGGAAGTGGTGTCGTAGCATACGCCATCCCTTTCTTGCAGAGTAGCTTTCTGTGAGGTGATATTACGAAGGGTTCGAGAAAATCCCGATTTCTTTAACAAAATCTTGTGGACCGATGAAGCCCTGTTTGCGAGGATAGGACTGCTTAATATCCACAATTACCATTATTAGGCAACGGAAAATCCTCACATTGCACGACATCGAACTTTCAGAACAGATTTAGTGTCAACTTGTGGACGGGAGTAGTGAATGGATAACTAATAGGCCCCGTCGAACTACCATCTAAGCTGGATGGAGCGACCTATTTAGATTTCCTGCAAAATAACTTGTCCGACTCATTAGAAGACGTAAACCTAGAGATACGAAGGAATCTAATATTCCAACACGATGGCGGTCCATGCCACTACACTAGGGTAGTGCGCAACTACTTGGACGCAACCTTCCCAAATCGGTAGATTGGTCGTACTGGGCCGATCAGTTGGCCCCCTCGTAGTCCAGATTTAAATCCCATTGACTTCTTCATCTGGGGAAAGGAAATCGTCTACGCTCGTGACAGTAACACCGTGGAAGAGCCCAGCCAAAAATTAATAGCACAATATCATAAAGTAAAATAGTAGTTTTTTTAAATCATTTTGGAAATTCGTGATTTATCACCTCTTCACATTTAACAGTGAAGTAGGGCACAAAATGTCCCCATAAGTGCTATTTTTCATTATTATTTTGAGAGTGTAACGTCTTGCAAAGTTTTTAAGATCAGTTTGGAGCTCGAGAACCAGGCATCAGTATTTTTAATTCTATTTTGAAAGTTTTGGTCTCCTGACTAAAAACAGTGATTTCAAACTTTGGGCCCAAAATGTATTTATTTATTGGTCGGATGTTCAGGTTTTCTTTATTGGATATTAAAATAGGCTTAATACTGAGTATAATTACAGAAAAAATAAAAGCCAAAAAGCATTTTTGTTTTTATTTTTGGCGATTTCTTGGAAAAAGTGGAAAATCTCTAAGTTTAAAAAAAATCGTAACTCGAAAACCATCATGCATGGGGGTGTTTTGGATTGGTCTCGGTACGGGCTATCTAAAAATAATAATAACGTTACTCGATTGGTCACCCTGTATAGGGTGCGGTAAAATGCAAAATCTAGATTTTTTTTATATTTTATTATACCAAAAAATTATTTTTTGAATGCTCTTCCATATTCGTAAAGCATTTCCTATACCTCATTCATCAGTTTCTAAGAAGCTTCGATTTTCTGCAAATTATATACCTTCTATTTGTGTAGTAAAATATATTAATGTTGAAAAAGTACTAGGCCCGGTACTAGGGAATTTTATTTTATTTAACGAACAACTGAAAAAGGCCATAACGGTATTTCATAAGGTTAAAATCCAGAATTATTGAGATAATATAAGTCAGGTATGCTGAGGACATAATTATATAGGTGTGATGCATAATTAATAATTATCAAGCAGATTTATTAGGTAGACTTTAGTTGCTCGTTAAATAAAAATGAATACCCTAGTACTTTGCCAAAGTAAATAAATTTCAGTACATATATATAGTTAATTCCTATACAGGTACATTTAAAATTAGCAGAAAATCGAAATATCTTGAAACTAATGAATGTACGTATAGAAAATTCTATACAAAAAAGAAAGAACATATTAGAAATAATTTTTTACTATAATAAAATATGGGAAGTTACATTTAAGAAAACAGAGATTCTAGAGTTTTTATTCTACGTCACCCTGTATATGAATATGTTTCATCGGCTTGTTTTATAGTCGGCGTTAAAACTAGAGGATATTTTTTTATTTGCCATGTTGAAAAAATTATTTTTGTTTCATTACTTTTTACTCAGTACGTTCATTTGACAGCGATTTGGGTATAAAAATGGTCATAACGATCATAGAATCTAAATATGGGATAATATGTAGGGTGTCTCATTTAAACAAATGTATCTTTGCATCACGACCTAGTATGAATCACCCTGTATAAATTAAAATATTTTCTGAGCAAGAATTATATATTTGACTACAACTTTATACACATATCTTTTGCATCTTTTACAGTAGTAGAGTTATCGACCGATCCTGTACTAAAACTCACCTGTATTTAATTAGTCAAATAAATTCTTGTGCATTTATATGTAAATTAGATAAAAGTAACGGAACAAGGACATTGGGCAGCTGCTATAATTCCAGTGTCTCATGCATCAGTAAAAAAGCAAAACTATATAACATGCAAGCAACCTATGGTTATTTCTGATTCAATGAGCTTCACTGACCAATTTCATACCATACTCATTGAGAAAAATTCCGAATGCGTCTGCAGCTTCTTTAAATTTTATCAGATGTCGTTTTGTTCATTGGGCTGTGGAGCATGATGAACCAAAAATTGAATATATGATCGATTTTTTCCAAAGCACAAAACACCTAATATTAAAAATTATCTACTTGCTACCATACCATAAATCATAAATTAGAGTACACTATCCGTAAACAATGCTTCTGTTTACCTGGGAATATTACTCTACCAAGGCAGCTAATCCTTTTTGGTACAGCTAGCACAATACAGTTAAAATTAGACTAATATCACTCTGGGTAGCAATTTCAAATAATGGAGCATAACAGTTATCACCGGTGAATTTTTGGACCTTGTAGCAACTTTTCAAAATGTTTTAGTGAACTGGTTGTATATACGAGGCGCATTCAGAAAGTAGGTTTCCCGATGTTTTCCCATGTGAAGTAAACGTAACTAGCAGTGTAAGATGTGCATGCGTAACAGATCTATGGCGTATCAATGATATAACAGTCGGATAGGTCCCGCCTCGTACCAATAGCGTGGTAGCAGTGGTCCGAAATGGCGACTCTTAACGCTTGTCCTGACGCTACGTTTTTACGTTTTGTTTTGTCTCTGCAGTTCAAACCGTTGAACCGTTCCACATATACAAGCTCGTCATATGATTATATCCACGTATATTGCACAACATCCGCTGATAATGAAGTTTGAATCTTTCTCACAGATGTAACATAAAACCGTCCGTCCAGACGTCCACGAAAATGTCTTTTCTGTGCATTTCGCATTTAATAAAACATGTGTAATACCTTATCCGGCAATCATATAGCTACCGACTACTGTAGTTGTAGTTAGATTTGCTGCGGAATAAAGATATTTTTTAAAAACCCGAGTTCGCCCTTGGCAAACTTAATTAACGATAACTGAGCTGGTGAGCATAGTTATCCGGCGACAAGTCGATGCGTGTAGACATTGGCTCCGTCTTTCGATACAGTTTTTTCGCTAATTTAACGAGAATGCCACACCTTCGACAATTTCCTGGGAGCTTTTATCTGAGATTATCGCGTTATATGGAAGTCTCCAATGAATCTGCCGTACCAAATCCAGCAAATATAGCAACAGAGACAAAAAGAAGCAGGCATATTAGATTTTGGTAGAAATATTCAAAGAAAGTGTTGACTACAGATAGGAAACTTCTTAAAGGAGTGTTTACATAAAAGACTTAGCAAAAGTAAATCTCGTCGATTTGAGACCTGATAGTACAATATCTACAAGCCATTGTGCTATTTCGTTTTGTTGTACTTCTTAAACGATTAAACAGTTTTGCCAATCATTAGGTTCATCGCAGTAATCTGACGTGCGTAAAGTGTTGTATTCTTAAGGAGCCATTTCCTCGAGCTCCTTGAACGTTGGATACTTTTTAAACAGTCCATTTGTTTCCTCTTTTTCACAAGACAACATGCAAACATTGACCAGAGTAGTACTTCCTCCATGGTCGATGTCAACAAGACTGCGGAAAACATGAATTCAAGTTGATTGACTTAGTAGTTGCCACACATTATGGTGATACCAGTTTATTATTTTCCCATGCCATGAAGCTATAGTCTGAGATCCCTTTGCAACTAAATCAACGTTCGCCAGCCTACAAAAAAAGTATGTTATTCCGCTAGATCTTCCGCGGGTCAATGGATAGTCTATTAAAAATACAACAAATTTTCCGCTTTTACAACCCCCCATCCCCCAACCACCCCAATTCCACCCCCATCAAAAAAGTAGTATAAACTGATCAGGTATCCCTATAGAACGCCTAAAAACAAAGTTTGAGCTTTTTTTATATTTCTAGTTTTTTTTATTATTGCTGCGCCACCACTGACACGACTTCAAAATAAGAATACTGTGTCGACATTTCATTAATATCAATTCAACAGTTTCCACGTTACACGATATACAGAACATTCAGAAGCAATAAAAGTATGTATACATCAGAAATATTCTAAGTCCCTTGGTTTCGTAATAGGCAAGGCAATGTTCGGATGGACCTAAAAAAGTGTATTGTGACGCTAGGTCTTTCTTTTACAGGTCGGTGGACACCCTATTAAGAATACAAAAAAATTGTCAGTTTTACAACCCCCAACACCCGAACCACCCCAACTTCAGCCCCACCAAAAAAAAAAAGTAAAAAATAATCAGGAATCCCTAAAACACCTAAAAACGAAGTTTGAGGCATATTTGAATTTTTTGGTTTTTTGCTAATTACTCCGCCGCCCATGCACCGATTTCCAAAATTATAGGAACATTACCTACTACGACACCACAGCATATCGCATTCCTAATTTTATCACAATTCATGCAGCCGTTACTGAGACTACGAGGTTAGAAAAACGCCAACAGACAGACAGATAGATAGATAGACAGACAGACAGATAGACCGACGGAAATGGGTGACGTGGATATTCGTAAGGTAGACATCATAAAACATCCAAAAAGCGTATTATCTCAAAATTAAAAATTTTCGCGATCACAATACTCCCCTTACCTAACGGTGTGGGAAGTAAAATGAATACAAAATGGCAACATGTGGATGACGCTCTATTTTTACAACGTTTTTATTTAGGTTTTTAAACTGCACACACAAAAAACGTGGGAAAATACGTAGCGAGCTTTTGGACCAGCCTTTATTCCTTCTCCCGCCGCATGCGAGGTTCAGTTGGTGATACAGCTCTTGAATGAAGAAAGCATTGCGCCAATTGAAATTCATCGTCAGGTCTATAGACCGATCATGAGTAAGCAGATGGTGCGTCGTTGGTGGAGGCAGTTTTCCGATAGAGTCAAAGTGACCATGATCAAAAGCGCAGTCTGGGCACCCGTCCATTTTCAACTATTATCTCGTTGCTTTTGGAATTTGGCTGGGAGCTGTTTGATCATGCAACCTACAGCCCTGATCTTGCTCCTAGTGATTTTTCCATTTTTTGTAGCTCAAGAAATTCCTTTCCTCTGGTGAGTGTTTTGAAAAGGATATCTGTCCAATCACAGGCGGCAGAGTTCTACGACAGAGACAAAAGTTGATCCCACGATAAAGCAAGTGTCTCAATACCGATGGTGGCTATGTTGAAAAATAGCTAAAACTTTGTAGTACTTATCGTCATTAAATATGTACCTGAAAATAGTTCTTCTTCATTTTTCTTAAATAGGAAAACTTACTTCGTGGATGCGTCTCGTATATTATTTGTAGATTATACTCGTCATAGAATTCAACAGAATATCAATAACCCTTATCCACCACTACTTCTACTTATGAATACATTTGAATACAACTTACTAAGTGGTAGTGGCGCCTTGCATTCAGCACACTGATACTGTTGAGCAGAGATACCATCTTCAGGGCAAATGTCAAATTCATAGGTGCCTTTTTCAGTTGCCACTACATGAGCACATTCTCTCATAATTGATGATAAGCATTTATAGTGGCAGGAATAGCCACAGTCTTCACATTCGTACCACGTCTGAACTACACTCCTAGTAACAAAAATATTAAGCACACATAATAAACATCCATTGTTGTAGTACATAAAAAAGATGAATATCGACTGTTTAACGTCGACAAAAAATGTGTGTAGTTTTTATGTTTGTTTGTTTTTATCATTTTATTTATACTATTTTATAGGGCATAAATGAGACCAGTTACAAATTTATTACCATTATGTTTATTAGTGATACTAAGTTTATTATTCAGGGCATTGTTCTAGAACCCTACTTATACAACAAATAAAAGCATTTGAATCTGATGAGAAGCTGTATTTTGACGAGCCTTTCTCGTCGTTCGCATAAAATGTGTATTATGCTAAAATATGCTAAAATGTACTGATGTAAACAAGGCATATGCTTAGGATATCTTTTATGTCATAATAAAAAGGCTCTCAGAAAGGTTCACGACAAGTATAATTAAGAACTTTGTTTAAAAATAATAGATTTTTATTCAAATTATCAGAGAAAGGATTACAAGAGATTTTTATAAAAAATATTGCACTATCCTTAGAGAAGTGATTAAAAAATATTGGCAAATGTCTAATCGATAATTTATCGAAATGGTAACAAATTGAACAAAAGTAAGATGGTGGCTAATAAAAAATGTCTCGGGAAAGGACCGAAAATCAAATAACATTTTGAGGGATTTTAAGAATTCAGACAATTTAACCCTAGAACAAGTCCCCTCAAATGCTAATCAGTTCCTGGCAAATTCATTTTCATATACATATGTAGAGCGATGAAATTAGCTATGATAACATACAAAATAACAGCATAAATAATTCCTAAATTTAAATCATAAAATCACTGATCAACATTTCAGTCAGTTTAGAAGAGGTCAAACCACTATAAGGATATATACAGTGCATTTCAACGAAAACTATCCACCTTGATTCAGTGGCGTAACTAAGGGCCCGCAGCTGCGGGGGGCCCGTGGTTTTAGGGGCCTCGTAGTCTTGGAGGCCCAGGGTCCTCAAGCGCCTTCGTTTGTGCAACAAAAAAGTACTAAACTAAAAGGTCCCTTTTCTTGCATGCTAGAATGTTTTACAAATAATACCTCAACCTACGAACCCCATGATACATACCCAAAATGGGACAGTATTGCATTTTAAACTAAACCCTAAAAATCGGCGCAGTATCCGCAGTAAATAGGAAAATAATACTGCAAGACAGCATACATCAAAAAATTTTTGACTAATTTAACACAGGTCACACCACACATTTTGTAATTTTTTGGGTGATTTAGGGCCGGTTTCTCAATGTCCAGTTAAAGTGTCAGATAGGTATCTGCCAGATAGCGTTGCTATGGATACAACTGTCAGATAAGATTTACGTGACTTCGTAAGTTTAGCCTTCAATTGATTAAACAATTTATCTAAAGGGGCTTCTAAACGTGCAACATTTTCACTGCAATATGTGGCTATAATGTTGGCAACTATAGCCCGGCCATCACGACAACGTTTAATTGCAGCATATGGCTCGGCAAGATATATCTCGGCAATATTTTCTGCAATAGTATGGCCCACAAACTTGTTCATAGACGAGCTACACAATTGAGCTACAATGGCTGATTATACTCGTATCAGCGACTTATATTGTTTTAAAAGAAAAATTAAGCAAAAAAAGGGAAGACTGTTGATTCGACCTTACCTCAATAGGCGTGAAACTTTAGATAACTTGAGCTTGGGAATGTCTTGATGATAAATTATTCAAAAACTTTTCAAGAATGTCTTAGAGTGACTTTGAATCTCTTTTAAGGACAATTGGACTAAAAATAAAATGAAATGATACAGTGATGCGAAAAGCAATCCCTGTCACTGGTGATAACTCTACGTTTTTAGCAACAGGAGATTCTTATGGCATCGAAGGCGAACCATTTCACAGGTTTGCCGCCAGCACTACCACTTTTAATATTTTTTCTCATCATTGCGTATGTTTGCAGGCTTCTAAATTTTTTGTATGCGTCCTCAATTGATATGCCAAATTTTTCAGCAATTACAGTCCATTCATCTTTTTTAGCATCTTTGTCTCTATATATGCTGCTTTCCATATTCCACAACTCAAAATGTAAATGTATTTCATTAATAAAGTTTATAATCCTCTCGTTGGTCCAAGTATAAGCCATTTTACCCTTTGAAATTTTCATCAAAAACAACAAACAAAAACCAAAACAGCAATATTGCAGTATTTTCGTTCGCCAAGCAATCGTCCGGCCATATGCTTGCAACACATTAAAATGTATTGGCAATACCAGATATATGTGGCTATATGGCCAAGCGGTACAAGAAATATTCGACAGTGTGGCCGCTATTGGCGACAATGTTGCCGGCCATACTATTGCAGCCACACATTGCTGCAAAAGAGTTGCCCGTTTAGAAGCCCCTTTACAGTTGCTGGTATCTTGCAGATAAATATTTAACTGGACATTGAGAAACCAGTCCTTAAACATGTAAAGGTCATTGTTTAGTTTGTATTTTACACTTATGTGTTGGTTGTTTGTGTGACCTGTGTGTGGAAGCCACCAAGTTAAATTAGCCAAACATTTTTTAACGTTTTTTGTTTGACAACTGCATTTGAAAATCTGTGGCTCAATACACATTGCTGGCATATTTAAATGCTAAAGCCCTAAAGATCACAGTCTCCTTTTTGTAGTGACCCATCTTTTAGTGTACTGTAAGTTGATACTTTTTTTAAGCACGTATAGATGTTGTTGAAATAAACTACTTTAAAAATCATTTTTTTCAGAAGACTGAAAAATAAGCGAGGTATAAAATAAGAAATGTAAATCTGTACTTGTGTATCAAGACATACCTAGTCTGTTTATGTTTAGTTTTTTGCTTGATTAGGCATTGTACGATAGATCAGACGAGTAATAGAAGTATGCAGACTACCAACAATCAGTAAGTTTCTCGGTAAGTTTATTATCAGTTATACAGATCTTGCCAAGAAAAATAGGTTAAACATAAATAAACATATTCTCCAGAGTGGTAAAGACTCATTTAAACATACCATATAGCTCCAGTACAATGATCACAATACCCAGTCATAGGACTATGCAACATAGGCTGTAATATCAAATGATGCCCTTTTATAGTTCTCTTGGAACTACTATGTACTTTATTACGAGGATGCCTGAAAAAGTACATACTTAAATTCTGCTGAAACATTTACCAAGTAGTTCATACATACTCTGAGTCATTCATAGCTTCTCTGTATTCTTGCAGATGTAGCCTCAGCTCTATTAAATGCCTAACCAACCATTTTCTTTCAATGGAAAGTTGCTCACTGTCCAAAACGAGCTCTTTGCAGAGAGTGATAGCCTCTACAAGTTCCTCTTCAGTGACTTCCTAGAAATTTGCGTACTTTAATAACCCTTGTACCTAATTTTTGTTTATATTTACTTTATTTAAAGCCAATTCCAATTGTTTGGCTGATAAGCTGGGTGGACACACATCACTACCATCGTTTAACGATAAATTACTGTTTCCAGAATGGTTATCTTCATGAAGGTCACTCAGGTCAGTCATCGTTGAAAATAATTATTGCATTTTATTCCATCACATTTTTATCTTGGTAAATTGATATATTTTTATCACAATCTCATGTAAATATTAAATATCTTTTGGAAATTTGACATATAACATAACATAACTACATAACCTTCTATTAAAATTGTGTCATTTCCATTTGTTTGCACGTTTTGTACCATGCTGTGTTTTGTACCTTAGACAAGGAAAAAGAGAGGACGGAACGTGGGACTGACAATGAACCGAGGAGCTATTAAATTTACCTGTGATACGTGATTCCTGGCTTCTTCCTGCTGCTGTGGCTTTTAAAGCCGTAAGCTGCATATCCTACCATTATGCACAACACAATATTTGACAATGATTGGTTTTAAAAACGTTAAATATCATGAAAAATATTTTGACAGCTATCAAATAGCTATTCATTTTCGGCCACCGATAATTTGTATAGCATGGTTCAATCATGGCCGACTCTACACTAGGCCGGAGCCTTAGATGTGGCACCGTGGCTTAGCTGTCAAATAGTGGCCCTATAGTTTCAGAATAATTATTACATTTTATATGTATTAGAGTTTATCTCGGTTAATAAATTAAGAAAAATACTTTTTAGAACTACTACTACTAATACCACTTACATCTCATGTCTGTTTCATCACAGTCAGACACTACAAAATAAAAATAAACGCAACCTGTTTCCTGCTGCCACTTCCACTTCCACTTAAATGAACACTCAATTTACTTTGTAAATTGTCACTTGAGCTAGAAAAATTCACTATTAGGTCACTGTGAAGCCATTCTTGCTGGTCTTGATTTCCCTTTCACTATCAAATCCTTTCGTAGGTATGCCCCAGGCCATGCCCAGATGAGTTCTATTAACTGTATTTTTCTGTGATATTTGGGAGGTCCAGAAAACATTATAGGTACCACATTGTGCTTTAAAATAGGTCTTATCCTTTGAAATGTTTGTAAATTATTGTCTTTATCCTTATTAAATATAACCAGCCCTTCCGAGGAATACCTTTCACCCACTTCTGTTTATGTCCCTTATTGGACGCACAATTGCTAGTGCAACCTGGTACTACACACTTTGCAGGCACCTTTTTATCTTTATAGTTTCATTTGTGCAGGTAAATAAGTAGAAACACATTAAAAATTACCTTGCAACGTTCTTTTTAATCTGGAATATATGTTGGGCCATGGTTTGGTAATCCTCGACTGGGCTGCAACCTGGTACTACACGCTTTGCAGGCATGTTGTTATCTTTATAGTTTCGTTTGTGCAGGTAAATAAGTAGAAACACATTAAAAATCACCTTGCAACGTTCTTTTTAATCTGGAATGAGGTTATGTTGGGCCATGGTTTGGTATGTCCTCTATTGGGCTGCAACCTGGTACTACACACTTTGCAGGCATCTTGTTATCTTTATAGTTTCGTTTGTGCAGGTAAATAATTAGAAACACATTAATAATCACCTTCCAACCATATTTTCTGCTCCTGGAAGAATACACATGACATAACAACAAATGAAAACTCGGCCCGCAGATTCAGTGTTGCCATATTTCATGCTCCGGCCTAGTGAGTAAAGTCGGCCATGGTTCAATCGAACACGAACGTATTCGTTCGCTCATGGCCGACTCTACTCACTAGGCCGGAGCATTGAAATATGGCAACACTGGATATCGGGCCGAGCTTTTGTTTGTTGTGAAGTCATTAGTGTAATCTTCCAGAGTGAAAAATAAGATTGGAAGGTGATTTTTAATGTGTTTCTAATTATTTACCTGCACAAACGAAACTATAAAGATAACAAGATGCCTGCAAAGTGTGTAGTACCAGGTTGCAGCCCAATAGAGGACATACCAAACCATGGCCCAACATAACCTCATTCCAGAGTAAAAAGAACATTGCAAGGTGATTTTTAATGTGTTTCTACGTATTTATCTGCACAAATGAAACTATAAAGATAAAAAGGTGCCTGCAAAGTGTGTAGTACCAGAAGTGGGTGAAAGGTATTCCTCGGAAGGGCTGGTTATATTTATAAGGTTAAAGACAATAATTTACAAACATTTCAAAGGATAAGACCTATTTTAAAGCACAATGTGGTACCGAGAATGTTTTCTGGACCTCCCAAATATCACAGAAAAATACAGTTAATAGAACTCATCTGGGCATGCATCTGGGGCGTACCTACGAAAAGATTTGATAGTGAAAGGGAATCAAGACCAGCAAGAATGGCTTCGCAGTGACTTAATAGTGAATTTTTCTAGCTCAAGTGACAATTTACAAAGTAAATTGAGTGTGAATTTAAGTAGAAGTGGAAGTGGCAGCAGGAAACAGGTTGCGTTTATTTTTATTTTGTAGTGTCTGACTGTGATGAACCAGACATCAGATGTAAGTGGTATTAGTAGTAGTAGTTCTAAAAAGTATTTTTCTTAATTTATTAACCCAGATGAACTCTAATACATATAAAATGTAATAATTATTCTGAAACTATAGGCCAACTATTTGACAGCTAAGCCACGTTGCCACATCTAGGGCTCCGGCCTAGTGTAGAGTCGGCCATGGTTCGCTCCAATTTAAATGCACCTTTAATCAAATGTTTTCAGGGCTGTTACAAACTACGGTTTTATCACCGTCCCAGAACTGTGTTCATTGTGCCCCGCCCATTTTAGAATTCTAAAAACGGTGATTGGCTGGTCCGCCAGAGTACCAACCAGTCATCGATTCCAGAATCAGAAAATGGGCGGGGCATGATGAAAACAGTTCTGGGACGGTGATAGAACCGTAATTTGGAACAGCCCTTTCACCACCGACCATAAAACAAAAGCACAGAGGATCTGTCGGCTGTCCTCTGACAAAAGTTTTCACGTTTCCCTTGTAGTACTTGTCATGTCATGTCATCTTTGAAAATTGATCTTGAAAGGTTATTTAACTGTACCTGTTTTGTGGGTTATTTGTTAACCGTACCTTTCGTAAATATTTCAATACTATGTTGTGTAACAATAAACAACCATTTCAATAATTTTTACCCGTAGCGATACGTATATTCAATGAGAATTCGGATAAGAAGAATTGGAGGTCTGACAGGTGCTGAGATAGCTCTAGGAGTCTTCTTGGGTGTTGCGGGAGGCTACTACATTTGGAAGCCAGTTTTTACAACAGAGACTAATCAAGAAAAGAGCTCGGTTGAACAGTCATCTAAGTCTAAGTAACATGTCAATACATAAAACTCTAAAATCTAAATATGCTGGAAAACCCATTCTGCTTGCTGTGGCTGCAATAGGATTTACTATCTCCTTCTATGGAGCTTACTTCCAGTTGTATA
The DNA here is from genome assembly GCA_951848785.1 of Callosobruchus maculatus. Lineage (NCBI taxonomy): Eukaryota > Metazoa > Arthropoda > Insecta > Coleoptera > Chrysomelidae > Callosobruchus > Callosobruchus maculatus. The sequence goes on along the minus strand of CATOUR010000026.1, from coordinate 10,331,116 downwards.
AGCCATGGGCAAAAAGAAAACAGTATAGAGAAAATGAGGAATATGCCAGATACATATTTGAGCAAGAACAGCGCAGAGTGCAATAGAGTGTCAGAAATATTATGTAGTTTAGTTACCTACATGTTTTAAAATAGGAACCACTTTAATAATAAATTGTCATTATGATTGAGAGTTTACTATATGATACATAACAATTTCAGTCCTCTAAAGAAAAAATATTGTTGGTTGAAGGTAGGTACACCTCGTAAGTTTACTTGAAGTAACTGGAAGCATTTGGTAGATATGTAGGCATGTTAGTAAATACCTGGAATAACTCTGTTTCACCCTGCTCAGATTGTTCACTATATATTTACATTGCGATAGTTTTGTTGTGAATAATTTAAAAGTGTCTAACTTGATGGTAAGAAAAATACATCTAATTATGCTGTTTTAAATGATATAGTTAGCCTTTTTGACCTCAATTTGATGCCTGGACCCCCCCAAAACATTCCCCCCACAAATTTAAGGATTTAAGGTGGCAACCATAATCTGGAACCCCCCAAAACCAAATCCTGGATACGTGCCTGTACCTTGACTACCCATTAAACTATTATCTATTTGTTAAAAAGTCTCATTCTATCCTTGAAAATAGTGTAAGTAGTTTCTACATCCAGATGAGGGTAATCTCATCTTCTGTTTGCTAAAATATTGATTTTCTTAGAATATTATAAGAGTCTCTCTTTAACAAACATTATCCTTCATTTCTTTTTCTTTTCTACTCATTCACAAATTTGAGTTTAGTTGGGTATTGATAAAATTGTTTTGTTTGATTAATACAAGCTGTGTAGTTCTCAAGTTTCAGACAGAAATTTGTTGTATTGAGTATTGTGATATTTTTATAAATACTGAAATTTTCACAAAACACCCAAATAGGTTGTAGTTCATCTTTATACACTTCAATTTGACCATCTGAATGAGATACAGAATTGTCTCATCAGGCAGGTAGACTGGTACAGTGCATAACCAGGAATTTCACAGTTAACAAAAGTACTGCGATCATATTGCTTTCAGAGGTCTCAAACAAATTTGACAAGATGTGGCATGCTGTATGTATGCAAGCATACTATATAAACTAATTCAAAAAAACTCCCAAACAGAAGTACAAGGAATAAACTGCCTACAGGGATGATTTGGATGATTATCTATGAAAAGCACCACCACTAAATAACTAAATTACAGTTCCTGTCACCATGACCCTACAAATAAGGCAGCTAATACCACTGGCCTTTTTTTTATAGGGTAATGGCCTGGTTTCCGAGACCCCCTCTGGAAGATGGGGTTCCACGAGGAGGCTGGGTAGACAAAACAAAGACATTCATTCTGTCTCATGGAAGGTCCTAAAGAGCAAGAAGGAACCAAAGGGGGTTCGACTTGTTCTCAGCGGCGCGGACTCCATGAGCTGGAAAGTCATTGAAGAAAAAGGCCTCGGGTTATACTGTGGAACGAGCTCGGCGGTGTTCACACTGCTGAGCAAAAAGAAGCAGGTAACCGAGACAGTGACAGGCGAAAGCCAAGTCAAACGCTCAGAGGAGCGGCTGACACCCGCTGGGACTGGTGTCGCCTTTCAGGCTCCCACCCCGGGGAAACCAGACCCAGATAGCCACATTACAGGCCACAACATAGACAGCTGCAGACCCAGTAGTCTCACGGCTACTGAAGGTGAAGTGGAAGGCCACAGTGAGGAGGACTCTGATATCGGGAGACTGGAGAGTGTGCGAGTCCTTTGGAGCTCCACCAGGACTAGCGGCAGAAACCGGAGCATTAGCGAAGGTGAAGGCCGTGGCTCCAAGGGAGATATGTAGATCGGCTCTGCATGCGGCAGGGAAAGCAAGGCGCGATCTTCTATGGTAAGTGAAATTTTTTTCATTCAGATTAACTTATAACACTGCATAGCGGCCTCTAGGATTCTAACTCAAACGATCAGTAGATACGGCTATGACATTGCCCTCATCCAGGAACCCTGATTGAAAGACGGATTTATTAACGAGCTTAATATTCCGGGTTATTCGGTATTTAGCGACATTTCGGCAAGCAAGCCCAGGGCATGCGTAATGGCTAGAGACATGAAAACATTGCAGCTGAAGGACTTTACCTCTAGGGACTTAGCTGCAGTGAGAATTAAATATCTAAAGGGTGGGGTCGAGAAAGCCTTGGTGGTGTACTCGGCATACCTTCCTTATGATTCAAGGGATCCTCCCGCGTCGAGGGAACTGGAGGACTTTGTGACATTTTGCAGAGTGTATTGGGGCTTGATCTTTTAGTCTGGTGTGGTAGCTCTGACACCAACCGACGCCGACGGGGTGAAGAGCTCATGGGATTCATAAGTTCCACTCATTTGGAAATTCTGAATATTGGTGACACTCCGACTTTTTGTAATAATGTGAGAGAGGAGGTCATCGATCTAACATTGGGTACACTCGATATTTGCAATGAGTGTTTTCTTGGAACCATCCTTGTCTGACCACAGACATATCCTGTTCAAGATAAACAGAGAGAGAACCGAGATCCTTATTAGAAATACAAGGCACACAAATTGGGCTTTATTCAAACAGAACTTGGCCAACAGGCTCACGGGGTGTTTTGAAACTAGCTGCGCCCTGCGCAAGGTCAGTGCAGGGGTCAATGCTAATTTTTGGACCAATAATTTGGAAAACAAAAGGAAAGCGGTGCAAAGATTACTAAGAAAGTTTAGGCATAGGAAGGACTCTCCGGAATGGGGGAGGTACAAAAAGGTACTGCAGCAGTACAAGAAGATCAGAAAGGCCTCTAGGGAGTCATGGAGGAATTTCTGTAGATTCGTTAGCGACATTCCAGCAACTGCGAGAATGCATAAAATCCTATTCAAGGTCAATAAGTCTAAGATAGGGTCCTTGACTCATTCCTCTGGCCATATTACGACCTACGAGGAAGAGACGTTGAAGCTGCGTATGGAAACACATTTTCCTGGATCGGTAGCAACACGACCGCAGGGAAGGCAACTGCCAACACGTCGTCCCTCTAGAGAGGACTGGATGATGGCACGTGAGATCGTAACATACGACAGAATACTATGGGCAATAAATACATTTGCACCATATAAAAGCCCTGGTCTGGACGGTGTGATTCCAGCGATGTTACAACAAGGGCAGGACAAATCGTTCCACGACTTGTGAGGATTATTCGAGCTTGTTTGGCCGCCGGCTTCACACCTGGAAGCTGGCTAAAGATCGTTTTTATACCAAAACGGGGTATACCCGAAATACTTCAGACCGATTACCCTTTCTTCATTATTGCCGAAGACTTTGGAAAGGCTAATTGATAGACAACTAAGAAATGGATCCCTGGAAGGGTGCGCCATTCATTCCTATCAGTTTGCTTATCAGGCTGGTAAGTCAGCCGAACTTTCTTTTCACCAGCTAGTTTGTAGACTGGAGAAGACGTTGGAACAGAAGGAAGTGGCCTTGGTAGCTTTCCTTAATTGCACCACCTCCGATTCAATAAGGTATGCCTTAAAGAGGCATGGGGTGAGATCCTCCGTCGTGGAATGGATCCTCTTCACCTTAGAGGGTCGAGTGCTGAATGAAATTTCGCATAGCGTTGAAGTAGCGCGGGGCTGCCCGCAAGGCAGTCTTTTCTCCCTTGTCGTGGTGTCTGGTGGTAAATGAACTTCTGGTCAGGCTACACACACTTTGATCTTAGCCAAAGGCCGAGAAGCGATATTCCTGGTCAGGCTGAGCAATATAGGTGTTTACGTGCAGGCCTATGCAGATGATCTCAGCATAGTAGTTAGAGGTCGATTCATGGGTACTGTTTCAGAGATAATGCAAAGCGCTCTGCGCATTGTGGAATCGTGGTGCACCGAGGTAGATCTATCGGTCAATGCCGAGAAGACCGAGCTAGTTATGTTCACTAGAAGAAGGAAACTAAATGGATATATCCGACCAACTTTCTTTGGAACATCACTTGAACTTTTCCAATCAGTTAATATATTCTAGACTCGAAGCTGAATTGGAAACAACATGTAGAACATAATGTCAATAAGGCACGTAATTCGTTATGGGCAAGCAGAAGGGTTATAGGTGTGAATTGGGGCTTGATTCCTAAGGTAATGTTCTGGCTCTATACTACAATCGTTAGGCTGTCCTTATTTTATGGATCACTGGTGTGGTGGCCATGTGTAAGGATAGAAACAATCAAAGCAAAGCTAAATAAAATTCAACGCTTGGCCTGTGTTAGTATAACAAGTGCAGTACGCACGACTCCGTTGAGCGCGCTAGAAGCACTGCTGGATCTCTCTCCACTCGACTTCGTAGTTCAAGGGGCGGCAAGAGTGTCTGCGTTCCGATTGTGGAGTCAAGGCAGTTGGTCCTTTGTGAATCCTGACAGAGGATACTCTGCCATCCTCTCAGAACTGCAAAGGGATGACCCTACCCTACATATGAGGAGTGATATAATTTCTCATACATATCGCTTCGGCTGCAAATTTACCGTGAGATATCCTACAAGTGAAGAGTGGGTGCCAAGCGGCAGGCGGCCTTGCTAGGGGAAAGGGCCAGTCTGGTACACGGCTTACTTACCGACGAAGGCTCCGGCGCTGGGGTCTATAGGCCAAAAACAAAGCTCTCTTGGGGGACACACCACGGTATTCCAAGCAGAGATATAATATGCGAGTTTAGCTTGTGTCTTTTGTATTTACGAAATTCAGGGGCCAAGCGGGCGGATCACCGTCTGCTCTGACAGCCAGGCAGCATTAAAAGCATTAAGTGCTTGGAGGTTTACATCAAGGCTCGTTCTGTAATGTAGAAAGGTCCTGGATGACATTTCGGCAAGACATCAGGTGTCACTTATGTAGGTACCCAATCATGCTAGAGTTAGTGGTAATGAAATGGCGGACGCGCTCGCAAGGCGATAGTCGATTAATAACTTCCTGGGTCCTGAGCCGGCTTTGGGGCTGGGGCTGGCAGTAGGTACCATTAGAATGACAACAGAGGTGTGGTTGCAAAATCATCATCTTATCAGATCGAGAGGAATCTCTGGACATCTCCGTCAAGCTAGAGAACTTATTTTAGGACCTCTGGCTAAGGTGGGGCGGTTCTATCTCGCACTGGACGGAAGCCGACTAAGGTTACTTGTCGGCCTGCTATCCGGCCATAACACCTTCAAATGTCATTTGTATGTGATGGGTGTGGCAAGTGATCCGACGTGTACACGCTGTGGCGAGGAGAAAGAATCCTCGGCACACATTCTATGTCGTTGTGAAGCCCTTGGGTATCACAGGCAGACTATACTCGGACTCGGTTCAAGGGTTCATGACCCTGAGGATATAAGATGGGCAGGACCCAAGACCATCCTCACCTTTGCAATGAGGGCTGGACTTGGGAAGTAGGGTAAAAAAAGGCCTCTCTCCCTCTTTCATTCATTCATTAATTCATTCAATACAACTGGCTAAATCTTAAACGTTAGTTTTCCTACTAACTATCATTGGTGAAGTTCATGTGCTGGTTTTTCTACCGTTGTATTTCAACATTACAAGTTAGTGATAGAGCAGGCAGTATAGAAGTATATAAGTAATAGAACCAAGATTAAAGTAACACCAGAGCAGGAAATATGTAAATTAGGTAACTATAGTTGATTTTCTTGTGTTTGCTGTTAGACTGCCATTTCATGATAAAGTTAATAGCTCAAGAATCAGAATTTGAATATGTATTATATCTATGTTTTAATTACAGGTGAAATTTCTAAAAAATTTGGCAAAAGTGGTCCGCCGATAGCTGCATTAATGAAACAATTAATTATTTGCCCTCCACATATGAAGGAAACAAAATTGCACCAAATCAGTGATATTGAAAAACCTGCTAATTCACTACAACAAAGCTAATGTGGAGTGAATATAAAAAAAGCAATACAATAAAATATTTTGTTAGCTGTAGTCTCAATGGACTAATAAATTTTATTTCTTGTGGATTTGGTGAATCCACAAGTGATGTGCAAATTGTTGAAAAATCTGAATTTATTTGTTATTATTCCTGATAGCTATATTATAATGGCAGATAGAGATTTCAAACAGAAAATTTTTCATAAAAATTGTATCTTTATTGAGGCCTCCTAGCATCAGTACAAAAGAGAAAAACTTCAGAAAAAGACTACAGACATATCTCTAATCAAATCTAGGAAAAATTTTTGAAAAATTAGTTCATCATACGATATTACAGTTCTTAAATAGAAACAACATTATGAGTTCCAATCAGTATGGATATACAAGAGGTAAATCAACAATAGACGCAAGTTTGTCAGCTACTAATGAAATTATCTGTAATATTGGTGTCTCTTTGTTGACTTACAAAATGTGTTCGATACGGTGAGCCAAAGTGAGCTTTTAAAAGTGATGGGAATAGGTTTTAGGGGAACATCACAATTATTAATAAAAAATTATCTCTCAAACAGTACTCAAATGATAAGAATCTCTGACACTTATAGCAAGGAAATGTTGATTATGTGGTGTTCCACAAGGAACAGTACTACTGGGCCCACTTCTATTTATATAATATATACCTGCAGGATTTAATTGAAATTAACAGTGTTAGAAAAATAATATGTTTTGCAGACGACACCCTATACAGTGTGGTCCAAAGAGTGTGCAACAAATGGGATTTTTTTTTATTAGCTGCACAATCAAAAATCCAATATTGCCAAAAGTTGATGCATGTCCGATAACTAATTTAGGTGCACTTAGAATGGTTCCAAGTTCATCAGTATACGGGGTGAATAAAAAAATATAAAAATTGTACAAGAGTAAAGTACCCTTATTATCAAAAATTCAGCAAAATGTTATTAACAAAAGTTGTTTAGAATTAAGAGTTATGCCTAAAAACCAAAACTTGGCCTCCTCTGAGAAAAAAATTTTTTTTTGAAAAAAGTGCAATAACTCTCCCAAAAATTTTTTTTTTTAGTAAAACTGTTTGATACACTAATTGAAATTGAATTAATTTTGTATAACTTTATTTAAATTCAAGCATTTTTGTGAAATTTACCTGAGGTTAAAATTTTTTTGGGAATCACAAGCTAAATGTTTGTTGCAAGGATATTAAATATGGCTTTATAATTTCGGAAAAAATCTTTTTACTAAGGCAAGAGGTTGCTTATAATTACATGCATATCAGAATAACTCTCAATAAAACCGCACACCTTTTATTAATTTTTTATTTCTAAACATGTATTTAAATTAATCCACAAACATGAAATCTTACTAAAAAAATTATGGCTGAATGGGCCGGACATCCATCATGTATAAACCACAACTGATTCCGTTCTTGCAAATTTAAATTGTCCAAAAAGTCAGTTAGTTCGTTTTCTAAAAACTGTAAATAAGTGTTACCAGTTAGGTTTTCGCGAAAAAAAAAAGGTCCAATTAATTGATTGTTCATTATGCCGCACCACACATTTGTTTTCTGATAATACTGGTTTTTATTAGCAATAACGAAATTTGGATTTTCATCCGACCACCATCGACAATTTTGGGACGAAACAACCCCATTTGTTGTAAAGGTGGATTCATCCCCAAAAAGAATGTGCCTGTGGAAGTCTTGCTGACCTTCTATTTCGCCTTGAATCCACATGCAAAAATCGAACCGCAAATCATAATCTCGTTCTTGGAGAGTACAGATGAACATAGGCTTGTAAGCATGTTATTTATTTTTCTTGAGTATTCTCTTCACGCTGGTTTTCTTCACACCCGTATAGGCGGAAATCTCTTGGGTAGATCGTCGTGGATTTTCGACAACTGCTTGAAGTACCTCCAATTGATTTTCTTCAGTACATACGGTTTTAACATGTTCATGTTTATAATTGTAGTTTAGAGACCCAGTTTCTTTAAAATTAATGTCGGCTACACACGTTCCGGCAGGCCTGTCAGTTCGAACTGAATGGTCCGCCGACGTCCGGTCGCCTGAGCGTGTGTATGGTCCGGTCTACCTGTCAGTTACGACTGATCAGGCGACCGGAGAAGAATCACATATACAGGGTGAGTTTTTAGTACCGGCTCGGTCGATAACTCCACTACTGTAGAAGATAGCGAAAAAAAGTGTATATAAAAATTGTAGCCACGGATATGCTCCTTGCTTAGAAAATTTTTTGATTTATACAGGGTGATCCATAACTACGTGGTGATGCAAACATGCATTTTTTTAAATGAGACACCCTATATATTATTCCATATTCAGATTCTACTAATGATTTCCGTTCTTCCAATATAGGATATTGTTACATTATACAGGGTATTTCAAAAGTTATGACCATTTTTGTATCCAAATCACGGTCAAATGAACGTACTGTATATCAAAAAGTAATGAATCAAAGATTATTTTTTTTACATGAGAAGATTAGAAATATCCTCTAGTTTTAAAATACGCTATAAAAAAATCCCGCGATGCATATACGTATACAGGGTGATGTAGAATGCAAAATCTAGATTTTCTCTCTTTTTTTAAATGTAACCCCCAATATTTTATTATACCAAAGAATTGCTTTTAATATGCTCTTTCATCTTTGTATAGCACTTATTATGGCTGCATTCATTAGTTTCTGAGATATTTCGATTTTTCTACAAATTTTAAATATACCTTCTATTTGTTTAATAAAATTTATTTATTTTGAGAAAATACTACCAAATTTTGTTTTTGCTTAACAAACAACTAAAATATAAGGCGATAATAATACTTGATCAAGTCAAAACACTGAACTAACGAGATAATATAGGTCAAGTGTGCTGAGGAAACAATTTTATAGACGTCATGCATAATTATCAAGCAGATCAGGTAGGCTATGAAATGTGAAACGACACAGTCAAAATAAAACAATTCTTCAATCTTTCAAACGCATTAGTTTTAAAGTGCCTCCGTTCTGGATATTGCTATTCATAGTTGATATATTCTAGAGGCAAGTAGACAATTTCTCAAAGATTCTCCTAAATACTCTCAATGGAAAAATTAATTTTCAAAGCTGGTTTTTCACACAGCACGGAATTATTGAGTAGGTTATGAAAACTGTCAATTTTTCAAAGCCTACCTGATAAAACTACTTGATAATTATGCATGACGCCTACAAAATTGTTTCCTCAGCATACTTGACTTTATTATCTCGATGATTTAGAGTTTTGACTCCATCAAATACTATCAAGACGTTATAATTTAGTTGTTCGTTAAATAAAAAACAAATCAGATAGTACTGTCTCAAAATAAATAAATTTCAGTACACAAATAGAGGCTATATTTTAAATTTACCGAAAAATCGAAATATATCGGAAACTGATGGACGTAGGTACAACAAGTGTTATACAAAGATGAAAGAGCATATTAAAATCAATTCTTTGGAATAATAAAATATTGGGGGTTACATTTGAAAAAAAAGAGAAAATTTGGATTTTGCACTCTACATCACCCTGTATACGAATATACGTCTCGCGCTTCTTTTATAGCCGATTTTAAAACTAGAGGATATTTTTAATCTCCTCATGTAAAAGAAATAATTTTTGATTAATTACTTTTTGATATACAGTACGTTCATTTGTCTGCGATTTGGATATAAAAATGGTCATAACTTTTGAAACACCCTGTATAATGTAACAATACCCTATATTGGAAGAACGGAAATCATTAGTAGAATCTGAATATGGAATAATATATAGGGTGTCTCATTTAAAAAAATGGATGTTTGCATCACCACGTAGTTATGGATCACCCTGTATAAATCAAAATATTTTCTGAGCAAGGAGCATATCCGTGGCTACAACTTTTATATACAACTTTTTTCGCTATCTTCTATAGTAGTGGAGTTATCGACCGAGCCGGTACTAAAAACTCACCCTGTATGTTCGTCCCTCCGTCCGGCCTGACGTCCGGTCGCCTGAGCGTGTGTATGGTCCGGTCTACCTGTCAGTTACAACTGATCAGGCGACCGGAGAAGAATCACATATATGTTCGTCCATCCGGCCGACCGGACGCACTACGATTGGTCCATTCAAAAAGAAAGGGACAGACAGCTGGTGTTTCCACGACATTTGGATCTCGATACGATCCCAAAAAATAGCGAATCGACCTTGAACAGGAAACGTTTTGAAAACGTATCCAATTGATGTTTCCACTATATAGTGAGTAATATTCGATATCTCGCAATATATACCTGATAGAAGAAAATATCAAATACAAAAGTTATTTGGTTAAGACGAACATAAAAAAACATAAACATATTTTGGAATATACAGGGTGTTGCGGGAAAGTAGGGTAGTGATCAAATTGATTTTTTTATATGGAACCATAACTTTTTTTTAATTTTTCTAGTTTCCATCATCGATCTCTATTTAACCCTCAAAAATTTTTGGGAAGGGCTGCGATGTTGCCAAGTTATAATTTATTTTCTAATAATTTCCGGATTTGCAAGGTCGTAAGTAATACGTCCAAATTGATATATTTCTTGAACTTTTCTCAATAATATTATACAGCGCGTTACTTGAATATTAAGTGAATATTATTTTGGATGTTATCAGCAATGCGCATCTACAGGGTGTTTTTGGCAAAATTTTAAATTAAGGTAATTTGAAGGTCATTTTACTCTGTTTTTTTAAATGTATATTTTATGCTAAATCAAAATATCTACTAATACCCTATCTCGCTTTGTAATATTTTTCTTCGCGTTTGCGACGTTGCCAAGTTATAAATTATTTTACCAAATTTTCAAACAATTATCTATGATTTTTATTAATAGAACACACTGTATATTTTATTTAACATAGAAGTACTCCCTAGTAATGGTTTACGGCGTGAACAAGTTTTAACTGGTGTTCCTAAAGTAATAAAACCGTTTTCCTTACACATACTGCCTATTTCGAATACCAGGTCAGTGAAAGGTACACGAACGCTTAAATATCTCCAGAACTTGCTCAGCTGGCACGAGAAAATCTATATCTGCAGGTTTTCTAACATACATAATTCAAAAACAGCAGCGTTGCCAGATTTACCACTTTTACGTTACACGTCATAATTTTGTTACGTTCGATAAAACCCTCTACTTATCTTTATTGCAATGAATTGCGCATGTCGAATTTAGTAGGATTTCATAACTTCAAAACTTTGTTTCTATTGATTACTGAGATAAGGCAACACCACTTTTTCAGTAAAAAGTACCGGAACGATTGAATATCCAAAACTGCCACCTCTGAAGCGAAAATTATCAATATCGGAGAGTTTCTTTACAGCAAAATTCAAAATCTGACAACGCCGATGTTAGCATTTTTGAATTCTGTATGTTCAAAAACCCCTAAGTATTGAATTTCAGCGCTCCAGCTGTGGCAGTTTTGGAAATATTCAAGCGTTCCGGTACTGTTTACTGAAAAGCAGTGTTGCCGTATCTCAGTAATTAATGGAAGCAAAATTTTGAAATTGTGAGACTTTACTAAATTCGACATACGCAATTCATTGCAATAAAGATAAGTAGAGGATTCTATTGAAAAATAACAAAATTATGACGAGTTACGTAAAAAAGTGGTAAGATCTGGCAACGCTGCTGTTAGAATTTTTGAATTCTGCATGTTCAAAAACCTGCAGTTATTGATTTTCTCGTTCCAGCTGTGCCAGTTTTGAAGATATTTAAGCGTTCCTGTAGCTTTTACTGACCTGGTATTCGAAATAGTAGTATGTGTGCAAGGAAAACGTTTTTATTATTTTAGGAACACCAGTTAAAACTTGTTCACGCTATAGACCATTACTAGGGAGTACTTCTATGTTAAATAAAATATACAGTGTGTTCTATTAATAAAAATCGGAGATATTTGTTTGAAAATTTGGAAAAATAATTTATAACTTGGCAACGTCGCAAACACGAAAAAATATTACAAGGCGCGATAGGTTATTAGTGGGTATTTTGATTTAAAATAAAACATACATTGTTACATTTAAAAAAACAAAGTAAAATGACCATCAAATTGCCGCAATTTAAAATTCTGCCAAAACCACCCTGTAGATGCACATTGCTGATAACATCCAAAATAATATTCATTTGATATTCAAGTAACTCGCTGTATAATAATATTGAGAAAAGGTGGAGGAATATATCAATTTGGACGCATTACTTGCGACCTTGCAAATCCGGAAATTAATAGAAAATAAATAATAACTTGGCAACGTCACAACCGATTCCAAAAATCAACGATGGAAACTAGAGGAATTAAAAAAAAAGTTATAGTTCTATATATAAAAAACAAGTTGATCAGTATCCAGTACTTTCCCGCAACACCCTATATATTTCAAAATATTTTTAGGATACGCGTCTTAAGTAACCAAATAACCTTTGTACTTGACATTTCCTTGTATCAGGTATACCTTGTCAGATATCGAGAAATTACACACAAAATGTTTTAAAAGCCCGTGCAAATGTAGTAGCTGATTTCACATTCGCCTGAACGTGTGGAGGGTCGTCAGCCAATCAGGGGCGACCGGTCTTTAGGCGGCCTTGTTCAGTTCGAACTGACAGGCCTGCCTGAACGTGTGGGGGCGAGGCGACCGGTCTTCAGGCAGACCGTTCAGTTTGAACTGACAGGCCTGCCGGAACGTGTGTAGCCGACAGAGCTGTCACAAGTACTAGAAAATAGTATTTCAAATACCAATTACCAATTACCAGAGTCGCATGCGTCAAAGTACAAATACCAAGTAATTTTATTTTTGAAAGTACTTCAAGTATCAAATACTTTAATTTGGTACTTGATTTTTCAAATAAAGTAATTCAAATACGATACTGATATTTCAAGTACTTAAAAAAGTAATTCAAATACCATACTAATACTTGAATTACTTGATATAGTATTTCAAATACGGCGATGGATATTTCAAGTATTTCATAATTATTGTTGAGTAATAAAAAGTACCTTATGAATGGAAAAACGGTATACTTTTCAATAAAAATAGAAACTGATTTTTGTTTGAATGACATTCATTCACAGAACTCGTGAAAAGTATAACAGAAATACCAAGCAATGACAACAATTCAAATTCATTCATCAAGGGAATCCAAATGTCAATCCGAATGTGTGAAAAAATATATAGGGTGTCATTGAAAATTCAGAGCCTAACCTCACTTCCGGCTAAACCAAAATAAGCATACATTTGTTTTCTCATGGCTATTGTGCATCTCCGTTAACCATATAATTCTCCAAAATTTCAAACCTCCATCTAGGATTGTAAAAGAAAGGAGCTCTGTATAACGATTCCATTGCCACCCGGTATATGAATTTTTCATAAAGAGATGCTTGAGAAAAATTACCTTTTTACATCTGCAATTCGTAACCACCACGACAAAGTACAGAGTTTTGAAGATTGTTATTATAAAGGCAGTAAATTCACAGCTCACATTCACAGATTATTTTAACCTCAATCAACATCAACAACGCAACAAGACGAACTGATATTTTGTGATTGCGTCGATTGTGATGAGACTGTCCTGTAGAGTCAGAGTGTGTACGACAGAGACAGAGCGCAAGGCGACGCGATGCGTAATGTTGATTTGTCCATACTTGTCTAGACTTGAGCATTTAATGCTTGAAATGTGTATTTCAAGTATTTTTATATTTTCATCGAGCTATACTAATATGTATTTCTTACTCACTTTAGTATTTCGAGTATAAATGTATACATTTGAATTATATTTTTTGTGTGGAAGTACCAAATAGAAATACTTCTTATAGCATTTGGGAAATAAAATTAATTTGAAATACAGTACTTCAAATACCAGAAAGTAATTGAAATAAATTTTTCAAGTACTTTACTTCTTTAGTATTTCAAATAAAAATGCCAGGTATTTGAAATATATTTTTTGTGCTACAAGTACCAAATACAAATACTTCTTAGAGAGTATTTGGGGAATCAAGTACAAATATCACAAAAATAATGTATTTGAAGTACAGTACTTCAAATACCAGAAAGTACTTGAAATACATTTTTCAAGTACTTTACTTGAAGTAATGACAGCTCTGGTAGCCGACATAACCAAAATTCGGCTTACTGTTGAATAATGAACCTGTTTATCTGGATGCCGTTCATTGAAAATATCTGCTGCTTCTCGAACTGTTTTGTAGTGGTCACCACATATTAAAACCAATTCCGCCCTCTCGGGTAACGTTAACTGTTTGGGAGGAGGCATTTTAGGTACGTAAAAAGACAATAACCGAGCAATAATTTTACAATATTGTAAGAAAGTGAGACTAATGTCATCAAACTGTCATAATGTTTACTTAAAACCCACATTTGTTTTTTTCCATGGGTATCCATGATTTTTTTTTGCAAGATTTCATGTTTGTGGATTAATTTAAATACATGTTTAGAAATAAAAAATTAATAAAAGGTTTGCGGTTTTATTGAGAGTTATTCTGATATGCATGTAATTATAAGCAACCTCTTGCCTTAGTAAAACGATTTTTTCCGAAATTATAAAGCCATATTTAATATCCTTGCAACAAACATTTAGCTTGTGATTCCCAAAAAAATTCTAACCTCAGGTAAATTTCACAAAAATGCTTGAATTTAAATAAAGTTATACAAAATTAATTCAATTTCATCTAGTGTATCAAACAGTTTTACTAAAAAAAAAAATTTTGGGAGAGTTATTGCACTTTTTTCAAAAAAAAATTTTTTCTCAGAGGAGGCCAAGTTTTGGTATTTAGGCATAACTCTTGATTCTAAACAACTTTTGTTAATAACATTTTGCTGTATTTTTGAAAATAAGGGTACTTTACTCTTGTACACTTTTTATATTTTTTGATTCACCCCGTAAACTGATGAACTTGGAACCATTCTAAGTGCACCTAAATTAGTTATCGGACATGCACCAACTTTTGGCAATATTGGATTTTTGATTGTGCAGCTAATAAAAAAAAAACCCATGTGTTGCACACTCTTTGGACCACACTGTATAAAGGTGACCACTGGAATATATTAAGAGAAATTGAAAAAGATTTTATTAAGATAATTCGCTCGTTTGATACCAAAATTTTAACAGTACTTTTCAAAAACACCAATTTCGTTGCTTTTACTTCCTATGCTAGATTTTTACTTTGCTATGACCACCTCTCCATTAAATACTATACAAAAAAGACTGAAATCAGAAGAATAGATAGTATGAAAAATCTTGGAGTATGTCTAGATTCACATTAAAAATGCATATAAACTTAAAATTCTATCCAATATTCTAACAGATAATTTCCTTAAAATATTATATCATGCCTTAATTGAAACAAATCTAATATATGGAATACCAGCTTGGGGATCTGCATGCAAAACATATAATTATTTCTGAATTGGATATATTACAAAAATATGTGCTGAAATCGATATTTCATAAATCTAAACTCTATCCGTCAAACGATTTATACCAAGAAGAAGAAGAAAAAAAATACTAACAATTTATTCTACAAAATCTGTGTTGAGGAAATGAAACATGAACATATACATGTATACAGTACTAGACATAAAATATGGTCATCAAAATTAGTGAGACCACACAAAACTATATTCCAACGATCATTTATGTATCTAGCTCCTTATAAATTATATTGTGCAGTCAATCATACAGTCCTTCAGGTTTGGCAAAAATTTCAAACAAAAACTAAATGAATGGATTTACTCTGTAGAGCGAATATTATTAATCAATAAAATTTTGTCTACTAATATTTTGTATATGTATATTTGAAAATATTTAAATTAATTCAAATTAGATTTTAGATTATAGTCCGGGATCCCAGGCCCATTTTCACTACTTACTACTAACAAGCTAATTTTGCGTGAGTAGCTTCATTTTGATGAGGCGCCCAACTTTTTCCTTTACAAAAATTCTCGATTGTGGTAGCTAACAGGGGTAGCGGGGATGAAATATGTCAATATGACGAGTGTCAAAAATTAATTACTAACAGTTAGTTCTTCAACTAAATCTTAAGAATGTGATCAACCTTATTAGAAAAAATGTTTGTCCTACAAAATCTATGGTTTGATCACATTGTCCCCCTCCATCCAACATGTACCAATAACAAGGTCATACAAATTTATTACTAACAGCCTGATTTTTTCACTATTGCTTCGTTAATATTTATACAATTCGACAGCAACATTGTCCTACAAATCACGTGGTATGTTATCCCGCTCCTACGACCAGAAGTTGTTAATACCACAAGATCATTTTTTTCATTACTATCTGTAGGACAAAATATCACATAATAGGTTACTGTGTTCTCTGACCAAACGAAATAATGTCCTACAAGAAAACAGGTATATATCGTTAGTCCGACAAGAATTTTCATTTTTCTACTTGGACTATAAAATGTAATCTTTGCCGAAATCTATAATAAATAGCTACTACTACTAAGCTAATTTTGCGTGAGTAGCTTCCTTTAGATGAGACGCTCAACTTTTTCCTTTACCAAAGTTCTAGATTGTGGTAGCTAACAGTAGTAGCAGGGATAAAATATATCAATTTGACGAGCTTCAAAAATTAATTACTGTTAGTTTTTTAATTAAATTTTAAGAATGTAAGCAACATTATTAGAAAAAATATTTGTCCTACAAAATCTATGGTTTGATCACATTGTCCCCCTCCATCCAACATGTATGAATAACAAGGTCATACAAATTTATTACAGCCTGATTTGTTATTATTGCTTCGTTGATATTTATAAGATTTGACAGCGACATTGTCCTATAAATCACGTGGTATGTTATCCCGGTCCTACGCTCAGAAGTTGTCAATACCACATTTTTTCATTACTAACTGTAAGACAAAATATCACATAATAAGTTAACTGTGTTCTCTGTCCAAAGGAAATAATGTGATTTGAACTTTTTCTCGAGCCTATTAGTTCCTAAGAAAAAACTTCCTTAAGGAATTTTACTATATGGATGACTTCCTGCGATAATAATTTCAACTTGTTTGTTATATGTATATGCATGTTGTATGTTATTTTGGGTATATATATGTTTGTTATATGTGTACTGTAAATTGTGCATACTATTTTTGCTTCATGTCTGTCCTTTTACACAAAACGTTCTATACGTTTTTCCGGAAACAAACGTATCTATCTCACATGTTGGAAAAAAAGCTGCTCAAGCAAATCTTTGCATGGACACCCTTATGGTCAACACCAACATGGAATACATGATACGCAATGCTCTGCAGTTCGTATTAAGGATCATTTCAGAGCGTAGGACCCGGATAACATACCAATCAATTTGTGGGGCAATGTGGTTATTCAAGTATTATCTAGTTAGCAATCGTTCCTTATGACCTCCTGATTGATACGTGCTGCCCCTGTCAGCTACCACAAACGAGAATTTTCGTATAGAAAATTGTTGGACGTCTCATCGCAACGAAGCTATCCACGAACATACTTGATAGTAATTATTTTTACAGCCGGGATTTGTACTACAACTTCTGGGCGTAGAACCAGGATAACATACCACGTGATTTGTAGGACAATGTTGCTATCAAATTGTATAAATATTAATGAAGCAATAGTGAAAAAATCAGGCTGTTAGTAATAAATTTGTATGACCTTGTTATTGGTACATATTGGATGGAGGGGGACAATGTGATCAAACCATAGATTTTGTAGGACAAACATTTTTTCTAATAAGGTTGATCACATTCTTAAGATTTAGTTGAAAAACTAACTGTTAGTAATTAATTTTTGACACTCGTCAAATTCACATACTTCATCCCTGCTACCCCTGTTAGCTACCACAATCGAGAATTTTTGTAGAGGAAAAAGTTGGGCGCCTCATCGCAACGAAGCTATCCACGAACATTAGACTTGATAGTAATTATTTTTACACCCGGGATTTGTACTACAACTTCTGAGCGTAGGACCAGGATAACATACCACGTGATTTGTAGGTCAATGTTACTGTCAAATTGTATAAATAGTAACGAAGCGATAGTGAAAAAATCAGGCTGTTAGTAATAAATTTGTATGACCTTGTTATTGGTACATGTTGGATGGAGGGGGACAATGTGTTCAAACCACAGATTTTGTAGGACAAACATTTTTGCTAATAAGGTTGATCACATTCTTAAGATTTAGTTGAAAAACTAACTGTTAGTAATTAATTTTTGACACTCGTCAAATTGACATATTTCGTCCCTGCTACCCCTGTTAGCTACCACAATCGAGAATTTTTGTAGAGGAAAAAGTTGGGCGTCTCATCAAAATGAAGCTGCTCACGCAAAATTAGCTTGTTAGTAGTAAGTAGTGATAATGGGCCTGGGATCCCGGACTATTACATTTTATATCCACCCACAGGCAATGCCTACTGTGGATGCCTACTGTAGATTTATTTATATTTATTTACTATATTGTAATCATGGTGAATGAATATTAGTTAGAAAAGTAAAGTCATAGCTACTTTGAGAGTGCATATCGATTACTAAATAAGAACGCTTCATAAATTTGCCATGATAAACCACATTCCTGTATTCAATCTAGAATTGGACATCTACTGGGCCATGTTGCGACTACTCTGTGTGGCAATCAATGGTGTGGCTGAATTTACATGAACGTTTCATTATGAGATGATCATGTGGATCTTAAATGCCTTAGACAGAATTCATCCATTGTCCAGGTTAGTGTTGTGTAAGTGGGATACTAGGTGTTACACAAATAAATGACTGAACAATAGTCAATCTTGTAACGGTTTATGACTGCCAGAATGTGCATTTCTAGGGTTTTCAAATAGGCTCCTGGAGTTCCACACTATAGTTTGATATCATTTGCGTTTTATGGAAGATTCTTGTAAATAACAATACAACAGCTGTTTTAAAATACTTAAATATAGTCTGTACAATTACAACGTACATTCGACGTGAATGTCCTACTCCTATAATCATTTATTCAGGTTTAAAAACACGAAAATGTTTGAGGGGGCTAAATCTGGGGAATATGATGGATGAGGTTGTCCAGCTGATAAATGTTTGCTATAGTGACTACACAGTACACACCTATGCGCACTTATTCTGATGAATTTTTGCCTCGCGAAATGCCATGACTTTAAATATCATAATCACTGTTCACCACTACCTTCGGTATGAACAAATCCCAGAAGACTGTAGGAGTCATGACTTTTCCTAGTCTTCTTCAGTGCTCGTAAAAACTAGAAACCCACAATTTCGGTTATTGCTTGGCCATTGGTTTGATTTCATCTACGGTGAAGAAACGCCGCAAAAACGTGTTTGGTTTGTGGCTGGTGAACATCCTCAAACACGTCTAACGTCGTTACGTTTATCGTAAGCAATCGGGCTACCTATCGCGCGATAGCATTACCATTACTAAATGTTCATGCAGTATGATATGCACTCACATGGTTGAGATGCTTACAGCCCAATAGCCTCAGGCAACTCTCGTGCTTTCAATCCTCATGCATCCAATATCATTACATAGCATAGTCTCTTGTGCTATCGTGCTAGTATAACGGAATTCAGTAAACTAATTTTTAACCATTGAAATTGACTCTACACAGTTTGGTTTTAGAAACCGCGGCGTTTTACCTGCTTGTGAAGTACAAGCCTAAAAATGGGAATTATGGTCGCGTTGACGATGAACGCGACAACGCGTGCCGGCTGCACGCTGCATTCAGTTTAGTTTTTACAGCGGTATAAGGCACGCGTAATCACCAATCTTTCTTCCGGTCCAATTGGCTGTTTATTGTAGTTTGTCCCGTTCTTTCGTAGATATGGAGACACTTTCTTCAAAATATAGTTAAAAGTTACAGTTTGTGCTTTCAAATACTCAAAAAATCGGCATGGCTGTCTGAGCTCAAAATATAATGTATGATACTGTCCAAATCGTTTGCACAGTAATTTCTGTCCAATCCTCCCTCTGCGATACGCCGCGAAGTGCTGTCGGTAAAATCGCAAAACGTATCGCTCTACTATAGAATATGTGTTTCTTCGCGTTTTTCATCTCATCGTTAGCCTCGTAGGTAGTCTAGAGCCTCGTCGCTTCACTATATTTGTACCCTAAAGCTTTTACATAGTCTCGCGAACAATTTATCATGCGTTTACTTATTTTGACATTACTAACAAATGTAGAATTTTTCATAGACTTTCATAATTAAGTAGATGGCTATCATTTGAAGGATTTTTATTTATGGATTAAGCTTCGCCCCTGGCTATTTTATCCTTATATTGATCTATCCTTTTATCACAAAGACCCTAACGCATTGACACACTCTAGCGCTTCAATTAAATCAATTAGATTCACGATTAGTTCACACGATGCGATCAAATCACCGTTTCATTAATTCTTCACCGTTTCGATCGCGTGTTGTCACCGAAAACCGAATAGCTGATTCGGGAATAAAGCCTAATCAGTGGCAAGCACCAAAATAAGACCTTTGACGTGAATCATGGCCGACTCTACACTAGGCCGGAGCCTTAGATGTGGCAACGTGGCTTAGCTGTCAAATAGGTGGCCTATGGTTTCAGAATAATTATTACATTTTATATGTATTAGAGTTCATCTGGGTTAATAAATTAAGAAAAATACTTTTTAGAACTACTACTACTAATATCACTTACATCTGATGTCTGCTTCATCACAGTCAGACACTACAAAATAAAAATAAACGCAACCTGTTTCCTTCTGCCACTTCCACTTCCACTTAAATGAACACTCAATTTACTTTGTAAATTGTCACTTGAGCTAGAAAAATTCACTATTAGGTCACTGTGAAGCCATTCTTGCCGGTCTTGATTCCCTTTCACTATCAAAGCTCTTCGTAGGTATGCCCAGATGCATGCCCTCGTTGGCATGCCCAGATGAGTTCTATTAACTGTCTTTTTCTGTGATATTTGGGAGGTCCAGAAAACATTGTAGGTACCACATTGTGGTTTAAAATAGGTCTTATCCTTTGAAATGTTTGTAAATTATTGTCTGTATCCTTATAAATATAACCAGCCCTTCCGAGGAATACCTTTCACCCACTTCTGTCTATGTCCCTTATTGGACGCACAATTGCTAGTGCAACCTGGTACTACACACTTTGCAGACATCTTTTTATCTTTATAGTTTCATTTGTGCAGGTAAATCAGTAGAAACCCATTAAAAATCACCTTCCACTCTTCGTTGTTACTCTGGAAGGTTATGTTGGTAAGTCCTTGTTTGGAAGCCCCAATTGCACTTTGCAGGCATCTTTTTATCTTTATAGTTTCGTTTGTGCAGGTAAATAGTTAGAAATACATTAATAATCACCTTCCAACCATATTTTTTGCTCTGAAAGAATACACTAATGACAACAAAAAATAAAAGCTCGGCCCGCGAACAATGTTGCCATATTTCAATGCTCCGGCCTAGTGAGTAAAGGCGGCCATGTGTGAATCCAAAGTTTCCTGTGACGTAATCTACTCCTCCTTCGACGATACCAATACAAACGTATTTACGTCCATTCGAGAGAAAACTATTCAAATGTGAACCGAAAACCCGGGATCGGCTGAAAATCTGTTTACAACCGTTTTCTGTGCGAACAGCAGATTCTTTAAAATTATCAAAACGGTGAATTGACCGCATCGTGTAAATGGGCTGTAAAGCGTCTACAATCCAAGTCCAAGATTCTTATCGCATAGTTTTTGACCACACACAGACCTCTCGTCGACACGTCTTACCCCGTCCTGGATAGATCTTATTGCCGCGCTGCGTGTGTGTAAAAGCATTTCATTTGAACGAGCCATGGCCGACTTTACTCACTAGGCCGGAGCATTGAAATATGGCAACACTGAATCGGGGGCCGAGCTTGCGTCATTAGTGTAATTCTTCCAGAGTAAACAATAAGATTGGAAGGTGAGTTTTAATGTGTTTCTGATTATTTACCTGCACAAATGAAACTATTAAGATACAAAGATGCCTGCAACGTGTGTAGTACCAGGTTGCAATAGCAATTGTGCTTCCAGTAGAGGACATACCAAACCATGGCCGAACATAACCTTCCAGAGTAAAAAGAACATTGCAAGGTGATTTTTAATGTGTTTCTAATTATTTACCTGCACAAACGAAACTATAAAGATAAAACATGCCTGCAAAGTGTGTAGTACCAGGTTGGACTAGCAATTGTGCTTCCAATAAAGGACATAAACAGAAGTGGGTGAACGGTATTCCTCGTAAGGGCTGGTTATATTTATAAGAATAAAGACAATAATTTACAAACATTTCAAAGGATAAGACCTATTTTAAAGCACAATGTCGTACCTACAATATTTTCTGGACCTCCCAAATATCACAGAAAAATACAGTTAATAGAACTCATTTGGGCATGCATCTGGGCATACCTACGAAAAGATTTGATAGTGAAAGGGAATCAAGACCAGCAAGAATGGCTTCACAGTGACCTAATCAGGCCCGGATTACCCATAAGGCCAACCTAGGCCATGGCCTAGGGCGCAATCTTACGGGGGCGCAGGTCATGAAAAAATGACAATCTTTTTTACTTCTAATCCACACGTTACATAATTAGCTATAAAAAGCAATGAATCCAAAATAAAAAGATCAAGTCGACCCGCTCAATATATTATTACTTCATATGCATTAATAGTATTCTTTTTTTTTATTACTACTTACCGTATTATTTGTTTGCTAGTGTCCAACTCAATCGTATCGTTTAAGGCCATTTTCCTATTCAAAAAAGATCAAGCATAACCATAGATCGCATAGGATTCAAGCAAAGCTCATCGCCCTTGCTCTTCCAAGCATTGAAAATGAAAAAAAGCCCACCAGCACGATTCAATCATTTACGTGGGTCAAAGCAATAAAGAAGAAATTTTAAAACTATGTAATGTTCAATATCTTTTTTACTCAATATCTGCTTACTACAAATTGCAAGTACATATTGGGATTTTACATACATATTTTAAACTGTCATTGACTAGTATTGTGCTAGAACGACATTAACTATCCTTTCGGACAAATAGCACAAAAATTTGGTGATCGGTCACAAGCGCGCACGGTTTGATTTTTACCTGTTTTCGAAAAGGGTGCCTCGATCGGCACCGATCACTTGCACGCCGGAAGAAAATTAAGCTTCGATTTCTTAATGACAACCTACCTTTTATTCTTTATAACCACCTTAACCTAGTTGTATTTTCTTGGGAAACAAATTCAAAATTTCGGTGCTCCTGTAATAAGGTATACCACTGATTAAGGTATTACTTTAATCAATGGGTATACGTAGATGACACTTTTGATTAGTGTAAAAAATTTTGTATCAATTATTTATAACCTACGCTTTCAAAAATGGTCATTACATACCAGTATTGTTTATATTGCTACCTAACAAATTAAGTTCTACACGTTTTAGGTTTTAAATTGTTAGTCGATTATTGTGGAGAAAACTATTTGTCTTTTAACCCTTCACAAATAATTTGTGATTTCGAAATCGCCATCCATTTAGGAATAAAGCAAGTTTCGCCTAACTGTACAATAATGAGTGTAGATTTCAGCTAATACAAGCCTGGTTTCAAAAAAAAAATACTTAAGTTTAATAGTAGCATATAAAGACGCTAATTCTGAAGTTGGGCGTTATTTGAGATGGACTTTCGGTTTATTATTTCTAGATCATGACAGGTTGCTGAATGCTTTGAAAATACTTTTATGCCATTATTCACTGGACCCATAACATCTATTATCTATTTAAATACGTGATGCAGTTCAATGCAGATATAACGCTGTTAAAGTAAACGAGCGCCGTCTCGTGCGCTTGTGTCCACATACCTGCCTCTTTTCCGAAATATTTTGAACGCTTTTGACCGGTGGGATTAGGACCAATCTGACCGCGGCGCGCTAGTGTCCTACAGCCAGAAATTTCACAACCTTGAGGCCACCCGGAAGGGGCGTAATTTAAGACTGTGGCCTAGGGCGTAAATTGATGCTAATCCGGGCCTGGACCTAATAGTGAATTTTTCTAGCTCAAGTGACAATTTACAAAGTAAATTGAGTGTTCATTAGCAATTGTGCTTCCAATAAAGGACATAAACAGAAGTGGCTGAACGGTATTCCTCGTATGGGCTGGTTATATTTATAAGAATAAAGACAATACTTTACAAACATTTCAAAGGATAAGACCTATTTTAGAGCACAATGTGGCACCTACAAATATTAAAGAAAAATACAGTTAATAGAACTCATCTGGGCATGCATCTGGGCATACCTACGAAAAGATTTGATAGTGAAAGGGAATAAAGACCAGCAAGAATGGCTTTACAGTGACCTAATAGTGAATTTTTCTAGCTCAAGTGACAATTTACAAAGTAAATTGAGTGTTCATTAGCAATTGTGCTTCCAATAAAGGACATAAACGGAAGTGGGTGAACGGTATTCCTATTATGGGCTGGTTATATTTACAAGAATAAAGATAATACTTAACAAACATTTCAAAGGATAAGACCTATTTTAAAGCACACTGTGGTACCTACAATGTTTTCTGGATCTCCCAAATATCACAGAAAAATACAGTTAATAGAACTCATCTGGGCATACCTACAAAAAGATTTGATAGTGAAAGGGAATCAAGACCAGCAAGAATGGCTTCACAGTGACCTAATAGTGATTTTTTTTTAGCTCAAGTGACAATTTACAAAGTAAATTGAGTGTTCATTTAAGTGGAAATGGAAGTGGCAGCAGGAAACAGGTTGCTTTTATTTTTATTTTGTAGTGTTTGACTACGATGAACCAGACATCAGATGCAAGTGGTATTAGTAGTAGTAGTAGTTCTAAAAAGTATTTTTCTTAATTTATTAACTGAGATGAACTCTAATACATATAAAATGTAATAATTGTTCTGAAACTATAGGCCCACTATTTGACAGCTAAGCCACGTTGCCACATCTAAGGCTCCGGCCTAGTGTAGAGTCGGCCATGAACGAGCATATTTTTAGGGTACGCGGCATCGCAACTGCCATCCGCTTGCGGGTACAGTGCCGCTTCTGAGCGTGATGTTAAATTTAGAACAATTTAGAACGCGGGAAATTCAAAAAGCGTTATCAAATCACCCTCGTATGACTTAAAAATCCTATTATTGTATATATGCAACCTTTTGCTGCCTCGACTAGTCTACTGTACGTAAATGTCACGCCGTAATTTTACATGTTAGCAGAGATAGAGAGATGACTGTGAGTCTGAGTGCGAAGTTGTTTCCAATTTACCGTCTTGGATACCATTATGACTGCGCGGCATCTCAACCCAAGCCCCGAGGTAATTCTGAAATATTCAGGAAAGTACAGCGTCTAAATGAAATTTAGTACGTAGCGCGCACATACGCCACACCAGTGATGTTAATTCCTAGGGAAATTCCCAGCTCGTAGGGAAATATCACCTAAAAATCGGACAGTGAGAAAAGGTACAGAAATTTATAGACATACAGAAACCATCCGAACTTCTTATTCTCCAACGTGTATAAAGCCCGGGTGAGATCTGGTCTGAGGTATTGCTCACAAATCTGGGAAGCTGCTGCCCCTACTTCACGTAGCCCAAAGAGGAGCAACTCGACTAATCGATGACCCGACCTCAACGTTCCACCACAGCATAGTAAACAACCAGCACAATAACTCAGGTTGGTGGAAATTACATGCGCATCCCCACTTTTGGATTATTTTTTGTAGGGATGCTAACGATACCAAAGTTTACGAAATACAAGTTGGATCACTCCGCAAAAATATCAAAACGGTCTGTCCCTTGCTCCGTCCCCCGGTACACTGGTAGCAGTGTACCGACGTCAGACGGGAGATACGGGGCGGCGCAAACTAGAGGCTGAACGTGTTTAAGGCGAAGCGAATATCGGATTTTGTTATCTTGGATTTGTTTGTAGGAAATGGCTAATATTTCTAGAAGTTTGATTTTATCAATTAAATTTGTTAACGGATGGTAAATGACAATCAGATCCATCCTTATTTTGTGGTAAACCTTGAAATGTAACGGATATAAATACAGGGTGTTTCACGACGATTAAGACAAGCAATATGTCGGAACTGGGCAGTAGTAGAGAATTATAATTTTGGGGATATAAATTAGAGCAGATGTTGTGCCTTTTTTCTTTTTTTTGATTCAAAATTATTAATGGGACACCCTGTACATTTGTGCCTTTCTGTGTTTCTCCCGACAAAACAATTCCAACAAACTAGCACACTTGGGGTCTAAAGTGATTAATTCAAGACCTACAGGTACTTAGAGGATTGTATAGCGTATAGTGAGACAAAATATTCATTCGGTGGTCTTACCATACCACCCAGGGACATTCTAAATTATAATTTAGAGCTCGGAAATATTTTTATTGATAACTTTAACAATTTAGTTTCTACACTAGCAATTGGAATGACACTGAAAAGCAAAATGTCAAAAATAATTTATTCACATCCATGTAAAGCATTTCCACATGAGTATCTTTTAAAATTGTACGTACGAGTTCGTATACACTATACCATAAATTTTATAAGCTGTGGTCTCAAAAATAAGCCAAATAAACAAAACATTAAGGTAAAAATACTACAGCACCTTTGAACCAATTTTTACTTATCTACGAAATAGCTACAATATGTGAAATCATTTTAGATTCACTAGTAATAGTCTTACTAGGTTTTATTTTTGATATCCATTTATGTAAGTTAGTGTATTAGCAAAATAAACGTTATATTTGTATTTATATGTCTAAATCGGCTGTCAATACCTAGTCTTTCAATGACCCTCATATACATATACGTAAAACCCAGGCGTTAGCAAGTCCCCGCTAAAAGACACTCGTACTTGGACAAAAACCAACGCAAAAACTAACTGGCGTGTGCGGCCGCGGCATCGCTTTTCTGTGAGATCTTCAAGGTGCCGACGGAGAGTGATCCAACTTATATGTATTATGTAAACTTTGACGATACTTTGATAGTTCTGCACTAATATCGAGTATTTTTGTCATCGATATTTGAGGCATTCCAAGCTGGTATCGATACGTTTGTATCGATATCGAAAATAACTATATAATTATTGAGGAGTGTAATCAATTGCACAAAATGATCTGTACGAACCAAATGCGCCTATTTGGCTAAAAAATATCGAGTTGATACCGGTATCGATATTTTCATTTTCGCATCTCTACCCAAACTTCACATCCGTAAAATCATCCCAAGGTCAAATTCTGTGGGAACCATTTTTATATATAGGAAATCCTCAGAGATATTAGGCTGGTTGTTTATTATGCTGTGATTCCACCTCCAGCCACATTCTCACCGCCGCGCAGTGCGGTTAGTAACCTCTCATTTTTTTACCAGGATTCAAACGGAGCCAGTTCCTTCAAGTTATTCTATATAACTGCGCTGCTTACAAGCCTGCTACATGCACCTGAGTACGCATCTTATCCCAGGATGGTCGTCTTTCACATATCAATAAAGGTTATATTTATTCAAACCAATGCGGGTCTGCGGAAACGGAAGCGGGAGCGGAACAGGCCTAGGGAATGCGAGAAGCAGTGCATTCACACTGGTACGTCAAAAGTTGTTTTTATGATCTACCTCACGCAAAGGCTGAAAGCCCATGGCCGCTGCAGAAGCGCTGCGAGAGGATAAGTAATGGTGCACGTTAGATTTCAAACGCAGCAGGTTGTAGCCGTCGGGAAAGAAATTCTTCGGCAGCTAATTCCACAGCGTCGAAGTTCTCCAAAAGAAGGAATGCTGGAGGAGGCTAATTCGGGGAGTAAGGACCTCGACCTGGTAAGGATGAGCTCGCAGAGCCTCTGTAGTGTTCCTTGTTTGGAGGGCCTTTGGTGTTATTATGTGGGAGAGCTCACTCGAACATCTTCCGTGGTAGAATCTGTAAAACAGGGACAGGTCGGCCACCCTTCTTCGATGTTCCAGATTGTGGAGGTACTTTGTGGATAGTGTCCAGAAGCTTTAGAGGGTGCTTCGGAGCGCATCCCCACACATGGAAGCAATACTCTAAAAGGGGTGACCCACGTACGAGTAAGTACGCGTACTTATGGCTCGACGACCTTTTTCGCCTGTGTGTCACCGTAAGTACCCGTACTTTAAAACCGTCGCGCAAACCGTCGGCGATCCAACCGGTTTGAAATCTTGCTCGTAGCTTGTCTCGGCTTGTACTGCGAGCCGCGAGCCACCACTTTGTTTCAGCAGGCCATCGATGCGCACCGCTTGTTGTGTTTGGCGTTTGTTAAAAGTTTTGTTTATTTAATAAGAAAATTATCAAAATGAGTGATTTCAGCTTTTCGTGTATCACCGCGTCGAGCCGAGTAAGTTCGCGAACTTAAAAACCGCGTACTTAAAGTTCGTACGTGTGTCACCCCTTTACCGATGGTCGGATCTGTACCTTGTAGAGCAGCAGTAATTGCTCTGGTGTATACAGCTTCCAACAGCGGAACAAAACTCCAATCTTCTGGGATGCCGTTTTAGCAATACTGATGTCGTGGTCATGCAAGGACATGTTATTGTTGATGTTGGTCCTCAAAAGCTTGACGGAAGGTGACCCGACTATTGGGTGACCCTACAGTTCCACAGTTGGTAGGCTAACATGATACTTCTTTTTCAGTATTGTTGCCTGAGTTTTCTTTACGTTAAACTGTACTTTATTTACTAATCCCCACTCGACAATTGTTTTGATATCTACGTGGTTGATCTGTGAGGTATGTTGCTGACGCCGACGT
Source organism: Callosobruchus maculatus (assembly GCA_951848785.1). Lineage (NCBI taxonomy): Eukaryota > Metazoa > Arthropoda > Insecta > Coleoptera > Chrysomelidae > Callosobruchus > Callosobruchus maculatus. Next base: position 10,302,392 of record CATOUR010000026.1, on the reverse strand, counting down.
ATCGTCTCCTGGAACGATAGTGGGTTGCCTGGTTCCATGCACGATATTAATGTACTGTCGTATACGAAGCTGTAGATTGGATTGAATGTTATTATGAGTCAAAGTTTCAAGTATAAAATTTTTGTATAATCAAATATAATGAGAAGAAATGACTTATGGATTTGCAGCAGGAGTGTTATTTGTAGAAGATCGTTGCTGTTATCAATAAAAGGAAGGAAGCTTAAGACCACACAAATAGGACAGTGCTGATGGAGCAGGATGATAGGTTAGATAAATTTTAATGTGACTTTTTCAATGCCAATAACTCACACAAGGGTTACCTTCGAGGTGGCACTATTTGTATTATTCCGTACAAATAAATGAAAAAAAAAAAATGAAATCTCGTTGATGTACAGCAGAAACGGTGTAGGGGATAGGACAGATCCCTGAGGAACACCGGCGTTTATTGAAAATATGTCTGATGAACAGCCTCCGACTACAATAGAGATCGGTCGTTCAAGAAGCTATTCAGCCACTGGCGCAGGCCAGGTGGTAGTCCATAAGCAGAAGTCCCTCAAGCCACACTCTATCAAAGGCTTTCGATATGTCTAGTGCAACAATACGGGATTCGTCATGATTTTCATTTACTCTGTTCCACAAGTGAGGAATGTAGACCCGTAAACCTATGCTTACGGAAGCCTTACTGGCGATCTTTTATATGTTACTGTTGTCCAGGTATTTCAGGAGCTGTGTGTTAATGACAGTCTCCATAACCTTAGACATGATGCTGAGAAGGGCCACAGGACGAGCGTAATGTCAGGCGACATTTCACACATGTATCCAATACGGCTACCGTTGGGCAATGATCTTTCTGTTGCTATTTGAGACTGTGGTAGCTTGTGCTTATTTTTGCAAATTTTTTCATTTAGAGTGGCTTCTTGAGAATCACCATCATAGTCACAATGTCTTAACAGACATGTTGTGAACTCGTAAAATGCATATACTCATTTTACGAGTTTCTCTTGGGATATCTTTAAGATCTTTAATGCAGTAGTTCCCCATTTGCTTTCTGCATTTCTTGGGAATAGCTTTGGTTAAAAAAAAAACAATATGCCCTCTGTATACATGCCTTATTCCATATACACGCTATTTGTTACTATTTAATAAATTCAATTTCATACAAAAATGAAAGAGGTTTGGTTCGTTTCATACTGTGCAAGAACAGGTCAAGTCCAGGCCTTAGCTGATTTTTGCAGTGTAAAGAACCAGACAATCCACAATACAGTTCTGGATCGCGTGTAGTATAAAACAGAAGCTTCGTTTTTGCAGTGAACGATGCAGAACTCCAAACTATGCTAGAACAGGCGGCTAACACAATATCGTTCAAAATTGGACATAACCGGAACCAGCTGCATTGGACTCTTCAAAAAATCGACATTATAATAGAGAGCTAACACAACTTTTGGCGGGAATTTATGGACATCTAATCTTAACTGAGGCCAAACACGTGGTAGGAAATATAATATCCTTCAAACGACGTCTGTTGTTACCACCGTGTTTAACATATTTGATAGCAAGGTCAGCTAATTATTTCGGTAGTATTTGTGACTGATCATTACACATGAAAAAAGCTACTCTGCAGAAAAAAACGCCCAAAAATAGGCTCAAAACACATTTAAAAAATAAATACAAAAGAGAAAATGTCCATTTTTGTAAATTCTTGAAAATATTGCAAAAGCCATAATATAGAAAAGCTAGGGATGTTTAGGGCACAATTCTATTGATAAAATATCTTATCTATACACCCATGAAGTTTGGCTAATCGCCTGCCAAACATCTTGCATGTTTATGAATCGGTAAATTTGTGAAAATCAATGTATTTTCTCTATACCAAAGTGTCTGTTTATGTTAACATGATAGTATTGCTATTTTTTAAACGTGATCTAAAATATATGCCATGCTAAATAAATTTGGTTTGGAGAACATTAAGCATCGCAGTTTCGCGATTATAACTAATTCATCAGTGTTTAGATCTGCTTCAGGAAAAAAATCTTATCAACCTTCTCCAAACCAAAGAGTGGGCTACAATATTTTCCAGGTTTTCAGGCTATAAGAGGTGGAGAGTCTATCTTTCAACATATGTAGAACTGAAACACGATGAATCGGAGAGACAACGACAAAATAAGATTCTCAAATGACTTTTCCTAATAATTACTTTCCTATTAATGAGGAGCCACGGTTGGCGTGAAGCGGAAATTAATGACAAGATTTTTCGTGATGTAAATTTCATAAACGTTTCATCAGACGTATTTTCAATAAATGCCGATGTTCCTCGGGGATCTGTCCTATCCCCTACACTGTGTCTGTTGTACATCAACAGCTGCTAGAAATAACATTCAATCCAATCTACAGCTTCGCAGACGACAGTAAATTAATATCGTGCATGGGAGACAAGGCACTATCATCTCAGGAGACGGTGCGTCGGCGACATTAGAATTCCTCACAGATCAACGTAGATCTCAAAACAATATTGTCGAGTGGAATTAGTAAAGAAAGTACAATTTAACGTACAGAAAACTCAGGCAACAACACTTACAAAGAAGTCCCACGTTGGCTTACCAACTGTGGAAATGGAGGGTCACCCCATAGTTGAGTCACCTTCTGTCAAGCTTTTGGGGATCAACATGAACAATAACATGTCCTGACACGATCACATCGTCAGCACTGCTAAAACGGCATCCTAGAAGCTTGGAGTTTTGTTCTGCTGTAGGAAGCTGTATACATAAGAGCAACTACTGCTGCTCTACAAGGCACAGATCCGAGCATGCAGAGTATTGCTCCCATGTGTGGGGATGCGCTCCGAAACACTCTCCAGAAATTGGACTAATGGATACGTATAACCTCACAAAGGACCTTCACAGCCTGAAACATCGAAGAAAGGTGGCTGACCTGTCTTGTTTTACAGATTGTATCACGGAAGATGCTCTAGTCAGCTCTCCCAGATAATACCACCAACGGCCGTCCGAACGAGGAACACTAAAGAGGCTTTGCGAACTCAGCCTTATCAGGTCGAGGTCCCTACTCCCCGAACCAGTATCCTCCAGCATTCCTTCTTTTGGAAAACTTGGACGCTGTGGAATGAGCTGCCGAAGAAATTGTTTTCCGACGGCTACAACCTGCAGCGTTTCAAATTTAACGCGTACCACCACTTCTACAGCGCCATAGGCTTTTACCCTTTGTGGGAGGCTGACCATAAAAAAAATAAAACTGAAAATATAACAGACTAATCCGCTATTGACCCTATCATTTGTCAAATTTTCTTAAACTGTCATTGACATACACATAAACTCCACAAGAAAAAGGAAACGGTAACGCGGAATTTAAGGAAACATCTGACAGGGAAATTACGTTCAATGGTGAACATCACTACACCCCGGCATAACAGTAGTTGCTCTGCTCTGCAGTGCTACACGGTATAAGGTGCTGATGTTAACGTTTGCAAGATACAAACCTGCCGCTCTTAGAACGTCTAGATGTGTTCATTTACAAGATAGGTACTGCATAAATGAGCTCATGTACACGGGGGTTTGTGCCGCGCCAGCCATAATATTTGGAGCATTTTGCCTCCGTACCGTATGAACACATACAAGCTGTTTAAAATCTAAAGAAGCATAGTAATGAAGGAGTTTATATTCAAAGTGTGGACAAAAAAATATCTCAAGTATCTGAAAAACTCTATATTTCAGTTTTTCATCAGGTTTTCTATTTGCTCAGGGTTTAACCTACAGCGTGATATGTAATTGGAGGATTTTGATTGCGTTAACGTTCAATTGAAGTTATAAGTGAGGGGAGTATTGTGAACGCAAAAACTTTCGATTTTGAGGTAATACACTTTTTGGTAGTTTTATGATGTCTACATAACGAAAATCCACGTCACTAATTTCCATCGGTCTGTCTGTTTTTCGGTCTGTCTGTCTGTTGGCGTTTTTCTATCCTCGTAATCTCAGTAACCTCTGCATGGATTGTAATGAAATTTGGGTAGCAATTTGCTGTGAGGTCGTAGTGGATGCTGCTATAATTTTTAAAATCGGTGCATGGGCGGCGGAGTGGGAGTGAAATTTGGAGTGGTTGGGGGGGTGGTAGTAAAACCGAAAAAACTGTTGCATTCATAACAGGTTATCCATTGACCTGTGAAAGAAAGACCTAGCGCCATAATACATTTTTTTAGGCCGAACCAAACATTGCCTTACTTATTACAGAAATCAAAGGACTTAGAATTCTCTGATACGAGTATTGCTTTAGGTCGTTCTGTATTGTGTAAAGTTGAAACTATTGAATTGATTTTTATGCAATTTCGATACAGTATTATTAGCTTGGCGAAGATGATGGATAACGCGTATGGCTTATAGAAATCGTGCCAGTGGCGGAGCAGCAATAATCAAAAAATTAAAATATAAAAACAGCGCCAAACTTCGTTTTTAGGCGTTTTAGAGGCTTCTGATCGTTTTCTACTTTTTTTTTGGGTGGGCGTGAAACTGGGGTAATTGTGGGGTAAAGGGTTATAAAACTGAAAAATTTGTTGTATTCATAACATAAAAGAAGGACCTAGTGGCATAGTACACTTTGATTCACGATCGGGCGGTAAAGTACAAATTATTGATACATTCAGCGGGCGTAAAGTGCTTTAGCGCTCGAGGGCTTCTTTTCCGCCCGCGGGTACTAAAACAAAATTTTATGGGTGCTAAAGTAAATTATTTGTTTTAAGAATTCGTAGCAAGTTAGTAAAATATAGTTTTTATTTATTAAGAGACAAATTTCGTTCAGCTAGCAGCATAACAATTCAATAAGGTATACAGGGTTATTCACGTTATTCGACACGGAGCATTATGGCTAAAGTATTTGATAAAAAAGAAAATAATAATTTGAGATCGATAGAGACCCATAAAGGGTACATTTTAAAAATATTTTCATGTTATACAGGGTGTGTGCCAAAAGCACGAAATGTATCAAAGTTATGTTTTTTTAAATGGAACACCCCGTATATTATTACATATTCAGATTCCTTGGTGAATTCTATTATGTATCATACATGGGACTTTAAGCGAATCGTTTAGGTGTAAATCACCATTTTCGGTATAAGTAAATATAAGGAAAAAATTGAATATCACAGAGATTATAAAATTTGGAAGGTTGTGACTGTGCCGTATTACTAAGCATAAAATGCGTCAGCTTTGATGAGACTGTCAAATTTAAATTACGTTTATGCTTGGAGAAATCGGTCGATGAATTAAGAAAACTTCTATCAGCGATAATTTGATTTTTTCAAATGGGAATGCCTAATTTTTTTTATACGGTTAAACGTAGAATTTGATAACATTTCTAACGATATAAGGTTGTGAATATCAATCTCTGGTAGTTTTCATTTAACTTTAAATTTTCAAACAAATCGGCGTTTTTCAATTTGCCTACCTATAAGCAACGTAGCAGGCCATGAAATATAAACAAAAACCTGTTCAGGTAGAAGAAAACAACTAACTTAGCTGAAGAATACACACGAGCTAGACTAAAGGGACAAGATTATAAAAATTACTCACAAAAAACAAAGTTTAACCAGAAACAACGGCGGTAACATATCTTTGGTCAAAGAGAAGCTGGAGTATGGCAGAAATGGATTTTTTCACGGCCTACTAGCTACTGCAATGTACTAGAGATTGGCAATTTCCAAAATCATTAAAAATTTTGAAATAAAATAAAAACTACTAGAGAATGTTGTAAGCAGTTTATTATTTTCATAATAAAATTTCACATTTAATGATATAAAAAAGTATGCAATTCTGTCAAAACTCAAGTCAAAAGTACCTCCGATTGGAGTTCTGAAAATTCTTCAGTACCTATTAGCAAGGTCGCAGAAAATGAAGAATGAATTAAAATTTGTTCAAATTATAAAACATAACTTAAATGGCAGAAAATTTAAATCTGATTTGTCAGTATTCCTTTTTTGCAATATTGCTAATAGATATTGAAAAATAGAAGGGCTCCAGTCAGAGGTATCGGCTTCGACGCAAATTAGTACTTTTTTAGACCATTACATATGATTGATAGTTGAGTACTGATGCAACAGTCGCTGGTTGTTTCTGTTTCATATCAGGGTTTTTAATTGTCCTGGAAATTTTTAACCTCTAGTAAATTGCGGTACCCAGTAGACTGTAAAAAATATCTGTTACTACCATACTCCAGCTTCTCTTTGACCTTGAGATGTTATCGCAGTTGTTTCTGGGAGAGTTGATTTGTTGTAAGGAATTTTTATAATCTTGTCCCTTTAGTCTAGTTAGTGTGTATTTTTCATCTAAGGTAGTTGTTTTCTTCTACCTGAACAGGTTTTTGTTTATATTTCATGGCCTGCTACGTTGCTTATAGGTAGGAAAATTGAAAATCGCCAATTTGTTTGAAAATTTAAAATTAAATGAAAACTACCAGAGATTGATATTCACAGCCTTATATCATTAGAAAGCTTATCAAATTCTACGTTTAACCGTGTAAAAGAATTGGGCATTCTCATTTGAAAAAATCAAGTTATCGCTGATCGAAGTTTCCTTAATTCGTCGACCGATTTCTCCAAGCATAAACGTAACTTAAATTTGACAGTCCCATCAAAGTTGACACATTTTATGCTTAGTAATACGGCAAAGTCACAGCCTTCCATATTTTATAATCTCTGCGATATTCGATTTTTTCCTGATATCTACTTATGCCGAAAATGGTGATTTACACCTAAACGGTTCGCTTTAGGTTCCATGTATGTATGTATACGGGGCGTTCCATTTAAAAAAACATAACTTTGATACATTTCGTGTTTTTGGGACACCCTGTATAACATGAAAATATGTTTAAAATGTAGCCTTCATGGGTCTCTATCTATCCCAAATTATTATTTTCTTGTTTGTCAAATACTTTAGCCATAATGCTCCGTGTCGAATAACGTGAATAACCCTGTATAACTCAAACATAATTTAATTAAAATTTTATGTTGATTACACAATTTGAACGGTTATTTATGGAAATGTTGGGATTCGCTACTTTGTTCGTTTGTAAGTTGCTACGAACTTCCACTGACTCATTTTGATTTGAGATACTGCTGGAAGTTGTAGTCTCAAAATAATCGTCACTTATTTTTGGAAATTTAGCTGTACCACTAGTAGAAGGCATATTAGCATTGACAATCTTTTTTAGCATTTTTATTTTATTTACAACAGAATCCTAATAAATCCTTCTGCCACAGTCGTGGACTTCCAACCAGCATGTCGCTTTATGTTAAGCATGAGCTATAAAAGTTGCGGAACAACGTCTAAAACAATAGTCTCTGTCATCTTTTGGATTAGGTAATTCTAAATAACTTGCTATTTTAAAAGGAATTTTACCAAATGTTTTCTTTCCAAGCACTTGACTAGAACATTATCCATTATTGTAATACACAAATAAATTAAAACAAAGAAACTTTTTTTAAAAAAGCTTTTATTTAACTGTTCTAAAAAAAATAAAATGTTCCTTTAAAGTGTTAACTATCAACTTATAGCCTCATTATACACAATTTACATATATGATCATAAAAGCTTGTCACGAGGTTTACGTGAGTACCTGTAAGAATTCAATTAAACTGAAATTTTAACACAATTAAATTTAGCAGAGACCAAGTTAGTCAATGAAATAGGTACCAGTTAATTTACACAAGTAGATCGCGCGACAAGCTTTTATGATCATATAAATTGTGTATAATGAAGCTATAAGTTGATAGTTAACACTTTAAAGGATCATTTTATTTTCTTTTTTTAGAACATTTAAATAAAATCTTTTTAAAAAATTTTTTGTTTTAATTTATTTTTTACTTTTTAGTTATTAACTTATTGATAAAATATTTATTCTCGGCAAGCCATTTTATTTGATATCCATATTGCAGAAGTGCATTAAAAATAACTATTCCGCCATCTTGGATGGCCCGCCATATTTGATTTAGACTCTCTTTTCTCATGTCATAAACAAGGTTCATGCAGTGATAATATAACTCACAGACTTTGAATAGTATATTTTCCCCAAACTTTCACAACAAAACACATTGTATTATAAATAAAATAAATATTATTTGCCATCATCTGAACGACAGTTTCTAATTTAGAATTTGCGCTATACTGATATCCACCCATTTTCGTAGATTTCCTTTTATTAGACATCATGAAAACCTTAAACTAAACCAAAAATAATTATGGACCTACTCTAAACATAACCTTAAACTGTGTTGGTGATAAGAGTCCACTAACAACACGAGTTTATCCCTATTACTTTCCCAAAGTCAGTCCAGCACCTCAAATGTTCATTTACAACTTATTATTGAAATATTCTTACCGCGGATCTTCTTTACCACTTACGTCGCGTCACTGTCATACACACCGGCAGTCCGGTCCACCCTTCGTGGTTGCCCGGCGCACCAGCGGTTCGTTAGCTACCCCCTAACCTCATGTCGATATCGTCACCGTCGTCGATACAACCTGGTGATGACCACTGCGTAGGTTGTATAAAGGAATTTGTAGAATCCGATCCAAAATTTCCTGTGACTGCTGCCACATTCTTGGTCACACGGCAAGCCTCTAGTTGAGCGCCAAATGCAAAAACTCTCTTCTCTCAGGTCGTCAGGTTCATGCAGTGATAAAACAACTCGCCGGCTTTGAATAGTATATTTTCCCCAAACTCTCACAACAAAATTCATCGTTTGACTAAAAATGACATCAGTGGATCTATTGTACGTGATAGCATTCTTCTCATTTGTCATCCCCCTTACCATCTACGGGGCGTTCTCATATCAATATGGGTACCCATATTGTAGAAATGCATTCAATAACTATTCCACTATTGGATTTAGAACGACGTCATACATCGTGAATTGTCATCCAAACTAAACTTGTATACAAAATTTCAGCTCAATCGGTTGAAGATATCTGCTTCAAAATTGATTAGCAAGATTCCACCCGAACAAAGGTACATACACTGCAAGTTAAACAAAAGCTTTTAAAAACGTCCATGGTGGGTATTTGTAGTACGTAGTGATGCATATTTTCTGTAAAATTAAAAATAACTTTCTGTCTCCTGCTCTTTGTCAATCACACTGAATATGCCGTAAACTTTAGTTTTAGAGGCTCGTATGGTTACCAATAAGGTAGTTCCTAAATTTTGAATATCGTCAACTAAAATATTAGCTAATTCCTCTCGGCGACATGCTCCACTGCTACACAAATACAAAACTGAGTGCAACCTACAATGAATAGTTATAGGTATTAGCAAAAATCTAAAAGAAAATTAGTATGTAGGTATAACTCACTTTCATCATAAGATATAAATTATCACATCTACTAAAAATGATTCTATTTCGTCTCTTGTTAGAATTCTTGATTTTTTAGGTTTGTAATCGTCTGATTGCCGTTTCAGGAATGTTACTAATCTTGAATAACTAGCGATGCGATGTTTATATCATTGTGCAAATTTGCTGCTGCCTTTAATGGAATAACATGACAACAGAGACGACGACTTACGGCATTTGGACTTTTCCAAAAAATATGCAAGGAATACATTTTCTGTATAGTTACCCTCTCTAACATTCTTCATTTTGCACCAGCTAACAATGCCTTTTTGCATATTTTCTTCGATTATGTGGGTAGCAAACTTTCCATGATATCGAAAAAATTCGAAAATATTCTGACGTACGAACGTATAGAACTTACAACTTGCAATCCAACTGTGGTTAAAAATGTCGTCCAAGTATTTCCGTATTATTTACTTAGTTGCAACTAATCTGTTATTAGTTGCAGTTTGCAGTAGAACTTATTTCTATTTAATTATTTCCGCATAAACGAATATAACTTAATGATTTAATATTTAACAATATAGGAATAGACTTGAGAATTTCGCCGGTTGCGCACACGAAAGAGTGAGAACGCATTCGGCGCAAAAGAAATAGAAACACAGTGTACGCGTACAAAGTATGGTATGATAGGCCATTCAGTACCCTTAATAAGCCAACTTAGTTTTTTTGTCTGTTTGTCATATGAAAATATTACGCCTCAAACAAATCTTTACTCTATTTATTTTATGCTTATGACTACAGGAAATAGGTGTATAAAATCGAAGGCACTACAAGATTGTGAATAAAATAAGGACTTAAGTTGTGTATGGGGGTGAGTTTATAAGGGTTGAGTACAAAAAAAATGTTTTGATAGCATGTTATGATAGACCTTATAGTACTTTCAAAAATTCCACTCAGTGTTAGTTTAAACTTTTTTTTGTTACTATAATATCACGTGTCGCTAGGTTGTTCTTTCACAGGTCTATGGACTATCTGTTATGAATCCAACACATTTTTCAGAAATGGCAGATGTTCTGGGAAGGTTTCTAATAGAGATTCATCAACTCAAGTAGCTTGAGTTTTTTTCTTAAATACTTGACTTGAAAGCTCAAGCTTTTGAAAATTTGATATTTGACTTGACTTGATTTTCGATCTGAACTATTTGACTTGATATCAAGTAAAATCAAACTACTTGATATTACTTGACATCGATCTGTAAAATGCGAATCGAAGCGTTAAAATAGGGGAATAACCAAGGTTACGACAGCAAGCAGGCATCCGATGACTATAAAACTTTAAAGCCAACCGACACAGAATGGTCGTTAATTGAACGAATTTGCCAGTACCTTAATGTTTTTAAGAGTATTTCCATCATTTTTGCATTAATATGCTGCTCGATAGACTAGATTCGTGGGCTATGGAGCTTGGCAATAAACCTGATCGAGATGAATCCGATGAACAGATTATAAATAGTATTCAAGCGGCAAGGGACAGTACTGAAGATATTTTAGAATGGTGAAAGAGACACGAATGTATCTTTCCAAACCTTGCCGCAATGGCTAAAGACTTTTTGGCAATGCCAGCTTCTTCAGCTCCAGTTGAAAGACAGTTTTCTAGAGCTGTCTTAACTCTTACCAAAACAAGAAATCGAATAGGTGATAACTTCGTTAGAAGTCTTATGTGTATCAAATCATGGATGGCAAATGAGGATATTATTTTTTTTTACTTCTGTCATCGGCATCGACTGTTCTGGTCATTTAGCCTCGTGATCTGTTCTGTTTCCCGGCGCCACTCTAGGAACAGCACTGTTAATTAGAAGCCAACAGTGAAGGCTCAGATGGGGATTATTCGCTGAGCTTTTTTTTATGGTTATTTATTTTTGATTGAAAAAACCAGAAATAAATTTCCGCCTCTAACGAGAATCGAACCCGGGGGACCTTCCGGTCACGAGCCCTCGACTCTAACCACTGAACCAACCCACCCCCATTTGAGTTTGTTGTTTATCTATGTATTGTTGTCATTATTTCGTATTTTCATTTCATATTATTACATTCATTATTTGGCTAAGTTTATTGGAGTTTTCGTTTTTGGATTTTCTTTTGAATAAAACATTAGATCTTTATATACATAGATTTTTATTGTTATTGCGTTTTGGTAGTTAATCAGATTAATATCAAAAAAGAACTATTTTTTCAAGAAAAATCAAGTAGTTAGCTTGAAAAACTTGATATTCAAATTGGATTGATGTGTAACTACTTGACTTGACTTGAATTTCGAAAACAAATCTTTACTTGTTATCAAGTCAAGTCGTGAATCTCTGGTTTCTAGGTATAACTTCCGTAGGCTCAGAATCAGCACTCACTCGGAATAACTGTAATCTGGATTAGTAGGTAACTAAATAGTGGACGTAAAATCAGAACTGTCTCAGGTGGCATAGGATCTCGGGGTATGCTCTCTATTTTGACAGAGGTGGATCTGACAGACCATGGTAACTTTAGATGACACCTGCGTTATTGGCCCAGTATGAGAACGATACTCATCAGAGGAAGATACCTCCACACATACTCTATGGGATCTAGAACTTTGGAATCAGGAGACGTAAAAGTGGTAGTATCCAAGGTCGTATTCGCTTTTTCTAGAACGGTAGTTCTTGGGTGCTAGTAGTGGTCTATGCACCGATAACTATGATGCCAGATTACTTCTCCTAGATTATGTGAATATCTGAGAGCTCAATTTTCTTCAACTGTACACAAATTAGCAAAGGGGTTCTTCAAAAAAAGTTTTTGACGCAGAAGCTACAAGGGTTCTGATGTAAGTGCCTTAAGGTATGATCATATAGTATTCCTAAATATGCGAAGGGCTGACTAATACAATATTGAATGAAAGTAGTTTCTTTGTTTTGTTCATTTTATGAGAATATTGTTCAAACTCTAGAATCTATGACTTCCTAAAATTAATGAATCAATTAACCAATATGCCTAAAGTAACTTGTTATAAATACGAATTCTCCAATCATTCTCTATTCTCGCGCTTTGCTTGGAATTAGCATAATTATTAGGTAAGGATGGATAAACGAAAAGACTCTGAGAGACGCCAACGCTCGTAGAGAGGCTTGAAAAACATTGACAAAACATAATTAATTCTCGTCAGACGAAACTCGGCAGAGATTGCTTTTATTGTAATCAAGTTAGCTTAGCGTAAATACAGCAAGATAATAAAAAGGTTTGTGCATTGTAAGATTGTCTGTTAAGTTATTTAATAATACTCGCATTCAATAGTTAACAACTTTTTACGTATCAGCTACTATCAGGTCTATTCAACCACCTTCTGAGTACGCAAACCATACCAAAGGCGTGGAAAAGGGCAAACGTATCGCTTAGCAAGATCGAAAAACCGCGAGAGCTTTCCTCTTCATACAGGTCAATCTGCCTGTCAGATACCATAGGAAAGCTGTACGGAATCCTGATAAGACAGAGGCTTGTGAAAGAGATCGGAGAGGCAGGATGGCTCTCGCCATGCTAATTCGATTTCCGCTCGGGAAGGCCCACCGTTGATGCCCTGGAAACGGTAACGAGGAATGCGGAAGAAACCAAGAAGAAAATAATGGTCTGCGTTGATGGCGCTGGATGCCCGCAATACTTTTAGCAGTACAACCTCATGGAGCATGATTTTGGAAGAACTAGGAAAGCTGAAGATTTCAAAATACCTAAGGAATCTTATGAGCAGCTATCTAGACTCCAGATCAATTTGCATTGCCGGAATCGAAATTTGATAACAGGGGTGCATCAAGGATCTGCTTTAGGGCCGTTACTCTGGAACACCCTGTATGAAGGTGTGATGAAGCTTTCGCTGCCCAGCGGAGTAAAGACGTTAGCATATGCCGATGATCTGCTGGTTCATAAAGCCAACACATCGCTGTTCAAGAATGACAAGCTTTTGTTGGCTTCTGAGAAAACAGAGGCAATTATAATGCGCAGCGCAAGGAGCAAGAGAACTGACGTAGTCTTTCAACTAAAGGGAGTGCAGGTCACAACAAGAAAATTCATAGTGTACCTCGGAGTCACACTGAATAATGAAAGGTGTTACGGGGAACACCTTAAGGGAGTAGTGGCAAAGGCTGACAAGAAGGGGGTAATACTGTCGCTACTGAGGCCAAATGTAGGAGGTCCCAGAAGCAACAAAAGGGCACTACTGGACTACTACACTACAGACAGGAGGCAAGTCAAAGACTGGATGGTGAGCACATCCCAGAGACTATATGGTTCCGCTGATGTTATCCAGCATAAGGGCATGAAACATTATACATGCGATGGTTAACAAAATACTCTCTGCAAAGGAGAAAGAGGAACGATCACAAGACTAGATGAAGATGATAAGATATTCCTGGTATAATCATTACCTCATCTCGCACTGCGAAGAACCAAGAATATTATTCACGATGATGCTCGGTGCAGATGGAGATAGAGCAGAGGTAGAAAATAGGGAATTGGTTTAGCCGGTCGGGCCGTGGTGGCATGTCTGATGGACGCGTTTGCATTCGTGAGACATGTGATCAGGGACTCAAGCTGGATCAAGGTCGAGCGCACAGACTCTCACTTGGACCTTCGGGTGTGCGAGTGCTTCCGTGCTTGCGATCAAGCCGATTTCGTAAACCCTCTATAATAAAAAACAACTTTTTACGTAGGTACTACTATTAAACTGTCGCCTCGGTCATGGCGGAACCATCATATTAAGTATATTCATTTTCCTGTTATGGTCGACTAATGGTACGCGCACATAAATCGGCATCGGACGGACGGTACGGATCGGACAAAAATACTTTCTATTAAATTTAATGGACCACCGCACATACGTGCGGACGGGAGGCATCGAATTTTCAAAATCCGGCGAAAATATAGCAACTAGAATTAAAAGCCGGCCGATGCGTGCCGTGCGTGCTGATACCGACGTATGTGCAATGCTGATTGGCGATTGCGGAGGCACCGTCGGCATTTTGCAAGTATCTATTTACCTTAAGCATATCATTAACCTTTCTTTTGCTCTAATAGGTGGGCGGGATGGACATTTTCCTTCAGTAATGGCTTTTCCCATGGCCTCCAGTCCTCCTCCTCCTAGGTGCCGACTCCGTTGAGGTTGGCGACCACTATGGCAAATTTTTCTCTGTGTTGAGCTTGATGGATTAGAGTATTCCCATCCAAGTTTGTCCACTCTCTTATGTTTCTTAGCCAGGGCTTCTTCTTCCTTCCTATGCCTCTTTTTCGTTCTATTTTTCCCTCAAGTATTAGTTGGAGTTGTTTATATTCCACGTGCCGCATTAGATGTCCCAGATAGGCTGTCTTCCTTATTTTCATGATTTTTGTTAACTGAGGGCGGGTATTTATTTTAGTTAGCACTTCCTCATTTGTTGTTCTAGAAGTCCAGTAAAGAATAGAATAGAATTTATTATTCTGAAGTAACTGAAGAACTTTTTTCTGTCATTTATTAAGCCCGGAAATAAATGTACATATTCCCCAAAAACTGCCCTTCTCTGACATACTCCATGAACCCACACCCGTCTACGCTTTCTACATTTTTGAAAATTTTCTTCTTTCAGAACAATCGCCAACTCGTCACCATTACATATATGCAACTGCCTCCCAATTCTTCCGTCGATTCCGATCAGACATGTGCGATACCCTAATGAAAAATCCGTACCGTACCGGCCGTTCCATCCGTCCCGTCCGTCCGATGCCAATTTATGTACGCGTACCTTAATATGGAATGATTTTGAAATCAGGATGGGCATCCAATTTTTTTGTGAAGGACATCGCAATATCTTACAACAATTGTGCAAAAACCATTAGTTTTGAGGCTTCTCTTATTTTAAAGTGAAGTACAGAAAAATCGTTCTCTACCGGGTTTCGATTCGAGGTTTAACGTAACTACATGTGATGGCTTTTATATAAAACACGATAAACTTAGACGACAGAAAATAGAACAAATATAAGAATATTCAAGCTATTAATTTTCAGACAACAGTGACATTGACGTTCGATAGGTAACAAACGCTTACCCGAATTAGATTAAATTAGATCAGATTGCCTTTGTTGTGACTGGCTATCGGCTTACATCTTTTCGACTTAGGACCGGTTTCTCAATGTCCAGTTAAATATTTATCTGCGAGATAACAGCAAATGTTAGATAAATTGTTTAAACAATTGAAGGCTAAACTTACGAAGTCACGTAAATCTTATCTGACAGTTGTATTCATAGCAACGCTATCTGGCAGATACCTATTTGACACTTTAACTGGCCATTGAGAAACCGGCCCTCAGTCGTATCTATAGTAACTCATTAATAACTGCTCACGGCACTATGTCCAGTTTTTAATTCTTCAATAAGACGAGTACATTCAGCAGAGGTGCGAAGTGATGATAGCTACAAGAAATCATATAAGGACCCTTTGAAAATGTTGAGTTTGTGACAATGACTATTGGACGTACTATAAAAAATTTTGTCTTACTCTCTCATCAGTTTTTCAAGAGCACAGTACTGAAAACTGTATGGTTTAGCTGTTACTATATAGTTTATATGCTTTTATTTCCATAAACCAGTTCACCAATTTCTTATGCTGTGGACCTGATGACATTCTATTTAATTTTTGGAAAAATACAAAATTTATTTTATCAAATATGTTATCCTATTTATTTATTATTTCCCTAGATAGTGGAGTAGTTGAATGGTAGTTCACACAATTTTTGCCAAGCAATTTTGTTCCATCTATACAACTAACAATATTGACGAACAATGTTTTAACTTATTTTTAAATTCTAATTATGTTTATGTTAATATATACAGGGTGAGTTTTTAGTACCGGCTCGGTCGATAACTCCTCTAATGTAGAAGATAGCGAAAAAAGTTGTACATAAAAGCTGTAGCCTCGGACATGCTCCTTTCTGAGAAAATATTTTGATTTATACAGGGTGATCCATAACTACGTGGTGATGCAAACATGCATTTTTTTAAATGGGACACCCTATATATTATTCTGTATTCAAATTCTACTAATGATTTTCGTTCTTCCAATATAAGGTATTGTTACATTATACAGGGTATTTCAAAAGTTATGACTTTTTTATATCCAAATCGCTGTTAAATGAACGCACTGTATATCAAAAAGTGATGAATCAAAAATATTTTTTTTACACCGATGGATAAAAAATATCGTCCAGTTTTAAAGTCGGCTATAAAAAAGCCTGCGACGCATATTCGTATACAGGGTGATGTAGAATGCAAAATCTAGATTTTCTCTCTTTTTTTAAATGTAACCCCCATTATTCTATTATACCGAAGAATTGCTTATAATATGCTCTTTCATCTTTGTACAGCACTTGTTATAGCTGCGTTCATTAGTTTCTGAGATATTTCGATTTTTCTACAAATTTTGAATATACCTCTTACCTGTTTACTAAAATTTATCTATTTTGAGAAAATACTATCAAATTTTATTTTTGCTCAACAAGCAGCTAAAATATAAGGCCATAATAGTACTTGATCAAGTCAAAACACTGGAATAACGACATAATATGGGTCAAGTGTGCTAAGAAAACAATTTTATAGACGTCATGCATAATTATCAATCAGATGTATCAGGTAGGCTATAAAATATTAAACGACGCAGTCCAAATAAAACGATTCTTCAATCTTTCAAACTCATTAGTTTTAGAGCGACTCCGTTCTGGATGTTGCTGTTTATGGTTGATATATTCTAGAGGCAAGTAGGCAATTTCTCGAAGATTCTCCTAAATACCCTCAATGGAAAAATTAATTTTTAAAGCTCGTTTTTAACACAATACGCAATTATTAAGCAGGCTGTGAAAACCGTCTATTTTTCAAGGCATACCTGATAAATCTGATTGATAATTATGCATCACGCCTACAAAATTGCTTCCTTAGAATACTTGACTACATTATATCGATGATTCGGGTTTTGACTTCATCAAATACCATCACGACCTTATAATTTAGTTGTTCGTTAAATAAAAAACAAATTCGATAGTACCTTCTCAAAATAAATAAATTTCAGTACACAAAGAAGATATACCGAAAAATCGAAATATCTCGGAAACTGATGGACGTAGGTACAAGAAGTGCTATACAAAGATAAAAGAGCATATTATAAGAAATTCTTTGGTATAATAAAATATTGGGGGTTATATTTGAAAAAACAGAAAAAATCCGGAATTTCCATTCTACATCACCATGAATACTACTATGCGTCGCGGGCTTTTTTTGTAGCCGACTTTAAAACTAGATGATATTTTTTATCCACCCGTGTAAAAAAATGATTCTTGATTCATCGCTTTTTGATATACCTACAGTGCGTTCATTTGACAGCGATTTGGATATAAAAATGGTCATAGCTTTTGAAATATCCTGTATAATGTAACAATACCCTATATTGGAAGAACGGATATCATTAGTAGAATTTGAATATAGAATAACATATAGGGTGTCTCATTTAAAAAAATGCATGTTTGCATCACCACGTAGTTATGGATCACCCTGTATAAATCGAAATATTTTCTCAGCAAGGAGCATATCCGTGGCTACAACTTTTATATACAACTTTTTTCGCTATCTTCTATGGTAGTGGTGTTATCGACCGAGCCGGTACTAAAAACTCACCCTGTATATAGCTTATATGTTTTTATTTCTATAAACCAGTTGAGCAATTCCTTACGCTGTGGACCTGCGATAACATTCCAGTCGATTTTGGAAAAAATACAAAAACTATTTTATCAAATATTTTATCCTATTTATTTAAGATTTCCTTAGATAGTGGAGCTTTTCCTGAGTCCCCTATGGAAGAGAATATATTACCTACTTTGATCTCAGATAATTTCAGAACAGCATGGGTTCTTAAAAGGAAAATCAACTTAAAGCAACCTGTTAGCTTGGTTAAATAGTTTTTTAACTGACCGAAATCAAGCTGTAAAAGAAAAAATCTCTATGTCGTCAGTCATTAAAGTTACATCTGGGGTGCCTCAAGGTAGTCATTTGTCGCCTATGCTGTTTCACTGTTCTATAAATGATCTGCATAAATGTATTCCGTTTAGTAGCATTTTGTTGTATCCAGATGACTAATTTTTTTTAAATTATTTGTTGTGTGCAAGGAGCTTCAAGAGGACTTGTATAACTTTACAGTCTGATATATTGCCAATATTGCATACTCTTACTCTTACACCTTAAATCATTAACAGCTTAGTACAGAAAAGAGCATGACGAACGTCAGAATAATATTATTAACAACGATTTTACATTTAGCCAACATATTGAATACATTAAAAATAAAGGGGCTTTAAATTACTTGGATTTGTCACTCGTTCTCTAAAAGCATTCAATAATATATTTACAATAAAAAATGTATATGGAGTAGTCTGGTCAGTTATGGAATTGTTCTGTATAGTCTCCCTTTTATAAAAAATGGATTGATGAAATTAATAAGGTCCAAAAAAAGCTTACCCATGACTTGAGTTTCCGAATGGATATTAACGAATTCCATTATCATGGAATTATATTAAGTTTGATATAGTTGCCATTACTTGAAAAAGTGTATCCTAATTTTAAATGGTCTAATTCATCAATACTTTTAACATCATTTGATTTCAATCTGACTCAAATTATAACTTTTAATGTAGCCTTCCATCGGACAAATTCAGTCTTTTTGATACAATAAATTATGGAGAGTTACATTAAAAAAAATCTTATTTTTGCATTCTACCTCACCCTGTATATGAATATGTGTCATCGACTTTTTTTACAGCCTGTGTGAAAACTAGAGGATATTTTTTATCTTTACATTATACCTTATATTTTAAGAGCCGGAATCATTAGTAGAATGTAAATATGGAATAATATAGGGTGTCTCATTTAAAAAATGTATGTTTGCATCACCACGTAGTTATCGATTACCCTGTATAAATCAAAATATTTTCTGAGCAAGGAGCATACCCTTGGCTACAACTTTTTTTCACTATGTTCTGCAGTAGTGGAGTTTATCGGCCGATCCGGTACTATATATCCTAGGCTTTAGTACCCCTATTAGAGTTCCAGTTCGTAAGTTAGGCGTATTAATACTGCCAATTTGTCACATATATTCGGTATAATCACGGAATGACTAATGTCCTGGAGTGTTTGAGTCAGCCAGCGACGTAACTGAAATGCCGAGACGATAACAGCTCCCAGGAATACCAAACAGTTCGTCATGAGAAGAATTATTCATCGAATTTAACAAATTTCGCAATAATCGTCACTGAAAGATCCGAGATAAGCAGTCAAGCAAGTGTTTGACGAAGATTCATGGTGCTGTCGTCGGACTCATTGCTAATTTTATACCCAGGCAAAGAGTAAACAGATTTTGTTAGATCAGGTCGTGTTTTATGGAGGATTTAAAGCCACTGTTTGTGGGTTTTAAGTGAATTCCTTGTTGCTTATTCCAAGCATCATAGTATTTACGAGATCGTAAATCAGCTTTACGTAGTACAAGTTTTACTACAAATGTGTATGTGGACTTAACGAAGTAAACATACAAAAAACAACATCGTCCTCACCTCAGATATGCTATAAAATCTTCAAGTACTCACTTATTTCCCACGTCAGTCGGCAGAAGGATATTATAATCACGGTCAGTTTTAAAACATTAACTTTTTAGTATGGTATGATTTTATATTTTAACATGTATTTTATTATTTATTGTTTGTTCTCAGTTTAATGTAATGTTTATTTGTTTGTTATATATATTTTTGTTCATTTTTTTTGGACGTATGTAAGCAGGTTTTCCTGTATATACATCAATAAATCACTACTACTATGACAGTAGAAAAGACTGTGCTGACAATTAACACTTTATATCTCAGAATCCAAGAGGGTTCGACAAAAAAATCAAAAATATGTTGGTACATTTAGGCCCGATTTTATCAACATGCGCATTTTAACAAAGACTTTGACCAATCAGAGCAGCCCTTTCAAGAACATGCATCTGTCAAAGTACTCTGAAAATCATTGATTTCTCTTGAAGTTGACCTCAAAAAGCTCAAAAATGACATACTCTAAATATAATCGACCATTGTGAACCATCTAGTATCTTTTCCAGTCTGAATTCCCATCCTAAATTGGTGAAAAATTGCATTTTCTTGTTTAGCAAAAAGTTTAGCAATTGCTAATTTCAACCAATCAGATTCCAGAGAAGCGGTACATTTGATCACTGGTTTCATGCTCTATCAAATGGTATGATGACAAGAAATTCACTCACTGCATTATTTGGATAAAACGATAATTTACTATCGATAATAATTATAAATACATGCAATATATCTTTGTTTTATAGTACATTTCAAACGTTAAACAAACGATTTAACTGTTAGGCAAGCTATTTTCCAAGCGTGCATGTGCATTACTGGTTGCCTATCCAGAACGGCAAAGTTCACTATTTAGCTGCGTATAACCTCATTTTATGTACGCTGCACCTTTAGATCCTCTGTGAATATTTCTATGAGAAGTATAAGAAGGTCTATAACAAACATGCATCCAGTAAATGAAAGTTTGATTCTTCATAAAAGTATGTACTTTTTTTTTAAGTCCATCTGACTGACGGAGGTGGGATTTGTAATTATTAAATAAGGTAGTTGCTGTGACTGATACTAGGTACTTATATGGGTCTGTCACAAATTATGGCAGTTTGCAATTACTAATTATACAATAATTATAATATAAACATGAAAAATGTGGCATTAATTTAATAATTAGATCAATCGCTTTGTTCTGATATTCTGCTATGATTTTGATCCACGAATTCTAGAATATTTTTTACAAAAATGTCATCCAGCTTTGACGTTTTGTTTTCAATACTGATAAAATACTATTGGATGATACTTATTAACATAGGCCTCAATACCCAATAGAAAGCTTTTGCGTCCAATAGAAAAGCTTTGTCAAAGTCTTTGTTAAATATGCTTGTTGATAAAATCGGGCCTACAGTTGAACGTTGTACAGGGTGTTTGAACACTTCCCACCATAAATTTATCGGAAAACCACTAATCAAAAGAAAAAATTCCGAGACCCACAGCATATTTGCAAGAGGGGCAACTTTTTAATCAAAAACTGCTTCACCCCCTTGTACCTTCTGCTCCCTAGAGCCATCCCCTTAAAAATTCGAACTGATAAGGGGTATCGAGTGATATCTTGTTTCAAAGGTATATCGACGTCCTTCCATATGACGTTTGATTTTTTTATGTCAGTCGACTCGTTTTTGGAAAAATTAGAATCTTAACTTGTTGCTGGTAGTGTTATTAATATCTACAGAATAAAATTTTATATTCAAGACAGTAGCCATTTCCTTCAAATAAAAATTAATTATTATTATTAAATGATTATTAGTTCATGTTTTAATTAATTGTGTTTATGTCATGTGTTTTTTTGATAAGTAAATTATGTTTTATAATTTAAATATACTTTAATTCAGTTCTGGGATCTTGCTAATAACTACTGAGGACTTGGAAGTGCTCCAGTAAGAGGTATCAGATGAAAGATCAGGTCAAAGAAATGGTCAGAGAGGAGCTGCGAGAGTTTAGTACAGGTGAGCGTAATTTAACAGCTGAACCACCCGTTTTTCCTGATAGACACAGTGGCGTCGTAGCAAAGCCCTATCCATATAATGGCAAAACATCATGGGACATTTATTATATGCAATTTGAAAACATCGCACGTATGAATAACTGGTCAAATGAAGAAAAAGCTTGTGTGCTGACATCCATGCTTAGAGACTCTGCCGCAGCTATTTTGGAAAATCTCTGCTCATCAGATCTACGTGACTATGATAAGATAACATCTGCACTAAAGTTACGCTTTGGAGATGCACACTTAACAGAGCTGTTGCATGGCCAGTTGCATAACCGGACACAACAAGCTAAGGAAGATTTAACCACATTTGCATACGAAGTCCAAAGCTTAGCTAAACGAGCATTCGTCAGCAGTCCCATCGAGACACAGGAATACGTCGCTGCTCGTCAGTTTGTCGAAGGAATTGCAGACCTTGACGTCCAGAGAATCGTAAGACTATCTAGTCCCAGAACCTTACAAGACGCTTTGGTCAAGGCTCTAGAAATTGAGGCTGCCTCTGGACTTAGCTCTTGGTCCACCCCCAGAAACGGAACGCCGTCTTCCATGCGAATGGGTGAGCGAGCTTCAGGAAACGCTCTGGGATATCCATGAGTCTGCTAGAGGAAACATCCAGTCTGCCAGCAACAGAATGAAAGCCAGATACGATCTGAAAGCAAATAGCCCAAAGTTCGTCGAAGGTGATCTGGTATGGTTCTACAATCCACGACGGAGAAGGGGTAGATGTCCGAAGCTACAACGCCATTGGGAGGGACCCTACGTGGTGATGAAGCGCCTCAACGACGTAGTCTACAGGATACGTATGGGTAGTGGAAAACCGAAGGTCGTCCATAGCGATCGCCTGTGGCCATACAAGGATCGAAGCGAACTGTTCGTCGAGGACGCCGAACGCTAAGGGGGGAAGAGTGTAACATCCTGTATATTACATTGCTTATTTGGATTTGTTAATGTTTCTTTCACAATGATTAGGTTAGATTTTTTTGATGTGTAAACGTCATCGAATCATCTGGAATTTTCTAGACTGACAGATCGGCATTCCCGAATGTCATCTGGGTGTCTGGAATCTTCTAGATGGTTCGATGAAGTATATAAGGCATCACGAGTAGCGTGGCAGTAGTCGGTTGCGTTGAGTTGTACTTGAGATAAGGTTAAGAGATATTATATGGGGGTATTCACTCTTATGGCTGAACAGGGACCTGCATTTTTAGTTACAGACCAATCCGCCGGATGCCGCTAGCGTCGCAGACGAAAAAATTTCATTTTGACAACTTGACAGTTCGGCTAATTTAACTGAATTCGAAATTCGAAGTTCGAAGTGTCCATTTCAGATTTTAGACTGTTCTTCACAAGTTCGCAAGCTAAACTGTTACGGTTATTGTTTGCAGGTGAGCGTTTTTGATATTGACTGGTGTGTGTTAGTTTTCGTGTGCCTCTATTGACTTCTCAAGTTTAGGTGATAGTAAAATATATAATCAGCATGTAAGTATGAATACACTTCGATAATATAATTTGTAGGCTTCACAATAACGTTCAACAATGCTTTGTAGCATTCTCATATTTCAGTTTATGATCGTATTTATTTAGCATATTACTTAGAGAAACTTAGAACTTAGATAAACCTTCGATCGACCCATGATCGGCGGGATGCTTAAAAGCTGCTTATTACTTTATACAAAGAGAAGGCAGAAATGAGACTCACACGCCAAGATTGTATAAAAGTTGTACAGCAGTGTCGACAATTTTCAAAATTCTACTACAATTCAAATTCAGTTGAATAGCTTTACCCAGTAAGCTAAAAGTTTTGGATGGGAGAAGAAGTTAGGAATTATGTTATAGTTACAATCCAGTCCTGATAGTTGTTAACCCATTATATTTTTGTTTCAGATGCAAAAAGTTATCACTGCTGAAAAATGCCACAGATCCGCAAATGTGCAGTCAAAGGCTGTGAGGACAGTGAGTCAGTACGGCACAGATTTCCGAATCCCAAAAAATTTATGTATGTGTTTGTACAGTGGATAAACCGTATTGGAGATGAAGTGCTGAATAATCTAGACCCCATGTTGGTTTACAATGGGTATAGAGTATGTCATTCACACTTCACAGAAGAAGACAACTACGGCAATAATAGATTGAGGAAAGATGCTGTGCCATCTAGGAATCTTCCAGAGCCACAAACATCTACCATCAGTGAAGGAAATATTGGTATGTTGTTTTTATTTTGTCATATTTGGACTAAATCTTATTTATGTGGTTGTAGTCCTTTCCTACAATAATGTCTGAAACAATATGTAAATATACTGTGTAAGGCTTTCGCGGCCATCGTCCAATGAATTTGTGGTTCTTGGGTTTTTAGGCCGGCGTCGTTTAGCGATAAAACTTATATATATATATATATATAATATGTAAATACTTTATCGTAGTATAAGAAACAATCATACTTATTTGAAGTGACCTTTAGAGTAATAGATCTAGTTGAGATTCATGACTATAAATAAATAAATGCAGCCTAGTGACCATTTGCATTGTTGGAAAACTTTTATATAGTTGGAAAGATCAAGAAACCTGAATGTCCAACAAAAAATGCTAAAACAAAAATCCATTTTTTTTCATGAACACTAATAGTTCCAGTGACCTTGCAAGACAATCAGTATATCATTTGATTAATTTTCTTTTTATGTGTGATTGATATTGTATGTTGAAGGAATTATATTATTACAGATCAGTCTTCTACATCTGCACAGCCACTAACACAGCAGCCTGTAGGAATATCATCATCTGTCACCACTCCTGTGAATCAAGGAAAAACTGATTTGCACAGACTAGGATTTGCTGAGGAACAGCATTCAGAATCAAGTAAGCAGTTATTTAACACATTCAATTTATTTGTTTTAATTATTGATCATTACTCAAACTTTTGGACTGAGCACCTATATAATATTGATTTTTTTTAAATACAGTTGTTTCATAATACACGTGTTACAATATACATATGTATACATATACACTTAATACTTTCTTCCAATATTCACCTTGAGGGGTTAATAGAATAACATTCAACGTATATTCTGATATTAGAAATACTAGTTGAACTTACTATCTATTTTGCTTTTAGGTCGCTGTAGACCAGGGTCTGGACTTTTGAGTCATGTAGATGTAACCAGAGAGGTTCAATTAACCCCAAAGGCTAAGAGGCTCTATAGAATAGCTTCTCAGCTTTCGAGATCCAAAAGGAGATTGACAACTAGAAGGCGACTGTTCAAAACATCTAGATGCTCAAAGGAGGAGTTATTAAGTGAGGCACTAGGGAACCTCGACAATACTGTTGCTGCATTCATTAGAAGTCAGATCAGGTTAGCTGGTAAAAAACTTCAGGGACGAAGATATACCTTAGAAGATAAGTTGCTTGGTCTGGTACTGTACAAACAAAGTGGCAGAGGTTATAGGGCCCTATCAAAAATGTTTGCCTTGCCGGCCAGGAAAACGTTGAAGCAATTATTAAGTAAAATTCCAATCAATCCAGGCCTGAGTGATGTTGTTTTCAATAATCTGACTGAAGTTGTTACTAATCTAGGAGGGAGTAGCAAGTATTGCAGCCTAATATTTGATGAGATGAGTTTGGACCCCCACATTGATTTCAATGTTGCAACCAAGGAATTCGAAGGTTTTGAAACACATGACGAAAAGAGGTGGAATGCAGTTATTGCTGATCATGCATTGGTCTTCATGATTCGAGGCATTGTTGCAGACTGGAAACAACCCCTGGCTTATGCATTTTGCAAATCTTCCACCAAAAGCATAGTATTAGTGAGGTTGATAAAAAAAATCATCACTAAGTGTCAACGAGCAGGGTTGCACGTACTATGCACAATAAGTGATCAAGGATCTACAAATCAGGCTGCGATTAACTATCTCATGAAATACTCCTCAACACCAACAACAACAGAAGACCAAACAAGGAAATATTTTTTCATAAATGGAGTGAAAATTACACACATTTATGATCCTCCTCATTTGATCAAAGGAATTAGAAACAATCTGCTGACAAAAAATTTAGTCTGGGAGTCTCCTGAGGGCAAGCATGTTGCTAGATGGGTAGATATTGAAACAGCATATGCCATCGATAATGCTGCTGGTAGCCTAAGAGCAATGCCAAAGCTGACAATGCCATGTGAATAGAAATTTTATCAAGAAGATGAAGGTTTCATATGCAACACAAGTATTCAGCCACACTGTTGCCTCTGTAATGGCGCTAATGACACGTGCAGGTAATTTATTTTATATTTAAATTTGTTTTAGAACTTCATGTTTTCTTTTTAATGACCCGTGTAGGTAATTTAATTTATATTTAAATATCTTTTATAACTTCATGTTTTTTTTAATGGCACATGCAGGTCATTTAATTTATATTTAAATTTGTTTTATAACTTCATGTTTTTTTAATCACACGTGCAGGTTATTTAATTTATATTTAAATTTGTTTTATAACTTCATGTTTTTTTTCATTTTATAGAAATAGTTGGCTCACAAGGAGAAGTACTGTCCAACACAGCATTAGGCACAGCAAAGGTGCTAAAATTTTTCGATGACCTTATGGATAGTGTGAATGGGCATACACTTTATCCATCCAGCGGAAAGCCTTTGAGGTGTGCTGTATCCAGATCCACAGAACACCTTGAATTTTGGAACAAAGCTCGTGATTCTTTGAGAAAGATGTATTTTCAAGGTATTGCCATATTCTTAACAATTCAAACTTTTAGATTTGGTTTGCATTATTCAATTATTCTACAAAGGACTTAGGGGTTTCATTTGATACACAACTCAGTTTTGTTGATCACATTAACTCTAAGATCTCAGAAGCATATAGAATGTATGGTTTCATTGTAAGAAATTGATGTTCTTTCAATGATGAATCTGCTTTAAAGTTATTGTTTTACACTTCATACCAAGTTGGAGTACTGTTCGAATGTTTGTAGTCCATATTATCAATGCCATATAGATAGACTTGATAGAGTTCAGCGGAAGTTTTTGAAATATCTAGTTTTTTTAAAAAAAATGTTTACCCCAAACAGGGTATACAGTATCAACTTCTGCTGAATCCCTATGATATGGATAGTTTGGAGTTTAGACGAACACTATCTTCAATAACATTTTTATATAAGATATTACATAACAAAGTTGATTGTGCTGAGCTATTACCTAGAGTCAAGTTGAATGTGCCACAATTTTATTCTTGTCATCACTATGCCTTTTATTGCACTGCTGCCAGGACAAACTTAATGTTAAAGTCAGCAATGACAATGATGTTTGAGAATTTTAATAAAATATCACGACAAGCTGAAATATTTGCAGATAGCCTGAGTGAATTAAAATTAGCTGCTACAAATAATATGTTACTTAATATTTGTGGAAATAGTGTATTAGTAAATTACCCTGTAAAGGGATTTTATCTGTTGGGCAATAAATGCTATTATTATTATACAACTTTCTAAGTTCCTCTCGCATAATTGGGGTAGCGACAGGTGTTGACGGGCTGTGCCAAGTCAACACCCTAACTATTGATCGGAATTTAGGGAGGATCGCACAATATTACAGGTCTTTAGGATTACAGACTTTTGGAATGCTTTGTGTAACTTCGTCCAGGCCTAACTGTTGAAGGTGTTGTGTGAACGTGTCTGGTGTAAGGCCTGAGACCGACATAATGAGGGGGACAATAGTGACTTTGTTTTGTTTCCAAAGTCGTTTTATTTCCATAGCAAGGTCCGTGTATTTAGATATCTTCCCAGCGTAGGTGGTTTGAACATTCGTGTCATTAGGGATAGCAATATCTATTAAATAGGTAACTTGGTCTGCCTTCGACTGAAAAACTATATCTGGTCTATTGGCTGGGATAGTTTTGTCTGTGTGTATTTCGACGTCCCAGTATAGTTTGTATTGATTGTTGTCGAATACTGATGTCGGCGTATAATTATAATATGGATCTGTGTTTTTGGTTAGTTTGTTAGTTGTGGCTAGGGCTTGGTGTATGATTTTGGCTGCAGAGTTATGTCTGGCCGTGTACTCGGTTCCAGCGAGGGTCTTATTATTATTATTGCTATTAATTATTTCAGTCATTAGCAAGTAGCAAATAGATTCATATGTTTATATGCAAAACAATTTTTGAATTCCCATTCATAACTGTAATTACAGATTAATATGTGTGTGGAATTGTTGACTAAACATTTCAACTTGAAATACTATTCTATAATCCATATATTGGTAGTATTTCATACCCATTGTTTAATATGTGTGTGGCTTGTTTACACTATTCATTTGACACTTGGAAAACAATTATACATAATGAATTTTTTTTTGCAGAGGAGGGCAGTGAATTACGATTCAGGCCACCAACCCTAAACAACTGGCTCATAACCATCAATGGAATGATAGAGGTGTTGGAAACGTTGGAGACAAGGGATGTGCATAGCCTCAGAGCCAGGAGATTAAATCAAGATCCTGTTGAAAATTTCTTCGGCCAGATCAGACAACAGGGTCTTCGAGATACAAACCCAACTTGCGCTCACTTCAAAAGTCATTTCAAGACACTTTTGATAAACAACTTTTCAAGCCGCCACTCTTTGTCTGCTAATTGTGAAGATGACGGATCTAAGAAAGCACTACTAGCAGTACAAAAATTTATCTCCCAAGATAGTACATTGCCTGCAAGTGAAGATATAGAACCATTTTCAATGGAAATTCCTCATCAGTCTTTGCAGTACATAAGCAAAGTAAGCTTGGGATACGTCAGTGGTTTTATAACCAAATATGTCAAAAAAGATATTTCATCTTGTGGAGTGTGCATCAAAAACATATTTGCAGAAACACCTTTTGATGAATGGCACGCTCTCATTTGTGAAAAAGAATACCTTAGAGCCATGCCTGCAAAATTAAAATATTGTAACCCCACCATAATAACAGATTTTGCTCAAATTTACAATATCATTATGTACATGCTGCCTCAAGTTGCATACAGGTCAAAAACGGTAAAACTACTGGTAGATTTTGTTTCACTCAAAGTCAGTTTGCAAATAAATTGCCCACAGCACAGTGATTCATTAAATGCTAAGTTAATTAACAAATTTGTGATATTTCTTTGCCATAACTGGACTGTGGGCATTAATAGAGCTCTTAGTGGTAAAGATCTGCACTCATTGGATGGTGATCCTATCATTAAACAAGCGAAAGTGATCTACCAAAGAAATAGGAGGTATAGAAAATGAATATAATTTACTATTAACATAATTTGTAGTTTATTGAATAGTTTAGGTTAGGTGTCTATGAATGTGTCTTGAAAACAAAATATCACATTATGTTCAATTGTCTCATGTCTGCCTATATTACAAATCATTAATATTTAATCTTGTTAAATTAATGTTAAGTTTGGAATCCTATCCATACTATTATCACATGATTATCTAAACGTGTACATATTGTATCACAAGACGTGTGGTAATTTTTGTCTCAAACATCCATTACAACAAAAACTTGAGAAATATTAATAATACACAACCTTTATATATGAATATGTAGTTATCTACTAGAATAATATATCTGAAACTTACTCTTACTTTTAGTTGGAAGCAGTTAATGAAGTTCCTGTAGAAAATCATTATCATTACCCAGTGTGCCATTTTATACTTGTAAATTGTTATTATGGATTTTCAAACTATACCAGATATTTATCATCTCTTCCGTAGTTCCTCTGAATTAACATTATAAGTATGAACACTTCATTTAATCGCACGCCTGGATTAACCATGGAGCTAAAGGGGCTGAAGCCCCGGGCCCCGCGTTCAGAGGGGCCCCGCAGGGGCCCTACTTTCATTTAATGTGACAGAGCAAATATTAGGTCAATA
Organism: Callosobruchus maculatus; assembly: GCA_951848785.1. Lineage (NCBI taxonomy): Eukaryota > Metazoa > Arthropoda > Insecta > Coleoptera > Chrysomelidae > Callosobruchus > Callosobruchus maculatus. Next base: position 10,272,476 of record CATOUR010000026.1, on the reverse strand, counting down.
GATGAACAATAAAATCAGAAGATCTACTGAAAACTTAGTTTCGAGATTTCAATCAAAATGGGGTTTTTCAATTTCCCTACCTATAGCAAACTTGCAGGCCATGAAATATAAACAAAAACGTGTTCAGATTTCTATCTGAAAACAGCTAACTTAGCAGACAAACTAAAGTAAAGGGGCAAGGTTATAAAAATTCCCTACAACCAATGAACTCTAACTATAAATAACGCCGGTAAGATGTCAAGGTCAAAGAGACGCTGAAATACGACATAAATGGATCATTTTTACAGCTTGCTAGCTACAGCAATTAGTGCAATGTATTAGAGAATAAAAATTTCCAAAACCGTTAAACTTTCAGCGATAATTACTAGCAGTCACTTCAGCATGAAATTTCACATTTAATGATATAAAACAATAGCCATTTCAGTCAAAGTCAAAAGTAATTATACCTCTGACTGTCGAACCTAAGCTGACCAATTTCATGTTTAGTCATACGGCAAAGTCACAGCTCTCTAAGTTTCAGAATCGCTGCGATAATCATTTTTTTTTGATATCTACTTATATCAAAAATTGTGATTTGCACCTAAACGGCTCACTTCCCATGTGTGATACATAAAGTCAAACTATAATTTACCGGGTAATCTAAATATTCGATAATATATACAAGGTGTTCCTTTTAAAAAATCATAACATTGATATGGCACGCTTTTATTAGTATAAAAGTAATTATTTTTAAAATGTAGTCCATCTCGACCTACATACATTCGCAAAGTTAATTTTCTAAAAAGTGTTATGATTTGGTCACAAGAGTCCGAGGCGTTGAGCTTGACTCAGCCTGTATAAAAAGAAAATAGAAAATACCTATACCTACCCATTGGATACTGAAATATTCAAATGTCGGCACCTGTGGCCCGTGCCAATATAATGAATAGATCAAAGTTGAACCGATATAAAGGCGACGCTTAAAAAAGAAAAGTAAGCTACCAATATAGTTTGTTAATGTTATGTCTATGTGCTACATGTCTACAAGATAACTCTAAATGATTATTTTAAGGCTGCTGAGGATAAATTAAAAGCTGTGAAAAAATTGCCCAAAATACGTCTTTTAAGCAAACCTAACGCTCCGCTTGAAAAGGATTGCACTGAAAATTGTTCTGATTACTAAGCAAACGCAAACATTGAGAGCAGTGCTGATACTATAAACGGGACTCATGACGTACTTATAAAAAAGTGTATAGTAGTGTCTTTTGTTATATCGGGAATATAGTTTCATAAATAATAGTATTTGCATTTTATTTATAAGGGGCCCCTAAAATCTGTATAGCCCCGGGCCCCATAAATGCTTAATCCGACACTGTTTAATCGTGTGTTTTGCACTTTAGGTAGTGTGATTATAGGTATTAACATGGAGATATAAGTAAATTTTCTCTAAAAATCCCTTCCATACTAATGTAAACATTTAAGAATTATCTTTGAAATCGTAACTACTGATTGAACACCAGGAATGTTATTAAATATTATTTAAATAATTGTATTATTGAGTAAAGTAGATTCAACACTTGTATCTTTCTGAAATTTAAGCTGGTAATAAAAATGTTTCATCACTATTATTTCTTTTATTCCATACAATTACTTTGAATGGATTCCTTTCCATGCATAGCTAAAGTGGAAAGCCCCATTACGTATTTTTGCAGAAATGGAAAGGCCCATTATTCAGTATTGATGTATGCCCAATCCACCAGGGGTCGCAAAACACGGTGACAGCTAATAGTGTTGAAGTGTCCAATCTTATTATATCCAGTTGTGAAGTAAAACGGTGAAAGTTACGTCGAGTTTGATTCCCTGGGTGAAGAAAAAGAGGCCGTCGTGACAATATATTAAGCTAAACTTGCTGCATTTTGGCTCTCCTATCATCTCCTGACAGGAATACGTCGATATTCAACTTTCACCCCACCAGGTTATTAATTACAATGATAATTACAATTGCTATGTCTTGGTATACACGATGAGCAAATGCTCCTTCTGTAATTCAGAAGATCAAATCCAAACGACTATTATACACAATTCCATTAAATTAATAAATTAAAAGCTCCTTCATATAATGGAGAACAGTCAGTCATTTCAAAGAGACTATCTCAAACCGTAACAATCTGGTTTTTTCCTCGGCTTGTATAAATGACGATTTATATCGCTCATACTTTATGTGCAGAGCTTTATTTCTAATTCTCACAGTTTAAACGTATATCTGAAGCGTGCTGAAACCTCTAAAAGCTTTTTTACGGCTTTAGTAGTAAAATATTGCATTGTTACGCTATATACGAAGCATTTCCATTTCTGTTGAATCGTGAATGGAAATTGAAAAGTTTCAACGAGCACTTTTAGTTTTTCCAAGTGTTTTAATCGAGGGTAAACATCTCATTACCCTCTCAATTCTTGTGGATTTTTAAAGTACTGGAACAGTCACCTTCACAAAGCTATTTTCTTGATGATATGCTTCAGTATTAGCACCTTCGAAACTTGAATGAAAACTAAATGAGGGGCCTTAAAAAGCTAAGAAGCGGTCACCCCAGGGATCGGTACTAGCTCATTCACTATTCAGTTATCTTTGCCATACCGTAACTACAGGAAATATATATGAATGTACTTACTGATGATTCACTGCTGAGGATATGGCAAAAAATGGCTAGAGACTATTGAGAATATAGTAACAACGAATTTAAATAAGCTGTTTGGCTACTTTTGTAATTGGAGGTTACAGCCAAATACAAACAAAAGCGTTCACCTTAATAATAGACTGGCAAATAGACATCTATGTGGACAGTAGCCTGTTCTGTCACAGTAAAGCCTGTGGTAAAGCTCTAAATAGCCAAAGCGCTTTCCTTCAAACAATACTTAGCAAAGGCTACCACCAGGCCCGGATTAGCATCAATTTACGCCCTAGGCCACAATCCTAAATTACGCCTCTTCCGGGGTTGTGAAATTTTTGGCCGTAGGATACTAGCGCGCCGCGGTCAGATTGGTCCTAATCCCATCGGTCAAAAGCGCGCAAAATATTTCGGAAATGAGTTAGGTATGTGGACACAAGCGCGCGAGACGGCGTCCATTTACTTTTATAGTGTTATATTTTGCATTTAACTGCATCACGTGGTTTTTTGCTAACTTGTCGAATGCTGGTAATATTCAATGTATAATAAAAGTATTTTCAAAGCATTCAGCAACCTATCATGATCTACAAATAATAAACCGAAGGTCCATCTCAAATAATGTACAACTTCAGAAATAGCGTCTTTGTATGCTACAATTAAACTTAAGTTTTTTTTTTGAACCATGCTTATATTAGATGAAATCTACACCCATTATTGTACAGTTAGGCGAAACTTGCTTTATTCCTAAATGGATGGCGATTTCAAAATCACAAATTATTTGTGAAGGGTTAAAAAACAAATAATTTTCTCCACAATAATCCACTAACAATTTAAAACCTAAAACATGTGTAGAACTTAATTTTTTAGGTAGCAATATAAACACTACTGGTATCTAATAACCATTTTTGAAAGCGTGGATTATGAATAATTGATAAAAATGTTTGTACAGTAATCCAAAGTGTCATCTACCTTATTACAGGAGCACAGAAATTTTGAATTTGTTTCGCAAGAAAAAACAACTAGGTTATGGTCGTAACCATTAATTTTTAATAATAAAAGGTAGGTTGTCATTAGGAACACCGAAGCTTAATTTTCTTCCGGCGTGCAAGTGATCGGTGCCGATTGAGGCACCCTTTTCGAAAACAGGTAAAAATCAAACCGCGCTTGTGACCGATCACCAAATTTTGTGCTATATTATCTGTATAACTCGTTTCGTTTTATAGTTTCTTTTGAAGTATTTATGCTACTATAACGTTTTTTTAGCTTTTTCCAAAAGGACAGTTAATGTCGTTCTAGCACAATACTGGTCAATGACATTTTAAAATATGTATGTAAAATCCCAATATGTACTTGCAATTTGTAGTAAGCAGATATTCGGTAAAAAAGATATTGAACATTACATAGTTTTAAAATTTCTTCTTTCTTGCTTTGTCCCACGTAAATGATTGAATCGTGCTGGTGGACTTTTTCAATGCTTGGAAGAGCGAGGGCGATGAGCTTTGCTTGAATCATATGTGATCTATGGTTATACTTGATCTTTTTAAATAGGAAAATGGCCTTAAACGGTACGACTGAGTTGGACACTAACAAGCAAATAATATGGTAAGTAGTAATAATAAAATAAGACTATTAATGCATATGAAGTAATTATAGACTCATAATAGATTGAGTGGGCTGACTTGATGTTTTTGTTTTGGATTCATTGCTTTTTATAGCTAACTATGTAACGTGTGGATTAGAAGTAAAAAAGATTGTCGTTTTTTCATGACCTGCGCCCCCGTAAGATTTCGCCCTAGGCCATGGCCTAGGTTGGCCTTATGGGTAATCCGGGCCTGGCTACCACCATAGGCGTAGTTAAGTTCCTTAAAATGGAGGGCTTAAGTCCCCGCCCTAGATACAATAACTTCTAGATTGTTTAAAAATATTTTTTTAACAACTCGATGCACTTTATAAAACTAATATTTTATACATATACGTTATTTATTAGAATAACTAATCTATCTGAGATTTGATTTTTGCGACCCATGTATTTCTATTATCTAAAATCTACATTCGTGATATTTACCTTAGGTAGCATTTATTTTTTATAATATACCATATACATGTTACCGTAAATGTGATTTCATTCCATTTCATTTATTTGTAACAAGTACAAATATTTGCAATATTTTACAAAATGTCTGGCGATTATTTATGATCACCAACAAATTTGGTAAATGTGACAAATTAATGAATATTCATCAAATGCTCTGGGTATTTTTGGTAGTCGTCGCAATTTTATGGAGACTGTGATAAAAGTCATAATTCCACAATTAATCAATTGCGAAATTTCGCTTGACGATTATCCTTGGAAAATGATCTATTTCTGGATGTCACAGATACCAGCGATGTGCTTGGAAGGGATAGTGCAAATCTGATACGTGCAAAAGCAACAAATCGGAAAAACTCTGTACTTCGAAATGTCATAATAGTCTAACATGTCTAAATAAGTCTAAAAATATTCTTGATAATGTGTAGCTGTTTTAAGCAAGATCAGTTTTTTGATGTGACTGTTTTATGCAAATTGTACTTTTACTTCCCACACCGATACGTGAGGGGAATATCGTGATCGCGAAAATTTTCGATTTTGAGATAATAGGTACGCTTTTTGGGCGTTTTATGATGTCTACATAACGAAAATCCACGTCACTCATTTCCGTCGGTCTGTCTGTCTGTTTGTCTGTCTGTCAATCTGTCTGTCTGTCTGTCTGTCTGTCTGTCTGTCTGTCGCTTTCTTGTAGCCTCGTAATCTCAGCAACCGTTGCATGGATTGTAATGAAATTTGGACAGCGATATGCTGTGGGGTCGTAGTAGGTAATGTTCCTATAATTTTGAAAATCGGTGCATTGGCGGCGGAATAATCAGCAAAAAAAATAAATATTGCTCAAACTTCGTTTTTAGGCGTTTTAGGGAATCCTGATCATTTTCTACTTTTTTGGGTGGGGGTGAAATTGGGGTGGTTGGGGGTGGGGGGTGGTAAAATAGAAAAGTTTGTTGGTTTCACAATAGACTGTCCACTGACCTGTGAAGAAACACCTAGCGACATAAATAACTTTTTCAGGTCCATCTGAACATTGCCTTGCCTATTGCAGAAACCAAAGGACTTTTTTCTGGTGTAAACATATGAGTGTTGCTTTAGATCGTCCTATATTGTGTAACGGGGAAACTGTTGAATTGATTTTAATGAAATTTTGACACAGTATTACTAGGTACCGGTGGCGAGGATAGAAAATGCGTATGGTTTTTATAAATCGTGCCTGTGGCGGCGCAGAAATAATAAAAATATAAAAACAGCTCAAACTTCGTTTTTAAGCGTTTTAGAGGTTCCTTATAATTTTCTGCGTTTTTACTTCCCACACCGATAGGTGAGGGGAGTATTGTGATCGCGAAAATTTTCGATTTTGAGATAATACGCTTTTTGGGCGTTTTATGATGTCTACATAACGAAAAACCACGTCACTCATTTCCGTCGGTCTGTCTGTCTGTCTGTCTGTCTGTCGGTCTGTCTGTCTGTCTGTCTGTCTGTCTGTCTGTCTGTCTGTCGCTTTTTTCTAGCCTGGTAATCTCAGCAACCGCTGCATGGATTGTGATGAAATTTGGGCAGCGGTATGCTGTGGGGTCGTAGTAGGTAATGTTCCTATAATTTTGAAAATCGGTGCATAGGCGGCGGTGTAACTAGCAAAAAAAAAAATATTGCTGAAACTTCATTTTTAGGCGTTTTATGGGTCCCTGATCTTTTCTACTTTTTTTTGGGTGGGGGTGAAATTGGGGTGGTTGGGGGGTGGGGGGTTGTAAAATTGAAAAATTTGTTGCTTTCATAATAGATTGTCCACTGACCTGTGAAGGAAGACCTGGCGACATAAATAACTTTTTTAGGTCCGTCCGAACATTGCCTTGCCTATTACAGAAAGCAAAGGACTTAGAATTTTTTCTGGTATAAACATACGAGAGTATTGCTTTAGATCGTTGTAACGGAGACTGTTGAATTGATGTTAATGAAATTTTGACACAGTATTACTACCATGGCGAAGATGGAAAACGCTTATGGATTTGATAAATCGTGCCAGTGGCGGCGCAGAAATAATAAAAAAACGAAAAATATAAAAACAGTTCAAACTTCGTTTTTAAGCGTTTTAGAGGTTCCTGATCATTTTCTGCGATTTTTTGGGTGGGGGTGAAATTGGGGTGGTTGGGGGGTTGGGGGTTGAAAAATTAAAAAAATTCTTGTACTCATAATAGGCTGTCGACTAACCTGTGAAGGAAGATCTAGCGACACAAATCACCTTTTTAGGTCCATCCGAACATTGCCTAGCCTATTACGGAAACTAAGGGACTTAGAATTTTCTGTATACATACGAGAATTTATTGGTTTAAATCGTTTTGTATTTTGTAACGTGGACACTATTAAATTGATTCTAATGAAGTTTTGGCACAGTATATTGTTACCGTAGTGAGAATGGAAAACGCTTATGCTTGTTAAAAATCGTGTCAGTGGCAGCGTAGCAATAATCAAAGAACGAAAAGTATTAAAACAACTCAAATTTGGTTTTTAGATGTTTTAGGGGTTCCTAATCATTTCTTACAAGTTTTTTGGGAGGGAGTGAAAGTGAGGTGGTTGGGGGGTGGGGGTTGTAAAACTGAGAAGTTGGTAGTATCGATAATACGCTGTCCATTGACCTGTGAAGGAAAGACCTAGCGGCATATGTCAATTTTGGGAGGGGGGGGGGCTGGCGATTATTTGGTTACAAGAATCTTAGACTAAAGCTTCATGCTATGGGAAAATAATAAACTGGTATCAGCGTAACGTGTGGGAAGTACTGAGTCAATCAACTTGACTTCATTTTTTTGGGTTGGGGTGAAATTGAGGTGGTTGGGGGTGGGGGGTTGAAAAACTGAAAAATTTGTTGTATTCATAATAGGCTGTCCACTAGCCCATAAAGGAAGACCTAGCGACATAGGTCACCTTTTTAGGTCCATCCGAACATTGCCTAGCCTATTACGGAAACTAAGGGACAGAATTTTCTGTATACATACGAGTATTTATTGCTTCAGATCGTTTTGTATGTTGTAACGTGGAAACTATTAAATTGATTCCAATGAAAATTTAACACAGTATTATTACCGTGGTGAGGATGGAAAACGCTTATGTTTGTTAGAAATCGTGTCAGCGGCAGCGTAGCAATAATCAAAAAACTAAAAGCATCAAAACAGCTCAAAGTTCGTTTTTAGATGTCTTAAGGGCTCCTGATCGTTTTCTATCTTTTTTTTTTGGTGGGGGTGAAATTGGGGTGGTTGGGGGGTGGAGGGTTGTAAAACTGAAAAGTTTGTAGCATTGATATTACGCTGTCCATTGGCCGATGAAGGAAAGGCCTAGCGGGATAAGACAATGGGGGGGGGGGGGGCTGGCGATTATTTCGTTGCAAGGGGATCTCAGACTATACAGACATCACTGTAATGTGTGGGAAGTACTGAGTGAATCAACATGACTTCATTTTTTGTATGTAACTATTTATGATTTCATTTGTAACTGTTTATGTAAATTCTAGTTCTTTATGTAATTGTTTTATGCAAACTCTAGTTCTAGGAGGGAGGGGGGAGGGTGCTAGCCTAGCCAAAGCAAGGTACAAAGATAATGCTATATATTTTTCTAGATAGAATACATCCAATTTTGTTTAAATTAAATGTGCAATGTACCTGTGTGTGATGATATTTAAATAATCTTTGGGGGGGCTAATTTCATTCTTGGGGAGGCTTAGCCTCCCCCAAACCCCCACCTAACTATGCCTATGGGGGGGGGGTACAAAAATTTGTGGATTCCAATTTTTAGACGGCCTTACAACGTTTCGGGGGAGGGGGGGGTCGGACCTCTGGATCCCCTCTAAATACGTGCCTGGCTGTGAATAGGTGAACAGTCCTCTCACAAAAATGGTCGGTACTCATCTCAAGCAGATAATGAGAGTCATTACAGGACCCACCACTACCCCTTCACACGTGTAGCGCGTGACATGGCACTCGTGCTGGCGATACAAAAGAGCATTGACCTAATATTAGTACCGGAGCCAAATCGAAAGGTCTGTAGTCAATCCAGGTGGTATACCGACAACAACAACGACGTTGTGGCGTATATTCGAAACAAAGATATCGTCGTAAATTCGGTAATTAGTGGAGATGTCTATACATGCCTAAACCGCGATAAGCTGAAGATCTTCTGTTGTTATTGCTCTCCAAATATAAGCATGGAAAATACGAAAAGTAAGGAGAGAGTGTTATCCGAGTGGATATCCGCAATAGACATGGTAGCTTTGAATGATCGCTTGCTGCCCACCATCTGTAGAAGAGCTTCGTGTTCGTTCATCGACGTCACTGTAGCATCGCAGAAGATAGCTAAGTGTATTAAAAGGTGGAAGGTCTTGGAAGAAGAAGCTTTGAGATGGGCATGGAACACAAAGTTAAAAGGAGATCAACAGAGAGCCACACGCCTTTCACTGATGTCAGTAAATTCCAAGAGGCACTTACCCGTAGACTTGAATCCTTACATTGTTACGTGTCAAAAATATATCTTGTACTTATTCGCTTGAATGTAACTTTAATGGTCCATATCGCCCAGCAATGTCTTTGGTAACATAGTTCAAAATGCAACATATGTATATTAAATACTTACTCAGATTTAGGCTTAGTCTCTATTCAGCATATTGTATGTACAATGCCAGTCCAGTTTGTATTTACAAAGTATTCCGGTCTTCTATGGCTGCAGTCATCTGGAAAGAACAAAAATATCAATATTTATTTAACTAAATTCATATGAACTTACCATGGCACTTCATCATTCCAAAACTCTTGTTTACATGTCCATGTTGATGAAGAAGAGGTTAGTCTTGCTTCTGATCATCTATCGCTTTGTACCTTGTAGACAGTTGAACCAAGGTCGTACCACAGAATTCAATTACCACAGTTCATTACCATATGACAGGCGAGTTTAGCGCCGATTTTCACGGGAAAGCCACTTCCTTTTCACTTCTCTGTTTTACTTGGACCAGGTGGTCACTTCGCATATTTTGCGGATTTGAGTGAGGAGAAATACTGTGTAGGATTGGATTTTGCTATTTACAGTGTCTGTAGAACCACTTCTGTGGGATTCGTTTCAAATCCACCTCACACAGCTTCCAAAGGAATTACTCTAATGCCACCCAACACCAACGGTAGGCGCATAACCTCCTTTCATGAGAATTGGTCATATGACTCTCTCTATATTACTCTTTCACATCTGTGGCCATGACTAATTATTGCTTTAAGTGTTGCTTATTTGCTTCCAGGCATCTAACATATTCCTCTTGTAGGCTTTTTAGGCTCAACACCAACCGCTTTTTAGGCTCAACGCCAACAGCATTTTAGGCTCAACACCAACCGCTTTTTAGGCTCAACACCAACAGCTTTTTAGGCTCAACCATCGGCCAGTCTTAGGCTGAGTCGAAGCACATCGCCAACTACCAACCCTAAAGACTATCCAACTCTTTCACTTGCATGTCATCTCCGATCATCTGCTTGGTACTTGCTAGAACTACTGCTTTGCTCTATTACTTGATGCATGCTTTGCTACCTCGCTTTATGCCTGCCAGCTAATAAGGTATTTTCAGAAGACCCAGGACATAGTGCTTTGGAATACAGGTGGGAGATAGCATAAGTTGTAGATCCTGTAACTGCTTCATTAGAAGAACCTCTGAAATTAGGATTTAGTTTAGCTATTTTCACCTTTCGCCATTAGACAATATACTTACCAGACGTAGATATAGCAGCGGAATAGCAACGTAAGATAGCGGGGCCCCAATCATGGTATATCAATCATTGTTGTGTATTAGATAACGTTTAGGTGTAGTTTTATCAGTCGTAACCAGCTGACGTGCTGACGTATTCTAGCTCGTAAAATACAGGGGCACTCTCCTTTCTCCCAGACAAGTACTTCGCATTCTCCGCAACTTTAGTGCCATTTTTGTATATATTAATCGATAATAAATCGTTAGGTGATCCATTGATTTCAGTATTATAGTATTAGGGGGAATTTAAGAATTCACCCCTTGTTTGCACCCTTATTTCCACCCTAACCTTTAACTGTCAAACCAGAGAACAAGACAGTAAGGAGATCACAGCATAGAAGAACCCCCGGCTGAGCTGAGCATCTCATAATTTGGTGCCTATGCCTAATAAAAATCGGCACCAGAACCATTCAGCAAACCCTTCCCTAATAACATACCGTAGAAAGCGTCACTGAACAGCGATACACAAGGCTAATAGAAGCCGCTCTGAGAGAAAGTACCATGAAAAGGGACGTAAAGACAGCTAAGATACCGTTCTGGTAGAACTCAGAAATCGAATCTGCTGGGGCGGACTGTCTTCAAGTATAGCGTAAGCTGTCGCGCAAACCATGTGGAAACCACCAGCCTCAATGAGCCATGAGTGCACTGCTGGATAAATACGCAGCCAAGAAAAAGGTCTGATATGTAACCCAAAATCCAAACAAGAATTGTGTGAAGACTCCGAATATGACAACTGGGGTGAAGGATACAAAGTGGTCACCAAAAGGATGATCAACGAATCATCACCGTGTCTGCTAAGTAACGACAGAAGGGCAGGGATAGTGAGATAATTTTTCCCAAGTAGTTTAGAAGTTCAGGAGATGGACGGTACTGGAGAGAATCCGGAGATCTTTAAGGTGGAAGAGATTAAAGAGGCTGCAGGGAAGATGAAAATTGGTAAAGCTACCGAGCCAGTTGGAGTCTCTTAGGAGCCCACAAAGGTGATAGCATCTTCAGCACCACAGCTGCTGTCAGATCTATTCAACCATCTTCTGAGTACCCAAACCGTACCAAGTGGGCAAAAGGGGTATTCCTCAGGAAGACAGGAAAATCGACGAGCTTTCTTATTCATACAAGTCGATGTGGCTATTAGATCCCATCGGAAAGCTGCACAAAATCCTGATGACAGAGGCTCTAGAAAAAGAACGAAAGGGCAGGAGGGCTTTCGCCATGCCAATTCGGTTTCCTCTCGGGAAGATCCACCATTGGTGCCCTGGAAACGGCAACAAAAATTTCGGGAGAAACCAAGAAGAAATGTTGTGCTCTGGTGACAGGATGTCCGTAATGCTTTTAATACAGCCTCATGGAGCATGATTACAGAAGAATTAGCAAATTGAAGATTTTAAAATAAGTAAGGAATCTTAAAAGCAGCTACCTAGACTCCGGAGCAATTTGCATAGTCGGAACCGAAATTCCTATCACAGCAGGGGTGCCTCAAGGATCTGATTTAGGGCCGTCACTCGGGAACACCCTGTACGATGGGGTGCTAAAACTTTTGCTCCCCAATGACGTAAAGGTGGTGGCGTATGCCGACGACCTTGCACTTGTCATCGTGGTAAATGAAAAGACAGAGCTGGTCCATAAAGCCATCGCATCGCTGTGCAAGGTTGACAGGTGGATGTGCGATCACAAGCTTGATTTGGCTCCTCAGAAAACAGAGGCAATTATAATGCGCGGCCTAAGGAGCAAGACAGCTAACGTGGTCTTCTAACTAAAGGGAGTCCAAGTCTCAACAAGAAAGTCTGTAGTGTACCTTGGTGTCACACTGGATAAAGAGGTGTTACGGAGTAAAAGAGTAGTGGCAAAGCCAAAGAAGAAGGCGGTGATACTGTCGTGTCTGATGCCAAATGTAGAAGGGTTCAGTAGCAACAAAAGGGAACTACTGGGCCAGGTTGTAAAGGCGGTCGTCCTATACCAAGCTCCTCTGTGGAGTAAAGCCACGAAAAGGAAAAGGTATCAGAAGGTACTGGACAGCTTGCAGAAAAAGATCTGCTGAGGGTATCTACAAGAGCCTTCCAAGTGATAACGGTAACACCACCATTATACTCGCTGTAAATATAGATTACCTCATCGCGTATCGTTCATGATGATGCCCGGTGCAGATGGAGATAGAGCATCAGAGGTAAGAAAGAGGGAAAGGGTTTTAGCCGGTCGGGCCGTAGTGGCATCTCGGATGGACGCGTTTGCTTCTGTTGAACATGTGATCAGATGACTCAAGCTGGTTCAAAGTCGGGCAGCAGACTCTCTCTCACCCCTCCGCAGATCAAATACTTTAATAAGGCACTGTGATAGAATTGCTCAAAACCACGTACTGCGTGTCGACGACGATCTTCCGAACATTGAAATGGACAAGATGCGTTCTAGGCACCTCAGCCTCGAAGTCACGGCATCTGCCTCTGACTAGTGTTAATCTAGCAAATACCTGGAAATAAGATTGGATAGGGAGAGCTCAGCTCAAGAACCAGACGTCGTGCATACTGGAAAACTGCCTCTATAGGATCAGAATCCAACTTGGCAGACTCTTTTTAACACGCTTTTATTAGCTTCACCTCTATGTTTGTGAGCTTGTAGCTCTCCTTTGAATTAAGAGATCGGACCGAACATTGAACGCGAAAACGATTTTGACGCTTTCAAATCCGTCGGACGAGCGGTCGTATCGGCTGATTAAGAGGTGGCGCAGATACCTTAAAGTTTCTTAATACTACAGAGAGGCGTAGCGACGAGAGCTTAAAAAACGTGGCATCAAACTGTTTGGGAGTTGGTATTTTGTGAACTTAATTCAGGAAAGTCGACAGTTTAAATTATCGTTCGTATCTTCATTATACAGATTATTAATAAATACAGCTTAGAAAAGCTTTAAAAACACGCTTTAATGATACAGTTAACTAGAGAATTCAAAATAATAAAGTAAAAAAATGAAATCAAGTCAATTGACTTAGTACTTCCTACACATTACGGTGATACCAGTTTATTATTTTCCCATAGCATGAAGCTATAGTCTGAGATCTCCTTGCAACAAATCATCGTTCACCTGCCCACAAAGAAAAAGGAAGTTATTCCGCTGGGTTTTTCTTTCACAGGTCAATGAACAGCATATTATAAATACTTACAACAAATTTTCCTCTTTTACAACCTCCCACTCCCCAACCATCCCAATTTCACCCACACCAAAAAAGAAATATTAAAACTGATCAGGTCTTAAAAAAGTGTATAATGCCACTAGGTTTTTCTTTCACAGGTCACTGGACAGCTTATTATGAATACAACAATGTTTTTGGTTTTACAACCCCCCCCAAGCACCCCAATTTAACCCCCACCAAAAGAAAGTAGAAAATGATCAGGAACCCCTAAAACCCCTATAAACGAAGTTTGATGAATATTTCAAAGTTTTTATTTTTTGTTACCCGTCGTCCATGCACCGATTTTCAAAATTATAGAAACATTACCTACTACGGCACCACACCATATCGCTTCCCAAATTTCATCACAATCCATGCAGCGGTTACTGAGATTACGAGACTAGAAAATCGCCGACAGACCGACAGACCGACAGACCGACAGACCGACAGACCGACAGACCGACAGACCGACAGACCGACAGACCGACAGACCGACAGACCGACAGACCGACAGACCGACAGACCGACAGACCGACAGACCGACAGACCGACAGACCGACAGACCGACAGACCGACAGACCGACAGACCGACAGACCGACAGACCGACAGACCGACAGACCGACAGACCGACAGACCGACAGACCGACAGACCGACAGACCGACAGACCGACAGACCGACAGACCGACAGACCGACAGACCGACAGACCGACAGACCGACAGACCGACAGAACGACAGACCGGCAGACCGACAGACCGACAGACCGACAGACCGACAGACCGACAGACCGACAGACCGACAGACCGACAGACCGACAGACCGACAGACCGACAGACCGACAGACCGACAGACCGACAGACCGACAGACCGACAGACCAACAGATAGACCGACGGAAATGACGTGGATTTTCGTTATGTAACACAGAAGACGTATTATCTCAAAATCGAAAATTTTCGCGATCACAATGAATACTCCCGTCACCTATCGGTGTGGGAAGTAAAACTAAAACCCACGCTTTTAAAGAACATCGGACAAAAAGTCAAAAATAATTTTCAAAATAAGCTTAACACAATAATGAACGAAAAATTCTAGTACGATTGTGAGAAAAACGTGGGCGCTTTGTGCCATACTATAGGTAAATCGAGCGTCTGACGCTTTATTCACAATAATACCAGTATTTTTCGTTCATTAATGTTTTAAGATTGTTTTAAAAATAATTTTTCACTTTTAGTCCGATGTTCTTTAAAAGCGTTTTTTTTTTTAGTTTTTAACTATATTTATTAAATGGGGCAGGACTACTTTCGGTACGCTACTCCTGCGGCAATTAGTTATGGGGAGAGTTTTAAGCAACGGTGTCAAGTTATCTCCCACTAAGCCCTGTTGCATTTATTCCTGTACACTTAGCAGGACAAAGCATTCCAGTTAAAGATAATGTGAAAATTCTCGGTATAACTGCTGGCTCAAAACTTTACTGGAAGGCACATATACAGGGTGGGCCAATAGTGCGTGGACGGAAGATTGTGGGCTTACTAAAAATCATTTCAAAAACCTCTCACTTGATCATGGTCGGGACCCTTGAGGGCTATAACGTGAAAATATTTTCACTTAAATTTTGACGTTTATACAGGGTGATTCATATCAAACTTACATTTTTTTGAATGAAACCCCTATATATTATTGCATATTTGGATTCCTCGGTGCATTCTAGTGGGACTTTATGCATCATATATGGAACTTTAAACGAACCGTTTAGGCGCAAATCACCGTTTTTTGTATAAGTAGGTATCAGAAAAAAGTTGAATGTCGCAGCGATCATAAAACATAGAACGCCGTGATTCTGCAGTACGTCTAAGCAAAAAATGCGTCATCTTGAGTCAGACGGCTAAATTTGAATTCTTTTTGTACTTGGAGAAATCAGTAGATTAATTAAGAAAACTTCAATCACAGATAACTTTATTTTTTCAAATGAGAATGCCTATTTTGGTTTAAAGAATCAAATGTAAAATTTGATTACCTTTCTAACGATATAGCATTCTCGATACCAATCTTTTTTGGTTTTCATTTTATTTCCAATTTTCAGTCAAATAGGTGTTTTTCAATTTTCCTGCGTGCAAGCAACCTAGCAGGCCATGAAAAATAAACAAAAGCTCGTTAATGTGGAAGAAACCAACTAACCTAGTAGAAAGATGCAAACTAGCTAGAGTAGCGAATCAAGATCATGAAAATTCCTTACAACACATTAGCTCTAACCAGAAACAATAGCGATAACAAGAACGCTCATTTTTCGCAGCCTACTAGCTATTAGCCAATTTCCAAAGTCAGTAAAAAAATATTTAATCAAACGACAAGAACTAGTTACTGTAGTTAGAATATCTATGTCTTCACTACCTACATGAAATAAACACAATTACAACGTAGCGTAATTAAAAAATTCTAGCAATCATTTCAATAGATGTTCAGTATGCTTCAGTTAGAGATATCTTCACTTTTGACTTAACTAAACGGAAATGACTAATTTGTTTATCCCATTAGATGTGAAATTTTATTCGAAAGATGTTAGTCTCTAAGCAAAAATCGCTGGTAGGTTTCCTTTTGTTTCAAAACTTTCAAACGTTTTTGAAAGTTGTCAAGCTCTACTAGACCTCAATAGCTAGTAGGCTGTGAAAAACAAACACTTCAGTCATACCCCAGCTTCTCATTGACATTAGATATCTTGCCGCTGTTGTATCTGGCTAGAGCTGATGTCTTGTAAGTAATTTTCATGATCTTGCCTCGCTACTCTAGTTCGTTTGCATCTTTCTACTAAGTTAGTTGGGTTCTTCCATATTAACGGGCTTTTGTTTATTTTTCATGGCCTGCTAGGTTGCTTGCACAGCGGAAAATTGAAAAACACCGATTTGACTGAAAATTTGAAATAAAATGAAAACCAAACAAGATTGGTATTGAGAATCGATATCGTTAGAAAGGTAATCAAATTTTACGTTTTATTGTATAAACAAAAATAGGCATTCCCATTCGAAAAAATCAAGTTATCTGCGATTGAAGTTTCCTTAATTAATCTACTGATTTCTCAAACTATAAAAAGAATTCAAGTTTATCCGTCTAATCTAAGGTGACGCGTTTCATGCTTGATCATACCGCAAAGTCACGGCCTTCTAGGTTTTATAATCCCTGCGACACTCATTTTTTTTTTCTGATACCTACTTATACCAAAAATGGTGATTTGGGCCTAAACGGTTTATTTAAAGTTCCATGTATGATACATAAACACTAGAATTAACCAAGGAACATAAATATGCAATAATATATAGGGGGTTCCATTCAAAAAACATGTAAGTTTTATATGAATCACCCTGTATAAACGTCAAAATTTGACAGAAATTATTTTTATGTCATAGACCTCAAGGTTCGTTACCATGATCAAGTAACGGGTTTTTAAAATATATTTTAATAAGGCCACAATCTTCCGTCCACGCACTATTGGCCCACCCTCTAGATGATCTTATTTTAGATTCGCAGGTGCCTGTCAAGCGTATCCTGGGGGAGAACAAAGAGCTCCTTCATCATATGACCAGCTTCTCAATTATATCAAAGATAGAATATGGTATGATTATACCTATACTCTGCAGCCAGAAAGTGTCGTCTGCTTCGTCTGTAAAGGGTGCATTGTGAAGGACTCAGGCTGTGCATAGGAGCCTTTCGAACGAGCACATCTCTGTAAATCGTGAAGATGTAATGCCACTCTTAGAATAACCGTATATAGCTGTTGACAATGAATTACGCAGTCAAATTATGATTGTTGTGCCATTTTATTGCTGAATAAATGAGAAAAAATAAAATAAAAGTAAAACTTTGACACCCTATATCTGGATTATTAAGCATTTCAAGACCTAATGCTCCTTTCTCAATGTTCATAAAAATATAAGGTCTATCCTCTGTAAAACGTTGTCGGTCGAATATACGGACACCCTGTAGATCTGTGATACGCGGCTAAGAACCCCACAAGTTAATGCCGCTAAACTAAACAAAAAAAATGGAGTCTAGTTGATTGACTCAGTACTTCCCACACATAATGTTGATACCATTTTATTATTTCCCATTGCATGAAGCTATAGTCTAAAATCCCCTTGCAACTAAATTATCGCCCATCCGCCCGCAAAAACAACGTCCAACACAAAAACCCTCGTAAATAGTTTCTTGCGTCCCCCTCCTTAGGAACTAGGGCGGCACAGTTTTTTTCTGCATGCTTGAACTGGACGATGCGAAACGATCAAGAGCCTCCAACCCGTCTAAAAACGAAGTTTGAGCTGATTTTATGTTTTTGATTTTTTGATTATTGCTGCGCCGCCACTGACAGGGTTTTTCAAAACAGAGCAGTTTTCCATTCTCGCAGCGGTAACAAATTCTGTGTCAAAATTTTATTAAAATCAATCAATAATTTTTGCTTTACGCAATATACATAGAACGAAATAAAGCAAAACTTGTATGTACAGATCACAAAATTGGTTTCTGTAATAGCCTATACAATATGTTAATCAACGGTAATAGGCAAGCCAATGTTCGGATGGACATAAAAAAGTGCAATATGCAGGTCAATAGACGGACTATTATAAATACAACAAATTTTTCAGTTTTACTGAAACAGACCGACAGACAGACCGACGGAAATGAGTGATGTGGATTTTCGTTATGTAGACATCATAAAACGCCCAAAAAGCGTATTATCTCAAAATCGAAAATTTTCGCGATCACAATACTCCCCTCATCTATCGGCATGGGAAGTAAAAGCTTTCGTTTATTGTATATTAGTTGAATATTCGGGTAGTTTTTGCTTCTGTTTGTTTCCTAAATCTGTTTTTTGCTAAATTCAGATATTTAGAACTATTTTGGAAATAGCTAAAAGTAAGGTCACTCCGTAGCGGAATTTTAGTTCCACTTTAACCAAAACGCGAGGTATTAAGCCATGAATATAGTCTTCTGTTATAATTTGGGAGATCATTAAACATCCAAAAAACCTACGGGGTGAGTAAAGTGCAGAAAACTTTCTTCAAAATTAAAATAGTATACATCCTGAACGTTTACCTCCCGGCCCGAAAACTGTTCCTACTATGCCACTGTCTTCGACACCTGATACTTATTTTTTGTCTCCTACTGACACCACTTTGTGTTACGTAAGTAACTGTAGCCACAGAGGAGATTTCAAAATGGGAGTAAAAATGGTCAGTGTGGCAGACAGCTTTTTAGCATCAGGCTGGGCTTGAGAGCAGCAGCCGTGTCTCGACGTACTTCTGTTAAAATTCACTGTGTGTATCTGCACGCAAAACATGGTCAAAATTGCTTTTGTCGTAACGGTGTGGCGCGGCCGAGACGCGAATAGCATCGGTTATTTGTTTCCCACGAATTTAAACTGCTCGACAAAACTTATATCAATTCTTCAACTCAAAAATAATAGATTTCAGTCACTGAGGGATAAGATGGCGTATGGGAAACATTCTACTTTTGGCTGTCAAACTCGCAAGCAAATGTCGCTTCATCGTCTTCGTCATCTATCCCAGCACAGCTACAGTTTGTACACTTCCCACTTCCTTCATCGGAATCCAAGTATTTTCCATGGCAGCAAAAGCACCAGATATTATTTTCATCGTCGTCACTAGATTATTTTTGGTTTTCTTCTTAATATTTTTCTATGCCAAATTGGTTTTCTTATCATTTTATTGTTCTCTTCTCTAACTTTTTATTAATGTGTGCTAGTCTCTTTCTGTTCACCGTTTCTTCTTCTTCTTCTTCTTCTCCTTCTTTTTCTTCTTCTCATTTTTCTTCTTCGTCTTTTTCTTCTTCTTTTTCTTCTTCTTCTTCTTCTTCTTCTTCCTCTTTTTCTTCTTTTTCTTTTTCTTCTCCTTTTTCTTCTTTTTCTTCTTCTTCTTCTTCTTCTTCTTTTTCTTTTTCTTCTTTTTCTTCTTCTTCTTCTTTTTCTTCTTCTTTTTCTTCTTTTTCTTCTTTTTCTTCTTTTTCTTCTTTTTCTTCTTCTTCTTCTTCTTCTTCTTCTTCTTCTTCTTCTTCTTCTTCTTGTCATACGTGTCATTTTGTGATTTGCAGGATAAGACAACACTTGTTGAGGACTGACAACAAAAAATACTAGTGGTGGTGAAGTAGTTGGCCTTTGATCTATTTTTCTTTACCTATTACTTGAGTTCAATTAAGTTACGGAATCAAGAAATAATATGAATTTTCCTTAAGGGGGCACGATGCACAACTGAATAAAATATATGCCTCAAAAATTAATCAAAATATATTCACAAATGTGTTCCCAGCTGCTGGGGTAATCACTGATAAACAAGCATAAGTTTCAATCTGCTCTAGAAAACTGATGTTGACGTGCAAAACACATGTGAAATGCAACACGATAATCGCAACGAACTTGACAAACATGGAGTTTTTGGCTTTAGTGGAAAAATACGTGGTTTGCAATCTGGTTACAAGGCTGACTGAGACTGATCTACGAGATAGTGACGCGTCATTACGAGCCAAAAGAACAGTGACAGGTAAATCGTGCGGTGAATGATAGCCGACACCCTTGAACTGTTGGTTCTTGGGTTGTTCGGTCGGCGCCGACACGTTCCACCGCTTTGACGCCGGCGCGCTTCGCTGCTTGACGTTTCACTAACACAAGTGGTCGGCATCCTCAGAGGCTGATGCCACCTGTTCGGCATGTTCCGAGAAGCTGAGTCCGCGTCTCAGGGTGGAGCACTTATATACCCCGGATTAGGAGTGCCGCCGGCCAAACAGCCCAAGAACCAACAGGTCATCGGATGATGGCCGCGAATGTCTTACACAATTAGCCGATACCGTCTTATCCGCTACCCTGTCTTGCTGCCCCCCTTCTCATAATGAAATTCCCTAAATAGGAGATCTCCAGATTCTGGTCTAGATCGCCCTCTGTTTGACGGGGCCTTAGATTTTATCGAATATTCTACAATACATATTATCTCCAATTGTTTTGTCATAATAACGCTTAGAGACGTTCTTTAACAAACGCTGTCATGTCAGTCTGTAAACCACATACAAGAAATTTTATACACGTTGCCAGGGTTATCGAGTGATAACACAGTTGTAGGTAGCTACATTTCTTGTTTTAGTAATGTCTAGATGAGAACAAATAGTTTCTTTCTCACTTTTCCAAGATCCAAGGTTTTGACAGCTTCACAACAAAATATATAAATGATAAAGTGAAAACCTGAGAATGATTTATTGAAACAACTACTGTCAGATATTGTCCATGCATATCTATGTATAATCTATGCCCCGAATATCTACAACTGATTCAACTTCAGTTTATAATAATTGATGGTGGTAGCTCTCAGCTGTATCTGAGGTCGTCATATACTCGTAAATAAGCATACTTCATTCTCCTTCTTTAGGTTTTTATGTTTTTACTTTCTACACGGTAGGCGAGTAGAGAGTAACGTCTTTTGCATGTTTTATGATGCCTACATGATAAAAATATATGTCAATCATTTCCTTGTGTCTGTCTATCTATCCTTCTATCCGCGTAATCTCAGTAACCATACACGTACTTTGATGACATTTGGAGTGTAAGATATGGGGTAGTAGTAGGGTAATATTCTCGTTATGCGAAATCCATACTATTTTGGACGTTGGTGATATTTCATATTTCACAGACATATTCTAGCATTGCCTTACGTGTGGACGTTTTGAGATATCTTTTTTTGACACACATCCATAATCTTATAACTTGTGACTTGCAAACTACTAGCTTAGTTGCTTAGTATCCTTCCCGAGAATTGTTGTAAACTGGTCTATATAAATTTGATAAATCAGTGCCGCATAAAAACCTGTACCTCTCCGGTACGACAAATGCATTTACAATTTTAAAAAATAACGTTCAATGATGTTCATTCAATTAAAAAGTCTCACTGTACCGGGTGTTTCCTCATACAACGCCACCCCTCTCATCTTTTTCATTTGAATAGATAGATAAACCGTTTTTACGGGAAAGTTTTATATTTTTTCCTTGATATTCATAATTTAACAAGAAATAAACAAAAATAATAAAAAATAGTTTTTTTCATTTTTTTAAATGGGACATCCAGTCACGAAAAGAAATATATGTTTCCTTAGTTTTCAAAAATATAGCGCTCATTCACCTTATTTTGAATGGTTTTTGAAATATGTATCTTCAAAGTTTCTAAAATGTGGAAGTATATCTCAATCCACTATAGCCATGGCGACCGAAAAACATTTGACTGCGGTAATGTTTGTGTCATTCTGAGGGCAAAAGCATCGCTTTGTTTACAAGTGCAAATAACTTCCAGTCTTATTGTAAAAATGCTGTTAGTTATTACAATGAAAATCAAAAACTAGGAATTATACGTTTATTTTATGAAAATAATAACAATACATCTGAAGCAAGAAGAGAGTACAGGTCATTATTTGGCGAACCTGTGCCGTCAAGAAGCACGTTCAGATAAACAGAAAACAACTGCAACTTTTATTTTCATTATAATAATATAACGGAATTTTTTTATAATAAAACTGTAAGTTATTTGCACTTGTAAACAAAGCGATGCTTTCTATCTCGGCAAAATGTCAGAATGACACAAACATTACCGTATTCAGTTGCTTTTCGGTCGCCATAGCTATAGTGGATTGAGGTTTACCTCCACATTTTACAAACTTTGAAGTTGAATATTTTAAAAACCTGTCATAAGGTGAACGAGCCCTAAATTTTTGAAAACAAGCAACAAACATATTTCTTTCCGTGATATAATATACAGGGTGTCCTATTTAAAAAAAAGAAAACTTTATACGAAAAATAGGGTTTTTTATTATTTTACCTTTACCGTTGGGATGAAATTCTAAATGACAAGAGACAACCATAAAACTTTCATAAAACAACTTTTTTCCTATCTCTTCAAATAGAAAAGATATGAGGGGTGGTGAAGAATCAGGAAACACCCGGTACATCAAGGATTAATAAGCAGCTTTGAACAGTAATATTTGACTATATTACAGATTGTAAAATGTCAAGGGTAATTCAACATGAAAAGTGAACATTATTGACAGGCAAACAGACCAAAATGTTATTTTAATTAAGATTTATTGAAAAGATACATATACTAACGTTTTAAATTGGTTTTGCATAACAAGGCTAACATTTTGTTGACCAGCTTGCATAAAATAGGGAATGTGGAAGTGCGGTTGTTGGTGTTCTAAATCAAGATTCTATTTTATATATGAAGCCTCGAGACTGGCTGTAATCGGATTTTTCGACTGGAAAATAAATCATCTCTCCCCTTCCTGGATATACACGTATTTGTAACACCGGCATTTCTCTAGTGGAAAGTGGAAAGTGTGTCAGGGTGTTACTAACATTTGTTTTCATACCTCAACCGCAGCAAACTTTATTTGCACAATGCAGCAGACCGCTTGCGAACTACACAGGCTAAATCGTTTTATTAAAAAAGCGTTAAGCGGCTGGAGTACTTCCCACACACTCTGGATGTCAGAATGAGAAAATTTTATAATTCGAAAAAAACTATTATCCAAGAGTGACGTTGAGCATGCAACGCAAAAGGGATGCCATAAAAGCGAGTATAATAAAGCAAAGCGGGAATTCCAATCCTGTTTAAGATAAACGAATCATCACCCGGCCGGTATTATTTTCTAACGAGTCTGGTGAGTTTCACAATAACTTATTGAAAATAAGGTACGTACCTAATTGCGAACAATGTCCGTTTTACACCTGCTCGAACTTGAGTCCGATTCTACTGTTTACAGGATTATTTTTGTCCAAATATCATTCTATATAGTATCCAGTTATAATTTGTACAGTACAGAGGTCTTGTGAGTTGTTTTGTGATTGTGCAATAGCCTAGGTGAGTTTATCAAATAAAGTACCCAGTTCTACTAATTGTATCGTTATTTATCCAAATATATGATTTATTTGATTAATTTATTTGCTGGTTTGCTTATTAGACAGTTCGCAAACTTTCATACACACATTTGTGTCACTAACGGTTGGATAATTCAATTCTATGTTTGAGATATGAAAATTGATAACATATTCTCGAAGTACGCTGCGAGTTGACCCTTCGTACTTAACAAGTTCAAAGAACTTTGCGAGTTAGCCCATAGTGCCTTAATGGCTTAATAGGCCGTACTTGCGAAAATTGATTAAAAGAAGGTTGTATTGGTAGGTGCATAAAGTAACATGCTCGGTAACATGTGTACTATTGTGTACTATTGCACATAATATGTTATTGTATAAAAAATTACTCTTGCAGTATTTATTTGAGTAACAACATAACTTAAAATGCATATCTAAAGTTTAGAATCAAATAAGAGATCAGAATTTGAGAATTGGTTTTTGCTTCGTATTTTTCCTAAATTAACTTGCAATTTGCTTGATAATACTTTTAAGAAATCAACTATCATCTAACCAAAACAATGTTTTATATCTGAGGTTAATAAGTTCTATAATAAGGGGTAATACCTGTAAATCGTTACATTTACTAATGACCATTTACTATGATTCGTTTATTGATATATCGCTTTCATATTCTTGGTGCGGGTACTATGCTACTTTAACTCCGAGTTAGATCCCTAGAGAGAAAAATATATATTGTTACTTTTTTACACTATTAACTGTATTCAGGTAGTAAATTCATCTTCAAACACTTTCTTCCTTGTACCCGAGTTCGAGTTATTATGACAAGTAATGCAAAACCGACTCACTTGTTCACTTAGAAACGACACGCTATTTTTCGTTTTAAGAAATTCTAAAAAGTGAGATTGCTGTGCTGTCTGAATTAATTACTCATATGAGTTTTTCCTCTCACTTATATCCCTCTATCATTATCTGTATTTGCTTCTAATAAATAATACAATTTTGACCAATGGAAGGGAAGACCATCCTATACTCAAAAAACTAACACCTTCATCTTGCGCGTTATAATCCACCTATCGTGGAAGTTAGTACTATACAGGGTGGGCCAATAGTGCGAGACTGTGGGCTTACTAAAAAATATTTAAAAAATTTGCCATCTGATCATGGTAGGGATCCTTCAGGGCTGTAACGTAAAAATATTTTCACTCAAATTTTGACATTTATACAGGGTGATTCATATCAAACTTACATTTTTTTGAATGGAACCCCCTATATATTATTGCACGTTTCGATTCCTTGGTGAATTCTAGTGCGACTTTATGTATCACATATGGAACTTTAAACGAACCGGTTAGGCGTAAATCACCATTTTTGGTATAAGTAGCTATCAGAAAAAAGTTGAATATCGCAGCGATTATAAAACTTAGGAGGCCGTGACTTTGCGGTACGACTAAGCATGAAATGCTTCACCTTAGGTCGGGCGGCTTAATTTGACTTCTTTTTGTACTTGGAGAAATCAGTAGATTAAGGAAACTTCAATCACAGATAACGTGATTTTTTCGAATGGGAATGCCTATTTTGATTAAAACAATCAAACGTGAAATTAGATTACCTTTCTAGCGATATAGCATTCTATCTATCAGTCTTTTTGGTTTTCATTTTATTTCAAATTTTCAGTCAAATCGGTGTTTATCAATTTCCCTGCGTGGAAGCAACCCAGCAGTTAATATGGAAAAAACCAACTAATTTGGTAGGAAGATGCAAACTATCTAGAGTAACGAGACAAGATTATGAAAATCCCTTACAACCTATTAGCTCTAACCAGAAACAATAGGGGTAACAAGAACGCTGATTTCTCACAGCTTACTACCTATTAGCCAATTTCCAAAGTCAGCAAAAAATATTTAATCAAAGGAAGACTACTGGTGATTGTTGCTGGCAGTAGAATATCTATGTCTTCGGAATAAATTTTCACATTTAATGCCATAAATATTAGTAGCCATTTCCTTAAGTCAAAAGTAATGATACCTCTGACTGGAACCCTTCAAATTCTTCAGTAGGTACTTCTACTTATTAGCAGAATCGCGGAAAATGAAACTTGAATTGCAGTCTGTTTGAATTGTAAAACATAGTTTAGTTTGCGGAAAACTACATGAAATAAACACAATTACAGCATAGCGTAATTAAAAAATTCTAGCAATCATTTCAACAGATGCTCAGAATGCTCCAGTTAGAGATATCTTCAATTTTGACTTAATTAAACGGAAATGACTAATTTCTTTATCCCATTAAATGTGAAATTTCATTTTAAAGATGTTAGACTGTAAGCAAAAATCGCTGGTAGTTTTCCGTATGTTACAAAATTTTTATTCGTTTTGGAAAGTTGTCAAGCTCTAGTAGACCTCAATAGCTAGTAAGCTGTGAAAAACAAACACTTCTGTCATACCCCAGCTATTCATTGACATTAGATATCTTGCCGCTGTTGTAACCGGTTAGAGCTGATGTGTTGTAAGGAATTTTCATGATCTTGCCTCGCTACTCTAGTTCGTTTGCATCTTTCTACTAAGTTAGTTGGTTTCTTCCATATTAACGGGCTTTTGTTTATTTTTCATGGCCTGCTAGGTTGCTTGCATGCAGGAAAATTGAAAAACACTGATTTGACTGAAAACTTGAAATAAAATGAAAACCAAAAAAAGATTGACATTGAGAATCCTATATCGTTAGAAAGGTAATCCTAATTTTACATTTGATTCTATGAAACAAAATAGGCATTCCCATTTGAAAAAGTCAAGTTACCTGCGATTGAAGTTTTCTTAATTAATCTACTGATTTCTCCAACTAAAAATAATTCAAGTTTATCCGTCTAATCTAAGGTGACGCGTTTCATGCTTAATCATACCGCAAAGTCACGGCCTTCTAGGCTTTAAAATCCCTCCGATATTTGATTTTTTCTGATACCTACGTATACCAAAAATTGGTGATTTGCGCCTAAACTGTTCGTTCAAAGTTCCATGTATGATACATAAAGTAACACTAGAATTGACCAAGGAATCCAAATATGCAATAATATATAGGGGGTTCCATTCTAAAAAATTTAGTTTGATATGAACCACCCTGTAGGATAAACGTCTAAATTTAAGTGGAATTATTTTTATGTTATAGCCCTCAAAGTTCCCTACCATGATCAAGTGACAGGTTTCTAAAATATATTTTTTGGTAAGCCCACAATCCTCCGTCCACGCACTATTGGCCCACCCTGTATTATTATTATTGCCATCATTGCTGCTGATTCCTGTAGTCATTCGCGGCAATGTTGCTTGGTAGACTGACACGTTTACGATATCCCTGTATAGCTTTATTTGCCAAAAAACATTTGCTAGTATTCTACTGATTCGCGGGAAGACTAGTTCGCTCATATGTTTTCGTTCATAAACGGAAATAAAAACACCCTTTCTGGCCGAATTGTGGCAAAGTATAACAAACTATTTTCGACATTGCCACAGAACGCCTAACAACGTTTGCAGATATTCGCAACTCAAATTTCCTTTTGATATCTTCTGTTTTACCGACAGACGATGGAAAACGTTCGTTCGCTGCGCTGGCCATTCGCACAAACATTTATTCCTTGCGAATGACCAAAAATGACCATCTACACTTGAGGAATCAATTCAATTCGAAAAAATGCAAACCAATGCAATGTATCCCCGTCTTAACATCTAGATTGCGAATGGACTTATGAATGACATAAAAATACAAAATACCAATGCCTAATGTATATTATAATTATCTGATTTCAATTTTTTGCGCTTTGCAGTTCAAAGACACCGCGCCGATTGGTTCACCATTCTGAAAAATATCGGCCGGTTCTAAAATATGGTGAATGCGCAATGTCTAATTGTTAACATACAGGGTTGGGGTAAAGTATGGAACCAAGCAAATAACTTTGGAACGGAAAGAGTGATATTGCTGAAAATTTGCAGGCAAGTGTAGTGACGTCTAGTGCATCCTAATGTACTGTCAACTTTTTTAATTTAAATGGGACTCCCTGTATATTTTTGCAGATTTTAATTCATCTTTTTTTCCGAACACGTAAATTAAAAAAGTTGACGGTGCTTCCGGTTAAACCGGAAGTACACTAATAGCTAACATAATATCTTCGGATGCATTAGACGTCCCTACACTTGCCTGCAAACTTTCAGCAATATCACTCTTTCCGTTCCAAAGTTATTTGCTTGGTTCCATACTTTATCTCAACCCTGTACAATAAACCTTCTGTAAAATTATAATTAATATGGGTAAAAATTCATATTAACTACGTAGTTTTTACGAGCCATCTAAGAGTGCAAATTGTAGGGTGTGCACCTCACAATAGCAGCACTTTCAAGATAGCAGCAATTTTCGGCAAGTATCAAGTAGTCTTGGGCTATAAATTTTATATTTAAATCAGCCATCTACATAATATACTCTCTCATTTAAAATGTCGCAACCTAGGGCATCCAATCTTTTTAAGAAGTTGAAATAAAGGATCTTAAATACCGTATTTAATAATTTGGAGGCCCTTGTGTAAAAAGTTGATCAAGATTTGCTGTTTATTGTTGTCAAAGTAATACATCGAAATTATAAATAGTTAAAAAATGTTTATGGGCTTTAATATTAGATGTGGATAACAGCTATATCTATCATTATTTTTAAGTACTTCACGGTTATTTCACATAAAGGTCAGCAAGCTAGAGGTTCTGGAGCACTAGGAGAGCTATCGGCAAGATATACGACTACTGGTGTCCTTCTAGACAGAATGTGATCCAGTCGAGCTGTTGCTGTTGATATTTGTTATGCTACTATAAGGAGGCCGCTTCGAATACGCACGGTGCTCCAAATATTGCGTAAACTAGACTTCAGATCTTATCGTCCGCATCTAGTGCTTCCACTTGCTGCAAATCATTGTCGCCAATGCTTAGATTCATGCCAAGAACATCGAGAATATAAGTTTTGTCTGGGGGCACAAGACGGACGTCAATGCGTTATTAGATGACGACGGGGTAAACGACGTAATTTTCAGTTTGCTGTTGGGCGCCATGTACACTGTCCTATTAGTTTGATGGTTTGGGGTGCCATGACTTCGAAGATGGTTTCTTCCAGCAAGATAATGCACGTCCTCATATCGCAAGGATGTCGATGAAGTTCCTAAAGGAAGCTGAGGTCAGGGTGCTCAATTGGCTTCTATATATGACTATATGATTTATTGTCAACTAAAAAACTACGCTGTATTCAATCGAACTGGAACATGCTGAGAGGACAGCTTGGGAGGCCGTACCTCTAGAGCTCAGAGTAATAATTCTTCTCTCCGAATTATTAATCTGAGCTCTAGAGTTTATCAACAACCAGATTACGCGTAGGCTAGAGAAGTGCATTCGTCAACATTGAATTTTTTTTATAAACTAATTAGAGCAAATGGGTTCTCTCATTATTGTCTTTAGCACTGCCCCATTTCATGAACCGAATCCCTTTTCACTTCTCACACTGTGATGGCGAACATTTGCGATTTTGAGATAATACACTCTTTGCGTCTCCAAGAAATTTTTGGAAGCAATCGATTTTTCTTCTTTGTCTAGATTTCCTTATATCTTATATCCATACTAAAGCAGCGCTTTGCTGGTAAAACTTTGCCTGCTTTTGGACTGATGTCACTACATTCCAAAGTAATGTCGAATATGTCGGTCAGTGTTCACAGAAAGTTGGTACACAAAAATTGGGATAAAATTACAGGTGAAACGTTTTTGCAAAGAACCTCAAAGTGTTCTGCTAATGTAAAAAATAACTGGTTTCCATTATAAACGTTTTTGTACCGTGCAACCTTTAGACTGAACTATCAAATACTTTAAAGGGCAAATAAAAAATAGTATTTCAAATATGAATAACCTTTTCCCTTTGGCCTCTGTCAATATAAACTATTACTGATATTAACTTACACGGTTATTTAAAAAAGTGCCAAAAAAATTTATGGGGGGAGTTAACTACCTAAAACCGTCTTCGCTACGCCCTTGATATTATCAATACCCCTGTCTGCCCCCCCTAAATGAATTCCTCGCTAGTAGAGTATATACAGTTTCTGCAGTTGGGCCAGTGATGCGCGATGCAACATAGAGACAACTATAGGTTAAGTTTTATAAATTCTTCTTTTTCTGTCAGAGCTTATCCTATATAGATGTTGGCAGTCACATTGGTCCATATAATCTTGTTGACAGCCGCCCTGAATAAATGTACGGTCGTCATTCCTGTTCATTGTATAATATTGCTCAGCTACAATGTTTGTCGGCGCCCCTGACCTTTTCTGTCCTCAACTTGGTCCTTTTCATGACGTATCACATGATTAAGATATGCCACCGTTCTCACTTTTACTCTATGTTGAATCTGTTATGCCTTTTGCATTCGTTGGATCACGGTATTGTTTGTGACATGATAAGTGTATGATATTCTGAGCATAGCAACCACATCTCACAGCGCCTGTACTCTGTAACTTAGAAACGTGTCTCTATGCACTATGTACTATGGGATCTGGTGGCCTCGTAAATATGACAGCGTGCCGCGCCAGCGTAGTAGACACGTGATAGGCACCCGAAACTGCCCGATCGTCATGGTCGTCATGGTCATAGACACATGTTTCTATCTCTTAAGTTAGAGGTGGTTAGAGAGTATCGACGCAGGACTACAAATATTGTCTGTCAATGTCTAGGCTTCCACTCCATAAGGCGCATAGAAAGTATGTAGCACCTTAGGACCTGTGTTCGTATACCGATATTCAAGTGTATGTTACAGAGAACCTTTCTAAGGAGTCTACTCTGTAACAGCTTGGTTAAACATAACGTATGGTTGAAATAACTAACGCCCACTATAATCATCACAGGTATTCTGTAAACAGAGAGCTGGTTAAAATTATAACAATGAGTGGTTAAAATCGGCAGTTAAAATTGTATGTATAACGGCAGGGCTTTTGGATAGCGTTATACATCTAACCTAGAAGAAAATTTGATCGGAATGGCTATGAAGAAAGTGTGAGGGGTAACTGCAATGTCCAAGTATTTACAAGTACTTATCGTGCTTAATTTTTGGGACATGGTTGCTACGGACTAGACACTGGTTTAACATCTCACTTTGCGGGTGGGAACAAATAAATAAAATCATTGTTGCTCCTTTTTTTTTTTGTTCAGCGATTCCGCTTTTTTTCATATTCAAATTTCAGCAAAAAACAAAAACACAACCTCACACCCATTTGCCTTCAACGAAATGTCTACAGTCAACTGGGATGCGTTGCCAAAACTTCCAGACATTAAGAAACCATCACTGCGAAATATGATTTGTGCTATGGGTGTTTCAAAACTATGGGATCAAACTTCTAGAGGTTATTCAGTGCAACAGTAGAAAACTCTTGAGTATAGGGATCCATGTCCGGAAAAGTGTCCGCACGGTACTACGGCCTTAAAAAGCGTTAAAATGTAGAAAGACAATGAATTGCCTAAATAGCCTTTAATGTTGGTCTGTCAATGTATATGAACAGGCATTGTTGATGATTATCTGATTGGCCCATACCTTCTACCGGAACGGTTAACAGAACCCATTTACCGGCATTTCTTGGAGGAAGTTCTTCCAGAACTTCTTGAAAATGTTCCAATAAACGTTCGACGGCAAATGTGGTTTCAGCACGATGGAGCGCCGGCATTTGCTGTACCAGTACGTGAGGATTTGGCTCAGCGGTTTGGGCACCGTTGGATTGCTAGAGGTGGCGCCGCTTCTTGGCCACCTAGATCACCTGATTTAACGCCGCTAGATTTTTTCCTGTGGGGACATGTAAAGTCTTTGGTCTACGAAATTCTAGTAGATACAGAGCAAGACAATCGGACGAATTACATCAGCATTTGAAATCACTCAAAACGAGTATCAAATTTATAGCCAAGTCCGCCGAAATCATGTGCGACGTTTAAATCGGTGTATTCAGGTTGGAGGAAGACATTTTGAACAATTGTTGTGATGATATCATGTACAAAAGGCAAAAAGTGAATGCATTAAAAGCTATTTAGGCAATTCATCGTCTTTCTACATTTTAACGCTTCTTAGGGCCGTAGTACCGTACGGACACTTTTCCGGACATGCGTCCCTATACTCAAAAGTTTTCTACTGTTGCACTGAATAACCCCTAGAAGTTTAATCCCATAGTTCTGAAACACCCTGTATATAAAATATTTCAAAACAACACGAGCTAGATGGCTGGGTAGCGGCAAATAAACAGCAAAGTGTACTCTTAGAACTCTATTTCCAAGCTTTCGGGATCATTTGATCCCTTCTTCAGGGCTACAAAGACAATTTAGAAATCAGCAACATTTGAATAATAAGGTTGAAATATTTTTATTTACAACAGTTTGTGAGGATGTTGCTGGATGATGTTATAAAAGAAGCCAGGAAAGCAAGTATCGACACATATCTTGTATGAATCACGTTAACTAACACACAGGAATTTTACAAAACGGTACAAAAATTACAGTTAAAGATTAAAAACTTTGTAAAATATTTAAAATGTCCGTTCGAAATTTTTCATAGCCGGCAAATTACGTCTTTATCGAAACGGCCAAGCACACGTGTCTCAGCGGAAATAAAATATTTCATATACAATAGTGAACACACTAGCTTCATTTTTCCCATATGCATAGTTACTGTGTGAGGTTTTAGTAAAATAACTGTTTCATCCAGTTTCATCCAATTTCACACTGTCTGTGAACAGTGCGAACACGAGCCATGACAACATCGCATGCATAAGTGGTTGCCGGTATACTATTTTTTGAAGGCACCAGTTAAAACATCTCGTATAACCGTCCGGTTAAATTTTATCTTTACCGAATACCAATGATGCTTAAATTTTTAATCTAACTGTTGTAATTAACTTTTTAACGATCTTGCTGTAACCAACCAGAAATTTACAGAATAGACCCCTAAGGCGGTTAAAAACGGTTCTGGTCTTTTCTTTGCGGCGTCTGATATCTCGTAAGTGATCCCATTATTTGTTTAGATTACAGTCCAAACGTGTTATTGTATCTGCTGTTTCCAAGTGACAAAGTTTAAATCCAAGATCAGTGAAGCGGTTAAGCGCATAAATACACGTCTATTTCTCCCATTTTCCGCGAATACGCGGATGTAATTCTGTTTAGCGTTCAATACCGTTACCAGCTTGTTATTCATAATCGATATGATTTTGCCGATGCACTCTAAACAATAGATGAAGTTACCTCGCGCTCGATGGATGCTTTGCTTAGAGCACGAACTTTGCACTTTGATTGTATGTAGGATCTTGCACTTGAAACTTTGAGTATATATAATCGAGATAGTAGAATAAACTTGGAAGTCGATTTCGATGCCTTTGGGTTCAAACAAAACCATATTACGATTTCCGAGAAAGCGTTCTCGCATGCTGCACATTTGCATCTTAGTTCCTTACTGACAGCCGCATCTCTCAACGCTTTAAACAATATACTATAATTACAAGCAACGCATAGTTTATGCAACAGGGTTGGCCTGAAAAAAGGTAGAGCTCTTTAGGAAGCTCTTTAGGAGAAACACGCTGTTGTTTCTGTTTCTGCATTCTGTATTGGAGCATTTGCGATTCTTTTTATCAATCTTCTGGAATGTTTTTTGTTGTTTATTGACACAAAGGGATATGTTATTCCTTGTTGCTATAGGGGTGTGCTCGACTTCTCGATAGGTAAGAAGGAAGAATGGAAAATTCTATTATATTTTTAACTTTTATATTTTTATCCAATGTACCGGCTCTTTATTTTTGACTGTTTTGCCGAGTTAACTTTTTTTTTAAATTTTAATTGTAACTTTATGTGCAAAAATGTTTAACTTTTTAAATTTGTTTGTTAGACTGAATTGTCAATGCTTATACTCATCGTTTTGACACTCTATATTTTTTACTTATATATTTTTCGTCTTCGTATGAATTTTAGCCCCGAAGAAGGCGCAAAATAAACGCCGAAACGTCGGCTCTTTGAGTTAAAACCCCTGCATTAATTTATCCCAAAATCCGAAGAAACCTTTTCTACCAAAAAAATTGGGATAGGAATTACTTTCAACTGGATTACTGTATTGGAGAATCACAACACTGCTAACACTCAGCCTGATTCCCCTTAACCTGGCTATGGAAGGTCATCGTTCCCACAAAATGTGTTCTCGCATCAATAAGACAGCTGGATAATCGCCCAGTGGGTGCTCAATAGTCACATTTCTCCTGAACAGGGTGGCCTAATAAGAATGGATGCCGGCAATATCTCGGTAACCGTTAATCATATAACTTCCAGCAAAAAATATTATCAGGTAAATCCAGCGGCGTAGTTATTGTGAATTTTAGGGGGAGGGGGCAAGATCATAGGTGACATAAATATTTTATTAAGATTCAGCCGGTCCAAACAAGGTCACATGGTGATGAAAACAAGATCTTCTTGTACTGGGCAACGAGAAAATAAACTGAAATTTAAGAAATATTCATTTCACTGACAATATAGGCACAAAAAACAAGAGAACCCCGTACATGCAAATATAAAATATGCTAAAAGATACAGATACGAAACGAGATAAGATTATTCATAGAAAAATAAAAATCCTATTTTTTTTGCTTGGCAGTTCAACAAGAAAATAAACTGAAATATATGAGATATAAATTTCGTTGATGATATTGGTACGATAAACAAGAGCAGAAGGTACGTACAAATATTAATACAGGCTAAAAGATACAGGTACAAAATGAGTTCAAGTTAATACAAAAATTAAAACATCTCAAAACAAGACATAATAACCTATACAAAAGGAAAACGTTATATGGTAAAGCTTGACATGATAGTGTTTTTATATATGAACAAATGGAGATTCAAGATCTAACAGTGAACATTTTCTACAAAAATGCAAATTTTAAGTTAGGTACGTCTCTCAGAACCAAAAACGTCTATAATCGAAGAAGTAATCTCTTCTTTGCTGTTTTGCACCATTCTGCGGTGCACGCTCATCATGCATAGGTATAGGTTAGCCTAATTTCAGTTGTAGACCGTAGCCATATTTTTACCCGTATGTACTAAACGTTCGTTTGATCGAATAAGTGGATCGTGGAAGTGTCAAAAATATCTTCAAGCATTTCTGAAAGCTTGGGTAAAACTCAAGTGATTTGAAATTAATTCACAGATATCCTTGTTTTCTGATACTCACTTCGTTAATTATAAAAGATCCTTTTAACGGTAGGTTTAAAAATTACACAAAATTTGCACAGGGCACCTTTAAGTTTTGAACTGTATAGCATCCAGTCATCATAATTAAGCCATGACTAAAATTTGGTGCAACATACTTTTTAAAATTGTAGTATCAGGAACATATGGATGTTTCAAAAGATTTGGGCATATAAGCCCAAATCAAGCAGGGGCGGTTTTAGGACTGGATTTCGGGGGATATTCATAATCTTGCCTCGATACTTTAGTTCGTCTTCACCTTTCTACTTTAGACGGTTTTTTCCATCTTAACGGGCTTTTGTTTATTTTTCATGACCTGCTAGGCTGCTTACACCTAGAAAAATTTAAAACACCGATTTGACTGAGAAATTGAAATAAAATTAAAACTAAAAAGGACTGGTATAGAAAACCCTACATACAGGGTGGCCAATCGGGTGACGATACTAATTTTTTTTTAGATACCCCGTACCGAGACCTATCCAAAATACCCCCATGTATGTGTACCGATTATTGATAGCTTTCGAGTTATGATTTTTTTTTGAAAAGAGATTTTCCAGTTTTTCCAAGGAATTGTCAAAGACAAAAACAAGAATGCTTTTTGGCTTTTATTTTTTTCAGCAATTATACTCAGTATTAAGCCTATTTTAATATCCAATAAAGAGAACCTGTACATCCGAACAATAGCTAAGTACATTTTGGGCCCAAAGTTTGAAATCTCTGTTTTTAGTCAGGAGAGCAAAACTTTCAAAATAAAATTAAAAATACTTATGCCTGGTTCTGGAGCTCCAGTCTAATCTTAAAAACTCTGCAAGACATTGCACTTTCGAAATAATAATGAAAAAATAGCACTTATGGGGGCATTTTGCGCCGTACGTTACTATTTAAGGTAAAAAGGCGATAATTCACGAATTTCCAAAATGATTTAAAAAACTATTATTTTACTTTATTATGACAAATTAAAGAAAAAAAACTCATAACAACTAATAAACATGATAATCATTGATGTTTTAATCACTTTTAATAAAAAAAATTAATACCTGTGTTTTTTGCTGTGTACTATTTAATTTCTGCTAAATGAAGTTGTATGGAAAGTTAACAAAGGAATAGAATAATAAAACAACAATCTCACTTTTAATTCCATGGCGGAATTACCTGGGAAGCGTTATCGTTACTTCCCACACCGATAGGTGAGGGGAGGATTGTGATCGTGAAAATTTTCGATTTTGAGATAATAGGTTTTTTGGGCGTTATGTCTACATAACGAAAATCCGCGTCACTCATTTCCGTCGTTCTGTCTGTCGGTCTGCCTGTCGGTCTGTCTGTCGGTCTGCCTGTCGGTCTGTCTGTCTGTACGCGTTTTTCTAGCCTCGTAATCTCAGTAACCGCTGCATGGACTGTGATGAAATTTGGGCAGCAATGTGCTGTGGGGTCTTAGTAGATAATTTCAAATATTCCTCAAACTTCGTTTTTAGGCGTTTTACAGGTTCTGGATCATTTTCTGCGTTTTTTTGGGTGGGGGTGGAATTTGGGTGTTTGGGGGGGTGAAAAACTTGTTGTATTCATGATGGGCTGTCTACTGACCTATCAAGGAAGACCTAGTGATATAAATTACCTTTTTAGGTCCATCCGGACATTGCCTTGCCTATTACCGAAAATTAACACAACTGCGCTTCGCCGACATGAGCTCGCAAAAAGCTACTATGAAAGAAAGGGATGGCGTATGCTACGACATCGCTTCCCAGGTAATTCTGCCATGAAATTGGAAGTCAGATTATTGTTTATTATTCCTTTCCTTTGTTAACTTTCCATACAATTTAATTTTGCAGAAGTTCAATAGTACATAGTAAAAACACTTCAAAAATCACAATTTGGGTATTAGTTTTTTTTATTAAAACTCATCAAAATATCAATGATTATCGAATTTATTAGTTGTTGCGAGTTTTTTTTCTTTAATTTGTCATAACAAAGCAAAATAATAGTTTTTTAAATCATTTTGGAAATTCGTGAATTATCACCTTTTTACCTTTAACACTCACGTACGGCGCAAAATGTCCCCATAAGTGCTACTTTTTCATTATTATTTCGAAAGTGCAATGCTTTGTAAAGTTTTTAAGATTAGTTTGAAGCTCCAGAACCAGACACAAGTATTTTTAATCTTATTTTGAAGGTTTTGGTCTCCTGACTAAAAACAGAGATTTCAAACTTTGGCCCCAAAATGTACTTAATTATTGTTCGGATGTACAGGTTCTCTTTATTGAATATTAAAATAGGCTTAATATTGAGTATAATTGCAGAAAAAAATAAAAGCCAAAAAGCATTCTTGTTTTCGTTTTTGACGATTTCTTGGAAAAACTGGAAAATCTCTAAGTTTTCAAAAAAAAATCATAACTCGAAAACCATCAATAACCGGTACACATACATAGAGGTGTTTTGGATAGGCCTCGGTACGGGCTATCTAAAAAAAAATTATTATCGTCACCCGATTGGCCACCCTGTATAGTTAGAAAAGTAATCAAATTTTGCATTTGATTCTATACACAAAAATAGGCATTCCTATTTGAAAAAATCAAGTTATCTGTGATTGAAGTTTCCTTAATTAATCTACTGATTTCTCCAAGTACAAAAAGAATTCAAATTTAACCGTCTGACTTGAGCTGACGCATATCATGCTTAGTCGTACTGCAAGGTCACCGCCTTCTAAGTTTTATAATCGCTGCGATATTGAAATACCTTCTGATACCCACTTATACCAGAAATGGTGATTTACGCCTAAACGGTTTATTTGAAATTCCTTGTATGATACATATGTAATAATATATAGAGGGTTTAATTCAAAAAAATGTAAGCTTGATATGAATGACGTCAAAATTTGAGTGAAAATATTTTTACGATATAGCCCTCAAGGGTCCCAACCATAATCAAGTGACAGATTTTAGAAATATGTTTCAGTAAGCCCACAATCTTTCGTTCTCTCACTATTGGCCCACCCTGTATATATACATATGTTAAAAGACATATAATTTAAAATTTTCGTAATAATGCGTAATAATTGTTTTGATGTCAAATACCGCCCCGTAGCTACTAAGTCAAGAAGAACTTGAATAAATTTTATGTAACATATTATTAGGTAAGAACAGCTCTTTCAAACGAGACCTAACTTGTTTAATTCTGTTAATGTGTACCAAAGTTATGGCCATTTAAATAAAAACCTCTTTGATATTCCCCACCACTACAATCATTTGGTTCACAGAAAAAACCAAATGATTAGAATTATCTCCCTCTTGCGGAGTAAGCAAGAATCTTTCATTCCATGAAATCCTGGCCGACTGAGGAGTCGTACTTCAGTAAGAAAGAGAGCTATCGTGCAAATAGCGGTGGGTGATTCACAATTACCCAACAGCCGACTAGATCTCTTTGGATGAATGAAATACATGGTTCGCAGAGAGATACGGGGGAACGGGGGAGTGGTGGGTGTCAGCGGAGTCGATACCTTGTCGTCGGCGCTGTATATCGACTACACCACGGGGGACCGTAGTGTAGTTGGTAACGCGTCGCGTCGGCCTAGAATGCCGGAGACGCTGGTTCGAATCCAGCCGGTACCCTTCATTTTTCCGATTTTTCTCTGAACCAAATGATTGCGGAGTAAGCAAGCACCTTTCACTTTACAGTCGAACAAGTTAGGAACCACACAACGTTGCGTGGCGCGCAGAACTAAAATTCTGTTTTCTATTTGAACCAAAATTAACTTTTTGGATAAACCCAAAATTATCGAATCCTAACTGACAATGCTAAACTGACGTAATGCATACACAGATAGGGGTTGATATGAAAAAAATGTAACCTCACAAAACAAAAATGCAATACTTGTACCTGAAAACAAAGAATGTCAAGGATAAAAGGCCTGAAGATGCACTAGGGTTATGGAAAACACAAAGAAAAAGACGTTTTAAACAAGGGAAGCGTGACACTGCTCCAGAGCTCATTGCACTGCATGAAGAAAAAATTAACCAATAAGATGGAGCTCCAGGGTAAATCATTTCAACCTAGACCAGCACCTATCAAAGGAGCAAATAGTCGTACAACACTATAAACTGTTCCTAAAGTTGCTTTTCTGTTCATGTCTTAGTTTGCTCCAGATGGCAAAAAAGATGAAATTCCTCAGTCACAATGGCTTGAGAAAGAACTGTGGCTGTAAAAAAATGAAATCCAGCCAAGACATGCGCCGTACCTATTTTATACCTTGTTATTAAAATTGATGGCATCAAAAAGCAGTGTGGTCAGGCACCCCTCTAACAGATCTACTACCGGTTCGTAAATTGTATTAAGATTAGTGTACCTATGCATAAGCTTTGAATGAGTTTCTAATACTTTATCTACACCTTTCCCAGCTGTAGTTTCTAAAGCGTCAGGTGATAATTCAAAACCGTCAAGTTAATTTTCCAACTCGTCAATTGTAGATTCAAACTGACAGGTGTAAATTACACCTGATAGTTCGAAATGACAAGTGACGAGTTGGAAAATTAACTTGGTCGTTTTGAATTATCACTTTTCACTTTAGAAACTACAGCTGGAAAAGGTGTAGTGCCCAAACCACTTAGATATCCGCATGCCGTTGGTGTCATCAATTGTGGTAACAAGATATAAACTGTTGGGTCCCCATCATGAACAGAAGAAATATCTATCTTCAGTACTATGATCAGTTGAAACCATAGCGAACCATTTTCTGAACATATAGTGCCAGCAATCAGTCACTGCCGTCTGACCAGAAGATTAAAAGCAGAGCCTGAGAATCCTCCATATGAATGTGAGATCTCTCAGTAACAAGATTGCTGAAGTTGAAGCTTGCCTCTATGATACCGACGCACTTCCTTCTTTTCACATTCCTTTTCCTTCCCACACAGGTAAATGAGGGAAATATACAAGCGAGATAACACGCTTTTTGGGCGTTTTATGACCTACATAACGAAAATCCATGTCACTCATTTCCCGTCGGTCTGTCTGTTTGTCGGTCTGTCTGTCTGTACGCATCTTTCTAGCCTTGTAATCTCAGTAACCGCTGCATAGATTTTGATGAATTTTGGGCAGCAATATGCTGTGGGTCGTAGTAGGTAATGCTGCTATAATTTTGAAATTCGGTGCATGGACGCCGGAGTAATTGGCAGAAAACAAAAAAAAATTCCTTAAACTTCGTTTTTAGGCGTTTTAGGCATTTTAGGTGTTCTTAATCATTTCCTACTTTTTTTGAGTGAGGTAAAATTGAAAAATTTGTTGCATTCTTAATAGACTGTCCACTGACATGTGAAGGAAGACCTAGCGACACAAATAACTTCTTTAGTCCATCTGAATTGCCTTGCCTATTATAGAAACCAAAGGGCTTAGAATTTTTTCTGGTAATGGTAAATCGCACGGTTGGTTTAATCCCGATGTAGCATGTACCAACTACAAGACCAAGGTTATGATCGTAGATAGAGAGCATGATAATAATCGAGAAACAAAGTCATTGACTGGCTGTTCTGAAGTACTTCAAATTTTTGTGTGTCTGGGTTCTTTGATCGACAATTCGGGTAGCTGTGAAAATGAGATTCGACGGCGCATTCAACAGGCACCTGTGGCCATGAAAAAGCTTACTAAAATATGGCGTGACCATAACGTCACTAAAGCTACAAAAATGTCGCTGGTTCAGTCTCTTGTGTTCTCCATATTTTTGTATGCCTCGGAAACTTGGACTATTAAAAAGGCAGATCGAGATCGCATAGATGCTTTTGAAATGTGGATGTGGAGGAGAATGCTGAGAGTTCCTTATACCGTCCATCTAACTAATGTTTCCATACTGGATGAGCTCGGTAATCCAAAGAGACTATCCTCCATTGTATCGACGAGAATGCTTACATTCTTCGGACATATTCACAGAAGCGATAATATGTCGAAACTTAGTTCGTAGGGTCACGCCCCGAATGGGCGGCGCCTACACGCTGGGTGGATACGACGAAAAAGCGCTCGATGAGTACCAAGAGCGCAACTGAACT
Source organism: Callosobruchus maculatus (assembly GCA_951848785.1). Classification (NCBI taxonomy): domain Eukaryota; kingdom Metazoa; phylum Arthropoda; class Insecta; order Coleoptera; family Chrysomelidae; genus Callosobruchus; species Callosobruchus maculatus. Next base: position 10,231,631 of record CATOUR010000026.1, on the reverse strand, counting down.
GACACTAAATCGCGAACGATGGCGAGCTACAGTTCTCAAAACTATTGATAATATTCGTGTCCGCAATACTCTAGCTCCGACTTAATGCATTTTACGAGTTCACAACATGTCTGTTAAGACATCGTGACTATGGTGATGAGGTATGGGACGATTGAGGCAGCTGGCATGGCGGGAAGCGCTAATCGCCCTACCCATGCTACAAGCAGCCAGCGACTCAATTGAACCAACATTCGTTTCTAAGAAGCCCTACAAAATAGAAATTAAACAGAATGCTGAGCTAAATGTGACAAATCCAATTTGCATATTCACAGATGGCTCAAAAATCAAGAGAAATTCACTGGATTTGGTGTTTTCTGGGCGCCAGTTCTCTAAACCTAAGAAATAAGTGGGTTATGGGTAAAAATGCCAGTATCATTCAAACGGAACTGGATGGCATACCGATAGCTGGAAATGAACTAACCAGGAGAGATGTATCTGGCAAGACTGTAGTAATCTGCACTGTTAGCAGACAAGCACTTCTAACCCTGAAAAGACCTTGCTTCGTATCGGGGCTAGTAATGGTATACCTACCACTAATCTTTAGCCTATGCTTCAGACAAAAACAATATTGTCCTGAGGTGGGTTAAAGAGCACAAAAATGACAAAAGAAACCGTACAGTGGACGGTCTAGCCAGAAAGGCTGCTGACCAAAGAATTCTAGGACCATATGACCTTTCTTGAATGTCGGTAACTACGAATTGCGGAAATAGCCACTCTCATGCCCACATGGTAAACCAATGGGGTGAACTGCAAGGATGCCTATTTGCCAAGCAAACCCTTGCAGGGTTTGGCATGGCAATATCCAAGAGGTGCTTGGCGATGACTAGGTCAAACCTCCATCTTATGGTGGGTTGGTGGGATTCCTGACTGGCCATTGTCAATTCAGGAAGCACCTCCACATCATGGGGTTAAGTGACACAGTCCGATATGTCTTCTTCTTAGGGTGCCATCTTCTTACGAAGGTTGGCGACCATCATGACAATTTTCACTTTATTAACTGCGGCTCTGAATAATTGTGTTGCGGAGCAGTTATACCACTCCCTCAAGTTACGAAGCCACGAGGTGCGTCTTGTTCCTACATTGCGTTTGCCATCGATTCTTCCTTGCATAATGACATGGAGAATTTGATATCTTTCACCTCTCATTATATGGCCCAGGTTATATAATTTTCTTATTTTAATTTCTATGACCAGTTCTTTCGTCTTGGAGTGCTGTCTTAAAACTTCCTCGTTGGTAACATGATCTATGTACGATATTCTCAATATTCGCCTATAAAGCCACATTTCAAAAGCTTCTATTCGTTTCATCATGGTTTCTGTTAATGTGGCTGCCTCTATACCATATAACATGATAGAGAACACATAGCATCTCAGCATACGAATTTTGAGTTCCTTGCTCAGAGACTTGTTACAGAAAAACTGTTTCATTTTTATGAAGGCATTCCGGGCGATATCTATCCTTGTTTTTATTTCTACATATGAGTCATTATTACAGTTTATAATTATTCCGAGATATTTGAATTTATATATTCTCTCTATTACTTGGTTAGATACCCTCAAGTCAGGATGAATATCATTTTTCTTGGTAAAAACTAGAAATTTTGTTTTATTTATGTTCATGTTCAGCCCATATCGCAAGCAAACGTCATGTACCTTCTGTGTGATTCTTTGTAGGTCTAGTATGTTTTCTGCCAACAACACTGTATCGTCCGCGTATCTTAGGTTATTGATAGAGACTCCACCGACAGTTACCCCAGCTGACTCATCTTCTAACTCTTCCTTCATGATAGTCTCGAGTACAAATTGAAAAGCAAGGGAGAAAGTATGCAGCCTTGTCGTACTCCCCGTTTGATTTTAATGTCTTCTGATTGTGCGGTCTCTATTTTAATATGCGCTGTTTGCTTGTAATACAAGTTTCCAATAATTCTGATGTCTCGAGTGTCCATTTCTTTTTGGTGTAGAATCTTTATTAGAAGATCATGTCAAACTCTGTCGAATGCTTTTTCGTAGTCGACAAAGCAGGCATACACGTCCTTGTTAACATCCAGGGAACGTTGAGTCAATACATTCAGGCTGAACAGTGCCTCTCTAGTGCCAACCCCATCACGAAAGCCGAATTGTGTTTCCGTTATCTCCCAATCAAGTTTCTTGTACACTCGATTATGAATAGTTTTCAGGAATAGTTTCAGAGTATGGCTCATTAGACGTATAGTTCTGTGTTCGTTACATTTTTTGGCGTTGTTCTTTTTAGGGATGGCAATGAAGGTTGACACTAACCAATCTTTCGGTATTTCCCCAGATTTATAAATGCTATTAAAAAGTTGTGTAAGTATATGTATGTTCTCTTCTTCGATGAGCTTTAACAGTTCTGTCCGATATGTAGAATGTGTTTAAGGAAAGACGAAACTGTGTTACACATCATATGTGAGTGCCCAGAGTTATCTTCTATTAGAGGTGTGCGTTCGGTGAGTCTTGGTCTACACCTGCCCACATAAGGAAAATGTCCCCTAGCGACTTGTTCACCTTCCTATAATTGGCAGGATGGACGATGACCTGAGGAAACAACTCCCTGGGAGGATGCACAATGGGTCAGTTGTGGCTTAAGGGCAGTGGGACTACTCACCCTCCCCACCCTATAGATACAGATACTGCAACTCATCCCAAGGCGGTCATCCTTCATACATCAAGAGAACCAAGCGGTACGACTGTACCTTTGTTCCAAGTGTATCCAGGGCTTAGAGATGTATTTATTGAGCCTGCGGGTGTTGGCCTATTCAAGTCCCTCGTCAACAAACGTCCCCTAACATAACCTCTTCCGCGGTATTTATACTTTTAGCCGATGTCGGTGCCATTTGCCCTTGTTGCAAGCCGCTGCTGGATGGAGTCGGGTTTCTCCAGACTACCATAAAGCTTCAGCCGCCTAGCCCTCCCAAAATTGCATTAATCAACTGCAGCCTTATAAATCGGCCCGAATTTAAAATAATATGCGTTAATGAATCTTTTTCTGCCCTGTAATGGAGGCTGCGCTCTGAGCCGCAATGTTCTCCAGCGTAAGGCAGCAGGACCGTATTAAGGCACATTTCTAGTGTGTCCTGTTTTGAAATGGCACTTGAGTGACATTTTTGGGCCACTGACGCCTGCTCTTGTACGATATACTTGCCCTAATCGCATTTGAGAAAAATGTACCACTATACAGGGTGATTCAAGCTCAGCGCCTTGGACTTTTGTGACCAAACGATATCTATTTCCAGACAAATAACTATGCGACTGTATGCACATCAAGTTGAACTACATTTTAAATATAATGACTTTTACACGGGGAGTCTAAGAAAAGCGTCAAAGTTATGTTCTTTCAAATGGAATAAATACATATTCAGATACCTTTGTCAAATCTAATGTGACTTTAAGTATCACATATCGAACTTGAAACGTACCTTTTAGCTGCAAAACATCATTTTTGATAGATATCAGAAAAAATTCAACATCGCAGTGATTAAAAAACTCTTAAAACTGTTACTCTGCCATATAACTAAGCATGAAATGCGTAGGGCTGAAGTTAGACGATCAAATTTGAATTACTTTTGTACTTGGAGAAATCGGTAGATTAATAATTAAGGAAATTTCAATCAGAGATAACTTGACTTTCACTAATGCCTATTTTTTATGCAGCCAAAAGTAAAAATTGACAGCCTTTCTAATGATACGAGGTTGTTAATATCAACTTCTGGTAGGCTTCATTTAATTCCAAATTTTGAACCAAATTGATGTTTTTCAATTTTTCTGCCCATAAGACCTAGCAGGTCATGAAATATAAACAAAAAAGTGTTCGGATGGAAGGAAACAACTAACTTCTTACAACAAATCAACTCTAAGCAGAAACAACGGCGGTAATATCTCTTCAAAGAGAAGCTGGAGTACGACAGAAATGTATACCTATCAGTGCTTAGTAGCTACTGCAATGTACTAGCGATTAAAAACTTCCAAAACCATCAAAAACTTTCAAATGAAAGGAAAACTAACCAGTTGTTGCTGGCAGTTTAATATCTTTAGCACGCAACTGCACATTTAATGATATAAAAAGTAGTACTTTCCG